>OZ020480.1:46902412-49302412 GCA_963971345.1 Andrena flavipes
ACCATTGTTTCCAATGACCCGTTACATTATGTTGGTCTCACACCTACCGAGCGTGCAACGCTCGCCCTTTGAATAATGCAGGAGCCGATTTTTCGAAATCGCACGCGTCCCCACGCGGGCTGATAACGTCCACCCTTTCTGGTCTCCTGAAAGGTTACCACCGGGGTTCCGTTCGTTGGACGAAAGCGAAAACCGCGAAGCCCCGCGCGACCACCACGAGAGCAGGAATCGTAACTCGAGACGGTGCTCGCAGGG
Organism: Andrena flavipes; assembly: GCA_963971345.1. NCBI lineage: Eukaryota > Metazoa > Arthropoda > Insecta > Hymenoptera > Andrenidae > Andrena > Andrena flavipes. Next base: position 46,902,668 of record OZ020480.1, read on the forward strand.
CGAATTAATCGCCGCACCGAAACACTCCCCCGCGGGGGCGCCAGACTTGATCGCTCGATGGGACGCAATTTGCCCCGACCTTGTACTCGCGCCTCGCCAAATTACTTCGACAAGTCCATGTAGGAACGTCGCTCGAAAATGCCACGACACAGGGCACACCTTGTCGCCCGTTGTTTTACGGCCAGCAATTTCCCCGGGAAGCCTGCGAGGCGTCCCGACGCGCTGTAGGCAATCACGGATTCGGTGCGCGGTTTATTATTTTGCGACGCAAAAGGGACGGTCGCAGGGGCCTGGAAGACGCGAGAGAGTCGACCGGGGTGGGAGAATGAGGGGCGGCGAGGGGAAAGGGGATTGGCCGCGGCATTCAGCGAGCTGCTATTCTACGAGCTGGTTTGCATAAAATGCATTGTAATCCCCGCGCACAATGCAGAAAGCTCAAGTTTTACCCGCCTGTGTAATTAATGCCGGGCCCTCCGGACGGCCCGGGTTCGTGCGGCCACCGCTCAATGATAATTCACGAAATGGAACCCGCCGCGCTCCTCCGTGCCCCGCAGAAGAGGACGCCGGTGCTTCATTTCGCGCGTTCGTGTCCCACTACAGCCTGCACGCCCGGACGGCCCCCGCTACCGATATCATTTTCGTGTGCCTTATCGCGAACGGAAAAGGGGCTCGTCATCGAGGCGTCCGATTTCGTTGGATCGAGTGGCGTTGGGCTCCGTTTCTGGGTAACGTCGCCCAGCTAATGATCGCCGGGGAGTAACTTAAAAAGAAAGTCTCAGGCCGCCGACGCGATCGTTACGGTCGTTACGATCCCCAGACGGGGCGTCTGCGGCGCTGGGTGCGGCCTAAATAATAGCGTAACACGTACGTACGCAGGAATGAGTGACGCGTAATTATTACAACAATCGCGCCGTAACCCGATACCGTTCTCAGGACTATATCGGCGCCGAGGGTACGCCTACTAGTTTATAGCCCCCCTTCTCTCACCGCTCCGTCTCGCCCGGTAGGCGCAGATAAGCGCGATCGTCTCGCGGCAGCCAGGTAGAGTCAACGACTTCGATGAAACGAGATATCGACGCTTTCAAAATCGAGCCGCGTATCCGTACTTACGTATACGCTTGCAGGTCGCCGCGGGCGATCGTTTTTCCCAACTTCGATCTACCCTGACGGGAACGAACTCGTTATCGAGGAATCCACCGACCTGTCCCTCCCCGCGGTGCTCTCCCTTTAGGGTCCCTGCCGCTCGTTGCAAACGAACGTCGCGAACAACAGTTACGAGTTACGTGGCAAGGACTAGGCACATCCTCCCCTTCCCTTAATTTAGTTACACTAGTTTACTTTGAAGTACGCGCCACCAGCGGCTGTTTGCTCGGATAACAGGAGAGCTTTCCCTAACCGGCTGGCCGCATTGTTCTTCGAGCTCCCGCGGATACTTTTCCCTAGGAAATTTCAGATCCGCGGGATTTCTGTTGCGAGTCGAGCGATCCTGGATTTCGAAAAGGGGATCGGTGAAACTTTGAGTGGTCCGATCGTCCAGCAGTGTAAGGGGACTCTTAAGGTGGAATCAGACGGCACGTGAATCGGCGAGCTTCCTCGACTCGTCCGGGCTCGGCAAGTCGGCTTGACGAAACGATAAAAATTTTAAGCGAATATTAGGTGAATAGAAACGATGACTTCCTTACTAGCGTAAGAGAAAACAAGGCGTTACAGAAAATGCTGTAATAAAGATACGGATTCATTAAGGATTCATTAAATCTGTTTACTTATTAATTGTGTAACAGTGATTAGTACAAGCGTTTCAAGCACTTTGGTATTACTGTTATAGCTCTTATTGTACTGTTACTCGTGTACATGACACTTAAAATGATATAAGCAGTATTAGGTCAGCTGGCAGTAATTGGGGTGTCAGTAATTCAGTTAAATACATTTGAAGAATGTCAGTAATAGATCCCCAAATATATGTTTGAAATTGATGAATTTATATATAAAAATCAAAGTTTTAATTTGTGTGGATAATTTTTGTGAGTAAGAACCAAGTTGATATTAATAAGTCCGAGAAAACATATTTCACACCTTTTTACCCCCTTCGGTTTGGAATTCCAAAAAATCCCTTCTTATCGATTACCTACGTCGCAAAAGGAATATACCCTCCGAATTTCATATATGAAATGGGCTCTTGGGCTGGACGGTGATGAATCAGTGACACAACAATTATATTATTACTACCTCTTGATAGATTATTTTGAAATATAATTTTTGACAGTGAGCGATATTTGTTACAAAAGTCTTCTGTTTTATAAAAAAATTTAATATTCGTAAAATTTGCCGCTTTGAGTAGTTGCATTGCTTGTCCCTTCACGCTCAGATCGGGCCCTGTCCGAATACAAGACAACCCAACAGGGAGATGTCTGTATTCGCTTATTTATCTATGTAAATGAGGAACAGTTAAATGCGAGCTCCCTGGATCCTCGTTATAACGTTTTCATAGATCTCTGCATCGCGTTCGATGTTGCTTTCCTCTCGCCAGCTGTTCGCAACGCTCCTGTAGGGCAGTGGACCCTGTCGCGGTCTATGCTAATTCCACCGCGCGTATCCCGAAGCCACCGTTCGTTCGGTTTCACGTTGCCGAACCGCTACACGCTTGTTTGTAAATCGCTTTTCATTAGCGTGCACCGGTTGACATTCCGTGGATGGGACAAAGGGTCGAATATAATACTCGAGGACGCGATGCTCCACATTTCTACGGGGATTCAATGGCCGCGCATCCTGCAACGCAATCGCCGCGGCGGGCGGGGGAACGGTTCCCGTGCACGTCGAGCCGGTAACGGTTCCACTCTGCGATTGTTCGAGTTCGCCGTAAAATTGAACCACTTCTGACGAACGTCGGAGTGCTTATGAAATCTCCGGCGGAGAACGAGAGTGGAGCGTAGGAATTTAAAGGATTCTCCCGGTACGTTTGCACGTCTTCTTACAAGCTTGGCATAATTCGCATTTGCAGAATGCCCCGCGTCTGCCTCTGGCAAAAGGGAGAGTACCTTTCTTTTAACGGGATCCCCGTTATACGGCTTCCAAGTGTGTCTCCCTAACAATATGACCGTAGCCTCGCGAAAGCTAGCGTGAAACTAAGGGGCGGCGGCGCAGGGAGGAAAAGGGAGGCACGGTTTTCCCGACAAACCGTATCACGCGCTTTCCCTCCTTCCCCTGCCAGCATCCCCTTTATCGCGTATAGAATTAAAATGACGGAGTTTCTCCGCTGGCCGAGAGCGAAAAAATAGAAAGCACGGTATAGCGGCGTGAAAATAGCTCTCGGTAAATGGCCATTGCTCGCGTCTCCGCGGAAGGGACTATTGGTCGGAAGAAAGTGCATCGTAAATGCCAAACCGAGCTGGAGAGATTTCAAGATCGCCGTAGCTATGCGAGAGAGCGACGGAAACGAGCACGACCCAGAACACTCGTCGCTGCCAAAACTTCGCCCATTAATTTCCCATCCCCTCCCCCTTCCCCCGCGATCCCCTAGACTCGATTATCGCGCGATATCAATCTCGCAAATCTCCTCGAGATTTCTAAACTGAGCGGCGAAAAAACAGGAATCCCCGGGACGAGTATGGGATTATTAATATTTATTCGTGACACGAACAGTCGCTCTCGGCCTTGTCACTGCAATCGAAGGAGGAAAAATGGTATCGGAAATCGTTAAATTTCCGCTCGGCAAAAACGGGAGACGGTACACGGGGGCTTCATAGCACTGCCGTTGCAATGGACGCCCAGTTTTCTTCTGAGGATCGTTAATCTCACTCAAGTCGCGACAATGACAAATAGAGATCCCCTTTTGGCGACACAGAGTGCGTTTAGGGGAGATCAGGAAGCTCAGGAAGCTCGTTACTTTTCCTGTCGCGCGTTTAGCGGGCGAGTATTATTTCATCGAGCGAGGCTTTGACCAGGCGGAGGTCTAGAAACGGCAGTTTAAATGCAACACGCTAAATCGCGCGGCGTCTCCCGAGTCGATACTTTGTATAGGTAAGAGAGAGTGGGGTAAACACGCACGACGGGATAGTCGCGAATGCGATGGTTACGGCGTTTTAATAAATAAAAACGATGTTCCCTCTCGACTAGCTAATAGTTTAGGTCGTATCCAACGCCGGGCAGAAAGCAATAAATACAGAACGCTCATTCTATTCAAGATAAACACAAATTATTATTTTCATCATGTTTCAAGTAATACTTTGTCCATTTTCAATTGCATATAATTACTGTTGAATTAATGATACGAATCGGGGTAATCTCGAACCTACGAGATTAGCAACGTTAACCGAGTTTGATAAAATTTTCAGCATGTATAAAACTTACTTAAACCTACAAAAAGGATTTTCGAATTTTCATTACAGGCTCAGAAAAAAAGTTCTTTAAATACGAATTTACTATGTTTTTCGATATTCCGACCAATTGCAATTTTTTTCTACCGCACAGGAAGAGGAATTTTTTTATGGGTTCAATATTGAAATCGCACTTTCTGTGCGACGTCTGCGATACTTAGCACTCTGTTCGTGGTTACTCGACTGCTGTGGGGTCGCTCTTTCCAAGGGCTTTGCTTTTTCAATATAAAGTTGATTTTTATTATAATTTTTAAAAAATTCGTCACGCTACTCTATAGATGAATAGTTTAAGTATGTTTGTAAGTAATAAATATATTCATTTCTCACATAGTTTTCGTTTTGTTTGCTTGTTTGCTTAGATGTTCGAAATTACTCCCTTACTACATGTGTATTTCCTTTCGGTCCTCGAAAAATTTAATCCCACGCTGACGAACCCGCAGCGTGTTTGTTCCATCGATTCGCCCAGTCGGGTTTTCCCAACTTTTCCAGCCTCCCACCCATGCAGATTTTTATTTTTTATGGAGTTTTATTATCTCGTCCTTTTACATGGCCGCTAGGTCCCCAGGCGCAATTGTTCACTCTCTGTACATTGCACCCTCGGTATGCTCCGTGTCGAAATCATTCATTCCTGGCGTTCCCGAGACTCTAGCTATATACGTACGTCCGCGGAATCGTTGCTCTCCGCGCGAGGGAGCATCAACGTGGAAATAAAATGGATAAAGGGTCGAGTTTGCCAGCGCGCGAAACAAGCAGGGAAACGAACATGCCCGCGATTTATACAATGGGCGAGAGCGTGTCGGGTATTTCAAGAAATTAGTGAAACGAATACTTCCGCGTTGTCGAGCTCGGACCTTTCACCTTTAGAGTACGAGCTTTTCCGTTTTTCGCAACGACAGGATGTTTCCATTCGAGGTTACGAGAGCGACCACTCGACCGATGCGATTCGAAAAATCCCCATCCCATTCGATCCGAAAACGAGAGCCGAAGGAACGTGACGCGTGTAACTGGCCGGCCAGCTTCGCCGATCTCCAAATCGTTACGGAAATGTCGACTGGTTTTTCATGCCCGATATCATTCCACGGCGAGCCTCTATTTCGATGGGAAAGCATCCGAACGGACGCGATCGGGAACGAGGAGGATTCTACGTATCGATCGTTCCTCCGCCGTCCTTTGATCCTTTCTCGATATCGTTTTTCGCCTCGCGTTATCGCGCTACCAAAAATCCTGAAAATTTCCACGTCGCAGTGGAGACATTTATTTGTAGAATCTTGAATATAAAGCTTCTTCGTCCCGCGACGGAGGATGCCTGTGTACCAATAAATTGCAAATGACCAGGAGAGAGCGAGGGATGCGGATGCAAATTGCCGCGCTTCGTCTCAAAGGAATCGATCTGTCTCGATTGGAGGCTGTATCGAATTCACGGCGACGACTTCCTGCAACGGAGGATTGTGTTTCAGCGGTTGTACGGGCCAGATACGTTGGATTCGTAACGAGCCACCGATAAAAAGACACTTCGATACGGACCGAGACAACGCGTCTCCCCGCGATATTTCCTGGAGTTCGTTCCAAGGGGCTGCTAGTTGCAAGCGACCCTCGTGAATGGTCCTGTAGGTACCGCGGAAATTATGTTCGAACGAAGTGATTCCAGGAGCTGTTCGAAGCTGGACCTCTCTCCGCTTCCGCTCCCGGAACCGTGGTTTTTCCTCGACGAATTTAATAAAGTTCCCCGCCTGAGCGAATTTCTTAACATTTATGTCCGCAATCAAATGTTTTACGGTTGCTGGGCAACCGGGGCACCCGGGTATCCCATGTGTCCTGTTCCGATACATCTCAAATACTTACATACAGTGATAATTTTACTTTCGTACTCCTTCGAAACACTTAGTTTTCCATTCCTATATGAGGCAGTCAGAGCAACAACGGACCAACCCACAATAATTTTTTTTTCCTATTTTATATGGTTAGTAGAGTCTATTGGAATACTTTATTGCTACTAATTCAATTTCGAAAAAAATGTGGGTTAGTCCGTTGTTGCTCTGACTGCCTCATATATACCAAGAGCCGTTTTAAACTATTTCAGCGGATTAATTATTCGAAACTACGACATAATTCGATGCTAAAGTCGATCGTCTATGTCATTTTCGTTTCTCGACTCTCTACGAAGATGGTTGTCTCTGGTTCAGTGGTGAACGGAATAAACAGTATCTATTAATTAAGAATTTTGTGTCCTGTATAATTTCTGTAGAAAACTTCCGTTAATAAATCATCCGAATACAGTCTTACATGAGCACCGAGGTATCCCGGTTATCCAAAAAGCGTATGCATATGTTTGAAGCTTTACTATTTAAAATCTTTTGCATACATTTTTATTTTAAAAACGTATATCGTGGCAAAAGACTTCAAAGAATGGGGATCCGGAGCGGTTTTGCGATATTTTCACCAGAACATAAAAAATTACTAAAGGAAACATAGAAATGGGTAACCAGGTACCCGGTTGCGTACATAAGAGTTAATCCGTTCACCGCGTAGTTTTGTCTTTCGCGCTGAAACGGTGTGCTTTCGCAGGCAGAATGGAGCCCGTCACAAAGTGCGCGAGCAAGCGAGCTTAATTGCTGCGAATAGTATTCCGGTGAAAGTAAAACGGAGAGGGAATTTTTCGAATCGCGATTGTGATGGGATACGCGAGCACGAAATTTCGCGCGCTCCCTTGGAGAGCTTTCCAGCTGAGGAAAGCTAACTTGACCCTTTTAGGAAGTGGAAATTTGGTTGACCCCGAAGGCTCCCTCTTCCTTTAGACCGCGCCAGCACAGGGGCCGTGTACCCATTTGTTTCCATCCCTTTCAGTGCCTGCCACGCAAGTGTCTTTGGGGAGACGCGAATTTATTTTGTCACGCTCAGCTTCTCCGCTAACCTCGTATCACGCTGCCGTCGTAGCTTTCCTCCCTTGACTGCCTCTCTGCTCCTTTCGCCCGCCCGAGCCACTCTCCGCGGCAGGCATCCTCCGCCTTCCCATTCGGGAGTGCGAAACGAAGCAGATTGCGTTTGCGAGCGCTCGAAATTTCGAGGACCCCGATTTGTCCCACGAAACGAGTAGTCGCTGGTGTTTGCCGGGGGAAATAAGAGGAAGAGGTAGTCTTTCCGGGGAGGGAAATTGGCGACGGCACTTTGGAGCGCAAACAGAGTTGCAATTAGAAGGCTTTCAGCCGCTGGGACATTTTTAATCGACGGCGCAGAGTCTCGCGTGATTCTTATCGAAGAATCCAATACAGGACACGTTCTACCTCGTCGCTGAATTTTGTCATTCCGTTCGGTGGCATCCCAGAACGCGTATCAGCGGCTATCAGCCGCAGATTGCGCAGCCGTGCAACATGTGCACCGGTGGGAGCTATGAGTGTGATTTGCGGCGTGGCTGATGCACGGTGCCATTGACTTAGCCGAAAACAATGGGGGCCCGGCTCGATCGGATCGTTTCGTTGCATTAAACTCGTACGGCCGCGCAGGGGGCGAGCGATAGTGACCCCGTTTCGCTCCTCTCGCGATTGCTCGCTGCTCCTATTCCGCGGGAAGTGGCGCGCACACGAGTATCTTTTTCTGTTCCGGCCGCAAGGTCTGCGAGTAAATTCCTGCCGTTGTTTTGCTTTGTTCCTGGACGAGCGGAGAGCAAGTGGCCCGGAAACGAGGCGTAGTTGACGCCGACAGCGTTTCCTCGAAGTGTGCTAACTGCGCCTCCTCCTAGCGCTGGCGGTCTTTAAAGTTTAAACTACTGTAAATGCCGCTCAAAGGGAATCTCTATGCAACTGTTGCGGGCTTTAATCGGACGTTAAACTCCGCGGGATGCCTCAATTGAATGATAAAAATTCACGAGGCGATTCCTGCGAATTTGTTATCTGGACAGCGAAGGGAGGAGCGAGGGAGAAGGGGCGAGATTATCTTGGCCAGAAGCTGGAGAATCGAAATCAAAACGTTTGACGGAGGAACGCGTTGAATTTAATTGCGAGGAGCGGCCGATTATCCGGGAAGCCCGGTAATTCGCTGTTAATTGGATTTGACAGGGGTTTGGCCCGGGAGTGGGGTAGCAAATCGAATTAGCAGACGATTCTCGGTTGTTTACCCGTGCGTCGGACAATTCCCTGTCAGACACGTCAAAAGTGGCTTGAACTTTAGCTACCGGCTAGCCTCTGCGCCGCAACAATGGAAATCCCACGTTTCCAAGCGTAAAGCAGAGCGTCGAACCTTCCCTCCGAGCAACGGACGGATAAATTCGATCGTTCGTCACCGGGGAAGATTTCCAGCGGTGCCTTAACGAACCTCGTGGAATCTGGAATCTGCATAAGGGAGCTTGGAACAAGAGACCTCGGGGGAAATCGGCTGTGGCGACGTTGGTAAGGTGGCTGACCAGTACGCAAAAGAGAATCGCAAGATCGCGGGTTCGAGTCTCATTGCCCAAGGAATTTTTTTCCGTGGCTCCCGAAAAACGCAGGAATTGCGAAATCCATTCCTACACTAATTAACGATGAGATAGATCCTGATTTTCTGCGCTTTTACGTATGTCAAAGAATCAAGACGCGAGCAAAAGAAGTATTATTAATAATTCTCAAGAATGTCGTACTTTGTAGAAGGAAAAGACCTTCAGTGGCAGAATAGCCGGAAACGCCGCTGGGACCCTTCCCAGGGAGAGATGTGTAATTAAAGTAAAGAAAGACAACGACCGTTGCGCAACCCCGAAAGATTCATCTTTCCTCGCGACAGAAATTAATGGCAACCGGGAGCGTCAAGCTGCCTTGTCGCGACACGAGGAAACCAAGCGGTATATGTACATAGTAGTGTACGAGTATATATGTGTTGCGAAACTTAGCGTTCGTTTCCCGTTCTCGTGGAAAGCTCGGAGAAGAAAAAAATCATCGCCTCGGTGGTTTCTGCGCGGCAAGTTAGCGCGAAGAAAGGGACACCGAATTGGGTCGCACTGTTTCGCGCTGAAGGGGAACATTTTATAGGATAGAGGTTTTACAGGGAGGTTTTAAAAATATGTCAACTTTCTCTGCGTTATTTAAAAGCGCGCGACCTGCAATGCATTGCTGAAAGAGGTGAAGCTTTCTAACAAGAGATGCTACTATGCTGGTGTAACTGAGGCTGCTTCTCGTGTGCTCGTTCAATTCAGCCGGCTCGAGGAAAGCGTAGATAAGCTTCAGCTGATAAGCATTACGACGGACTGTTCCTGTCGTCCTCCAGTGAATGTCGCGTTTCTTCGTACAGGTATAACGATAAACTCTCATTGCCCCGCGTTGTACACCTTATCGTAGGCTGTGTCTCCAGAGGCAAACTATTCCCAGACCCCTCTCATCCCCTTTCCAACCCTTCACTTTCATATGCTTTGATACCCTTCTTTTTACAAAGCACTGTTTCGTCGTTAGGTTTTGTCCGCGGCAAAAGTACGATCGCTTTTTACGATTAGCGAATTCTGGCGGGAGACGAGTCAGGGTTCCGCTCGCAAGTTTGCTTCGTTGCTTCCAGGACGCGAAACAAAGGTATCAAGGGAACGTTAATGCTCGTTACACGTAACGCGATTTACGCGCGGCACCGTGGCTGCGATTAAATATTGTTCTTTTTCCGCGAAGGAAGACCGCAGAGACGCCTGACCGCGTTCGTCCCGCTGAAAATGTTTTTCCCTTCCCCGTGGAAATGTACTACAATGTTGCGCTCGAGGAACTGGCCCAGAGTTTCGAGTTCCAATTTCGCTAAACAACAACGAGCGGAAGGAAAATGAAAGGCGACGGCGAGCTGCCTCGGTATAGGTCAGTTACACAATAGGACAGACCGACAGGCTGGTTAAAAATAGTCGGATAGTATTTAAAAAGTAAAACACATCGCGCCAGAGGCCGTTGGCCTAGCCGTGCGTAATTACCGACTCTTTTTCGCCCGTCGTCAACAAAACTTCCTTCCCCGTTCCCACTGATCCTTATCTCGAGGTCAGGCCCGCGAACGAATCGGGTTTCATTTCTTCTCGCACGGTGCATTCCTATTCATGGCTGCTTGTCACGGTATCATGGCTAAATTCGAGCGCACGGGTGAAATTCAACGGATATTTCTGGTGCGCGATGCCAGTAATGACTTCCAGTTAGTTTAATTCCCGACGACGCGACTGTGCACGGTCAAAAAATCGATTTTAATTAAAATGCAATTTATTAGAGTGGCCCCCGCGATCCGAAACCACCGCGCGCTGCATGCAATTATTTAAATTAGTGGTTCGAGTTATTTTTCGAATCAATATTTCCGTGCGCACCGCGACCCCGTGATTTCGAGAACTTCGGGCAAATTAACGAGCACGCGAGAATATCGCAAACCGATTGGTTTCCACCGTCCGACGTCATAAATAGCGAATCTGGTGTATCTGTTGAATGGTTGCAATGTGTGCTTGATTAAATTGATGTATATTCCTGGCTCGAGGTAACCAATCAAGTTCTATGCTTAATTTGTATGTATACTGTCGTTTCAGTCGTTTCACATTTGTATTACTCGATTACGGTAGAAGAGAGACAACGTAGGAAAAAAAGATCGTGATGTTGAAGATTGAGTTGAGATTATTTTAGGTGCGGAATAAAAGTGTGTTCGCTTGGTCGTAGAAAACTTGGTAGGTAGTGTAAGGTAACTACGTTTCTTTTACTTATTTCAACGTAGTAGAAACTGCGACTGCAGATGCCAGCACCGATTGGCTTTTCTTGCGCATCGCGCAATCTTTGTTGGTAACGATGCGCTTTTCACTATAGCAGCGAATTCGAATGTAATTGTTGCGAGGTTGTCTGCCTTGTTTAGACGATTTTAAAGGGCTAGTTCTGTTCAACAATTCTCGTCAGAATAATATGTACATTCTTACCGTGTTTACTGTTTACTACCGAAGCAACGTGGGCATTTAAGCCATTTTAAGCAAACAATGGACGGGAGTGATTTTGGACGTAGTCTCTGTACCGTAGACGAGTGTCGGAAGATAAAGGAGAGATTGATAGAGTTACTACGATTAAAACGTAGCGGCGAGTTGGACACTGAAGAGAAATTTTCAAATCTAAGCGATGGTCTTTGGCGGCGGGATTGCCTTACTTACAATACTTTAGAGAGCTACGTGAAATATTACGACAACGAAGTATATAAGTTTCTGAGGAACAGTTTATAATTTCAGCGCAGGTGCCGAAGTTTTGGTTCTGTGTTGACATGTATTATCTTTTTAGGTCAAGTTGAATACACTCGCACTCATAGTGGAATCAAAGAAGAGCACTTTGAGATTCATGTCTAAAGAACTGGATATAATCATTCTGTTTTTACATTCCAATTTTAAAGAAAATATAGAGTTTTTACCTCTGATAAAAAAGGTACGATCAATGAAGGTTGTAGTTCGATCGGTGTTCTGTAATTATGAGACGCATATTTTTCTTATATCTCCGCAAATTATTGTAATTCACTTCCAGCGAGTATCAGACAGTTAGAATTTTAGCATGTCATTCCTTACTTTCCTGTCCTAGTTCAGATTTGTAGTCGAGATGAATCCACAATCATGCGTAGTTTAATTGTGCGTAGGTACTTTAGTTCTTTTTATTTGCATTAGTTTTAGTTTTGTTCTTAGTTTTATGTAGTTAACGGTGAAGGTTATTTACAGCCTCGCCTGTACCCTAGTTATTAACTTTTACTATTACTCATCTATGTGCATTATATTATTTATTTCCTATAAGTAATAAAGAAGTAATATTACTAATAATAGTCTTTGTTTATATAGGCTTTGAAGCGGATGAAAGGCAGCCTGGCTGTTATGCAAAGGCAACTTGCCCGAGAAGAGAAGATAGGGAAAGACTGTCTGGATGTTTTTGAGACAGCAGAATTTGATCACGGAACGTTAGAGCAATTTGATGAAAGATTTGTGGACCTCAAGAAGCATATAGCCACATATTACAATGCTTTTGAACGTCTACGCGATATGTGCATATGTGGCACTGATGCTACGCATCGTCGAATACAGCATTCCCTGCAAATATTACTTCTGATGAGAGACTTGTTGGATACTGAATTTAAACAAATTACTTGGAAGCCGGCACATGTTGAAACATTGTATTACGTAATGGTGTACAGTACATATGACTCTATGAAGGAGATGGCTTTTAGTGTAATAAAATCATTAGATCGTAGCTTATTAAATCAAACGGATAAAGATCTTGTTTGTTATTATGTCAGAGTTGCTCTTGACTTAGGAAATACCATCAGACCTATTGACAGTGTCACCGCTGCATATATATTAAAAGTCAGTATGTTGTTACCTGACTTGGGAAACGTACTTTCAACCGAATTTGGCTTACCAGAAATGCATGAAAATGTAACAGAAGGAATAGTAATACGGCTAATAATAATTCTGTTGACAAGATTAAAGGTACTTAGATTTCCTTCTGCCCTCTGTTTAAAACTTACTACGTGCGGATGATTTTGTCTTTTATTGCGACAGGATTCCTTGATTCTAGCAAGGGAGAACATAGTGACGACAGTTACTAAACATTCCTTGTACGGCTATCTTTTCTGTATCCGAAGTTTACTACAAGAATGCGACTTGGAAAGTGCAGGGGAAGAACGTTTGTGGCAAGACACTATTGCGGAACTCGTCTGCACGTGTTTCGAGTATAGTCGTGCTGTCTCCTTAATAGTTAATAACTCATCGCCTGAAGGACATTTACCAATGGATTTAAATGTACAAACCGTCCACAAATTATGTGGCTCGTCGCCTGAGAAAGTGGCAGTGACTCCGCAAATGGTGCTCCTCTGTTCTTGGCGAACTGTGAAAGAAGTTAGCTTGCTGTTTGGTCTCCTTGCTACTAAGGCACCGATACGTGGCGAAGATGATTCTTCTAGGGAACTCTTGAACGAGGAACAAGTAAGACTTGATGATTTATTCTGAAACATCTAAACGTGAATGATTTTCTGTAGCGTCTATAAACCGATTTTATGTTTTATTAGATCATCAGAATAGGGGAGCATTTAGTTAGCTTACTGACTGAAACAAAGCATAGAGGGGCATTTGAGCAGGCTCACGTGGGTTTCAGTCAGCTGTGTACTCGTCTCTGGCGTTTGAAAAATGAGAGTTTAAACCAGCTGCCGAAAATGTGGTTGCAGCAGATTTTAGTAGCGATCGCGGGGATTAAAGAAGAAAATTCGAAGCTATGCGCGACTCGAAGAAGCGCTGGTGTACCATTTATGATACAGGTGAGCAATGTAGAACTATATTTCAGTATCGAGTTATACTATTGTAATATGTAACTATGTAATATTATAATATGTAAATTCGACAGGCTTTACTGGTTACAGAACCTCGCCCATACAAAGACACGAAGACAGCGACCTTCCATTCTGTAATGAAAATTTTGTTAGGATTCACGCAACTGGAAACTGTAAATCTATGGAAGAATATAAAACGACTGATGCACGAGTATTCAGTGCTTTGCGAGTACCAGAATACATCCGAAACCTCAAGAAATACCAATGGTAATTATCATAGACATATTTAGACGGAGCATTAGCAAGGGCGGTAGTAAGATTCGCGCGTTGCGGGCGATTTGGGCGTAAGTGGAACGCACTCTAAATGTTTATGGTTATTATACAGATGGAACTAGTATTCAAGTTACAGAAATCAAAACTCACGCCCTGAACGCTCTAAGAGCAATTTTTAGACATTCTCAGCTAGCGGAAGTCGTGAATGATTATGTAGCGGACGGTTTATTAGCGGCGTTTAAGAGCTACGATGCTGTAACTTGGCCAGTACGTTGAAATTGTTAATGGCTTTGCTCTTAACTAAATGAGGTATATTATGATACTTCTTACAGGAAAGGAACGCCGCGACATTGCTTTTTAGCGCACTCATTGTTAGAATCTTTGGTGTTCAAAGGACCAAGGATCATATCAATCTTACCACAGATAACAAAATGCTGTATAGGTCGTTTCATGAAAAGTACCATTGTTTGTTACCGAACCTTGTACGCCAGTGCGACGCATGTCCGGAGATAAACGTTAATAGATCGACCGCGCAACCGATTTTATTACTATTATCACGATTGTATTGCAGTCAGATCCCTGAACACTCTGACTATCCATTTCTGGTAGTTATAAATCATTTAGTAACTGGTAATCGATAAATAGGCGATTAATAATAAAAGGAGTATACGTATTCCAGTACAGTGACGTTTATATTCTGGTTATGCAAAGCTCTAAGAGTGCAATGTATGAAACGCGTAAATTGGCAGCCAGAACGCTTGCAGCTTTATTAACGGAAGATTCTGCTAAGATTACTTTGTCAAGTCGACTTACTGCCGTAACATCTGGAGAGCATAATATTCCTCTAAACACAACGCATGGAACCATGTTACAGGTATGAGCAAGTGATCTATATGAATTTATCGCGAGACTTAAAAATTATTCTTTCCTTTACAGATATTTGAAATCCTAAAAAAGTTTAATTTTCAAAAATTCGATGGGTTTGATGTAGAATGGTATGAATTTCTTGGGAAAACAACTTGGATCTTAAAAGATTTAGAACGTGGTAGTTCTAATCCTTCGTGCTTCCCATTGGCTACAGTTTATATAAACATTTGCCATAAAGTACATAAAGTAAATAATACGTAAGTGCAATGATTGCTAAAGACGTTCAAACACAAGAATATATTAATACTATATAATACGAATCCCGATGCCGAGAAAGATTCTCGGCCCGGCCTGAGATTTTCGGGTTCTCGCACACCTCTACTAATTACTGTTGCAATTGCAGGTACATGAGGCATCATGTTCCATTGCTAAATATAGTCGTTTCGCACTTGGTAGAACATAATACGCTAAAGCAAGGACCTGCACGGGAAGATTATATATTCTCGGCCATTAATTTTATAATATCCGTAGTAAAAGAAACGTCTTTGCTTCACGACTGTGTGCTGGTTAGAATGTATTTCCACAGTTTAGTAATACCAGAAACTCAAATTATCGCATGGTCCACTATTAGGGAAGCTCTTAATGCAATAACCGATACGAACGCGTCCATACTGTTATCAAATTATGCTGTAGATATAATTTTTAATTCGATACAAGATTTCCACACGTACAGTCCGGAGTTGCTAGACGCAATGTTTAATTTCTTGTACATAACTTTACTGAGTACTGTTCCGTTGAAATCGACTATAAAAATGGATATCTCGAAATTCGTATTGGACAAAGCACGAGTGAACACTAAGAAGAGTATCTATTGCGAGAGGGATTCGTATTTGAGATTACTTGGGCAGTCGTATTTAACTGTAGCTTCTAATAATGTAAGTATAGATGAATATTTTGTTTTTGTTCATGGAGAACTCAAAAATATATTCTACTCTTCAAGTGTTCTAAAAATCTTGATGAGGAATGTACCGATGATGTGTACAATAGTTTTTGCGACGGTCTGTGGATCGCATCCCTGAATACAGATTTCAGGAAAAGCGTTTTCCGCATAATGCAAGGCATACAATTACACGATCGTGTTCCTCATCGGCGCCGTACGTAACGTTTCTTCCTATAATTATATGTATACGCAGCCAACAAATTGTTCGAGGTTGTTGTTACAGTTGCACACGTGCAGTGGTGGACAACAGTACTGCAATTGTTAATGGATAATAATCCCGAAGTACGAGACCAGGCGTCCACTTTGATTTCGCTCATTCATGAAGATGGATCACGGATCAACGCATCTTCGGATCTGAATATTTTCCTCGCGAAAGCTCATAGTTACGTAGGCAAGGGCGACCCTGGGTTATTCTGCGTTATGCTTTTTTATTGGGGCGTTTCACTACTGGATCAAGCAGACTATGAAATGGATGAAACGGATGTAAGTGAGCAGTGTTGAGAAAAATGAAATCCGCGTGTAAAACTATTGACGCAAGCTTGTCTGTATCAGGTATTCGATAAGTGCACAAGCTACGATTTCTATGAGCCCGTGGATACATCGAGGATTTGCGCTGAGTTCTTAAAGGAACATATGTGGGATCATGTGCAGGAGAATTTATCAGACGATGTCATAGATTGGATAAGTTCTCGCTTGAACGTGCAGTTCGAAAAATCCATTTCGTTTAAAACACTCGTAATGGATTACGAAAGTTATAATTCCATTACGATTCCTTCGGATAGCCAACTTTTAGGCCCGACGGGTAAAAGTACTATGATACGAATTAATGCCTATAAAAAATTTAGGAACCTAATGTAACAATTCGACGTGATCGGGGCAGATCCCCGATGAAATAAAATCGATATCTTTTTACACATACGTCGACATTGATTGACCTATCGAATCGACGTGCAATTCCTACCAAAAAGGCAGGTCTTCTACTACATCACAAATAGATTACGTAGTCTGAAATTGAAAAGTAATATCCGCATGAAGGTAATTAAATGATAGTGCGTAAAACGACGTGGGGGATAATCCTCGGTTGGGGGAATATCCCCAGATATTCAACTGGCTAGTGAATTTAATTGGACCGTTTCCCGTGGGTAGTCGCCACTGTTGCGGGCCGACGTTCGCCGACTCGGTACGTGCTCCGTGACATTATACCGCGGATCCGTCGGATTTTCGCGTTTTTCGCGCCTCTGCGTCGTGACCGTCGAGTATTAGTGTGCGCCGACGATCTTTATCCGCGTTGAACGGGAGCCAGCATGTCCACGAGCGGTCGGGCAGATTGAAACCGAGGGAAACGGCAGTGGAGAGGACGGTTCCCTATCGTGTGCCAGGCATGGAGCGGACTCGGTGCGCCCGTTTCAAATCGTTACGAGCCGTTACCGCAGTCCCCGTCCAGCAGAGGTGAGTTCCGGCGACGTAAACACGCGTGATCGCGTTCCACGCACCCAGTTTCACTTTCGAATCGAGCTGTTATATCGCCACCGCGGTATCATGCCCGTTCTTTCGCGTCGCCGTGCCGCTTATGACCTACTTGTTGTGCAAGCTGTCATCCCTCGATTAGTATTATTTCTGTGGTCGGGACCGCTGCCCACGGACAGCGCCAGCCCTTCGATGTACACGCCGACCGGCCGCACGACAGCCTTTCTCGGCTGCGTTTTCGCGCAAAAAACTCACGCACGGCCGGAGAAAGGAGAGGCAGAGTGCCACCCTGGGTAACAGCGTGAAACGGAAAGATCAAGCGAGAGAGCAGGCGAGAAAACAAGTTTGAAAACTAGCACTGCCAGTCTGTTGAACATCTGCGATTCCTAAAGTAAGTGCGTCCTTTCCAAACAGGGAATGTTAAATAGCCTTCGCGCTTGATCAACTAACGGAGCCTTCTCGAATGATCTTTCTTGACCTGTCTATCTCTCTCTCTTTCTCTCTGTCTCTCTCCCTCTTTCTCTATCCCCCCGCCCCTCTATCTGTCTCTTTCTCGCTCGTTCTTTCTCTCTTCTCTCCTCCTCTCGCGTCTTTCTTCTGCTTCTTCTTCTTCCTCTTCATCGCTCTCTTTCGTTCTCTCCCTCCCTCCCCCCCCCACCCCCGGAGGAGAAAGGTCATCGGTCTCAAATTCATCTTTTGTCCACGCCTTAGGCACACCAGTAGTAAACGCGCCACGACATATTTTCCGTCGGCTGGAACTCGTTTTAAATTACCATAAGTAGTCCGATACCGCTTGCACCGATACGTCACATTCTTTTTCGTAATCGTACGGATTTCTCAATGTCAAGTTGGCCACCCGTTACATCCTGTCGTGTCTGATTCGACGTTTCGCGCTCGCCCGATCCCTTTGCTTCGCCGGTCACGAAAAATTGCCCATCTATTCTCCGCTCTTCTACTCCTAAGCTCGGTGGATGTTGTAACAATCCGATCCGCATCTCGTAATAAAGACGAAACTTCCAGATCTCTCGATATCCAGGCGATCGCGGCCGTAAAGAAAGATATTTTCGGTGGGTGTCTTCGTGGAATAGACAAAGAGCCTTGCGCTTTCAAGCCGTTCGTTTTTCAACCGTTGTCCACGGGGATTACGTAGGAAGAAGTATTTCATAACGAGACCATTTGCATCGTTCCGCTTACCTGGCGCTTTTAATAAATGATGATAAGAAAAACGACAGCACATTAGTCCGACCTACCATTCTCATTCTTCCCTCGCCTTCGCTTCTTTCTCTCCCTCTTCCTCTTTCTTCTACCCGGCTGTCCTACCAGAGGAGGCGTACATGCGTTCACTTCCTTCCTACGAAATTACGCGTATTAACTCTTTCTGTGGAACGCACTCGAAACGATTCAGTGGAACCCGAACCCGTTGCTTCTTGCCGGCGAGCGAGCTTCAATTACGAGATCCGTTCTTTTCAGCACACGTTAACCAATAATTATGGAAAGCCCAATACTTATGGCAGGCAAATAATGCAAACGAAAATACAGCCGGTAATTTCGCGATACGTTGCGAGTCGTGGAAACTATAGACAATAGCGTGCACACCTTTGTTTATTATTTACAAAGCACGTAGAAGCAGTTACAGTTCCAGTGTTACCGACAAAAAAATCAGGGCCTTTGCAATGATTTCTGCGCCGCGATTCGCAGACCCGACAGTCGGCCACGAGTTAATCACTCTAACGTACTTTTTTTGCTAGTCTATTTCGGTAGAGCTTATCGCGACATACATTAACATCGCGCGGAACAGTCTCGTTTCAGTTGGGCCGAGTAGGGGGCCTTTCTACCTTTCCTGTTTTAATCCCGTGATCACGGGAAACAATTGTCCGCTCAGCCCAGAAGGTCGAATATACAACTCACGTGTCGCGGGTCTATTTGTTTTATCAAGTCTGCAGCCGGCAACCTGCTCCCGCATTATTTTGACAATAACGCCGAGCGACCACGCGAACCAGACACAACTATATACCTAATTTATGCAAAATGCAAGCGGTGTTACTCGCCTACGGCCGCGCTCCGTGAGCCGTGCTCATTACATTACAACAAAACAATGTTCAACGACTGTAATTGACCGTAACTACAGCCCGAATCCGATAGAAATAACAGGAAAGAAATGTCGGATTACACGTGGCGCGTCGATTTCCATAAATCACGCCTCGTATCCACTTCGATTGTTGCGCCAGGACGGATGTGTTTATTGAATAACACAGTTACTCATCGCACAGTTTGTCGTGCCCCCCTGCGCCGTCTATTTTCTCTTTAATCTTCAAACACGACTCGCGCAATCGGCTTTCATTAATTCTTGTTCCCCCGCCGTTCTCTTCCCTGAACGTAGCTTTATTTTTATTGCTAAACGTGGCTCGAGAAAAGTGTAGGTAATTAGAATACGTTTCTGACGGTTTCAAGGATCTCGGTCGGTATCCCGCACATTTGGCGCCACTTTCCATCGATAATCAGTTTCCCGCGTTTTTTGCGACCAGTGGTACGCATCAGTCGGAGAAATTGGGTGCACGCGATGGTGCGCAGCCTGCTCGCGCATAATGCGAAACCGTAACGGGACGTTTCGCTGTCAGTATCAATTCGGCTACGAAGTGACGCGTTAATTTCCCACGGTCGGGAGGAGGTCGTGAATTATAAACCAGCCACCGTATCGGCCCTCAAACTTATGCCGTGTCCCTTTCCGTCTTCCGTTTGGCTTTCGAACTACGCCAGGCTGCCTTCCGATTTTACGACGGCACGCCGCCGAGCGTTTTATCTCTGGTCATTGAACCTTCTCTACTTCAGAGAACACCAGTGACTCTATGTTCCAAGCCATTTCTTTCTTTCTTTTTTCTTCTCGCGCGCGTGTGTACGTGTGCCAGCTCGTAAGACAGTCGACCAGATACAAACATCGTCATGCACGCGTTCTGCAGGGAATCGGCGCCACTCGCGACCGGCGATGCCACCTAACCTCTAAAGGTGAGAAGTCTCCTCTTAACGGTACGTTTCATATACTTTTGCGTCGATCGAAACTGAATGTAGATTAACAGAAACGGTCTTGGGAAAGCGTGTTCTCGATAAAGCAAGGCCTTGCGTGCTAGCTTAACCTTCGTCTGTTACATTTCGTTGTTCGAATCTGCATTTCTGTTAGACCAAGAATAAGTATCTACGTTTCGATTGAGATGATTCAGAAGGTGAATATAAGGACTAAGCAGTTTTGTTTCGTTAACTCGCGCGTTGAAATTCGAGGCAAGGATCGGTAGGAATTGTTTGAAATCCAGCCCGACGATTTCGTTACGACCCTCGTCTGCCTCCGTGAAATGAATTTCCACGGAAAATCGGAGCCTCGGCGTCCCGAGGCCTCGAAACACGATACCCTACTCCTGTTTCCCTTAACCTTCCGAGCGGGAGTACCGTGTACGTTGTTTGCATCATTGTCTAATCGACTCAACGTAGTCTAATGGTTTCGAATTATCACCGTCCTTCTTTACCTGCACCGGATACGCTCGAGTGCTTTCGTAATGGTTATTAACGACCCTTAATGGCGGTCGGTTCGTTGGCGAGATTACGGTGTTTAATTCCGGTAATCGTTCTTATTATTTCACTTGACTCCGTTTGATTCCGAGCTCGTCAGGGTTTCGTGGATCCGCTCGTGATTCCAATTGCAGACAGGAAAATTAGGGGGGCTATTAGCGGTCGCATCGGTTACTCGCGTCGTTTAATTCGGCGCGAGATTCGATTTCGCTCTCTCGCCGCCCACGCGATCGAAGCTTTATGCTTCGCCGTACGAATTTCCGCCCTCATTGAATCTCTGCGTTGGGCGAAGGATGACCCCTCGCGGCACGGAAGCGGCAACAAATTCTCAGAAACGATTCACGAGTCGTTTGGCATGTCGTCAGAGCAATACAGTTCGGAAGTAAACATCGCACGTATCCTCGTGACTCATGCCCCCTCGTTGGACTTTAGCGCGTGCCAAGGAGCAGAGTCGCGGCGAGTCCTTGCCAGTCTCGTAATACCGGCAAGCGTGTCGCCGTCGCCGCTGACAAATCATTCCAACGATCGTAACAGTTTCGAAGTATCGGTGACGCGCTGCTGCTTCTTGCCATGGCTGACCTGGCCTTTGTCCATTTCGAAAATGGCACGAACAATTGGAGAGTCGAGGCTCCCTACTGACCGACTTTGTTCTGGGGCAGTGAAACAATTGCTTTTCAAGTTCAACCAGTTTGGCTTCTTCCTCTCTGCCAATCTACTTATCAATTCTTGTACAAGCTATTTCACTTGTACCTTGCTCGACCAAATTCAAATTAACTTGCACCGGTTCACCCTACAGGTAATTGTACTGTTGGGTGCAAGAAGGGCCTCAGTGCCAAAAGTTAGGTATTTTTTATTTATAGTGAAGTTGTAAGACTGTCTATAATATTTAAAGATTTTATATATCTCCTTTGTTGTAGTATTATTACAATCGAAATTATGTAGTAAAGTAATCAGTGAAATTAATTTTAATTACAGCCCTCTCAGCTGTTCTTGCATAACATGGTGAAATATAGAAAAGAATAGTTCTTCTTCACAATATTTTTTAATATCTATTTAATATTTGCATAATATTTAAAGAAAATATAGAATATTTTTTATTTATTTATTAATATTAAATAAGTTATATTCCGGTTGATGCATGTCTGGCTTAAATTCGAGTTGGGGTCAGTTGGTCAACATGGATTTACAAAATTTACCATATCTCAATAAATTCCAAAGATATGCCAATTCAATTTTAAGGGCATATGTAGAACAGAATGGGGAATCTAATTATGCGTTTCATGCAAAAGGGCCTCAGTAGGTATCCCGAGGTCGCTCTTGCATCCAAAAGTACCTGCAATTCTGCTTCGCTTTTACTTTTACTCTCCTTAACTTATGTACTCTATCATACCTTCCTCTGTCCCCACATCTCGTTCCAGTATCACTCCCCCCACATCCTCCCCTTTTTACCCGATTTCCATACAAGCTCCTACCCTTCGTCGCTCGTAAAACTCTCTGGTTCGCCGGCGATTCTTTGGAAAGCGAGAACACAGGAATATCCGAGGCTTTACGGTAGACGATCATCCCTCCCCGATATTACCCCGCAGTATTGGCCCGATTATTAGGAGATTCGGTCGCCAGTGGCTCGTAGGGGAGCCGGCGGTTCGACGTCGTAAAATCGAGTCGCCTCGCTGTCGCAATCTTGGCAAACATCGCCGAAACGGCGTGCAATTCAGACGCTCTCGTGTCCGAAAGTTCTCGGAGGCGGCGTGTGTCGACGCGCGAGAAAAGGGGTCGCGAAAGTTCCGCCGGGTCGCGAGACTTGCATCGGAACCAGCCGCTCGGCAAAGTTTCTCGTATCTTCATCGCGCGTATGCAATGACTCTCTGTGGACATTTATATCCCCCCGCTTCGAGCAACGATTCAAACTTCCGCTCGCGGATTAACTCGCTGGTATAAGTCGATAGAGCCAGCTCGGCGAACAACAGCAGTTGCTCGCTCTTTTCGATGCGAGCACGCATTTTCCCTGAATTTCTTCGCAGGAGCGAACGGTGCCAGTCGACTGGCCACTGACTTCGCCTTCGAAGGAGAGGGTTACCCAGTAAATTGCATCAGCGGATCGAAGGGGCATCCTTTTTCGTCTTGCAAGCTCGGCTCGGCCACGAGGCGGATAGCCGCCGTGTATTTTCGAGCGGGGGCTCGCTGCATGCCCTTTCTGCCCGCAATTAGCATCCCCGATGTATTCGCGTCACGTATCCGCGGGATAGTTTCTTCGCACGCGACTCCGCGCGAGGCGTCCTTTATTTTGCTGCGTGTACGCGGACGAGCGGTCAGATTGCACGGGAAGCAACACGAGGGGCGGATGGAATGAGAAATAGAAACATCTTCGACGGGGGAAGGAATGCGTGGCCTCTCGCCACGCCAACTTCGTCTTCGAAACTTCCTTTCTTTGTCTTCCCGCGGTTGGTGGTCGAAACTTCGCGCCTCGCGAATCACGCTGCTCTCGGACGATCTGCCCGACGTCTTGCACCGGGTATCGGGGGTACGGGAAGCCGAGGGTACCGCGAAAGTCGGTGGAAAGTGGTTTCGAATCTCCAGCCAAAGTCTTCCCATAAGTCAGCCGCGATTGGGAGCGTTCGGGAGCGTTCAACCGCGAGCCGCAAACAACGAATAGAAATCTAAGAGGAAGATTTATAGTCGGCAAGGAAGGACGCGAATCGGCGTCGCCGTAATCGAACGAGCCGGAGCTCTTTTCGAGGACAGCCCCGTACGATTCCTGGAAGCCGTCGATCGCTTTTGCATACAGGGTGTCGAATAAATTACCTCGAAGAGCGGGCGGCCGTCCGTTCGCCCCGTCAAGGAATCGTATTCGCCCGACACGGGGATCTATCGAGCCATAAATAATACATAACTGTGGAGTAGGGGGATGCGGCTCGCGGAAAACAGGGGAGAAACATGCGGGGAAAAATCGGGGGAGGATCAAGGTGGAAAGCTCGAGGCTTGTCGTTACGTAGAAGCTGGGAATCGCGTTGCTTTGGCGACGAATGACGGGAAGTCGAATGTTGGGATGCCTTTGCGTTCATAAGAAGCAAATGGAACTTTCCATGCTGCTTCGATTACGCTCTCGAAAGCATTAGCGGAGGATGATCCACGTTGCAGACCGTTTCCCTAGAATCGATGCGTGGCTCCCTTGTGCCGCTCGTTTTTCCCGCAGAGCCGGCGTGCGCCTTCGGTGCACAGTAATTGACCGTGCAACTGCGATGCACTTTGTTGCGAACGGTGGGATTGCGTGGAAACGGTGAACCGGCTACCGACGCGATACCATCTTGTTTTCCAGGTGCCTGCGAGGGGAAACTGTGGCCGGTCGCCTCGGGACCGACCGCGGCTGGATATTGTCGAGCCCGGATCTCTTTTAATGCGAGAAGAATCGCGGCTAGAAGGGGGGCTTGTTAAAGGAGGATGGAGTTTGAATAGCGGTGATTTATGGCTGCGCGGCGGGAAGAAAGGTCGGTTAATTTGGAGGCCGAGTTATTGATGGTTCTGCTGGTGAATTGCTTTCGATTAATTCGGAGGGTTCGTTAGCTTTTCATAGGCGACTAGCGGGCCGCTCTCGGCCGTGGCTCCCAGCGCTCTATCTCGCCACTCTCTTTCGAACGAAATATCGAGCGCGCGCCAGCTCCCGAGCGTTTCAATTTTTAATCCCGGCTATCGGTTTCGCTGGGAGAGTGGAGTCAGTCGTCGGATAAAGGGTACACGATCGCTAATGGGGACAATTTGCCTTATCTAGCGAGTACTCCGGTGACCCGGAGCGCGATTTCCTCCGAGGGGGCGATAGCTCGTCTTCGGAGCGACTTCCCTCCCGTTTGCACGCACGGCGGCCCTTTCCCGCGCGGGAACCCCCTGGCATTATAAAGGCCGCCTCCGAGGAGCCGGCCAGATTGAGGAGGGCTTCCGTCGCGCCTCGTGTAACGCGAATACCGTTCGAAAGTTAATTCGAAATTTATTCATGGACTCTGCGGGACCACTAGCTGCCGCCTCCTTTATATACGCGCGGGCATTACGTCGGTACATGTGGCCCTGCGACCTATCCTCGTAGGACCTAGGCCTACGCCACGCGGAACGAGGGTGAACTCGAGCTGAGAAAGAACAGGCCAGCCTTCCATGAATACGTAATTTTATTACGATTAAAAATTAAGTCCCGCTCCATCGATCGAGCGGTTCCCACTTGCAGCGTCGCTCCTTCAAACTCCTCCTGATTACACGCGATTCCTCTGTCCAAATTCTCCACGTTCAGGTATCCTCCCTCGTTGCTCGAAAATCCGAAAGTTAGACCCAGGTATCCCGAGTAGCCCAGATTCGATAAGTTGGGTGGCAGAGGAAGTTAACGCTGCCAGGGCGGCGCGAAACGAGGGAAACGCTCGCGACCCGGATTTTATCGAGGAGATTTAGGTATTTCGAGTAGGTATTCAGATTTATACGCGGAACTGGCCGTTATTGCGGCCGTATATTTGCTGTGTATCCGGGGGGAGGCGGTGCACGGCCCTCGAGGAGCGCTCCTTTCACGGCAACGACAATCCGAAAAGTACACGGTATCGCGTGCAAAAAGATATCGTTTGCTCGTAAAAACGGCGATATTACGCGGCGGGAAAGGGAGTTGGACGTCGAAGACACTTGTCCCTGTGGGGGTTGGAAGGAGCGAGGGTGGCTAGGGGCAGCGTAAAATCAACGTGCGTCGATATAACAACCGATAGATTTACAGCGGCGTAATAATAAAACGTGGGCGATACGATCGTCGCTCGGGGGGCTTTATTAAAACGTCGCGGCTCGCGGAAGCTTTGGGATCGATACCTACTCCTATAGGAAGAACCAGTGCTCGATACAGTATGCTTGTTTCCTCGTTTCCTCTTTCTTTTCTATTGATCAATAGTGCCGGATAAAAATACGCGCTCACGGTGACGTAACGACGTAACACGAGCGAGCCTGGCATCGAGAGGATCGTTATCGATTACGAGCCCGTTGCGTAATCTTTGCACGCCGAGGCTCCAACTCCTTCGCGGATCCACTCGCGTCCACTCGAAGGATATTTTCAGTCGACTGGCGTCGTCGACAGGTTGCTGTGTCAGGTTGGGTCCGCTTGGTGTCTCTGCAGCTTCGTCGATACGAATTCTAAGCAGGGGTTGAATGAGAATGTTGAGTTTTATGAATGAAAGTTTAGCTATTGAATTTTTAACTTTTAAATTGTTTTTTTTCTGTTTTAAGGTGACTTTGTATCTTGACACTTTAACTCTGCTGTATGAACTCAGTTTTAACAGTTATTTTATAAATAGCTTTACTACTCGGCTTCGCCCGAAATTTAGATTCTGATTATATGTAAAAAATTGTGTTGTGTGTAAATAGTTACATTCATCTGGATTAGCTAGGCATAACGAGCTGAGTAGGGCTGGGACTATTCGAATAATTTAATATTCGAAAATTTTACAAGTATTCGAATGCTACGAATAAACTTCGAATATTTGAGTATTCGAATGTTATTATTCGAATACTACATTCGAATACTGATGTATGGTGTGAAGTGGGTCAAAATTAGCTTGCAAGAACTCACCCTGACAAATGAACCTAATACTATTCGAATACTTGGATATTCGAATTATGTTCGCCAAATAATTGAGCAACTGAAGTATTCGAATATTCGAATACCGAAATATTCGACAGATAGTCTCAAAGCTGAGACACATCTCGTGACACCAGACTTTACAGTTCGAAAGTTTTTAGGCGAGATACAAACACACAAACAATTTCTGCTTTATATATTAAGAGTTTAATTGAGCGGTATAAGCTTTTAATTTCAGAACATTTTCGGGAAATCTGCTTGTCACAGCTTTAACTTTTTCGGAGCAAGATAGGGGTAAAGAGTACAGTGGTTGGTCACCTGACAGTCATTGGCCTTATTTTGAGAAATAAATAAATATAAAGAAATACAAATGTTATACTTTTTTTTAATGAACATATTCATATTCCTTGTGCTTTCTTGTTTCGGATTTAATCAATATTTCTCCACTCGTTATATACTGTGGTTATATATACCTAAAAGCAAATAGGATGACTCGGCTTTCAAGCGTGGTAATTACAGCGATTTAATCAAAAAAACCATAAGAGTACAGTTGAAAGTTTGGGCGGCCAGTGACTGTTTTTTAACCATATTAATTGTGAAACGGTAATTAGCCCCCTCTTAGGAATAGAAACAAACATGACAAATACATACTAAATAAAATATATCCATTTTTATTGAATAATTTTAATCTTATTTCTATCACCAAATCAGGTAACATTTTCTTTTAAGTTAGGTATAGTATGTATCAAATAGCGGTCAATCATTATCGAACCGTTTGGACAATTACTGTGTTGACCATGCCAATAACTATATATCTTCGTAGCAAACACATTTTTTGTATATTTTTATACATTTTTTTCATAAATTCTATTTATTTTTAGAGTATTAGAGGTTTTTCGTACTTATTTATATTAATTTCCATTTTAAATTTACTAAATTCACATTTATAATTCCTTATTTATGTGATACTCTTACTCAAGTGGCCAACCATTGTACTCTTTACCCTAAATGCTCCTATTTCACTGGAATTTTTTTCTACTCTCGAGAAAATTAAAATTTCTTACACAAAAGTGTGTGCAATAAATGTTTCAGTTAATACCGTGAATTATATAATAGAGAAGTTAATAGTCATAAAATTACAGTTATTTCGCAATTAATTGAAAGTTTTAACAGCTTTATTCTATTCCTGATTCTAAGTCTGTGCATTGAAACAGAGCTCTGAACGCGTGTCTGGCGAGAGACAGTGCACGTGACTCCTTCCTCGCGAGAAATCCGCGAGCTTTCGCGACTCACAGTTCCCCGCGAGTCTCTCTTCTGTCTTCCCGGCCGTGGCGTTTAGGTATTACCAGCGAACAACGCTACAGGTAGCACGACGAGGCTTTTCTCCCATCGAGTGGCGTCGCGGCGAGAGGCCGCGGGCACTCGCGATAAGATGAAGAGCCCCAGCCGCGAGAAAAAAAATAAACGGTGGAAAAAACGGAGGCGCGAGGGAGTGAGAGAGATCGCGGTAGGGAAGAAGGCGAAGGAGAGAGAAGGCTGGCACACAAAGGGCCCGCGACTCCGCTGGAACGAGCTCCCGCTGTTATTTCTAGACGAAGATTCAGTTTCCGGCCTCGGCGCCCACCAATTTGTATAATTACTGTTTTCTCTGAAAGCAGCTCCGCTCCCTCGTGTCCAGGAAAGAAGCCCCCTCTCACCACCCTTTTCGCCCGAAAACGCTGTAAAGACGCCTGTGTTCTCGCGATTCTCTTTTCGGCCCGTTTGCCCTCCTTATCCGTTCCATTATCGCGATTGGTCGGCGGATCGACACGACGATCGCGATGCACGGATGAAAGAGACTCGGGTTTAGAACTCGCGATTGATTCCCGTTTGGGTGGGAGGGTGTAGGAGGGGGATAGACTCGTCTCGCGAAGAGGAGAGCACCAGGCTATCCTGCAGCGAGACGCCCCGACTTAATTCGGTGTATTCACAGTCGTGCTCCGCGATCCGCGAGCAACGATTCCGCTTACGTATGTTCGTTACGTGGGCTCCGCGGTGTGTATCGGGTTCGTGGATCGACTGGCTATCTAAGAATTGTAAGTGAATAGACGCTGATTAGGAGTTCTCACGCATCCCCGAACGGCAGAGGCCTCCTCTCGTTATTTGTTATTTGACTCGCGAGCTGGCTGATCCTATCGCTCGGCTGCCGTCTGCATGGTTAGTCCGCGGTGGCTTCGATTATTCGATTCGCCAACGACGCGGTCGCTTTTCTTCCGTTTATCGACGCGGCAGGGGCGTCTGGATTTCTGGAATTAAACGTGGCGTGCGTCTACGAGGCGCATCGCGAGCAAAGTGATCGAGTTAAAGGTGGATACTTTAGACGAGGCTTAATTGGTGCACGATGGAGGATACGGGGGAGGGTGATTATGTCTCAAGGCTTTCTCGATGGAGAATAAACACACGTGGCAGTTGGATGACTGCTGGTGGAAACGGTGGCTCGCCTAATCACGTTCGTAAATAGTAGAAGCCTCGTCCCTGGACATCGTTGAGCGTCACTCAGCTAGATTGCTCGTCAAAGGGACGCAGGACGCAAGGACGTTCCTTGGCAGGACGCAATTTCCCAGTTTCTCTTTCCCGTTGGCTAGGCGCATCTCTTTGCGATAGTCGGCCAGCGGCGGCAGACGTTTCGCTCGCAGTAATTGCAGAACGGAACGTTACACGGCCCACCCCTCCATCCGGTTTTTCATTTGGCCCCTTTTAGTGTCGACCTTAAAATAAACTTTGTAGCCCTGGGTCGTCGTCGTCGCCGCCATCGTCGTCGTCGCCATCCTCCTCTTTCTCATCTCGTCGTGGTCGTCGCCGTTCCCGCGGCTCTCTCTGTACTTTCTCGTTCTCCGCGATCCTCCCGCTCCCTCTCGCCCTCCCCTCTCCGCTCCGCTATCTTTCTCACCGCGAGCCTCGTCACGCCCTGTCAGCCGAAGAAGCGCGGCAAGGAAATGAAAGAGGGAGAGAGGGGTGTGGGTCGGGCGTAGCTAGAGAAAGAGAAGAGCCCCGGTTCGAGAGACACCCCAAAGAGTTACAGCTTTCAATTTAGTAGTGCAAACACTCGCCGCGAGTTAATATCTGCCTCCCATTTCCTGGTCTAACCTCGTCAGGGTAGCCCGCGCGAACAGCTCCCCGTGAGACTTGCCCCGGCCGCGCGACGTCTTCTCTGGGAACGATTACGCCGAGCTAACGCGACCACCGCAGCCGTAACTAATCACGCGATCCTGCTAAACCGTCGCGATGTCGGAAATTGGATACAGGCTCGGGAGGAAGTCGGACGGGCGACGAGCTGGCAAGCTGGCCGATTAGAGGCGCGAGGGACGCGTTATCCTGACTTCAACTCGATCCTGGGGTAATCGCGATGAAAGTGTCAAAGCTACCCTTCTTCGACACCAGCTTGTCCTGCTTCCACATCCGACGCGTTCGATAGCTTAGTGGTTGGTCCTAGGAGCTGAGCATGGATATGATTGTTGCAGGTCGCAGCGCAGCCGCGAGGATGTGAGCGACGATGCCCGCAGTAGCGCGTGAGATCGTGATCGCCCCGAGATGGCTGCGACGCCAGTCCCTCGCGTTTCAACGTGATCCGACGAGGCAAGGAGGGAACGCGGGGGGCCGGGCACGCCGGCGAGCGATGCACTGAGGCCTCGCCTTCGCCCTCGCCCTCGCCCTTGCCCTCGTCCTCACCCTCACCCTCGCCCCAGCCCACCGCCGAGCGGCACCAGTGCAGCAGGTCGCACGCAGCAGGACAAGCACCAGGTGGAGCCAGGATGGAGGAGGTGCGGGGCTCCCCGGCGCGTCGCCTCTCGCAGATCCTCGACCCGATCGCGCGGCTCGCCACGGATTTCGGCTCGAGCTCTGCCCCCTGCAGCCCTCGGCTCGGCGCCAGGGGCCACGAGGCCTCCGCCACGATGCTGCAGGCTGGGCCACCGGAGGCCGTCCGTAGACAACACACGGAGGCGAGTCGGGGGCTGGCCAGCGGGCCGGAGAGTCCTCGGCTGTGGCCACGGCAGATTCGCCAAGCCCCAGCGCCGCCACCTCGGCCCAGACACGCCGCCGGCAACCTCAACAACAACCACAACACCGCCTCGAGCAGCCTCGCTGCGCCGGTGCACACCAGGGACTCGCCCTACGTGAACGTGCCGAACCTGCTGTTCCAAAAGGAAGCCAAGGGGTTCGCGGACGCCGCGAGGAGCGCCGGCTACGTGGAGCTCAGGGACGCCAAGCCCAAGTGCAGCCCGTACGACTTCACGTCGGAGCCGAGCGGCCACGTGGAGTACGCGGACAAACGGACGTTCGCCGGGCAGACCGACCTAGACGGCAAGGACCTCGCTGCCCTGGCAAGGGCCAGGTCGAACTTTGACCCCGGACCGTCGCCGCGGACCGGACACTACGATCGCGCGTACTCGTTCTCCGGGAGGCAGCCGGAGCCAGCCGGTAGCAGAGTGTTCGCGGAGAATCGACTGTTCCACGAGCAGAGGAGCACAGCCGCGGCCGCCACGGACGCCAACAAGGAGAAGCTGGAGAGCCGACCCGCTTACACCGCGTCCAAGAGCTTCGATGGATACTCGACCGCGGTGGAGGAGCTTAATTGGCAGGAGAGGTGCCTCGAGCTGCAGCTCGAGCTGCATAGAAGCAGGAGCCAGGCCACCAGGGTGCGGGACATGCTTCGCGAGAAGGTGAGTCTGTTTACCACGCACTTATTCTACTTAGGGTAAATATGGGACATGCGGTCGACCTTATTTAACCCTTTTAGTGCCGGGAGCCGATATATCGGCTCGCGTCTTATAGCGGGTTACTACTTTTTTCGCATAGGCACCTCTATTTCGCCCGGCACTAAAAGGGTTAAAATGGCTATTAAACTAAAACTGGTATTATTTAATTGATCAGAGTGAACCTAATATGTTCAGAATTTTATGCTGATTCAGAAAAACTGATCGATATTTGCTTTAAGACAATATTTGCTGAAAAGCGGGTTGAAAATTGGTCATAGCATCTGACCAACTCTCCCGAGGTGCCGGGAGAAATGGTCTTTGTTGTTAGGAGAAGTGGTTCAAATCTTCTATCTCAATTTTAAACCACTTCCAAGTATCCAATAGACTTGAAACTTTGCAGGCATAGGTAGTTTGGATGACAACAAAATTATAAAAAATACCTCGAGGCGTTTAAAAAATTACCCAGTCATCAATAAATATAACCTATAACCACAAATTCAAACGACTTGAAATCAGCTACTCACGATCTTTTCCAAAACGACAAAAAGTCGCTACGTTCTGGTCGCTAGTTCGAATCAACATTTCTGTAAATACAAAAATTCATCAAGAAAAGTTCAGACACGTACAAATAGTAAAACGAAAACACTAAAAAGTAAAAAATAAGAAAATATATAAAAAAATTTTAAGTTAAACGATTTTATTTAAAATGCACTACTGATGTATAGTTCCTTATTCCTGTTCAAAAAGGAAGGGAGCCAATCATAGCCTGCTAATCGAGATTCCCTATTGAATTTATGCTGGATCCCTAATATTTCTGCGAATTCAAATGCTGTACTCCTGAGTGTTTTCCTATCGGGAGCAAAACCACCTTCCTATCGTTGAATGTGCGTTGTTACGTCCCAGAATTCCTTGGGGGCCAAGCGATACCTTATCAAAATTATTTGACATCCTCCTTCGCCGGAGACTTGTGGGAGGTATCCCATAATGTCGAGAAGCTTCACTGGCTCGTAGTTTTCCGTTTTCAATTCTTCTAATGGTTTCCGTTAAATTTTGTTTCGTCCAGTGTCCTGTAACTGATCCTGATTTTCGGATTGGCATCTTGTGAAACAAGAAATTGAAAACAATTAATATAGGAGTAATATCTCAAGGAATAGATTAGGAAAATTAATAATTTAATGCAACTAGCATGCTCATTATGAATTAAATTTATTTTTAATTTAAAATAAGGCCGGAAAAGTAAGCCATTTTTTAAGATTTTTTTCATGAATAATTTACAGATATCATATAATATTTTTATTACTTACCTTTAGTACAATGTTTTACTAGACTATAAAAAAAATCAGTAGAAAAACATGCATAAATTTTAATATATTAATTAATCTTCTAGACCCCTCACGCGCTCTATCAAAATGCGTAACTATGGAACAGCAGGTTCGAAATCAAATTTCATTTTTTTTTTTATAAACTATGAGTGTAGTTTCCGTTGCTGTTCCATAGTTACACATTTTGTTAGCGCAGGTGAGGGGTCTAGAAGATTAATTAATATATTAAAAATTATGACCATTACAGTGGTATTCCCCCTTAACTTGTAGAATAAAAATCTAGGAAGTGAGTCATCTCTCATCAGGGCCATTCCTGGGTTGTTGCAGCGGCACCTTCTGCACCCCCGCTAGGAACAGCCCTGTTTCTCCTCTTTAATTTGAAAGTCAGCTATCTATCCCAATTATAACTCGACCGTCTCACCTTTCTGCAGTGAGAGGTAGTCTCCTTGTTAGCTTCGCAAGGAAAGATTAATATGACCAAATTCTTTCGCTGTATTGTCCCTCAATACCTCTACTATCTTATTACCTAAAACATTAAACGAAAACTAACTTAGAAGAATATTTCAAATACGATCCTATACACCACTGTTTCATAAACGAGGTTAAATGTAGCGTCCACTTACCTTTTGTAACCTGTAAATCACGGAAAACACAGAAAGAAGCGTGGTGACGCTATTCAGTCAACTGTTTGACTCCAAGAAAAGCAATTGTTCTGTACCTTAACACTCTCTTGCGTCTCGGGTCTGAAATATAACGACTCGACCGACTCTCCGGCCCGACCGCGTGTCCCGGATTTACCCTATTCTTCTCTCGCCTCTGCGCTCGCGTTCCGCGAAACGCGGCCGGCGGATTCGCGCGGTGGAAATCGACGCGGCACGGCGTTTAGCTGGGAAATTGGAAAAAGGTAGCCGTCGAGGTGGTTCTCCTCGACCCATATTTCCAGGCGAGTCCGCGGGGACCAATCGCGACAAACGATCCGTGACTAAACCAATAAGCGATCCCGTTCCGTTCCGCCGACGGCGGAACTGCCACTGCCGTTCCCCGATAACCGTTCTGTTTCCCGCGCTGCCTCGCCGAGAATTTCCAACGATCGAATTCGTGGGGGAGGCTTCTGCCGGAAAATTCAACCTGACCAGCGAACTTCCATCCACTTCTCCGGTCCATATCGGTCTCGTAAGCGAAACGCTTTGGGCAGTAACTGTAAAGCTCGGAGATGATCTCTTCATCATCGAAAGACTCGATTTGCGACAATGGTTTCTGAGGAAAGGGAATAAGTACTTTGTCAAACCCAATCGAACATAGTCTGCGAACACTAGGAGTGAGAAATTGCTGGGGGGGTTCGCAGCATCTGCTGGGGTGGGATGTAGTTAAAGATCGATGATACTATTCCAACTGATAACGTCGCACGCGTCCACCCACATCCTACTTCGTCTGTGAGGTTGGCACCCTCAAATGCGAATTTTTAAAAAAAATCAATGGCATTCGTTTGTCCACGCTTGTCCAACAAAATGTTTCGTTTGTTTAGTTTTCAAGAAAAAGTTGTAAAGAAATAAAAAAAGTTTCATCAACACTCGTGAAAACATTGATTGTCCATAAATATATCCAGGGATATATGGAAAATGTTTATAGTTCGTGGGTGTGCTAATGACGATTTTTTTAATTTGGTCATAACTTTTTTCTGAAGGACGGAGAAACGAAAATTTTGGGTGGACAAACGTGGACAAATCGTGGACAATCGTAGGGTAAACCAACCAGTAATTTTGATCGCATACCAGTGAGTGACCATTAGGCAAAGAAATGTGAATTATAAATTTAAAAATATATGTTTATAAATGGAGTGTAGTTGCACTTTTAATATCCCGTATTTTTAGTAAGCAAACATTAAACATTAATAAGTACAATTCTTACTAAAAGTATGCGGTTATTTACTGGGCTTCTGCACGTTTTGCATTTTATAATCGTTTTTTTTTTAAATTACGATAAGAACAAGTAATTATTTTTGTTTCATTCTTATACCTAAATATATTCAAGTATTAATCTCCAAGGTCCACAAATTCAACAATTCGGTCATTCACTGATTGGTTTACCCAATCCCACTTTTAAAAAATTGAAAAGTGTACATGAGTGTACTGATGATAAATTTTCTTAATTTGATACCATGATTTTTTTTAAAGGGTGGACAAACGTATGCCATCGATTCTTTCCAAAGATTTGCATTTTTAGACGCCAACATCATAGACCTCATCCTACTTCACCCCTGTGGATTCCGCGTAGGTGGCAAGGTCGAAGCTCGTTACCATCCCCAAGCTATTTGTACCGTTCAATTTTAGTTTTATCCGTCGCTTGACGTACGTCAGATGAATTACAGGGGCAAGGTGAAACCGCTTGTCTGCAGGGGGCCAAAGCGCCGCTTAGGTACATACGTCTTTAGTATGCACGGTCACGCGTGACGATTTAACGCGTCCACCCTAGATAAGGCACATAGCCGCCGGTATAGAGCGCGGCGGAATGGCCCCGTCGCTTCTTCAAAACCCCTCGTGCCTCTTAAACGGAATTGAATCACTTAGCAAGGCAAGGAGACTCGTTGTTTCCTCCACCGTCGTTCTTCTCCCATGAATCACCGACAGACACTCTCTCCTCGCTGCCCCTCTCTTCCTCCATCGTCTTGTTGCTCGTTACACGCGGTTCCGCTCTAACGAATCGCCGAGCGAACTTGGACCACGTTGACCAGTGGTGGAATCAGCTGACGCGACGGTGAGAGGCGTCCGCCGCTTCTTATCGCTCTCGTATCGCGCGCCTCCGAGCCGAACGGCCGTTACGCGCTCCTTGCATCACTCTCTCGGATCGTTGTCCTGATTGACGTAACGTTTGTTTACAACGCGTCGAGATCCGCTGCTCCGCGAGCCTCACCTCTCCCGAAGCCCTCCCGACGGCTGCTCTAGCCCCAGTTTACTACCGCCCGGGCGCAATTACCAAGTTTCCGCGTAATTTTTAGTAATAACTACGGCCACGGTGTTACTCGTTCCGTTCCGCGAGTCGAACTTCTTTGTTCCCGCGCGCTGGATATGAAGGAACGGAGATTGGATTACATTGTGCGCTGAGTATTACGCGGCCAGCGTCCATCATAAGTTTTTTCCTCTGATTTTAATCACGAAGGGGAAACGCTCGTTTAAAGCAACTTTTTCCCCGGTGTTAATAGGTATCAACTATGCTATTTCTTTCCGACTCCCAACGAACAAATGCTCCGCGCTCTAATCTCGATCTACTGGCCCGAAACGTCCACTCTTTCTCCTCGAGTGCCAACTAAGCCCGTCAGTTATTTCGCGGTTCTCCGCAGCGGATCGATGGCTAAAACGGAGCCCGCGTACGCCAGGCAGTTCCCTAGAAATTGCTCGCGTACCGCGAGAGCTGACCTTTCCTCGCGTGACAAAGGCCCACATTCCGCGTTCACGGTCGCGCCACGGGAACACTCGCGGGGGCGGAGGGTGCTGCTGGAGGAAGATAGCAGAGCGACTGGCAACCCGCGGCCGACCTATCTGCGTATCGCCCTCTTTAATGCCCCTTCAAAGGGCATTAACGAGTAACGGCCTCGTAAAAAAATTAACGGCGCCGGCGCGTTTCCGCCACGATACGATTTCCAAGTTGAAAGCCCTTCCAGCGTGCCGGTCGTTTCGCGAAATATATAAAAAGAGGGGAAAAACGAAAGGGGGCGAAGGGAAGTCCGGTGCGGTGGGCGGGGTTCAAGCTCGCCAGGAGATCTCTATTTTTTTCCGCGCACCGTCGCTTCTTTCGCGCGTTTCCCCGGCGTCGAACGTTGTCGCGCGTTAATGCAGACAAACTGCGGCCTCCGGGGGCGAGAGGAGGGTGGCGGAAGCGTGTGTGCTCGGCCGAGGGTGGAGAACGGGCGAACGAAACGTTGACGAGAATTCGGCGAGCCGCGCTCAGTCGGAAATTATACGGACCCGCCATATTTCCACGTTTTTGCCTGTCCGTCCACCGCGCTTCCACCCTTCTTCCGACCCCTGGCATAGCGCCCCACCCCCGCGCGAAAACATCCAGTTAAACGGGGAATCGGTAAATACCGCGGGATCGTACGCGTTCGTTCGCGCCGGCTGCACCGTGTTTCGACGCCTCGTCCACTGTTGGGTTTTAGTTTCCTTTGTTCCCCGCTGCTAGGCGAAACTGCGGAAGCTGGATTGATTAATGGGGGATGCAGGCTCGCGTAGCACTCCATGCACGGTCTAAAATGATGGTTGTTTTAGAAGAAGTATGTCTTCTTTACCCCGAAAGTACTACTCCCTAGTCGCGCATCTAGAATTCGTTTCAGTGACGCATATCGCGCAAAGTTACCACTGTCCTCCGACGGGGCACATTTACCATTCATAAAACCCACGGAAAAGCATGGCAGCACTAAGAGCCGTATTACTTTTGATGAATAAATTACTCGAACGGTCTGTTCGGGGCGGGCTCCTCTAAGTATTAAAGCCGAGGAGCATTATGCCCCGTCGAAAATACGGCGCCGTTGAAGTGCACGAAGAAGTTGATGCAATCTTGAGAGGCGGGGCATTTCTAAGGCGGCTCCACGGTCGTCCATTCCATCCCTTACGCGCGCGTATCTTTCCCGCTCGTTTTCAGCGACGCTTTGCATAGACCCAGCTTCCCTCGGCTGAGTAATGCCGCGAGGCTGGACGAGCCCCCTGTCTTAATCTTCGTTAGAATTTCTAATTTACCGGCGACCCTAACTCGCCTCTCCAGAATATTCCGCGCCAACTTCATAATCCTTCGAACGGAGCAGCTTCTCGCCACCTACACCCCCTCATCTTTTTCTATCCTCCCCTTTATTCCTCGTTCGGCGCCGTGAGACAGCCGTCCTCTCGCGATCTCTAATTTGCGCGACGGCACAGGAAGCTAGAGCACCGCGAGAAGAGACATCCACTCCGACTGTAAATGGAACACTGGCGCGACCGAGGCGTGCAGGCCTGCAGAAAGGGTTAAATCGCAGTGCAACTCGGGGATCGGGCGAAATTGCGAACAATCGCGTCAAGCAGGCGACACCTCGTTATCCAGGCGACGGTGACAGGCGCGAACCAGGTCGGCCGAGCAAATATCGCCGGCCGCTCGTGCATGTAGGTACACGCCGGGATATATTGTTCGGGGGCGTCCTATTAATATTGCATTCCATCGGAACGGTGTGTACCAGAGGCGCGTTCCACATATAAAGTTCGTATCAATATTGATTCGCCGCCGACGGCGTGAATGGAGGCCCCTCCCCCCCCCCCCCCCCCTTGCAAACAGACGGAAAGGGGGGCCCGTGGGCTGGGAGGATTTCAAAAGCCTCCTCGACGAGTCGAACCGCCGACCGAGTGAGTTCGGCCTCGGATCGGCGGAAAAGGAGTTTCCTCCACGGTTTTCAGACCTATTTACGGATGAAACGGATGTTAACTTCGCCTCCCCCCCCGCGCCTCGATCCACCAGCCTGTCGCGGAGAACGGAAAGGATATTGAAGGCTGAACGACGGGAGACTTCTGATTGAGCATTCGCGACGCTTTCACGCACTTTCAGGGGATATTGGAAGTAGAAGGCTCCTCGGCGGTTATTCTTGTCGCTTTGACGTCGCGTTTCTGTCGCGATAAGAGCGCAGGGCTCGCGCCGCGCAGTAATTCTGCTCTGAACTTGGATTTTTAGGCGAGCACGAGAAAATGAGTATAGGCGAACGTGTTTTATCTTCTCGGTACAAGTATGTTGGCTGGATCTGCTTGAAGCGGAGTCTTCCATGAAAATTTAGAGCAAGAGAATTGGTGAAGTCGTTCTATACGAGAATTGTAGTATTCTGCGCTTCGTAGAGCGTTATTTATACGTGTCGAATTTGTCTCTCGTATTTCTTTGTTTTCACCCCCTAATGTAGTTCCATTTCACATGAAAATTGCCCTTTTAACAGATTATTGCAATGGGACAACGAATTTAAGAATTTAAAGAATTTCAGAGATTTTCTACAATTACTGTATATATAATTATTTCGTGCTTCCAATCATTTTTTAAATAGGGTAAAGAGTACAATGGTTGGCCACTTAAGAATTATAAATGTGAATTTAGTAAATTTGAAATGGAAATCAATATAAATAAGTAAAAAAAAAACTCTAATAATCTAGAAATAGAGTTTAAAAAAAATAAAAAATGTATAAAAACATACAAAGAATGTGTTTCCTACGAAGAAATATAGTTATTGAAGATATATTTTATTTGGTATGTAGTTGTCGTGTTTGTTTCTGTTTTTAACAGGGGGCTAATTACTATTTCACCATTAACATTGGCTCTTATGTATAATTACAGTATATAATGAGTGGAGAAATATTGATTACATCCGAAGCAAGAAAGTACAACTAATATGAATACCTATGTTCATTAAAAAAAGGCATAACGTTGGTATCTCTTTATATTCATTTATTTCTCAAAATAAGGCCAACCACTGTTAGTTGGCCAACCACTGTACTTTTTACCCTTTATAGCTTGAATATTAAGTTTGAACATAGAAAGGTCCGCACTTTGCGCGTCCTACCTGTACTTACCTCTCTATATTCAAATGCTATTATCTAAAATATGGTTGGATGCAAGGAAAAATGGTATATACAGTAATTCTAGAAAATAGAATGCTCTCTAGGTATTATTTGAACAAAATTTCGATAAACCTTATCATTTTTTTAAAAATTCTTTAAATCCAAACCATTAATGAATTCTAAACTTTAAAACCTGATCGACACTCTTTCCTGTTTCATTACAATAATCCTTTTCAGGGACTATTTTGTTACGAACAGAAATTACATGTTGAAAATAAGAGCCATCCTATTAAACACATAGTTACAATTATTCACATGATTAGGCGGAGCATGTTTGGGATCCCCTGTAATTCTTCGCGAGCGTAACGAGGCGTTTGGTGTGCCGACCATCACCTTCGATGTTTGCGTTCGCAGGCCCATTGAATTCGGCGCTCGATTAAAATTCCCTGGGAATCCGCTCCGGCGAATTACCGCTGGACAACGGCGACACGTCGGTGTTAATGCGTTCGCACTACGGAACACGATGCCGTTGTTTGCTCTTTACGTAACTCGAAGTGACGCCGACAGCAAAGCACCTTTGAAAGAAACACTCGCGAGAAGTCCAGCTCCGCGCGTAACTGGCCTCGCCATAGCTTCCGTGAGCGGAAAGAAAACTCCAGCCGCGCAATATCGATCAGACCGCTCGCGCTTCCTCCCCGAGAACCTTCGCCGCCGTGAATCTTGCCTCGTCCCGTCCACTCTCTCCCCAGATTCGGCCGCGGGAGGGCGACTTATCGATAACCATTGCATTCCCCGGTATTATGCAACAGGGGCTAGACGGGACAAGGAAGAGGAGCACGGAATTCCAGCGGCGGCTGCTCTCTATTGATACAGATGACGGGCCTGTGTACGCCGAACGCCCCTGGGACCTATACGATCCAGCCACCCGTTACATTACCGTGAAATATCCCCCATTATCTTGATTTGTATACCTACCGAGTGTCCCCGCAGCGTGTCCGTCACCGCGTTTATTCATCCCGCGCTCCCGCGCGTTAAATGTTTCATCGTAATGGATCGGTCGATTATCTTTGCGCCGCGATCCGTCACGTCGCTTTCGGTCACATCGGTCCGCACGTGTCGCGGATTCTTCTCACCCCCCGTTACACGTGACGTAACGCCTGGATAGTATCAGAGAAGTTGCAGAAAACTGCAAGGTTTCGCAGCGATTACGACGCCGTTGGAATTGCTTCGAGGTGTACGTTGACTCGGCGTTCTTCCACGTACACCCTGATTAACTCGGAAAGATCAATTTAAAGAGCTTCGGGACGCTCGGTTGCACGCAAGGGACAACAGTTTCCCGGGTAGAGAGGCGTCGGAACTTTCTCGACCCGGTTTCCAATCGCGGAGCAAACGTCTGCAAAGTTTCGGGTATCGTTTATCGGCCGGCGTCGCCTCATTTTCTTCCGGCTCGCTTTGTTTCCTGTTTCGCGTCGATTTAGACAGCCGTGGGTAGGGCAGCGCGCCAAAGACGCGTCCGCTAAGGCACACTGCAGAAGGGTGTCTCTAATTGGTCCCATCTAAGAGTCCGTCTCAAAGAGGAGGCTTGCCACGGTGTTTCTCCGTGCCGTACGGCCGCGCGTTGCTGTGGAAAGGAGAGGCGGATACAACTGCGGAGCGACACGAGCGGCTGCAACTCGTCCTCTGGATTCAGACGAGCCGTGTATCTGGCTCGTTCTCAAACGGCCCCCTCCGTCCTTTATCTCGTTCCGTTTCATTTCCTCTGCCCCGTGACGAACGCGCTCGCTGGCCCCGCGATATTTATCAGACGCGCAAAACTTTTCGAAATTAATATCGGCGACAGCCCGTTGAAATTCGACGTCGCCTGCGACACGGGGCCCGGCTATTCTCGGACGCCGCGGCGCCGCTGTTTGTTTTCCGCCGCGTCGTCCCGCCGCCGGCAAGAGTTTCCCTCTCGTGCGTCTCGCTTCCGCGCGGAGGAGAAAGATGATTCGGGGATGACTGGGTCTAGTGTTCTGCACAGTCGCTGCACAGTGGCAGTTCTACTGTGCCCTCTTAGACCTGAATTTCGGCGGAGCTAGTCCTCATTAAAGCTTCTGCTACAATCCACGCTACAATTAGACGACCTCGTTAGACCCAGGCTTGATTGGGGTTGAAGCTGCGTCCTCGTAGATGCAGGTCCTAGCGAGATCGGGGACCAAGTATCGCTACCGTAAGCCACTCGATCCGTTTGCAATCGTAACCTCTCTTCCCCGAGTTTTTAACCAACCAAGGAACACGTTCCCGGTCCATTTCGACCCCGAGGTTGCTGTAAATTCATATAAACACGGTGGCCAGCGAATCGGCGGGAAGAAGCGCGGCGTTCGCTAATGAAATCGGGGAGAGAGGGTCATTGAGATTCGCGGGAAGAAGCAACAGCCCCCGCGTCGGTAGTTTGCGCGCGGATAGGAGGTGTTCGCCAACGGCAGCTGCCTCGAGCCGACGCGACGCGACTCATTAGACCCCCTGGTCACCTGCGCGCCATATTTTTCCCACTGTTTCTCCCTGTGCTAGCCAAGAATCTCACTCTCTCTCTCTGGCGGGGGCAGTCAGGAAGCCACGCACACCGTGAAACGACGGAGAGCCGCTCGACTCCGTTCCTTTCGTGGCACGGAACCCTCAAAAGTCCCTCTCGTCGCGGCCACTCCGACGACAGAGGGATCAGAGGCACGCATACATACGTACGAGCATGTACAAGGTGTCTCGTTTCGATCGACCTGGGAAGCTCAGAAATGTAGCACTGTAGTATTTTTTATTCTTTGGGGTTGACGAGGGAGAAGGTTTTGAGATATCTTGAAGGGTTCTAGTAATTGGGACGTTGAGACGTTGAAATGGTAAATGAAAGTGCCAAAAGTGAACATTTCCAGTATTTTCTTTTCAAACACAGTATTCAGCAAAGTTGGAATTTACATTCTTACTAAAAAAATAATTTTCCATTCCTTCCACTTCACTCTTCGATTCGTGACTTGAGTTACTGCAGCTCTTCGGCTTGTCTTCATTTCAGAATCTATTATATTTCCCCATTTCTATAACTGGAAATCTGCAAGCTTGTCCTCTGTCTCTTGGGTATTCTTCCTAGCACTCCCATTAGCTACCTAATACTACAACTCTACTTCTCATTCCTCCCCACGCACCACTCCACTGACTACACTCTGAATTCAGCTGTTTGGGAGGAATCATTCCCATCTCTGTATCCTGTCGTCAAGTGTAGGGCACCCTGTATACCCGGGTACATGTACCGCTACGTAGACAGGAGTCGGCGGGGTCGCGAGGCAAGGGGATCGAGACGGAAAATTACAATCTGCGAACTCCTCGTTGTAACCGAGGACTACGTCGGATTGCACGGCACCGAGAAGCCCGGACATCGTGTCCAATTAGTACCTAAGGCAGCGGGAAACTTTAACGAAATTCCAGTTCGGAGAATTCGCGTCTCAATTAAAACTTCCTGTCCCCTGGAGGGGAGGGGATCGGCGAAAGTTGCCTCGATTTTTAGATTCGCGTCTCCCATCGAGTCATCGACGCTTTTAGGCGCCGTCACTCTTGAAATAATCGCCGCTGGCCCGTGCCAAATTCTCTTCTATACGATTTGAGAAGTCGGCGGGTTGCGTGTTTAGGGGCTCGGCCGCGAAAGGCGATTTTCGAGTTTTCGACTCTCCTTCCCACTCGGTTATTTATACTCCCCGGGGAGTGGTGCCAAAGTAGTTGTGTTTCTGCAGTCCTCGTTGCGATGGAAACTTGGGCCTCCAGGTTGCCTCGATATTCAAGAAGCCTCCCCATTTTCGAACGCACCCATTATCCCCACAAACACCCACAGTGGCTTGGGATCTTCTGCAGTCGGTGAAAAAGAGAAGAATAAAATCGCTAGCGAAAGTGACGGAGCGTGACGCGATATCGCGCGCGATGCGTGACTTATCGATGCAAATGAGCCGTGCCATTAACGCCTGTTACGCCTCGCGGTAAACACTCCCGTTTATCTTTACGCCGCGCGCAATCTTCCGCCTTAAAACCTACCTGGAGATACGGGGAAGCCTGCGCTATCGCTGGAACAGCTCGCGCCGATGCGTGAGGCATTCTACACTGCCATCCACGAGGAGTGGAACACCTGCTGAATTCGCAGAAAATGTGATATTTGGTAGAAATCGAATAATCTTTATTTTCGCTGTTTTTACTTTCTGGCTTCCATTAAGATTCCATGGAACGTAAAATTTGTTGGATTTCTTCAATAAATTTGCAGTGTTTCTCCACGATTATTCCACACAGGGTAGGTGTCCCAATATTTCTGAACGGTACTAGGGTGAAAGCACTAGTAGTCGACCACTTAAAGCTAAACTCAAATGAAAAGTTCTAAAAAAAATAAACAGTCAATGTTATAAAATATATCAAATGTATTGAAGTAATTCAAATGTATTTAATGTATCACTAAAAATTTTGTGTTAGTATAAAAGTTCGGAGAAAATAAATAATTAGCGTCAAAAATAATGTCCGAATGCTTTAATAATCGACCGCTTAACTCTAAAAGTCGACTGGTCCGATAGCTAGTAGTCGACCATCCTTTTTTAATATGAAATTCAAAATTGGTTATATGCGCATTATAAACTAAAATTTGTTTTTAAATTTAATGTGCAACTACGGTAAATAATTAATAATGACAGGAATAATGCATAATTGAAATAAGTTCTTTTAAAAACTTTATCAAAATTTTAAGAAGATAAATTATAGTGGTCGGCTTTTAGCGTTCATTGTGAATGCAGTTAGCTTCAGAAGTCGACCGCTGTGGTCGACTATTGAAAATTGGAAAGGAATGATGGTCCAGTTACCGACCTCCCATAAATAAATAAATTAAACCATTTTTTTTTTCATTTTTTAAGCGCATATAAAATTGTCGATGCTTTTTCAGTGAAATAGTATCATTTTCCAGTAAAAAATGTATAGAACTGAATTAGATTTGTCGTTTCTATTCAAAGCGAATTTATGTTTCTCGTATTGGAAAACACCAATGGCACATGTAGAATCAAAATTAGTTTACAAATCACTTTAAAAGCATTTATTTTTTTACCTATGAAGAGTGCTTTTTGTCGTATTTTAAAGTTAGAAATTCAAAATATAGTATAAAATTTTAATTTATCAAATGCTTTATTTCAGTACTTATTTCTTTAAGCTAAACCATAAAAGTGGCCTACTACTAGAAGAGGGTGGCCGACTACTAGTGCTTTCACCCTATATCTTTAAATTTAAATAGTTCCTGTCTTTGATTTCAAAACACATTCCTCCAGCATCTATCGCGTAGCAGATGTTTTCCTCAGACGATTCTTTTGAAATCAAGTTTTCTGGCGAGAATTTCCCCATTTGACGGTACCTTCGCATCTCTGCTGGCAGCCTGTTTCCCCTGTCTCGCGGATGATGCTCGCCCCGGAGCCGGCTGGAATCGAGACACGGCCGATCGATAATCGACGGGCCTCGGGTGTCATCCGGAAGAATACGGTACGACGTACAAGGGCCGCGAATATCAAGTCGAGTTCCAGGTCTCCCCTATATCTTGGCCCATGTATATTTTTGCATCGAAATCGGCTCGTATAAAGATCACCGTAGAGACTCGAGCGGAACTCTGTCCTACCCGTTTTCCTTTTATTTCCACGAGCCTCGATACGCTGCTATCGCGAAACGC
The DNA here is from genome assembly GCA_963971345.1 of Andrena flavipes. NCBI lineage: Eukaryota > Metazoa > Arthropoda > Insecta > Hymenoptera > Andrenidae > Andrena > Andrena flavipes. Next base: position 46,947,352 of record OZ020480.1, read on the forward strand.
CTTCCTCTCGTCGGAGAGACGCCAGCACGCGTTCCCTTTTGTCCGAATTCGAGCTCGCAGAAATTGCTAACGTTTTAGAATATTCTTCCCTCTGCACTTGTTTTCCCTAGCCGTGCCCGGGATCGAGTCGCGATCGCGAGAGCGTTGCCGGAAGTCCGCCGAGCTCGATCCTTTATTTGCGGACTCCTTGGAACGAAGGAAGGGGGGGGGGGGGGGGACTTGCAGGCAGCTTGCACACGAGTTCGCGGACGTCTTTCGGCTCCCTTTGTGTCTCACAGCTGCTGCATGTGTGTGAGCACACTCCGGCGCCGCGACGCCGGTCGTCTTGACGAGAAAAGTTGCGCTCATTCGGCGACCACTGCGTCCGAATAAATCCTGCCTCGCTCCGACTGGACCACCCCCTTTCACTTTTCCGCGCTGCATAATGCTGCATCGGTGAAAGTGGCTGGCTCCGCAGAGTTTTTCACGAAGACGCGTCAGCGTTTGTGTGGGATTTAGCCTTGAAAGATTTCTGTAATGAGTTTCTTTCTGAAATGGAGCCACAGTGCTTTGGCAACGGTATTCTTTTCAACAAGGCTGACGTTTTCTTGCGAATCAATTATCCCTTGTAAATTTACGCGGGGAGTTCTCTGTGAAGTTTCTTAAAAACGTAGGCTTCGCTGGCCCTCTAGTAAACACGTAAACAGGAGTTAAGTGAAATAACGCCAGGGCGAGGGTAGTACAGACTTTGTGGGTCGAAGAAACTTTCAGAATCGTTTTTCAGGCGTGTTAAATCTGCCCGGCAGCGTAGGCGGTTTTTATTACGCAGGTACCTAGTCCTGATTTTTTTGGATTATCGCTGGGAACGAGAATAAACGGAGCCTGGTTTTTCGACTCGCTCGACACTTGTGCAGCCTCGAGCAGCCGCGCGTGTAGTTTTTTTTGACAGGCTTTTCACGGTCTGAAATTAAAGGGTAGGTACCCAAGCCCTGAGACTTTTGCCGTGACAGTGCCTTGGACCTGTTTCACCGGGAGTGCTGAAAGTTTCCATTGAACCTGCACCCGACGTTCCTTCTGTGACCTTTTCGACGAGGGTCCCTTTTGTCAGAGGCAGCGCATCGTTCGCTCCACTTCGTAATTCATTTCGTCCAAGTCTCTATCATCGGAAGATTCCTTTCGACGGCTGCTTTCCACGGTTTAAGCAGCCGGAGTAAGGAATCGGCTGGGTGCACGAGTCAGGACGCCTGATTAAGTATCCATGAACCTCAGACCCGTGTACTAATACTTCACGGGGGTCTGGCGGATACGAGCCACTCCATTTCACACGTACGGTCCACCCTCCGGGCCGTGATAAAATCCTATCGACAATCCTGTCCACGATACCCTTTGGATACCATTCCCTCCCTTGCCTGCCACGGTCCTCGTCGACCCTTTCGCTGGACGACAAACGACCGCGAGACCAGCGGAGCGTCTTCTCCCACAGGCGACGAATTTCGCCGGGCAGAGGGAGTGGAAGCTGCTACGATGAAATTGGAAAGCCGTGGCTTTCCGGAATGAGATCCGTCCTCTGGTGGTCGAGCGGCGGGGCCGCGATATTCCAGCACCAATCCCTTTGTGACTAATTTCCCGGCCGTTTCTCGGCCCTCCTTCGGGCCATTCGGGCGGAATCACCGTGGAAACGCGTGGACCGACCCGCCAGGGGAAATGGAATCCTCGATCCCGGCCTTTTACGTCCGCCGATTCGATTACGTTTTAATAATCGCCGCTAATTTTACGATCACCGGGCTTGGGTCGGTTGTTGGCGATTCCCTGGCAACGGATTTCTCCATCGCTCGCGTGGAATGACGTTCATCGAGCGCCGGGCTAATCCAGTGATTGTTGTAACCTCCTTCCACGAGACACAAGAGGGTCTTTACTCCGCAACGACCAGCGCAGATAAACGAACGAATACCGTGGAGAGGACGGCCTTTATTTCCGACCCCCATGGAACGAAATTCCGTGTGTTGCTGAAAATCCACCCCCCTCCCTGACGCCGACAGTCTCGACGAGAATTGATTAAGCCCGGTTTAACCCTTCGTTCGAACCCTCCGGTGCCTCGTAATCGTAAATTGGGGTGGCCTCCGCTGTAGTTGGCGTTCCACCGAGCGAGAGGTGTCGGCCCGCTACGAGCGTGCTCCTTCAATCCCACCCCGTGCACCTGTACGCACCCCTTCAGACGCGCTCGCCGTCGAGGGGCCGATCAGCCGCGAGTCGACCCCCTCGACGACGGGCCCCGCAAGAATTTATAACCGCGACTCCTTCTCGCGTGACCGTCTAACGTTCCACTTTTTATCCACTGATTTATTCCGCCCGCGATCCCTCCCTGCACCCGCGCCCTCCCCGCTTGTTTCTTCTCTGTTTATTCCTGCGACGTAATCGATATTCGTCCGCAGTGCAGTCCTGGCCCCCTCGGCGACCTTATGAATTCCATCTCGCGGATCGTCAAGCAAGTTCTCGATTCCCCACCGCTTAGGGGTGGCTTTTGTGTACGACCGTTCGCGTGCTTCTTTTTATTTCCGAGTGTCCTCGTTCCGCGAAGAATGATCGTGCGAGGGAACGGTGGGGGAGGGTTCAGGAGGATCCTCGTTCGTCCGCGCGATTTCGCAACCCTCTGGGTGGACGTTAACCTTAGACCCCCGTGAAAGCGCGACGATCCGAGGAAGCTCTCCCCTCGCGGCGCGCGAGGGAGGGACATATCAAATTCAGATGAACGGGGACCATTGGAGGGGTCGTTTCACCTCCCGAGGTAGAACTTCCCCCGGGTGCAGCGCCACCCGCGATACGTCTTCGGAGGGGGTGACTTTCGGGGGAAAACTGCCGCGCGTAAGCACCGAGGAATAATCCACAGCCTCCTCTCGACTTTCTGCCGTTCTTGGCGCCCGCCCTACAGTCGATTCACCTTCTTCCTCTCCCTGCCCGGTGGCTCTCGAAGGGCACGGCGCGTAAATCTCGAAGGCAAGCGTTTTGGGGCGGCGCAGGGACGGTTTCACAGTCCAGGGACGACGACGACGAGCACACGAAGGTCTCATTTGACCAGACGTACGATAAAGCTTGTGTCTAACGGGCCGAACCTCCCACCCCTCCAGGCCAGCCCCTTTACGAGCAAGTGGATTCTTTGCGCAAGGGTGAGCCCCCTCGAACCCCCCGCGGGCATCGTAGGACGCGGCTCGAGCTGCGATTCAACAGGCAGCAAATTGTGCCCTCTGTTCGCCGCCCCCGCTTCGAGGGAACGGTAACGAGATATCGCGAAGGGGATGGGCCACCCTGTAACGCGCTCGCCCCGATACAACGCCGGGCCTTCCTTTCATCCCCGAAGTCTGTGTGCTGGCGGGGAGAGCGTCGCGGCAAGGATTCCTCCGCGTTGTTTTTACAAACGGACGAAACTACCACCCGGGGCTGTTTCCTCGCCGGCTGGGAGTATCGGCGATCGAACCAGCCCTCCTCCCTCTCCTCGCTTCTGCTCTATTCTCCTCTGTTGCTTGTCCGATGGTTCGTTTGCGCTCATTTAGGGGTTGTATCCTCGATTCTCTGATGGCTCTGTCGAGTGGCGGGGGTGGGGGTGCGATTGTGCTCGCGCTCGGAGTGCGCTAACACCGTTCGTCATCGCTTTACGAGATTTAACGGTTCGTGGGACCTTGCAAACTTCACGTGGCAGAATTATTATTCGAGGTATTGAGAACAGAAATGGACTAACCTGTATTATTTGCGAAATTGAGTTAGTCAATCTACTAATCGTATAAAATGGGAAGAATTAATTTCTTTTCAATGTGGGTTAGGCCGTTTTTACTGTCAGTGTCTCATATTATATATATAAGGTGTTGGGGAAGGGACGTAGAAATTAATTCACGTGCTTCGCTGATTTAATCTCCGCTGAAATTCCACTTGATGGTTGCTCAAAACTGATCCTCCACCTTTATCGCGCGATCCGATTACACGATCGGCCGGCCACTGGTTGGAGAAAGTACTAGTATCCTGCGGATCAGCGCAGCCAGTGGAAACAGTCGGCGCCAGGCCATTAGGAGCGAGGCGGAGGATCGATCGGGGATTTTTTGGCATCGGTGTGTACACCGCCGCTCGCCTAGCACTGTATATCCCCCGGCTATTGAATAGAGCCAATGCCCGATCGTCCATCGAGGCAACGATACGGCGGCTACAAAGGCCCGGCTGCGTCGCGCTCCCAAACGTATTGTCGCGAATACGGTTACGACGGTAACTGCGCGCCACCGGGAAGAATTGATATCGCGATATCGCGGACGATACGAGGATTTCCGCTCCCGTCGTTATTGCTTCCACGCTGCGATATTTTTCCACCCTCCGCGGCCCCATTAATGGGTATAGGTACTATTCTCGCAAAGTAGCCCTTCCGAAGCTTTCATTTCGCAGTGATCGAGCTGCGATGGCCGTTTCAGTCTTCCGAACGTGTCGCGATTCCTGTGCACCTCTGGCAAGGTGTAAAGTGGATCTACGCTTGAAATTTCTGTAGCGTAGGTACATACACAAGCGAGGGAAACGGTGTGCCATTTCAGTATCGATAGTCGAGACTCCAGGGGCCATTTCTACAGTTCTTACAAGGGACACTATCCAGGTGTCCAGTGCCAATTTTCTTCTTCCTTGAAATATGTTAACCATCGGTTGTCACGCCTATTTTCTCGAGCATAGTTGTCAGACTAGGTAGATTCGACCTGAGCTAATTTGCAACCAGCTGCTGTTTAATAAAGTATCTGTTAAATTATGTCGCAAAAATTCTGAGATAAAGTTTGAGGATTATATTGTAGAATGTAGAATATATCAACGTGCGTTACGAATGGTAGCACGTTTATCTTCGTTGTCACGAAAACTATCACGTCTCGGTTTTCGCTGCGGAAACCAGCACGTTTGAGCGGTTTTCCACAAAAACTGTCATGTTCCATTTGTAGCTACGAAAAACAGCATATTTAGACGGTTAAATAAGGAAATTAGAATTTGAACAGTCACGTTCCAACCGACTCGCACGGTGCACGTTTTTAGCTACCGTGTTAAGTATATAAAAGCAACGCAGTATTTTTCATGTAACTTTCCTTGAAAATGGTCGAAACCAAAGACCGAAACGTCGGAGTTAAGAATTATTAAATTGCATAATAGCTTTATTTATATGTTAAAATTGACCGAACAAATGTGTTGATATCACTTTGTTTATTTTGGATAATTTAGATGGTTAGTTACGAAAAATAGCATGTTACGTCTTTCGCTGCGAAAACCAACACGTTTAGAATCACGTAATCTTACCATTTGTGGCGATGAAAAATAACAAACTTAAATGGTTGGCTACAAAAAAAGCTTGTTTAAGTACTGGGCCATTTACTTTAATATTCGTCAGAAACGATGGAACATGCTTCTTTACGTGGCAAACTGAAACGTGCTACTTTTCGTAACGCACGTCAATATGTCCCTCGTTGAAAATTCATATTTGAAGCATCATCTTATTTAAACAGTAGTACCTACCATTTCTAGTGATAGCTCAAAATTAAATTGTGGCCCCTTTTGACACACTGTGACAACCGAGGGTTAAGCATACAAATCTATGAGTTCTTAAATCGGCATTCACCCCCATTTCAACAGCGTAGAACTATAAAACTGCGATCAGTGAAGCTAATTAAGAAAGCCTCGCGAAGGGCTAATTCGATAAACGTTTGAAGTATCCGAGGGGTGCTCCCCCACGGCGGCTTTTCCACCGTAACAGGTGATTTTTCATCAGCACAGCCAAGCGGTGCTCCTCCGCGAGTAATGGAAAAGAGGGGGAAGAGTAAACCCGTGAACTTTTCGACGGGGGGCGCGGAAATAAAAAGATCGAGCCCGTGATTAAAAGCCCTCGGGCAACAATTGATTTTTCCCCCGGTGTCCATTACACGTACGCGCACGCACACGCGTGGCTAAGCTCTGCGCTGTGGCTGCGAATATCGACGGAACGGGAGAGGAGCGCCGTGTGCAGCGCGGCTCGAATTTGTCGGCCAGCGTCGCTGGTTTGCCGCGGAGGATGTCGCCGATCCACGTCCGCGAATTTAAACGATTTTACTCGATACCGTTGCCAGCCGCGGCGTACGTGCGCCGAATAAACCTCGCGATTCTTCCCTAGGCCGCTCGCACGCGAGCGAGCCGAGCGAGCCGAGCTTCCCTTGGGCGGAAAATTCCTTTCCCGCGGCGTTTCGATAAATTTCGACGTCCCGGGGAAAATTTGCGTGTCTGCCAGCCGCGCCGGGGTATATTCTTCCTTAAGTAGGATCCTGTTTGTATGCGGCCCGCCTCCCGCGAGCCGTTCGCGGTTTCGATCTTCCGCCTCGTATTTACGCGGCAACTCGCCTGTAAATTCCCCAAGAAATTTCCTCCGCGGTGGCTCGTTTCTGTTGCGAGGCAAGTGGGCTTCGACTTTCCTCCACCGTTCTTACCGCGATACTATTTCTTCTTGCGTCTCGAGTGCATAGGAAGATTGAAGGGATCCTCCCTTGGCCGCTGTGGATCCAACGCGTCCGCTGTGCGCGGATCAGGGGCGGCAGACGGGCGAGCCGAACCGCTTACAGCTTAATGCTCGTCAGGGGAAACTGGGTTAACGTCGAGGGTGGAAGAACCGCGGTGGTCTTTTCGCGCAGCCGTTTCCTTCTGGCGCTGGTAGAACAGTTGGACGCACGTGTCGCGCCAACTCGTTACGGGATAGTTGGTTCGCGGGGCACAGGTTTCGCAGCTGTTACAACCGCTCGCGGCTTCATTGCGCCCGTTCGCTAGTTTTTGACGCGGGAGCACTTGCGATTGGCAGCCTCGACCAGCGCTGCCAGCCTCAAGCTCACGTCCGGTCGATCCATTTATCCCTCTGCCATCGGTCCACGAGGGCGGAGGAAAAAACGGGCAAGGAAAAAGCGAGCTTTTATTGCACGTTCGCCGTTCCCGCGACAGTTACATATTGCGCCGCCTATAAAGCATCTCCCCCCCGTGGCGCGTAAGCACGAGCTTGTCCCTGCCGCGGTGTACTGCTCTCAGCTTTAATCTCTGCTGGATCCTGCGTCTTCAAGGGTCTATCCGTCTCCGTTCCGCGGCTCAGACGTAAAACATAGAGAATTCTCGCCTCAGAAATTGGAGAACTGGGGCAAAATATGTGGCGAGGAAGCTTGACACGTTCTTCTGAAAGTTCCCGCGACAGGAGACCCGGCACGAAGAAGCTGCGAGGAAAGGGTAACGATGATCGAGCGAGGCTCCCTTCCGCCCCAGCGGCTCGGTTCTTTACGCCTGTAAATTCCGTGGCGCGTTGAACAAAGGATACGACGCGAGATATTATGCCCGCGATATAAAGCGCGGCGGTGCAGCGTGTCAGAGCTTTCCGCCCCAGCGTACGATACGGTCTTGCCCGTTCTATTTCAGAGAGGGCGGCGAACGGTGCACGGGCCCGCGGAAGAAACCGCCTTCCTTTTCCTTTCGGGCTTCAAAGTGAAATTTTCAAGCGAACGTTGCCTGAGACCACGAAAATGGAAAGCCCGGGAATAAGGGACTCGCGTTTCCGTTGATCAAGGAAACTCTGTGTGGAACTGTCGCTGCCTCCAGCCACCGTTTCCTTTCCTCGCGGAAGCTCCGCGCGTTCTGAGCTTTGTCGAAAACAATTTGGCGCGTGGAAAATCACCGCGAGATTCTAAGCGACACGGGTAGTCGAGAGACTCGTGACTCGCCTGGGGGTTAAGCTTGCACGGACAAAGGGAAAGGGCGGACGTCGAATGGCGCAGGAAAACTAATTTTACAAAACGTCGCGTTTCGCCTAGGTGAATTAGGTTAAGGTTGGCCCGGGTCTCTCTCCCAGGGGTCAATAGATTCGCTGTGGCGGCGGGGCGCACCGGAAGCCAGGGCGTCATGAGAACCCGTCGGGGGTCCGTGAAAGTTTCGCCCACGTCGCCTTGGGGGTTAAGCCGTTCCAAGGGGAACGCGCCGAGATATTACTCGCGGAGCCGCTCCCCTCTGGCCGCGTGATTCGTGAAAACCCCGCAATAAAGCGGACCGACATTATTTATTAATTTCGTGCGTGCCTGACGGAGGAAAGCCGCGCAGGGGCGCACCCCATTCTCGAGGCTCTCGCGAAACCTTTTTGTGGAGATAATGTTTTATATGGAAATGAATCTACGCGTCGATAACTATTATTGTTGCGGCTTTATTACACTCATATTGTCTACATGAAATAAAAAAGAAGAGAGAAAGGGTAACCCCTATAACGTTCATAAGAGGATTAATTAAGTCTCCGTGGAAGAAGGAAGGTGGGGGAGGGGGCATAATGGGAAAGCTAAGCAAACAAGCAAAAAAAACCTTAACTATACCTTTTATACATATAAGTTTTTGTGGATCAATATATAATTCTAAGTCAATACTTTAACCTTTGGTATATAGTTTGAGTATCATTTAAATAAAAATTATTTAAATAAAGTTATTAAACTTTTAAAAAAAAGTAATGAAAAACCATCTTGCTCCTGCCACGGCGTATGACAGGGTATCGAAAATGGGGCAACACGGTTTCTCTAAATATTTTCACAATCGATGTAAATATGAATTTCTTCTAAATTATTTTCTTCCTACCCTCGTTCAGGTTTTGCGGGAACATATCTTTTAAATATTCGACAAGTTCTTCCTCATCTATTTGCGAAAATACAGTCTTAATTGGACCTAATGATAAACCCATAGTCATTTCATTTTCCAGCTTCACACCGCAAAATGTAACCTTCCTCTTCGATCAATATTAAGTTCCGGAACTAACCTAATTATATTTTCATGCGTCAGTGCGTCAATTTCATCCTTTTAGTGGGCAGAAAAACGAACTTTTTCCAGCAGTTCTTATGAATTTTATTATTACCTCTTAATCACCTGTTTCCAGAACTTGCCCAACAAAATGTTGACTTGTATTTTTTATATAGCTATACTTGGCAACAACCCATACTCCACTTTGTATTTTTAATCTTTGACCTTTCAGTTTCCTAAGGCTGTAAGCCATTGCTTCCTGTCTCTGCGACCACTATTGGCATCTCTATGTCACCAGTGAACTTTTCATTTGATGAAAAGAAACATTTCTTCCTACACATTTTTTGTTGTTTTTGAAGAAAGCCCTGTCGTTATATTGTTGTCTTTTTTTACTGAGCTATCATCAGCAGCCACAGATCACTCAGGTATTATTTCCAATTTCTTTCTCTTTTTCGCATTCTTAACATTTGATTTTTTATTATTGCTTTCTCCCATATTCTGTAAATAATTAACAACTATATCATTCATTCTTTTTCTTAAGTCTTCATTTTTCATTCGTGTTTTTTGTCATTTTAATCTCAGCAATCTCAGAATGGGCAACCAGGGAACGGATAGCAATTTCATGCCAAAAAATAGTAGTGGTCAAAGTTATCTCGACGGTCAAAGTTATCCCAAAAGTAAGGCAAAATGAAGTCCCTTGGCATCAGGAGTCTAGAACTTCAGTTTAACAAGACGATTTTTCTTTTTCTTTTAAAATGAGTTTAAATGTACTATACATACTTATAAAATAGGTTCAGACTTATAACTCTATCTTTAGATGACTGTCCGGTAGAAGTTTTCACGTACGAATTCTTCCTCAACTCGCAGTATCACACTTTAACATCTATCTAATTTTCAGTAAAGGTTATTCTCTCCTAAACAACTACATCTTGAAGTAGGTAATTAAAGTTACCCAAGGCACTTGTCCGAGAATAATATCTGTTATACAATAGACGCTAGAGGAATTGGTTTTAAAATACGGTTTTGTGGTCAAAGTTACCCCATTCGAAGGTACCCCATCATTCCCTGTATCAAGGACCCCAGCTTGCCTCAAATCATCGTTTTCCAGAGATTGATGTTATTTGTTCAATAAATAAAATAATACTACAACTTTTAATATTGTACATTCAAGTAAATAGAATGGAGATTATAATGTAACAAAAATAATTGACTTACCGTTTTTAAGTATATATTTATTATAAGTTTTTTTAGTACACACAAAATAAGATCCACGCAGCGTGTGGACGATTTCACAGCTCTAAACCAAAGACGCGTGCTCCCCTACTCATTTTTATCAACGACTTAACTGTCGCAATACAGTGGCTTTCTTTTGGTACTTTCATCAAATGTCTATCATTTTTCGATTATGGCTTTTTTACGATACCCCATGTTACCTCGCTATTCCGTCATGTCCCCTTTCCCCTAAATGGAGGATCCCATGGAGCGCAATAGGATATTTAATCGTGTCAAGCACGATGATCAATTACTATGCACCGTCTCGCTTCGATCCGCCGCGGCGCCGTCGGACACTCGCCCCGAGCACCTCTTGTCTGTGCCTTATCCGGCTTATCCGACCTTCCGCATCTTCTTGACCCAGTGCAAGGGGAAACAGAGTCGGGGACAAAAGCAGCGCGCACATTTTTGCACCGTCATTCCTCCGCTTCCTGCTCCGGCGAGCAGCGAGTCCCCAGCTTCCCTCAGAGAAACTGGAGCGACCAGTTTTAATATTTCACCCTGCCCCCATCCGTCGCCGCTATCTTGTGTACCTGTTTTCTGGGTCAGCGCAGTCGGATATTACGTCGACGGCGAACCCGAGTCCCTCTTCTAATCGCTGATCGATTTCGCGCCGTCTACCAAGGAGAATATCACCCCGGGACAGACGTTACCGGAGGAATCGCGCCGCTCCTCCGTCGCCGCCAAATGCCCTGCGAGCAAAAGCAGAATCGATATTTAATTTTAACGAAGCCGAGCTCTCACAAAAGAATATTCTCCGCCGCGGTTCTGTAACGAGACTCGGGGACTCGTCCTTTTTCTTCTGCTCGCTTCTTCTTCTTCTTCTTCCTCCAGTTTGTGCCCGTGGGACGCGCAGAGACACGCGGACTTTTCAGCCACAGAGCAGAAAGTGGAGTGTACGCGAGCCACCGGCATCGCTCCCCTCTGCCCCGCCAGGGAAAGCTTAACGAGAATCCTGGAATGGACGACTCGTTTCGTCCCCTTTAACTCGGCCGTGTTATCGCGCGGCCGCACCGCGCGGAAACAGCCGCGACACCGTCCAATTTCTCGCGACTTTATCGACGTTCCCTGGCCGGCGAGAGACTCGTGGCATGGCGCGAACAAAATTCCACCGAAATTCTTCGCAATTTTCCAAAGTGCCTCGACGCCGTTCGCCGGGACGCCGGCAATTCTGCGTCGCGCCACGAGCCACGGACCAAGAGAGGCTTAGAGCGACAAAGGACGACCAGGGAGGCCGCGACGCGTGATAAAGCTACGCTCTCCGTGAGATCGCGTATTTCCCAGGGATTTCCGGGGAGAACGGCCGCGAAAATTGCAGAAGAAAGAAGGCTTATCCTGGGCCTCCGATGGACCTGCTCGAGGAACACGGTCCAGCCACCGTGTCTCCGTGAAACGACGTTGAAAGATCGTACACGCTTGCCACTGTTCCCAGTACCAGGCTTTTCCCTTTGTCCGAAAATCTTCAGACGGGCACGATCCTCCTTTCTTTGTCTCCCCTTTCCGCTCTTATCTCTGGATTGGATCCTGGTCACCCAGGTTCGTCTCTCACGGAAGCTTGATTCTCGGGAAATTTCGCGGCATAAAAAGTTGGACAATCTGTCGAGATAAGTTGGGCGAGTGTGTAATGGGCTAGACGAGGGGGAGGCGAAGAGGCACGGGCTCTTGTTCCCTCCGCAGTGAATCGTACGTGAGGACATTTCGAGCCGCCATTAAGCCCTCGAAGACGAAGCCCCGGAGCCGGCGGAGTAATTAATTCCTCGCGCCTGGAAATTTCGCTGGAGGGCTTGGAGAACTGGGGGTCAAAGGTGAGGCTCGTACCCTCGCACCCCTGCTCTCTTGTAACAGCGACTGCACGACAGCGCCCTTTTCCTACTGTGGCAGGCTCTCCACCGTTTCAAAGGTCGAAACTCAAGCTGCGCTTGGCTTCTGTGAAATTCTCCGGGGTGATAAACGCGCGGACGAATTGCTTCCTCGAATGTTACTCCTTCATCGCGTTGATATAGCGTTGGGCGTTCACGGGGCAGTTGTTCAGGGTCGACAGAGCGGGTAGCGTTGGTCTTCTCGGAAGCGTCGTTGACGGGGCAAGTGGAGCAGAAGCTCCTGGCCGAGAATTACGGTGGACAGGAGTTTTAATTGCTTCCCGGAAAAACTCTGGGATGAGAATCGAGAAGAAGAGGGTGCGCGAGAGGATTTCCTCCCTCGTCGTCTCGAGTTCCCTCGCGAGAAACTGCTTCAGCCGGCAAACGCCTCTTAGCTTCCACTTCAATACCGTATTCTTCGCCGTTGCAAACAGCATCGCGACTCCAATCACCTCTGCCAACAAAGGAGCTAATTCCAGAGATGACACACCGTATTACATATAATCCCATCGATCTCCAAGGCTTCGCGTAAGAATCTTTCTCGCCGAGTCCCGAAGTTCGCCCAAGAAGCTGTAGTCAGCAGCCCCTGAGAGGGATCTCCTCGCGAGAATTTATCACGGTCACGAATCTCTCGACTCGAATCCAATTTTCGAGATATACGAGGCCACCACGGTGTACGTTTCCCTCCTTTTTTCCGTCGCTCTCCAGTCGCTTCCCTCTCCTTGTTCGCCGGCCGCGCTTCCGCGGTATCTGCTTGTCAAAAGGAGATATACTGGCCACCGAGGTAAGCCGAACCGGAGGTGGCGGCGAGTTTCCTTCCGCGGTGCTCGAGGGACGCGTGGTCGCCAAGGGGCGGACACGCGTGAAGAGAAGAATAGATTCCACGGCGAAACGAGGGACGGCAGAGAGAGGGAGCTTCGATAAGCAGTCGATATATCGTAAGCTCTCTCCGACGGTCCTCTTCCTTTTACGGGAGCCGAGGAATACGCTGATGCCGCACTCCATTCGATTCGATTACCTCGGTCTACATTGCGCGGAAGCTTTTGCTCCTCATCCAGCCGCCTCACCTTTGCCCGCCTTCTAATTTCCCGTCCCTGGCTACCGGCGACGATAAATAAGTCGACACCTTGCAGCTCGCCCTCGCGAGAAGACCCCGCGGACACTGCGCGACTAAGTCACCTTAACGGGATTATCGAGCCCTCTCCTTGCGCCGCTGCAAGGTCGGGCTTCTTGCCGATTATGTGATCGCTCCTCCCGCTGAGAGCCAGTGGAACCCAGTAAATCCCAGAGAACGGAATTGGAAGATCGCACGGTCCGTAAACGGTCTCGCCGAAGACGCATCGGCTCGGCCAGCCGCGATGAACAAGAGAGTCGTAAATCCCTCTGGGGCAGCCACTCGTGGAACCACCGAATTCGCCGGTCGTCTCGATGAGAGCTGCGCAGCGGACCGACTAATTAAACCGGCTGTCCGTCCCCGGGGCGGCAAGAAACGCGGAAAACGCGGAAAAGAAGGGCAGTTACGGCGAGACGTGCGCGCCGCAGTTGGCTAGCGTGCAACCGGTGGTAAGCGGCACGGAATATATTAATTAGCGCCGCGGGAAAAAGTTGGCCAGGTAGCTCGCGCGGAGGCTGGAAAGAAGGGGCGACCAAGACCTCTGGACCAAGAACCAAGAAGAACAACAATAAAACCCCGGGGTGCAATTTGTCACGGGCTACGCCGACGGGAGGGGGCCATAGATGTACATCCTCCCGCGCAACTTTCCCCATTATTATTAACGCTCCTCCGGCTGCCGGTGGCTGGCTCCGGAGCCAGACTCCCTCTCGCGCTCTTCCCTCGAATCCAACGCGTGCATCGCACGCGGCCGCGATTTTTCTTTCATCGCGGGGGAGAGGAGAATCTTTCGCCGACCCTCGAGGCGTCGAGGGCGATTCATCCTCGCGGCCAGTGATTCCAACGATGCGGTGAAAATTTCATTCCGCGGCGGGAACCTCGGTAAACGGCGAAACGGTCGGTGAAATTTTGATTGTTTCGCCGGAGTCTGCGGGCCGCGATGGGAGGCTCGTGGCAAGGGGAGAAGCGTAAAACCCGCCTCGGGAGATTTACGAGCCGTGTACCGCGGCTCGGTACTAAAAGAAAGTCCGATCGACGCCGGGTCCGTTGTGTCTTCTGGTTTTGAAATGCAATCGGCGGCGGGCGCACAGTCGCTTTCTAGTTTCTGTCGAGTGCCGAGACAGGAGTGTGTTTCACGTTCCACGGGAGAAAGTCGGAAGACGGTCACCCTTTTAGACGCGCCCTGTGCCTGGGGAGGCGGAGGGAATTGGATACAGGGTTTAATGGACCAGGCACGGGACTATCGGGGTCTTTTGTTTGCCGGGCGACTGTTCTGATCGATCGGGCTATCACTGCGGAGTCGTTCTTCCTGAATCTAATACCCTACCACTTGTCCAGCTTGACGAATGTGGCCTGCCCTCGACCGTGCTCGAGTTTCGAATTTCCCTGTGTAGACGTAATTCCTGGAGCTGTTTCTTTCTTTTTCCTACTCTTAATTCCTTCACAGGCTTAAAGGGTGTTCGTCAAAGGTAATCGACACGCGCAGTTAAGGGTATTCTGCGGAGCACACGCGTTAACGCGCAATACCCCGGATATAAAAGTTACGCTGCCCCTCATTACGAGCGTATTAGCCAGCCGAGAGTGCTTTAAAAGCTCCCGACAGATTCGATTAACGGTGGCCTCTGCCTTTTTTCGCGGGCGTCCCGGTCGCCTTCTCCCCTTCTTGTTGCTTTTCGAAAAAAGTTGCCGTCGGGAAGCCCCGGTCGTACGAGCCGAGCCCATTTAGCCCGAGAAGTTATCTCGGGAAAGTTTATCGCTGCCGGGGAGTACCCTCTCTGCACTTTACCCAGCTGCTTGCTCCCTTACGACCCGCGATTTTTCAACTAATACGCCGATGAGAATAGAAGCGTCGCGTTATCGCGTAAAACAACCCCCGCGCGCTCTTTTCCCTCCGCTTCGAATCCAGCAACCCCGCTCCCTTTCCATCCGCGTTATTGCCGGCGATCCAACTTTCCAACTCCATCGATTAAAGTTTCGGCGGGCGACCCTCCGCAAGATGGTCGCTGGAAAAACAGGCGAGGTGCGCGCACACGTGAATTTATTAATGGGACGCGTTTGAACGGAAACTCATTTTGCCGGGGAGCACAATGGCGCCCGGCCGACGACAATGAAAACAATGGGCCAGGGGGAGTGATTAAAAACGTAGGGAAAAGGGACGACTTGAATCGGGATCATCCACCGCGTCCCGCCTTTCGTGGCTGCTCGTCTCGCGAGCCTCGTCCGGCTACCAGCCGTTTCACGTCAACCCCGACGAAACGCCACGCGACAGCCCCCTCGGGCTTCCTCCGAACTCCACAGCAATTATCGATGCTCCACGGAAACTGAGTCGACCGGTACGACACTCTGCAAAATATGTTCTAATATGAAAAGCTCCGAGAACAATAAGTTGCATCGCCCGCGTCTCCTTTACGATACCCTTTCCTCGACCAGTTGGCGGTAAAAGGATCGTGTAGCACGGCCACTGGAATTCCCCGGCGCATAGCGCGCTTTTTTTCCCAAGTGCGTCGAATAATTCAATAAATTACCGCGGGCGTGGTTTGCGGCGCGATCCGTTCGGAGAATAAAGGAGAAATTGGCTGGCGTAATGGGACCCGAGGGGTGCCGAGATAGGGACAGTTTTAAATCGAGACAGAGGCTGGCAAAAAATAAGGTGCTCGATGGGCTTTTTATCGACCGATTTGGTCAAGCGGTTCCCTTCGGGGCGATAAGGGTCGATGGTCCGCGCGACGGAGCACCTTCCGGCAATGTTTCTCCGTCTAGTTCAATCGCTACCCTCTTCCCATCTGCCCCCCCGACATTTCCCTTTCCACGCTGGCTGGCGCAACTTTCCAATTTAATTGAAAGAAGCCTCCACCGTTGGCTGACCGCTCCGCGCTTCCTTCCGAGAGAACCACGTCTGCTTGATCCTCCTTCAGCACTCAATTACTCCACAGCGATACTAAGAATCTTGCAGCCGCAATTTCGCGGGCAGACGCGCCTCGAATTGCTAATTGATCCTCAGCTTCATCCTGTCCTAGTGTTGCCTAACCCCCGTGATTACGAAACACCGAGCGTTTGGAAATCTAGGGAAAATGGTACCTGGATGTTTCTCCCCTTTCCCTTCCTCTTCGTCGACCATCCAGGCCCCCCAAAATTGGCCATTTGAATTTGTAGAATCGACGAGCATCGTGAGCTTAATTGTTTCCCTTAAGCTCTCCTCTCTCTCTCTCTGTGTACTCCAAACGACGGCATAAAAACATGGTTACGGAGAGGATGGAGTCCCAGAAGCTCGCCAGAAATAACTGGAGGAGAGCCACTCGACGAGCAGAAGAAGCGGCTCGAAGGGGACAGGCTTCCTAATCGGGGGAATAGAAATTCGAAAGAGGGTCGGCAACAACGAAGGGAAGATGCTTTTACAGTTAACGAGGGCATCGTTGGAGGTGCGACTTTAGCGTAGTTTATACTAACGGCGAGATTAGAGGCTGGCGATCCTCCCTGTTCGGGGAAAATCTCGGGCGATAGCTGCCCCCGGACCTTTCGTCCGAGGAAATCTCTTTTCCACCTTCGCGGCCCACTCGCTCGTGATTCAGCGAGATTGAACGTTATCTCCTTCCCGCTCCTCGAATTTCCCGCGATGGAAGGAACTCCTCGCGAGTCGTGCTCTTCTAAGTAGACGGGGATAGCGCTGGGTCAGACGCGACGGAAACCGCGCGGTTTTGTAATTACGACGGAATAAACGAGTGGGCGATCGTAACGATTATGTGGGCCAGCAGATCGAAGGTCATTCCTCGAACGACGAAACTTTGAATCCTCCTTGAAATCTAGTCTTCGATAAGCCAGCGGAAGTGTAAGTGGATCGAGAGCATCGGGTAGAGGGGAATCGCTCCTGAGAGTAGGAAAAGTTGAGGGCGCGGGAAATTGATTAAAAGATGGAAGGTACGTAACATCGATGGGCACGAGATCGAAGGTCATTCCTCTGGATCTTGTTTTCTAGAACTTCCCTGGAAACCTTCGAATCCACTTCCCCGAGTCTGCAGTTTTCAGTGAGCTTCCAGCAGCCTAAGTAGATCGAGGACGTTCGTGGTCAGACCAGTCAGGGAAAACGTTCCGATTCGAACCAAAGAGTCATCGAAGTGCGCTCTCTTATCTCAAGCACTTGCATCATTACCCTTCATATTCCTCCTCAGTAGAATAATCATTCCAGTAAATATCTAGTAGATAAAGACCCTCCGTAGTCAGACGAGGAAGTAAATCGCCCAGAGCGGTAGAAGTAGAAACTCGTTTCTAAAAAGCAGCAAGATTAAGGCACGTAATTCCACTGTTCTTCCGTAAACAGTAGAAGGAAGAAAAGGTGTAGGTAGAAGCAGGTCCGATAACGACGAAGGCAGCGCAGGGGAGGGGAAGAGGAACGGGCTCAGTCTATTCGCCGTTGATTTCGAGGCGTTAAGTTTCTTCTCTGCCGTCTCCGTACCCGACCCCCAGGCCAACGCGCGGGCGAATCCCGGAACGTAAAAAGCCAGCCATTTGAAACTCTCGTCCAGGATCGTTCCAGCGTGGAGAATCGCCTCTCCTACGGGATGCGTCCTCCGCGTCGTGATTCGCCCGGGGAGGAAATGGAACGGCTCGCCGTCGAATTTGACCGTGAAAAAAGGAAGGAAGCTGGCCTCCCCCGGGCCGTGCCACGATAAACAAGAGTTTCATCGACCGTTAAATCACATCGAGGAACGACGAAGGAGGCGCGCTTGCTCGTCCCGGCCGGATTAAAGTACTAAATTCCGCGCGATTCGCCTGCCGTTCACGTCGCGCGTGTTATCGCGTTATAGCTCCGCTCTAATTCCACGGTTCGTTACTTACGTTTAATTGAACGTGGCCCGATTCAATGAGAGACCATCGATACAGGCCTGGCTCGCATCCAAGGAACACACCTTCCCGGGTATCCACGCTGGAGAATAATGCAACGTAGCCACCTTCTTCCTTGACGTCGTGTCTCGGATCGCGGGGAGGTGTTTACGTGTCCGTTGAACGATCCGTCCGCTTTCTTTCTTTTATTTATTTGTGCATCTATTTAACAGGGAATAGGGGAATTAGTTACAACGAAGCATTAAGGGGTTGCGCTCAATTAGGAGGCTGAGAAAGGTGTCACTTTTAGGATTTTTTTCTCAGAAACTATAAAACTTTATTCAAAAAACTTTTTTTACTTGAAAGGTAGTATATTTAGTTATGTTGAACAGGACAGCTGTGAGATTTTAAATAACTTTGTTATTAATAAATATTTTTTAATGCCAAAATTCGGAGACAGCTAAATGTACCTACTTTGAAACAAGAAAAAAGTTTTTTGAATACAGTTTTATAGGTTTAGAGAAAAGTATATGAAATTTGAGATCCTTGAATATCTACATCTGACGCACAGTAAATCTAGATGTTAAGGAACTCGAACGACAATAATAATCTTATTTTTACTTCTAGAAAGGTATTTTTACTTTACAAATACTTTGTCAAGCATTATTTGTTAAATTTTTGGCAGTGAAAATGCCCTCAATTCACAATTTTCTCAAGTTATAATTTGTTTCTTTAAAACGGTGTTGCGAAAATAATTGAAACTCGGCAGACATTTCCATCTATCTATATACTAGACGCACACAAAATTTAAAACATTGGTACCATTCCTTCCACATTTTTTCATCTGGTTTATCCGTCAAAATCGTCTCTTTCCATAAGAGTACGTATAAAATCAATGAAAATTAAACTCGTTATAACTCCGCATCCGTTTAGTGAATTCGTTTAAAAAATGTGGAGCATATTAGTAAGATTAAAAAGAACAATCTCTCAAATTTTCATCCACTTGGTTTTTGAAGATATCCCCGATACATCCTTATTTCGCCCTTAATTAAATTACGTATAGGTACAGATATGGTATGTGTTCGTCCTGAAAGAATTCAGAAAACAGAAAAGAAAAATAGTAGCAAAAGTAAAAGTATCTTTTTGCTTTCGAGCTCGAAAAGTAAACTTACCACTACTTCCCTGAACACAGAGCTTTCAGAGTTAAGCTCGAACTCCATACGTGCATATTGCAGAACCCCGCCACCAATAATTTCCAAAACTAGCATCGTCAAGCAGCCGCAGCTGTGTTTCGAGATCGCCCAGAAGCCCCGACGAATCCGTACGCAGCCCCTCCTTCCGGGGGTCGTTTCACAGCCGACCTCTTCACGAGACGGTTCGTTCTCGCGACGATTAGGCGTTGATAAGAGCGAGCAGCTCGAGCGTCCCGGAAATTGAGTTAGAATTTCATGAAACGACGCCAGGCCCGCTAACGCTAACCGCCTCCAATAAGATCGCCGACAAGGCGGCAGTTTTGATTATCCTCCGCGGCGGGAGCAGCCCGAGGGAGGATGTAATAAAACGTTTCCTTTCCCTGGCGTGCTCTCGCGGAAAATCTCACGCCCTCCAGAGGAACAGAGTTGGCCGGCCAGAGAGAAACGGAAAAACGGAAAGGTGGAGAACGGTGCTCGAAGGGTGAGTCGGGGAAAGGGATTTTCTCTTGGAAACCTCGAAGAGGGCTGATGGCCCCGGGGGCAGGGGAGAGTGGTCCATTGTTTAACTTGATAAATGAAGTAGCCCGGGCGCAGAAGCTCGACGCCCGAGTCGGTACACAATGGCGGCGATATATTGTTCCGAGTTAATTCAATGCTGGAAACAGCGCGCGGCGCGAACAGGTGCGCGTTAGCGATGGCCGTAAGACGCTTCGAATACCCTCGAACCTGTATCGACCAGACTTTCCTATCGTTCCCGAAGCTTCCTCGAAGCTGCCTACTCACGGTGAGCTCGCGATCCCTAGCGACTTTGTTGCCTTGGTACAATTTCAGCGAATCATTTGCGACGAGTGATTCTCCGCGCGATTAAATCGCTTGAAATTTTTCGAAGGGCATAGGGTGCCCATCGCTCCCCGCTTGAATATTCGCGGCTGGAGAGGGGAAGCTGTGTCAGCTCCATCCTCTCGGTAACGTTTCCGGGCGGCGACTTCGGTTCTCCGCTCGGCTATATCCGTCGTTTCATTTTTTCCCCCGCATACCTGGCGCACGGTGCTTTCTTCGCGCAAGAATTTTAATTAGTACGTTCTCGGTCGCGCCAGAGAAAATGAGAAATTGTCGCGCCGCGGAAAAATGTAATTCGCGCGAGACCGCCAGCTCGGCTGTTCCGCTTCTCCCCCGAATGGCTAGCCTTTCAGAATCTCCCTGGCTGCGCCCGTAAATAGCGGGGGAAATCGATTTCTCGCGGGGCAGGTTTTGTTTAGGGTTTCATAAATTACAGCGCGTCGGTTCTGCCCTCCTTAGGGGGTTCGGTCTGTATTTCGGGAGCGCCGAAGAATGCTAATAGAACAGCGCGATGTTTCGAGAAGAACGGGGGTATGAGTTACGTTGAGAATCTGTTCGCCGCTCCACGGTGGTAGTCTGCCATTAATTAGAGCGCATCGATCCCGCCGTCCAACCCCGCTCCACATCAAAGGGGACGAGCCGAGTGAAACGTTCTCCATTTTCCCGCGTCCCGTCGCGTCGTCAACGGAAATTGATACATTTGGTGGGCAGCGTGTACGAGGCGAACGACGTTTCATTAAACGTGGGCCGCCGCGTGAAACGCGACGATGAAAAGGGCGAGCAAACGCCCCACGGCTGGTAACAGGCGGAGGAACTGTAACGCGAACGCTACATTCGCGGGGCGAGCGCACGCTCGAGCTTTCGCCGGGACAATTCCGCAATTACGACGCAATAAAACCGAGCAGAAATATCGCGGCTCGGAGTCCGGCTCCCGCTACCCTGGAAGAAGAAAAAAAAAAGGACGAGTCAGGTGGGTGTAGGAAGGAGGTGGCTGGAGGTTGGTACACAGTAGCGAACCGAGACCCATCCAATCGTCGTACCCGTCACGAACGAACCTTCTCGCTTACGAGCGACCTTCAGGCGGATTAGGTGAGAGAATCGTAAAGTGAAAATCCACCCTCTCCCTCGGTTAGTGGATCCCCTAGGCTGCGAGGAGATCGTGCCCCGGTGGAACCTCTCGTAACCGACTTTCAACCAGCGCGGGGCTCCAACGAGCGGTACTTTTTAAATCGATGCCTGAAAAATTCAGTTCCTCGAGATTAGCCTCCTCTTACCAACCCAAACTCGTCCCCGCTATCTCCTCTCTTCTCCCTCCGTCCCTGCTGGCGCGTTACGTTTTACGCGGAACAGCGGAGGAGGAGGGAAATTGGAGCCCGATGTCCGTTTTACGAATGGATCTAAACGACGCGACGCTCCCGTTTCTGGTTGGGTGCAAGTAGAATGCTCCGTGCATCGTCAGACGCAGCGTCGTAGATAGTCTGCCACGGATCTCGAGACTCTTCCGCTACTAGTCACTTCTTAATTGAAGAGTTCTTGTAGAGAACACTCTAAGTGCTAAAATTAAAAGAATTTTCATCGGGAAATGTTCCACGTGGTAGCGTTAATAGTAAGGGAGAGTGGAATAATTACGAACACTTAAGCAAAAAAACATACAAAATGAAAACTATATGAGAAATGAAGTTGTTTATTAAATAATATTGTATGTTTGTAAATACAAACATACTTAAACTGTTCATCTATAAAGTACTGTGACGATTTTTTGAAAGATTATAATAAGAATCAAGTTTATAGTGGAAAAGCAAAACCCTTGGTGTTCGTGATTACTCGACTGCCGTGCGCTAAATATCACAGAAGTCGCCCAGAAAGCACGGCTGCTCATAATGGCCAACTCATAAATAATGTTTGCTATAACCTATACCTAATGTATTTTTCAAATTCCTCTTCTTGGACGTTAGAAAAAAATTGCAATTGGTCGGAATATCGAAAAAAAATATGAAGGGTCGTTTTTTAAACTTTTTTTGTCTGAGCCTGTTATGAAAATTCAAAAATCCCTTTTGTAGATTTAAGTAGGTAAGTTTTATACATACTGAAAATGTCTTCAAAATCGCTTATCGTTGCTAATCTCGAAGGTTCGAGATTACCCAATCGCAGTTATTCCACAATACCCCTGATATCAAAAAATAAAAAAGAATTTATTTCAGAGGTTAGAATCATGGTTCAAGCAACGCCTTGGTCTCAAAATGTTGGTAAAAACGTGCTTTATTCCAATATAAAAAAAAACAATTGTATCATTAATTCAACAGTAATTACACGTAATTGAAATGGACAAAATATTACTTGAATCATAATGAAAATAATAAATTGTGTTTATCTTGATTCTTGAATAGCATAAGCTTTCTATATTTATTACTTTCTGCCCGCCGTTGGATACGACCTAAACTATTAGCTAGTGGAGAGGGAACATCATTTTTATTTATTAAAACGCCGTAACATCACATTCGCGATTACCCCGCGTTCGTGTTTACCCCACGCTCCCTTATAGTATAGAATTTGATTTTTGGTAATGTTTTGTACAAGGACTCTTCAATTCTTACTAATAACGAGCATCCGTTTCCAACTAACGATATTTATAAATCAAACTTTTTTGATTCTTATTTCTTCTCTCCTACCTTCACTTTCACTCCTCTTTCTTCCCTCGTCCGTCTTCACTTTTCACCGGTTAGGTGGGTGGGTGAGACCTCCTCGGAAATTGTCGCATCGATATCCGTCGCGGGTAGCCACCCGTATTTCACTCCTCGTCGCGTCGGGGTGTTCGCGCGCGCCTTTTTGCTCCCTACCCAGTTGCGCAACACTCTATTCTCGGCCATGCCCAATTAAACGCGAGAGCCTCGCGCGGATCGCCGCTGGACGCCACGAAGACGAGCGCTCTCTTAATGACGGGCAATTAAAATATCTGCTCGCGGCGGGTTGTCGCGATTTTCGTCACGGTTCGCGGACCCTCGCCCCAGTCGATACCACCCCGTGGACTTTGATTCATGAGCCTCTCTCGCACGGCTGCCCGCAGACCCAAACAGGGAACTGCAAGTAGCTTCTCTCCCAAGTCGCCCCCAAACACGGTGATTCCCAGCGCAGTTCCCCTCGCAACTTCTCGAGACATACTCGCCACGTAAATTGACCATAGAGACCCACGAAGATCTCGTTACAACACCACGAGCCTGACATCTTCTTTCCACGCTCATCCGTCGCGAGATTATTCGCCCGTTACAACCAACCTGCGAGCTTTACGACGTATCGTTGACGCGGCCGAAATTACGACTCCGAGCGCGTTGTCTCGCGCAACGCTCGCTGACGAGTACGTTAACGCGCTAATTAAAAACTTGGCGGGCCCGTGTCCCCTCGTAATGCACCTATCCGCGGAAGCAGAACATGCGTCGCGAGTCACCGCGAAACATTTCGGCTCCCAGTATCTTCCTATCACAATATTTAGACATTGCAACTTTCTCAGTTAGGCCGTCTGTCCACGAAGCGTCGCGTCATAGACGCGTATTAGACGCGACATCGCTTGCTGTACGTTTATATGCAGCGACCAATGTAAAACAATGCAAGCCCGTCCACGAAGACGCAGTGCCAAGCTTTCGTCACGCCGACCAGCGTATGACACAATCGGTTGCCAGGCGTATATTTTCGCTCGTGTCAAATTTGTCGCTACGGACTTCGTGCAAATTATTGAAAAATATTTCCGTTTATACGATCATACAATACCTGAATATTCCAGGAAAGATCCGGCAGAAAAAGCTTGGAGTGAGGTAGCGCGCGAAATCAAATGGCTTGGTAATTAATAGAATAATTGATTTAATCACATTACATTATTATTTTATTGATTGTAAATGCAGACATTCCACTTCCATGGTAAAGCAACCAGTGTCCAACTATCTGAAAACGAAATATCATTTATTATTTAATATCATTACCATTTCTGACGTTCTGCAGTTGTCGATTGTAAAGAGTAATGGAAGAATTTTCGAAATGGATTTGTACGGAGCTTAAAATCACCACCAAGTGGATCTTCTACAAAGCAGAAAAAGATCGTATTATTTGCACGATGTGATGCAACTTCTGTTGTCATTTGTGAAACTTTTGACTTTTACTCAAGGTTCCGGAAATCTTCCACCTCCTCTACCAACTATAGAGAACTTCTTCTGAGGAAGATGTAAGCCACGAAACATTTCCATCGACCCAGGATGAAGATTCTGTGTCACGAACATACAAAAAACGACAGAAACCATGTGCAAATGAAGTCGATAAAACCTACGTAGATTATTTGAAAACAAGAACAAAACGTTCTTCTACGGATGATTGCCGGAAATTATTTCCGCTTAGTTTCCTTCCCCATGTCCACAAACTTCTCACTGATTTCGTCCCCCAATCATTTACGTCATATCTCCGTCGGACAAGCTCGATGACTGGACGTGCGCTTATCGCGTTGCCGCGTCGAAGCCCTTCACCGATCAAACGAACGAAAGGGGAGGAAGGAGAGAGACGCGAAACAGCGGCAAGGACCGGCTGCACTTACGGGATGACACGATAATAAAAGCACACCCACGGCCTCGCTGCACCCCCTCCTGCTCCTCCTGTCGAGCCGCTGCTCGTTTCGCGCGTACGCATGGGTTTCCACTTGTCTGGCCGCTGATTCACCGACCGCCGCCGGAAACGTCGGCGAAAATAGCGGCCGGAATAACGAAGATCGCGACCACCAGACGACGGCTTTACAGTTATATTGTCAGCACTCGTTGCATCCGACGCGGTTCCGTGCCGTCGCGTCGCGTTCGCGAGCTACCTGCCAGCAGGTCCCTTCCTACACCGTGGCTGCTGCGAGACGCCGCTGAAATATTGCCTGGGAAGGCTCGTTTTGCCGTCACGTGCTAACGTAGGCAGCTTCTGGTGAGCACTAGCCTTGTTCTCCAAGTGGAACCGCCACGATCGTACTGTCAGACGATGGGTACTTGGGCGCTTAAACTTTGGGGAAAGAGTTTGTCTGGTATATACCTCTCTTTCTATGGGTTGTTGAAGTTTGAATACTTCAGAGAAGGGTCTGGGTTCTTCTTTGGAGCAAGCGAGCGCGTAATCTTCTGGGAAGCTGTTCGAGAATTCTGATTTGTAATATTTGTAAGTAAAAAAATAGAGTCGCGGGGGATTCTCGTCTAATGGCCCCAAAGGTAATTGATATTTAAGAATTTTTTTTGAGAAAGGTGTTAGTCATTTTGGATTAAAGTTTTTTGGGATATAAGGAGGCATGTTTAAACTTGGAGAAAATATATTTTTTATGTCGATTCTTGTTAGTATTTATTAATTATTATAGAATCTTGTCCACCTTTTCGGGGATGTAACTCCTGTTGGTGGTATGTGTAGTACCTATCTCAGTCATCTGATTACAATTAAATATAAGTTTCTTAAAGTTATATAGTATACGCTGGGATTGGTCCACTTTAAAGATGAAAAAAAGAATAATTAAAAGACTTATAGCGTTTGAAAGAAAAAGTTTTTTCCTTAGCCAAATTTTTCATATTATTCTTTATATCGAGGAAAAAATATTATAAATAAAAACTAAAATTAAAATTGTAGATCCAGTCCCAGCGTATATTATTTAATTTTAAGGAAATATTCTTCTCTTTGCGATCAGATGGCTGCGACAGGTATTACATCTGCCGCTAACATCGTCTAAGAGGTTAACATGATTCCACAATAATTACTAAATAATAAGAAGGATCTACATAAAAAAATTCTACAAGTTTAAAAATGCCTCCTTATATCCCAAAAGAATTTAGTGCAATATTAAAAATAGTTTTTTTTTAAAAAAAAAAAACATACAAATTTCGGGAACTTCGGACGTTAAGTAAACTTTAAACGCGATTTTCTCGAAATCACGTTTTTCGAATTGGTGACAATGATATTTCAAGATCGACTGGACCAACTCAGTCCAAGTTTTGCATATATTATCAGCACACATGTGGCTATCGTCCCTACCAGAATTTTGATAAAATATTTTGTTTTTAAACTCACACAGACTTTTACCTAAAGTTGAAAAAATGTGCGATAATCGAAACTTAATTTTGAAACCGCCGTCATTTGTTTAATTTTCAATCTTTTTTTATCATTCTGGTGGTGACGATAGCCAAAGGCATACAAATAAAGAATCTCTTTACACTTTTTGTTTCTGATCACTAGAACGAGCCCAATCATGGTTATCATGACACCATGTTTTTTTCACCATTACTTTAAAGCAGTATACTGTGTTTGCTTTTAATTTTTTCTATTGACAAAATTTGTAAAGATTGTTCAAATATCAATAAGCATGTAGCAATAAGCTAAATTATAATAAAATTTATGGGTTCTTTGTAAAAAGATTCCGAAATAACGCGACGAGAACGCCTCGTCAGACCAGAATACCCCTTTAAGGAGCCCTACCTATGTGCCAATCACGTGATAGGCCGTGCCCAAACACCGAGTGCCTACATACCGTTACACACCAGAGGAAGCGGCGCGCTCCTGAAACCCTTCCTCGCCTCGTTTATGAAGTCGTTACCGTTCGCCAGACGAGGCTGGTGCCCGAGAAAATCGGGCGATAATACTTAACAGACTGCCCCGGCCCAGTGAGGCTGGGGTTATTATTGGAAGGTGCCGGTAATTATCTTAGCAAGAGCCTCGCTGCAGCTTAGGGTTGCTCCCTGGCCGCGAGCGATCTTTGCGCTGTTTATGACAATGATGGATGGTACCACCAGCAATTCATCATCCCCTTCCAAGACCTTCCCGCCCCCTCTCTCCTCCCCCTCCGTGTCCCAGGGTGTCACGGTTCGTTCTCCCGCGATCGGATAAGCGTTACGGAGCGTAATCGAGCGAGGGATTCCCCGCAGATTTTTCTGGCCGCCGATCGATCGGTTACACCGTCACGGTCCCTTTAGCTCCCCCCGCTGGAATTAAGACGGATGAGAGAGTCTTGAACGAGCGGTATTTCACGAGGAACGGCGCGGGTGTCCAGGCGAACGACAGAATTCCACCCGCCGCGCGTTCATCATCCTCGAACCGCGGCCACTTAACGCCCGATATCGATCGGCTGTATTTTTACGAGGGCCAGGCTTGTAAACAGCCGCCGAGGGTTGTCGGTTAAGCCTCCGACCCTGTCTCAAGTTCGCCCCCGAGAAACTTGTCCCCGACTTGGCGGGGGAAGCTGGTGTTTCGGATCGAGCGAGTTCCACGGGCGGTGGGGATCCATTAAAGGACAAGCTCCCAACGAAATCATGATCGCTCCAACTAATTCCAACACCTATGACCGTTCATTTCGCGCCGCGCTCAACAGTCCTCGGGCGCAGAGGTCCGCGCGGATGAGACCCGGCCGAGGCGAAGGGAGACGCCGAATTGTTTGCGGTGGCATGGGCCTGCTCGCCGCGAGGGTCGCTTGAATTAATGGCTACGATCCTACATTCAACCTCCTTAGCCGGGATTAGTACTGACGCGAACGGCGTGTCATTGGGAAGCAGGATTCCGGGGGACGGCGCGGCGCTAAGCAGACGCTGGGAATTCCCTGAGGTGCGCCAGGGAATAGAGACTCTCCCCTAGCCGTGCTTTCATGGCGGCGCTTGTAACCGCGGATTTCCAGGCCACGCTTCCACGCCTCGCACGGACCCTACGAGCCTGCGAGATTCTACTAAATAGTGCAACGCGACGCGGTACGATGCAGTTTTTAGTAGCAGAGCGACTGCTAGGTCCCTGTTCTGGGAGAATCGGGGAAGGAAAGCCACGGGCTGGGTCTATGTCACGAGCTCCAAGGGGATGAAAACCTCCTTACTTTAATATTGCATCGACCGGTGTAAATTGTCGAACAGAATGCCTTCTTGCTTGATAATACGAATGCTCGGTGCCAAGCAATTCTTCTGGGGTGGATTTCGCGTGGGCAAAACTTCGCGAGGACAGCGGATAGGGTAGTGGGTACAGGGTAGGCATTTAAAAACCTTGATGTACGGATTGATTACAGCTTTCACGGGGCGAAAGTGTGCCTTTGTATCCCGAAGCCGAAAGCTTTCGTGAAATCGAACGTGGCGCTTGTAATTGGTTTCTCGACACGCGAGGGGTTGGGTATCGGAGCTGTCATGCGTTCCGTCAGTTTCCAGCGAAGTGTAATAAAAGTAATTTCAGGAATGACGGGGTGGTTACTGCGCCGAGCATTTCACAGAGCACGATCGAGTTGACGATCAACCCTTCAGCGGCGCGACTGCAATATTTCTCCTTGTTTACGTGTAATCAAATCAGATTCACGAACTGCGCCCTTCGTTTACACGAACCGCCCAGTAAAAGCACCCTTGCTGAAACTTCTTTCCCCCCGTCCGAAGGGTTAAGACGGAAACTCGTAAGTCCCCTCGTTTTTTAATTCGCAGCGCGCGATAACGCGGATCGCTAGACGGCTTTAATTCCCCACCCATTAAATTGTTAATACCCGACGCAATAAAGCGCGGCCGGGTTTCCCGAGCGCTGTTAATGTTCCCGGGCGGCTCGCCCGCGCGCGCCGCATTGTAATCGAGAAATCGTTGGCGAACGGATGGCTAAATGGAACGCGCCTCGTACCCCTAGGTATCTCGCGAACGAGCCTCCTGTATTCACCGATGTTCGAGTACCTGTGGCTCGAACAATGACGACGATCGTTCCAGCGGTCTGGAGAAGCGAGTATCAGCGTTACTCTCCTCGCTCTTAATATTTACACGCTCTCTAGGCTTTTCGCTTATTATTCCTGCGCGATGCACGCACGCCCGTCGAGGAATATAAATTTCCGTCTGAGCCGAATAGCTCGTCGAACACGCTTGGGTGCGCTTCCTCTCTTCAGCGACTACGACAGAGTTTTAATCGATCGCTGTTGGTCCGAGGATTATATTCATAGATTTGGGTGGTACTGATTTAACTATTCTTTTTATTCTATTATTCTTTCTACCCTTCCACTTTGCCTTCGCTTCTTAACCACCCTGACTACTCAGTCAGTCAGCTGTGCGTAATAATTCCAGCGATTCCGAAGCAATCACGACGCTTTTACCGTTCTTATCGAGCGTCTAGAGAAGACCACGATGGTCGTTGAAAGGGGTAAAAGAGCGTGGCTCGGTAGGAATCGTCCGCGGTAATCGATCGAGCGGAAGTCGGGCGGGAATAACAAGCCCGTAGAAGCTCGCGATGCCGCACTCCGGCGTACGCGAGGGATAATATTACGTGCTATACAGCCGCAGAGTCATTAATTCTATCGATTCCGCCGTATCCCCCGTCGCGGTGGTTCCCTCGTTATTCCTGTTCAAACCTCTCGCAGAGATTACAAGCTAAAGGACGCGCCGGAGAGGAGCCCGGGTAACGAGCTACTCGGGACCAGTTGCACCTAAATTCTAAACACTCGGAGTAATTAGGGCGAGAACGTATCCCGGGATCCCACTGTCGACGCTTTCACCCTCGTCCTGCTCTCTCCTCGCGCCCTTATCTTCCTTCCCCAGGATCCTTGCGAATCTTTCGCCGCCCCGTCGATCCTCGTGTCCCTCGATCGTCGGCGTACAGGACAATAACGGCGTCGATAAATCGCGGAGATGCAACCGGTGTTGGCGGAGAGAAATCAATGGGGGGCGAGCTGCAGTCGAACGGGATGATTTATCGCCGCGTCATTGGCTCCGTTGTGTGCGCGGCACCGAGTATTTCGCCAGAACCGGAAGCTACTCGTATTCCTACTCGATCCACGCTGGCAAACGCTCCGACAAATGAACGATACCGCGCGTGCAAGCGACTCCTAGAGTCCGCCGAATTCTCGGGACCGAAACTCGAGCTCGAGGGTGGCGTATCCGGCTTATCTCGGGGCTCGGTGAAAAAATCGCTCGAACCACCCTACGAAACTTATCTGGCCCGCTTATCGAACAACCCCCAGCTCGTTAGATTTGCGTTTGCTGAAACGGGGGAAGGGCTGGCTGGATAGGAAGAACCTTTCGTCTTCGCAACGATCCCTCTGATGATTAGGACTATCTGGGCAACCGATCCGGCTCGTTTGTAACACCCTGTACTTATTAAATTTCATTACGCCCACTGTTGACGCTCCCTGTTCGGTGGAAATTGATTTGTATATTTAGTAACAATGTTGCGGTGTATTTTTCCGCGCCACGGGGCAGATCGTTTTCAGCTGGCCAAGCGAGACTAGGCGAAAATTTAATTAAAGCCCCGGCCAGCCAGCTGCACTACCTCTTGCATTCGCCAATTATCGAACTAAATGGAAGTGCATTATGCAGCATTTACATTCCGATAATTGTGCCGCGAGATTCCGAAAATCACCGTGTCCGCCGCGCGTTAAAACATTCAAGGCTATCCGAGCAAGCTTGCTCACCGATTGGTAATTTTATTGACTCCATTGATCTGGGAATTCTCGTTGCCGTTTTGATCACATAAATTCCTACGTAGAAGTCATTGCAATTTTAGAATGCTTCTCAATCCACGCTGAATGCTTGCCAATGGGTGTTTAGAAGGTCCAGCAAAGGAGCATGGTTATAAATTCACAGGGCGATAGCTTCCCCATGATCCTTGACAACAGGCCTTTCTGGGCACGCCTTATCGAGTTTCTAAGATTCGGAAGGAAGCACCCCCGGCCCTCCATTCAACCTTTTCGCTCGCCATCTTTTCCTTCCTTCCTTCCTTCCTTCCTTCCTTCCTTCCTTCGTTCCTTCCTGTTTGCGGCTGCTTTCTTCCTCCGCCCGTCAGCCAGCGACAAAAGTTGGCAGAATTAAATATTGATTCCGTTTGCTAGAGGCTCTTGGAAAAGACGCCAGGTCCCAGGAAGTTTATCGCTGATTCCGGCCGAAAATCCACTTAGGTCGACTTTAAAAGGGCGAGACCAGGGATCCTTCCCCTCGCCCCTCCTCGAGGAAAACGATTTAGCCTGTATTTGCGTGGCGGCGATACCCCTGCGCCGTGTCGATGAATCGGAACTTATTGGTGGTGGGTTCTGGTTATTCCCCCCGCACATTTTTCCGTGGGGCGAGAAGTTGGGGAACAGGTCGACGTGAAGATGAAGGGCTTTTGCTCCTCCCTTTGGCTCCTCATTAAATGGCAGTGGCGGATTAGGTCTTCTGCTTTCTATCAATGCCTGCCCCTCCCCGTTCCAGTGGTCGAATCTTTGGCCGAGAAAATTTCCGCGAGGAGACACTCCCTGATGTTTCGCTGTGTGAAAGGGAATTCACATCCAACGACTCCGAGCGCTGAGTCGCTCAGCCAGCTCGATTCAATGGAAATCTCACGCGTCCAACGCGAGAATTCCACGTCCATTTCCTCATCAGGTGAACGACGTTCGCGTTTACCGTCGGTCCTGACCCAGTTGCGATAATTACAGCGACGGCGGCCCCGTAATTGAAAAAATGCTTGTAGTTAATGACCCGGAGCGCGCGTGGGTGCGGGTTGGTCTGAAAATTCGCGGCACGAGGACGCGCACGGAGAGCAAACGGAATTTCACTAAAATTCTCCGCATAGCCACCGGTCACTGGGGGCCTCTGATGAAACCGCGCCGGTTAATTAACCCGTCCGATCGATTAATCATCTTTGGAGCAGCCTCGAGTAGGCTTTCGACATGCCTCCTGCCAAAAGTCCGTCCCTGAAATTGGTGGATAAGCATCTCGCCCGCCACGCGAACTTCGAAAAGCGAGCTACTTGGAAGACAGGCTTCGCTGGGAATTAACAAGATCACTTCCCTGCCAGGAATCGAATAGCATCTTATACCCTGTGAACCCTTCGCGCATCATAAACAGTGATCCCAACTCCCTGTCGAAGAAAACGGGGCTCCCCTTTACGGGCCTCAGATTCCTACACCCTTTACTTATAACGAACACGCGTTTCTGTGGCCGACAGCCGCTTCGACGTTGGGATTAGGAGGTAGAGATCCCTGGCGCGGAGCTCGGTTAGCTGAACGGATGAAACGGAGGGCAGAATAATTCGTTTCCTCCCTACAGGCGTACAACTCTCGCGCCTCTGCCTCCAGTTTTCCTGTTTTCCGCTCGGGCGAGCATCGCGGGCCGACCTGTCGCAGATAGCCGCTACTTGTACGCCCGGATTAAGGAGAAACGGCCCGTGAGTCCGTGCGCGGGTGGGCCGATTGATGGGCACGTCCTGCGAATGAAAGCTTCCCAGGTCCGAGATTCGGCTCACTGATCCGTGCGGGCGATCCGTTTCCGAAAGCCCAGTCTGATACCTGCTCCCCGGATAGGTCTCGCTCGCCGAGAGCTTGGGTATCTTCGAATAGTCTCTTCGGGCTTGCGGAGCCGAAAATCATCGGCGAGCTCGTCGCGTGAGAGCGGGAAGAGCGTCGGGACAGCGCGCAGTGGCCTGACGTGTCTATTATACGCGGGACTTAATTTTCCTCTCGCGTAATGGACACTTCCGGCCCAGTTGCCGCGCACCTCGGACTGCCAAGAAAGCGCACGCCGGCGCGAGTAGAAATATTGTCGGCGGTCAGCTTGGACGCGACCATCCTGGCCCAAATAAAAGCTCTCCTCCGCCGGGCGACGGCGTAATTTAGAATATAAGGGAGAATTTACGACGTCTACGGGTCTCGTTAAACCTTTCCGCGATTAAGAGGTTCGCACGTATCTCATCTCTCGAAACCGTCGCGCCCATGTCCGGCTGCCAACCCACTTGCGTGTCTTATTCTTGGATCTGTTGGACAATCTTCTGGAACCTTGGTGCTCCTCGATTTCTATCGAAACTTCATCCCAGGTTCTAGCCTGTGCCCTCATCGTTCGATCCAATAGTATCACAGCTCGCGGTAGCGCTCGAAGCAGGTATTTCTGCTGAGTGGTGCGTCACGGAAAGCACAAATGTATCTAATTTCAGTGTAGTGACTCAGAAACTTATTTGCGAAGAACTATCGCACTCGCTCCTTCAAGATATACGAGCAGTTGCGCTCTTCCCGGTGGAAACGGACAAGCTAGACGTCGGCTAGACGCGAACACCTGAGGAGCAGTTTTCACAAGGGATTACTTTCATTACATTTAAACTGTAGGCCCGTCAGAGTATTTTGTAGAGTTCAGGAAAGAAAGAACCTCGGAGAGTGGAAAGGAGTTCGATAGCGCGATTCGAGTCCCATCGCCCGAGGCTCTTTTACGCCTACAATACTAACGAGTCCGTGAGTCACTGTGCCGGAGCAAAGTCGCGGAGCGTGTTCGAGAATCGACTCGATTCCCAGCTGCCGGGAAGTGACGAGCGGGACACGTCGAATCGCGGTTGCCGCGTGTAAACCTGGTTATACGTCCCATCAGCCCGCGCCGTTACTGTCAGCCGTAAAGTGACACTCGGGATACGAGCTTAGATCTCAAGCTTGTATCCAGCCGGCACCCTGGCCACGTCCAGCCTGCACGCCGAATATCAAACGCGAGCTGCGCTTTTACGTGCACTCGTGGCCGTTCCCTATCGCTTTCCAGCGGTGACGCGCGTCAGGACAATGACGTTACGCAACGTTCGGCCGGCGAAATGTCGTTGGACGTGCCTGAGGCTCGAGAGTTTCAAAGAGTGTCAGCACGTCATGTTTCCCTTGCACTATAACGTGGTTGCAACGCGGAAGGTAATTCGGCGATGCTTTTTCTGTTTCAGGTGAGTCGATTGCTACCGACGCTTCGTTCAGATTCCCCTAAGTCATCTATAAGGTTTGAAGTTTTAAAAAATTGTATTGCCCGCTGCACGAAACGCTTTGGGAATGTTTTAGACGCTTGATTAAAAAATTAAGGGGAATAAGGTGATTTTTGACAATTTTTTTCTAAGGAACTGTTGAGCGAATCTTTTTCAAACTTCCAGGGTATTTTAGTTCATATTCAAACAATAAAAATTAATTTTTACACCTTCGTTTGGACTTGCGCGCCGGAGTTGCAAATTGGCGATTGTAATAGTGATCCCATTTCTTCCCTGAAATAAAAAAACCAAGGATTTTCTTAGTTCTAGTATAATTATATTGTCGATGAACCTAACAAACGAAAAAAAAAATTAAAACTTGGCAAATTGGTGGGATTTGAAAGAAAAAGTTACGATTCTGCTTCAAGATGTTTCGTACTATTTATGGAAAAAGAGTTGTTCAATTCAATTTATTTATCAATGTCTTAGGTTCATCGCCATTGTAGGGGAGAATCGTGCATATATATCTTGGGGTAGAGTCGATAATAATTGGAAATTTAAAAATGTGTTTTTAGTATAGATGGAACTTTATAGTAAGAGAAGGGAAATGATTTTTGTGAAATTTGATAATAAAAATTGAGAATTCCCAACAGTAAAAAAGTTGTAATTTCTAGGAAACGAAAAATTGTCGTCCAGTACCGACCAAGTATTAAATTAGAACATTTTTAGTTCTAAATGATTAACAATGTTAATAAAAGGACAATTTAATTAGTACAGTACAAGATTTTTTCAAATTTTATTTATACAAACTCGACAAGTAAAATAATTAGTATTCTCCTGATCTGGGCATGCTTTGTAAACAGAGATGGGTAAAATTGTTATTTAATTAACATTTTCTTATTTAAGAAAATGCTAGGGTTTTTTATTTCAGGGAAGAAATATGGCCACCATTACAATCACCAAATTGCAAGTGCGGCGCGCGAGTCATAACAAACGTATTCATATATCTCCATTTCTACCGAACACTTTGTAACGTAAAAATTAATTTTTATTGTTTGAACGTGAACTAAAATACCCTGAAAATTTGAAAAAGATTCGCTCAACAGTTTCTTAGAAAAAAATTCCCAAGAATCACCTTATCCCTATCATCCTAAATAGGGCTCCCCCTTAACTCGGTTGCTTTAAAGACCCAAGCGTAACTAGCGAATACTTAAAGGTCCTGACCACAAACGGGGGTGAAATCTTGACAAGAATCGCTACCAAACTCGCGACATCCCCAACAGCTCGATCCTCCCCTATCACCCAAGCGTCATCCCTTTCAAAGCCCTGCGCGATTGGAAACCCAGTTACCCCAGTGTTTCCCTTACGTAACCCCGGCGAAAGCCTGTGCTTGCCGCATTCGCGCGAGAAAGGTGATTACGAGCGACTGTCAGCGAAAGGAGAGGAGGGGTGTAGGTGTATAGACAAGGGCGGGGAGATGTTGCAGTGGAGTTTGGCAGTCCTCCCGTGTTCTGCAGTGAGTCCGAGTCGTCGCATCTCCCCGCGAGTCGCGCGTGCCGTTGTTGTTGTTGTGAGCGCAAGGGAGGTCGCGCTCGGCGTGCCACCCCCGTAAGCCTGAACAGGCACAGCCGGGCATTTTTGTTTGGGGGTTACAGCGCGCATGTGACGTACGGGCACGCTCTCCTCCCTCCCTCTCGGAACGTCTGTCTCCGCGACTCGACACAAGTCCCTACCTAGAACACAAGTTCCCTCTCAGTGGCCCGTGAACCGCGACCGGAGCAGCACACTTCTCCCACCTTGTCGTTCGATCGATCATCGCTCCGCGAGGCACGCGATCCACCCCTCTCCCTCCCCCGTCCTCGTCCACGCTGTCTGCGGAGCCGGTGGACGCTTCCGTGACGCTTCCGTGACGCGCGATGGACGTTTCCGGCCGTCCTTGCGGCACGGTCATCCTCGTACCGAGTGCACAGTGAACAGTGATAAGACTCGTGCGACGTCCAATTAAACGCGCTTCGTTCTCGAAGCCACCGTCTCGTCTCTGACCGATCAGAGCCACCGGAAGACGTTACCGTACCCTCGATCATCGTGCTGGGCAGCGGTAGGATGCTGCGGGAGGACCTCGCGGCAGCTGATTTCATCGGTGAACCGTTGGAACTTGGTTGAATGTTCCCTTCTCGCGAGCTCTCGATCGTGCGATAGGCTTCGGTTGGCGGGACGTGTGCGGTGAAATTTACACGGTTCAAGGGCGCATTTCGCTCGCCGGCACAAAGAGCCACTCGAGTGCTCGAAGAGCCGTTTCGCGGACCGTTGCCGAGCCCAAGTGGCCCGCGCTCGTTCGCTTTATTTGCTCTCGCTGCTTAATCGGCGCTGCGAAACGACGATCGTAAGACGCCGTTGGTACAGGGCCACCGATCGTCGTCGTGATTCTTATTAACTGTTCCAGCAGGCTTTGGAGCCGCTCTTTCACGGTATTCCCGCGTTACGACGATCAATGACGCGGTACTTAATTAAAAATCGCTGTTCGAAGAGCGCAGCTTGCGCTGCGTAATTAACAGGGTTTCGTTAACGCGCGGTTAATGAAGTTACGATAACGACGCGGTGCGTTCAAGGCGCGAGGCTCAAGTGCACTCGCGAGCACGCGAACGGCGTGATAACGAGAGGATCGATGAGTCGAGCGAGCGGGAAGCGGAAACGACATCCTCTTCGATGCTAGGGCACCTTTTATTACAGCAATCTCTTATTCGTGTTATCTGGTGTTAGCAGAGTCTGCTTATCTGTGCCTCGTAATTAGCTCTCGACCCGCGAATCTAGCTAACTTCAAATCGATCCCTTTCCAAAGCTACCACGGCTCGAGGGAAGGTCGAGTCTCTTAGAAGATGCAAAGAAGGCGTAGGTGGGAAACACTGGACAAAAAGGTGGCCGCTCTCGACGAATCGCTGCTGCTCCGAATTAGCCTCGCTCGTAATTGCGACACGCGTCGTGCTCGTTCGGCCCCGCCAAGACAATTAGCCATCCACCCATCCCTCCCCCCCCCCCCCCTCGCGCCCCGTTGGTTACCGACGATACTAATTAGCAGGTAAACGGCGCACGGCCGAGTGAGAAAAATCAGGGGATCTTTTCGTCCTGGTAATTAATCGGTCTCGGCTCAGCCTCGTAGCCAATTAGCAGAGTGCTGAGCCGACGATTCTTTCGAGGACCCAGCTGTGGATGAACACCGCAGCCTTTTTCACGCGTTTCAAGCCGATTCTATCGACGTTGTTGTCATTGAACGAAAGCGTGTCACGCTTCGTCACGGCGCTCCACGCATTTTCACGCCCCCGGTCTCGTTCGCCAGTCGATTACCTCGCTTTCTCTGTACCGCGTCGAGAGTTCAATTGATTCGAATTTACACGTCGGAGACGGCGAGACTTCCTGCGTTCAAGGGTTCTTCTGAATTGGCAACCCGTTCGAGTGATTCCCGGAGTCTTGTGTCGTCGATATTCACAGGGGAGAGAGTGAAACAGAGGTAACAGATGCGCAGACGTCTTCCCACGTGAGGAATTAAGATAGCCGACGGTTAATCGGCGAATGACATCACGGGCAGGGCACGATTGCCCCTGGAAATTACCTTGAACGTCGCTCGGTTGCGCAACCGTGCTTGTTCTCCATTTCCTCGTCGCGCGCCCCCTGCCCGCGGCTTTTAATCTCTCGATTTAACCGGCTCGCGAATACCCGATCGCTGTATGGAGCATGCATGGAGGCTGGAGAAGAGAGAGGTAAAAGGCATTGTCGACGGGTATTCGGCCCCAGTATCAGTTTCCATTCGACGTCGGCGATGGGGGTGGCCCTTTTTCAATTAAGCTTTGATCACGGGGTCGAGATAAAACGGGAGCCAGCGCGCCCCGGCGTCGCTGTTCGTGTCGAGAGCTCAAACGGACATCAGTCGATAGAGAGAGAGCGTGGAAAAGCAGAGGGGTCGTTGGCGGTGGTGGATAGTGGTGGTTCCTCGTCGAGCCGCGATAAATGGACAAAAAGAAACGTCGGTTTAGCGAAATCACCTTTCTCTCCCTCTGTCGCTTTTGACGCGCGCCTTCCGCCGTGTATCCACTTATTAACGTCGACCAGCCGTGCTCGAAACTGGGAAACGGACGGGAAACGATCGAACCGATCCATCGATTGTCCCTGATTAATGGACCGAGGGACCTCTTTAATGCGCTTACACGATTTTCCTTTTGTCTTCTCCCTTCTGTACGCTTTGACACCGGTTTCACGCGCGGGGATATGTTTGCTTAGCTTTCCAGGCACCGAACCGTTCGCTGCAATGGCCACGGAAACGTCGCTATTGTCGATTCAACCTTTTGCACTCTGAATACCACTTTTTGCGATAAAGTTGTCACCCGAGGGGTTAAAATCGATTCGATCCGTTAATGGGAATTTGTCACTCTTGGCAGGAGCGAATTTGCTCGCTTAATCCTTTGAAAGTCGAGGGAAGTCTGCTCGACGAAAAGTCCTCGGAAGCTGCGGAAAGTCGCGGGACAGAATAAACACCGTCCCGTTCTCTCCGTGGCTGCGAGGGTCGCCAAATGCATTAGACATTAGTGGGTTGTTCGCAGTTCGAAACGTAACAGCGAGCAGCGGTGTGTTTACCTGTTTACCGAGCACACCCCTTCGACCTGCCATCGGGTAATTAAATGACCGTTCAAACGTCCACGCGAAAGGGAGAACGTCGTTGGATTTATTAAAATAATTTGCTCGGCGAGGCGCGCTCGAATCTGAAGAATTGAATCGAGGGTGACGCGTCGATTCTCTCGCGGGAAATTAATCAGGCAAGTGCCTTCGCTCGATGTGTTCCCCGTGGTGACGGGTGAGGCGCGGCGTCGAAAATCGAAGCGACGAAAGGGCTACTCGAGGAAATTAATGAAACACAGCGACACGCGGTTTTTATTAAATCAGCTGTGCAGGGAAGGTTGGTTTTAGTGGTGCTTACCACGAGGACGTGACAACGCTCGCCACTTCTCTCTCTGGCCGCGGCCTCGTAACTGTCCCAGGCTTTTGCCGCGATATTCATCGCCGTAAAAATTGCGAAACTGCCGCGGAACTCGTATAACTGCCCCGATAGAGGAACGACCATCCTTCCGTCGCGCTAGGCGAACCAGGTAACTGTCCTTCGGAAGCAGATTCGCGTTTAATCTTAGTCTCGAGAAGCCTCGACGCTGCAACTTTCTTGCCTCGTTTCTCCGCGAAACAAAGTGGTCCCCTCCGTTTTCCGCGCTGCTCGCTTCCACTCGAAGCAAGTGGGAAACTGGCTACCGAACTTGGCGGATGTACCAAGTGGGGTGGTCTTAAAATCGTTGCTTCAAGATTAGAACAAACTATTCTTCTCGCCCTCCACCGCCCGAAACGCGGGGCGCAAGAAAGCTCCGCGTGGCGTTCTTCACTGGCCCGGGATCAATTAGTCGGGAAGAAGAGGTCTCGAAGGAGATGAGGACGCAGCCGGTGCGTTTTCTTTCCTCGATAGTCCGTGACGGTCGTCGACTGTACACCCTCCGCGTCCCTCCGCGTCCCTCGGACGAAGTGAGGGCAGGAAACGGCTTCTTTCTCCTGGAAATCGGTCGTTCGCGCTCCAAACGGGGCTTAAAAATACCCTCCGCCCGAAAATAGTCGGGAAGATGAAGCGAGCGGGCGCGAACACCCTCGACGCCGTCGCTCCCCGCCGTTCCTCCGCGTCCACCCTACGCCAGCTTTTTCTCTCATCGTTTTGCCGCGGCGCGCTTCCACGTGCCCTTCCCTCGCCGCGCGCCCTCGTGTCCCCGACCACGACGAAAACTTCGAAAGCACCGCCAAAAAGACGAGCTTTCCCTCTCGGTCTACTCACCAGCCCCGTAATTTATATGCCGGTTAAAATGGGAGTCAGCCTCGAGCCGGAGATACATCCTGCTTGTCCCACCGTCTTCTCGCGCGGGCTCCGCGTTTTTACCGATCCTCCGCCATTACGGCTTTGTCTCCGCTGTCCTCGATCACTCCTCGGCCCATTTCTCTGGGTATATTGGCTACTTTCAACTGCCGAGGCTTTGAAAGGGTTGTCGAAGGTTCTCGGCGAGGTTCCGGGGCTCCTTAGAAGGGCGATTGAAGCCTCCAGCTTCGAGTAGAAATTATTATCCTCGCGGAGGATACCCCGAGGACTCCCAGGAGTAATAGTCCTCTTTGCAGGGGGAAGGAAAATAGGTTCTCTTAGGCCACCGTTCGACTCTTTTGTCCGTCGAGCAGTTTCTTCTCCAGCTATTACTTCCCCATAACTCCAAAGCGCTCCGAACGGTTATCGCGATCGTTTAGTTAAAGGACTCTGAATTCACGGATAGTCTAGTCGTAGAATGCAACGGTCCCCAGGCGATCAATCGCCGCTGTTTCGAAATGAATTCGTCGTTGGCGGAATGGCCGGTGTTAAACGGCGTTACAATGGTCCCCGCTTCTGGCTCGTTAATCGTGGTAACCGCGCGAATCGATAGCCACGCTCCAGCGGCCGATACCGAGCCTGGGCACGATGGTCAAGGGTTGATTTCCTTCGAAGGAACGAGTGACGAGTGAGAGAAGGCCGATACCGTCGGGAAGAACGACTGGCCGAAGACGAAAAACTGTGACAAATGGTGCAACCCGTACGCACGGAGAACAACAACTCCGCCCTGGACATGGAGTCGCTCGAGGAGATGCTTCGCAAGGTAACGACGATCCCCGATCGCTATCCTATACGATTTTATCGCTGAAACAGCCCCTCGGGCCGTTGCACTGTCGTAAAGTTGTGCACCTTCGACTCGCTGCTCGTGAATTAATGGATTTTAACGTAGCTTCGCTGGGTCGTAACGGCAAATCGGGGGAAACGGGAGCCTTTATCGTATCGGAAAGAATTGATCCCAGCACCCGCGTAAAAAGTACCCCATTCACTAAGAACTGTAGTTCTGACAAGGGAACGTTGCCAATTGGAAAATTCTGATTTCAAGATTTTAATGAAACTATGTTCTACGTCATAACAACGAGCAACCCGCGGGCTACATTTGGTTAGAAGGCAAAAATAACAAATTCACCACAGAAATTAAAATTCTTTGATTAGTATATTTAAGTATTTAATATTGCGGTCCGCTTGGAATATTACATTTCCACTTTTGGCCCACTACTGGCCAAAGGTTGCTCATCACTCCTCTACGACCTCTATGTTCACACGAAGTTTCATTGAAATCGGAATTTTTTGGCCCACAATGTTTCCTTTTACGTAATCGCAGAGAGATTCTTAGTGTTATTATTATTACGATTTTATTAATCATTAAGCTGAATATATTGGTAGTACATAAGGGAAGTAGGGACATGATGGGGAAGCTAAGGAAAATGCAAATAAAATGATGATTGTACTTAGTAATTAAGTCTTTATTATTCCAAATACAACTATAAGTTAATGATTTAACATTTGTTACACATCTTCGGTCTATCTGAGGTAAGGCGTCTAAGTTATTAAACTTTACAAAACACATGGAAGAAACTGTCTTGCCCCTACTGCGGGGTAAAATGGGGATGCTGAAATGATTTGCCTAAGTATTTTCACACTCGATACAAATGTGAATTTCTTCACAATTGTTTTCTTCAACCCCTGCGCAGGAATTGTGGGACCACCGTCCACAGATTTGATATGCAACGCAACCCTCTGTGGATTGCAAGTATGAATCCTGACAATATAAGCATTCGCAGTTTTCCCTTCTGGTTTTTTTCGTATATGTTCTGACCATTTTATAAATTCGAACTAAAAATAACAAGATTTATTTGAATTAAATTATAATAGAGAAGGATGATGTTGCTTAATCTCATATGAACATAATCCCATTAGGAATTAAGTCGGGATACCCCATCATTCCTCGTATCAAGTATCTTGCCTCAAAGCATCGTTTTCCAAAGATTAATATATTTGTACAACAAAAAAAGAAATATTGAAATTTTGAATATGTCACATTAAAATAGACGAAATGGAGATTATCATAGAAGAAAAATAATAGACCTACCGTTCTTAAATCTATATTTATTTTGACGCAGCACGCAAACGGTTCATAGCTATAAATAAAAAACGCGTGCTCCCTCACTCGCTTTTGCCAGCGACCACACTATTATAGTACAGTGGCTTCCTAATGATGTATTTGTCACGTGCCTAGCATCTTTTAGTTAGGGTTTAGGGAGATACCCCATCTTACCTCGTTACCCCGTCATGCCCCTACTTCCCCTACAGAGAAAGTACGATAAGAGTAAAGGCGAGGTAGCAATAGGAGCTGTTAATAAGCCTAACCATAAGAATATAATACTAAACATTACTTAATACCAATTACTACAACTAAAAAATGAAATGAAAAGATCAATAGTGGTGAATACACAGTAGAAGGAAGGGGAAAAGGAAAAGAAAACAGATCACAACTCAACATGGGCTAGGATGAGTCGGGACGACATGACGAGGTAGAATTGACACTAAAAATGTGGAAGATAATTGCCACAGTGCGCTTTACCGTCCAAACTCTAACGTCCCCTGACTCATGCCAGCTAATCTTGGTCTATCCGAGATCATATTTACTCTAGCCGTGCTCCTGACTCGGTGCCCCGAACAATTGCAGCTAATCGCTTTCGGTGACAAGCCGAAGACAATGTTCCGCCTTGGGACTGTTAGACGGGGCCATAATTCAGCGATCCCCAACGCGTGCCATCGCCAGGCAGATTAGTAGGATATAATAGCAGCTGGAATTAAAGGAGGAATTACGTTAGCCACCGTGGAGGGGGCTCGAGGACGAGGCGCGAAGGGGGGGTAGAAGGTTTTTTAACTGCCACTTCCTGTAATGTATTCCGTCAGGCAGCGCTGAATGGACCACTTAGCGAGCATCCCGCGTGCACGTACGCTCGCGAGAGGAACGAGCAGAGAGAAAGAAAGAGAGAGGGGAAGAGAGAAAAAGAGGCTCTCTGTGGCGTAAGCGCTTTACCGGCTGTAAAGCCCTTCCTCCTCGCGTATATGTACGTCGAACCTCCACCGTCTCCTCGTCGACCTCCTAATAACGCGTTAATGGTCAATTCAGAAGAGAAGGCCGCCCCTCCCTCTGCTCGCGGCAGTCAACTATATCGAGGACTCTCGTGGCGGTTCCTTGCACGCGCGACCCCCCGCCTGGCCGTCGTAATTTTCACCCTCGCGGCCGAAAAGAACAGCGGCCGCGCCCCCGAGCGCCGCGCTGAAAATGATACTCGCCGGGACCGATCGAGGGGGAGCAAACAGACGCGGCCCGTTCCGGGTTGAGTGGGTGTGGACAAATAACGGCGGGGGCCCCCTCCGGTGGGACGGGAACACGGCAGGAAGTACCCTTTAGGAATTATTGATTCAGGAAGCGAGAGCAGTCGGTGCACGGTGGAAATACCGCGGACCTGATGCACCGCCGCGACTTTCTACTTTCCCCTCGACTTCGACTCTTCCACCGGCTCGAGTTTATTCGTGAAAGCGCGAGTTAATCTCTGTCGTTCGGAAAAGAAACGAGCGATAAACGCGACATCCCCGATCGGCCTTTACATCCCGATCGAATTTTCCAGCGAACATCGATCCGGGAGCTGGATTTAGTAGGGGGCGCGAAATCTGCACGCGTCAGCGCGGCGGAAAAACTCGGGGCCTGCTCGAAACGAGTCTCTCTCTCTCCCCTTTCTTTCTCTCCTTTTTACGAGCTTTTCCCCGTGGCTGCGCCCGCTGGACGCCTCTCTGGCGTGTTTCACACAGCCAGACCAGCCTCTCCAATGCAATAGAGAGAAAGGGTAGGCACGCGAGGGTGGAAAAAGCTCCGCATAGCTGTAGCTAGTCCGTAATGTAGCTTTAATGTAGCGGCCGTGCAGGGAAAGTTGTCGCGCTCCCCTTTGACGATTTTCCACGTCAAACGGCCGCGTTGATTTCCACGTGGGCGTTCGTGTCGGCGTATTAGCTTTTTGCTCGCCAGCAGCTGTCGTCTCTCCGCGCTTTCGCGTTTTTCTGCTTTTAGCCGCACGGAGAGAGGAGCGAGGGCCCTCCCCCCTCTCTCTCTCTCTTTCTCTCGCCTGATCGGCAAAGCCGTGGCGCGACAGATTCCGGAAAGATGGAATGTTTGCCGAACGATAAAGCTCCATCGCCTCTGCCGCCGCGGATCCGATCCTTCTCGCCTTCCTTTTTCCACTCATCTGCGCTCAACGACCTGGGGGATCTTTATTGTATAAAAAGGGCTGAAAATCGTGGCGCTTCGGGGCGAGTGCGCGTGGGGCGAATTCATCGCGACGATGGAACGCTTTTCGAGTGAAAATTCATCGGGGAGATTCTTTCTCAGTCGAAGCCACTGTTCCCTTTTCAGATCCCTGAATTTTTACTGTTCATTTCAAAGAGTTTTAGAACATTCTCTGTTCTATCCGAGGGTATTTAATAACGGCGGAAGGGTCGTGCTTCCGATTCGCGTCTCGACTCCCCTAGCCGCTCGCCGTTTTTCACCTGGACGGGGCTTTTTCGTCAGCGCCGCGTTAGTCTTCTCCCGGCCGCAGC
Organism: Andrena flavipes; assembly: GCA_963971345.1. Taxonomy (NCBI): domain Eukaryota; kingdom Metazoa; phylum Arthropoda; class Insecta; order Hymenoptera; family Andrenidae; genus Andrena; species Andrena flavipes. The sequence goes on from OZ020480.1 coordinate 46,991,392, forward strand.
AGCTGTTTCTGATTTCAGCGTTTTCAGCGTCGCTCATGAAACATTCATGCCCGATGGCCGCGGGGAAACCCCGTCCAGCGAAATTATAAACGCTCGTCGACCCGCCGGTTTATTTCGCCAACTCCTCGTTCCGGCTATTTTCATTTTAATTGGCGCTTGTTGCCCCCCCCCCTCTCTCTCTCTCTCTATTTCATTACTCTCGATGCGTCGCAGAAAAATCGCCGGCCGGAAAAGTCGACTATATCGAGCTCTGCTCGCAACACCATGTTTGTCATATTAAAGAGACTATCCCTAACCCGGAATTTCAAAAAATTATAAAACTCCGGGGATATGTAGAGAATGTATAGAAATGTATCACGCAATCTTTTTTGCTGCCCAAATTCACTCTAAGGGCATGAAATTGACCCCTGAATATCTGATTATTTTCCTATTTTGAGTTCAATCTTCCAATTTTTTCTGTCATTCCTCTCCAAATGTTTATGAAACAAAATCTCTCGCGAGCTTATTGGACACCTGATACGTCCGAATCCACACCCCGTTTCTGGGCTCCTAGAAACATCCACGCTCGGTCGCTGTTCAAAGCAGAATCAGCCTGTTCGTAGCAATACGATCCAGTTTCCCGCGATCTGGCTCCCGTTGGATTAATACGGGGGCGGAATCGGGAAGCGAGTAGCGTCGCAGCTGGCGAAATCGGAAGGGACTGGCCACCCCTGCTCGCTGCGTGTTTATAATTGATGCATGGAATGCATAATCCACCGGCGTGGATTTGCATAGCCAGGACCGCGTAAAATAACGCTTAAATAACGCGCGTCTGCCTGTGGAGGCGCGCGTGGGTGTGCGTGGTACGCGGGGCACAGTGGTAATGCGCGGCCATTTGTCCAGCAGAATGGAGCGGTTAATTGTCCCTCGGTTACCGTGCAATTACGTTTGTCATGCGAGATACCGACCTCTTGGCCGTCTTTGTTGCCGTCGCAATTAGTCGTGCAATTAGCATTTCTTTGGCCGATACGCCGGGGAGAGATCCACCGCCGGATAACGCGCTGGCTCGTCTCGAGCTGCGCTCTTCGCTATCAGGAGCGCGGCTAGAACAGATTCACCGTCGTTAAGAATCGTTCTGGCTTGCCAGACAGAGTGCCCAGCAATTTCGGAGATTCCTAGCTCCTCTGGCTTCGCTCGCTGCATTCTACTGCATCCAACTCGGTGTCCGCGCGGACCTCGATGGCGCTTCTAGAAAACCTGATTTGCACCAGCTTTTATCGAGTCGCGAGTTGGGAATATTAATATTTAAACAAATTATCCTTTATACCATTTGGCGCAAAAAATATATCCAGTAGGTACTGTAGTTTGTAGCGTTTCGCTTTCGAAGCTTTGGCGAGGACTCACACGCTAGTAGACTGTAGCTCGAGAAGAGTGCGTTTACCTTCGCACTACCGCTCGACAGGTTGCACGAAAGGCGTGGAGGAGCTTGGCGCTTGAAGCTTGACATCTGCTTGGTGGTTGAAACGAACGATCTCTCGGTCGAGCGTTGACAACGACGACGATGATAAAGCTTTCCATCTAGCCCGTGGTCGTTGCGCGCTCGGTTCGACTGCTCCCCGGGGCTTTCGTCTTAACGGATGAAAAATCCTCCCCCGCCTATGGCTGCTTGTATCGCTTACCGGGGCAAACGTCCAGCCGCTTGAAATTGCGTTGGCAGCCGCGCTGAAAGCACAGGCTTTTCCCCTGTAATGCAGAGGTGCGCAACACGAAGCATTTCGCTACCCAAGGTGCTCACCAAATACATTTGGGAACATATTAATCCGGCCTTTCTCGGAGGATCCATCCGGCTCCGCTAATCGAAAAGTTGCGGGGAATAGAAAACTCTTCCCTCGATTGCTACCCTTCTCCAACTTACTCGTTTCGCTCAAGATCGATCGCGATGCGAAGCTCCGGAGGCCCTGGACCGTTCGAGAAGTCGCAAGAGAAACAGCGGATCGTTTGCCGGTACACTCGCTGGGCAAACAGCTCGAGACGACACGGAGAAGAGGGAAGTTCGAGGCGGCGACGAAAATATTCGGAAACTCACTCAAAACACTCGTGTCGCTCGTTAATCAGAGCGCGCGTTTACCTCGCCGGAGATCGATTAGAAATTTCCGAGGGGAGAGACCGGGGTAAGGTTTGAACGCGTTGCCGTGGCCCAGCAGCGACGAATAAATTGCTAACTAACGAGAGAACCGCTTCGACCAAGTTCCCTGAACGTCAAGCAAACACTTGTCTTCCTGCCAGCTCTCGTTCGTCCGCGTCGCAGCTACCGTGCGCGAGCAACGCTTGTAGACACGGCCAGCGACAGACGGTAACGAATCGTCGCAGCCTCGAATTCGAAAATCAAGCAGTCAAGGGAGTGAAACGGAAACAAATATCGTTCGTCGCTGCCTGCTAACCGTGCTCCTCCTGGTTCCTCAGTAAACAGACTACGCACCGAAGTCCCGTTACCCTCCCCAACTTTTGCAGATGAAAACGAGCCCTCCTTCTCGCCTGACTGCGAGTTGATGGATCTACTTTGAAGACTTAGGATCTCAGAAGATTCTTGCAGAGATGGGCAAAAAATTATTTCAAATAAAAGACACAAATTTTATTCGAGACTCGTCAAATAAAAATAAATGAGAGTTACATACTTCTATTTGAAACGTCACAAATCATTTTCTTTTTTGTTCCGCGTGAATTTATTCGATGGCCAAAAATAATTTTCTCGTCTTTTCATTCATATTATATTCGAAAAATATTATATTTATAAATATTATTATATATATTCATTTATATTTGAAATAAAATTATTTGAAGCTCAAATAACTCTGGGAGTTGAGAGCGGGAGAGAAGGGGTATGCGAGAAGGATAGAGATAGATGATACTTTTTCGCTCTCTGTAGTGGTAAGCAGGAGAGCATGATGCGATTAAGTAATAAATCCTTAAGTTTGTTGCATAATATGCTATGATCAATAGAGTCAAAGACTTTGCGGAAATCAACATACATTACATCCAACTTGAATAGAATCCGCAAGCGATTTTGCAACATACTGACAAGGGAACACTACGAACCCGGACTCACCGATTGGAACGCAACTTTGTGAGTTTTTAGAGTGACTCAAAACGAGAACAACGGTGTGTTTCATTTGGACCCTATCGTCCTTTAAGGGGCTGAAAACTAACCTCAAAGTCAAATTGGCACTTCCACTTTTTCGCGTATAACTATCAAAGTACGAGAGACAGAAAAGTATGTTTCAAACAAAAGTATAATGGTGCAATAAGCGCTGCAAACTTGCGTTAACCAAATTTTCAAAATATAGTTTCTTTCGCTTATTGCACCATTAAACTTTTGTTTGAAACATTTGTTTCTGTCTGTTGTACTTCGAGATTTTCGAGAATTCCGTCAAATAAAAAAATTATTTGTGGCCGTCGGATAAATTCTCGTCAAACAAAAGAGAACTATTTGTGACGTTTCAAATAAAACTAACTCTCACTTATATTTATTTGAAACAAAAACAATGCTGGGTTATTTTTATTTGATGACAAATAAACATAAAGTCCCTTATATTTGATACGTAATTTAAATAATTTTTTATTTAAATATTGCCCATCTCTGGATTCATGGCTTCCAAGATTTTTCGGGGATCAGTGGCGTTCGGAGGTTCTGGACGTTCCGAAGTTTCAGGACCGCGCTAAGGATCACGGTCTGCGAGTTGTTAGCGAATTTCTAAACCCAGCTTTCATTTAGAAACTTTCCAAAGTCGACAGCCCAAAGTGAAAAATACTCGGATCTTTTAATCCTCCGTTTGCGTGAATCAAAGGTGTGCACCGGGCATGGAAGATTTTTAAAACTCGGGGGTTGCGCACCCCTGCAAGAGCAGCAGTCGCGACGTCGAGCCACCCTCCTCCTCGCGTCACGTTAAAAATGACACTATTCGCGAGCACTTTGGCGCGAAACGCCGGGCCGCTTTGTCGGAAAATCGTGAAAATATTTCAGGGGCTTTGCCAGGGGCGGGCGGACGCCGGTGGATATAATAAGAGCGCGCGCTGGAGCCCCGAAGCGGATCCTCCAGCTGGGAGGTTCGGCCCCTAAGCAGAGAGACTCATCCAGGCCGATAACTTCTCCGAGGAGCAGAAAATAGAAATGGATAGAGTAGGGTGGCTTATACCCGCTCCGACTATTAGATCCTACTTTTCTTTTTCCCTCCGACTCCCCGCCCGCCGCCTCGTCCTCTCCCGTTGCTCGCGATCCCGGAATCATTAGCGCTCTCCTTGCAGATTCGCTTCGAGGAAATTTACGAGCGAAACGGCGTGGAGCAATTACGAGTTCAAAGGCGATTCGAGACGATTCCCGGTAACGATACCCTCCGACGTTTCCGATTACCAAATGGAAAACTAATCTTGGAGCCCGGTCGAACGCAGCTCTCTCCTAGCCGGCTTTCGCCTCCGTTCCGTCTTCCCCCACCGATACACCGGCAAGCATCTATCCTCCCCCATGAATCACTTTATTCGAATATCGATCAACGAGCAGTGTCTGTTGGGACGAGGCTCGTTACTTAGCCCGGGCAGATCGCAGCTCTCCCTTATTTCGATGCCCTCCTCCCCCTCGAACCATCCATTTTTACGTGTCCAACGCGGTTCCATCTTAATCCGTCACGAGCAGCGACAACGTCTCTAGCGTGCCGCTCTCTAATTCAATCCCGCTGAAACGAGCCGTCCGATTCGATTATTCCCGCCGTGATACTCGTCCGCGGGGAGGACAAGCACCGCAGACGTTCCCTCTTCGGGGATCCGGGACGCGTCGTCGAGTCTCGAGATCTACCCTCAGGTGTTTACCATGGTCCAAGCACCTTCTGCTCCCTCTTTCTCGCCCCTCGATGACCCAGACCATTTTCGCTCGCGCACCGTGAATTTCAACTCGTGGCCAACCCCCCGCGAGAAAGGGGCTTTCCTCGAAAAACACGCCTTTCAACTTTGGCGTTTATCCCTGCAGGGAAATCCGCGGCTTTCCCACCCCTGCGAGCGGGAAACGGTCGATGGGTCCGTCAGGGTTCTGCGGCAGGCTTTCTCACCCCCTCTAGCGCCCTGGTAAGCGGCTTTTTGCGGAACGAGCATTAGGCCACGCGTGTTCCTCCCGCAGGATCGCCGAGAAAAATGACTCAGGCGAGAGGAGGTGCCGCTATGGAACTTCTCACTCTGCCGTTAGAAAAGGACCACGAGGCCGAGTGGCCCTTGAAATTTTCACCAGCAGATAAGCGGTTGATTGGATCGCTGCCGATAACGGAGGTCGGGTTAATCGAGGGACAGAGGCCGTAAAGTTAGTCGAATGAATCGAAGCGACCGTGGGCAGCTCGAGGTATCCTTGAACCTGATTCTTCCAAGACCTAATTACGAGCCGCTTAAGTCCACTAAAGTTCTCCCACTCAATAGGTGTCATTAGCGACTGGATAGAAAGAAACGCGGGCTTGTTAAACGATTGCAGAGGGTCCGTGGAGTGGACCTTGGCGGTTGCCCGCACGAAAAGGGGGCCTCGTTGAAAGGGTTAGGGCCGAGCGGAGGTGAAGGGCACGGGGGCCGCGGCCGGTTGCTGAAAAATGCATAACGAGGCGAGCCGGTGCATGGGAGCATAATATCAGCCGGGGAAACGGAGAAAGTGCCTGAGCAGGTTGCTAACCAGGCGGCATGCGGGCGAACGGACAGGTGCTGGTGACCTTGAAAGCGTTTGCCGCGCACCTTCCGCATTGCCGAGCCCGCACGGTGCGCCGGGAATAATTGAAATCATCGCGGCCGATCGCCTCCGGCGACTCCAGTGTAAACCAGCTCACCTTTCCGTCCCATCGCCGGCTTTTATCCTCGCTTCGGGTCACGGCGAACTCTCGAATAATCTCCAGTCTCCCACCCCGCGTTCCTTATCACCACGATCGATTCATCTCGCGAGGAATGCCGGGCATCCAGGCTCAATTAAGGCGAGTTCCAGTGAACCTGGCCCCCGGTGAAAAATTGCAAAACGACAGGAATTTATGCGAGCTCTCGCCCAGGCCCGCTCGGATTTCAGGGCGCGCTCGTCCGCCGCGCGGGCAAGAAACGATCTCGCCATCTACCCCTTGGCCGCGCCGCGTAAAACGGGCAATAAAACACACGGGACGCATCTGGGTTACGAGCTTTACAAGCCCTCGCTACCTTCTTTCTTTATCTCGCGCCACGGCCATCGCTCGAGCCCTAAGCGATTTCTCGAACGGCGCGCCCCCTTCGACCTCCGGCACATCCGACCCTTCCTCCTGTTCCTCCTCTTTCACCCGCGCGGGGAGGATACGATTCGCGTTACTATCTTCCCGCACCGATAAGCGCGCTTTTTTAACCCGCTCTCGATGTTCATGCCACGGCTGTTCCGCGCACTCGTGCGTATCTGCCAGGCTTTCGCTTACAGCGAAGGGCTACCCTCCGTTGGTTGAGGGAACCTTCCGGTGAAGGCTCGTCGGAAGGGCGCGATAGAATGGGGTGGAAGGGATGTAGGACACGGGAGGTTATTGCGCGTATAGCGTTGCTCCGAGTCTGTCGAGGTTTCGTACATTTTCCGTCGCTGACTCTGTTGCCGAATCTAAACCTCTCCCTCTGTTATCCCACCGCAGGCCAACTCTGCGAGAAGACACCCCCGATTCCTGTATTTTACACCGTCCGTAGAGGAAAAGCAATCTCCAGGAATCTGCATCGGTATTCGAATTCTGCTCGAACGCGGCCGAGGATGTTATCCGGCGAATCTCCAATATCCCCCGTGCCCTTTGACCTCTCCGCGGTATCTGGCGCACGCAGGCCGATAGCTGGCACAAAAGGCCCTTTCCGACGCGGTTACGTGTACGCGAAAAAGGCGAGCCGAGCAAACATTATTCAGCCAGAACCAACACGGCCCGGCGATCTTTGCGCGGGCCGTTTACATTTGAATTATCAGAGTACAAAGAGTCGCTTATCGGCTGGAACACACTCCACTCGGTTTCCCTCGGCTGCTCCCGAACAATCGCCTCGGCGGAGCCACTAGACAGCATTCACGGGGATCGGAGTGGAGCTAGGCGGCCACTCGCGACGCATTAACTAGAGAACGAAGAAACGGGAATTACGATCGCGACGAGTCAAGCTCCCGTCTACCTCGGCCGCGTTTTCTAATTGCGAGTGCACGCGGAAAATACCGGGAAGAGTGCAGCGGGGAGCTGAGTGGCAATAGCATCTCGTCTAATCTCCACCGCGACGTAAGCAGTCGAGACATTCGTTTCTCCAGGTCCGCTTACTTTCTCCCTTTCCCTTTTCACCTCCCTCGACTTCGCAGATTTATCTCAGCCACTTACGCTCACCGTCTACCCTTGAATTTATTCCACACGCGACCGAAAACCCGACCCTGTCAACCCTCTCCAGTGAAATGCCTGACAGAACTCACCGCGGATTTACTTTAATTGCCGACGAAAAATTAAATACGACCATCGATCCCTCCCCAGGGGTATCGAAAAGTGGCCAACCCTCTGTCCTCCATAGTTGCACGCTTTTTTTCAAACATGTATCTACTCCTGTGGTCGGGGGAAATTCCACCGCGCGAACTTCCGCGGTTTCCTCCGCGCGGCGAACATTTAATTACCCACCGGCTATCGTGGCGGCGTCTCGTTTTCGAGGGAAGATTAAAAAAATTGCGGAGGATCGCCAACAGGGGTGGATACGGTGGCGCAACGAATAATAGCTGGGGATTATCGTAAAACTTGCGAGCGAGCTGCGGTGGGTGTAATTAAAAATTGCAAGCGTTAAGTGCACGTGTATATAATCGCGGATGGCAGCTTGGTCCCTGAAGACCGCACCCTCGTTCCGATATCGATGCGGAGGCGTTGCCCCGTATCCGATCTCGAATTACCTACAGCGGACTTGTCGCAATAACTGAGTCGCCGTTAATTACAGCTCCGCAATTATCGGTGTTTTGGACCAAGTCGTCTTTGAGATTTGTGGTGAACCAGGGTGCGTGGGATACGAAGAGCGGGGAGGGTCTATCTATCCGAGAAAAGGGAGAGCGAGGCTCGTAGATCGTTGCTCGACATCCGCGTCCCGATTCGATTACACGTGTTTGCCTTCCGTTCGAAAACGCTCGGAGGCGTTCCAAGGAACGCGATTATGACACCGCAGCCTCTGGAGCAGGTTGCGCGCACGCCTGATTTTATCGGTACACGGGAAACGCGTGTAAATATGCAGATAGCTGCTTGCCAGCTCGTGTACCCACGCTAATGCGACCAGCCGAGTATTGCAACGAACTACCGCGCGAAACGAACACGGTAACAAAAAAGAGGGAGTCGGGGACAATATCGGAGCTCTCTGGTTCATTAATTAAACCCGTTCCCCGAGAAAACCGGCGAGATTAAAGCGCACACGTTGCATTCCGGGGACTAAAGTTCGTGGTCGATCGAGTGGGAGGTGTCTCAGCTTCTCCGCTGATATTAAACCCTGCGCCGTGGTTGTAGTTTAGACTTTAGACGATCCTCGGTCGAGCATCGAAAGCTGTCGAAGATGCTCTTCGTGAGATAAGGGCGGTTGGAATACAGAATCCTCGGCGCAATGGGAAGCCAAGCTTTGAATCAACAACGCTATCGAAAGCCAGCGTTCGTGTCTCTGTGTCGACGCGATCGTTAGACGTAGCCGAGGGCATAGATATACCGGTGAATGACGTTCCCGTTCCAGAACTTCGCTAACAATGCAGAGTCGACGGAACATCTGTTGACAACGGGGCGATACCAGGGGATCCTGGCCGACCAGCCAACTAGGCAACTATCGCTGCTATACTCGCGAGACCCTATTACGACATTGGGAACGTCATGAATGAACGTCAACGGTGTCACTCACTCGGAGGCGGTAAAAAGTGCCGGCGAATCTGCATACCGAGCGGGGGAGACCGGTGGACAATCCGTCGGAAGACAAATTTATTCACCGACCGTATTAATTTATTCAGCGATCACTTGTACTCGTTTAACGGACCGACAGATACGGGCCCAGATAATGGGCGCGTTATGAATAATTCTTTAAATACGTGTCAGTTTAAATTTGCGTTCGATTATCGTTGGAAGTGTGACGAGATACTGACTCGGTAATGAGCAAATAATTATTTATTATTATTTATTTACACAGGACTAGCCCTTGGTATACAAATTGTACAGTTATAATTATTATATGCTGTCAGTTAATCAGTGAGAACAATTTTATGAACGATAGTTTCAAAGAAATCTAATTCAGAACTATATTTATTCGCTAGCTTGGATATCCTGTTTAAAGGAAAACATCTTCCTGGTAGTTTCAGTCGCGTTTTCGATCATAGATATATCCAGATGGGTATTTCTTTGGGATTTCTGTGAAGTCTAGATGATACAGCCAAACTCCTCTGCCAGACCCAAAGCGTTTGATCGACGAATCTGCAGCAGATTGAACGTGGACCGTGAAATTCGTCGATACTTGGATTCGCGATTGCCTCTGTACCCAGGGGACCCAATTACCATGGGGGTCGACTCGTCTGCGACGCTGGCCGTGCGCGACTTCAAGTGAACAAACGCGTCGCGACGCTAACTTGGTCGTGGAAGTTCTGGCGTCGATTATAGACGAGCAGTCTGCATATTTCAATCCGTGCAATTACCCTGGAGGTATACGAGCTCCCGAAAGCTCATCTGCCCCCTTTGTCCGCCTCGCAGATATTATTAAACGCGTCTCCCCCGTTAAATCCCTGCAACAAACCCTCGCCAACCTGTCTGCGTCACTCGGCCCTGTTGCGTCCTTTTTGGTGCTACCGATTTCCTTTGCCACTATGAATTCCATTCATAGTTGAAACTATGTAGTTTACAGAGTATCGTTTGTTTAAATCGAGTGGTCAATGGTTAACCGCCTTCTATAAAGTCGCAATTGCATTACCCCGTGAAGCAGCCGTTAAAATTCGCGCGGTTTCGCGGTGAAACGACGAGATCGACCGCGTGCGCCAGCGGAAATTGGAAAATAAAGAGGCGGCGGATGAAAATCCTTCGCGCGAACGAAGCGCAGAACGTTCCCCCTTCGCCTCGAGAAACGGGATACCTAGAATGCGGGGAATTAATGAGAGACGAAACGGAATCCTTCCCTCGAAAATCTATAAGTGTCTGTTCTATGTATATAAACCAAAGGAGATCTTCAATAACCCACGAAAGCATCGGTGCACGAATCGTCAACCCCGCGCCGCATAGTGGAACGACGTAATTAGGGCAATTACTTCCAAACGGTTTGAACTTTGATTGTAAAAATTTGCACATTTTCAATTCATGTTATGTAGAATAATTGAGATTCAGAAAAAAATTGCAATCCTTCTGGGCTTTCTACAAATAACGAGGGAACATCCCGAATCCGGAAATTAAAAAAATTCTGAAATTTTGTGAATTTGTAGGGAATGTCCTCCTGATTACAACACAATTTTTGTTTGCTAACCAAATTCACTCTAAGGGCTTGTAATTCACCCCTGAAAATCCGGTTATTTTCTGATTTTGTATTATAAATCGTGAACTGGATTTTTTTTACCAAATGATAGATCTAATTAAAAGAAGTAACTTTTGCCTTGACTCTTTTTTTGTATCTCTTAAAGATCGCGAGTTATAACACAAAATCGGAAAATTGACGAATTTTCGGTGGTTAATTTAACCTCCTTCGAATGAATTTGGACAGCAAACAAAAATTGCGTTGTAATCAGGAGAAACCTATATATTTACAAAGTTTCAGAATTTTTTGAATTTTTGGGTTCAGGATCCTAGATTACCTTGTACCAAAATTATTAGGTATAAACTGAAGTGTTTACATTAGATTTATTTTATTAATCGCAGCTGGTAGCAGGTAATTTTTCTACTATTTAAAACCTTACCATTAAAGGATTAAATTCAGGTATTTTAGATCTTAGGCGACTTTGAGTAAAACTTTAAATCACCAGTTGAATTATTATAATATTGAGTGCAACGCATTTTTATTTTATACGGTTGATTAGTGATGAAATCCAAGTTAATTCAGAATGTTTTTTGTACAAAATTATTAATACTAAGATACTCACAATCAGAAATATGTAAAATATTGACAACTTATGAAGTAATAGGATTTAGACAATAAATATTTAAAATGGTGGAACTGAAAGACAAAAAGACTGATATTTTCATACAGGTCAGATTCATATACAATTGGATCAAACCTAATATAAATATAAAGTTTATTTCTTTGTGTTTTCTAATGATACGAACACTTAATAAATATTTAACGAATCTACAGAACAAAATTTCAAAACTTCAAATTTTAGCCAATGTCCAAATAAATAAGGCATTCTCGTCTCACTGTGCACCGCTGCTCAATATGCAGAATAAATCGATCGAACCGCCATAAATAAAGTAATTGTAATCCATTTTGCGTGGACTATGGCGCTTTGTCGTTCGAAAAATTCAGTCGATCGTCGCGCGAATTAACCAGCAACCGGGCGAAGCTGCGTAAAAATTAAATCCCGCTGGGACTGTTAAAAAAGAGCGCAGCGATAGACCCACTGCAAAAGCTCCATCGTTCATTCAACAACCCGTGACAGAGAGCACAAAGGTCTTTTTTTAAATATTTGAAAAGCTCGAAGGATCCCACACGCGCAACGAATTCGTTTAAATTGCCAGTGGACCCGGTATGTATCGACCAGAGAGAAACCGGAGAACGAACCGCGAGGCGGAGCGTGGAAATCACGGGGGCTCGGTCGAGGGTGTTCCATCGGATCGCCATATCCTCCACCCCCGCAGATCGTCCCGCGGACGAGGCTTTATTATCGACGCGGTAACGCCGTCATCGCCGTCCTCGCGATTGTTAGTACGATCGTCGTTATTGTTATTGCATCGCGACGGCCGAACCGACGTGGCCCGCGGTCGTTTCCCAGCTCTCGAGTGCCTACGTGCCCAATTCCCATTGCAATTCGCGCGACACCGCCGACTGCGGACGCCCCATGGAATTATTTTCCATATAGAGCAGTTTTTCGATTCTCCGGACCCCACTAGCCACGCAACCCTACCGATGCTTTCGCCAAATTAGCGCGCTATTCGCAATTACCTCTACTTTGTGCGATTCGATTTACTAAGTCCTTCAGTGTCGCCCTCGGGATTTAATTCTGGAAAAGCCGAGTCGAAGAGATGAAAATATTTCTAATACAAATTCAGTAAAATTCATTGGGTGGTTTTAAAAATTTATTTAAGGAATAAAATTCTGTTTTCTTTTATTCTCAAGGCTTGGGAAGTCAGGATGAGATGCAAGAATGTTACATGGGTGAAGGTAAAGCTCGCGTTTCCCGCGTCACCGGGCGGGAAAAGGTGTACAGAACCGTTAATCGTAATCGCTCGTTAGGTTCGAATAATTGATTCGTCCGTGCGGCCGCTAATAGGAACGCGACGAATTATATCATCGGGTATCCTCTTCGCGTCCCGTCGGCCGCGAATATCACCGGGGCCGCTAATGAAATTTGCATCGTCGGAAATTAATTCGCGAGCACCCGGTGGTACCCCGCATGGAAAATAGAGTTATCGATTTTCGCCGGCAATACGTCGCGTTCTGTTTGACGCGGCTCGCGATTATCGGGATGGAATTTGCAAGGGAGGCGCTCGCCCGTCGTCGAATCAGACAGCCAGAAAAATCTGACCCTTATCTTTCGCGCCCCAGGTTTTCTGCGCCATCCGGCTTGGAAAAAATTCTGCCGGCGAGGCCTCCTTTGAATAACTAATGCCCTGGGAACTCTCGATCCTCTGGAATTCGTTGCGCTTTACATACACCGCCCACCCTCGCTGGGTTAATTTCGCTTGATTAACTTGTTCCTTTTGCTCCAACTCGCACCTGTTATTATCGACGGATCGGCTCGGAGGAAACTTGAACGGAGATGGAAGAGGATTAACGGAATTTTCTGTTGCCTCGGGGTGGACGACGACCTGTCGCTGTACAGTTTCTTGACACCGGCAACTTCCCTCCTCGTTGGCGGAAAATTGTGGAAGTTTGGATTGGAAGTTGAATTAGATTTAACTTCGAAAGTCCATCCGCCGGCAAGTCACCGCGCGGCAAAATACCCGAAAGTGACAATTTCCTGCTTTCGGTCACGAGACGCGGTAGACTGCAACTATTTAGTTTCCCTCTTCCCTCCGCGTGTGGTTCTTAGGAGCCTATTTTTCCACGAAAAAGACTGAAATTGGGGAAGTAGGGGCAAAACCGGGACGTTAAGGATAAAAGCTCATAACTTTGACATTATTAATGTAAGAAAGAAATTGAAATTAGGATTCATTAGAATAAACTCTTTATTAAATAATAATAGGGCAGACCGGAGCTGAAAGTTTCGATTTCGATAAAACATAAAAAATGCTAGAAAATAATGTAGTTATTCTCTTCACTATAGATTAATTGTTTGTTAAATTTATTATATTTTATGATTTTAAGCTTGTAGTTAATATACCTATTGTAATAAGTTTTGCATGAAAAGTAATTTATTTGTAGCTGGTCCAAGTGGAACTTCTTACCCCTTTATGGGACAAGTTGTTATTGCATTGGGGTAAGTTGTTACTAAGATATAAGAGCTGCCTTTTAATGAAATATTTCATTATCTAATAAAATAAAACAAAATTGTATTAATAATGTTTATTTATAAAGGTTTGGGGCAACGAAAATGTATTATCTTTAAAAGAAAACCAAAACAATATAATAATCATAAACATTATCTTTAGTATAAAAACTAAAATCTAGAAATCAGTCTTACACTCAACTGTTTGTGGGTATCTACTTATTGAGATTTGTATTAATAGACTACAGTGGCTTCTTGTCCAGATTGTAATTTTTTAATAACTTTCAATAGAGTCAAGTGGTAGATACTGAATTCTCTAGTGAATCCTCGTATACCCGTTGGAATCCTCGGAAAATGTGTACATTTTGTGGTTTTTTTTACAAGTCAACGACTTGATGAAGATTTCCCGTTTTTTACTATGTTTACATAGTATTATGAACTACTTATAAAAAAGTTTCAGTTAAAAAAACCATTGTTTTTCGGAAGTTACACTTTAATATGCAACTATTAACATAACTCACACAAAAAGTACTTACCTGAACAAGTGAACACTGTCAAAAGTTTTGAAGTTTCTTAACTATCGAAAATTAGATCGAAGCCTTCAAAAACACCCAAGTCGGTATATCTTTAGTAAGCACGCTTGTAACACGATTATCTTTTGTTGGTGAAATAATGCATATCCCAACAATATGTCGCTGCAACGACGTGGAAAAATTTAATGCTGTTTTAAAAATAATAGCACGTTTCGGTTTTACCCAGTTACCCAGTTTTGTCCTAATTTCCCCTACATCTTGCGAATATCATTTACAATCCTGCAACGCCAATCAAACGTGTTACCAATCAAACTGAACGGAGAAGCTTTAATGCAAACGAATAGTTGCTGTACTGTATCATCGTGGATCAGCAACAGTGAAAATAAATGAAGACAGGCTAGTCGACGGCGGGTTGTTCATCAGCTGGGTTTATTAATAACCAACTCGCCGATCTCTCTCGTTCCCCGGTGAAACATGCTCGCGGGCGTTCATAAATCTCATTCCCAGACGATCCAGCGATTCCCGCGGCTCGATATTAATTAATAACATTAACACAGCGACTAATAACGGTTTAACGCGGTGAAATCTGGGTCAACGGGATGGATGCGATGGTGTCTCCGTGGCCGTGGTGGTTGCATCGGCGTAATTTTCTTGCTCTCGGTTTTACTCTCAAGGGAGGCCCCGGGCGGCTCTACCCTTTTCCGCTCGAAATAATTAATATACAAGGCACAGGAGAGCGATCCGGAGACGGTGGGATTTCGGTCCAAGGCTCCTCTTTCCAGGGGGACCGGCGAGAAGCCCATGAAGTGCTAATGCGCTTCCGTAAAGACCTGCCGACCCGTCCTGCCGACCTGTTCATAAAAAATGGAACGTGTTCCCTCGCAAACAGCGTTTCCACCTTGCTCCTCGGCTCTCGCCAGCTTCCTCCATCGGCCTTTAACATGCGAAGATTCTCGAAGCGGTTAGTATTCGAGGAATCAGTGATACCCTAGCACTTGGACCCTTGGACAGCAGTGGTATTCATTTATCTCTGATGCGCGCTATTCATTATCAAGGAAAGAGGTGGCTGGAAAGGAAGGCCGGCGATTCGCGTGACGATTTTCCAAGGGGAAACGAATTAACCGGACACCGGGCGTGTATCACGCGCAGCTTTCCTCCCCGTTCTTTTTCCCTCACGCGACAGGATGATCGGGCCGCCATAAATTCGCCGGCACAAAGAGAAACGAAACTCAAGAAGGCCACGATGCTTTATGTTTCACCTCACGCGACCGCCCGATAACATTAACGAACCAATCCCTGCTCCGTGCTTTCTCCAAAGCTTTTCCACCCTTCTGCGGACGTCAGGGGGCGAAAGTTATCGTCCCGTCCCTGCCCCGGCCGGGCTCCTTCGCCGGTTCCTTCCGTCCTTTCTCCCGCGGAGCGAGCTCCTCGCCCTTCTTTCCTCTCTTTGGCCCAGTTTTCTTCCTCACGTGGCAGTCCTCTCCCTGTTCATTAGACGCGCTCCGATTCTTTACGACACGTGGCTGCGATAAGGGGCCTCCCTTATCGGCGCCACGTAATTGTCGCATCGCCTTTCGCCGTGCTTTTTAATCATTCCCCTAGCTCTGAGGAGAGGGCTGTTGGTCGATTCGCGGGACAATGCCGGGGAATTTACGACCTCGCGATTAACCTTTTGTCTGACTCGGTCTTTGCGGCGTTTCGTTGGGGTAAGCGACACGAATTCGTTCCCTGATGAATCGTAATTCCTAAATGCTGCAGTTTGTAAAATGTAGCCTCGGGTCTAGAGGCATTAGGGAGAATTTGTTCAATTAAACTGGTGAATTCCTGCGGTTATATTCGAGTGAAAGCTCCGAGCGAAGGTATCGAATTCTGGAGAGTTCGGTGCTCGGATACTCGGGGCTCTTTTTACTCGCGTTAATTCCACGTTCCCTCGCGCTACCTGTTCACTTGGAACGGGAACACACGGGGTGAAGTACGCCCCCTCTCCCCTCCCGCCCGTAACGAATACGTTCCGTTGTAGGCGCGCAACAGCCCCGATAACGATCGGCCCTCGCGTCGGGGGTACCGCCTTCGTCCACATTAGTTATCGTCGCCGTCCCCTTGAAATATTCACGTGCACGCGAGCTGGGAACGCTTTCTTTTCACGCGAAAGCCGCCGCGACCGCGCGTGGCATTCCCGAGGAGCCCGCGTATCTGTCTGAACCAGCTAACAGGCTGTTTGATGTTCGTCGTGCTAGCTCGTCGTTCGCTGAAAGATTCACGAGACCGGATCCTGCTGGCCGTTTAGCTATTCATGGTGTCAGGCATATTCACGGGCGAAGGGTCCTTCCCCTGAACGAGAGAGAGAAAGAGAGAGAGAGGGAGGCAGAGGGAGAGGGAGGATTTTCATAAGTCCTTATTGCCAGACCGCTGTCGTCGTTGCCGAATCACTCTCGGGCCAGGGAGGGAAGAAGGAAAGCTTAAGCACTGACGACAGTTTGAGAGATCCTCCCGGTATCCCGTTTGCGGCTAATGTACCGCCTCACCCTCCGTCGGGATGACGACGTCCTTTCTTCTGGCTTGAAGCAGCGGCTTCAACGCCGTTGCAAATCCGCGCCTACCCCGTTTCGGGGCAACGTTTTCTGCGTTTTCCCTTCCGTTACACCCTGCCAGCCCCTCCGCTCCTTTTCATACGTCCTCCCTTTTCTTCCCCCTTTTTTTCGCTCCCTCTCAACGCCAGATGCTACTAACTGCACCCTCCGCTGATGAGATCCTCCTCCCCGCTGGCTGTTCAGCTTCTTCCATCCCGTGGCCTCCTTCTACTTAGCCGTCTTCGCAGCGAAGGGCTGTATTCTCGCGCACACGGGGGGCCCTTCAACCCCGCGCGCCAGCCGGATCGAACGTCTCGCGCGTTCGACGCCCTTCGCTCCCCGCGACTCTCGCCCTTTCTCAACTCCCCGATGCTTCGCTTTTCGCGCACGCTGTCTAGCTACGTTTCCACCGAACGGCGATATTATTTCAGGCACGCGAGGGCGGGACGCGTGGTCCAACCCAAAGGGACTGTAATTCATCGGCGAGGCCAGCCGATACGTGGCGCCGTGATTTAAGTCTCCGCGGAATTAGCAGAGTGGGCTATTAAGAGCGGAGTCGGCCAAGCCTCTCGTTGACTCTTTCCAGCGGGGCGAACAGGGCTTAAAAGTATTCCGTGGTTGACCCCCGGTACAGTATGAATTGCTCTTAAAGCCGAGCCTCGACCCGTATATTAACCTCCGTTTTAATTAATCAGCCAGTGGTGCGCGCCGTCGACCGTGTTGCCCCTCGCGGAACGCGAGTTTTCCTCCTCCCCACGCCCGAACGAATTCGCCCGTTATTGCCTGCCGCGGAATTCCGCGCTTCCACCGCCGAGCAGGTGATATTTACTCCACGGCGGCAACTGTTTATGCAATAAGGGCCCGGCGCCGATCAAATAACGAGAGTATTTATCGCGCCTGTCCCGTTAACGAGAGGGCGATCCATCGCTCGCGGTAATTGACGCGATGGAACGCGAGTACAGCTGTCCGCTGTTCAGCCTGAAGGGTGTAACTTGTCGATATCCGTGCGCGTGCAACAGTAATTCAGGGAGGAGTGTGTTTCATGTTCTCAATTTATTTTGGAGCTGGGTGGTTAAGTCCTCCGGCTCTACGATCGTCTCGATTATATCGGCGTGCGTTACGAAAAGTAGCACGTCTCAATTTTCTCACGAAAATTAGCACGTTTCAGTTTGCCACGTAAAGAAGCACGTTCCATCGTTTCTGACGAATATTAGCACGTTTAGTCTTCCACCCTGACAACTAACACATTTGACTGCTTCGGCACGATGTACATTTCGTACTGTTGCGGCGAAAACTAGCACGTTATATTGTTTCGCCATGAAAAATAGCACATTTGGGAATTTGCGGGGAAAACTAACATATTATCCGGTTTGGCCACGAAGAATAGCACGTTTTGGATTGTACTTCAGAATGCAGAAAGTATCACGTTTCAACGCGCGGTCAGTTTAAAAGAATTCAACTGTTGAAAATATTGTTTAATAAATAATAATTCCATCTAATCTCTAAAAGATGACATATATGAAAATTTTAATCTACATAATTTAAATAAGGGAGAGTGCGGGAATTGCGGACGCGTTCTGTCCTATTGTGAAAAATCAAATCGTGTTGATTGCTGCGATATAATCTTTTTTTGTAGCCAACCGTTACAAACAAAACATGTTACTTTTCGTGGAAAACCGCTGAAACGTGTTAGTTTTCGCAGCGAAAACCGAAACGTGATAGTTTTCGTGACAACGAAGTGCTACTTTTCGTAAGAAAATTGAAACGTGCTACTTTTCGTAACGCACGTCGATATATCAGACATTAATTCATCCCTCCGTAGGAGATGAACTCGAGGAAATACGGACGCGTCACTCGAGGACATGCAGGTATCAATCTCTGCGGATGAAGGCTTCGAGGAGACGAGTCTTCCTAGTATCCATTAAACTCCCGTCAAGCTATGGACTTGGCCAAGTTTCGTGAAACTTCCCCGCCTCGAAGGAAAATTAGATAAGGCGAAAGTAACGCCTGACCCTATCGAGAATGTTGGGAATGCCTTCCGATACTCTGACGCTCGATTATGAATATTTCATTTCCGCGAAACACCAGCGGCGGCTGTACACTGAAACTTGACCGTCACACAATGTAACGAGTATACCTATAGGGAAAAAAAATCAAAAATCAATTTTCCATTAAGGTACACTTATTTACACGTAAATGTGTATGTTAATCATATTTATACTCAAAAGAAAATAATTTTTAACATAAAATAATTGTTTCAAATGTATTTTTGAACATAATAAAAGTAAAACTAATAAAATATATATATTTTTAAATACATTTAAACACAAATCAATAAGAAACATATGAAACAATTATAAAAAATATAGTTAATTTTTTAAATAATTCGTATTGATAATAAATTTTAAATTATCCATTCTTATTATACGTCTTCATCCCTATCAGTTGAATCTGAAGGAATTCAAAGCACTTGTGTCTTTTATAAATAAATATGTGGGCACAGATTTGTCTAAATTTTTCGTTTTATTATGTGTATTTTTCCTTATTTGGGTGCATTCGGGAGCAGATCAAATTTATACCAAATTAAATGACATAAAAGGTACTAATTATAGTAAAAAAATGAAAGAACCCATATGTTTCGTTTTTTTTAATTCTCTCCAGAATTTAGAAGATGCGATAAAAAAAGTAATACTTTGAGCCACTAGTATATCTTTAAATGCAAGAATTTTTAATTAATAAAACAAAAAAAAAGGATATATTTTGCTTATTTTCAAAAAAAAAAAGAAAGAAAATAACTTCTAAATAAAACAAGAATACAGTGTATAACTAGGTATTTCCTATGTGTAGTCTGTGGCAGCTTGCATTTGATTATTCGACTTTGAATGTAATTATCAACTTTAAATCCGTTATTTATTTTACTAACTTATAATGTTCTTATATCAGAGGACTCTTTACTATCAATTCCATGAAATGAAGTACGAAATTTCAAAACTCAAATTTTTGCTTTTTGCACACGTACCGCGAACAGTGTGCGCCATGTCGATGGGCGCCTATCGTTGACGAACAATTACCAGTCACCGAGTACCCGTATCGTCGCTCTGCATAGGGGAATCAAACGACCCGTGATGCTCGTCGAAACGAGTTCCCTGTTACAATAACCAACGATCTATGATCGCCCCGTAACCCGTTCTGTTTTCTTCTTTCAGCTGTCGGAGCTGGAACAGCGGGTGCTGGAAGCGGAAGGGCGAGCCGACGAGGCGGAGGACAAGGTGAGAATAAATTACTATAGCGTATTTTCAACTCTCCACCCGGCCGTCAAAGGACGCGCCAATCTTCGCCTCTTCCCGAGTGCGCTCGTCCGGAGCAATTTCCTACTATCGACTATCATCCGGGGAAAATCGAAACGTCGTTAAACGCCGCGATACCGTCGCCCAGGCGATGCTCGCTCGCCTCGGTCTAAAGTAATTACGCTCTCTCGCAATTAACGGGGTACAGGCGTCGTTGGTTAACACTCGGCCAACTGGCCCGGAGACATCAGGGATAAATAATTAATTTAACGAGTGGTAACGACGCTCCTCGCGAGACCTTGCGTCCGCTTTAATGACTCGCGAGACGACTGTGTCCAACGGGTGTCCCATTAAGACGTCGCTTATCGTGCCACATTCTGTGGCCAATCTCAAAATGCATTAAGGTCTTAATGTCGCTTCCTGAGTGAAATTTAAACGCTGCGTCGATTCATCATACGTTCTTGTACCTTACTTTACTTTTTTTTCAAACTAGGGTAAATGAACATATAATCGATAGTTTCTTAGCATGAAATATTGCAACGCAGCTTTCGTGACTCTTCGCCTTTTTTTGAAATTCCTTTCTGGGCTTCAGAACCCCCTAGCTTAGCAGCGTAAAACGCCGGTACCGCGTTACCGACCATAGGAACAGCATCCGGGGGCAGCAGAGAAAGTAGCTGTCGTCTCCACCGAGCTGCTCATCGATTTCCACCCTCGCTATCTGCCCCTTACCGACGTCCCGAATTCAGTAAACGGTACCAGCCGTGGGCAATCATGCTCTCCGTTTACGCAGAGGGTGGTAAACCATCGACACACTTGCATACCCATGAAGACCCTTCATCGATCCATTCCAAGTGCCCTACTCGACTGCTATTAATTATTCTCTTGCCAGTTGTACTCATCCTTGAGAACACAAAGTACTTTGTACGTAGAGCATCGTCCTCATCGTTCGCTTCAAACCTTAAGCAACCTTCGATGGTCGAACCATCGAGATCCCTAATTAAAAATCAATCTTCCCACGATCCACGGACCCAAGCTCCTCTCAGCCGTCGAACACTAAGGGGGATGAAGCACCCGAAACACTTTACCCTCGCAGCAAAGTGCCCGCGAAGTAAGTTTCGGTCGGTACTCGGGCTCGCGGGGGTGTCAGGGCGCATGTTAGGTCGCATTGATTTTTGCTCGGGCCGCGAGAAAGAGGGACAAACTTGGTACCGCTAGATAAGAGCGAACGAGTGGCGGCGGGAGAAAGGGAGAGGAGCAACAATATGGCCGAGCAACCGGCCGGCGAGACCGTCGTTTTGCTATGACCTCGAAATTCGGCGAGCAAGTCGGGCGTTCGTGAGCCACGTGCATCCGCGGCGGGGTTCGTGACGGTGAGACAACCTCCCTTCGTGATCATCCCTTCGCTCGATCGCGGGGAGGATCGCCTCGGACACACCGTCCGCACCGAGCCACCGCGTCACGAGAATTATGGATCCCGGCAGGTGACACCAATGAAAGGTAAACGTTCCACACGAGCCAGGACACTCTGATCCTCCCTAAATCCTCCGGCATCCCTTGGCGTCCTCCGAGGTACGCTGGGCTCCTGGTGCCTCTTCTCCAAGGACACTCTGATCTCTGTAAGCTTTACATTGCTTCCTCGCTATAGTTTATTAATATAATACCTGATTACTTAGTATACCAAGTGGATGAGCCGTGTCATGCTCAGACACGAAGAGAATTCTACTTAGGCTAGTTAATTCTGTTAATTCCCTTGAATGGAGGGTAGTGGATCTTAGGGGCGCTAGATCGACGAGGCTGCGGACGCGAAGTGTCACTCGAAGAGGCCCGTAAGAGCGATTTACCGGACGCGGGTCGACTTAACGACCCGCTTTGACGGGACGTGTCGCGTATAGAATTGGCGTGCGTCCAGTTCATGAGTAATCCTCGTTTCCCGTGAGCACCCGCGCAGCAGAGAAAATAAAGGCGCAGCGCAGACGTTCCCTTTTTCGCTCCCCCTTCGAGCACCGTCTCGACGGCGACGCTCTTTTCCTATCCTCCCCTCGCTTCGTCGATCTTCAACGATCCTCAGCTCACGGCTAACTTTCATCCGATTCATAGCAGATTCATTGCCACTGCCAGTGGCCATTTGAAGCAGAACCGCGCGCTCGACGCGCTGTCAGGGTGTCGCAATTTGCCGGGTCGCTCAGTCAACGGCGCGTTTCTCACGCGGCCGTCGGTCGTTGATCCATTTGGCCCGCCACCGTCCTGTCTCGCGGCCGTCTGTTTTTTCCGCGGCTGCTTCGCCTCCCCCTCGTCGAAGATCATCGCTGAATGGATGTTTCTGCATGTACGCGCGCGTTAACGGGGCCGTTTTGGCGGGAGGCCAGCCCGACCCGACGCCGCGGTCCGAGAGGCGACGCCGCTCTTTGTCGCGTGCACGCGCACGTGCGTGTAGCTAGTCTAAAGAGACCAGGGGGCTCGGTTCCTCTGTTATTTCACCCCCCGCAAGACCCATGCTGTATTCGACGGGAAGCTGATCACCAGTAGAAACTTTGTAATCCTCCCTTGGAAACGATCTAATCTGGGATCCGGTCCCACGTCGGAGCTGGGGGGTTTTAAGGGCGAGTAAAATAGGGGTGATTCGGCGTCTGCGAAGATCGCAGTGTTTTTTACACACGAGGCTTCGCGAGAGGCTGTTCCATGGATCAGCGCAGATGAGATTCAATTATTCCTGCGCCCGTGCTATTTCTGCTTTTGCGGCAGCTCCCTTTCAGACCTGCGCCTCGCTAGACACAAGACGAATCGATAAATCTCTAGATACGGTTCAGCCGTCTGCGAGAGTCGCCAGACAGATCGAATGATGACCCGGCTATCCAGGTCGTTGTCTCTGAATTAAACGGCTCTAGACCTCGAGACCTCCGCGTGGACGGCAACCTTGAAACTTTTCCCCTCGGCTATAGCTACGCTGTTCTAAATCCACGGCAGACTGAAACTCGATATTCTAAGGTCAATCGAAGCCGTCGGTTTCACTGGAAACGGCTATGAGCCCCTCGAAGAATCCCAAGGATGCCCCTTGTTGCTCGTCGGTGCTCGTCGCCGGCCGAGAAGCGCAGGCTCGCGAGACAGAAACGTGGGGCAGGTCGATGAATCTGTCGCGTGCCACGCTTTCATCGGTTTTCCCCGATTCCCTTGGCTAAACGGATTAGCCGGCCGTTAAGGGTAGAAAATCGTCGGCCGTGTCCCTCTGTCAGGGCGCCTCGGTACGCCTCGGGGTGGCGTTGTGTTAGCGGCTTGCACACTCGGTGCACACGAGCTCGCAGGACCTCTACGAATTCTGCCATTGGCCGCGAGCCAACGTGACTCATCGCCGCTGGGAAACGCCGCCGAAGAGAGAGAGGAGTTTACGTGCATCGGTTCGGCGCCCGTTCTGTTCGGTTTCGGTACAGTTCAGTTCGATCTACGACACCGTGCGCACCCTTCTTCTCCCTTGCCCACCGGGAAATCGAGCTTCGATCTGCCCGTGACGTTGGGAGTGTCCTCGAGAGGATACCGCGGTGGAGGAAGAGCCCTCGTGGCGCACAGAGTGGATCATTGGAGTCTGCACGCGCCAAAGGGGATAAAGAGCTCCTCGGTGGATTCTGTTGAGCGACAGATCGGTTATCATGGCCACTCGTAACCACGGTAAGCATCGAACCTCCTCGATCCTTCCGTTCCACGCCGGAGTTCCTTCAAAGCTTCCTCCAAGACGGCGGACGAATGGACTGTGAAGATTGAAAGCTGCTACCGTGATTTCGCGCGATCGTTAGAGTTGAGGGTGGCGTGGACGCTCCTAGGGGTTGCACGTGGGTGGAAGTGATCCGCAGTGATCCTCGAGTGATACGGTAATCGCGTGGGCCTCTTCGAGGTCGTTTAGTTAAAGGATTCCAACGTCACCGAAAAAAATATACCCTTTCGCAAATCAAGAACTCGACCGAAGAAATACGAGAAACACGAGCGTATTACCGCGAGGTGGACTCGTGGGAAACGTCGGCAATGAAAATGAAGAGATCGATATAACTCGCGAGCACATGCACGCGCTGGGAGCCAGGAGGAAAACACTCGACCAGAGGATTTCCCCGTGTATTGATTTTCTCGATAGCCTGCTCTCTCTTTCTCTCTCTCCCTCCCTCCCCGTTCGGTGTAGTGGACGCTAGGCGTGCGGAACGCTTACGTGTGTGCAGTACTCGCGGAGCGTGGAGGCGATATCGATTTTTGACAGCTGCTGCAAAACGGCCAGCATCGTGTGCCAGAGAGAAAAGGGGTGCACGAGGTCCGCACGCAACGCTTCGTCTCCCTTGCCTTTCTCTTTCTCTCTCTCGCACGCGCTTTCGCCGCTGTTTACCCTAGGCGACGCACGGTCCCACGCCGCGCCGGCTGCCACGCTGCCAGAGGGCTGGCATGTTCTTCGCATCGCGACAGAAATGTCGCACACCCGCGTCACCCTAGTCGAGTAGACAAAATTCGCGGACACGTCGCGGAGCGTCATCCTCGACGATTTTCGCAGATCGTCTGGGATTCAACGGCTGTACGGGGATGTTAGTCGAGTGAAGGGTCGCGGGGGTGAACAACAGGAGGCTTGAAGTGGCCCTAGAAACTGTTTCTTTATAGGATATACTGGCAATTATACGCCAGGGTCCTTGACGCAGCTTTCATTGCACGTGAAAGATCGTAGTACTTTGAGATGACGAGGGTGTATCCGATTTGCCGCAGGTACGGATGATGGAGGAGCGGCTAGTGAAGGGTGAATACTGCTTGAGCACATCCGGCGTTGGTTCTCCACCGCACTCGCTGCCGTCGACTTCCGGTACGCAGAATGACAAGAACGAGGACACGCACTGTGCCTGCATCTCCAAGCTAGAGACACAGGTCGAGGAACAGGTAGGAAAGCCTCCGCATAGAACGTCGAACGATCCGCGAGGAAGTGCCTATTTTTGTCCGCCGCCAGTTCTCGGTAGCCCGTCATCACGATTTTCGAGCTACCGCGAATTATCGCTCGGGAAGCGTGCTGGTTTCGTAAGCAGCTTAGCGGGCCCGCCGGTTCCAATCTATCCAACGAGTGGCGTGGCGAAAAAAAAATGCGATAAAACCGCGTGACCGTATCAGAGGCTGGCTCGAGATAACCGACTCACGGCCGATTACTAATTGCTTGCAGAGGCAGTTGCGGCTGCAAGACGCCAGGCAGGTCGAGGCGAAAGCCGCGAGGATAAAGGAATGGGTGACCAATAAGCTGAGGGAGTTGGAGCAGCAGAACCAGCACCTGCGGGAGCAGAACAACAAGTGCAACCAGCAACTGGAGCTTCTCAGGAATCATATAACCAACATCGGCCTAAAACCACCCGTAAGTTCACTTTTATTTAAATAGAACACTTACACCCGTCCCTCCAGTCACGAAACGAGATTCTTCTCGTCGAGCTCTACGATGTTGCACCGTTTTAATAAAGAATTTCTGGCTCCCAGGCACCCACGAGAGCGTCCCTGTCCCTGGAAGTGGATCCCACCTTACGCAGGCGGTCGGAGAGCCTCGAGGGTACACCGCAGGCGGCACAGGAAAGCGCGCAGAGCGCCGTAGCGGAGCCACAAGCCGGCACGAAACACCGAAGACACCTGTCCGCTTGCGGCACGATACAGCGAGGAATCGCGGCCACCAATATGGACTCAAGGTAGAACCCTTGCGCGAGAGACGTTTGTGACTGGGCTTCGCGCGTGCCGCTTGCTGCGATTGTCGCTTACCGCTTCTGCCACCGTAACGGCCAACCCTAACGTCCCGTAAATTGCATCTCGAATTCTCCTTGGGAGGTCTCACGACGTGATAGCGGCGCCCGGCTCTCGAAACACGTGGTACCCTGTTAACGTCCGGAGACTTCCTGCGGAGATCTGTCAACCCGTGTAACGTTCACTCTTGCCTCCTAATTTCGAGCACGACGCCTAAGTACTCTTTCTCTCTCTTTTATTTTCCATATTTCCTTCCTCTCCCGTTCCCTGCTCCGTTACCCTGGCTCTCGCTGGCACGAACGGTCGATACGAAGCTCTCGCTAATTGTACGGTAGATCGGTAGATCGAAGTGGCGTCCGCTGGCTGACTTTGGCTCCGTGTTTTATGCTTGCCGTTCGTTCTCTGCTGCAGCCTGCTGTCCGAAGAGCTGGCCGCGGCGGTGGAGAACCTGGTGATGCTGCCGAACATACCCGGCGTCTCGGAGACCAGCAGGGACAGCGGCAGCTCCGAGGCGGTCCACGATTACGCCGAGATATACACGCCGAGCAGAGAAGGGATGAATTGGACGCAGAGCGCGCAGGGACCCCGCCCGCCCACCCCGCCACTGCACCGATTCCCCAGCTGGGAGGCGAAGATATACCAGGTAGAGGTCGAGTCGTTTTATTATCTAAGAGGATTGGCAAGGAGGCGGGTGGAATTTCTCGGGCGCAGGATGAATGAGTCGCCGCGTGCACGCTCGGCGAGTTGTCGTAGGATTTGTAACGAAAGGGGACGCGTGGCGTTCGCCAATTCCGTAGGTAGCTGATGGCGGGCTTGGCATCGGTCCACCGACCAACGAGGAATCCGCGCCTTCCACGATGACCAACACGACCAGCTCGTCGAAGCATTCCCAGGCAACGGGACACAACTTGACCGCGCACAATTCCCAAGGCTACTGCGATATTTCGGTTCCAGTCTACGCGACGGTCAAGGGTACATCTTCCTTACTCTCTCTCTTCTCGAGTTCTCTCGTTTGGTAGCTCGAACGCTAACGGCTCTTCTGTATTCCAGGACGAGCCAGTCAAATCAGATCCATGCCGTTCGGCGACAGCTCCGATGACAGCTCGGACGGCGAGGAGCACCCGAATCAGACCGAGACCAACACGAGGATCACCAACAGCTCGTCAGACAACACAGACTCCTCGCTCGGCAGCGGGAGCAGCCCTTCCAAGAGCGTTAAGACCACCAGCAGCCTTAGCCCCGCTAAAAGAAGTTCCAGCGGTTCTCCTAGCAAAAGCGTGAAACGTGGTGAGTATTCCAGATAGGCAAACACTTCCAAACAGTGGAATTGAGTACTCGCTAACTTGGATATTACTTTGTTGCAGACACCTCTTTGGAATCTGGCTTGTCGGAGGATTACGCGATACCTCCCGATGCGCTCAGCTCGACGTCCCTCGAATCCAGCATGCCTAGCCTGCTGATGCGCGTCTCCGGCGAGAGCCCGAAGCGGCAGGAATCGCTGGAGAAGACTGGCCACCTGGCGAAGCTCGGCGGCAAGCTGAAGACCTGGCGGAAGCGATGGTTCGTGTTGAAGAACGGAGTGCTCACTTATTGGAAGAGTCAGAACGACGTGAACAGGAAACCTCAGGGCCAAATTGTGCTGGACGAGGTGTGCAGGTAACCGTCAGACACTGAACTTCGTTTCTCTAGCGTTAATCGAGGACACGAGAGAGTAACGAATCGCGATCCTTCGGCAGGATAAACAGGGCAGAGGGAGCTGCCACGTTCGAGATAGCTACGGGCAAGAAGACGTATTACCTGACGGCTGACTGCATCGCGACGATGGAGGATTGGATAAGGGTGCTGCAGAACGTGCAGAGGCGGAACGCCACGAAGCTTTTGCTCAGCAAGGAGGACAACAAGCCGACGATACAGGGGTGGCTGACGAAGGTGAAGAACGGGCACGCTAAGAAGTGCTGGTGCGTCCTCATTGGAAAAATGTTCCTTTACTTTAAGTGCCCTAACGATACGGTGAGTGTTCCTCCTCTTCGACCTACGATTCGGTGAGGTGTATCCAAAGAAGAATCTCAGCAAATGTCTCTGCGTTTCTTTAGAATCCTATTGGACAAATAAATATGAGAGACGCGAGAGTGGAAGAGGTCGAGCACGTGTCGGACAGCGACAGCGAGGAAAGAGACGCGGAATGCCCTCACGAGAGAACTATTGGCATCTTTCCCACTCACCAAGGTCCTACGTACTTGCTAATGCCTCACAAGCAGGACAAAGACAATTGGCTGTACCATTTGACGGTGGTCTCCGGGGGCGGGCCCAGCGCGGGGACTCAGTACGAGCAGCTCGTGCAAAGACTGATGGAAACCGACGGGGACCCTAGCTGTGTCCTCTGGAGACACCCGCTGCTGCTCCACACGAAAGAAAACATCACTAGCCCACTGACCAGTCTCACATCCGAAGCCTTGCAGACCGAGGCCATAAAGCTTTTCAAGGTTTCACTCTACATTGTCTTTGGTATTATCGTCCGCTGACGAAGTGGAGCAACGGACAGGGACTTAAACGATTCTATTGTCTCGATACAGGCTTGTCAGTTGTTCATGTCGGTGGCAGTGGAGCAAGCAGGCATAGACTATCACGTGGTACTAGCGCAAAATGCGCTACAGCAATGCTTAGACCAGCCTGAGCTGCAATCTGAGTTCATCTGCGCACTGGTAAAGCAGACAAGTCGTCACACGCAGCACCGTTTGGGCGTACAGGTAAAAAAGGCCGCCAGACTTGTGTCGCTGGGTACTGCGCGCGTTGTAAGTCCTGCTTATTGTTTAACAAACACTCTGAAACCCTGTACCATTTTCACCAGCTGACGTTCGACGCGCGATTTTAGTAATTGCCCATAGGCTTCTCAATCGTAATCATCGAGTAATTTGACCGGGAGTCGCGCGGGCCGATCGGTCGAAAGCTTGTCGCGAACGAAATAAAGTCCGATCGCCGTTTGATTGCGAAATGGTACATCGGGTACGCTTAGTCAAGTATTATAAAAATAATCACGTGGAAGTAGAGCGGTGGAACTGTTTATGTTGTCTTTCCCTTTATTTTCTCTGCCGGAGGGGACTAACCGTACCGAATAACAATCAGCTGCCGTTTCGTTTCCCCGGGGGGAAGCGAATAATACTTGACGAAGTCTATTTAACAGAAGATGACTATTTTTAGTTTTAACAATCATTCACATTTCATTTTCATTTGCTGCTTTACGTGTGCTCTACCTAGGCTACTCTTAAACTCGCATGGGTTTTCTTTCACTCTTTCTAGACGTCATCGTGTTTAAGTTTTGCGTTCTCACTTTTCTTTTATTGTGTACTTTTTAATATTTATACATGAATACCCGATCACCTTACCCTGATACGCCCTATATATCATGTGAGCCGAACATATTTCGACAATTCATCCGTTCATGAAGTTTCATTCCGTATGGTTTCGCGGTGTCTCGATTCAGCGACGAGTAAATTATCCGATTAGAGTGTTCCCGGTGACTTGTCAAAATACGTTCTGCGGCGCACACACACTTGCAGAATGGTATGTTGGTGTACATAAGAACCACACACAGAAAAACATCTTTTTATAGATTGGTTTTTTGTTTCTGTTTCCGTACGTTTTTTTGCTCGATAGCTCATTACAATATTCTCTGTTTGAATGCTGCTTAGAGAACTCTTAGCCTTTGATCATCGGTCGACAGACGGTCATTTTAAGGAACATATTATAAAGCTAGAGAATCCTTACAGATTCGAGCACGTCCGTCCGTAGAATACGAATACGAGACATTTCGGGGAAAAAAACAAAAATAGAAAGAAAAAAATACAGCTACATTGTTGGGTATTCATTCGCACATACGTAGAACCTGCCACAGCAAAGCGGGGCTGATGGGGATACGTGTCCCCGTTCGTTCGAGCTGCGAACGATATGCTTTCGAGCTGTAAGGTAGACTCACATGGCCTTGAGAAAACAAGACAAACAAAGAATAGAAGCAATAATAAGCAGAAGCGCTTCTCTCATCCACATTGTTCTTAATTCATTCGATTGTTTACGGTCCATGCGTTTTATGTGATTAACACACATAGAGTTTATGCGTTTAATGGTCCGATTTCGATTGCTTACATACTAACAAGACGTATTGACGTAACAATTCGAGTGTTTCACGATGAAGAACGTTGAAAGCCCTCCCCGTAAAGGAGACCGTCCCCCTTTTGATCTGGACTCAGGCCGCTTATGATGGCCCCAGAGCTTCCTGTATTAAAGAGAAACGAAAGTGGAGCGCGAATTTATTTAAAAGAAAAGTAGTAGACTAGGTCTGGTTCAGTCGAGGGACGTAGTAGTATGCCAGCATACCATTGCAGCAGCTCCTCCTCTGCGCCACGCAATCGCTGTTCACCTGCGATACGCAAAGTCCCGCGGCAAATGGCAGCGGTGAAAATGCGGACGCGCAATCGACGGCCTCCACTTCTCACAGTCCTACGCTCACGCAGGGCCACTCCACGTCTACGATTCTGGACTGCAAAACTAACCCTGCCCAGTACGTTCTTATCCAGGGATGGCAGCTGCTCGCCCTCGCTGTTTCACTCTTCCTACCGAGGAACAATCGGCTACTATGGTACCTGAAGTTACACTTGCAAAGAAACGCGGACACCAAGTGAGTCTCCATCTCCTTAACGCGCAGATGGAAATAATTCCATTCGAGCTTCTTCTTCCATCTTGCACCGCGACGCGCCACTCGGACACTCTGTGATCCCACCGAAAATCTTCCTTTCAGAACTGAATGCGGCAAGTACGCAGCCTACTGCGAAAGAGCGTTGGAGAGGACACTGCAGAACGGCGGGAGGGAGGTGAAGCCCTCGAGAATGGAGGTCCTCTCGATATTGATGAAGAACCCATACCACCACTCCCTGCCGCACGCGATTCCGGTTCATTTTTTAAACGGAACGTACCAGGTCGTGAGCTTCGACGGCAGCACAACGATAGAGGAGTTTCTGAATACGTTGAACCAGGAGATTGGCTGCCGGGACGTTCACCAGTCTGGCTTCACGTTGTTCAGCGATGACCCCATCGAGAAGGAGCTTGAGCACTTTATCGATCTTCAGGCAAAAGTAAGCTATTGTAATTGCAGCGCCATGGGGCCGAGGTACTTATTGTTTCTCTTCGTTTCAGCTCTCCGACATAATCTCGAAGTGGGAGACCGCGTTGAGGGAGAAAGGCTCGGGTAAATTCGAGAACACCAGGGTGATCCAGTTGACGTACAAGTCCCGGTGTTATTGGCGGCAGGCGGCCAAGATGGAGACCGATAAGGAGAGGCTTCTTCTGTGCTATCAAGTCAACCAGCAGGTCGTGCATGGGAAATTTCCGGTGAACCGCGAGCTAGCATTCGAGCTTGCGTCGCTAATGGCGCAGGTAAGCCTCAGATATCTTTAATTTCGTGGGATCACTGTTACCAAAACTACTATCGGACATTGCAGATCGATTTTGGGGAGTATAACAACGACAAAGCGCGAGGAAGCGGTCCAGGAAGCAATCCACACCACCTGGTGCTTCAGGCACTGGACAAGTTTTATCCTATACGATACAGGACGAACATCACTGCCGAACAATTGAGGTAGGTATTAGAGAAAATGGAGATAAGCGTTGGTCGACTTCAATCGTTCATGAAAAACTGAATTCGTTATTGCAGGGATCTGCAAGAGAAGCTGCAAGACAAGTGGATCGCTTTAAAAGGTCGCAGCGTACTAGACTGTGTTCGCATCTATCTAACTTGCACCAGGAAGTGGCCTTTCTTTGGAGCTACACTTTATCAAGCAAAGGTTAATAGCTAAAGCTTCCCGCGTAGTTCTTCTCCTCGAGCTTAATGGTAAAGTAAGGAGATCGCATAAAAGCGTTCTACTCCCACAGTTGAAGCAAGCTGAACCAATAACCGCGTGGATAGCTGTTTCCGAGGACAGCGTCACGTTACTCGAGCTTCAAACGATGGCTGTCATGTGCCGTTACAACTATGGGAATATAGTCACGTTTGGAGGATGTTTAGACGATTTTATGCTGGTCGCTTGCCCTGACGAAGGCGCCGCAGAACAGAAACTCTTATTTGCGCTTTCGAAACCTAAGGTATCCTGGTACCATCACTGACTACACGATTAATAAAACTTGTCATTCATGGAATGGTCTCTATTCGTTTAGATTTTGGAGATAACGTTGTTGATCGCCGATTACATGAACGCTTTGGGGCACACCTTACCCGGTACTCCGCAAATGAACACGTTGACCCGCAACGGGTCGCACAGATCCATCAAATCGACTCTAAGACCAACCACTGGTTCGTAGAAACACATCATTTCACGACTCATCTTTCATTCGTTCTCTTCTTAATGGAATAACACGATCGCGCCAGGTTCGAGCTGTCTTCCAACGCAACCGGACATTCTGAAGTCGACGCCAGACCACCAAAGACCTTAAAAAGACTGGTCGATCTGATTCGGAAGAGAAAGATGCTGGGAGACGGGGCTCTTGGTTCACGAAAGTCTGACCCTACTCGAGGCACTAATCCTTTACACTCGACGGTACTACAGCCTGTATTATAAGAATCCGCGGTACGAGAACCGACACACACACCGGGCGATGCGCGACGGCGCGCGCTGTAGAGTTGATATTTAGTTGCGTGTTTTTTTTTCGTGTAAATTAGAAAGGATGCTTGACGAATGACGTTTTTTATGTAAATACCTGACGCAGCATGCAAGAACGACACACCTGTGGTCCACGTAACGCGACTTAAAACGTGGTGACTGAATACCAATCGAGAAACGATCCGCAAACACTGCCTAATGAGTAAATTAGTATGTCTAAATTACATCGAATAGTTTTGACCGGATGGCTGAACGTCGTGCTGAATACCCTTTTGCTACCGTATTTATATACCAAATTCGAAGCGTTAGTGGTAAGGTACCTACATAAGTAAAAGTGGTGTATCACGTACTATGTATATAAATTAATCGGAGTTACTGGATGTGTTTAGAAAGTCTAGTTGAGCGACGCGGCGTTACGTTTGTCTCCGGTATGGGAATACGTCGGGGGAAAAAAATCTTATTCTTCTTGCCAAATCGACCGTAATACACGTGCAGAGAATGGAGCTGCGATCGGATAATCGCAGCATTAGAAGCGCGCGTGATCGTTGGTACTCGATGATATTGTACGCAATCGTTCTTTTGTAAGGTTCCCCTTTGGACGCGATGCGCGACGGACATTTGTAACTGTACCTACTGTCGTAAATTCCGATGATTACTCGCTACGTTTCACACGTTTGATCATTTGTAGTCGCAGCCATTGGTGAGGATCGATGTCGGGGCAGTAAATACAGACAGTATTGAACGTAAGTCTAAATGAAGCTCAATCGCGAGGGAAAATTCTTTAAACGAGAAACGGCGAACAGAACTCACATGTTGTCGTGTTATTTTAATAACAGCTAGTCTCATTTTATATTTATTTAACGATTAAGCGAATTAAGTTTCGTTTTATATAAGGACACGACCAAATAGATGTAATGGGAACGCAATCTTTTTTTTCTCCGTCTTTTTTTTCTACGATTAGTATCGTTCCTGCGTAATGTATGTGCAAGCAACAGTTTTTGTACTAATTAAACGGCGATCCCGTGTCACTATAGAAGTTTTGTACGCGCTTGACGTGTCCTACGTAACTAGCAAATGTCTTCCTTCTCTTTAGTAACCAGAAATAAATATGAAAACGAACGTTGAGAGTAGGGCTTTCGTGCAATATGTACAAGACTTCTATAATTTTTGTAATTCCTGAGGATAGGCTGAGCATTGACTGTGCCTCTCTTGAGCAGAATAGACAAAGTAATTCTACGCACGGCTTCGTTTAGCGCAGTTGAAGAAATTTATATGAAAAAGAAAGAAACGAGAAAACGAAACAAACGATCGAACCTCAGATTACTGGGAGCAGTACAAAGATATGCAAGAACGACATTTTGTCTTTAATTTTTATAATATGCAGTTAAATGCTACTATTCGGGTGCTTAGCACCGTTGTATCATGATGCAGTAAAGTCACTGATTCTGTAAATATCACGTTAGGCTTAAGTTTCTAAGTATAGTAGAATAAAGAAGAAGAAAAAGGCAGCTGAGAGAGAGAGAGAGAGAGAAGAAAGAGAGAGAGAGGGGAGTGAGAAATCACAATCGTCGTCATAGAAATTTCCCGCGATCGTCGGGGGCTGTCTGCGGATATTCTACTGAGCCTACCACCTTACAATTTCTATTTATTATTTATTCGCATAAAATGACGCGTAAAGAGCACGAGCGGTGTATAGCAGAAAGCATTGTACTATTGTACAGGAAGAGAAATAAACTGCTCGGATCTGTACTTTAAGAGATCATTTATTCGCTTTGGTAATACAATATTTTTCATCGTAATAATAATAATTTCGGTTATTCTTTCAAGCGTGTTACTTATTTTGCATCGTTTCCTTAAAAATATTTAGTTTTCTGAAATGTTTCTTCACCACTTCACTAATGGTGACAACGACGTTCCACGTTAACACACTTCGTCCGCTGGCATTCGCGTATCTCATTGCCGATCAGCCAAGGTAAGTATTAATCTACATTTCATATGTATGATCTATAAAGAGATACGTATATAAACACAATAATAAATCTATGATAGACACACTACACTCGTTCAATTATTTTCAATGATTCGGGCACTCTTGCAATCAAGTCGAACAATTACCCAGATTTTTAAATAAATTCTCGATTACCTGTGAAGGATATATGCACTTTTAGCTTTGCATTCGAAAATATAGATTCTTAACGATCTCTAGCAAATCTATAGGCATAAATTTTTTCTAAAATCCCACAGATATTAAAGGTTTTCATGCGCGATAGTGTCCTTACCATTTGTCCATCGCGTCGAAACGTCAAATAATGGCGCTGGAACTGTTCCGAATACGAACAGAAAATCTACTAAATTAACAGGAGTACAGAATAATAGAGGAGGTCGATTGGTCTAGCTAGAGAGAGAGAGAAAAAAATTTAGCGTGTGCGACAAGGACGAAGATAGCAGGCGTGTGTGAGAGAGAGGGGGAAGTGTGGGCGACAAGGACGGAGATAGGTGGCGTGCCACTAACTCTGGTTTTGCGCTCCTGATACTTTCAGCTCCTGGTAGCAGGAGAGCATGACGCGAGGAAGTGGCGATTAGAAAGAGAGGGCATGCTGTTTAGAAAAGGACAGAGATAATCGGAACACGCGGGTTTCTTTAGTTGCAGCTAACACCGGTAGAGTGGTCTCCCACTCCGAGAACTGTTCGGTGGTAGGGAGACCCGCGTGAGCCGACGTGCGTGGCCATGTTGGACGCATGGGGTGCCACTTCGTTGCACTTCGTTATTCGACTTCGCTGCGAATAGTCGCACGAGATCATTCTCTAGGGCCGTATTTAACAAATTTAAGCTCCCTGGGCTAAAAATGTTTGGCGCCCTAGCCCCCGAGGGTGCAATTTCTCCATATTAAAATTTTTGTCTTCGATATGGAAAAGAAAAAATTATTTCAACGTATTTGATTCTTAAGCGCCCTTGGGTCACGGGCGTCCCTGGGCTATAGCTCAGGTTAGCCCATTGGTAAAGGTGGCCCTGTCATTCTCTCGTTCAGATCTCGTGCTTTGTCATCGTGATTAACGTTGAGATTAGTAAAACCACGTATGTATCTTACACGTCTAGCGCTTGTGCGCTTTCTACGACGTTGTCGAAGTCTTGTCACGCCAGTGTTCGCCTTTGGCGACTCAAGCGTTGTTTTGTCAAATATATACATATCTATACCCAACTAAAGGTGTGATAGTCATTACACAGCATATTCCTTGACATCGTGGACGTAGGGATACGACAGGGGATAGACTACACACCTAAAGAAGTCCAAATCCTACATGGTTATGCTCTCCATGGAACTTTCAACGCCTGATAGCAGGAGAGCATGACGCGAGGAAGTGACGATTAGAAAGAGAGGGCATGCTGTTTAGAAAAGAACAGAGATAATCGGAACACGCGGGTTTCTTTAGTTGCAGCTAGCACCGATAGAGCACCCTTCTTTAGGCTAATTGTAGAGGTTGAGGATCACTATCAAAATTGATTTATTATTCGGAGATAGGT
This sequence comes from Andrena flavipes, assembly GCA_963971345.1. NCBI lineage: Eukaryota > Metazoa > Arthropoda > Insecta > Hymenoptera > Andrenidae > Andrena > Andrena flavipes. The sequence goes on from OZ020480.1 coordinate 47,027,261, forward strand.
GGCGTGCTACTAACTCTGGTTATGCACTCCTGATACTTTTCAGCTCCTGGTAGCAGGAGAGCATGACGCGAGGAAGTGGCAATTAGAAAGAGAGGGCATGCTGTTTAGAAAAGGACAGAGATAATCGGAACACGCGGGTTTCTTTAGTTGCAGCTAGCACCGATAGAGCATGCTGCTTTAGGCTAATTGTATAATCCGGTCAAAGTAGCCCAAAAAATAGGGGTGAGGTTGCATAAATTCCCATAGAGCTGAATATTAGTACGTGTGAAAAATGGGTTTTTCGTGTTTTTCAGCCAAACGGTAAATTTTATCATAAAAATAGTTCAGACAAAAATTGTAGTTCGTGTAATTGTCTATAAAAATTGTCTCTACACTTTTTTTCGTAAGACTTACCGTTTCCGAGATATAATCATTCAAAAAGTTGAAAAAGCTGTGTTCTTCATAATATGCACACGTTTCCACGCCACCTGTGAGGTAGTGTACTTGACGCGTTTTTTTTAACGTGGTTTCCCCGGTAAGCCTATTCCACGAACTATTATAACCATAAATCACGGGTAATGCAGAATTCGTCCAGTAAATAAATACATAAATACAATTATTCATATATATGCCATAACAGTTTGTATACATCTTCTGTATTACGATTTAGATCCATGCAACTTCATTTTATTCATAAATTATAATTATATACATCAATAGATTTGTTCAAAGAATAAGTTTCACAGGATAATCATTTATTATAAAAATCATTGTCTGTTTTGCCATGCCTAGTCCACTTCCTCGGGTCTCACAGGATGAGTCAGAGGTATCACCGATTTCTTTTTCACATCTCTCGAAAGCGCCTTCCTCATATCTAAACACACATGCAGAGGTTCAAAGCTACATAAAGCTTTAAACAATATAGGATAGATGTACCGTTTGTGACCATTGCACTGTTTTTGGCCATGTGTATAATTATCTTATTTTTAAATTGCTTGCAGATCATTATTCTGTGGAAAATTTCACATTTATTGCTTACATAGAAAAATATATTTTTTAAAAAGTGACCAAAACTGGTACAAAACCTTAAAGTAGTCACAAGTGGTGCATCTACCCTACGTCATAATAAAACCAATAAAGAATTACATACCAAAAGCATCTTCATCCGGGTCTCCATTATAATATTCTAGAACAGTTCTATATACAATGTATCCTAATTGTTGGTACATTTTGATCGCCACTTTATTGCTAACTCTTACAAAAAGATCCACAAAGTATGCCTGCTTCCTGCCACAACATACAATGTTTTGCAATAAAACTGCACGATACATCCAACATCACAGTCTTTCACTTACTTCTCCGAAACCTCTTCCAAGGATTTTATCAACATCGAAGCCAGGCCCAATCTTCTATAATTTTGAGAAACTGTCAGAGCCGTTATGTGACCATGCCAATTCTCTCCGTGTCCTTCGGCTTTTCCCATAACTGAAATATTTTGCACTAAAGTAAAATCTTGTATTCTACGTAAAACAGCAGCTTTTAATTCAGAGAACAGAAAGAATAAAACCTACTGTAACCCATAACCTCTCCACTTGGCGATTCTGCCACTTGAAAATATTCCGGCCAGTGCGCCAGGTAATGTGTGTAAAAGGAAAGTCCATACTGTCGAGTAGAAGCTTAAGGAAAATGCAAATTCGGAATGAGCAATCGTACATACTCTTAAAGAGTAGCTAGCCCTATTAGAAAATAGATGCCACTTAAAGGATACTGTCTCTGTGAGCGGATCCAAATTCCTGCAAAAGAATAAAAACGTTAGAAAGAAAGCATGCTACGTTATTGTTTCCGATTGCAACAGTGTCGTTAGGTTAGAGATATCGAAGTTTCCTGACTTATGTTCGAACTTACACGTTGTTAAACTTGAATAAGTCGTTGCAAGTAAAAGGCCTGATTGTTGTCATGTTTTAAATAAATCAGAGTAACATAAGTACAGTTTAACAGGAAGGCAGAATGGCACGTACAATTTGGGGAGATTACAAACGCGCCCTATAGTTCGCTGATTGAACGTTGGCACCGCCACCGAGCGGAACAATTTTGTGCGCGAGATTCAAGCATTGAAAGTTCGAGGCACAGCTAATTTGGAAACAACAATTTTATTAAAGTTTTCATAGGAAAAGACAGTACAAGCGAATTATATTTTTCTTTAAAATTTCACGAACTTACGCTAAGTTGCATTTTACATTTGTTTTTATATAGTAAGAACCGCGAACATTAATGTATGCAGTCTTACGTTGCATAATTAGATGCACGCGTCGTTACGTTATAAATACACGTTGAGTTGTGCAGTTTTAGAATAAAAGAATTTACGAAATCTACCATGTTTTTTATTCGTGCGTTGCACAAAAATGGTCTAGTGCTTTTGAGCAGTATACATCTCTCACACAGGTCAAAAGAACCGTCAGTGTAGCTTCCTTGTGGAAAAATAGCTTAATATTTTTTTAATATTCTTCTATTCTTTGCAGAATTGCTCGCGGTGCGTTGATTTGGAACGATGTACGCCGTGGTTTTTCGGCACCTTTCATACAGCACACTTATTTACAAATATCAGTATCATAGAATACATATTAACAATTTATACACCAGTATTCCGATCTTCATCTAAAATGCCGTTAACTTTCAACAAAACAACACAATATTTTAAATACCTTTTGAACATAACACAGAAACGCTATTCTCAAATACATATGGAATATGTACTAGTGATAAAAGTAATAGGAATCATTGTTTCGAATATTAAATGCAGACAAGTAATACTGATCTTAACATCACGTGGATCTTCGTGAAAAATCACTGAACCGTGAAAAATGAAAAACATAACTCAAATAAAGAATTTATACATCGTAACTTCTTAGTAGCTTAGCTATACCAATATTTATCTGCAATGTGTGCTATATAAAGTGTGACATTGATTCGTTTTACTAATATGCTATATAACACATACCCAACATAAAAACAAATGCGTTATGCAATAACTACAGACCCAGCAAATAGACTTCGCTGTAATCGACACAAACATTCTGTTCTCCGTTACATTGCTTCGTGTTATTAATGAAACTTGATCTTTTCACTTTTATTGTACCGCGTGTTAAGAACCTAATCTATCTAAATAGTTCAAAAATATTGGCCCTTGTGACGACGTAAATCTACTATTATGTAATTATTATTATGCTCACGGTGTTACTTATCCTCGTGCTCTCGGGTCCGTAAGACAGCGCTTAATCGTTACACCCACTCGCGACTCTGTATCAGCAAGACCTTAATGTATATTTGTAACTTTTGATTAGCGACAAAGTCAAGTTTCATTCTCTTTGTAGATCGTCACGTTTAATTAAATAGTTTCAAACGCTACACAACCATTCTCATAATGCAAGGCATAAATTTTATTAATAAATTTAAGAATTTCTTATAATACAATTAGTAGTACATTTAGAATCTTGTTTTTATTGTTTCTAAAGGTTGCAACCAAGAGACTAGAGGCATTCTGTTGCGAGATTATGGATCCGCATAAATATTTCGTAAAGATATGGAACTAAATGTTAACAGTATTCGGCTATTCCGTTACCAAATGGAAATGCAGTTGTAATGTGAATGAGAAACAAGAAATTATTGAATTCACTAATATAAATTATTTTGATTCGGTAGCTTGCCTGCTATGAAAAACCTTCCGCCTTGTAAATAAATTTCTAGCGCTTGCGCTTGCGCTTCCCATATTTCCCGTTAAATGCAATAAAATGCAGAAAAATGCGAACAGCACTCGAACTTTTCAACGGTTGCGTGCCTCCGCCGTGAATTTATAAATTCGAATATTTCTATGTCTCAATATGCTTGCATATTATAGGAAGTGAACGTTCTTAATATGCGCATAATGTCTACGCCTATTATTTAATGCGACTAACATCGATCTTATCAAAATTCTTGTCTTGTACAGTTACATTGTATCCCACCATCGAAACGGGCACGCCGCACATTTAAAACGCTTCCTGTTAATAGTAACCACAGATAAAATTAGTGACTATGCTCGTTACATAACAACGCGTGGTTTTGTTTGCTATGCTCTTTGTCCGTTTTATTTCCCAGAATGAATCAGTCTAGAAATTGCTTTCGATTTTCGGGCTACAACTTTCAGTTTATAATAACCAATTAGGCAGCATAGAGGATACAGTTTCGTTTATTATTAATTCTATGTCTCCCTTTCTTGTAAAATGATGGAATCTGGACATCTTAAAAATTAATTATAGGCGCTGATTTAACTATGAAAATTATCTATGAGACTTGCGTATGCATATATACAACTAACACTGAAGTTTGTCCGTAGGAACAAGGCACAGCTGACGTATAGTCTTCCTTTACTGAATAGCATTATTATCGGTTGAGATTTAGCAACGAACATACACACCTTCCTTACTCCACACTGAATTTATGATACCGCTTTTTATTTCCCCCTATATTTTCGAACAATTTTTAGTAAATTCACGTCTACCTCCTCGCAGAGTTATGAACTTATATGTAAGTTTCCTAATACGTGATTTAAAAAATTATGTTTCGTATGATTGACTTCGCATTGAAAAATATTCTTTCTTTTCATCGTGTTATCACAAATCAATGGATATCGTTCCTGAAATGGTTACTTATCGTTACCGCTTCTACGATCGCGGCAACCATTTAACTGTTAGATCTTGCAATTCCATCTCATAGAATATTAGAAATTCTACTTAAGATATTACAAAAACACACATGCAGGATACTACGAGAATTCCCCCCACGCCCCTGAAATGCTGCCAAGTCCTCCAGACATTTAGTCACGCGTAGACACATTTTCACACTTCGCGAAAAATCGAGAAATACGAACGATAATGTTTACGTTAATATAGCGCATTCGAAACTATCACATAAGTGGTAGCATTAGATACATGTAATTGAATTAACAGCTGTTAAATCGTTTAACTTATATAAATATGAACAGTAAAATGTACTCTTTACAATTGAAGTTTCTACAAAAAGAAAGTTTAAATCGTCTCTATGCCTTCGGAGCTGCTCAAGCGTCAGTATTTAGTAGCCTATTCGTTGAAATGAATCTGAGCTATCTTTTCATTTAAATAAAATAAGATCGCCGTCAAACTCCTGGCAATCTTATGCTACTAATTTCATCAAAGTTGTTAAAGGCAAGCTTTCATAATTCCATTACAAAAGTTACGTCATAAATATATCGTGAAGTATCCTATGCGCCTCATTATATAAGTTAAAATAAATATTCTGAGGAATGGCTAACTATAATCTAGATCTATAGAACCGTGCCAACAATTTGCCGTAATGAACCTCGCCAACTGAACGATAGTTTCCCTGTTCTAATATCAAAGTTGTTTGAATCCCAGTAATGAGAAATCGCCGATAGATGCGGCGTATGATATTCGTTCAATTGATATAGCAGACATGTCAGATAAGGGATCAGATAAGTCTTCGGAGCGTTAAAAATAATAGTAGCAATTAACTACCTATGATGTATCTAGTTTACAAACATTCGCTTGGAATTGACAATTCATACACCCGTTAGTTTTGTTAGTCAACATCAAGAATAATATTTAAGGCAGGAATAGTTTTACTTCACTACATCAGAAATTTTCACCTATATTTGAACGTAAATTCCTTGTATAGCATAAGACGTTTTACCAGAAGCAAGAGAGCATGTATGCAAACATATTGTAATGTATATAACTAGACGTTATAAAAAATAAATGAACGACTAGGAATCTCAACGGATCCTGATGGACCTTGGAACCTTCATTGGCCGATGCTTGTGTACCAAAAAATGTTCCGTACTTATAAAAATTTTCCAAAAGTGCTTCTTTCTCGACCCACCTATCGTACAACCATTTGGACAATAGTTCCGGTTCTCGAGGAACCTGAAAAACGATCATGCGGCTCAAGTACATTCGCGCAACGGGTAGGAAGAGGATTAATTTGTACTTTGGAACTTACCACTGAACTAGGATAAATTCGATAGAACAATACTGTTTCGCAAGGCGGTCTAGAACCAGTTATAATTGTAGGTAAATCAATCGGTTTACCCTGAGGATATGCTATTGTTATGTCAAGAATCCAATTGATTTCTGGCTTAGCTACTTCCATACCTGTAGTGGAAAATAATACAGAGATTTCATATGAACTTTCGGAAATGTGAAATAATACAATAAACTTAATGTATAATTTGTCAGATTATTTACTTGGTCTGCTATTTAATTGCTGATCCGATCTACTATTCTCCTGCGATGGCCCGATCGTATCAAATATAGTCTGCATTGCTCCGACCCGTGGCAAAGTTACATTTTCAAGAATGGGCAAACTATTCTTCTTGGCATACTTTTGCGATGTCTCCCGCCTTTTACATAAAAAACCTCCTTCTGGGAACAGAACCATCCATTTCCTATTACGTGGAATATACGAGTCTTTTATATGTTTTTCTAACTTCTTTAAACTCTCTTCCCTCCGTTTACGACCCTGATATTAGAACAAACATATCCTCGTTATTTATACAAATTCGTACGCCGTCGGATTAGTAAATTATGTATGTTGACTTACAGACACGATAAAGAAGTCCTGATGTAAAATGGAGACTATGCCGAAGTTAGTGAATTTAAAGATCCTGTCCATAATCCACATCAGATTAGGCAACACATTTGGTTTTGCGTTAAACGTCGTCATTAGAATAGGAACGTCGCCGGTACTTTGATGATTCGCTATTACTAATGTCCTTTCGCTAATGATTTTCTGTATATCATCTCCTTGCTCTATTACTGTCGAATTGAATATTTGTTTAATTGTTTATGTTAACGTTAGATGGATATAGGTAAGAAGTATATAACGTTTGCGTACTTACTATCATAGCCTGCGGACCAAGTCCACATGGAAACCATCGCTAACAGCCAATGGAAAAATAGTCCCTCGATCCGCCAATATACTTGCGGCTGATAAACTTTTACGGGGAACAATAGTGTCATCCATACTACGTATGTAGGTATACAATAGCAGTTGTTTAATATCACAAAGCAGGTTCGAGCAATACATTTTATACAAGTCAACACGTTACTGATTACCCTGCAAGACACAAACCATTGCAATCTTCTCATAAATAATAGGAAATGGATCGGCGCAACCTGTTACTGTCAAAGAACAGTGGCTAGAGTCCGAGTGATTATTCTTTGACGACTCCGAATAACTTTATATATTTCGTTTACTCAACTTTTGAAGGCTTGCGACAATCTCATTTAAGACTTCCATAAAGAAATGGCTGGACCGCTGGGTAGTAGGTAAGATAATGCACTGTTTCATACACTTCGCACTGTTTCTCGTATAAAAACCAAGATACAATCGATAAGCCTTTAAATTGTAATTTGGGATGCTAATACTTGTACGAGTATGGAATTATCGTATTTAAATAACATTATTTGGAAACAAAAGTGATAGCGCTATCTCTGCCAGTAATTCGTATTGATACTTATTTCAATAACAATGTTTGGAGAATGTGAATAAACAGATGCCCAAGCCATTTAAAAATCATTTCCATTTAAGCTTACGCTACGAATCTTAATCGATCGCATAGATGATTTCTATTTAGATCTCTTAACACTGATTACAAATAGAAAGCACAAAAGATTACATTATTTGGGAACCACAAACGCGTTTCACGTGCTGTACACAATTCAAACGAAACATTGAAAAATTACTGGCCGTCCGGATTTAGGGAGAAATATATATAATTAGGCTTACGTTTACTGCCGATACGCTCGGACCGATATTATCAATTTAAATTGATCGAGCGAGGCGATAACAAGCGTAAGTTACAAGAGTTCGGGAAACTCGATCGTTTATTATGAGAAAAAGGGAAAGAAAAAAAGATTCGAGTCACCATGAATCGGTCGGTAAATCGCGTTCACGGGATCGTAGAAGAACCGGCTGTCGCGATTCTAGGTTAAGGATAATGATAATAATCACAGTCGAATTAAAAATCAAGCATACGTTTAACGCAAACGATTCGAGGACACGTAAAAACGTTCGGTTCTATCGCGGATATAAGGAAAACCGGAGAAGATCGTGTGATATACGTGCGAAACGGGGCACCGCTCGACTCACCTTGCAAAAGCAGAAGAAGAAGGAAAGTCAGTCATTTTCGAAAGACACCGCTGGTGACTCGAACTCCAGCAAATTTCATCCACGTTTTTTCGACCATAGCATTCCCCCGTGCACGCAAATTACATAATAAGCGTCATTAGTTCCGATGACACATAGGAACCGCGTGCTGTTTACATGAGACCCGGGTCTTAAATAGTTGTGGCCAAGCAACGGAATAGAATAAGCGTGGCTGCGTGGCTTTAATCGTCGAGTATTGCCGGCGATCGAGGCGATTCCGAATTCCGATTGACACGCCGCTAGCAAGACAAACTCATACTTAGTCAGGCGAATTTATCAGCTCACAGCTATTGACATGACGTTTTTCCAAGATGCACCATAGTTTCGTTACTTCTGCTATACGGGCGAAAGCACCACAGCGAACGTAACCGTAAATAGAATGGCGACCAAAGTTAATGCGGGCTGGTTAAAATACCGGGATCGATCAGATCGACATTTAACATGAAATTAATCGGGGTACCCGCCACTCGTAACCGACCGATTAATTCAAAAGCCGAAAGTTTCGGGTCCGTGATCCTCGACGGTATGTTCAAAAGTGCACGCTTTTAGAAACCACGGGTCAACCGTCCAATCAAAAAATCGCAATTACCCTGTGTCGTATGAAAATTTCTAATGCTTCACCTAGGTACGGGACGCAATTTCGCGCTGCGATACACAGAGATATGATTGCTCGTGACGAAATGCACCAATGATAAGATAAATTTGATAAAAGGGAATTAAATACCTCCCTTCTAAATTCGAGTTAAGTACTACGTGGCAGATTAGATTGAATCGCCGAAAATCACGGGCCACTCGTGATCCTATTTCTCCGTGCCGCGATGTCGCTGTTTTCTCTATTTTCATGTGCAATCAAAATTCGGCGCTCTGACCGTCAGGCAAGAAAGATTCTATCTAACTACCGCGTATTTTGTGTCTGGTTTTTAAGCCGCTCACCTAAGTACACTTCGCTGGGCAGTCGGCTGCCCTGTTAGAACTTTTCTTTTAAGAATTTTCAGGATTTTTGAAAGAAATCAGCGTGAACGATTATCGGAATGGCGTTGAAGCTGCTAAGATGTTTGCCCGCTCATCGTGGATTACGGGAATTAAAGGGTTCGTCGGCGGTTTTTGTATTAAGACTGTCAGTCAGCACATCGGCGGTGTCCAGGGGCTGCGACAGCAAGGTACGAGTGTTTTTTGCAATCCTATTAATGCGTTATCAGCGAAAAGCATAACACTTTTAGCGATGCCCTTGCCGTATAATCGACGATCTTATGCGCGCTCGTCTCGCCATTTAACTTCCTAGGATTTTCTTGCCCATGGCTTTTAAATTTGTTTTGTGGCCGGTTTTTACATAATCGTCAAAAGGCCCGGTCTTAAAATAGTTTCTGCAAGTTTATCGCGGAAGACATCGCGGCACTTACGGATAATTTTACACGTATATAATTTCTTAAATGTCCTTATGTGTCTAATTAACAATTGAGCGCGATTTCACGCGTGACAGTCAGTTGATCCTCTTCGACGCGGAATAATGTAGCTTTCAATACGTAAAGTTCAGACTCTATGAAAAAGAAAAAATGGTATGCAACAGATTATTTATATTTCTTATAGGATTCGGTGAAGTTTCCTCTTTTGTTGACGTCGTCGTTGCGTTAATTAATTCACGCATTTTTATTCAAATAGCAATTAACCATGTTTTCTTTTTTCTGGTATCTCTGAGATTTTATGGGCACATAGAGCTGCCTGTGTATGTACATAGATACATTATCCACATGCACACCTTATCGTAACTAACTGGCTTCATCTGACTGACCTTCAATTTCCCCTGCTCAGACTACTGTTAATATCCGTTGCGGAGCTATACCCGCTACGTTTCTCTTACATAATTTGCCCTTTAACCATGGTACACACTCGTCTCAGCTATTTTTTGGTACTTAAATTTATGCTGCTTTAATGTGCTATTAATGATAATATTACAGGATGCAAGTAAGGAATATCGTATTGAAAAAGACACTTTCGGAGAGCTCAAAGTCCCTGCTGACAAATACTATGGAGCGCAAACCATGCGGTCGGTGATGAATTTTCCAATTGGCGACACCTTTGAACGCATGCCTGTAAGAGAATACACGATTGGTTAGCTTTATTACATTTTTCTATGTAGCTGTATTAATCTCTGTCTATTGTATTCAACCAGTACGGTGTCATTGTTGCAATGGGCATATTGAAGAAAGCTGCGGCAGAAGTGAATAAATGCTATGGATTGGACGCGAAGGTGGCTGATGCTATTAGCAAAGCTGCAGACGACGTTATAAGTGGCAAACTTTATAACGATCATTTTCCATTAGTAATTTGGCAAACGGGCTCTGGTACACAAACCAATATGAATACTAACGAGGTATTTATGTTACTTAACGCTCGTAGTACTTGTGTGGTATCTTTACTTATATTTAAAAATTCCCTGTAGGTAATCTCGAATCGTGCGATCGAACTGCTCGGTGGTAAGCTTGGATCGAAGACACCCGTGCATCCGAACGATCATGTAAATAAGGGTCAGAGTAGTAACGACACTTTTCCAACTGCTATGCATATAGCGGTTGCTTTAGAAATTAATAAAGTAACCATACCTGGCTTGGAGAAGTTGCATAAAGCCTTGAAACAGAAATCCGAAGACTGGAAAGATATTATAAAAATTGGTAGGACTCATACTCAGGATGCTGTGCCTTTGACATTGGGTCAGGAATTCTCGGGTTGGTGTTAGCTTACTTTACGCGCTCAAATTTAGGGGAAGATTGTTAGTTAACGAGAATTATAATATTCAGGCTATGCAAAGCAAATAGAGAATGGTATCAAGAGAGTGAAAGATACTCTTCCACGGCTGTACGAGTTGGCGCTCGGTGGAACTGCGGTTGGTACTGGATTGAATACGTACGAATGCTTCGCAGAGAAATCGGCAGAAAAGATCGCAGAACTGACCGGTTTACCATTTGTAACTGCTCCCAATAAATTTGAAGCTTTAGCAGCGCACGATGCTATGGTGGAAGTGCACGGCGCACTTAACACAGTAGCAGTTTCAATTATGAAGGTATACAGTTATGAGATCCAAGTACAGAACGTTATTAAGGCTTTAATTGAATGTAATTATTATCGCATGTAATATTAACATCCTATTCAGGTAGCCAATGATATTCGGTTCTTGGGAAGTGGGCCACGTTGCGGCTTAGGAGAACTGTCTCTCCCCGAAAACGAACCAGGAAGTTCAATTATGCCTGGCAAAGTAAATCCTACGCAATGCGAATCGATTACCATGGTCTGTTGCCAAGTAATGGGTAATCACGTCGCGGTAACTGTCGCCGGGAGCAACGGCCATTTCGAGCTTAATGTATTCAAACCTGTGATGGTTGCGAACACGTTAAGATCTGCAAGACTTCTAGGCGATGCAGCGGCTTCGTTCACAAAGAATTGCGTTGTCGGTATCAAACCGAATGTTGAGAAAATTAAGAAACTATTAAACGACAGTTTAATGCTTGTCACGGCGTTAAATCCGCACATCGGTTACGATAAGGTATTTACATTCGAAGTTTTAAACGTAAAGCCAGGAAGCAAAGCAAAGCTATGTTATGTTATGTTATGTTATGTTTTAGCTTAGCTTTTGGTGGAAACGGTTCCATAAAAATGTATTGAAGCTAATTTTTTTAAAACGTAGCAAGCAATAGCATCGCATAGCTTAGCTCAGCTTCCCGGTGGATTCCCGGCTTAACTGAAACAGACTGTTTTACTATTTACAACATAATATATATGTTTCTCTTTAGGCCGCCGCAATTGCGAAACAAGCACACAAAGAGAATCTTACATTGAAGGAAGGGGCACTAAAGAATGGCGTGACCGCGGAACAGTTCGACGAGTGGGTGAAGCCGGAAAATATGCTTGGTCCTAAGCCGATGAAAGAAGTGAAATGAAGCGAAGAGCCGGAATTTTTTTTAAGAACACAATTGATTTTTGTACCGTCATCGAAACATTAGATTGTATATTTAAAATGTCTTTCATATTTATTTGTTATCTGCAATGAAGAATTATATGTTGAATAAAAGAAAATTATTATCAATAATGAACATAGAACGCTAAAATAAATATTCCTAAAATGTAGCGCCTAAAGAATAATTTTGCAATCGCACGTAAGGATACTTATTTCTTACAGTATGCTCATGAACTGTAAATCTCGCACGTTATCTATATTACAGCAATCCGAGTTCATAGGTCAACGAAGAACCACTATTTTATATTAAATCATACCGTGAAACGACACATGAAAAATCAATATGTTATCAAGAACACACAGTGTTATTAAAAAAATTGGCGTGCGCTGCTACAGCAAAATCGGAATAATTGGCGTGCCATTTGAAAAGGGACAGGTAAGATGGATTATAAAACAAGAAATTTAATTTTCTACATCTCGAATCGATTGTACAGCACAAAGAGGGTGTAGCACATGGCCCAGAAGCGATTAGGGCAACTGGATTGAAAGCAGAATTAGAATCTTTGGGTAAATACTATCCACCCGATTCTGTTACGTTTTATTATTTTAAAAACAGTTAAATCTATTTGCATTTCACAATTAAACTAGGCTTAGATGTGAAAGACTATGGCGACGTTTTGTACCAAGTTCAAAATGTACCTGGTGTTAGCAACATGTCGCATTTAGGCGACGTTGCTGGTTGTACCAGTATTTTGTCCGAAGAAGTCCAAAAAATTCTAAACGATGGCCGCCGAGTATTAACCATCGGTGGTGATCACAGTTTAGGAATCGGAACCATAGATGGTCACGTTAAGGTACAGTACGACAGAGGATAATAATATTTAACGCTAATTATCGTGCGCTTGAATCCCTGCTGAAGCTATGGATTTCTGATGCACGGTATCTTTGAAGGTGAAGAAAGATGTAGGTGTAATATGGGTGGATGCTCACGCGGACCTTAACACTAATAAAACCAGTGAAAGTGGACACGTGCATGGAATGCCTGTGGCCCTCTTGACTTCTGAACTATCAGATTACTGGCCACATCTCCCAGGCATGGATTGGCAGCAGCCAATGTAATTCTTACAAATATTCTAGTGCTTAGATTCAGTATCCCTAAACATAATTGAGAAGCATCTGAGTGTAATAATTCTTTATCCGCAGGCTGTCTATTAGAAACGTAGCTTATATTGGATTAAGATCCGTAGATCGTTACGAGAGACTAGTTATTGAAAAATTTGGCATCACTGCCTTCGGAATGGAAGATGTCGAGCGATATGGTAGTACTTTCAATTTTCTTTTTACACTTTGAATGCTCATCGCGTTCACCGATATGTATTTCTTTCCAAGGAATCCACGATGTCGTTAACATGGCTTTAAATAAGGTAGATCCTAATGGGGAAAAGTCGTTACACGTGAGTTTTGATATTGACTCGCTGGATCCACTGGAAGCGCCAAGCACAGGAACTCCTGGTAAATGAGTCCTTTACATCTGCGTGTCCTCTGTTAAATCTCTACAAAGTCTATGAAATTGCAGTGCGTGGCGGATTGTCCCTAAGGGAAGGTGTTCACGTGATGGAAGAATTGTTCAGGACTAATAGATTGAACGCTGTCGATCTTGTAGAAGTGAATCCTCGCATCGGTGACAAACGTGACGTCCATTTAACAATCGAAGCTGCTATACACATCATACAAGCCGGTTTCGGTTACACGAGACGAGGTCTCAAAGTTCCAGAGGGTGTCACTGATATGCCTTTGCAAACATTTAAATAATAAATTCATTTCCTTTATTTATACTCCATCGTGCGTATCTAAACCTAATTCAGGCGTCGCGCTTCTCGTTTGAAGCCTGTGTATGACCAAACTTTTATATACTTTCAAACAGTACCATAAAAACATAACAGAAACGCATAGCCCGACGATGTACTTCATTGAATGTTCAGATCCTGGATGACAAAAATTTGGTTGGGGATGTTGGCGAATTTAATTTCCAGCCTTTGTATCTCGGGCTGCTTGTCTGGCTCCTTAAGTAGAACTTCGCAGTCTAGCGTCCCTTTGGTATTCGTTCCTTTCAAAGTCACGGAAAATGATCTAGAGTTATCTACGCTAGGGCCAAATTCTATTTTTCCTTCTTTTATTGGTTCTCCTAAATATTGTACAGTCTTCTCATGGCCATGAACAAGTTTTAATGCTTCCTTATAAGTTGCCGTTGTACGTACTCGTTGTTGGAACATGTACCTTAAAATATATCCAGTGCTTGCAGTGATTAAACCTCCGAAAGCAGCTATTTTTGCTAAAGTGTTAATTGAAGGCATCTATAGAAAAAAAAGACAGCATTTGTTAAGTCAGTTAGTTAATTAAGACAGCTGGCGTAAAATTTTACAAATATTACTTCCACAACAATGTTTTAGTAATAAACTTGTGAACTTTTTAGGTTAGATTTTACTAAGAGAGATAATATGCATTATATTTAACGTTCAGACTAAAATACAGTTTCACAAATTGTTTAATCGAACGCGTAGAGTACGCACCTTTTCTTAAAATTCAGTTTTTATATCGATCAATTCATAAAACTATAAGGTTCTTCACTTTTACAAGCATCCTGGCTAACCTCAACGCACAGTATCCACCATGTTTGTGAAATATTTGGGGCATTTAAATAGTTACATGATTCGCGTTATTTGGTATAAAATTAGTACTGCTAAAAATAAAACTGTGTTTTATAGATCAACAGGGGCCAAATATAAAATTGAACCCATTTGGGGTGATCATAATAATAATAGTAATAGAGACTTTTGTCACGAAAATAAAAATCTCTTATTGTTTTTTTTATTGATAAAGAAATATAAATGCTAAATGTTCCTCAGAATAAATATATGTAAGGAATACACTTAAGAATAGCACGATTGTCAGATTTAATTCTTTATTTCAACAAACACAATATTTCTAGTATATGCATAATGCATCAGAACAATTGTGTTGCTGTACACAAAGATTCGTTAATGTCAGCTTGCATATAGTTACCTAACAGTTTGTTCGAATGAAATACAGATCTGTGAAGGAGTGATTGCATGTAACGAGATGTCTTTACCTTTGCGCGTTATGTTACTAGTTAATCTCAGATATACATGGGCATTACAACAATATACACTAAATCCATAAGCTTACACGCACCTCGTCATTAAAGAATGATTTCTACGAGTTATTAGGTGTATATATATAATATATCTCTAGATAAATATATGTAATCTCGGTGATATAGTAAAATTTGCTCACGTATTTCGATAAAATCTTTATGTACAAAAAATTACAAAAAACTGAATCGCCACGAAATCCACGATGACGTGTACAAAAATGAAAATTGTATAATTCACGTACGACAAGAGGTATTTCATAGATCGCATACACAGATTATCAGAACTGTACCTTACGTAAAACAATAATATACACATTAGAATATAATAAAGTAAGACTAGATGTGAGTGTCACTGACCCTACCTAAATCTATAGTCGATAGAGAGTGTTTGTAATTCGAGACACAACTCAGAAGCAAAATCGCCCGGCCTTAACGCAAGAGTATGCGGCGCAACAAACGGCTGAAAGCGTACTGGCAAGAAGAAGAGAGCAAATTCGTATTCTCCGACATTTAGTATCTGTTTCTTTCCTGATTCCTGTCGATCCTCCCGTAGAAACATACGGTATTCTCACTAAGTGGGACACAGTACTGAAAATTTACAATCATCGATATATTACAGTAACAGCACATGAAAACCTAAGTAAACGTTTAAGCAACGATTAAAAATCCAAGGTTATACTACCTTTGAGTATGTAATCTGTTAATAACGTAGGTACAGTCGGACTGTCTTCACTGATCGCTTTTAATACTGCAAAGAAACATTAACGTCAAAGATGATAAAGTCCCAACGGCGTGTTTATCCAATTTTACTTACTTTTAATGAGAACTTGTAAAGCTTGGTTGTCCGGCGCACCACTATCCGTGTGATATGGGATTACAGTCGTTAGATACTAACAATAAAAGCATCGGGTGTTACATTTGCTGAACAGAAGTTTCCGTATAAACCATTCCTCGATTAAGAATTCCAACGTAAGCTACCTTAGATTCTTGGAGAGATCTGTGCTGCGGCAAAGGACTAGTACCATTCTGCATCTGATTTCTCTTTTTCGTCACGTGATGCTGCCTCCGTCGATTTTGTACTGCCAGCAATAGCGAGATAAACTGATTCTTCAGTTCCTTCTCGTACTCCAATTCATCCCGGAGCGCCAGTTCTGCGATAAGAGTCTCGCTCAGAGCTGCTACCAGAGACTCCATCTCGCCGAGGAGCTCGGTCAGTTGGCTAGAGGTGAGCTGCTTCAACTCTGCGGCAAACAGCGCCGTTAAATCAACGAGACCTAGCGTCCGGTTTATTGTTTCTAATCGGTCAATGGAAATATACTTTTCTCGTGAAGCGGCGAGCCAAGAACCTCCCTGCTCCTTTCCAGCGCCTCGTCGTTGTCCAATAAAGAGCCATCCGAGTCCGGCGATCTCTCCATCAACGGACTCTCCTACGGAAACAGATTATTTTACTAGCGATTCACTTACGCCACGGGCTAAGTACTTGCCTGCATTATATCGTCTATCTCGCGCAGCACTTCTTCGGCAGTCTTCAGCGGTTCCTCGGGGCTGTGCGTGTCGGTGCTGCTGGACAAGATTAAAGCATGCATGTCCAAATCAGTCGCGACGGCCTCGTCTTCGCTACTTAAATCCTCTAGCTCAGGTCTACAGCAAAGAAAAGGGAAGCGTTCCAAGTTTGCCAACATTAATCGCCCTACGGATTTCAACGCGGCGGGAAGCAGCAAAGAAAGTTTAATGATCGCTAACAAGTAGAGCTTACCTCTCGTTAGAGATCGGCGCCTCGTTCAGATTCAGCGCGGGCATGTGCATCTTCCTCGCGTACGACTTACTCCAATCGATCGGCAGTATGTTACCGAAGGTGCCAGTGATCGTCCACCACATTCTACGAAGATAACCATGGTTAAAACAATTCTAGTAAATTATCTTAGACGGTTAGGAGTATCCCAAGACGTTTCGCATTCTTTCTCCCGAGGAAACTGACTCCCAGCGTCTCACTAATTACGCGGACGCTGCGCACCAGCTGACTCATATCCTCTTGCTAAATTGTCCTCATGACGTTCTCAAACAACGAATTGAATTAGCGGCATCTATTTTCGCGTCTCAAAGCCTGACAGTTTCTCAGAATTTACGGCCCAGCGACTTTTAATCCTTTTATTCGCCGAGCACACCACGCTCGAAATAGTTTGAGGATCATCTACTCAAGTGACTCTGCCAGCGAGGTATCCGCGTGCTTTAAAAGCTCCCATATTTCTTCAATGCTCGATCGGCCCCGCGAAACGGACAATAATCGTGGCAGATTCAGTTGCATCCATTTCGGAAGACTCTCGCGTTTTCTGATCTAGATCTGAAGGTGGCGAAAGGGTACGAAGATTGCGAAGACTCCCAGGCCCATCATCGATTTAAACGCCTGTGAAAGGCGCGATAAGATTCCGCGGCAGAGACAGGCGTTCTGTCATCAAGCCCTCGTTTTCTGGGATGGCGTGTGAATCACTCGGCTCGTAGGCGTTTCCTGGGCTATGCACGTCCGCGCGGAGATAACGCCGCGTGATCTCGTGCAGACGGCGGGCAACATGTCCCGGGAACAATGCGGGCCATTCTAAGGAAATGAATCCTCCGAGCGGATCGGCGCCCGTGAGTGCCACTTTCTCACACCTATGATTTGTAAACAATCCCGATTGCATAACGCGCGATCGAACCAGGCTCCCAGATTATTTTTAGAGGCCGTTGTTCTATAATTAAGTTTCACGGTGGCGATTTTTCCCGGTGCGATAGCGAGATAACCGTTGAAATATAACTGGAACGAATCGATCCGGTTTAACTGCCGGCGAGCCGTGTGTATTCACCTTCGACGCTACTTCTCTCTCTCTTTCTCTCTCTCTCTCTCTCTCTCTCTCCCTCTCCCTCTCTTTCTCTCTTTCTCTCCGATGCATCTCATTGATCAAATTGCTGTTTTCTTCAGTTCCGAGTGCACGTAGCGAGCGCGGAAATAAAAGGAGCGCGGCGGCACAACCACAACCGCCTGCCGGTCGATGGTGTTGGATTAATAAATGGAGGTCAATTCGACCCACTTGAGTTTCTCATTAATGTTAAGTGCGTTAAAGCAGTGACTTCATCCTGGCGCGCATGCTGGTGGCATCGAGGCGAGCGGCTAAACATTTCAGCCAGCCGGCTGGCGAGGGAATCATCGTTGCGTTGAAAAAAACGCCACGCTCCGAGGAGAGCCAATTATTCTCACCGCGAACGACGTTTTCGTGCGCGGCGTATCGAACCGACATCTAAATCCCAGGGAATAGTTTCTACTAATTCCTGTTAACTCATCTGGCCACGGAAGAGATCTTCCTTTTGCGGTCACCGAGGAGATCGACTTGGAAGTACACCCTGCACGTCCTTCGCTAACTGGAACGAGGAAAGCGCAGTGAAATTCAATTCCCCGTAAGGCGTATCTGCCGCTTATTAATTCATTCCTCGGTTCAATGATCCGCGTCGAGGCTCGCGCAGTATCTGTTGCGTAACCGCGAGCTTCGCGAGCAGAACAACGTCTTCGTAAATATATTATTCCGGCGAAACTGGTACAAGGAGATTATCGTATAAAGCCTCGATTCGGTTTATGAGTGGATTCCGAGAATCCCGGGAACAGGGGGGCTAGAGGCGTTGTCCGCGATAGGAAACAGGGACAGGGGGTTAGCGTCGTGCGTCAACCGCGATCATTTCTGCCAGGTCTCTGGCTCCGATATACGCAGCAAGCGGCCTTTTCCTCCGGACATGGGTAAATAAATTTCAACCGGGAGACAGGGGCGCGAGTACACGGTAGCCGGGAGAGATCGTACCGGCGGGAGAGCGCGTGCGCCGCTTTATTGACGTTCGTCCATCGGAGAGGGTGGCTCGATGCGAACCGGCAGAACAAAACACAGAGATCAAATTTTCATGCCTGCCGCGATTCGATCATGCACGATTCCTCGCCACGAGGCCCTGGCTCGCTCGTGTTGCTGACCGTTCGAGACCTCGATTTCATTGTCCATCGCGTTCCTTCCATTCCGGGGCGCAATTACGTCTGCTACTAGCATTTTCTCCTCCACAGGCGTGCGGCGACAAGTTGCTCGGGATGCTACAAATTCGAAGTAACGTGGGATACGAGGGTATAACTGAAGGTTGTGTGAAAATTGGGGAACAGGAGCAGTGGTGCACTCCGTAGAAAAAGGAGATTAGTGTAACAACCAAGTTCAAAGTACTGCCCTCCTTAGTTAAAATGTCCTATCTAACATTTTTTCATTTTTCAAGATATGGTGAAATATTTGAAGTTCCACGTGTCTTTTACCTTTTATCCTTACTGCTTTTCAGATCATTTTGCTAGTTTATAATGTCCTATGTATTATCTACTAAATTAGATTGTCCTAAGTTTACGTTAGGTGTTTGATTTTAATGATTTTAAAGGTGCTGTGCAGGAGGCAAATTCTTCCAAAGTAGCCGTTTGTGAAATGGACATCGATAATTTTTTTGATGGGGAAGACTTCACTTCTCAACGTCGGCCGGAAACATTTAATCAATTCCCATATTAATAATACATTATTAATAGTGGTACACCTATGACAAACAATTATACTAGGTTGCTACAAAATAATGACCACATTTTTTTAAATTAAATGACGAAAAACAAGGATGGCACAAAGAAAATTATTAAACTATAGTTTTCTCGAATGTTTCGAAATGCTAGATAGGACGTATTAACTAATGAGGGCAGAGTAATTCAAGGGCTTTGTAAGAAGAAAGAAAACTGGATTTTATTCTTTAAGGTGTTATTCCTAATTTTTTGTGAAATATCAACTGTATAGTTTTTACAACTATTCGCTTAATTTAAAAGAACATGTGTGCAGCAAATCTCAGTAATTTTGTTATAGAAAAATATTACAAAATGAACGAATAACAGTCATTCTCGCAGAAGCTATTTTGATACCGGTGAGCAAGATATTTCGGAAACAGCTGTATCGATTGGCCTAAACTTTTGCAGACTTCTTTTATATACTAAAGACTAGTATATGAACGAAGGATTTATTATTTTAACAAAAACTCTATTTTTAATTAACGGAAAACTATCAATTCAGACATCGAAAAAATGGTGATTTTACGTTAACGACCGCCATTTAGTAAAAAATCGACTTTTTGAAAAACCCTTCGTTCATCTACTGAATAAAACCATATATTAACAGAATCTTTTTGAATTTTTAATTTTAGATGATCCGGCTCAGAGGAATTGTGCTCACCGCACAGTGCCTTTATCAAAACAGCTTCCGCGAGAATGGCTGTTATTCGTTCATTCTTCAATGTTTTCCTATAACAAAACTACTGAGAGTTGCTACATATACATACTTTCAAAATAAGCAAATAATTGTAAAAAAAATATGCAGTAGATATTCCACAAAAAAATCCCGAAAATCGCGTTCTTTTTCATCAGCTGACTAGACATAGCCCTTAAGTAAATTTTTATAATCACCTAATAAATTCTATTGAGCTTGTATTAGAAATATTTTTATCCCTTCAACTCGGCTCCCTCCAAGTTTAAAGCCCGAGTGCGCTACCAAATAGAAGGATCACCTGCCGCAAACCTTGAATTCACCAGGTGACTGCTCCAACAATTAAGCCACCCAGCTCACCGACAATTCCTCCCCTTAAGCTCGATACTAGAAAGCTAGAAGACCATGTACAACCTCCGAGCTTTTAGCAATGCCAGCTGAACGCGGTGGATGGTAGGTAGGTAGGTAGGTACTCGAGCGCTCAGGTACCGAGGACCCAGCGCGTTTGAAGTTTCCTCCAAATTGCTCGGCTAATCAACGATTCCACGGCTTTTGAGGCGCGTGTCAAAGCCACCGCGGCAGGAGGCTGAGCGCTAGGATCTCGGTCCGCCCAGAAAAGGGGACAGGGGGAGGACGAAGAAAAAGGAAGTTGGGCGCCGTGGGGCGAGAAAGTCTTTCGGAACCGAGCGGTTGAAAAGAACCGAGGCCATCGGCCACTGTTCCGCCGCGCTGAAAGGAGGATACGACCGAGCTGGGGACAGAGGCGACCAGTGAATACGACCTTGCTTGACCCGAGATTTCATTCGTGAGACCGTGCGTACCAGAGGAGCCTCGTGACAAATTGGATTACGAACAATGCCCCGCACGCACGCCGGATATGCACGCGCGGATGCGTTTATTCTTTCGAGGACCAATGCCTGCATATGAAAGCACCGACGGTGCCCAATGAGACACGTGCAACAGCACGTGTCGTATCTGCGTGCATCGGCCAGTGACCTCTCTGCGCTTCTCCTCAGCGCTCGATCTCCCATCGATTCGGCCAAAATCAAGCGTAATTCGGCAGACAATATCGATACAGTCGCGTTCATATTAATTTAATACGTGACTGTGGTGTCAGAGCTGGAAGATTCAAGTTACCGCCACTGGGACTCTAGGTTGGGCACAAGGCGCACGAAACTTCAGGTAGAAGATCGTCGTCTCACTCTACCGGTCGAGGGTCAACATTCTGCTGCCGGCGTAATCTTGGAAGGCTTCTCTGATATAATATTTGCATCACCCGGAGGAAAGCCGCCACGTTCTTGTTTTTATTTGCTGCCAGCCTCTTCCGATCGGCTTGACAAAAGGCAACGTCTAGACGGATTTCGACGGAGGCGAGAGTTCAAAGAAAATCACGCGCTAGAGTGGACACTGAAGTTCAAACGAGTTTAAGAGCCCTGGCACGTTACTCTACACCGAAGAAGATACAATTTTGCGCTCCGCTGAGCTCCACCTGCGGCTTAGTAGGGCTCGTTTAGAAGGCGTGTAATTCGGACACCTGCGGTGCGGTTGCACTTCGTATTTTTGGATGAAAATATTTACCCCGGATCCCTTCGAACCGAGTCCTTGAATTAATCTAGCATCTCCGATACACCGATCAAAGTTTTCACACAGAATATGTGCCATTTTCAATCTGACCGATGCGGAGTGTTTCTCGTCGATCGTTGAAGTCACTGGATTAATGAAAGCCAATTTAGAGTTAAAGGAAGCTCGGAAATTGATTTCTACGAGGATCGATTAGAGTATGCTTAGCAGTCTAATTAGAAGGCGAGTTTCTTTCTCGTTAAGCGCACTGTCCACTTGGAGGAGAGAAAGCTGCAGAACGCGGCGCGAACGTCACGTAGAGAGTACTCATGGCGGCACACTTTTCAGTTGGAAAATCGATACCGTGATCCCGAGGATCTGGCTCTCCCGCGGATACGTGTATCTCGTTGCGAAGCTACCGAGCCGTCTGCGACGGTATCAAACGCGTTACCAAAAAATTCATAAACTACCCAAAGCAATTAGAAGCTGCTAACAAAGCTTCAAAACTACCCCATTCACTTTACTCTCCTCGATTCTTTACATCTCTCAATTGTACCAGTACAGTTCCATTCACATTCCCACTGGAAGAAAATTTCTCAATCCCCGCCAAAAGAAATTCCAAAGCGATATCCGACGTGTTAACGCGCGGCTGTCCGAGCGTATCAATCTTGATATCGAGCGCAGGTAGCTCTAATGAAACCATACGAGGATCGCTCTACGATATTGGTTTAGCTGGAGTATCAAGTGAAACGGTGTTTGCGCGTCTTAACGGCGTACGGAGAAAGCGTTAACACGAGGATTATTTAAACAGGATGTATATTATCTGCGAGCAGTCGTTCGGGATCGGTAAGAGCGTAATCTTCGCGACTTTTTGCGCGACTTTATAGGGGCGATAAATTGCTGTGGCTCGTTAAAGGCGGCTGGTTTTGACGGGAGGGGTACCGTTGCCCGTCGAATTATGTCATTGGAGTAGCGTGGCGACTAGTAATTATGATTGGGCCGCGCGTGTGCGCGAAATAATGTAACGGCGATCCTGTAAACGATTACTTCCGCTCGCCCGTGACGCGAGGCTATCATTACTTCACGAGCGAGGCATCCGCGCGCTGCGTAATAGATATCTCAAGGTAAATGCGACAATTTGAGCGCGATAACTCGCCGATCTTCGGGGTATTCATTTACCTGCAGCCGACCGTCGCGCGCCGCCACCGCGGTGCTTTATTTTTTAATCGTCCGAGGTGGACGCGCATAAACCGGTATAACTGTATACCCGGAGATATCGCGTGACCCAGGGGTAATGGAAACTTCTCAATCGTACGCGCGCGTACTAGCGTGATTCTTTTTTCTCCTATCGGCAGTTTGCTGAAAGGGCTCGCGCTCAGGCGTTACGAGCGCACGCAGAGTCACGCGAGTAAGGACAGAAGTTGGAGAATGACACTGAAACTGAATTTGACCGACTGTCCCACTGTTTGCCTCTGGTTCGGATCGAAAGGGGAGTTCTGTTTATGTTTCTAAAGTTCCAACGATGCATCGCCCTCGAAAGATGGACACCGAGGTCGTCAAGGACTTACTGGCACTCGTTCATGATCTCCTCCTGCGTCCGAACTTGCACAGGCGCCAGGGATTCGACGTCGGTGCCGTAATCGCGAAAGCAGGATGTTATCTTCTCGTCGAAAGTATTAACGAGGTCCTCCAGGCTGCCGCTGAAGGGGCTGAATGTCCCCTCCTGGAGTATGTCGGTGCCATTCTCGTGGGTCGTTGCTGGCTCGTTCGCGTTGCAATTCTCCCCGAAATTCGCGTCCAGACTGGCGTCCAGCAATTGTTCTAAACGTGAAATCAAATCATCGGGATTAGAATCGCGATGTTGAGAAGAAAAGAGGCTCTATAATAGCTTTTTCTAATCCGAGAACTGTGGAAACTTACGGCCTCGATGAGAACTAAGAAACTTGGGAAAAGTGAGCTGAAAAGAGTAGGTACATGTCTCCGAGACATCTGCATCGAATACTATTGCTCACGCGTCCAGCTAATTCTAGTGGGACGAGTCACGGTTGGCAGTAGATTTCAACGAAGAGTAAACACGAACAGCTCGATAGCGGGGGACGCAATAAACGCGAAAGATGGGTCACCGTCTGTACCGCAGGGCCGTATCGCACGGAACCCATCTCGAGAGGTGCACAGGGGGGGGGGGGGGGGGAGAACGTCCACGTTCTACTCGCAGGGCGACCGGTATTTAATTACATCTGCCACTTCGCGGCTGTTATCACTTACGTAAACAGAGGATCGGATCGGTACTTTCCCGTGGAAGTCGGTGACGCATAGCGGATCGAATGTGTTTTCCAGATTAAATGTCCGCGAGATGTTTTTTTTATATTTCGCTCGCGTACTTCCAAGCACACACCGCTACTACAGTGGGAGTGGGACTTTCGAAATATTCACAATTACGTCACTCGATCTTAGACTGAATTCAAATGAAAATTGAGGAAGAGTGCCGTTGTTTCTATCGTAAGACCGAATCTCAAGATTCTCCCGTCTCCGCGACACGCCTGAAGGATATTGGACACCAAGCGTACGCGTGACGTAGCCTTTTGTCGCGCACCGAAGGTCGCTTCTTCATGGTGGCTAAATACGCCAACGCCACCCTCTCTCGTCATTTAATTCGCGCGTCGGTAAAACGAGCGTGACCACGCGTGCACGGCGCATTTCACGCGTTCACGCAGCCACGAAACCTGTTCCCGCTTGCCGGCTCTTTCGGTTTCGAAATTTCCGCTTATAGATAGGCCTGGCGGCGGAACGGCGTTTTTAGGAAAACCGATACGACGCGCTAGCTGTCCCCGGCAGAAACGTTTTACGTTACTTCGCCCAGCAGGATCAGCCGCATTCAGAGCGGTTGGAAATCGATCAGAGGCGGGACACAGGGAAAACGAGGACGACCGACGGTTTCGCGTAATTTTGGCACTTGACGCAACGCACTCGTAACCGAGTCTTATCCCGATTCGAGGGCATCGCGATAAACTTTCGATCCCGGCGGCCGAGGTTACACGGATTCGCGACAAAGCGGCAGGGACGGGCGAATGAGAAATGGGATAAGGGACGACTAGCGTCTCTCGCACCTGTCAGCAGATTCATGTTCTTGAGGCTGGCCGTGTCCTCTTCCTCGAAGCGTGCGAGGGGTGCCTCGAACTTCAACTCGGAGATCTTGCCCGCCATGTCCCTCATTATTGACCGTGTAGAGGAGAGCCGGGTGCGAGTGGATCACCGCGATGAAATTCGGCAGCGCCCCCGAGGCGCACCGTCTTCCTTCTCGTTTTCAGGCTTTTCACAGGGAGGGGTATACGGCCGAGAAAGGGCGAGAACACGTAAAAATCACTGACAGCACCACATACCGCCCGTCGCATGCGGGGCTTCGCGAACGACTGACGCAGAGGGGGCTCGTTTGAAATCTGGTGGGGGGAGACGATTGCTGGTCGCCATGACGACCACTAGCTGAGCGCGCCGATGCGATGGTACGGAGCATCGGCAGGAGCGTGCATGGCACAGCAATCACCCATGCAAATAAACGCGATGATGCATTTCTTGCATAACAATGATTGCAATACTATTACTCTATAATGTGTCCTTTGGCTTCGTACTTTTTGTCACTTCGTTTTCAAAAATTCATAATATATGTGAATTTTTCTTCAATAAAAGCTATGAACACCACAGCAGAAAGAAAGCAATGCTTCTATTACTCACTCCTGTTAGAAATCGATTGGTAGATTGATTTCTTTAACGAGTACTGAATTATTGCGGTCTGTCGTATTTCCGAATGCAGGTAAAAATCAATTCTCGTTATATTTAGTCTGAATTCTAGCCAGTAGGAGAATTACCATCGAGTTCCACACTGAATCGATAACGTCGCATGCGACAGGAAAATGGTAATAGTAATCTACTGTTACCACTACTTGGTAAAACAGTGGATCTGCAACGAACATTCAAACTTCCCGCCAGACGGCGGTGCAACGCGTACTCACGCACGAAATTCAAATTATCTCAAGAGCTTGCCAAGTGCAATTAAACATCCAAGGGCATACATTAGCCTGTTCTGCGCAGAAAGTAATACAATACCCAGCACAATCATACACTGTTAAGGAAAGCTCAAGTTGAAAAACAAAGTGATGAATAACAGTTGCAAATCTCCAAACACGGTGATTATGTAACGAGTTGATAAAGCCACAAAGCAGAAGAAAATGTTTTGCATTCCCTCGTGACGTCGCCACGTGACTAAGTAACAACTGACCGTCCGACCAGTTCTCTTCATTTTCTTCTGTAGCTCTCTCTTTCTCCTCGCAAGACTATAGCCACATTATAGCATAGAGCTGCAAGGCAGTCATTGGAAAAGAACCGAGAAAAGTCTAGCTGAGAGCCACGCCTCGGCCATCGCCAAGTGAAAAAATTCTTACGCGCGTCGGACTAACGATGATATAGCACAGCCTTGCCAATACATCAACCGACAATTACAGCGTACGTAGGTGGAATTCGCTATCCGAAGGTCTGTTTTTGACATTTCCAGACCGACATGCTCTTTCAGCGCGCCGAGGAAAGGCCAAAAAGGGGGGATCCTCGCCCGGCGATTAATTCACCCGCTAAAGGGCAACTTCTGGAAATACCTGTCTCCGATCTCGCGACTCTTTTATGACGCATTATATAACGCGCCTGGCATTTTTCCCTTAATCTCTCGCGTTTCGTCGAGAGGTAGGTATGCATATT
The DNA here is from genome assembly GCA_963971345.1 of Andrena flavipes. Taxonomy (NCBI): domain Eukaryota; kingdom Metazoa; phylum Arthropoda; class Insecta; order Hymenoptera; family Andrenidae; genus Andrena; species Andrena flavipes. The sequence goes on from OZ020480.1 coordinate 47,054,193, forward strand.
GGACCACAGCGATTTGCACGATTATGGGTCATGCGAGGAGCGCAAAAAAAATCGCAACATGATCGGAGGGGATTGTGGTTAACCTTGATAATATCGCAGGTAATATTGCATTGTCGGCGCGAGCCGTGATTACTAAATCCAACGAATCCGATTTTTTCTACGCGATAACGTGCTCTAGATGCTATCGAAGTGAGTCGCTCCGGCGATGCGCATGTGTGACGCGCGCCGTTAACATATCGATTCAACGGAGGCATAATAAAAAAGAAGAAGAATAAGAAAAATATATATGCATCCTTGAAGAATGCAATCCTTATCTCCGTTTTACCATTGCGAGCTCCAGGTGTGCCTCGTAAATTAATGAAACGACAATGTTTGCAATTAAAAGAAGGAACCTGGCATAAAAGATTCATGAAGCGCGGTACGCCGCGGGAAAAAGAATAGCGTCGAGTAGGTTGGCGGATTTGCGTGTGCTCCTCGAGCGGAGATAAATCAGCGCCGGCTCCGCGGAGCGTGCAATAAGGATGGACCAGAATAGGGCAAGGTAAATCCGTGTCGAGTGCTCTTTCGAAGAATGGGATTAATTCCGCTCGGTAAAATGGCAACCAGGTCGAGTTGTAGGGAGAAACATAGATGCAGAGCCGGATTTACCTTTCGGAGTCCCTAGGCTGAATATTTGGTGGGCCCTCGGTTAAATGTAAGAAATAAAATAACGCTGATTTGTTTTTTCTTTATCATAATACTCGAATAATCTAAATAAGAATTTAATTTCAAAGTTAACATTGAATATCAAAACTAAACATAATATTAAAGATACAATATTAAAAACCAAAAAGTGATATCAGCGCATAGGTTCGGTCATATAAATCAGCGCAATATTTATATGACCGAACCTATGCGCTGATATCACTTTTTGGTTTTTAATATTCTAAAAATACGGTCGAAATTATAAATTCTTTAATTAAAGATACAAGTTAATAAAGATGATATAAAAAATGCTAATTTTTCGAAGAAAATATATCGAACGAGGGTCCCCCAGCTAAACGGGGCCATAGGCTTCAGCCTTGTTAGCCTAAGATTGTTAGCCTAAGATTCCAGTATTGCATAGATATAATGGCAATCTAAACGCTTCGATACAGAATCGGTTATCGAAAATCTCATCGTTAATTCTCCTTTCAGCGCCGACCCGTGACACGCCGCCGCGATGTCTTCATTAATATACCACCTGCATGGAACTCGCGCGGAATGGTGAACCATGCGGGGCGATCAATCATTTCGTCATTGCGACTTGCTTGCGCTACGTGCGAAGGTGTGGATTATGTGCACGATTCGCCCATAAATCGCGGGGGAACGGCTGACCAACGCCCTTCGCTCGTTTCACGCACTTTAACGGCAACTTGCGTCGGACAGGTGTAATTAAATTTCGTCCCCCTGTCCAATTACCGTCCAAGAGCCGCGAGAGATGTCACATCGAGCATCTTGACGATTTAATAGAGCCTTACATAAAGCCGCGCGCTTGTCGCGTCAGCCCCGATACCGCCGCGGCGGATAGGTTTAATTAATTTCAGCGATACAGTTCGTACGGGTCCGAGTACGGTATCCGTAAGTGTCTGCCGGTAATTACAACCGTGGAAATAGTAATTACGAACGCTCCTCGTAATCACGTGATGGCGAGTGGCTACCGTCGATTAGCGGTCTGCATATTACGTCGCGCCGTTAAACATAAACGTACACGCAGCGTGTTCGCAGGCTCTTGTAAATTCGAGTGACACTCAGATTTTGCTAGCACGCGACTAATTATGGGGAGATTCTCGTGTAACAGCCCAAGAGATTTAGAATTTTTTTTTTTTTTTAAAAAAACTGTTGTTAATATTGCATTAAACTCTTTTGGGATATAAGGAGACATTTTTAAACTTGCAGAAAATATTATTTTTATGTCGATCCTCCCGATTATTTAATAATTATTTTGAAATATCTTCGACGAAGTTGGCACCTGTGTAGGGAATTTAATCCCGGTCATTATTTAGTATTTTTAAAGTCTATCTCGGGATTCCGGGACTAATCTCGGGATTTAGTAATAGAAAAATTCAGTAATTAAAATGATTTATTATGTGCTAAAATTCTAAATCTTTATTTAAAGTAGAACAATGAATAATAATAAAGTCTCACTATGTAGATAATATCAGTAAACCATTATGAAGATTTTTGGAAATGCGAACAAAGAAACAGCAAAGCACCTAAAGTACGTATCTATAATGACTTTACGTAATCAGACAACTTTCGATTTGCAATTCGCGCGATTTCGAACTAACGGAAAGTGAGAATATCATTATTAAAATAAATATAGTTTAGTTAGTTACACGTGATTTAATATTATTATTTAAATAAATCATTATGACTATGTTCTTTTAATCTGTTTATTTTTATATTTTTTAGGTGTTCACAAAGTAATTCACATTTTTAAAAAATTCCGAAATTCTCGGGATTATTTGTATCAAATACCGGGATTTTTGGAGTCCAAAAAACAGCCGGGATCGCGGGATCACACCTGTCACAGTTATCTGATCGCAAAGAGAAGAAAATTTTCTTAAAGTTAAATAATTTACGCTGATACTGGACCCAAAATTTTGATTTTACTTTCTATTTATTATAACACCTTTTTGGTCATATAAAGATTAATATGAAAGGAAAAAAGTTACTTTTTCTTGTAAGTGCTGTAACTCTTTCAATTTTTCTTTTTTTTTCATTAAAGTGGACCAGTCCCAGCGTAAACTATCTAACTTTAAGAAACTTCTATTTTTTTTCTATTTCCTGTAACAGGAGTTACATCGTCGAAGAGGTGAACAAGATTCTACAATAATTACTAAATAATAAGAAGGATCGACATAAGAAAAATATTTTCTGCAAGTCTAAAGATGCCTCCTTTTATCCCAATGGAGTTTAATCCAATATAACCAACAGTTATTTCCAAAAAATTCTTAAATATCAGTTGCTTTTGGAGCGAGAATATTGTTGACGAGATCCTCTATCCTCTTTAGAGACGTACCAAAAAAAACACAGTTTTTACCCATGAGTAAGATGTAAAAAAATATCAGCCATATATTCTTATTATTATTGAAAATAAACAGGCATTGTCCAATACAAAGCACAGTTACAACGACACGATAGTGTTATCCTGACACAATAGTCTGCATAGCTTCCCCCTAAAAGAGAAAGTAGTACCGGAAAAAGAAGTCGACATAGTCTATGTAGGAGCTAGAACTGATGATTACGCGATATGGGCGAAGTGACCCATATTTTGATTTGAATTTGCGAGATACTAAAGGTGGCCTAATAAGGGATATATAATAATAATAATTAATGGAGATACGTCCCTGCAGAAAGGCAAAAAAATTGGTCTTCTAGAATACCCCCCTTAAATCTCGCGAATTCCCGAGAGCTTCGCGAGGCTATTATTATTAATTCTGGTGATGTAGAATCGGGAGGTCGATGGGCGGACGCTGGTTTCAACCCCTCGGGTTGATCGCCGGGCGGTTCTTGAATTTTAACACGCTTATAGCGGTGATTTAGAGCCTGAATGCATCGACCCGGTTGACGAACCGACGGTAAATTGGTTAATTCCATTGCGATTAATGGGTCGGTGGATGCTAGGGAGCGTTTCTATGATCGCTCGGTCCCTCCAGTTAAAGGCCCAATTGCCGATAGCTTCGGATCTCGGTCCTTAATCAAATTCAATAGAAAAATAGACCTGGGGCTACCCTTTCCACGGGTTGTTGTCGAAGGGATATTACCGTGCCGGATGGTAATGACCCTCCCTATTGCTCCAACTTTGTTCTCACGTTGGCAGTGCGTAGTTGGCGATAGACTGAAGGGGACGGCCTGCGTTTCGTTCTTTCGACAAGGAAATCAGGAAAGGCCAACCGAGAGATTCGAGAAATTCAGCGGAACTTCAGGTACGTGGGAACTTTGAATCCAGTAGGTACAGATATTCCCTTGCGAGTTAAAGAGTCGCACGTGTGTGGCAAATCGAAAAAAAAACTCTCATAGTCGGCGATAAATTTTGATTAATGTAGCTGTGGTATCGATAAAGAAAATCTTGTGTGGATATTCAATTTTTTCACACTTTTTCTTCGCTCGAGTGTGCGACAATGTCGGAGACGCCAGTTCCAGTGGCTCATCCAGCGACTTCCTAGCACGTAACGATAAATCGATTTCCTCGCGTGGTAGAATAATCCGATCACCGGGATTTATTGGACAGCGAAAGTCCGGGGAGCCCGAAGTCGAATCAGTCTCACTGTCCGAGGGATATGTTTCCCGCGAAGTCTATGTATCCACGGAGACCCAGTTCATCTCATGCCCGCCGTTAACGGAGTAAATATACCGGCGACATTGGCACTGCTCTCCTCGATCCTTTGGCTTCTATTCTTGGACGAATCCGTGCTGCATCTCGCTTCACAGAAATAGCCTCTAGTATTTTCCCCCGTCTAAGAAAATTTCATTAAAACACGCTCTTATCGAACACGTTCAGAACGTGTGACTCATTAACTTGGAATTAACACAGCTCCTAAGTAGTTAAGGCCGTCGCGCATTTTGGTGAAGCGTGTCGAAGAAATTAAGGAGTCTCGCTACTTTGACGGCCTGAAAAGGAGCGCGATATTTGGAATTTTTTTAAGAGAAACCCTTAAATTATATTAATTGAAAACTTTATGCCTATATTTGTACATGTTTAAGGAACATTTAAAAAATATTAATTTAAAAAAGGGACTTCACATGTTAACGCGTTTGTCTCAAGAAAATGTTTTTTGAATTGGTTAACATGATATCTCAAAAACCAATTTACCCAATTCACCCAATTTACTTCAAACTTGGCATATATATTCAGTAGATGTCCCAATTCAACAATTTGGTCATTCACTGGTTGCTTTACCCTATATGGATAGATGAAAATATCTACCAAGTTTCAATTTTTGTTTAGTACTAGGTCAATAATCTCTGAAACATTAAAATACCGTACTTAAATTATGTAGATTAAAATTTTCACACGTGTTTCCTTTTGGAGATTAGATGGAGTTATTATTTATTAAACAATATTTTCAAATGTCGAATTCTTTGATGCAAAATGCACTTCAACAATTTAAACGAACCAAAACGTGCTATTCTTCATGGCGAAACAGGATAATGTGCTAGTTTTCGCCGCAAAGTACGAATTTTGCTATTCTTCATGACTAAGGAGTAAATATAGTATTCGTCAGAATTCGCCTTCTTTACGTGGCAATCTGAAACGTGCTGTTTTTATTAAACGATTTTATTTGGCTTCGATCAATGTTTGATCAATGTTTGTATGGTTCAAATCTGGCAACTGAAATTTAACCCACTTCCAACTATCCAATTGTCTTAACTTTGCAGGCGTGCGTAGTTTGGATGATACTACAATATTTAAAAAAAAAATTAACCCCGACCAGTTAAAAAAATTACCCAGTCGTCAATAAATATAACCCATAACTACGAATCCAAACGACTTGAAATCAGTCACTCGCGTTCTTTACGAAAACGACAAAAAGCCGCTACGTTCGGGTCACTAGTCGCATCGCGATTTGAAATTAAATATAAGATATTTCTAAAGAAGTCAGAGCTACGAAATGTAAATCCGTAAACACTAAAAATTAGAAGATAAAAGATATATAAAAAAAAATTTATGTTAAACGATTTTATTAGAAATGCACTAAAGACTACGAATTAATTATTTTCTTGTACTGCAATTTCGATGGTGTTTTTTCAGTTTAAATACAATCGTGGATTTTGTAGTTTACTTTCGATAGGTGACCACAATTTTGTCATCTACCTAAATTAACGATTACAGAAAATATTGTGTAATCAACTACACAATTACATTTTAATCGTAATTTGTAAGTTGTAATTAGATTACATTTTGTCCAACTCTGCACAACGCTAAGCGAACTTAAGAAACATAGCAAATCTTGGCTGCGTGCGATTAGTAGATATCCCCGAGCTTCAACCGCGGGACTTGAACACCCTCTATTATCTATCCACTGCTCGTGTTCGGTTCTGTATAGGTGTAATGTAATACAAAAGCGGCAGATTCGCGGTTCGCAATGACTATCGATATGAGTGAAAAATGCGAGCGATAAGAGAATTATCGAGGACGAGCGAGGAAAGCGCGAGGCGGCGATGAGGCCTGTCCGACCCGCAGTACGAGAGTTACATTTCGTCCCAGCTGTGTACGCGTGTAATTCGATTATATTCCGCTTTCGAGGCGCCGCACGTGTCCCAAGAGCAAAATATCCTAGTGCAGCGACTGGCGGATTTGTATCGACAGTGGCGGCTTGAATATCTGGAGGCCTGAGTTCGGGGAGTGTCACGTATCGACGACAGGCGAGCCTGGGACACCTGACCATCGAGTACCTGCCACCTTCGTTCCTTTCGATCTGCAGCTCGCCTCCGAAGCGTAAGTGTCAACACTCGCCACCTGGACGCGCCAGACGCTTCACGAGAAGCCGACGTGGCGAGGCCTCCTCGCGAGGGGATGACGATCGTCGTCCTTCAAGCAAGTAGAGGCGTTGTTCGCATCGACACGCTTCATCGAAGCCTTGACTAAAATGCTTCTCCCCGGCGGCTGTGCCCGCGATTATGGGTGCATTCCGTACTTTTTGCGTACTAAAACAAGCAAAACGCTTTCAGCAAACGCTAAACGAGATTAGCCTCGATTGTAACGATACCAGGCGATCGAGCCTCCATTGATCGCGCACGGAGCTTGAATACAGATTCTCCAAGTGTCCATTCATGCTGCGCTTCGGGGGAAGGGGACTCTCGTCTTCCTGCTGCGCAGAAGGCAACAACGGACACTTTTGTTTCTTGATTTCCTGCCGCGGTTGGATCGGAGGGACCGAGGAAGAAAGTGAACGTTCAGGCGAACGGGAAAGGACAACGGTGGTGGGACGATTCGCGCGAGCGACTTGTAACCGTGCTCCTTTTTTTCTCTCCACGATTAAAGGGAAATTCTCGTGTAACAGCCCCCGAAATTTATGATTTTTTTTAAATACTATTGTTACTATTGCATTAACCTCTTTTGGGATATAAGGAGGCATGTATAAAGTTGTAGAATTTTTTTTATGTCCGTCCTTCTTATTATTTATTAATTATTATGGAATCGTGTTAACCTCTTCGACGATGTTGGCGTCAGGTGTAGCACCTGTCACAGCTATCTGATTGGGAAAAGAAGAAAAATTTCTTAAAGTTAAATAATTTACACTGGGACTGGACCTGAAATTTTAATTTTACTTTTTAGTTATAACAGTTTTTCGCCGATATAAAGAATAATATGAAAAATTTGTCGAAGAAAAAACTTGTTTTTTCTTTCAAACACTATAACTCTTTCAATTTTGCATTTTTTTTCTTTAAAATGGACCTATCTAGCGTAAATTATATAACTTTAAGAAACTTATATTTTTTTTCAATCTGATGACTGCGATAGATGCTACACATCCCGCCAACAGGAGCAGATTCCATAATAATTAATGTATAATAAGAAGAATCTTCATAAAAAAAAATATTTCCTGCAAGTTTAAAGATGCCTCTTTATTTCCCTACAGACTTTAATCCAATGCGATCAACAATTTTTTAAAAAAAATTCTTAAATATCAGTTACTCTTAGAGCTGTTAGACGAGAATTCCCTGTAGGTAATTGTTGTGCGTTGTATGGTAATTGAAGAAAGCAAGTGCCCACTCTAGCGTGCAAGCATCGTTGAAACGCACGGGCATTCCCAATCCTAATTGCTCTATTACCTTACGCTTGACGATTCCACGTCATTTTTGCGGTGAATAAAAACCGAGGAATGAAGCGGTATGAAAAGGTACGCGAGCTCACCTTGAGGCCCTGCCGCAATTATATCGATACAATGAGATCAGTTCGAGGGCGTATCGCGATTTTCTCGCGTAAATCACTGTTAATGATTCCGGTGCACAGTAGGGTGTTCAGTGGTAATTGATTCTCTCGTATGTCAACCAATGGATTTATTATACAGACCACGTCGCGTTGTTTATTCCAAGGCGATCGGGGACAGTCGAACACACGCGGCTCTCGATATTTCATTATCCCGTGGGCCATCCGACGATCGCGCGGCAATCGAGCAAAGTCCTCCTACAACTACTATAGATAGAATCATTATTTCTATTTCCTGCTGTTTTCGAGGAGACGAAACGACAAGGGCTAGCAGGCGAGCGAAGGACACGGAGGGAAGAAAAGGATCGTGGACTCGATAATAGACCGTGGCTTTTTAGAGCAGGCGTTTTATTCTCGTGTTTACCTCGAGGTGAACTCGCCGCTCAATTACGATGGATTTAATGCAGCAGAGAAGGTGTACTTCAATCCGATTGGTTTGCCGCTTACGGATCTGGCACCGCCTCTGACTCTGAGGATCGTTTACGTGTACGTGCAGCGCGTATCGCGATCTCTTAACGGGTGGGTGGCTGTGTCGCGATAAACTGTATGAATGATCGAGGGGCTTGATAGAGGGATCGTTAGAGGACGTTGAAAATGTTTCTCGTGAAAGGGCGCGGAAGAAATCTCCGTAACGAAAAGCATAATCGACCAGCGCTAACTCAATCAGTGAGATTGGATCTAGACGATTGGATTAGCCTCCTTGGCGTTCAAATTGATCTCCACGGTGCACTTCGACGCGAGCTTCCTCACGGGTGCAAGGGAAGCCTACGTCACCCTGCGCAGCAACAATTTTTGCAACAGTCCCCGTGGAAAAAAGGCACGCCACCTTTTTGCAACTTGTCCAGCTCATGTTACTTCGTGGCCCAAATAACGGTACACCCGATACTCGTATCCTTTCGCGCCTTTCCAAGCGACACAGCTTGATTCACGGCCCAGGACTGCCGGGAGTTATCGCGGATGAATAATTACCTCTATAAGAGATCTGACGGCGCGTCGATGCCAGTAATAACTTTCAAATAAATCACCGGCCGATGATTCAGTCTCGCCTCTGTCCCGTTTCCTCCTATTGTTCCATCGCCGGGATCCTCGGCCGTTTAATCATACGCGCGCTAGAGACTGTCCTCGCCATTATCGCATCATCTGGCATCCTCGTGCGGCCGCGTGATTTGTCGCGAATTAGCCGACGAAAGCCGCGGGCGGCGCGAAGTAGCTGTGCGATAAAGTATGTGGACAGGGTACACGGGGCTGGGATCGGCGAGAAAGGTCAGTGTTGCGCCGTCACGGAAGTCGTTCGCGCCCAGACACCTACCGCCGAATCCGGTTCGAAAGGATTCCAGGAACGAGCAAACGATTGTTATATTTCATTCCGCCGTACGTTAGCGATCGCTTCGCTTATCGGGCCCCACGATCAAAGGCTGCAGAGACACGGTGATTGTGTCCGCGTCATACAAAGGACTCGGTTAACGCTTAAACGATCCGCGAGACGATAGAGTAGCCAGGATGTCCATGGTAAACGGTGCGCTGGAAAAATGCACGAAAATATGGGTCAAGAGCTGCGGCGGCGAGCTCGACTTCGCTGCAAGGACCCTGGTCGGTCTTCTCTTTAATTTCAATCGGCCCTCGAAAGTGGATACACAGCGGCGACACACGATGCCCGAGAGCTCCGATCGGCCCGATCAGACTGGACGTCATTGAATGCCACCTAAGGCATGACTCTATTCGACGTCCTTCGTCGGTTCCGTGACCGGGTCTACAGCCATGTTCTCCGTTTCGTCCAGTTCAGAGGAGTTGCATAACACGCGGGTGAACAACCCGGGAACTGTCTTCGAATTCAGCCCGCGCCTTGTACGCCGACGATTTACGTTGCGAAGGCAATGATGGATGGCAGAGCCGGCCAGTGGAGGCTTTCTATCGGCGAAAAGCTGTCCAAAGTTCGAGCCAGCCCCGGACCCCACCTTCCGAGGGAGGGGAAGCCTTGTTCTAAGCGATTAGCCCCCGCTGTTCAACCACGGGGGGCCTCGACGGTTCGATAGCCCCGGGCCTCAAAAATATTAATGCGGGCCTGGTTCGAGCTCGGTTTCTAGTTCAGACCGGGTAATCTTAGATCGAAATAAGAAAAGGGAAGCGATGTATGAAGGGACACGTAATAGGCGAGTCGACTTTCAATTTCGAAAGCCGGTATATAAAGTCGGTACCCCGCGTTTCGCCTTTGCAATCGATACGCGCCCCTCGCCTCGCGCGGGGGCGTGACCATGCCTCTCGATTTCACGGAAATCGGCGAGATAAGCGAAGGATGTTGAAAGAAGCGCGACAAGGATCTAACGACTCTCTGAAATGACGCTTTCCAAGCGAATGTAATCGGTTTTCGGTGTCGGCAGAGGCGTTGGTCAACAATGAATGTTTCTACGATCGGATGGCACTCTGTGTCTCTGTGTACCTACACCGGACTCGAACCAGAGAAGAAGCGTGTACAAGGAAGCACTCGATCCAAGCCGATCCCGGGATTTTTGCGCGATACCTTTTATCGCAGCGAAATTGTTATATTTATGTAACGCGACACGAGCGGAGAAAACGCGACGGTTGTATTATCTCACGCGACTTCGTTACCTTCGTCGGGATAGCGGTTTCGAGGATAAGTGCGCGTTAATTAATGCCATTCGTTCCCGCGCAGCATCGTCGCCAGGGTCTTACAATATAAACGCGAAGTAATTGCCCTTTTCCATCTCCCTCGTTTTTAGATTTCTATTAAACGGCGATCGCGTGTGCCAAGCCAAGCCGAACGTGTTCCCGTCGCACGTTGTTCCCCCTCCTTCGGTCGTTTCATTTACATCCAGCGATATTGAAATGATAGACGGTGTAGAACACCGACCGGTACAAATCTGTCTGGTAGATTAGAATTTTTCCCTGGGTTAATACGCGCCGCGGGGAGCGCGTGATATTCGCAGGTGATCGGTGGTCCGAGGGGGAGGAGACTCCGCGGGATTAATTCGCGGCAATTAATTGCTAAAATACCGGGAACGGTAAGGAGCACGCGAAAGGCGAAGGCACGAGCACGCGCGCCTCTGTTATGTAAACTGCCGTTTCCGGTTCTGAAATATGTAAATCGATTCTCATGAAAAAATGCTGAAATTCCTCAGAAATCATAATTGAACATACATAGGTGGCTTAGGGGGAGATTGCGGGAAAAAAGAAGCGAGCGCGATTCTTTCGATCGCGAGCGTCCTAAACTATATTCGCCTGTCCCTGAACCTGTAAGAATGGCTTTTGCCCGTACCCAGCGTATATAAGACAGACGACGTCCTATCACAAAGCGCAGTGTTAGATTACTACCTCGACGTCAACAAGCGAGCATCGTGTTTATCGGCGAACTAGCTCCGGTGTTCCCACATCCAGCGACCGGCACCGTTGTCCTAATTTTTCGCTGGCGAATTTGAGAATCCTCGACTGATCATGGAAGCTGTGATGGCGTCCAGCCGCGAAAAATCCGCCCGCGTCGACGGGAACAAGGGTCAGACGAATTTCGCGAAAGACGTGCCGAAAGTCGCCAAGTACACGGTAAGCTGGCAATCATCTCTGGATCGTCCCGATCCCCCTGGGATTTAAGGGACCGATCCGATTCACGTCGCTGATCAGCGCGTGATTAATTGGCCCTCGATTATGTTCTTTTTACCATTCTTTGTTGCGCTCGGCTTATTACGTGCGCAAAGCAATTTACGATTATTATGCTTGTCGTTTGATGGCGAATGTCCATTTATAGCATTGAAACGGTATAATTCTGTCTCCGAGATAAGATGAAGTGTCATTACGGGAAGGTAGTAACCATGACAGGACTCCCAGCAGAATTTTATCGTCCGCGGAACGAGCCTTCCTCGCGTGATCCAACCAATGTCATAAAACTGAACGCCATACTTCTGCTAGCACCTAATGACGAATAAATTTCATCCCAGCGGTGGAAGATGCTTAACCGCGGATTTGTGTGTGGGCTAACCTAGAGCGGCAAATTTTGGGGAGCAACACAGAGGCTTGAGGCAACTCTAAAAACAACTCACTTCTCTTTGATTTGCCATATTCAATTATTTTTTAAATTGTCGCGAATAGATACTTGTTACCTTAGGGGCGCCAAATCTCCAAATTCGCTCCTGAAGAGGTCGTTTAAAGTCCCATTCTGTTTCGTAGCATTCGATATCGAAATGCGGGCGCCATTTATTCCATTACGAAATACTGTATCGAAGCGGACCGACCATAGTTTAGTATAACAGTCGATGGAGATAAAACGTTGCAGAAACGGGAACGCATCGCGAGTCACAGCCGATGCAATGGGCCACGTCAATTGCCGCGTGTGAAAGCGTTAATTCAATTCCCGTTTACCGCGAAAACAACGAATTGTCCCTGTTGCATTAGGTTACATTTGCATACGTGCATCGGGTTGCACGCTGCATTGTTACTACCGGGAACTCCGGCGTTCAAATATGCTACGTTGTCTGAACTCCAACGCCATGCTGCGTTCCTCCAGCCAAGGTGTACACCTTGCAAAGATTCCAGGCATAAGCTAATGTCCAGAAGCATAACCGACTCACTAATGAAGTAAGCTATTTCCAAAGACTCGTCCGCGATGGTCTCGAGAGGAGCAGCCTCGTCCAACGAGTTCCTGTCGAAATTAAACGGGTCCCAAAAAAGATTTGCTGCCTGTTTCAGCTGGCGGATTCGGCGGACAGTGAGACCGTCGACATGGACTACCACATCCAGGTGGTGACCAAGGATGACAAGCTGAGGATACTCCAGTTCCTCAGGAGGTTCTTCTTCAGGGACGAGCCGCTGAATCAGTGCATCGGGCTGATACCGGAAGGCGAGGACAGCACCTGCCTCGAGCTGGAGGAATATTGCAGCATGTCCACGCTCTCGAACAATCTGAACTTAATAGCAGTCTCGACCAGCGGCGCTGTGGTGGGTGTTGTCTTAAATGGTAAGAATCTAACCCGAGCTCCAAAGCCTCGGGGTATCTGTGTCACTGATTTACCAGCGTTTTCACTGTTCATTGGGTTATTTACGCGAAAGCTGACTGGCTAAGTTTCTGTTTACGCAGTTCCTCGTATATCTGGGTTAATAACACGGTCTCGTATGAGGAACACGTTATTCCCGGGCAGAAACTGATGACACGTCGACCTAAAGCGTTCCGCGGCCACGAAACCGATGACAATATTCCGCCTCGGGGCCCATCCGCTCCGTACTGGATTCTCGAATATCGGTACGAATAAGAAAAGTACGCGCGCTGTCCGGCAAAATATTCGCGCGTACGTAACGGTGTGGAGACCGTTGTTCGATTCAAAATAGATCGATGCGAAAGATACGGTAAATTGCAGTAGAGTCCTTGCGCGTTGGCGAACGATTTTCATAGAGACGCGTGCAAACAGTTGCCGTAACGATACGCTCAAAAAATGTATCGGAAAAATAGGCCTCTGAAAGTGGGGAAGACACACCTACTGCGAAACGGTACTGTTCTGCGTTACATAAATTGTTATGAGAGGCTCGAGCAGTCGCGCCAGACTTATTAATCGCTACCGGTTGTCGCAACCACGGTAATTACGTTATTCTATCGACAGAATCGAGTTAGTCACGCGTTATTGAGATTATAAAAGTCTGCTCGTAGCCGGCGCAAGAACTTAGGGGGACAATTAGAATGCAGAGATAAGCCGAATCGCGTGTCCCGTTAGATCGGCGCACGGTATTGTTTACCATCGGACGTGCCCACCGATCGCAGCCTCAATTATGCTTTATCGTCTCTCCAACGAGGCGGAACAAACGGCGGCAATCGTGAACTTGTTCCCTTCGCTAAATCCCCAGACCTCGAGAGCGTTGAATGGGAAACAGCTGCGTGCCAAGCTCGAGGCGCTCGAATTGTCGCTTCAAATGCTAAGCAGATGTTAAAGAGTTACCTTCGACGTAATTACGCGAGGCTGATATTCTTACGGCGCGGCGCTTCGTCAATGTAAAGCGATCTGCCGAGTAATTAACGTTAATAGCATCAGTCATCCGATTTACGATACAGATGAGTCAATGTATAGAAATAACGGTCTTTCTTTGGAAACGTTCGGTCGACTAAAGGGAAGAACAGAAACTGAATGAACGTTGAACCGGTTCACGCTAATTCACGATTTGGACATAGGTGTCTAGCTTTAGTCGTCGCGAATGCACGCGATGAGATACTTAATGCTCTATGGTAATTAGAGACCTTTAAAGTAGAATGCAAGTACATACGCCATTCATTGTGAAACATGCAAATCAATGATACGTATATATTGAATTTATGACCTGCAACAATGTTTCTTAGTGGTCGTGCGTGACGCGTTCTTCGCACATGTTCCAACTGATGTTACGGCCGTTATTTATTCACGATCGATAAGGTGCACCGAGTTTAGTTGTAACTGACATTCAATAGTTTAAACATTCCGCTTTGCAAATTAGGTTTAATAGGTGCAAGCCACGGCACCTAATTGCACATTCAGATTCAGTTCGATTGGACGCTAAGTTATGGCTTACCCGTTGCTTGCAGATAAGTTGGAGCCGACAAGCGACGAGGAGCCGGAATACATCACCACGTGCGAGAATCCCAAGTTCAAAAAGATCCTCAGGCTGCTGTATTACGTCGACAAGAACCTGTCCCGCGACGGAATTTACCGGGGCCTGAACGTCCTGGACATTAGAATAATCTCCGTAGACAGCAATTGGAGGGGCAAAGGAGTCGGCAAAGCTTTGGTAGAAAAGGCGCTGTAAGTGATCCCCTTAATTAATAAGTTGGCGCGCCTTTGTACCATTTGAATTTCGTCACGTTGCAATGCCAGTTAAACGATATTTAATGCTTACATACATGAAATATAATTATGCCTGTTCTTGAATTGCACGTAGCACACCTGACGAAATCACGACCATCTTCTTTCCAGCATTATTTAGATCGATTCACTATCGATGCACAGTTGATTTTAAGGGGTTATGTTGACTTCGCAGAGCAATCGGGCGGGAAAAAGGTTTTCATGCTGCGCGCACAGTCTGCTCGTCCTTTTTCTCCGGGAAGCTTTGCCTGCGATTGGGATTCGAACGAGTGTACGAGTTAAACTATGCCGATTACCACGGCGAAGACGGTAAACCTGTATTCACCCCGGCGCATCCGCACACGGGGATCGTCACGTATATTAAGAAGCTGTGAAGAGCGGCACGGTCCATTTCCCGAAATCGAGTACCTGTTTAGAATCGAGGAACGCACTCTGACATTTGTACAACTCTTCGCTTTTAGTCTTGGCGGCTATTCCGGCGCCTTCTTCCTTCCACTTCCTGTTTCTCTCTTTTAAACGGCTCTCCACTTTATTTATTATTTTTGTATGAATTAACGTAGCCCGCGTCGTGACAATTACTCTGTTGGACCTACACATCGATTATCACTGTCGACGTCACGTGTACTGTCGATAGTATAAAGAGATGATATATTTCTTGCTGTCTTAAAATATAAATTACATAATTGTAATAATATTTATAAAGAGGGAGTTAATTAATACTTTAGATATAGAAACTTATGTTTTTGTAAATTATTGTAAATTCGTTGTAATAATTCTTATCAGTGTCCGAAAGTTACACAGTCCCTATAACATAAAGCAACATAGGTACTCTTGTGTAATAGATTTTAATAAAAGTCCTGTTTGTCCTACAAGCGTCAACCTTTCTTCAATGCTCTATCCTCCAAAAGTTCTAATTTATAGTTTGTACAATATATTTGAATAGCTATTTACAATCATCGTAAGATACCTTACAAAAAGAGAATAAAATTCTACTCGTCGACTAGTGTAATTACATAAATCATATCACAATTAATACATTATTTAGCATATGGTCCAACACCATATTGTTTACTTAAGTCAAGTATGCGTTGAAACTGCTCCTCCGTTGTTTTAAGCTTCCCCTGTTTCTTAATCTCTTCGTATTCAGCCTGGTACTGTGCACTTTTCTTTAACAATGCCTCTCTGTCGAAGATTAAAGATTTCAGAATAATCAGTACTTGAATAAGTGTTCCAAAAACCATGATAGCTATGCACAGCATAACTGATCTTGCTCGATTCTGCTTATTGCTGTCCCAGTGTACATTAGAATTATTTCTCCAATTTGTGTCCCAATATCTAGAAATGGTTTAAGCTCTATAAATAGCTTCTCTTAGATTTCAAGAGAAACAAACGTAGACGCGTAATGTACCTTTGGTAATCGCGTTGCGTGTATTGATAATTACTATGCTCAGAGAAATTTGGATAGGAAACGTTGTTATATTTTAAACTTCTATCATACTCCTGCCTTTTGCTCGTCTTACTCAGGACCCTGTAAGCTTCGTTAATCTTTACAAACTCGGCGTGGCTTCCTTTACCGCCACTGTCGGGATGCATCTACGAACGGTCAAGCTTTAAATATGAAAGGAGAATAAACAATTTATATACGAGTTTCATCGAATACAGTGTGGAAATAGTACAGACTATTGTATTTTATGAATTGTCTGTTTAAAACATTAATGACTCACTTCCTTCGACAGTTTAATATAAGCATCCTTTATTTCCTTGTGGGTTGCGTTAGAAGGGATGTGTAACGCATCATAGAGATTACACTGATATCTTTAAAAAACAACTCACTTTAATTTCATTAATGTGGCTGGCAGAACACACGGTAGTGTGTCGATTCTAACCTTTGATGATGGCCAAAATTTCCGTAACTACGAATTAACACAGGTATCTCGAGTTTATACGCACGAAAAATCTGTGCCATTTCTCCTCCCTTCTTCACACAGCCACGAATTTGAATAAATTACGCGGATTCAGTTAAATGGGAAAATCAAGTCATGTTATTTTGCAATATATAGGTTCTTCAATAATATTGTACTTTCGATATCACAAATTTTCGAATATATCCATTTCGCGTGGGTACAGCTACGAATTTTATACGAATTTCAATTCAATTTGCGAAGTGGACAAACAAGGAGAAAAGAATATGGTCGTTCCTCGACAATACATTTACCAAAGTTGATGTTTCATTTTTAACTAATTTCAAGTCATCGCAATTGCGTAGCATAGACTGTCTTATTTTAAAATGCGACGTAATTCGTTTGTATATATTTTACTTTAAAACGATCGAGGGTAAAGGCATCGTCGATTTGGTGAATTAAATATTTATTAAAAACCGAATTCAGTTTTTATAATATAGTAACAATTCGCATTTGCGTTTAGTTTATAGTATAAAATATATTACAATATGTATACAGGAAACATCCTTAAAGGTATAAGATAGGCCTCAAGCCCAGCTCGATGTCTATGCATACCATGCTTATCGTACGATATTTTATGCATTATTTGTTATGCGTATTGTATAAGCTCTAGTACCATCGAAAACCTGTTACGTACGTAGATTTCCTATTGCATATCCTATGTACAAATTGTACGTTGTGACAACAAATTGTGACTCAAGTCTTTATCAGTAGATGTGAATTAAACTATTTAGTGGTATAAAGGTCCTAAGGTTCACTTATAAAAAAATTATCAATTGTCATGTATCTAAATTTGTTTTCTAAATACTTATTGGCTTGCCATTGTAAATAATGCCTTGAATCAAATGCATTGGCACGAATGACGTCTCTGTATAATCAATACGAATAAAAATTTTAAACCTACATTGTCTAAAACTATGAAACTAAACAGAAATAAATATCGCACCGGAAACACTTCGATGAGGTCGCGTTCTAATAAAACATCTTACAAGAACAATGGCCATGCGTTCTATGATCGAAATATGTAAAACATCAATAAGGCATCGCTACGAATTTTCAATTTTTTAACGTGGCAAATGGTTATTGGTAGCTTAATTTGTAGAAGATTGTAAAATTATTTAAAACTCTATACACCTCAAGTAGTATAACTTACTTCATTTCGCAACTCGTGACAGTATCACTTTGTGGGAATTAGATCTGCCGCTTTCTAGTAATAAAATATATATGTATCCATGACTTCTGTAATGCTTTTAACAATTCGAATACGAAGGCAAGTAATATCGTTCTGCAAGCAATCTGAATACTTTCAAGATTACTACATACTCAGAATATGTCTACTTAGTTTTGCTTTCGTGCAACGGTACGTCCGGATATTTCGGGAACTCGGCAGCGTCCACGGGATTTCTTACTTTAAAGCTGGGGAACAAGCCTGTCATACTGGTTCTGGTGTTGTAACCTTTAGAGTAACCGTCCCAGTGGTTCCCGAAAACTTCAATTAAATCTCCCGTTTTCAGCTCTATCTCGCCAGTTTTCCTTGGCTTGTGATCCAAAATCGCTTGATGAGGATGTGGATTTTGACCCCCGTAATAGTAGATATCATCCAGTGACGTAAATCGATTATAAGCGTCTAGATAATACGTTTGCATCAGTTCGTACGCCACGCGGCATACTTGGGAGCTAAACGTGCATACCAAATAATCACACTCAGACAGCAGTTGTATGTCTATAATTATTCCTTGCAAGGAGGAATCTGAATATCGTTTCGCGACCGATGCCGTTTCAGCTATTTCCGGATCCCCTATTATCTCGTAGTTCGGATAACGATTTCTCGCTGTCGTAATCACCTTCGGATCATCGCTGGCCAGAAAGACCCTTTTCACGTCTGGTTTCGTTTCAAGTTCATCGAAATATTGCTCGACTTTCACCATGTATTCGTCTATGTCGTGATAAGCAGCTTCGGTTCCAACTTTATCCGTTCTTCGTACATGAATTCCGACAATGGGCTTCTTAAAACCGAGCCTCTCTTTTGCATAGTCTAATGTCTTCTTCACGTGTTCTTGAGGTCTCATTAAATACTTCAACACTTGGCCCACCCACCACACTAATGGATGCCCATGAATTTTCTCCAATCTCGTAGCTAAATCTGCAGGTACACTCGGCGGTTGAAACCTTGGCTTCGGATAAACATTATCCACGATTGGCAATGAAATTACTTGCTTAGAGGAGTCGCCTGGCCAATTAGCGTGCGTCGCTCCATTTATCGATACGCACGTATCACTGAGTGGCTTGAAAACCGATTCCCAGCCATCTTTATGATACCTCCATCCCTTAGATTTTATTATTAATGTTCGTTCCGTGCCATAAGCAACCAAGAAGCAGTAGGTAATATGATGGATCTGCGAAACATGAAAATCTTATTTGCAACTTTCCGTAAAAACGGTGTTGGTTTTTATACGAGACAAAGCTTCTTTAACCTGACAGCCAAAACCGCAACCTTTGTTCAAGCTGCACACCAACTTCCTCGCTTTGCTGCAGTCGCTAGGATTCTGTAAATACCTTAAAAGACACAAACATTTTTACACGCTCCTAATAAGTTAGACAATGAATAATTAAGAAACGATTAATACCTGAATCTTCTTTGTACAAGATCGGACAGATCTTTCCCTTCTTGCTTCCTCCATTCATCGTAGCCGTCTACTCTTGTTAATCTATCGATATCTATTACAAGAGATCTCTTATGATCCCAAATATTCTTTATCGTATCTTGTATTCTCTTCTCTCTTTGTTCGTAGCTCAATTTATCAATGCTTTTCCTAAATTTATTTAATTCTGCACTAACATAATACCTGTCTCAAAAATTAAGGTATTGTATATAATATTCCTAGCGTTTAAATAATCAATCAGCGCCTTATATATTACACTTACCATGTCTCTTGTACATTATTCCTTATCCTCCTTCGTAATTCTTCGTACTCCGGTAGAGGGATACCGTGTTTAACATCATCTTGATGCTCCAACAAATTATCATAAAGCGACACCTTCTCAAACTTATCTTGCATCAAACCTAAATGATCCCCTTGAATGGATTTCGACCTGTCTCTGGAAATTACGTTATCCTGTACAACGAAAAGATCACAGGGCTCTTTGTTTGAAATTTCAGATAAACCCGTGTGCTCTCGTGATCCTTTTAACGGACTTACCCAAGGACCAAATTTTTCAGTGCCTCGTTCTGCTTCTTGAGGATCTCGAAATCATTAACCATTTGAGCCAAACGCTGGGCATTTTCTTTGTTCGTGGGGCCCTCGTGGTTGGACGATAAACTATTAGTCTTAAAGATATGCGACACTGATACGACCAGTATCAAGAGCCACGTAGCTAACAATGCTATTCCTACTTTTCCTAACCAACCAGGCCGCCCTGACCAAAATGTTGCCATTTTATATTATGGTAATAGGATTACCGTACGTGATGTGTTGCATTACGACATCTACAATTATAACAGCTTTAAATCAAAGAAGAAATTTATAGTATTCTATCTCTAAATTTATAGTAATGACGAGATAAGAATTATTCTGAATAAAGTCATACCACTAATAAAAAGCTGCGAATATACGAGAATTTCTACTAAAGTGTGTTAAAGAAAGAGGCGGATGATTACGTTATGGAACGAAAGAAAATAAATCGTTGACAATTGCCGTTTGTCAAACGGTTCGTTGACATGGCCATTCGGACGTGTACCGCATAGAGCCAGCAGAGAACCACAGAGAACACTGCGGTGTCGATGAGTGAAACGTGGCGAGATCTTACCGACTATATTTCAACAGCTCTGTAAAATTATGTTAAGTGTCGAATAAAAAAAAACATTATAATCTGACGTGGTCATAGGAAGAAGACCTTCTACTACATTAAATTGACAAGTTGATATTATTCATGCGCAACTACGGTCATTAAAAACACTGTCGCATGTGGCAGGTGCTGCCAACGCGAGTCCTGTGTATACGTTATGAGGAGTTTGCAAGCGAAACAGTCGCGGATTACAGGCCAACCAATGGCCACGCTGGTTTCGCGATCCTCGGCCACAGTCCTTGCGAATAAAGTCGTTCCATTCGCCCCGAGAAAGCAAAACAAACGCTGGCCGCATAATATGTAACGCATGGAAGTTATACCATCGGCAGTATCGCGCGTACACAAAGTGCCTTTGAAAGCGTGGGGCTTTATTAATATTTATATTGTCGATAACAACACGCGGGCACAGTGCGGACGAGGATAGCTAATTTTAGAACGTGACTTTTATATTAGATGGCGGTAAAAATGGTACGTTTGATTCTAGCATGGGGCACCGCTATCTATTCGTTTCATGCACGATATTGTGTCGTTATAACCTAAAATCTTGACACTCCGAGGACGGCGTTGCGCGAATTTGTGAACGGACGATTTACACGCCGGGCAAAGTCTACGAGCTGCCGTTTGTACGTTGTTTTGGTGTTATCGGCGGACAGCTTGTCGCGGTGGACGTGGGAATCGTGTCGGGAAGATCTCGGGTACAGGAAGAGCATAAAATTGACAGAAATAACGTATCGCCTCCATATCGTGTCGCGGCATTTCTAAACGCGGGTTGGTTCTTTCTTCGCCACCCCCCCGGCTCCCTCCTGCCCCCCGGCCCTGTCCGAAAATCGCGCAGCATCCTTGCGCGCGAAACACGCGTATGCCGGTGGACGCACATTGCGTGCCTGTACTTCGTTGTACATACCTGTGAATAGTGTATTTTAAGCTTTAGTTTTACGAGATGAGTGCGTGAAAAAGGGTGGCGTTCTTGGTAACCGTGCGGAGAACGAGCGACAGAGAACCGAACGGGGGATATTTTGCCGGATCGGTCGCGCCGTGGTGTCCGCTGCGAGGCGAGGATTCGTACCCGTGAATCGAAACAGGGGACCCACCACCATTAATTGTAACCCGTATCGTTGCCCCGGAAAGGGGGATTCGTAAGATCCACGGTATCAGCCGACAAAACGGGCTCCAGAATTTTGCGAATCCCATCGGCTCCCTCCCCCTCCTCGATTTTCTACCCCTAACACCCTCCCGTCGCCCCGTCCACGAGCGAGCAGTTGTCGTTTTTTTTGTTTGTATGTTTCAATTTTTTTTTCTTCTCTCTCCACGACATCCCCCCAGTTTCGTTGGTCGGTCGCCGGAGCGGTTGTGTCGTTTGGTAAAGCTCGAGAAGCGGAGTAGAAAGCAGAGTGAGTTGCTGCGTCCATTCAACGATTCTCTCTTTGTGTTCTTCCGTTTCGTTTTCCGTGCCGTCCGACAGTGTTGTCAAAAATCCGGCAGCACCGCTCGGCCAGCTGCCATTGCTGGTGGACTCTTGTCTGGCGTTCTCGGTCGCGGCATCGCGGAATAAATACGCTCCCCGTTCGGTTGATTATTTCTCGTCGGTCGTCGCGGTCGTCGTGGAAACAGCGGAGATGCCGCACTGTTAAGGGTCACGCGCGTACGAACATGCCCGCGGCACAGACGTAGCGGGCGATTCTACGTTTAGCTCCGGACGCCGGTTCTGAGCGAGCTAACCTTCACAGCCGAGGGGTTCCTCTTATCTGTCCGATTGTCGTTCATCGTGCCCGAGGCAGCGGTACAGATTGACAGAACGATGAAGTGGCTCGGTGCGAGTAGCGCTGGTGCTGCGGGTGAACCGGCACCTTCTGTGCAGTTACACCATCCTTCCGCTAACGGACATATACCCACGGTACGCAAAAGTTTCGATTTTCCTTTATTCTGTCTGCGTAAGTCGGCGAACGTCCCTTCCGAATTGACTTGCGATGGTAATGATTTTACTCGCGATCGCGAAATCATAACCTATCTCCACACGTCTCGGACGCAGCGAGACCCGATTCGAACGTCAGTCTAGAAATCCGTACGAAACGCATTCGGATCGTACGGGTGCACTCGCCTCGTTTAACGGCCTGCCAGTCAATGCAGAAGAGATCTATTCTTATTACCGAAACATGCGAACAAGGAGCTTCTCTATTCTGCATATGCATGGCTATCGCATATGCTTGCGCTTTGTTTGATTCCATCATGGCAGAGTATCGTGTGGAGACCGAGATGTTTCGGTCGTATCTATTAAACTGCTTACAGCGCTGAAACGCGAGCAGCGTCTCGCCTGTTACCCGTTTCTTAGTACTCGTCGAAAGTAATAATTTTATTACGGGCGACTGATAATGCTCCAAACTCATATTTCACGTGTACATCGATCGGCGCTTTGACGATTCGATAATAGAACCCTCTCCATCGATCGTAAAGCGATACATGGTAATGCTGATAATCGTGTTTGCTTGTTGTTCGCAGGATGCAGAGCAATGCGGACAAGTAATGGCCGGTGGTGACAGCATGCGCATACAGCCCGGTCAAACGCATCAGATAGGTCTGAACCGAACTCAGGACGACGCCATGGTGGGTTACGTGTTCCAAAGACCCACAGAGCCGGAATTCAATGCACAGTCTTCGACCTTCCAAACGAAACAAGCCCCGCGTGCCTGGGCTCTCGCGGACGATGCTATTATCGATAATGTGAGTGTACCGAATATTCAGAGTCGTAAACAAATTGTGTATCCTCCGTTAGGTATAGTTTAGAAGCATTGTTTTCGCGTGCTTCGCCTTTATTTCATTGAGAGTTTTAATGAATTACAGAATCCTGAGAAATGGAAGTATCCCATTACTAAACTGAGTGTACCACAGCAGAATCAACCACAACAATTGGGACTGCAAACTATGAACAATGTTCATCTGCCTTATGAAATCCATCCTATGCAACTTAAAGTGAGTAATGTATTACGAATGTGTATTGTTATTACGAGACTTCTTCAAAAGTCATATGAAAATATTCAGAATTATTCAGGGGACTAACAAACATGGTTTATTGTTTCTGTACAGAGCGGAGCACCCGGTGCAGAGCATTTAGTTTATCTTAACAACCAAATGACGGCTCAGCAACAAGTTGCCCTTTTCCATCATCAGCAACAGCAGCAGCAACAACAGCAACAGTTTCGGAATGGCCAGGTAAGTCCATTTATCTTGATACGCAGTAGTCATTCTCGCATTTGAATACAGTAGATCTGAACAATACTCCTGTGAATTCGTAATCAATCTAACTGTATTACGTGGGTACACGCTTTCGGGACTAAACACGCCTAAACACGGTTCTCTCTAATTCGTGACTGTCGTTGGCAGCGACGGCAATAGCTAACAAACGGGTGGATAGAAAGTTGAGTCGATGCGTAGGTCTGCCGCGTAAATCGTGTCAGGGCCAAAATTCGGCGGGTAGCAAATTACAAATGGTTGCGTTTGTCGTCAGTCTTACGGCGGCGACCTTCGTTGATTTGAAAGGCGGTTGAAATGATTCGTACGTGTAATAGACGAGAATATTTTTTTCTCGCCACCAATTATCGATTTTTTGATCCACTGCTGCTCGGAGTAGTTCATTGAAAATACAGATTTCAACGGAGGAAATAGAAACTGACGTCGCATAAATAATGCACAAGCGTTGACAAATGTCAAAGGTAATTTGCCATTGGTGTAGAATTATCTTTCGCCCGCCTCGCTCGAGATATACGATCTATCTTAAATTTCGAAATTTCGAACCCAGGAGCATTCCATGCCAAGCCATTTTCCGAAGCTTCGAATACCTTCGAAGCCCAGGTACGCTAATTAAAAGCGCGATGAAATTTTCATCCGGTCGTCGTGAGAGGTCGCGATACGTAGAAGGTAGAAGCTAGGTGAGAGACGATTGGTCGGCGGTAGTTCGCGAGGCAGACAGTGATCGCCCAATTGGACGATAGAGGGCACTCGGCTCGAGCGTCGTTCTTTGTTTCGGTTAGGAGGGCAGTCTCTATCGAAGAGAGAGGCCGGTTAACGAAAATTCGTGAACAGAGAACTGGCGAGGAGCATCGTGACGACGCTGAGCGTTATTTTAACGCCTGATAACGACGCGTCCCGCGATATGCCAGGACGGACGTGTGTTTAGAAGCAAAGAACGCGGTAATCGACTCGCTCCCCCTTGTAAATAAACGCGTATTCGCGGAGTGAGTGTGCAAAGTGCGCGAGAGGAGAAAGGAGGTGGCGGCGGCGGCGGTGGTGGCGGTGGAGGCGGCGGAGGAGGAGGAAGAGGAGGAGGAGGCGGAGGAAGAAGAAGAGGACGAGGAAGAAGAGAGGAGCATAGGTAGCAGTGGCAGCATCGAGGCACCCCGGAGGTGTCGAACTGTTTGACAGGCGGCCGAACGCTTTTCTTTCTCTCTCTCTCTTTCCCTCTCTTTCTCTCTCTCTCTCCCTCTCACTCTCTGTCTCACGCTCGCATTCTCGTCGGCGGTGCCGTGATTCGTATTGTTCAGCGGCGGTGGTGGTGCGGTCCGTTCGGTCGCGAAAGGGGTCCGTACGTCTGCCCTGTGTGCTCCAGGAGAGGAAAAACGAACGTGAAAACAACAAGCGGGAGTGGTGTGTATTATTCAGTGCCGGCTGAATCGGCGTCCGCGCCCCGCCGCCGCGGTTCACGTACGATCGTCGCTGGCCCCTGTTCTTGTTTCCCCTGCGACGCGTCGTGTCGGTATTCCAAGAATCGCCGCCGAGATAGCCTCGTCCGCCGGGGGCCCAGTGCGTGGAAAACAGTGTGTGTTGAATCTCTCGTTCGCGTTGTCGGTGTGCCACGGGGTTAACGGTGAATCTGTCGGAGGTGACGCGCCGTGCCGAGGGTACCTTGGAGACGGTGGAGAGTTTCGGTGTAGGGTACGGCCAGGGAGCGGGCACGAGCACAGGCGACTGGATGAAACCACCGGGGGATCTATTTCTTTACTGCGACATGAAGGATTTGGGAGCCGACATGGTATTTATTCCCACTCAGTTTCCTTAGACATATACCGAGACCCCTTGCGCGTATTTTGAATCCTCCCGATGACACGACGCTTGACGGCTAACAACTTTATAGGTTATGTTTCGGTAATTTTTATCCCGCACGACGAACCCCTCCATGTTTACGAACTTCAACGGAGGCTCGTCTCGAACGTCGAGATCGTTAATATTGGTTATTTGACGCAACGTTCGTGGAAACGATGCTCTTCTCTCCCTCGAGAAAAATATAGAATTTCTGAAATTTCGTTCGTTATACTTAACCTTTTTGTTAGTCATCGTTCACCTATGGCATCCAATGCGTTATGCGGTATATTTTTAACCCGTGTCTCGTCTTATAATCCACCTTATAGTCGTCGTTCTTTATACGCGAAGTATTTCGGCTAAAATTATCCAGCAGCCTTTACGTTCTTTAGTTTATAGTTTTTCGAAGTGTAGGGAAGTCTTAGAAGATACGCCGTGATGCATGTGCTTGTCTTGATGTCATGTGATGCAACTTGGAATTGTTTCACTGTGGAAGCGTGTTAGACTGTCAAGTACATAATAACTTTTCAAAACTCGAACGTTCCGTCTTCTTTATTCTGTTATTATTTTTTCCCCGTCACCTTGATTTTCGCCTCGCTCACCGTGTACACGAAAAAGACGCATTCTTTAACAGGAGACGGCGAACGTAGCTTTGTGTTTCATCAATGTTTACCCATTTTTTCGCGTAACCCAACATCGCGGAGATCGACGCGGACTTTCGGTTTGTTTACATCGTCAGTAATCGAAGGAGCCTTGCCACGAATAGTTCTGTTTGATAGTATATTAAGTGTCTCATTCTAGAAGGTTCGTTTTACCTATTTCCATTTCTAATACAAGTGTCCGTAATTTCCGAACCTAAGTGCCGTTTGAGTCTGTATTTCCATAAACATAAATTGATTCGACGGTCACAGAGTGGCAGACGTAATCATTACAAAAGTTTGATAGCGTTACAACATCGTTTTCGCCTAGCTACTACACCTGTTTACTACAATCTAACGTAATCGAATGTATGCGTCGTTCCATCGTGCATTTCTTCGACGTATCAACTTCTCGAGCGAGCTGATTCAGTGAAAAGTTCCATTTGTCATCAGACCCGGCGAAGTGTGGCCGATCGAAATCGTGAGTAGAATACTTGCGCGAACGCGGTCGCACGGAGGTGTCTCCTGTTCAACCAATCAGGTCTCCGAACTCGCTTAACCTTGTCACATAACAACGAATCCATTAGTGGTCGCCTTGTATCTTAACGACGGAAGGATGGCAGACTCTTCAGCCATGCGTGTTATGTACACCACCGCGGCCGGAATTGGATGGAACGTTCGTCACTCGATCCCGCCGTATTGCAAAACGCTGCGATTAAGTAATTCCAGCCGAAATAGGGAGAAGTCTCTTCGCGACAAGTTGCAAAGCTACAGCTCCTTTCAGATCCTTAAATGTACCCAGCAATACAGCCGGAATCCTCGCGCCGCTTCTCTTCCACGACTGTTCCTTCATTGTTTACGTCCTCGAACTCTATCCAGCGAAACGCCCTGGAGTTCTGCCCTCCCTCCCTCTCTCTCCCTCTTTCCCACGTCGCCTCGTGCACTCTCCGTCTCGCTCGTGTGGTGCGAGCAAGCAAACCTCCAGAGGCACGGGAGAGAACGTTCGCGTTGTGTTTAGGTTAATGTACTTTCGCACAAACTTAGAACGCTTTCCGCTGCGAGCGTATAAAACGATATTACGTGTTCGTTATCTCGCCGAAGAATTCTCTTTTCCCTCCCCCTCCTACCGTCTAATTATCAATCGTTAGCTCCTTTCGTCCCTCGCGATCTCGTTAATGAATTTCATGTTTTTATATTCTCCGCTGCCTATCGCCGAGTGGAGGGGGTCGAACGGTTCGTTTGGACCGGTGCCATTTAAATTTATACGGCTTTGCGTTTTGCATACGCTCCCCCCTAGTTCGTGGTTCTCCCTTCGGGCACGCCTAATCGATTGAAAGACTGTCAGGCTCCTCTCTCTCTCTGGGAAACCGTGACACACGCGAGCCGGTGTGCACGCCGAGAAATTAGATAGAAATTTTTTCACCGCAGTTACCGATTCTTGTTCCATAATTTGACGGCTGGATTCTATTCGCAAAGGAAATAGAGAGTTCGCGGATCTTTGCTCCCCATCGGTTATGCCTTAACACCGAGTTTAATCGCGGATATTGCATCCGCGTGAATGCAAATGTTTTCGTTCAACTTACCCGCGAAGGTGTTCGCGCACGTTATTCGCTCCGCCATTGATAACACCGCGGAAAGACAAATAAATTTATCCGCGTGCCAGATGCACCGTGCTGCGCTACTCTTGCGCCAATATAAACGGCAAATAGTGCCTGGAGGGATATTGATTCGCGTGAGTCACTCTATCTCTTCTAGCCGCCTCGAGGTTCAGGGTTGACCTTACTTGCAGTAAAATGTTTTCAATTAGCCTTGTCATTCTCATCGCTATCTGCCCGTATACGGACTTGCGCTCGATGTATCTCGAAATGCTATGGAATAATTCTGGAAAAAGTGGCTGGAAAACGTGGAGCGATTACCTACTGCGGCTTTGAGAACTTGCTTCTGTGGCGCAAGTCTACTGAAGTTTGCGAAGGCGGATTTGATTTCGCGAAGATGTAAAGAATATCGAGTGCCACATCGTTGCAACGAGCTTTCTCCTCTCCACGCGACAGATGGTTAGGGACAGTTACGCAGTTGACGCCTACAGTTCGCGAGCCTCTCGACGATAATCGTTACGCAAGATCAGCGTCCCTTCTCGATTATGTCGCGCTCGTAACTCTTATCTCGAATACCGCCACGCTTAACAGAGATGTCCAGCGTTCTCCACGCGAAACTGTCGAATCGACGTTCAGAAAAGATCTAAACAACCTGCAAAATATTCGAAGTGGATTCGCTACGATCTTCTAGTCGACCACCGAGGCCCGCGAAGACGGGCCTGGCAAGAAACTGTACTCCTACACGGTCCACGTTATCGTATTCTATTCGCGATAAAAGAAGAGTGAAACCAGTTTCCGGTTTCTCGAGTGACGTCAGCCTCTGAGGAAAGAAGCGTTCGCGATGTTATATAAAGGGACATTCAGGGGGACGGATAATCCCTTTCTGGGATACACCGCGACTCGGCGCACAGTGTGCGACTTTGGACAAAAATCGCTGGACAGCGCAAATCTTAACCGATTTCAATAATTGTTTTTTAAATACTCGTAAAGGAATCAGTAATAACGGAGCAGTGCAGTAAAACCTGTATCAGTTGGTCTAATCTATAAAAAACTATTAATCTATTAAAAATTAATTTTTTGTAAATTTATCATTAGCTATAAAATAAAAAATTTACTTCAAATTTACAAAATTCATGTTTTAAATAGACTGTAAATATAGCTGATTTAAATCTTATATTTTTAAATGATATTTCAAACTTATTAGTTTTGATTTTATTTCTAATATATATTTCTTTTTTTAAGTAATTGTAATTAGAATATAATTTTTTTGTGGTAACTAATTTTATAATAAGTTGTTTATATGAATTATATGTGATATGTTACATGCATTGAAATTGTATGCATGAAATGTTACATGCATTGTGGTTTATTTTATAATAACATTTTTTCAGCTTCAACCGTTAAGTGTTCGATTTTAACTTATTTATTTTCCTTTCAGTCTGAGAGAGCTAATTGAGGGATCTGATGATACAAAATTTAAATCAGCTCTACTTACAGTTTGTTTAAAACATAAATTTTGTAAATTTAAAGTAAATTTTTTATTTTATAGCTAATGATAAATTTACAAAAAATTAATTTTTAATATCTTTAATCTCTAAAGTTTACGTTTGTATGTTATGTTATACAAAATAATGTTTTTTATAGATTAGACCAACTGATACAGGTTTTACTGCAGTGCTCCGTTATTGCTGAGTCATTTACCAGTATTTACAAAAAAATTATTGAAATCTGCCAAGATTTGCGCTGCCGAGTGATTTTTGTCCAAAATCGCACACTGTGCGGCAGTGGGAGAGAGAAAAAAAGGACGGAAGAGGTGGAATCTAGCTGCGTAGAGGAATGTTTATTGATATCGGCTTATATGTCAGTGAACTTATGCGAAGCGCCATCGATAATCGATAGTTTCTCGCTGATTGGAGGGCCGATGAGAGGCGAGCGGCGTTCGCGTTATTATTTAGAAGTAATGAATAATGAAACAGCCTTGCATATATCGTTTCTCTTCCCCTCGAAATAGCAGGGAAAAAGGGAAGCTCGTTTTCCATAGGTTTCTCATCTGTAAACTGAATCGCCACCGATCATTTTCGACACGCATTCCGGGTGACTCAGATGCACGCACACGAGTCGGCGAATTCTTACGCTAACGGCCAGCGTAATCGTTTCGTATCGTGTAATCGGTTTCTCTGATTCTATACTTTCACTTCGCGGAGCTTGGAGCCTAGATCGAGGCCCGTGCGCTATCGCGGAGCCTTCGATCGCGGGCGTCAGGGGGGAGTGAAGAGACTCGTGGCAGGAAGGGTTGGTCGTGTCAAACATGCGAACTTGCAGACTCTTCCTCTAAAGAACCCACAGTGTCTGCCAGCCAATGTCGTGTTCCGTCATTTGTATCTGAAAGTGACGTATCGCGACGTGACGCGCATGTCGTTGAACCTAAGCGCATCGGTTACGCTGGCGAGTATCGTCACCGGGAGGAGCAGCGGTTACGCGAAGGAGAAACTCATTTCCATAGGGCAGAACCATCGATTCACGTATCTCGGATAGAATATGAAATTAGATTGACTTCGTAGCCCGACAGTGGATTGCTTCTACCATCGATTCTCTCTCTCCGAATCCTATCAATAGGCAATATAAGAATTCTGGAACCTGAAGAGTTAGGTGTACTTGTAGCCTCGAGAAGGCGCGCTCCACCCAATCCGGCCTGGATTAAAAACGCAAAACAGTCGGCTAGCAAAGTAGGAAATCACCCCCTGAGCGCGTTCTTCCCTAATGCGTGCGGGCAGAGCGCACGCGCCAGCTCACGCAGGCGCACGTACACATGTACGCCGGGTAAGAGGGAGGAAGAGCGAACGGAAGGGTAGAGGCGGTCGAGGGAGAGATGAAGGAAGAGAGAACAACAGGGTTCGCCTCCCTCGTGCCGCTGATTCTCCGCGAGGACAGTGGCCGTGACCCGCGGCCGAGGGGCCTGAGGAGGGGTCGGTGGCCCCGTGGTTGTTTAGCGACGACGTCCACGCTGCCGCGGCCTCGGTGGGGGCACGTAGCGTCGTGGGCGTGGGTGGGGAGTGCAGGGGAAGCGATGCGCTGCTAGCGGTGGGGAGGGCACAGCTTAGGGGTACGTGGAGCTATCGCTGGCTTTGTTCAATGAAAGAGGGAGCCGGGTACCTCTTTCGTCTGGTCGTCTCATTCTCGGCTTCTTTCTCCCCTCTCTCCCCTTTTCCTTCCGGCGGATAGCTGGTCTCCCTTTCTCGCTCGCTCCTGCACCCTCGTTTTTTCGCCTCTGTCCCTCGCAGTTGCGGCCGACGTGCAAAAGTGCTTCTACTGGCCGGCGAAGGGATAGAACGATGTCCTCGTCTGACGAACGAGGGACGGCCGCGATGCATCGCTTTGCTACACCACCTCCTTCCTTCTGCCCTTCCTCGCCGCTCTGTTTCTTTTTCCCCCCCCCCGAGTTCCTCCGCCGCTCTTCTGTCTTCGCTGAGCGCGCAAAAGTTTTCGCTGACCGGTTCCAGGGGATGGAATGCTACCGTTTGCGCCTGGCCTAACGAACCGGGGATTATTAGTTCGTCTGCTTTCCCGACCTCGTGCCCGTCGTGTTTCGACGCAGTTGTTCTGGGTTAAATCGCGCCCCAATTAACACGGGCGATTTAAAAATTTCGTTTTAAATAGCTGATACTCTGACACCCGATAGTTACAAGCTTTCCTCTCAGCGTGACCCTCGACCCGCTCGCTCGTAAATTCTGCGAAACAAAACAGGCCATCCTTGAAGCCGCGTCGTTAACACACCTACGGGAGCATTTCTATCGGCTTATCCGTGGAATCAAGCCCTCGGTGCTCCCCTCCTCGTTCGGGGAACGGGGAACGAGAGCCATGGCGATGAGTGCTCTCTCCGTTCGCTCCGCTTTTCGACCTGTTCCCGTCCCTTTCTCCCCGTAGCCGTGCTTAACGTGCAAAAGCGTCTCGGCCGGCCGGCGACGCGGTCGATACTCACGGCGTATCGCCCCCGGTTGACCGAGCCTTACCCTTACCCTTACCTTACCAAACCTTTAGACGTATCCTCCGTTCACCGTCGTTCCACGCTCCTCCTCGCGTCTCCTGCGCGCCGAGGAACCCAGTCGTCCCTGCTGGCTGTACCTAATTACAGCACTCGCCGCGATGGGAATCAGCGACTGGGCCAGCTGGCCGGACCACGGCTTCCCGGTACACACGAGGCTTTGTATACAGCGCGAAAAAGGGGTCGTGAATCCGGGGTGTATCGCGTGACGTCGCGCGGTCTGGGAAATCAGCGACGTAACTTTAGTGCCGTCCCACCGCTAGGAACGCCCGAAGGCTGAGTAACACTTGATTATTCCAGTAGCTCACTGCGAGTACTTAGTCAGGTGTGGATCGAGGGCTGCACGGATCTCGACAAGTTTTTGAAGGCTTCTGTAGCTCCGGAGGTCGAGATTCCAATAGTTAGTGATGTCAAGCGACTTCAAAGGAGAGAGAGCAAAACTGACCCCGTTCGGGCGGCACGAAATGCGGGTCGAGTGAAAAAAAAAGGCGCCCGCTGGATGATGCGAGCGAAGATTCGCTTTCCAACTTGACACGCGAATCGCCGCGGCCGCTCCTTCGCCAGCCGCCTGCGTTTTCTCCCGCGGGATTTCTAACCGGTTTCTAGACTCGCTCGATTCCTTTTTCTGCCCCGTTTTATCCGCTGATTTGTCGATCTAGGTGAAAAGACGCGCCAGCTCGAGGCTCCTTCCACTCGCCTCCGCCGGCTTTCCCGCGGATGCGTCGCTTCTGATCGATATGAAAACACTTCTCCCTCCCTGATTTCGCCAGCGACTATTATTCGATTCTCCTGTATCGCCGAACGTGCGAATCCTCTGTCCGCGGTTATAGTATTCACGGGCTAATCGCATGTCCCGCGGGTGACCCAGTGTACGCACCATCGATAAGACCGACTTTGCTGGAAAGGATATCCGGTTACGTAGGGCTTGAGATATAATTAACGCGATCATTGGTAGAGTATCCACCGATAAGCAGCATCCTCTGATATTTCGTGGTCGACGAGCCAGCCACGTTGCACCTACTCGCTTCGTGACGCACGTGCTGTCGTGCGCATTACTGTTCGCGTGATCAATAAAATATAAATATTGCGTGTTTGCTCGAGACGGCCTGTCTTGGACGGGGCGGCGTGGAAAATCTTACAAGCCCTCCCTCTTTGCGCCCTGACGATGAGTCACGGATCGAGCGACCGTGTCGCGCCTCCGAGAATCGATTAAATAATCTCCCACGACACTGTCTCTGCCCGCGAACATCGTATTCTAGACCCATTTTAGACGAGTCACTTCCGATGCTTTCGGGGACCCTTTCCAATTTTAATTCGCCCTCCCAGAAGGTACAAAGTTGCTCCAGGTAGTCACGGGTCTAGACACAGAGGGGATCGAGGCCTGCAGCTCGAAATAGTGTTCGCTTTCAAATAAGAGATGCTTAAAAAAGCATCGTTCTATTTTTTCGTCTATCATACGCAGGCGATTTAATTGATACCTGGAGATAGCAGTGGCGGATATAAGGGAAAAGGCTCGCGTTGCAGAATGAAGAGGTAGTTTATTAAAAACGGGTTAATAAGATAAAATTCCGAACACGAAAATTAAAAAAATTCTGAAAATTTGTAAATATATAGGGGATTTCCTCCTGATTACAACGCAATTTTTGTTTGCTGCCCAAATTCATTCGAAGGAGGTTAAATTAACCACCGAAAATTCGGCAATTTTCCGATTTTGTGTTATAACTCGCGAACTTTAAGAGATACAAAAAAGTTTCAAGGCAAGAATTACTTCTTTTAATTAGATCCATCATTTGATAAACAAATTATTTTACAGTTCACGAGTTATAACACAAAGTTGCGTTGTAATCAGGAGGAAATTCACTACATATTCACGTTTCAGAATTTTTTGAATTTCCGGGTTCGGGATGTTCCCTCGTAAGTGTAGCAGTGCGGAAAAAATTTAGTTTCTTGATAAAATTATAACTTTTTTTTTTGAAAGACGGGCTCATCGGCCCGCTCGTTAAATCCGCCACTGAATGATAGATCTCCGAAGTGTATTCACTCGTCGAAAATACCCTTGGACTTTCCAGAAGTTTCCGAGTCCCTTCTTTCTTATCTTACGATTCGAGATCCAAGTTCGTCGGGAGTTGCTGCGCGCAGAGTAGCCGCTACTTAATGAGCTAATCTTCGAGCTAGCCACTCGAACGAACTCGGATCGGACCGTTTATCGGGGATTCCCATGGTCGGTGGCGTTCGCGCTGAATAGCAGCCGAATGAAAAGAAGGGACTTGAAAAGGGCCACGGGTAGCGGAGAGGAGCGGCAGGCGCTTCCGCTTAACGATCCCCGCAGCTGGCCGAGCGGCGATGCGGATGAGGCTGCACCGAGAGAGGACTCCTCTGCGCTCTCTCGAGCTGCACTGTCACCGTGTCGCGCGTGCAGTATACCTGCATCTAGGATCCGGCAATCCCGCGGACGCTCCCACCCGCTGCTTCTACTCGTTACGTCACTGACCTCCAGTTAGGCGAGGTCGGGAACTGTGCGGCGGAGTAGCGGCCGGGTCACGGCGGACCCCGACGCGAGCTGCACGCTTTTCTGCCGCCGGGCAGAAAGTTTGCAACTTGTCAGCGACTTGTCGACGGGAGGCACAATGCCGATACTGTCCGGCTCCGTGGCAGACAGATGCTCTATTTCGGTTTCAATCGTCGCAACAAATAGCAGCGCGTCGGACGAGCGATTCTTTGCAGGACATCGAAGGCTAGCGATAAAGACTCATGAATATGTACCGGGGCGCGAAGGATTCTCTGATAAGCGGATCGATTTGCAACGGGAGAGGGTTAATTAAGAGCAAAGAAGAGACATGAAAGGGAACGAGGCTGGCAAAGTGAAAGGTAGCTCACAGTTTATCGTTCTGTTTACGAACTATGCGTGCGCGCCGTATCAGTCTCGTTGATCGCCTGTACGCGGCAGATACGCTAATTTTAAGCGGATCCGTGGTTCGTTAGTGCAATTAATACGATCGCTTACGTCCGCGCGAGCCGGCTGCACCGGTACCAGGAGCCTTCTCGGGCGCAGGGTTGCGCGCCGGGAAAATATGCTAGCTGACCTCGAAGACTTAAGACCCGTTTTCACGTGTTGTTTCAGATCGCTCCCTCGGCGAAAAAGCTGTGGGGCGTGGACGAGGGCGGCTCCAAGGACGAAGGGGGTGTAAAAGGCGGTGGGATACTTCACCTGGGCGACCACCAGATGTGGCGGGATTCTACATGGAGCACCTCAGGTAGGATTCTACCGTTCAGATTCTCCCTCCCCAGGTATCGGGTTACGAGAAATCCCTGTATCCTTAGCTGTATTCAGGATCGCAGGACTGTTGCGTCTTAACCCTGAAGAGCAGCACATTTCGAAAGGACGAAAACAGTTCGGCCAACCGTGTCGAGTGTATATTAGCGGGGCGCCATTGAGCGCTCTGACGCGAACCAAGGCACAATAGGGCGAGGGATATTTGGAATAGGGCTTCGAGACAGGGATAATCCATAAACGGGGTTAATCGGGATCGATAATTGCGTTAATTCCACCAGGGATGTAGGCACAGAATCCGCGGCTTCCTCGGTTCTGTTCTGCTTTAAAAAAAGAAAGAGTTAAGGATGTATTGAAGCTATTTTCAAAATGGTACCAAGTTGATGAAAATTTGTGAGGTTGATGTTTTTTAATCTTCCTGATGTGCTTCAAGAATTTTAAGTGGTTGCTTAATTATAACGATTTTAATTTTCACTGATTTTATACGTACTTTTATGTAAAATCACGATCTTGACAGATAAAAGAGCTGAAAAAATGTTAAAGCAATGGTACCAATGTTTTCAATTTTTAAACGATTTTATTCAGCTTCGATCCTCTATTTGTGTGTCTGTTTGTTTGTATGGTTCAAATCTGGCAACTCAGATTTAATCCACTTCAAACTATCCAATTGTCTTGAAACTTTACAGGCGTGCGTAGTTTGGATGACAATACAATATTTAAAAAAAAAATTAACCCCGAGCGGGTGAAAAAATTACCCAGTCATCAATAAATATAACCCATAACCACAAATCCAAACAACTTCAAATCAGCCACTCGCGTTCTCTACGAAAACAAAGACCACAAAGCCGCTGCGTTCGGGTCGCTAGTCGCATCACGATTTGAAATTAAATAAAAGATATTTCTAAAGAAGTCAGAGCTGCGAAATATAAATCCATAAACATTAAAAACTATAAAATTAGAAATATATAAAAAAAAATTTACGTTAAACTATTTTATTAAAAATGCACTAAAAACTAAAAAATAATTCTTTTCCTGTACTGCAATTTCGATGGTGTTTTTTTTCACATTAAATAAAATCGTAGAGCTGGGTATCTCACAATAAATTTATTTCGACGCTTGATGCTGTATTAAATTGATTCATATTCTGTTATGAAAAATTCTGCTCCACGATTTTATTTAAAGTAAAAAATACCATCAAAATTGCAGTACAAGAAAAGAGTTTTTAGTGCATTCAAGTACAATTCTTATTAAAAGTATGCGATCATTTATCGGACTCTTACATGTTTTGCATTTTCTAATCGTTTTTTTTTTTAAATTACAATAAGAATAAATAATTATTTTTATAGAAATTTCAAGAAAAATAAATTTAAATGCAATTTCAACAGTTGTTTTGTTGTTATACGTAAATATATTCAACTATTAATCTCAAAGGTCCATAAATTCAACAATTCAGTCATTCATTGGTTGGTTTACCCTATATGGATAGATGAAAATATCTGCCGAGTTTCAATTTTTTTTCACTACTCCGTTTTGAGGAAATAAATTGAAACTTTAAAGAATTGTGAATTCAGGACATTTTCACTGCCAAGAGTTTAAAAATAATGCTTGAAAAATCATTTGTAAAGTGAAAAATACTTTTCTAGGAGTACAAATAAGACGCCAATGGTCGTTCGAGTTCCTTACATCTATATTTACTATGCGTCAGACGTAGATATTCAAGTATCCCAAATTTCATATCGACGTGCGTTACGAAAAGTAGCACGTTTGAATTTTCTTACGATAAACAACATGTGTGTCTTCGTTATTACGAAAACTATCACGTTTCGGTTTTCGCGGCGAAAACTATTCAACACGTTTGAGCGGTTTGCCACGAAAAGTAGCATGTTCCGTTTATAGCGACGAAAAGCAGCACATTTGGATGGTTGGCTACGAAACATCGAGTGCGTCAACTTAAATACCTTCCGACGCGATTTTCATTTAGTTTCTAGGTACTAGGAAAACTTTCACATGTGTTTCCTTTGGGAGATTAAATGGAGTTATTATTTATTAAACAATATTTTCAAAAGTTGAATTCTTCGATGCAAAATGCACTTCAACAATTTAAGTTAACCACGCGCCGAAACGTGATAATTTCTGCAGTTTAATCCAAAACGTGCTATTCTTCGTGGCGAAACAGGATAATGTGCTAGTTTTCGCCGCAAAGTACCAAATGTTCATATTCTTCGTAGCTAAGTAGTCAAATATGTTAGTTTTCGCGGCGGAAAACCACGCGTACTAATATTCGTCAGAAGTTTCGTAAGAAAAATGAATCGTGCTACTTTTCGTAACGCACGTCGATATGCTTTTGTCTAATATCGTCCGTCCGACAGGGTTATTCGTAACTTTTCTCGAGCGGGAATCCAAACGGTTGACCAGCTGAACCTGCCCAAGGTACACCTAAAGCAGACTTCAGTCTCGTAGCTCCGCGTGTCCAAGCGATGGCCCTTCGAAGCCCTTTAAACCTCCCGGAATGCAATCGTCCAGTTCGGTTTCTCTACTCCAGACGCGAAAATTAAGCGCGGGCTGATCGATATGCGTCCGCTCAGTCGACCACTACTTACGGCTGATCGTTACGTAATCTTAAGGGTAAGCTATGGCTGCAGCGCCCGCGCTAATTTCTTCTCGAAAGAAAGCCGACGTTAGGAAACACAATCCCGCTTCGCTGCCCACCGAACGAGCTTCCTGCGTGCTCGATTATCGCTATCGTGAAACATTTATATCGGGCGAACGATATTGGCTTAATAATTCGTGGGGCACCCCTTTTTCCTCGAAAGTTGCGCGGTTACTTTCTCTGATTACATTGATAGTAATCTGAGAGATATCGAGGTTTTTTCGCGTCTGAATGGTTTTCTTTGTTCTTGGAATTAGAGGCGCAGCTGGTCACCCTTGATACAGTTCAATCGATTCTCCTGTTTACTTCTTGTACACTAGTTAGCAAAATCAAATTGAGTATCTTGCAGCCAGAGGGGTGCAGCTCCATCTTTACCACTTTCTAGTAAATTATAAAAATCTGTTTATAAAATTATTGCTTTGACTTATCTTAGAAAAGAGAACGCTAATTGAAGTATACATATTTTCACACAATAAGTACTACCTAGTTCTTGAATTGATAAGTATTCATTGTCATTTTTGCGAATTTTGCAGCAAGCTCCTCAATTCCCTGTATCCAATCCACTATTTATTATTAACCTAGTCGCCTCAGGTTCTCCACTGGCAAGAGCCTCAAGCCACTTATCGATGAGCCACAGCGTCGCGTTATGTTAATCGCTTCTAACATTGTCTGGTACGCGCCCAAACGCGGAGAGATAATGAACCGATTCCGATTAGCGTGTGGCGCGTCCTTTTTGCTGCGAAATGCGCAGCTGGTTGCCTGGCGATGGTCCTCGCTGACGTAGGATCCCCTGAACGCTCGATACGTTCGCCCCTGGTAAAATTAGAGAAAGGTGAATCATATAAAAAGCAGGGAGTACTCGAGTGTTGGAACGTCGTGAGCCCTACGTGGCGCGGAGGCAGCGAGAGATGCGAGACCGATACCGCCGCGTGTTTTACGTCCGTGCCCCGCTTATTGATTGGTACAGCGCCGAAAGAACAATATACAGGGCGTTTCAGAACCGTGGGTAAAGCCGAACGGACTAATGTAGCTCGTAAAACGAGGGAGCGGGTCTGGGTTCGTAAACTAAACGTTCTTGAAATACTCCGCCATCCGCGGCCAAGGGAGAATTAGCTGCGAGTGCTTCGGACGAAGCTGGATAACACCGGAGATAATACCTACGCGCGAACGGTGGCCTTTCTATTCGTTTCGCTCGGCACTAACAGTCAGTTGAGTTTCTGTCCACGGTTGTGGAACAGCTTGTAGGTAGACGAGGTAGAAATACCCCTGTGTCTCCGCGGGTTCGAGCGGAGCGTCAATAATCGATACACCCGTACCAAAACGGATCTCTCGGTCTGTTTGCCATCGCGAAAACAAAGGAAATCCATTCCCCTCTCCCCCGGCTGCGCGACGATCAATCGATACACTTTTTCTTCCCGGTGTTTCCGACGCTGGGGCGTCTAGTACGTCGTCTACAAAGTTTCGTTAATCCGTCGAGGACTGAAAGTAGACCCGGATCATTTCGGCTTTGTAACCGAGAATCCCTCGTTGCCGAAACTTCAATAATTACACTCCTGTAAAAGGAGCAATTACAGCACGGTTTCCATCCCCCTTTAATCCTCTCTGAATACGCGAAGGCTGTTTCTTGCAAACCGCGTTGGTCATCCGCTTCTTTGCTCGAAAATACAGGTGAAGGGAATTCGTTGAAAGAATAGGGGTTGAAGTATCCCTGGACACCCTCGCGCAAACCACCCTCCCCCAATTCGTATCGACGCTTCCGGACTTCTATTTCGCGACCGTTTGGCGCTACGCGAGGGTCGAGCAGAATTTTTCGTTAATTAAACGGAATTGCCGGCGGTAATTGGTAGCGGAGGGGGAGGAAATGTTGGAAAAGTCGCGGCAGAGGTTCCTTCTCGTCTAGTCGCTCGCGTATGCACGGGGTTGCCATGCGCGCGCGCGGGTGGCGCGTTGTGTGCGCGGCCCGTGTATGCATCGACTAGCGATGGGTTCGAGTCACTTGAAAGCACGCCGAGTATATAACGCAAGTTCTAAGAAGCTGCCCTTGGCACGGTCTTAAATCGCTGACCGCCCTGCGATGCCTTTGTGCTGCAGGCAAAAGGGGTAGCTGAACTCTATGTATAGATCATCCCCTTGGGCTCGTATTGTAGTGGCTCAGCTGGGCCGCGAACAATAGCTTCTCGGTATCATTCGAGTCGCAAGTCTCTGTATAATCGAATCGATGGGACGTTGGAGAGAAGGACTGCTAAAGGATAAGAATCTTAAAGGACCATCGCCACGCGAAACACCTGATTGCCGCGACGGCGCGTATACCGGCTGTTTCATGTGCAGCACGCGGCCGCCTCGGCTGGCGCGCGCCTCTGTGTGCGTCACCGCGCGCGATGGGTGCAACGCGGCTGTTGCCATGGCGACAGACGCCCGGCATCACCGGCGGTGGGGGCAACGTCCCAACGCCCAGGGTCGTACCTACTGATCCACCCTGGGCGCTGGGCCACGCCACCAACCCCCTTCTGTCCACCACCTGGACCCGGCGTCGCCACGGGATTGCGCGTCACATGGAACGGAATCGCCGGGTTCGTACCGCGACGCCGGAGTGACCCCTTTGCTAGAATCATCGCCGACGTTCCCAGGGTGTAACGACCAATCCTCCCCACCCTCCCAGCCCCGATGAAACTTTGAATAGAAACCACCAGCAGCAGGGAGATCCCTATCTTCCCCGGGAACCCGTTCAAGGACTTTTATGAGGGAATTTGCGTTGCACCTTCGCGGCTTTCTCCGCCACCCCCGCGCCTCTTATCGATCACCCGGTTCACGCCGGCGGAAGAGCGATACGGTTTCGAGGCATCCTAGGCGCTCTTCTCTTTTTCTTTCTTGGGGGGTTTGGGTTTAAGTAGGAAGACAGGGTCGAGCTTGGTAATAATTGTTGGTGGAGTACACCCGGGTAGGGAACAGTGGATTTCTCGAAGCTTATCGAATGTTGCAATGCAAGCGAAGGCGACCGTTGTAATTAATGTCGCGTTTAATGCGTTTCAGATCATGCCGTGTCACAACCGATTTCCATGGGCACTGGTAGACGCGTGGGCGTCGGCACAGGATACCACCATCAGACGTCAGAAGTTGGTACAGTCCTCAGTCCTAGAAGCAGGTCAGTGTGCAGCTGCGAGAAAATTGTTTGGTCGGGCAGTGCTCGCAAGCCTGTAACGTTATGTGGATTTTGATTGCAGTGAAACCGGTGGTCTGGGGGTCAAAATGGTGGAGTACGTTCTTGGATCGAGCCCCACGACGCCCAAAGACTTGGAGCCGAGAATGGTATCTTTGAGATTGGTAAGTGAGCGCGCGGGAAAGCGTAATGTGCTGTATTTCGACACTGACTCACTAGCTGTACTAAAAATTCCCCCGTCCTCCCACGCAGAATACCGATACAGACAAGAAAGAGAAAGAGAAGGGATCGGCAAGTCCATTTGACAGTTCCAAAGACGACACAGGCCCGCAGAATAACGGACTAGCGTCACAGAATGGTCTCGACGATGACAAAGGATTCAAGTAAGTGGCAAGGAATGTTGGATAGTTGCGAAGATGCTGTAAACAGGTCCCAAGGAACTGGGGCAGGAGATCCTTGTATGGCATCGATTAGCGTGTGTCATTCAGAAAGCCAGGCTGCGTGCGAAGCTTCTACGAAACGAACAGAAATTTCTGCTTTTAATTCCTTTCAATTGAATATCTGCGAATGCGTCTCTCGTTGCTCGGAAACGATTGTCGTCGCTCGGAGCAGCGAGATCGAGGATCGCAACACAGTGGTAACTGTCAAGGGCGTGCATGCTCTACCCGCGGACGATGACATCACACGCTCTCTTTCCTCCGCAGCTTGTTGCACCGTCAATGTGCGCCACCTGGCGCTTCTCTCCCTCGTCATCTCTTCAACGACGTTACCGACTCTGTTCCTTTAGTCCCCCACTGGCGTCTCTGCAGTCCTCTTTCGTTTAGTGATCCTCCAGGGAGTGATCGGTATAACCGCAGCCATTTGTCATGATTTGAGGCAAAACCGGAAATAAACATAGCCTAACCGTTCACTCTATCTCTTTCTATCAGTATTTCTATCTCTTTCTATCAGTATTGTTGTCTCCTTTTTTTTTTTACAGTTTCTTTCTCTGTCTACTTCCGCTTTTGCTTCAAATCATAGCAACCAATCAGCGACGATACACGTTGTTCCGATCACTCTCTAGAGGATCACTACTTTCGTTCCTCCATCGAAAATTGATTTTAAACGATACATGCGATCAATTTTAACAAAATTAATCATCTGCTTTGCATTGTTGCCCTAAGTGTCCTGCATCTTTTACTGGCTTTTCTCTCGCGATCGAACCACGATTTATTTTACAGCCAATGTATACAGAATATGTAGCAAGATGATGCTTTTTGTCAACAATGTTCGCACACTGTTTACTATGGAAATGTTACATCAACGGCGATCGAGTTAATAAACACGGTAAACGAGGCAGAGACATTTGAACTCTCGCGGTGCCGTCGCTTTCGCTTAATAATTCCATTATGGTAATGGTGTTTACCCTGATCGACGTCGATCGTCACGGTTATAGACATCCGCCGCTTAGCTTTTCCGCGACAGGGGATCGGTAGTACGCGTCTCTTGACTCGAGCATTGCATCTCATTACACCGTCATTATGCAAAATGTACCGTTACGCCGCCGCTGCTAATCGCGTATTCGTGGAATCTAGCGCGACTGGTTAGAGGCTCCCTGCGCGAAATTATTCAGGGTATCGGTCGCGTGGCGATGACTCCAGCGGGACAACTGTACTTGAAAGGCATACGGGTTACGATAACCGTACGTCCAGTTTTTCCCCAGTCCAGTTTTGCAGATCGCATTAGACTCGACGCACGTTTACGGAGGGACAACGAGGAACTAGCGCGAGTGGTCATCTAATAGAGAGTCAGAGAGAGAGAGAGAGAGAGAGAGAGAGAGAGAGAGAGAGAGAGAGAAACGTGAATGTGTAGGAAGCTGGAACACCGCGAGCTATTTAACGTTCAGCATTCCACGCGCGAGCTGCGAGCAACCAGATCAATGACATTTACGACTGCTGATCACAACCGGCTAGAAATGCCACGTCATTTTCTTTATATAATAGAAAATAAGAACGCTGATCCCGAATAGAGGCGCGATCGCTTTATCGCGCGAAGCTTGATGTAAGGGTCTTAAAACTTAAACGACTCTATCAGCTCTGTTTGATGAGGAATCACTGACTCGCTATTACGAAACTGACGATCTCCGCGAAGGTTCGTTAAGACAAAGATATCCCAGTAGCTTTATTGCCCCGTAAACATCGAGCCGTAAAGGATACCTCTTATCCACCTAACAATACACACTAAATGCCCCAAGATTTACGCAGCTTCTGCCCCGAGCGTGCAGCTGTTGAAGCAGTGAACACTCGAGTTTATCTTTGCCGCGTGTATCGCGTTCCGGGGCGGGCAGCGAGCTTGGATCGAAATGAATCAGCGAAACCGGCGAAACGGAGAATGAAAGAATGGAAAGAATTTCTGTTGCGCAATCTCCTCGCCATTATTATCTCCTCGAGTTTTTTGAACACAAGTAGCGTTTCGATCAATTGTAACCTCGTCCAGATCCACAATACACACTTTCTATCCACCTTCCATCTTTGAGACTTCAACGCTGCTCGACCAAAGCTCATTCTCATCCCCAAGTGGGCTTGTTACCTTCGCTTCCATCTAAGAAACCCTTCTCTTTTAACCAAACGCGGGGCAGAACGCACACGCACTCAGCTAGATTTCTCCAGCGTCTACAATAATACCTTCTTTTCGTTGATCCGTAGCCGTACACCTGGGAGTCGCCAGCCATCGCCCGGCGAGGAGGAGTTCCACAAGAACGCGGCGGCTACCCTAGCCGTGAGCGCGGGCGGCGGCAGCGTGGTGTTGCTGAAGCCAGGCGGGGACGTGGTCAGCGAGGAGCACTTCATGGCTGCGTTCGCCCCGGCACCCCCACACCATCTACAGCACCACCAGGCTCCACCGACCCACCATCTCCAGCATCCACACTCGCACGCGGCTCAGTTGTTCGGTGCACAGGCTCCGCCACCCCCGCAGGGACCGCCACCCTCGCAGCAACAGCAGCAACAACAGGGACCCCCTCAGCCGCAAGACACCACCACTCACTTTGATGTTCAGGTAAGTCTCCACCTTATTCTTCCCATTTTCGACGCATCGGGACGTGCAGACACGGCCATGAAAGTCTCTCCCGCGTGGAGGAGGACTCCTGTGGCTCGCGCAGCCCCGACGAGCGCACATTCTCTCGCCCTGTGTGATTAATCCCGCGAACGGGAGATTCGTCGAGGCCGATCTGTCTATAGATCCGACGCTGTTGTTCTTGGACGC
The DNA here is from genome assembly GCA_963971345.1 of Andrena flavipes. Classification (NCBI taxonomy): domain Eukaryota; kingdom Metazoa; phylum Arthropoda; class Insecta; order Hymenoptera; family Andrenidae; genus Andrena; species Andrena flavipes. Next base: position 47,098,450 of record OZ020480.1, read on the forward strand.
CGCATGGAACGATTTTGGTAGATTATCGGAAGGCGACCTAGTTTCAGCGTGTGGAGTATATTTTGGCGCGGGGGATGATAAACAGAACGCCGTAACCTTTGCTAAATCCTATCGCTGGTTGCGTCGAGATCGCTCACTTAGTATCTGACGAAATTAAAGATTCAATGTCCTCGCTGCGAAGGTGCTCAAGAATTTCCGTTGCAAGCTTCTCCCTAGTTCGGTAAACTTTGGTTCCTCTGCTCTTCGTTCCGCGGCGCTCCAGGAATCCATAATAGTTGCGGAGGCGCGCCAGGTATTTAGAGGATGGCTTTCCGCGCGAAGGGCGACTCTGCTAGCGCTAATTTACCGATTGTGCCACGGCGACTAGGAAGAGGTTATTTTTAAGCAGCGAGAAGCAGCTGATACTAACGAGCGCCTCCAACCACCGAGCGAAACCCCCTTGTAACAGGTCGCCTCCATCGACTTGTGCTCCTCCGCTTTTCAAGTCCCGCTTCATTCACACAAGCGACGAGCAACGAGCACGCGTTTGAATGCTTTGCGTGCACCGCTAGTTTCTTCGCGAAATTCTCAGTGGTATTATTGGCGATGAGAGGTGCGAGTGACCTGTGCAGGGTTGACGCGTTAATTATAGCAAGACCCGCCGTAAATTATCACCATGTATGTCGCAAGCTCTCGAAGCCTTTACTCACTATAGCAATACAAAGTGTTTACGAGGCGAGGCGCTTATTTCATCCGCGACTTGGCAAACCGTGGACATTTACGATTTTCAATCTCGTTATTGCATACCGATGCAAAACAGTCTCAAGATACATGTTCTCCCAAGGAGCAACCCCTCCTCACCTAAAATCTTCTCAATGCATTAGCTTATTCCATCTTTTTTTAACCTCAGCCGGTTGGGAAAAATAGACGTGTCACTTTTCGTGTTTGCGTCACCGGGAAGAGCTCGTTTGCGGCGACACTTTCGTTGCCGTCCGCTCGTCTTCTTTTTTTATTTACCCCGTATCGCTGGCTCGTCGATTCCGTAGCCGTTCGGCCCAGAGAAGCGTCGTTATAATTATCTGTCGCGTAATTTCGAGAACGCGTTACGCTCTAATAGGTTGCCCATCGGTCGTTCCGCTGAATAGTTGGCTGTGCAGACTTAGCGAATGATGGAGCGATTCCGCTCCCCGGTGACCTTGGGCCCCTAACTTTGCAGGACACAGCTCTTTATCCTCCCCTCTCGTCCATTCCGCTCGATGAAAAAGACCCTCCGCGAGGCAGCCGCGACCTGACAGGCTCGAGAGACAAGTAGAAGGGGAATGGAGAACGGCCTCGTCCTCAGGCGCAGACAAATGTATAAATCACGGAGTGACAAGTTCTCGACATCTACTTCGAATCCTATTCAGAAAATAGAGCAGACGATATATAGCCATCCCCGGCACATATTCATATTTATGCACGTTACACAGCCTGTCTGAACGTTATATCGGCGAATGCATCAAAAGTGCCTTCCGTTACGAAACCGCTCTCCCCCCTCTCCCCCGTCGAGTAATTTTCGCCTCGATGGAGTATTTTAACTTTTCGCCCGACTCAGCCTTCGTTCGGCTCGCGGGTCCGGGGGAATTCGGCGTTACGCGTGCAGCGCGGCGCAGGAAGTTCGAGTTACGAATGTAGTAGGTACGCATCGCGTGGAACAAAGCCGTCGAAATCGGAGCGCGGGCCGGAAGTCGAGGACATCAAGGTGTGACGCTCCGTCCATTCCCTCCAATTCCACCTCTATTCTCTTTCTTTTAATGCTCTTTCGGTGACCTTTGCTCAGCATCATACGAACTCCTCAATTTTATTGCACGCGGCTAAAGTACGAGCTACCAGCCAGTGCCACAATTAGGATTTAATCTTGGGGGGAGTCGAGTTGAAGGGATACAAATATTATAATGGAAAATCAATAAAATTGATTAGGGGATTATAAAAAATTATTTAACCCCCTCATCCATTCCTCATTTCACGAATTGAATCTGTCCCACGGTGTCAAATTGACACAGTGGTAAAAGATCGATGAAATGACAAGGACAACAGTTATTTTTCGATACTATTTTCCTCAAATTGATGAGTTAACATTTACGTCTTAGACAGAGGGGAGACCGGGGTTGGTTGTTCCAAGGGGTAGGTTGACTAATTGTTAATACCTTTGCACCGACATATGCTCTATTGTGGAAACATTCACTGTAGAAAGAAGTCACTTCTATTACCTATGCCATGCATTTATGTCGGACCCCGCGATCGCATGTTTTTTTAACAGTGATCAGCGTTTGTTGAAAAATTGACTAGGGTAGATGTCCCTATTACTGTCAATGTCCCTATTATTGCCACTTTATTTATTTTGCTTAATGAAAATGTAACGTATAAAGAATAGTGTACAACAATAATATTAATAATAATAAGAACAGTCATAATTTAATAATAATATTATTGTTCTACACTATTCTTTATACGTTACATTTTTATTAAGCAAAGTAAATAAAGTGGCAGTAATAGGGACACTGACAGTAATATAGGCACTAAATTTAAAGTTTGTTTATTAGACGATCTATTGACATATTATTTTTGTTTATACATAAATAATTAAAGGTTATATAGATTATTGAAGTCAAAATGAACACAAACCCCGATCATGGGGCTAGTTGACCAGTACGAAAGCTATTAGGAAAACATTAAAATACCTTAATTGCTGTTACATTGAGTCAATATTAATCATTTAATTCGATAGCCAAATAAACCGGTTTAATAATATTTCGCCCACATAATTTATTAAAAATCAAAAACTGAAAAACTGGCCACCAGCCCTCGGTCTCCCCTACTGCTTGATACAATAATCACAAATGGTAGAACAGTATAACTTATTACGGGAAAAGTCTCTCAAGTTAACACTAGGGACGGATGAGGGTTAAAGAATAAAACCCAGTTTCCCTTTCTTTTTACAAAGCCCCTTCTTTGGGGATGCCGTGGGTGTGCCATCGCTCCCAGCCATAGATTTCTCGGTACCACGCGCCTCGTGGGTTTGATTAAAGCGTTGAATGCCATTTCGGGGCCAGCGTGTCCACTCGCATAGAATTCCTGTCGCGTGCAGGCTTGCTTTTTCCGCGAAATCACCGCGGTTCCCGGGTGCATCTGAATGCACAGGCGCGACGGGTCGTCGCGCGGTAGCAGCGTACGCGGCGGGATAAGGAATTCGTCCAGGGGTTAACGAATTACTCGCGATTTCACCGCGACAACGTTCGTTAAGCGAGGGTACGCGTCGGCGTACACCTGTGCACGCGGGTGTGCAAGGATTTTCCTCGGAAAAGAGGAAATCAGAAATGAAAGGGGAGAAAATGCGGTGTACAAGTTTCTCGGGTCGTCCAACCCGTTCTCCCCCGCCCGTTCCACTCCTCTCCTCGTCCTGCCTCCGCTCTCCTACGGGAAATGGTAGTACCCATCGCAGGCAGCATTGTTCCGTAGCTGCATTTTCCACGTGACGAGCGAACCGCGTATGCACAGGTGCAGCCGGCGACCACCGTGGGCCCTCCGCGCCTGTAATCTCTTTCTTTCTTGCGCACGCTCGTTTCTACCTTTTCGTTTCCGCACGCCTCGATGAAAACGCAAAATGTCGCACAAAGCATGCATCGAGCGTGCCCTCCTGCGCGGACGGCGGGAGAAAAATTGCGAACGCGGCGAGAAAGAGAAAGATAGAGAGAAAGAGAAACGCGAGTTATGTTTCGCCGACGAATTCGTTATAATTTTTTTTCCCTACATTTTCCCTTCCGCAATTAGCGCCGCGTTATGCTAGTCGAACCGTCGTCGCTGCCGCTGGGTATAGCGAGGCTCGCATTAATTAACACACGACCCTCGTTCGCCGCTGTTTCGTTTCCCATCGGAAGTCGCTCTCGTTCAGACACCCTCGGCGAATATTCGGCGCGTCGCGCACGCTCCTCGATCCGTGCAGCCTCTCTGTTTCTGTTTCTGCTTCCGTTTCCCTTTGTCGCCGCGCGAATATTTCCGCCAATAGATTCGCGCGATGTCGTTGACGACGCGCGGCACGCGTAAAAATAGAAGCGTCGCCGGCGTTACCAGCGTATTACGTCGGCGTTTATGCACGCGTGCCCGCTCCGGAGGAGAGAGGAGCATGCTCTCGCGCGATGGTACGCGAAAAACGCGCGCACGCATGAGACACGGCTGCCCTCTGATCGCGTTATTACGCGAAGGCTCGTGCTCGCCGGTGCATGAAGCGATTCCCAGACCTCTCGTCTCCTCTCTCTTCCTCTCTTTTCTCCATTTTTCCACCCCCTTCGGCTCGTTTCTCCACTCTGCCTCTTCTCGCTGTACGCCGGGGCCCTCTCCTCGTTTTTCCCTCTTCGACCGCCCCAGCCCCTCTCCGGCCTTCCCCCCTTCATTTTCTCCTCTCTTTCCTTCGTTTCAGCTCTTCTTTCGCGTGTGCACACAGTCCTCTTCTTGTGATCGCGCGAAAAGCAGCAGGAGGATCGCGAGGAAGGAGGAGGTGGGGGCTAAGAGGGAGCCTTAAAGGTGTGCGCACACATACGGGGCCATCGGGTTGTTGACTCGGTGCCCATTCAGCATAAAGTGCAATGACTTCCTCCGATGAAAATCTGTATCATCGCCCGAAGGCTACGCTCTGAAGAGGTACCGAAGCGCGCGCTCGCTCGTTCGCTCGTTGGCGTCCCTCGTCGCTGCAGTTCCGGTCAGACATCTCGAGACCACCGTCCCGTTTCCCACTGGCCCCCTTTGTTGGAATATCGAGTTTCGCAAGAGCCTCGTCTTTCGGCCTTTGATACGCCCACCCGCTTCCGTTGAACGGTTTACGGCCCCCTTGACCAGCTGGCAAATATAAGCGCGATTCCTTCTCTTCTCCTCCGTCCTTCGCGACCATTGTCGCTCGGAAACCGTAACTAGTGGCCGCTCGAGGGAAGTGTCTCTGATTCGATCTGGCCACCGTCAAGACGCTGTCGGTCGTTTCGATTTTCCCCGGCCGCCTCTCAGTATAGACCGTTCGCCTCGCGCTTTTTGGCCGGGCGAATCGATCCTCGCGCGTTCCTGCCGCGGCGCAGCTTTGCAAATAATCGCCGGACCGGCCGTGTCTCGAATTGCCTGACGATATGGCCGAACAAGCCAAGTGCTTGTCACTCATTCGACGGTATTTTCGGTACACCTTACATAATCGGCCATACTCGAGCAGAGCCTTCCTCCTTTCCTCTGCCGCCGTCGCACATCCGCGCACCACAATCCGTGCTCCTCAATTTTTCACGCCAGCTGACTCACTTCGGCTGGCCACGGTAACGCGCCAAGCGCGCCGCGTGCTTCCTCCGCGCCGCTTTATCGCGTCAAGTATTCCGAGAGGGTATAGCCGGTTAAGATGATGGTCAAATGTGCCCCTGAACCGAATTCAAAACGCGATGAGTACCATTCGAAAGCTTATAAAAAAAGAACGGTTTGTGGCAAGTTTCAATTTTATATCTTTACCCGGGGGGTAGTAAAAGGTAAAAATAGAAAACCAGGTTTTTTGCCGAATTTCTTCTATAGCAGCAGGTGAAAAATTTTGAAAAAATTCGGAGGCATTGATGTTATCGGGGTACATATTACGGAATAGTTTCAGATTTTTTAAATTTAAAAACCCAGCTGTGAAAAATAAAAAACGTCAAACAATTATGAAACATGCCTGTTGTGTATCGAAGCAGTTGCTGAACTATAATTGTTTCAGATTTATCAATTTGGTACGCCGCAGTTGAAAAAATAAAAAAAAACGAATTTTCGTCGTTTTTTCCGTGTCAGAGTAACTAATATAACCAGTGAATGACCGAATTGTTGAATGAGAAGCCCAGTAAATGACCGCATTCTTTTATTAAGAATCGTACTTATTAATGTTTGTTTAATACGCATAACTAAAAATATGGGATATTAAACGTGCAACTACACTCCATTTATAAACATATAGTAATTTTTAAATTTATAATTGACATTTCTTTGCCTAATGGTCATTCACTGGTATGCGGTCATTTATTGGTTGGTTTACCCTAGTGAACTGTTTCATGAAAGATGTGTTTTATGCGACCTTCAATGTTTCTACATACAGTAAAAGAACATAGGAATTCAAGAAACTAAGAAAACCGAATCATATGGAATTATGCTATGCGCCGTACATTGTAAAGTATTTACCATATTTTCAACAGCATCAGTGGCGCAGCTCAAAGTGTTGAGCTGATAAACCGCTGCTAACTTTTTTAACGTGAGTTTGAGTCTCGAACTTCCAAGTCCGCCTTAGGCTAAGTTTTTTCCTTTTTCTTCCCCTTAATTATATATATTTTCTAACTGTATTACAATGATCAATATTTGTTTTCAAATGTTTTAAGAATATTTGGAAAATATATCAACTTGAAATAGATGTAAACATGAGTTCGGGCTGCTTTTTATGCCACCGTTTCTCTTGTCAAGTATCCTGCCAATTACGATATTGTTTAACATTTCCTACAATATATTAATATGTGAAGTTCGTTTTCGAATCTCTTACCTTTAACAATTATACATGGATAGCAACAAAAATCGTGTGGTGTTTTCCTAGTATTTAGCCTTTCCGTTTATTAGATCATACAATTCTCTCTTTCTGTCAAAATGTATGTATGTTAGAATTTCTGACACGGCTTCAATGTACGAAGGGAAAAGACAATCAAGACTGGCCGATTGATAAAGCATGTTTGGAACAGCGCGATGGGGACCGAGAAAGGATGTTTATGCTAGAGTATCGAATGTGTCAGGAGTGTGAGGTCTGATTAGTTTCTCGGAATGCACGTGGAGGATTGGAATGACTGAAGTGTGTGTCAAGAGTGTATGTTGTGAGTGTGAATCCCGAAGAGTGCAAGAGATAAATGCACGAGAGTAGTCCTGCAGAGAGTGTCACAGGGATGGCGTCGTCCTTCAAAACTTGTGGCATTCATTAATTAATCTGTGGTCTTTACAATCTGTAGACACTTTTGAATTAGACTTGCTTCACCCTACATATCTAGAATAGTAAAACACTTCGTTAAGTGTTTTAAAATATTTGTTTGTCGTGTGCGTTCACTTTTTCTTTGATGTGTTCTTTACTTGTTTAGCGTAAACAAATTAAATATTAATGAATCTGTAGATGTATTCACTCATAAATAATTTTGCTTTATCCTTTGTTACTTTCCATGAATTATTATGTGAGTGGTCTCTGCCAACGTCGAAAACTATTTCTCTCGGCACCTCGGGTGAGGTGCTCAGATGTTATGACTTCAGTTTTCAACCCCATTTATATTAAATATTGTCTTAAAGCAAATATCGACCAGTTCTTCTGAATCAGCATAAAATTCTAAGCTAGAAATCGCTATTGTTGTGAATGTGCAAATGGTAATCGAACCGTCGAGTGCTGTTCACACATAGCTGCAATAATTTATTACTTGTCGCATGCTCGGTACCTTTAAAAAAATGTAAGAATTGCAGATATTCTTAGTAAAATATTCAACAATGAACACATGACACCAGAAATTAACGAAGACAGCGATGAAGATTGAAAACATCACACACAATTTTTGTTGCTAGTTTGTTCACATATTAATATATGTCTAGGAAATGTTAAACAATATCGTAATTGGCAGGCTACTTGACAAGAGAAAGGTTGGCATAAAAAGCAGTCCGAACTCATGTTTACGTCTATTTCAGGTTAATATATTTTTCAAATATTCTTAAAACATTTGAAAACAAATATTGATCATTGTCATATAGTTAGAAAATATATAAAACTTAGCCTAAGCGGACTTGGAAGTTCGAGATTCAAACTTACGTTAAAAAAGTTCGCAGCGGTTTATCAGCTCAACACCGCTGCACCACCCATGCTGTTGGAAATATGGTAGATACTTTACAATGTACGGCGCATAGCATACTTCCAAATGATTCGGTCTTTTTAGTTTCTTAAATTCCCATGTTGTTTTGCTGTATGTAGAAACATCGAAGGTCGCATAAAATACTTCTTTCATGAAACAGGTCGCCGTATAAATTACTCTGACACGGAAAAAACGTCGAAAAAATCGATTTTTAATTTTTTTTTGCAACTGCGGAGCACCAAATTGAAAATCTGAAAAAATTTAGGACAATAGTGACAATGATACGTACTTACAGTAAAAATATGATTATAATTCCGCAACTGTTTTGTTACACAACAGGCATTTTTCATCATTTTTTGGCGTTTTTTATTTTTCACAGCTTGGGTTTTAACTTAAAAATCTGAAACAATCCCTTAATATGTGCCCTGATAACAGAAATGCCTTCGAATTTTTTCAAAATTTGTCATCCGCTGCTATAGGAGAAATTCGGCAAAAACCTGATTTTCTATTTTTAGCCTTTACTATCCCCCGGGTCGAGGTACAAAGTTGAAACTTGGCACAAATCCTTCTTTTTTATAAGCTTTCGAATGACACATCGCGATTTGAATTCGGTTCCAGGGGCACATTTGACCATCTTAACCGGCTATACCCTTTAAGCCCCTCGTCCTGCGCGACAGTTCCTCGCGGGAGGGGGCGCTCGAAAGGCCCCTCCAGTGCCCTAGTGTGCCACGCGGGGAAATTCATTTTGGATATCCGCGTAACTCCGCAACTGGGAGCGAAATGCTTCGCGACGTTAATTCAATATTTCTTGGAAATTATCGATTGGCTGACTGCGTGCCCGAGGTTCTCCCCTAGTTGGCTAGGAAGTTTGCAGGTGGCAGGCAACGCCGGTGCCCGCCAGCGAGCGGGGCTAATCAGAAGCAACTCGGATTAGCGAGTCCACGACGTAGTAGCGTGATAGAGGCTGCCACGAGGCAATTAGCCGCGGCAAGAATGCTCGCGCCGTTTCCTTACCTCGACCAATTACACCGTGCTTTCATCGGAAGGCTACACTCCAATTAGACGGCATAATCTACTTGCCGCGCCGACCGGGCCTCCTCTAAACCGGCGCGAGCATGCGCGCCCGCGGATTTATTAAACGGCAATTAATTCCCCGCGTTAATCGAAAGCCGGCTGATTAGTCGCGTTTGTAATTAAACCGGCTCATCCCCAGCTATCCCAGTCGTTCTTACTTTCCAAGGGAGCCATGCCCTTCCAAGAAACGCTATGCAAAACTAGGCGTCTCTACTAGAAATAGTCGCCCAGGGTAGGGTATGGTAAAATTTCATACGCGCGAGGTCATCCCGCTAAGGAGGAACGTCCTCTATTCTCGCTGCAGCCTCGCGCCTAGCAGGCTTCAGCGCTGCAGAAGTTTATGTAAGTGTCTCGCGTGTCGTGCTCGCCGACGCGGAAACCGACCTGGGGGGTCAAAGGACCTCGCCACCTCCGGGACCAGTCTCCTGGAAGAGACTGCCGTCTCAGCAATTAACCGGAAAGATCCGATCCTTCGAGACACGCCACGCGAGTTTTCCTCCCGCTGCAAGGGCTAAGTCGTCGATCCAGTTTCCAGGACAAGGGAGCTCGTTTATCCTCGCCGCCAACAGGAAAAGCACCCTCGATTTCTCACACGCGTAGCCCCACAAGTATCTCCCTTGTCCAGGGGCCTTGCGCCTGCACTCGCTTCAGAGGAAGGCCCAGGGTTAAGATCTACTCGTAAACGTCCCCCCCTCGAAGGAATCTCCTTAGCCTCGAGGGGTTATTAAGCAGTGTTTTTCTAGCTGCGATAATATCCCCGATCCTCGGTGTCCACAGGTATTCCAGGTGTCAGAGCGATTATTTCCCCCGGGGGTCCAAATCACCGCGCAATTCCTCACCGTCTCCGGAGCCCCGTTAATAGGTCGTTGAGGGAAAAAGGTCAGGGTTGACGATCGCTGAAATTCGCCGGTGTATCGTGATTCCTCTCGCGCGGAAAACCTCACCCTGCTCCTCCCCGCTGCGATGACTCATCCGAATATCCGAAGAATGTTTAACGCTCGAAGCATCGACTGGGAAACTATTCGCGGCTAATAGTCGCGCCGGGCCTTCCGCGTTCGCGCGTCTCAACAGCGTAGCCCGTGCTTTCCAATACGCGGCCGCTTAATTAACGCGCAACAGACCACATCCGGCGATGCCTCGCGCACGCGGCCCGTTAAGAATACGCCGGGCTTTAATATTGCTTTGTCATGCGAGCGCTGCTCAAGACGAAAATGACACTTGGTCCCGGGGGTTATTAATGAAACGAGAGAGATCATTAGTCCCGGGGAAGAACGGCATCGTGCCTCGTGGTGGATCCTAATTAAAACCCTCCGGATCACCCGCGGAGTCGAATCTAGGCTAGAAACCAACTTGAAGTAGCCTCTCCACCTTCACCTCCAACCCTTCAGCCGGAGGCCCCCCCGCGCCGTCCCGTCCCTTTCCGCCCAGCGTCCGACCGGCCTCATCTCGAGCGTGGAAACACAAAGGAAACGCCCTGGAATCGTGACCAAGTGCAAACTCTCCGCAGCCGACGGTGCTCGGGAACGCCACCGGTTCCTTCTGCTGCCCTCGAGACACACCGCGCTGGGAAAATCGCCGGTGGAAAGCAATGGGCTAAGATGGTCCATTGAATTACGTAATACGAGGGAGATCGAATCGCTCGGGGACCTTAAAACGCCAGCCCGTCGCCAACCCTGTTTCTTCCACTGCGGCTCGAGGGGAAGAGGCAGGGTGAAAAGGAGAGAGCTCGCGGAGGCTGCCCGAGGGGTGACCTCTGCAGCGGGTAATTTCAATGTTTACGTTTTTCGTCGAGCAGGCTCTATCGATTGCGCGTTAAAGAATTTCAGCCGCGTACACAGAACCGCCCTGGAGGCTGGCCGAGGCAAAGGGTGGAAAATCTCTGGTGCCGCTCGATCGCCGCTCATCAGCTTTCTCCCTAGGCGTGAGGCTTGTTTAAAAAGCTACCGGCTCGCTCGGTGGAAGCGCGCGTGCACACGCTGCTGGCCGAGCGAACGGCTCCGAGAGCGCGAGCGACCGCCGACTATATTTACACGCATGCCGCGTTCAGCTGGAAATTTTTTCTTACGATAAAAGATCGTGGGGTGCGCGCGGGCAGGTTGCCGTGTTCCGCGAGGGTTGGTAGGGAACGAGCAGGGCGACGGAGGGAGAGGGAGAAAGAGAGAGAAAGAGAGAGAGAGAGCGAGGCACGAAGAAACGGCGAGGACGAAGAGGAGAGGGCCTCGCGGGCCACCTAGCACGCGAGCTCGCGTGCTCGTCCATCCCTTGGAATCTAGAGGTTCTCAACTTGCGTCTGTGGTTGCGGTGGATTCCGAGGGATTGATGGTTCCGCGGTACCCTTGCCCGGGGGTCAAACGCATCGATCGAATCCATCGCCAATAGAATATTAGGTCATCCAGTAAACAGTGCGGCTCGCTTTTTTTTTTTGCAGTGTATACTGTAGCACATCCTACGCGCCCTTTGCTAACGGCTTGACTAACGACAGCTCGGAAGCTATCAGTCATCCATATCTCTGATTCCTTCCACTCTTCGAGTTGAGCTCTGCTCTACTTAGGGGTAGTTTTAGGAAACGTCTTCATCCAGCTGCCCAAGTTTGCCGGCACGAAGCTGCGGTTCGTGGATCGAAATTAGCGGTCATCCAAGTCTCCAGGAGATATAAAATTGTGTAATTTTAACGCCTACTCGCTCCACAGGGGTGTAACGTGGTACCTCCCATTGACCCTGTTTCTTATCGCGGAATAGCATTTTGCTGCGTGTCAATTACACGTACTGTACGTCGTTGGCGCCTCGTCGGCTTGCTTTCTCGATCGATGCCTCGAACGTGGGATCGAATGGATCAGGAGTGTCAGCGTTGGTTTCATCCCCCCCGGTGGCATTCATTCCACCTTAAATACGCAATCACCGTTACGCGAGAGAAGTCGCGTCGCGTCGTACCGGTCCACAGGGCAAATTACCATCGAGGCCTGATTTTAATTCGCCGACGAAAAGGGACGACTCATTGACCACACCTCTCGTCTCCTCCCGAGCGTGTTCACCGGCACGGGGTTGAAAGACGGGCGCTGGCTGGTGTTGGTGGGCCTTTTCAGAAATCAGGCTAGTTTAACGGATAGCAGCCTCGGCTGACTGCTGCGGTCGGTATTCGTCTGCGCTGTCACGCTTGTGTGCGCGTATTTGTAGCCGGAGCTACCCCCCTGCTCGCATCGGGGAGAGCTATATTCTCATGGGCAACCGTATTTGCGCATTTATGTACGTGGAAGCACGAAGTTGCTGATATGTAAATAATAGCTTCTGCAAGGTACCGTTGAAACGCGGGGAGAGGGGGTTCTGAATAGCCCCCTCTCCCCCTTTCGATTACCTCTCTTCCTTTTCTTCGCCGATACATCGAGCTACTCTCCTCGTTCCGCTCTCTCCTCCTCTCTCCTTTTCTCTATAATTACTTCTTTTTATATTCTCCCCCTCCTCTTGTATCTATCCATCGGTTTTTCCCGCCCAGTTTCTGTTTCTCCAGCGCTCATCTTCCATCTACTCTGCCTTCCATTCCTCATCGGTTCTTTCTTTCTTCTTTTTCTTTTTTTCTTTCCCCTCCATTTTTTTTTTAACTATTACCCACCATCTTGCTCTCTCCGCCCACTGTCCTGCTCCATCGCGTCGTGTATTTTCCTCATTTTTTTCTCTTTTATAACACTCCCCACCGCCGCAGCCTCAGCCCGCTTCTGTGTCGGTGGGTTCCCATCTCCCTCTTTGTCGCTCCCCGCACGATCTGCTCGGTGTGTCGCGCGGTGTATCGCTGCATGCACACGCTTCCCTGTGTGCACGGCCGCAAAAGGGAAAGGGGGAGAGAGCTCCCTGTAGACAATAGGCTGTTGGCTACGGGCGACGACAATGTGCAGGCTGCGCAAGAAAGAGAGTAGGGCTCGCTGCCTTCTCGCCCCGTCTACCTCTCGCACTCCACCGACGACGCTCTCGTTTCTTCTCCGCGGCTTCCATCCTCTCCTCGCCGCTCCCTTTCGGCTCTTCAACGGCCCTGAGAACCCTCGAGGTGGTACAGCGTACATCAAAATTAAGGCACGGCCAATTAAAGTCGCGCCAAACGCGCTCGAAATCCTCCCTTGCGCCCCTCCGCCCGTCTCCCGCTTCCGCGGCAACGCGGGGAATTCCACGAGGGTCGGCCCCCTCGGAGGGCGAGAGGGGGCGAGAAATGTTGGCGCGACAGACGGCGGCGGCGTGAACGATATTTCGGCCAGCGAGCGGGCATTTTTTCGACCGCACAGCGAAAGGGGCAAAAAAGTTGCTCTCGTGCAGTAATACGGTCCGCGAGGAGCGTTACGTGGTCTGCAGGCTTTTCTAAACTCGTCAGCCTGAAAATCGATACACGCACAGAAAGCAAGAGAGAGAGAGAAGAGAGAGCGTGAGTGAGTTCCTCAGCACGTACTAGTTGGCAGTCAATTATTGGCGTTTAACGGACTTATATATATACACACGCCCGTAGGGTTGCGTTTTAAAGCTAACCCAGAGAGCCCAACCCTTCCGCGAGACCACGAGACCGCGGTTCGATCGAAGGGGAAACAATGCCAGCGGTGTATTGTAGGCCAATTGATTTTATTTTTTTTTCTCCCCCCGTTTTCATCGACACCGCCTACGTTCCCTTTTTCTCTCTCATCCCCCTGTCACCACCCCGCGGGACCGATATATCGGGTCTCCCTTCAGTCCCGCTTAGCGGCTTGATTCATCATATCCATCGCCGGTGTGTTCCGTGTCACGGCGAGCGACCCCGTTCTCCTCTCGCGCCTGAAGGGGCGGGAGATTTTCGATCTTCGATCCCTCGTTTCCTAGGCCAGGAACGAGTCGCGGCACGAAGTCGGAATAAAGAGGCGGGAGAGGCTGTCCGCTCGTCCCTTTCACCGGAGTCCTCTAGCTCGCCACGTTAATGCTCCTAGTTACTTTTTCCCCCCGTTTCTTTTTTTTTTCCTTCACCTGCGAACGAGTTTCTGATCTTCGTGCAAACCTCTCGAGGCAGGGCCGTAGTTTGGGGAAGGGGGCGAGCTCCTCTTGCAAGCTACGCGGCTCGCCTGCACGTGTGTGCGCGCCGAGCAAGGTACGAAGGGGGTAGTCATCTTCTTTTGAATCTCATGAAACTCGCGCGCGCCTTTGTCTCGCCCTCGTCCGAGTGCAGGTGGTTGGGGCGACAGGGCCGTACGCTCAAAAGCACTTGGAGCTGCGGAGAACAAGGAGGGGAAAGAAGCCAGGAGGGGCAGAAGGGTGCCTTGGGGACAGGGGGGCTCAGGAGCGTCTGTCAATATTGGAAATTACATGCAGTCCCGTGCTACTTTCACCGGGCAACTGAATTATTCAGAATAATCATACCGGCGACCCCGCCGCCGACATCCATCCGCGTGTCCTGCCCGCCGCCCTCAACATTTCCGGGCGAAAGTTTCCCTCTCTTGAGGGGGGATGATCGGCGCTCCACTGACAGGGTTGCAGTTGCAGGTATATGATAAACGGTCGAGCCGCGAATCCGCATCGTCCGCTAATCGAACAACCGCCGCGGCTGAAATATTCCCGAGGTTTTGCGAGAGTTGCTGAAACCGGGAATCGCCGGGCAAGCATTCCGCGCGACCTGTGCTCTTTATCGGGGATCGCCAGCGACGTAATTAAAAACGACGATTTAATCGCCGGCTAAAATCCACTCGATAGAAGTCGACCGGGATCGATGAGTTTACAGAACGGTGGAATGTTTGAGCAGATACACCTCGGGCTTGTTGGACGTTTACAGTGTCCTGGTGAAACGGGTGGAAAAGGGGGAGTGGTCGAAGGACGAGGGGCCTTTCAAGGAAGCCAGAGAGTCACGCTACCCTTAACGCAATGCTTCGTCGCCGATGTAGGGTGACTGTACCTAATATCGCCAGGCAAAAGTTAAACCGCTGTCAATTGAATAATTATTGATATTTTTGCATGCAGTTGGTTTCAAAGTAAAGAGAAATTATTCATCTTTCGTGTAGCATAAGTTAGAATCGTGGAAACCTATAAATTATTAATTAGGACTCAAAAAACGTAAGACATGCAAAAATTGGCTCCTGAAAAAAGTGTACTTAATATCGCCAACTCTAGAAATATTGATTACTTCATATACATATATGAGTTTTTAAAGTGATTTTCATATGTGCTTTTATTATTTCTTGCTCTATAAATGTATTTTTATCCATCTTTGATTTCATTTTTATTAGAAAAACATAAAAATTTGAAAATATAGATTTTTTACGTTCCGATGTACATATTGGACAAATGAAGTATATTTCGGTTGCTCGGCATATTTCGTAACAAACATTACATCGAATCCTCCATTGTTCTCCGGTAGGCGGTATTGAGAACACCCATACTGCTAAAAGTAAAACACTATTTTCATTACGGAAAATATTTTAATTAAAAGTAAATCATTAATTAGGTATTTCTAGTAGATATTCTTGCATTCACAAAATTATTAGACTTACCTTCTCCGAATGTGATCTAAAATTGTGGCAGTCCAATAGTTTTTTATACTATTAAGATTCATTAAAATTCTTCTCTCTCTGCAATTGTTGATCACATGATGTTGCAATTTTACAGTAATGCCCTCTGTAGTTAAAATGTCCTATCTAGCATTTTGAAACAACCGAGAACACTGAAGATTTATCATTTACTTTGTACCATCCTTATTTCCCTTATAAATTAAAACATGTCATTATTTTGTAATAGCCCAATATAACTTTTTGTAGTAGGTGTACCGGTAGGGAATGTATTATTAACGTACCAATTAATTAATTGTTCTAGATAAGATATTTTAACCATTTTGAAAGAAGTTAGGTTAAATATATTAGACTGTTTATAAATCTTTACGAAGCATGTAGAGTTTTCTAACTACTGTTAAAAGTAAAATATGTGAAAAAAGAATGAAAAAATGCTAGATAGGACAGTTTAACTAAGGAGGTCATAATATGTCTTCCTAAATATCTTTAAGTTCTAATTCAGTGCATAACCGATAAATTTCAGAGTTTAATTTGCGAGAAATAGCGGGTGGCGATATTAGGTACAGTCACCCTATGCGCTAGAAATTCTATCAGGATATCTACGGTCACTCTGATCGTAAATAAAACTGTTTTTAACCACATTTTTATCGACCCCGCGGTAGCCTCCGCCGGTGTTCCTTGTCAACTAGCAACTTTGCGCGAATTAACGTCACTTAGCGCAAGACGAGTAAAGAAAGCATGCACGCGTTCCTAACGATTCGGAGAAGTTTCGCAGGAGCGTCGTGGCTGGGCGATTAATCGGTGATTAATGCTAGATCGATGAGAGGATCGCGCGATACGTTTGAAGTCGGCAGCCTTGCTTCCCGCGAAATCGTGCAAGCTCTCTCGCTGCTTTGTCGTGTCCTCGGCGGAAGAGGTGGCCTGCAGGGAGAGAAAGAGGGAAGGAAGGAAGGAAGGGTGAAGGAGCGCTCTGAGGGCGACAGGGCTGCACTCTCGTCGGGTCTCGCCACAGCGAGCAGAGGCGAGCGTGTCTGCGTGGCTGCGCGACAGAGATCGAGCGCGAAGCACGCCGCGGGAGAGAAAGAGACGGGGTGTATTAGTATGAGCCCAAGGGGGGGAGAGGGAGTAGGAGGAGGGATCGGCGGGGAAGGAAGACGGAGAGAAAGAATGAAAAAGCGAGCAAGAGAGAAGAAAAGCACGCGGCGTCCGACAGAGAGGGAGGGAGAATGAGTTGGTCGGCCAGGGGGAGGGAAACGCGGTGGGCAAGAGGGAAAGAGAAAGGAAATGGCCAGAGGGAGAGCAGTGGAGTGGCTCTCTGAGAGAAAGGGAGGTAGGAAATGGGAGAGCTAGCGAGAGTGAGCGAGAGAGAAGGAGCGAGGAGGGGGGTGCACGCGTCACACCGGCCGCGTCGCGTCGCGTCACTCAAAGCTCGGGCCATGGGAGCGAGGAGGCTCGAGAGGAGGCAGCAGTCAGTTCTCAACTGCCTTTCTATGCGGCAACCGTTGCGAGCGCGGCTTAAGCCCGGATCACGCTGGACTTAACGGCTCGCCACGGAGAACCGGCCTTCTACTTTTTCTTCCTCCGCCTCTTCTTCTTGTTCCGCGCCACCGTCGCCGCAGCCGGAGCTTTCGTCGAGACGCACGGTGCACGCGTGAACCTCGGAGCCGCAGGGACCATCAATCGCGCGTGTTCCCTCCAGAGCATCGCCACGCTGTCACACGAACTATGACTCGCACCTGATATCATCGCACCTTACCAATCGAGGGTGCCCGTGGTCGTTCCGTGCCCGAGTCGTGTCCGGATCACCGCTTCGTGCCTTCTCGGGAGTTTTCACGCGAACCACCCCCGCGGTCAGTCGCCACGTCGCTCGAAACCCCCCAGTGTAGTCTCGCAGAGTAGCGAGCCGCGAGTGAGTGCAACACCGAGGAACCACCCACGTGCTTTCGCGGGATCTCCTCCGCTTTCCCCCCCGCGGTTCTCGCCCGGCGGAGATACACCCTCGTGGAGAGCAGTGCCCGTGGCGAATGATCGACCCACGATCAGTGAACGCTCCCCGTCGAACTCTGTGACTTTTTGGGACCATGATAGCCGACTCGCGGACCTACTGAGGAGCGAAGCCTAGAGGAAAATCGCGGGCAGAACACTCGCCCCTCTAGCTTCGATCCCTTCTGTGTGAATTCTGTGCGCGTATCCGGAAGAGAGGATCTACGTCGGACGGCACGATAGATGCTATCGTCTCGCGAGGCCTCGTCCGTCGGCTGAACGGCTGGGTTTAGGCGAGAAGAGTGCTGCGGAGGAGGGGTGCTCGGCGCCGGACCGGGAAATATGGTGGTGCTCGAGCTGGAGACCGTGTACGCCCAGGCAGCACCCCATACGAAATTGCTGAACAAGCGTTTCGTTGGGGCACACCACTGGCTGGGTCCTCTGAAGGAGGCCCTAGTCGCGCGGCTAGCGGCTGACAAGGTACGGACCCGATCCACTGCGCATTTGCGCGCTTATACCGCCTGTGCTTTACGGTCGCGTTTGTACGGATACCTGCCCGAACCGTCGCAACGGCGGTATTTATAAGCGGTAGGGATTCCTGCACGATGCACTCATCGGCTGGCATTAGACAAAAACGTTTCATTGAGGAGATTTCGGCGGAACTCCGCGAGCCGGCCGTATGTTATTTATAATACGTCGGGGCTTGCGAACGTTCCCTAATCTATTTCTCGTTGAAAAATCAAGCTGGAAATTGCCCGAGGGGCGGAAAATCCTTGCCGCGATAAATTTCAAGTTTTTCCACCGTGGCTTTTCATCCACGAATGCAAGGTGCATTTGCGCTACGCTGGCTCGTACCTGTGCATATCGGAGGTTTAATCGGAGGCACCGTATCCGCGCGCCAGTTAATCCCCATTGATTTTCTTTCTTCCACGGTGAGAGCTAATGAAATAAACGGGACGACGGTTGCGTCCAGTTCCAGAACGCTTTAACCGTTGCTATCGGTTACACGCCGCTTTCCGTTAAACGAGCGATAAAAAGTTGCGCTATTAAATATGAAACTTTTGCCATGTTAATGGGCCTACGTGTGCGTGCGGGCCGCGCGTACGTGTGTGCTCGTTGCCGTACGCTAACTGTATTAGTCTCAGGAGCATGCATACGCGAGTACGTTCCCCTCCACCGCGGAATATATCCCGGAGCAGATATAATCGAGTAACCTGCTTTAACCTCGAATAACACGCGTCCTGATTTAAGAACTGCGTCCCTGACAAATGGAGAGGAGATACACGGTGGTTTATTAGGAACGGAGTGCCTAATTATGTACTTCGCGGTGGAAGGCACGAGGGAAGAATGGTAAACAGAAAAGTTAAATAGCTTTCCCAGTCCACCGAGGGTGGGAATGTATCTCTTCATTTTCTAAAGTAATCAAACTCTCTAATAATCCGTGCCGTTATGTTTATTACTCGATACACCAAAGCCGTTGCTGCTATAAATACCATACGAGAGCACTTAGGATAAATACCAGGGGCCCCGTGATATTTAAAAAAACCTGAAAAAAAAAGGGCTAGGATAGTTTCGGTAAACAGTTAGCTTTCGCCCCGAAACATTGGAATATACAAGGAGAGCGGGAAGCCAGACCGCAAATCAGTGGATGTGCAGCGACACGTTACGTGCTTGCAATCCCCGCTAAAAAATACTGCTCGCGTCCCGATTACCGTTACACGGCACGCCGGCAGCCTCTCGCGTTTGTCCTCGATAAGAATTCTTCACCCCGCGGGGAGGAGGGGCGAAAATTGATTCCCGTCGCCGCAATCGCGGTCCCGATTCACCCTTAAGGAACGAAGGGAAACGAGGACCGGAGAGGAGTGAGGATTCGAAAGGGGGGAAGAGCCTGGCGGAGACACTCGATGATTAAGAGAGGAAACGAACAGGGCTGTCTCGTTTTCGGCAGCAGACAACGTGCTCCTCTCCCACGTCCGCCCACGCGAGACCCCTAATCCTCTCGCTACCGAAGTGGCTTTAGCGGCGCTGCGCAACTTTAGGAATTTTTTTTTCTCCGATAACGGCGCAACTCGATCTCCTCCGCGGAATACTAATCGCACGTGGATCCTCGCGGAAAGCCTGCACGCTCTCCCTCCTCGTTCCCCGCCTGGCTCGACGTCGTTAAAAAGTCTCGCCAAGCGGAGATCCGGTCGACTGTTATTTAGCCGCAAAATTCGAGCGGCGTGCAATTTTTCGGGGCGACGTTACGAGGCGGTGCGAGTTAATCCGACCGTAAACGGTGAATTAATAACAGTACGCGTGCGGCGCGCTTAGCTCCCCCTGCTAATCGCCTTAATTAACCGCGATTAATTAATACCGACGGGTCGGAGCACACCTCGTCGTGCCTATTGCTTTCGTCGAGCGATTGCGTGCCCGCGGCATCCAGCTCCCTCGACGACTGTATCGCGTGGTGACGTTGAATGACTCTCCGCCTCCACTGTGGGATGCCCGCGAAATGGAGACGCGAAGGATCGATAGTGTTTGGTGTCTGGCTCGTGCCGTTGATCGAGCGCGAAAAAGCTCGCCGCCGATTCGGGAATCACAGCCAATTATCGCGGCACGTACCGTCGGACAGGCGTCTTCTCTTAAGTATTCCAGCTCGCCTGGCGTTTCGACAAATAGACCGACAGCACCGCTCGCTGTTGCACGCTCGTTCCGTGTCCCGGTGCGCCTAGTGTCTCTGATAACCTCGGCGAAAGCGCACGCGATATGCTAATACGCTCGATGCTCCCGACATGCGGGCGCGCTCGAACGCGTCGCCATCGAATACCACTCGAAACCAACACTCCCGGGCTATACTTTTGTCGTCCTGCATAACCGTGACGTCAACTTGCCAGAGAGATTGGCCGTCCCCTTTCAGACCCAGCTGGCTTTAAATATTGCTGCGAACGTTCGACGAGCCCCCGCGCCACGTCGATCATCGGCAGCGGGGATATTTAGGCCATTGACGCGCCCGGGGAACGTCAATCCTCGCGACCATACTTTCTTGAGAATCCACTCGCGTTATCGCCCCAGCTCCTGCCCTAACAGCTCCCTATTCAGCGTCGCTGTGCAACGTGCCTCCGGGCGATTTACCCGCGCGGCGCACCGGCGGAGCGTGTTTTATTAACGGGCAAATGTTTAACCACCGTCCAGCCCTTCCACCCACGATTTATCGAGATCCCCGTTAGCGTGCTACCGTTGCAGCCATATACGTTATAACTTGCTGATATATTTGTCTCACCTGGCCATCCGCGCCTTGGCGAGAGTACATGGGCTTTCCTCGTACGATTTCTCCGCGGAAACTCGCGCTCATCGATCGACAATGACGCAGCGCCTCGTTTAACACTGATGACCGCACCTTTTCGAGCAAACTTAACGCCCCAGCGTCGAGCTTTTCCAAGTCTCCCCAATCAAAACCTTCGACGCAGATTGTTGTACGTGGAATAGAAATGTTTGGGTGGGGTAGATTCGTCGGAGGTAAATATTATGTAAAGTGGAATTCTTAAGGGGGGATTCTCTCGTCTAACAGCCCCAGAAGCAACTGATATTTAAGAATTTTTTTTTGAGAAACTAATAACGACACTTGAAGTTTGAAATCACTTTTGTCTTATATTTTTCGTCCTTTCAACGCCTTTGAAAATTATAAATTTCCAAGTTTTTGTAATTTGGTCTGGTTTCCCTATTAGCTAGAAATATATTCTTCAGAATCAAAAAAGTTTCAGTCGAATCGGATAATAACTTTTGGAGATACAGGTCCCACCGATTCGAGAACACTGTTTCGAGATAAACGCGTTTAAAGTTTCACATGAGTGTCGAGTGGCCGGGTATTACCCATGCATTTGCCGCTACTCAAATGTCTATAACTTCGGGAATATTACGAATTTCAAAATCCTTTTAAACACATATACCTAAAAGATTGAACATTCGAAAAAAAAATAAAAAAAAATCGACTTTTAGACCAGAAGGTCCCCTTAATGTGCAAATCCGCTATGAGACAAAATATATCGTGTCTCACACGAGACAATTATTTTACTATTTTTAAAATTATTTTGACATTAGTTTCATAATATATTTTCAAAAATCTCATCTCTCGCGACTATTTTCATTATTTTTACCTACGTTTAGTTGTCGCTGAGGTTTTTGTTTCATGTAAAATCTCATCGCGGTCCCTTTTGGCTCGCGAGATGAAACAGACCGCTGGAACCTTCAAAATCTGTGGGTTTCAGTGTTGTTCGTCGCGGCGGGTCTCGGCGTCCACGACTACGCTCGCGGTAACGACGCCAATTAGACCGTTTGCCCCGCGCGATTTGGACCAGCAATTAGAAATTTTTGCTCCTTCGTTCGAACGTTTTATCCCAGCCGGGCAAGACGGAATATCGGCGGGCGCGAGTTAATTCGCAACGACGAACCGAGTCACGGGCGAACATAGTTTACCGTAATTCCGCCGTTCTCGCTCGGCTCCATCCGCCAGCGGTGTTCTTTGCCCCCTTTCCAACCCCTACACCCGGCACAGTCTTCGTCTATGGAAATTTAATTATCGCGCCGGCTGCCTCTCTTTCTCCCGGCGATGCACACGATAATGATTTTCCTCTGTGCTCTCCCAGTAATCATACCCGCCGCGACAGGGAAGAAGGAAAAATTATCCGAGACGGTAGGACTCGAATGGACTTGTTCTCGCGTCAACCCTTCCGGCCGCGAGCTCTCCTCGCGACGCCAGCAAGAAACGCGAAGCCCGAAGCGCTCTTGGCTTCTCTCGGCCCTGAAAATCTAATTATTGCCCCACCTTGAGCCGGCCAGCCGTCGACCATACTCACGGCACGCAAAGTAGCTGTCGATCCTAATCTGGACAAAAGAAAGTCGCCATGTATGACCAGTGGGAGGTTTTCAGCCGAGGGTTGCAAACGGTTGCGATATCGCTTTCGGTTCTCGAAACAGTTCTGAAGAACCGAAGTAATTTTGAAGCAGTTACGAGTGAAAAAGCTCCACAGAACCGATATTATATCGGTTCCTATAACCGTTATATATCGGTAACACAGTTTTCGGTTTGTTCTAAAACCGATATATAGTATCGGTTCTGTGGAACCGTAGCCGAAATCGATATAGTCAGAAAATTCAGAATATTTAACAGCTTGAAGCAGTTACTTTCGAAACCGTTTCAACCCCCTGTTTATAGCACAGTAAGGGTTGAAAACGATAGCGCGACTCGATCGTTGAGAATCATAAACCCATTGGCATAGTGGGTCGAAGCAATCCAGCGATCAAAGTATACACGTCCCCCTTTATCAAAACTTGCTCTTGAACAGGAAAGCAGTGAACCCCGAGGAGAATTAAGTTAATGCCTGGCCAGGCTCGGTGTTTGTGGCCTCGGTCGAATCGTGTTTACCCATTGTGCGTGCAGAAGTTAGACTGCCAGTAATTGGTCCGCCCACCGTCTCTCTTCCCGCCTTTCTTCGGGCCTGGAAATTTAATTATCGCGCGGCTGTTGACGCGCCGCGCCGCGAGCCAGCCGTGGAACAATTCGTTCAGGCGGGGCAGGTACCGGTGTCCTTTAATTGCGCGGCCGTAAATTGCACGCCTGGTTCCGAGACTTCGAAACGAGTGACGGCGGATCCAACCAGCCCCGGAAATGTTTCGTTACGAATACGCGACAGGTGCTGCGGCTCGGACTACCGTTCCAAGATTTACGCGATCGCTGGACAGGGTGCATCTCTGGATGCATCTAGAGCGCACGGACCGCTGGTTGTGCCCGGAGTAGCTTAGGCATTGAAATTCGCCCAATCAGCGTTACCCGTCGACGTCGAAAGGGACAATCGCTCGATAACGAGATCACGCGCGAGCCGGCGTGTCCCGGTTTGATCGATAGAGGGGTAGGATAGAGAAGTAGGAAGAGCGATGCTCGGTGCTGCGTTTAAAGCCAATCAGACCCGTGGAATCGCAGCGGCGAAGAGCCCCACGGGTGCTTAGCGGCGTGAATGGCGCGTGCTGTATGGACGCGAACCAGGGTTCCGCCGCTCCTTTCGTCGTCTTTCAAAGAGGCCCGTTCTTCCCGCGGCGCAGCGTTTTGCTCGGTGGTTAGTCTAACCGCGAGCCATGATTCTCGATGGAATGCTTAAGAACACAGTGGAGGGCTTCTCCGAGCCCCTTCCCGCCCCGGACTTCGCCTGTCTTCCCTCGATACCGTTGCACCGGCTATTGCATAAACCGCTCGACTCTCGGAGACCCGGAACTCGAGTAGTTCTCAAGACGCCAGCCTTTCAGTCACCCGGCTACGCCAGCGAGAGAAAAAAGAATCCCTCCCGATAAACTCTGTCGTGGATGGATCTTGATTGTTAAATGCCCGCTGGCTACGGCGGGTATCTTTGGTTGTTTTAAATAAGCTCCTTTTCTACCAGAAGAATCCCGACGAATCACTCGATATTTCCATTCGCTACGTCCCGGAATAATTCCACTTAGCGTCTGCATTTCTCTGCTTTCAGCATCGAGATATTATCATCCCCGTCTCGCAGACCTCGCGACAGAGCGGCTCTAGGGTTCTTTCTGTTAGCGAGCGATGCTGTAATTACGCTGCGATTATGATTCTTTTCTTGGAACCGAGTTTCGCGAATGCCCGACCGACCCCAATCCGCGCAAGTCAGCCGAGGCGACACCGCGGTTCTTGCGTACAGCGCAAGTTAAGTCACCAAGGCATCCACCTTTCATGCGCCGTCCAGGAGGTGCAACTCGTGGCGCATTCATCGGCGACCTTTCCTTTGCCAGCCGGGGGTCTATTTATACACCTCGCGCAGGATTTATGCGCTGCCCGCCAATGTCAACACGTTCGATTGTTCGCGTGAAACGAGCCACTTTGAACGCGCGGGGAGCGGTTCGCTCGAAGGTAATCCCGGGCGAGTCACCCGCGGCGCAAGGAGATTCATCGGTTCCTGCGGAAAATCGGCTAATTCACGGCTGCCGCTCGTGATCCTCGGATTTGTTGCGTTGTCTCTTTCTCTCTTGATAGAGAACACTTTGCAACGTGACAACGATCACGATGCATCTGGAGTTCGGCGAACAAAACCTGTCGACCGTTCGCCAGGAACGTCGGTATCGCGAAGGCGACGTCTGCTACGTGACGCTCGTACGCGATTCCGCTGCGATACGGTGTTGCTCGGCGCATATCGATGTCATCGTCGCGTTTTCCCGCGGAGCCCCGCTCCAGTAGATGGATCCGCTGATTTCCATTGTGCATTGTTTGCCTCGACATCGACTAGCCGGAGAACCGTGGAGTCGGGGAACGTTCGCTCTTTCTAAGCGTTTCCTTCCCCGCTCGCGGTTCACTGCGTGGAAAATCTGTTGGAGCGCGATGGATCGTGCGAGCTAGACGGCGATGTTTTAAATGTTCGAAGCCGCGGGGAGGAAATAGACGGGCGGCGATAAGTGATCGAACTTGGAAGTCCGCGACGCGGGCCGGTCCACGACCTGTTCCCTCGGACATGCGGGTCCCAGGATGTGTCGTGCAAAGCAGGGGCAAGCGGTCCTTTTGTTTTCGCTAGCGGTTTTCCCAGTTTTATGCCACGCTTTATTATGCATGCGGCAGATTTGCCGCGAATTGAAGGCTGCGCTTTGAAGCCATCGTATCGCGGGCCTCGCGTGCTCAGCCTGCGCTGGAATCGCCGCAGTTCGACGGTCCCTTTTCATAGCTGAAAGCATGGACGCACCGCGGAACGCACGTGAAGCATCGTGCAAACACCGAGCCGAGAGCATCGCGGGGAGAAATGGGACTTTTATCCGGCCAAGGGCTTTAAAAGCGAACCGCGACGGTGAACTCTCCCGGGAAGTACCCCGCGCTAATTAACATTATTTTCTTTCGGCCGAGCCTTCGCCAATTCCCCCGCCACTTTGTTCTTATTACAACGACAGGAATTCAATGGAAACTTGTAACGCGGAAGGAGTTAATCACGCGCGGAGGTTATTCGCGCCAGGGTGTAGTATAGAAGACTCTAGAAACAAAGTGACAGATGATTTTACAGAACGATTACTGTAGGGGAGACCGGGGCTAATTGACCAATTTTTTATATTTCTAATTTTTATAAATAGACCATTTGTATTTTTTTGACTTGTTGCTTACTAAAAGTTTACAAATTTCATTAGGTACTTATACAGGGTTAATTATGAAAAGCGGTTTAATTAAGTCTAGGTTGTAGTTTTTATTGTATTTAGAGTAGTGAGACGAATAAGTCAACAAACCCCGGCTGCGGGGTTAGTTGACTTGACATTTACTTTTCAGTTTTAACCCTTTGTCTGCGAAAGGCGTATATATACGTTGCCAATTCCATCAATATAATATACGAAATGCGTACGCATGTATACTACGATCAAATTTTTTTTATTCTTTTTTCACTCCTTCACAGTGTTATTTTTTTATTTTTTATTAATTATCAGAGTGTTAGTTACTGTAATTATTTTGTACTTGTTTGTTATGGTCTATTTGGAAGGGCTGAGAGTTTGAAGGGAGGATAGGGTGTAAAACTGGTAGGGGTGAGTCTGAGCAGCTAAACTCTTTGCCTCGACTGCATCTTGAAGACAAAAAATGTAATTATTAGTGGTATTGCTGTGCTTAGTCAAGTAACCCCGTCCGACATTGTTAACATGTTAAGGGCCGTACGTACAAAACCTCCACGCGCCGGATAAAATAAAATACCCTAAATTATAGTCAATGTATCACGTTTCCACAAAATATCCACGAAAAAACACCAAGCAGTACTTAGTGGACAAAAATTCACAAATAGTCTAAACAAAAATATTTACTTCCCCCCAACCTTTTTAGATTTTTCATTCTCATCGACAGAACTCGCAAAGTTTTATCACGGCGACACATTAAATGACAAGCTGGTCATTCGTATGCTTCAATATCGCGAATCGCAGGATAATTTATTCCATAATACAACAATTAAATGGAATTAGTCAACTAACCTCGTTAATCAACTATCTCCGATCTCTCCCCTACTGATTAGCTCCGATAACTCGATAGGTACGTTAAGATGATGATAAGCTCGAGGGGAGAGGAGTTTTTAAGCAGCTGGGAAGTCGTTAGGACGAGTACGCTTCGTGTACACACTGCATCTGAGATTTCGTTCTCGCGTCGCCAGCTTCCGCTCGATTTCATTCACCCGGAGAAGTTCCGCCTCCGCTGTCGGCCGCGATAAGCGCCGGTCGCCGTGTCCTGGTTCCAGAATTCCTTCGGGATAGGGAGCACGGCGGAGGCCGGCTCTCTGCTCGCAGCGACGAGTTTTCATCGAACGGCCTCTGGGTTACGTCGCGTTCTTCTCGAAGATCAGACTTCTCACGGCTCGAACGCTTCCCATTATGCAGCCCGATCCTAGAAAGTGGATCCCTGGCTACAGTATCCCTCCTCCGTGAGCGCAGATGGAGAATCGTTTCGTTGCTCGAGTAGGTAGCTGCGCTCAGGCACCGTTAAGTAGAGGCAACCCGTCTGGGACCAGACGCTCGATTATTTAGGTCAGATGCAGTTTCGAGGCGGCATCGAAACAGTTAACTCCGAGGCGCGTGAAGCTCGCCGGTGGAAAGAGCTTCGCCAATAAATAAAGCACTCAACAAAGAACCTATTGCTGCTATCTAAATGTAACTCTAATCTCGTGGAATGTGTGGACACGAGAGCTGTGTTAGATAGTGATGAACAACCTGCGGCCTGCAAGTATTTCGATTGTAAATCTATATCAAGAATATCAAATTCACCCCGTAAATTAAAATTCTTTGATTGGTATATTTCAGTATTTAATATCGCGGTCGAAGTAGAGTATCAGCTTTCCACTCGTGGCCCACTGTGGGCCAAAGCTTGCTCATCACTGGTATAAGAAATATTCGCTAAGTATTTTTATTCAAAATCGTGCTAGAATCTCTAGATTAGGGTGGAACGAAATATAAGCGCAAAATATTATTTTACATTTCATGAGTTCTAATAGTGGGCAAAAGTTGCCTTTTATAATGGTATTTAAGCTGCCAAAGTTTTGAACGTGATCAACAAAATTTTTGAGGTGCCGCAAGCCCTTCAAATATTAATATTTACTGAAATATTAATTTTCAAATATTAATATTTACTGATATATTAATTTTCAAATATTAATATTTACTGATATATTAATTTTCAAATATTAATTTTTACTGAAATATTAATTTTCAAATATTAATATTTACTGAAATATTCATTTTTCAAAGGCTTGCGGCACCTCGAAAACTTTGTTGATCACGTTCAAACTTGGGCAGCTTAAATACCATTATTAAAGGTAACTTTTACCCACTATTAGAAGTCATGAATAATAAAACAATATATTTCGTTCCACCCTACTCTAGATCCCACCGTTCCCAATGAATCGTCCTTCGATACTCCAACGCGACAGGCGGTTAGCGACAAGGTTGAGGCGGGAGACACGGTCGCACAAGTAATATCGGGTTATCAAACGAGGCGATATAAATTACGATTAATTAGGCGATAGAGCTGGCAGTTTTCTGGTGGCCACCGTCTGTTTCGAGACGCGATAATTCACGTTCTGCTCGCGGCGCGTCACTTCCTCCCATCTCTCACGGTGAATCTACCTTACGTATACGTAAGTCTCACGGAGGGAATGTAATAATTACCAGGGCAGCTCTTATTACCATGGAGGTCTCGCATTACCGCTGAGTAGACGGCCACGATGAGATAGCGCGCTCTGCCTTCGTGCTCTCACGTTGGCTTCTTGTTGTTCGCCCCGCAATAGGCGCGCACACACGCGCGTGGAAACGCGCGGCGCGTTACCACAGTGGATAGTTAGTCACTTAGCGGCCAGCTTCTCGCGATCCCCAACTTCCTCCGAGATTCTTGTCCTTTGAGGCGATAACTAGCTGGCATCCAAGGGACCGTCAAACGCTCCGCGGGATTAATCAGGGGAATTTAATGCCACCGTTCCACGCCACCACCCCTCCCCTCGGCAACGACCCGCCGCAGAGTTCTTTGGCACTGGCCGCTGGAAACTTTCGTTGCCCCTCGACTCCCGTTTGTTTCACGGGGAGCGGCGCGAAAACAGAAACGAGAATGTATATAAGGCACGCCCGCGTTGGCTTCGCTGTAATCGAATATCGCAGCTGGGAATTTTTCGCACGTAGCCGCGGTTGAAACTCAATTCGACGCTGCCCTCGGAATCTCGAAGTTTGACGGAACGGTCGGGGCACGATTCCCCGCCAGGATTTGCTGCAATTAGAGGATCGCATTTCTCAACGAATCAGTAGAATCAACCAGAGCGTCGGCTATATTTTTGCTAATTGCGATGAGGCACCTTGCTCGCCTAAGTTTCGCAATACGACGCAATCCGTGTAATATTATAATCGAATAATATGTAACATTATTATCAAACGAATTAATTTCCCGTCGCAATGTTATTAACGAGTTGCATCGTCCGAACGAGAGCGGACCTCTGACCGTTCCAGCGATGCCTCGCTCGCCTCGATTATTCTTATCGCGGCGAATTTCCGCCGGTGGCTTTT
Source organism: Andrena flavipes (assembly GCA_963971345.1). NCBI lineage: Eukaryota > Metazoa > Arthropoda > Insecta > Hymenoptera > Andrenidae > Andrena > Andrena flavipes. The sequence continues at coordinate 47,127,410 of OZ020480.1, forward strand.
TTTACGCCGGAAGCCGCCTCTTCCGCTCCCTCTATTCGGAGGAAAATCATGCATAGACGTCGCTCCTAATACATTTCACGGTGGCACGATTAATAATCGTTACGGGTCGCGCGAGCTAACGTTTTATCGATCCTCCCGGCGCCGAAGGCTGAATGCAAAGCAGGCCGTTGCTTTATTCTGCCGGTTGACGCGTTCCAGCGTTAATTCGGGACTAGGCGAGACGCTAATCGCGGAGGAGAGCAGCTCTCGCAAGCCAAGCCGTGGGATCCTCGGAGGCTCGTCGACGGTGGAAGGGTAAATGGCTGGGCGATTCCCATCAAGGTCCAGCGGCCCGATCGGTGCCCGCGATTTCGATGCGGCTCGGTCGCGTGAATTGCAGCCCGCGCACGTGAAATCCGATCGTTATTTTGTTCGCGACGGGGCGAGTTCGCACGATGATAGGTATTACGAGGCACCGCGAAGCCGGTTTCGTTTATCACGCCGCGTGTCGAACGAGGAATTTATTATTGACGATGCCACGCGCTGCCCCGATGGCCATGCTCCGTGCTTCCCTCGACTCCTTCCTTCACGGATCACGTATTTTTACGTGTTTTCCTCGGCCACCCATTGTGCGTCGTCGCGACGTCGGCTCGCGAGTCCACCCTTTTCTCCTTCTTCGGCGCTGGCCGCGGATTCGTTCCTCGGGCCGAGGCTATTAACGCGGGGCAGAGGAATTCTCGTTTCAAACTTGTTCGATGGAAGTTTAACCGACTGTCGGAGGAGGAGAAGGAGGTGGGAGATGTACAGCTCGCCTTGAGAGCCGAGGTAATAAGGCGGAAGGCTGTTTCGTAAAAGGAAACAGAATTAAATTCTATCCCGCGGATGGTATATTGACTCGAACACGCTAGGAATATTGATGAGGTTTTTAGGAGCTCCTACCGCCGTCTTACGTAATCCTCCGCGACGGATTGGTAAATAAACCGACGAATCTCAGCCTACGTGCTCTCCGGAGTCGATTACCCGTCAGGCTCCGCCCGTTTATTTTTATTCCGGCGATTTCGACAGGTTATTAAAATCATTCTCCCCCATGGCTTTCGTCTTGGACTTGGGAAGGCGAAGCCGGGGTTTGCCGAGGCGGCCGAAAAGAGTAGACTTAACGGTCAGGCGGCGTTTACGACCGCGGAAGTACCGTTGTTTCGCGGCGTGCCGGTTGTTGGAACGATATACTGGCAATTTCCTCAGCGATCCCTTCGCTACGCGATTTCTATTCGCCCGGTGCGCTTTGGAATGACTGGAGCTCTCGGATTCAATCGCCTAGGTGTTTTCACTATTGCCCGGTGATCCGGTGCCAGGTAAATGATCGAGGCAGGTGTCGAGGCCAAAGGGGCAGACGCCCGGCGTAATGAAATCCGGCAGGGCAGTCTTGCGGCAAAGTTTCCCTCGCCGGAAGTTGCGAAGTAGCGGCAATCTCTCAGCGGACCGAGAGGTCAGATGTTGGAGCAGGGTCGGCGGGGTCTGGCCGCGTGAACTTGTACAAAACGTGTGTAAGGGTGACGCGGAGGAGCCGCATTTCCATCGATCCACCCCTGGGAACGCGATATAGGGGGCAGGGTTCGAAAACACGCCGAGGGGTTGGCACCAGGGGCGCGCCCTCCCGCGGCGCACACGCGCGCGTGTTTACCTTCCCTCTTCTGCTCGCGGAGCGGGATAGAGAAGCTAAGGCGTATAGTTAGGAGAGCGTGTACAGGCTCGAAAAACAATAGCCTCGCGTATAGACCAGACGATCCTAAGGCACCGTCTAGTGTACGCCTCGCACACGTACACGCGATGCACACAGTGCGCTTTCATATCGCGTGTGTGTGCGCGAAGAAGTGCAATCAGGGCTTACAAAGGTTGTAGCATTTCATAAAGGTCACATCCACAACCCCTCTCTCCCTGGGGGGTATTAAAATCAACCCCCATGCCTGCAGCGCGCCTCGACGAGGACCTGAATCCTCCCCTCTCTCCCTCTTTACGCTCGCCTCTCATCCCTTAGCTTTATACTTTATACCCGCGCCCGATATCTTCGCGTATTAACGGCCCTTCCACGCGTTTATTGTCGCTTGTTTATTTTCTACCCCGGGTAGCGCGCGCACTCCACTGTCTCCACGTACGCTTACCCTCCCAGCGGCGCGTCGTAGGTGCGCTTTTGCGATTACAAATTCATCGATTCTCCCTCGGCTCTGCTAACGAGGAGGAGCTTTTTCCATGATCGATTCCTGTCTCCGAGCACCCCTCGTTTGTGCGACTGGAGCTGCGCTCCTTCGAAGATCCAGGAATCGTATCGAAGATGTCTAAGGGTGTCTGTATAGACGCCTAGCTTAGGCAAACATCGATACGTTAATGCGCTGTGCCCGGCTTTTCCAATCCATTCGCCGCCGCAGCCGTTGGGCCGCTTATCCGGTCATCGATGGCCATTATCTGATAAATCCGATACCGCGGGGCGAGAGGCGTAGCTCACGCGACCTTCTGCCGTTGGAAAAGTCGGCCAATGGGAGCGAACAGCGCGCAGAAGGTCGTGCAAAAGTGGGCTCCTCGCGCGCGCTACAATTGCGGCACGGCAGAGCGGACGGCGCGAGGACAAACATTCCGTCTGGCGGTGCGATAACGGTCTAATAAAATCGGCGGCGCCGCGGGACCTTCCTCCTCCGTCGTCTAACGTTGCCACGACGCCCACGCTCCGTTTCTCTCTGCGCCTTAATAAAACTAATTGGCTCACCTCGGTCTTCTTTGCGTCGCCAGCCCACCCCTCGGCAAACGTCGCCGCGGACTCTCTCCTCTCGGACGCCGTTAAACAAATTTGCTGGCAGCCTGGCGGGATTGCCGATGAATGGCCGGCGACCAACAATCGATTCGGCCTGGGTGAAAGGTTTAGCTAATAAACCGTGAAATATTTTACACACTTCTACGTTTTCAACGGCACGTCAACCTAATCCCCTTCGATTTTACAAAGCTACTTTCCGCAGAATGGCGCAGCCCGCAACCCAGCGCGCCAAATATTCGGTTACTCGCGACAGCGATCAGAAATTGGAGACTGTCGCGCAGTGCGTTGATACATGGACGAAATTTGAAAAAATCAAATATTTTGCAGGGTGGTATTTATCATCTAATATTCACATCAAGATGTTCAGGAATCGAGCTCGGTTATGGTTGCTGAGTTACCGTAGTTGTTTGCTATGTTATTTAGCATCTTAACTTGGAATCTAAGGACTTCAAGTGTCCCTCGAAATTCATACGCGGTAGAGTTACTTTATTTTTTTTTTTATTTAGATCTGAAAAATATTTATTATTCTTGGCTCACTTTATTAACCATGGATTCTAGTATTATGGATATGTGTGCTTCAAAATTATTGTTTATTCTTATGGCCTTACTGATCATTAGAAAACTTCTTAGTCCTGAGAATGAAACTTTTATTTCAACCGACTTTTTAAAAAATACGTAACAAAATGTATCCGTGATTTTTTTATATTTGGTTCCCCTAACATTATACTTTACGAAAATAACGCGTTTTTCTGCTACTACCTGCGATTATCTGAGAAATAATTTTGTTTAGGAAGAAGTGTGCACATCAAGAATTCTAATGTCTTTGAAAAGTGGATTTCTTTAGACCAGAAGAAAAAAATAGATGGAATTTATGACCATATTTTCTTACACCAATCGATGCGTCTATATATTCTGGTTAAAAAAGTTAGTTCAGATTAGCTCAGACGTTATGATTTTTGTCCCGACGTCCCATTGATTCAACGCACTGTGCGTCGCTCTTAATTGCGACGTTTCTAAGCAGAGATTAGTTTTGTTTAGAAGGCCCAGAGGTATTCGGCACGGTTTCCACGGGCGACACGCTTTCTCGTGCGCGTTTCCACGCTGCCCTCCCACCGGCCCCTCTCGAATTTCCACTTTCCGCGGCATTTTCGCCCCCGGAGGACAAAAGACACCGCTCGTCCCCGGCACTTTCGAATTTCTTCGTCTGATCGGCGATTTTTCTCTTTGCGAACAATTAGACGGAGCGATTTCGCCGGGCACTTCCGCCTGTCGACACGCTTTCACGAGCGATCCTTCACGGATGCGTTTTTATCGAGCCGAGCCGATCGAGCTGCGTTTCCAGTTGCCCGTTTCTTTTGAAATTCGGCGATACGTTCGAGCAGAAACCCCGCTTCCGACTTTTCCCTTCGCCCGGCGCGCTTTTACTCTCGATAAGAACTTGCGCCTCGTTTTGCTCCGGCATACCGTCGACTATCTCGCGAAGCGAGGCGAGTAATAAACACGAAGCGCGACGCGCGATAAAATTCCTAAACTCGGCACGGCCCCGGCAAACGAGCTGCCTAATTTCACTTGGTCGGTGCGGCCTCGGATGGCGTGCTGCAAGCCTTAGATTAGAATATGCAAAGGACTGGCTCGCGGTTTTTTTCGCGTGTCGCGGCACGATCTACGACCTGACGCATAGCGGGTGTCGCATGAAGAGGTAGATAGAGGGAAAAATAGCAGGACGAAGGTGGGGCTGGTTAACGGGCCATTAGACTGCGGCGGGGTGGCCGCACCCCTAAAGGCCATCCAATAATAAAATCCCCGTCATTTGGCTAAAAGCTACCGCGAAGGGTATCTGGTATCAAGGTGCGGCACCATCCCTTATCACGCGAGTTCTCCTCCATCGAGTTTGCAGTTGCCACGCCGCCCCCTTTCTCGCTTCCTTCCTGTCCACCATTTTTCCCTCTCGTCCGCTTCGCCCCTCGGGGATCGCTCGTCACCAGAGAATGGGAGACGCCGCGCGGGGGAGTTTATTTTAATTGAATTTCGCAAGTAGGCTAGCGCCTATAACGGGAAAAGCCGCGAGGCGCGGGACCAGACCGCGGATAGACGCGGCCACAATGGCCATTGTTTCGAGAGCCAGCTTCGCGTCTACCGGGTACGCCGATAATTGCGAGCCCGTTCCACATGCACTTTTCGTAGCCGCGGAATGGTCCCACGGAGCGGTGAGGTGCACGCGCGTGCAGGCCTCGGGGTAACGGTAACGCCGTGGGTCCGAGCCTCTGCTCGAGGCAAGAATGCATCGAGCTGCGTTTCGTCACCGTGTCCCAGGCGACGCGTTTCTTGCCTCCTAGTGAAGCGGACTCGCGGAAGTGCCATCCCGGTGGATCGTTTTTGCTCTCCCGCGTCTGCTCGCCGGGTGACACGGCGGAAACCAGCGTGGACACGCGAAAACGACAGCACCGAGGGGCCCAGGAGAACGGTACAAACGCGCCAGGAGGGTGTTGCGCGTCGACCGGGCTCTTGGGTCAATTCGATCGATCCCCGCTGCGTCTGGGGAACCGGTTCCTGCCGATGGAGCATTAACGCCAGCGGTTCTCCACGAAGGATCGCGTGATTTACACCGGGTAACGGCGAAACCAGACGACCGCCGCCTGTGCACGCTTAGAAAGTCGTCGGGTGGAAACGACGCGCGTTATCTGGAACGAACGGTAGCCGTCGCTTAGAACGACACTTTGCACGATACTTTTCTCGATGTACACTCGACACGCGCGTCGGGCAAGTTCAACGAAATCGCTCGTGCGAGTAGCTCGGGGTGTACGGATAAGAATAACAGCATTTTATGGGGTGGCCGGGAATCGTCGCGCTTAAGGGGGTACATGGGTATTTCCAGGTCAGAAAATCGAAAATAAAATCGATTGGGTATGTAGCCACAAGGCTTAGAAATATTTTAAAAAAGATTTCATTGAAAAATTCGAAAAATTGCGAGAGTTACAGCGTAAAAAGTAAACGTGCTGCAAGCTTTACTTAAAGCCGTTTTTCTCAAACATATGTTTTTCAAGGCGGTGAACATCGTAACTCTAGAGCGGATGGATATTTTTTGTTGAAATATTTACTGAACCTACTTACAAAACACTTCTCTGTAATGTGGAACTCGCTCACTAAGATCGTACAACCTTAAAAACATTTAAGACAATATTTATCACAGAATTATTTCAGTGAAATTTTTCAAAGATATTTGTTTTATAATTCTGCGGATTTTTATTAAAAAATTTCGACCGAATTGCACATTGTAGATTTTGAATTGAAGGAACTCATGTACAATGGCTCACACCAGTAGGTACACTCTTGAAAATCGCATAATATTTTTTTAATTGATCCAAACGACTTGAGTTTTTTTTTTATAAGCTAGGTCGCTGATTTCTGGAATTTGCGCGATCTTTAAACTTTGTAGCTCAGAGCAACGTTAACCTATTTAATTGAAATTTTCAGCATGTATGCAACATACCTAAATCTACTAACAGAATTTTAAAAATTTCATTACAGGCTCAGATAAAAAGTTGAAAAACAACGACCTTCACTATTTTCTTTGTTATTCCGTCCAAATTGCATTCTTTTTCAGAATGACGCAGCACGTCGACTAGTAAACTAATTCTTCTAGCTTCCCACAAAAACTTAAACCGTTTGGACCAATTTTAAAAATGTTATACGATTTTAAAAGAGTGGTTGAATTCTTTCGTGAGCCACTGTACGACGATTTTGCTTTTAGATGAATCAGTCACTACATGGAGGTGCGCATTAAGCAAGCACTCACTTTGAAGTTTTGTATATTAATTAATCTTTAATATTTAGTAAACACTTTCATGTGAAAATAGGGTAAAGAACTCAATTACTGACACATTAAGCGTTGACGCTGTCATTATCTTATAGTATGTACTTTTAGACTAAAAGTATACGTTGTTCTTGTTATTTATTATTGCTTAATGTGTTTACTTAATGATAAAAATTTAGTTGATCTTAAAACTTCGATTTTTATGTATAAATTCATCAATTTTTAAAATACATTTGGGGATCTATTACTGACACCCTGCAAATGTATTTGACTGAATAACTGACATCCCAATTACTGCCAGTTAACCTAATACTATTTCTGTCATTTTAAGCATACGTTGTGTCATGTACATGAGCAACTACTGCTATGACAGTAATAACAAAATACTTGAAACGCTTATACCAATCACTGTCACCCAATTAATAAGTAAAAAGACTTAATGAATCGTTGAATTCGCATCTTTATTACTTTCTATGACGCTTATATTATTTAAAACATTATATTTTGTTACGTTAAAAGCTGAAATATTACAATTACAGTATTTGCTTTAACGCCTTGTTTTCTCTTTCGCTAGAAACGAAGTCATCGCTTCCATTCTCCTAATATTCGCTTAAATTTTTTTATCGTTTTATTCAAATTAACGAAGAAAAAATTCACTACTGTGTTTTGTATCGTATAAATAACAGTTTGAATTGTATGCAATTTTTTTTAATGCATCATTTTATAACATTTATTCGTTATTTTACGTAAAACAGCTTAGGGGGACAGTAATTGGGTAGGTGGTTAGTAATTAGGTCCTTTACTCTGCGTCTTAAATCTCAAAGAAAGAAATTTTAAAGAAACTAATCACTGCCTCTACAATCTAGTCAAAATTAAACATTGATTTTATCTGTCTAATAACCATGCACCCCCTTAAATCAGTGGAACGTGTCAACGTTTAGCGCGACCGCTCGCTGGAATAGCAGCGTCAGGTCACCGGGACGTTTCGCCGATGATTAAAGGCGGGCTCGTACGTGTCACTGTCAGTAATTGACAGGCGTGAAACGATACTTTTTACCACCCCACCGATATGTGAATCCGCCTTAATTAGCGATTCCGCCGTTTAATCGCAGCAGGCCTGCACGCGAGTCTCTTGTCGCGGAACGGACGCAGCCGCGTTACGGTCAATGGGAACCGGATTGTGGAATACTGGCCAAGTTCGTGACTCGGTCGAATCTGCGAGCGCCGGCCATGTTCTGGCTTTTCAGGGCGAGACTGGGATCCGAGTGGTCTTACCCTGAAAGCGTTGGCAGCTCCAGGAAACGATCTACGCCTTGAAGTCGCCTTGCAATATAACACCTCCGCCCCTCGACCCCTTTTCGTCCCCGCGAATACCCAGGATTTGCGATCTTGGAATCGTCGCGAGCCCCTCTGCACGAGGGTGCCAGGGAATCGCGCGTACGAGTCGATAGAGATCTCTCGGAGAATGATCGGGAATAACTTTATATACCCGGCACGGAGGCCACGGCGAAAGCCTCGGGGAGAACGGATAATTCCTTCGCTTCTGCATTCACCAGGCCCCTCGTTCTTCCTTTTTCGCCTCCTTAATTGTTGCGTCCCAATTGTTCCCGATGCCTATCGAAGCAGTTCTCGAATCGCGTAGGAACGGGCCGGAATTCAGCTCCGCGGGCGAGGGGTATTCTTTATTCGAAACGGTCATCCGGCTCTCGCGAGGATGCCTCGCTGCTAATCGCTCGAGATACAATCGGGCAGGTTGATTGGAGGACATTCTCTTCGCCGTCGGAGATTTGGAATCGGTCAGTCGTTCGATGACCCCGTCGCGTGTATTTTCGGTGCCCGGCAAGAGGGAATGCGACGGGGGAACCTCGAAGACACCCTGTATATTCCGTACGCGCAGTCAGGTGAGCTAACGGTGCTCCACAGCGGTTAAGTAACGGGCTCCTCCGCTATTTGTCGTTGTACTTTTATTTCACGCAAACGACCCGGGTTCCACGAACGTAATCCCGCTTCATCGTGTCCTTTTTCACTTCTCGATACCGGCTCCTCCTCTCTCGCCCTTCGCCGGCTCACGGCTCCCTATCGCGGAATCGTTGATTCATAAACGTCAGCTCCGTTTATCCAGATTTCCTTCGGCGAAATTCTACGCCGAGGGTCAGCTTTCCGGAGCCTCCGCGGCACGTACATGCGGTATCGCGCCGTGACTTTTTCTATTTCGAAAGTCCGCGAGGCTCGTAAACCGCGCGTTCAAGGACGATATTCAAATTCACGGCAATAAGGGCAGGTTAATAGCGGGCCGGACAGGGGGCTTAATAAATTCCAAAGGATATTTGTGTTCGGTAAGGCGTGCGTCAGGTTTCGAGGCTGCTCGGTGCCCGGCGGTGGGTGACTCGGCCGTTTCGAATCAATAGTACGCTCTCTCGCAGGAGATATGGTAATGTTCCGGGCCGAAATCTAGATTCAGTTCAATTCAGAGCGGCGGAAAGTTTTACCGGCTAGTTTCCACCGTTCATTACCACGCTCGCAGATGCACGAACATTTGTGCGCGGGGGCTGCACCGCCTCGTGGCGAGGCTCGTATCGGAAACTTTCCGCGCGCGCCTGTGTGTCGAGAGGCGACTGCGCCGCTCGCAGCCGCGCTTAGAATGGAGACGCGGGGAAATTAGACGAGCACAGAGGCGGCAGCTTCTACGCTCCCCCGCGTTATCGTCGCCGACGATAATTTCCCGTCTCCAGCAGCAGCGGAGCGGCTCGAAAGGGAAACGTCGGAGTGCGCAATAATTCTCGGGACACGCGTGACGTTACAAGGCCGAGCCGAGCGATTCTTCCAGCTCGTTTCAGAGTTAACTGCTCCAGGATCGGCGTCGATCGTGCCGGGGGACATGAATGGCACTCTGGCAAATGCGATCTCGCGAGGTTTACCTTGGCTTCTGCCACCTTTCTTCCCTCGACTTAGAAAATATAGGAGGCACTTTCTTGCTACAGATTTGTCTCCAAAGCTGACGGTTCTTCTCTTTATTGCCTTATCGCGTGGAAAGAGAGAGACTGCTCATACCCGTCCCGCGCATTCTTAACCCTTTAACGCACAGACCCTTGAACCGTTAATTAAAAACTGTGGAAATATCTGCCTTTTTTTAATCGGTAAAGAGGCACTTGCGCCTATTTTTTCCACTGATTTCTTTGAGAAGGAAAGTAAACTTGGATAAGTCCGTGATAGTTTTAGAATTTATCTGTTAACTGCTAATATTTACATATTCTGAAAGTTATTCTGGGATATAATGATAGGTCAGATATCAGAGAAGCAAATAATAGGTTAACAGAAATTTACTAAGTATATTTAATTGAAAATATACAAAATTAAGTTGTCATTACATACTCTGGTTACTCCGTGATAATACACTCTGGTAACGCCATGACAGTTCTCGCTAACCTGTGATATGGCCATCAGATACTTTGTTTATATTATTTTATATTGGTTTACATTATTTAAAATTATTTTACATTATTTTATATTATTTTATACTATTTCATATTATTTTGTATTATTGTTATTTTGTGTATAATCAATCGTTTCATGATCGTTAGATGTCTGAAATGTAAGGAAACATGGTGCCTGGTATTTGCCATCAGAATTTCTCGAACAGCACAATCAAAAACGCAGGTTCAGGCGCACAAAAAATAAGAATATAGTCACTTTTCTGCTAAAAGATCAAGCTACAATATCCAATAGTCATTTGCGTTCAAATTAGTACCAAATATGAAATATAATGAAAAATGTCTTAAGTGGTACGATATAAGCAACCCTCCCCTATAATACATAATCAAGCGATCGTCCACAACTAGCACGAAAAATTTCACGAATAATGCGCTGCTGGAACAAAATGCTCTCACTTTATCACACTAACTTCAATTAACTAATTATTTTACCACAACATAAACTAGACGATCAACGCTGTCTGTTAGTTTCTGTTCCATCTAAATTGAGTCACACAATTTCGAGTTACGGTACGTTTATGTTGGAGCTGCGATAAACGATCACAGCGACGATAAGAGTGAGAGGAGTATATAGATGACCAATTATAAAAGCGTCGAGAAAGAAATATTTCTCTTTCTTCGCTATTATCGCAGCTCCAACATAAACGTACCCTTACAGATAAATGAAAAAGTATCACGGAGTAACCTCTACCAAGAAATTACCCGAGTTTATTCTATATAAAAAAAAAAATACAAAGTGACAGCTTGAAGTAATAATCCAGAATTAATTTTCGAAGAGAATGTTTAACATTTTTAATGTTTCAACCCTGGGAGTTAAAGGGTTAAACAGAAGAATTAAAGAAATAGCGCTCACCTTAATTCAAAACAATACTGTACCGCAAGAAATGAATTAGGAATCTCTGCGAGGTAGATTGAGCACTCCAACGAGCCCATGGCGTGGAATCGCGCGTCAGTTCGGTAGACAATCGGTGTCAAGTGTGTCTCGGTTGATCGGCAAACCGTAACGCGCGTGCAATTGAATATTTGCGAGCGTGATGCGTCGATGGAGGGAGAGAGAGAGAGAGCGAGCTAAAAACACGCGTTATCAAAGCACCGCTGGCACGATATCCGCGCCCGTTATCAACGTGCCTCGCCGATCGCTGTGACAATGCGAAACGATAAAACGGTGGCGGATGCATGCTCCGATTCGAGACCGTTTGATGTGTCTGCATTACATCGATCTTTCGCAGCGGTTCGCGCGCGCATAGTTGACGGGCAACGCTATTAACGACAAAGTTATCGCGCCCGGCACACGGACCGCCGTTCCGACGATTTCTCTTCCTCTTCGGGGATCGCTGGTAACCGCTCTGCCACGTCCAAAGCGACACGCCAGTGATTGTGCTCTGCTCTTTCACTGCTACCGCGGCCGGGGAAAAAGTAGTTTTCTGAAAGACAATGCGCCACCCCGACGTCTTTCCTGTTTTATATTCCCCCATTCTCGCCTGCCCCGAGATACCGGCAGGACCATAAAATGGAAAGTTGCTCCGTTTACTCCGTTCGCTCGCTTCACTCGGCAGCGTTTTTTGTACTCGCGCTCGAAGCCACCGAAAATCTCGGCGCGCTAATATCGAGAGGATCGATCCGTCCACCTTGCTCGCGCCGCAAGAAAGGCAACCCGCCGCGGCGCAGTAAATGTTAAAGTTACCCATTCGAAGCGCGCCGTTTTGAAAGTCAAACGAGCACGCTCGAAAGTTCGTTGAACCGCCACTTCCTTCGCCGCTAAACCCGTTTTCACGACCGCGTTGCGACGGATTTAGTAACGAATATCTCTCTCGCCTTAATGGTTCTTATATCACTGATTACGCCGCGCGGACCCCCGCTTTGGTAATCGAAGCGCTCGGGCTCGCCGCCAATTCCTCGGCCGGACGTAATTCTTTGGCACTGGAAACTAGGCTCTCGCCTGGCCGCCGCTTTCCAGGGACCACGATGTTTTCGCGTGTCGACGGGAAATTCGCCTTGTCCTCGGGGACGACAGCTGGGCCAATGGCACCGCGGTACCTGTTGTGAGGAATCTCTCGTGCCTTCGGTGAAGTGTCTCGGAATCTATGCGATTCTACGGGATTCCGATGAAACGTGGGCAGGACTATTTTAGTTCAGCGTGAACTCAAGAATCGATGCTTCGGGATCGATACCCACTTATTCCCCCCTGAACAATCAAGCCTCATGCAGAGGTCTCGTGTTTCCCAAGGAAACTACCCAGCACCCAGGACTGTTGCTGTTATTTACGACAACTAGATTACCATCGCGGTCTGTCCGTTGCTGACAGTCGGTGCTCGTCGCGTTATGAATTTCTCTTTTGTTCTACTATCATCGAAGTGCATTAGGTCGAAGGGAGGGGAAGCGATCGTATCGGAGCTAGTTTCCTCTTCACAGTTAACAAATAAACACGCTGTTTAGCACCCCCGATCCGGTGATTATCGTATCCGAAGCGAGTAACGCGTGTTTCGACGAGGGAGAGAACGCCAGTGGCTAGGGTCGGGGAAAAATCGAACGCCGCGAGCCATTAAGGCCGGATAATGGCCAGAAGGGGTTTTCGAAAAATCTGGCAACGATTGTCACGGTCGACTCGTGCCAGATTCCCTTTCAGCGTGTTGGCGTGGATACTCGAGTGTAGAGCAGCGGGAGGAATCAATAGGCACTCGTATTGTAGCGCAGGGATTTGCGAGCCGCCGGCGGAAACCTTACGTATTCAACAGTGAGTCACACTTCCAGGAACGGGGTATGCATCCCACACCCCTCTTCTCTCACCTACGACAATGTTCCGCGGGCATTGTTCCCCAACCCTTGCCAAAATCAAACGCTCTCCGTCTCTCCCTCCGCGGCTAGGCTTCAACCCCATTTTTTTCCAGCCCCTTTTCAAACGCAATCACCGTGATTTCCATTTAGGCGTTCGTTTCGCCGCTCCCCCACCGTTCGAGGGCACTAATGACTTCTGCGGTAATGCCCGCAACGCCATTCAAAACTGTGCCGTGAATTGAGTAGCCTCTCAACCGTTCCTCTCTCGCTTTCTTGCGGACGCGCGATACGCCCGAGCGTCAACCACCAGATCCGCGGCTGGTGTGTGCCATTTTTTCCCCTCTGCGCCGTGGCACCGCGACTTGTTAGCCAATCGGTCGGCTGACTGTGCTGGCCCCGACGCTCGGCCAGGATGAAAAGTTCGCCAGCTAAGTAATTGGAGCCTAATCACTCGATGAGATTGAAAGATAAGCCGGCGAGCGGACCCTGAGAATTATAGCCGGCCGCGGGTTGGTCAGCCCGGCGATAAGATAGCCGTGTTATTAAACATTTCGTAGACGGTAATAAATATGGTGGCCGTAACCTGGCACCCATCTCTCAACGGGATTAAGCTTTCCTCCCGGGGCCAAGTGTTTGTTGAAGTCGAACTTCACTGTGGCGCGGAGCCGAGGGGGTCAGTAATCGCCGCGCCTGCTCTTGACGCTCCGCGTGGTTACATTCTAGTTACAGCCGGAAGTGGGTCAGAGTTGATCGGAACAGGGCCTACTCTCCGCGGGATTATCAAACTTTCCGCGAGGAGAAACTAGAAGAAGACTTTTCGCCGCATTGCGTGCGGGGCCGAGCTCTCGGCTAGAGAATCCGTGCCAGCTGTCGCCGTAACGCATCATAATGATCCTTAAAGTCCCTTTGTCTCGGCGCGCTCGCACTTGGCTCTCGCGGAGCTCGGCTGGATAGCGCGGGAAGGCAGTTTTCCAAGTTCAGCAGACCTTGAACGATACAAAGAGCGATGCCCACGGGCTGGGAAAAGAGGGGTCCCGAAGGTTTGCGCGTGGAATAATCATGGAACGTAACCGTGGCCTTGGCTGATGCTCGAGCCGCTTCCGGAAGAGGTTAATACCCGAAACGCATCGCTGACTCGGGAGGGCTAGAGCGTGTCGTGAATGGTTCAAGTTTCTACGCTCTCGCGGGCCCGAGCGAGCTATTCGAACAATGCCTATTTATTTGCCAGATCGTTATCTTCGTTAAAGGTCCAAGACCATTTTTACGCTCCAGCCGTAATGACAGCACGAAGAAGCACCACCCCTCTCGGTAATCGGTAACGCGTAATTGTGTAATTAAAGGCGAACGCGCTCTTTCCGGGGCCATTCCTTCCGTAACGCCATGCGCAATTTCTTTTGCAATCTCGCTGACGAATCGTTGCATAAACCTTGGCAAGGAACACGTGCACGGTGACGAGTTCGATTAAACTCCTTTCCACTTGATTCTTCTCAACGTGGCTTGGTCATCCTAGTCGTCTAGCCCCACGAATTCTTGCATCGATCACGCGCTTGAAACTAGTCTAGTCTGGTCGTCCAAGGCCACTTAGCAGTGATCCGAAAGAGTGGAAGGCGTCGCGACGAGGGCAAGGATGGGCCAGACCCGATGGCCGTCCAGCCACGGTCAAACTGTACCACGTTTATCGGTCAATTAGAGCCCGGTGCGAGTACCGGTAACATAGAGGCGAACGCTTCTCGGTGAACGTCCGCAGGGGTTCGTCGACCCCGAGCCAAGCCAGGCCTCTGCTCCTCGTCCACGAGCATTAATGCTCGCTTTTACGCCGCTCTCTCGGCTTCTCCGCGGAGATCGACCTTGATCCGAAACTCTGGGCCCGCTCCGATCTCGCCCAGTAACAGGATGCCGTCATCAGGCCTCCAAGCATCGATTACGTTACGCGATCAACGACTCCACGGCTCCTTAAGCGACTTAATCTCCGCCCAGAGCTCCTCGGTAAACGCTCGAGAGCGCATCGTCGAATAAATTAAGACGACGGGGCCCGACTCCGCTGGCGAATGCCTCGCACGCTCCCCGTCAAGTTTCCCCCGAAAATTTGCATGCGATCGTGTGCCCGTCGACCGTTCGCGGGATCTAGCACAGCCCTGCGGATCCGCCTGATAAATAAGGGCCGCTGGAATCCGGGGAAGCGGCAACTAAAATCCAGTCGACGGGCTTCTGATGCGAACAAATTCTGCGCGCAGTTTCCGGGGATATATCAGACTATTAACCCCGCGGCGAGTAACCTGGAGTTATCAGCTATGCAAACTTGGTGATTCATTGGGCAGGGAGGGCTTGCTATTTCGGACAATTACACCGCGTTGTGGCACTAGCACCGTAAAGGGACAAGGGTACGAGGAAGCTAGGGTTACTGCGCCGATTTCGACGACTGTTGGTAGACGCGTGCATCACGCACGTTGCAAGTGATTACCAACGACGGTGTGTACACGCGATCGTGGAGATAACCGTGGATCATTTCTGTTGCAGCAACTATTCCGAAGTCAGCCGCAAGGGGCCACGCCGCAGCAGTTGCAGTTACTGCAGCAGCAGCAGCAACAGCAACAGCAGCAGTACCTGGCTGCCTCGCAGGCCCAGCAACAGCAGCAGCAGCAACAGCAGCAGAACTTTCCCACGGCACCGTACACCGTGATCAGCAGCCAGGAACCACCGTACGTCGGGGCGCTGATAGCCGGGGCACCACCTCCAGTGGTACCGCAGTATTATGGGGTCGCGCCGTGGGTCTATCCAGCCGGGCTGCTACCGCAAGCACCCCCTCAGGCCGCAGCCCCACCGCCGCCGAGGCGACCGCTGACACCATCGTCGGCCGCGGCCGCGGCAGCCGCCGCCCAAGACTCTGCAAATAATTTGGCGCAGACTGTAAGTGGCTAATTAGTCTGTTTCCCGAAGCCGCCCGGACAGCCACAGGCGCGCACGTGTTTAGAAATAAATCCTATTGTCGGTGTACTGTTTTAGACCGGCCTCCTCCTCGTCGATACCGCCCCGCGCTACCTCGACGAGGGGACCCGCTGCGATATTATTTCACCGGTCGATTTCCTTTCAACTTCGCCACCTGGGGCACACACAATTCTTAGCCTCCATTCTCTTCGGAGATTCGGACACATTATTGCGCGAACGACCTTAGTAAGACGGTCTCTAGCCGCACAGTGGGACAAACTGCTCCTTTTTGTGTCAAAAGAGTAGAACTTTTGATAGGAATAAGATAGAGGGATGAATCTTTCTCGATGTTAAAGCTAAGATGTTGCAGAATAAGGGAAAAATGTTGAGAATGCATGGCAAACAAGTTTTGACGATGAAAATCTACGTGAAAGTTAGATTAGACTATATCTACGTTTCAACATAAAACCTCTATTATCGAATTTGAAGTCCATTTTAGCAGTTTCCATTAATAAAATGGTTTCTTAAATCCATATTTAAATTATTATTTATATGAAGTTTACACAGCTTTCAATTATTTAAGGAAGACTCAACTATTTTTGTACACCCTGTATTGTTTGATTATACATTTGAAGAGTTATACTGATAGAAAACGATAGATACTTTGAAAATAACGGTTTATAATTGGTACAATAATGATATTTTTCATAGAAATGATTAAAACAAAAATACTTGTCACACCATGCACATCGCATAGAAGCTTGCTGCACACAAGTACTACATTTGGGTATAAGCATTTCATTCCTGAAGAAACAGAAATTTACAATTCGCTGGGATGCGTTTCTAGATGCGTCTCTTGCTTAAATAGTTGAAGAGTGTCTAAACTTTATATAAATAATAATGTAAATATGGCTTTAAGAAACCATTTTATTAATGGAAACTGCGAAAATGGACTTCAAATTGGGTAATATTATTTGTTTGTAAAAAAATATAACACAAACTATTTATATGTATGAAAAGAGATTATCCAGAGGTATTTCAGCATATATTTACAAAATACAAACACTTAATTTTAAGGGTTCGTGGTGGGCCTAAGTTGAAAAATATGGATTTCACGAAAATTATTTTTACGCGGTTTTGTAGATATAAGGAAACGATGTATCTTCTGTTTAAACTTCTTTTCAACAACACGTTATAACGGAAAAAACAAAATTTTCTTCGAAAATGTCAAATTTCACGTAGATTTTCAAGGTCAAAACTTGTTTGTCATGCATTATCAATATTTTTTCCTTATTCTACAACATCTTAGCTTTAACCTAAACAAAGATTCATCCCTCTATCTTATTCTTGTCAAAAGTTCTACGCGTTTGACACAAAAAGGAGCAGTTTGTCCCACTGTGCGCCGCCTCCTCTGAATCTTCCTCGTTGACAGAACGCCGACGGTGGAGATTAAATATAAACGTAGCGCAATTTCCCGGTCCATTAACGTTCCTACGTTTCCACGTTTCTGTTCGAATAAATCTGGGCGATCGGGCGTCTGGCTCTGATATGCGTGGGTCTGCCTGCATCAGATTGTAGGACTTTGTGAGAGCAGTGTTTTTCTTTTTAGGTTCAGGGTCAGTACCAGGTGATACCAGCGTATTACGATCAGAATGGGTCCATAGTGATGGGCGGTGTGCGCGGGCTGAGCTCCGCGGCAACCCCCATGAGATTGGTGAGCCCCGCGCCGGTTTTGGTGAACAGAGCCCCGTCACAGCCACAACCTGGACCACCGGCTCCGCCGCCACCCAGCCTCTACTCGCAACCGACCCCCACGTCCCACAGCAACGCCACGCCGGGCGAATGTTTGGGTAAGACGCTCCGTGATGGTGGACATTGTAATTAAACGCATCCGGATCCAGTCGTCAGCATTGTAGATACGTCTGTGTTGTTACATTCTGTTTTATATCGACTCGTTCCCTAAAAGCTACGTGAACACAGGCTATATACATATATATATATATGTGTGTGATATGTATATACATATACAGATGCATGGCGCAAAGCGAGACATGTACCGACGATGGGTCTCGAGAGGATTTTACATATATACATACTGTATTTATTAACGTTGCAATAACTTGTCTGTACATATGTACGTGTATGCGCGCCACGTGTATTAATCTTGTGACTAAAAGGGAAAAGTTTACACGGAGTCTCGGCGTCAATGGCGTGTACGTGCGTGTGTGTGTTGAGCGACGATGCCGCTAGGCTTGATAGACGGTGTAAGGTTGGTAACGTACGGCGGATTAATTGATAACTAAGAGCGTGTGTGGGGTTGCGGGCTTTCGGTGCAGGTCTGGCGGCGTGCAGTGCAGCGGCAGTGGTTGCACAAGCCCAGGCAGTCGCGGTGCAGCAGGCTCAGCAGCAAGGATCAGGACTTGCCGCCGGTTTAGCGGCCCTGGGATATGGCGGCTCCCCTCTGGGGGCACTGGGCTCGCCGGCTCAGCTTCAGAGCACAGGTACAGATACCCGTAGCCCAAAGAATCGTTCGCCGAAGAGCGGACCCTCTTCTATTTCAGGCGTCGAGTCGGAGCCCTCGGTTCTCTTGTACATAACCGATCGAACAATTTGTTGCATGCTTCGTAGCGAGCGTACCCGTTTCTCCTTAGTTCTCCCGTGTTCAACGTGTGATCCCTTCTAGCGACGTACTCGTTGTAGAATCAGATCGATGACCGTGCGCTTGGTTCTCTCAACGACTCGACTTCAGAACCTCTTGCCTCCTCTGTTCGCAGGTCTGGGCCTTGGCGCTTCTTCCACCGCGCGACGAGATTCCTTCGATAGGAACACGTCTGCTTTCAGCCCCAGCTTGGAGTACAGCCGCGCGAAGTGGCCGCAGAGTTACGGCGCTCTTGGTAAGAATCGCCTTTAGTGCCGAGCGGAGGATAGTTGAAGAGTTATTGGGGTGGTAGGAAATTTAGGAGTTACATCGAGGCTTACTCTACATTCGAGCTATCCCGTTTATAGGCACGGTGACAGCATCGCCAAGCCCATTAGGATTATCCTTAACGCCGCCGCCAACTTTGGGAGGATCTTTGGGCGGGCTGGTCGGCGGAGCTAGCCGAGTATCCGCCGCTCCCGGGGCAGAGGCCAAGTTCCGTGCCAGCGCGGTCCCAGCTCTAACAGCTAACGGTGTCTTCGGATCCAGCAGCTCTCTTTTCCCGAACCTAGTGGGCAAGCCCGGCCGCGGCGGCACCACCAGCATCGGAGACAAAAATGCCGGGGGACGGTCACGTTTGCTGGAAGACTTCAGGAATAACCGGTACGTGCCTATCGAGCTACTAACTCCAGCGACGCTGTGTCGCGTTACCGGCTTACGTTACAGAGCCTTTTCGCGCGTTGCAGATTCCCGAGCCTTCAACTACGCGATCTGGCCAATCATATAGTCGAATTCAGCCAGGATCAGCACGGTTCCCGTTTCATTCAGCAGAAATTGGAACGCGCCTCGGCCAGCGAAAAGCAGCTTGTGTTCCAAGAGATACTCACCTCCGCTTACTCATTGATGACAGATGTCTTCGGGAATTATGTTATACAGAAATTCTTCGAGTTCGGCACACCGGAACAGAAGTCCACCCTCGCCCAAAAGGTGATTATCGCGGTACACTGAACCCTAGTATTATCGAACACCCAATATGATGATTACTTTTGCGTGTCAACTGATATATTCTACGCTGATCGAGAATAGCCCTAGCTGATCCAGCGAGGCATAGACGCCTGTGGAGGCTCTTGGCTTTGCTACTATTATATATGTCCGTGTTGCGTTAGGTTCGAGGACACGTGCTGCCCTTGGCACTGCAGATGTATGGCTGTAGAGTGATTCAGAAGGCTCTCGAATCGATCGGACCAGAACAGCAGCAAGAGATAGTGCGGGAGTTGGACGGGCACGTTCTGAAGTGCGTGAAAGATCAAAATGGAAACCACGTTGTGCAGAAGTGCATCGAGTGCGTCGAGCCACGAGCACTGCAGTTCGTGATCGGCGCATTCGCCGGGCAGGTCTATTCGCTGAGTACTCACCCGTACGGGTGCAGAGTGATCCAACGTATTCTCGAGCACTGCACTCCTGAGCAGACACAGGGCATCCTTCAAGAACTGCACTCTGCAACAGACCAGCTGATTCAAGATCAGTATGGCAACTACGTCATCCAGCATGTACTCGGTGAGTAAGAAGCTTTATTTATAACCGCAGTAGCTTCCTCTACTGCACTTTACAATTATCCATTTCTGTCGAAGAGCACGGAAAGCCGGAAGACAAGGCACAATTGATCAGCAGTGTTAGGGGTAAAGTACTTACTCTCTCTCAACACAAGTTCGCGAGCAACGTTGTGGAGAAGTGTGTCACTCATGCTACGAGACAGGAGCGTGCTGTACTCATTGAAGAAGTATGCGGCTTCAACGACAAGTAAGTTTCACCGAATACCATGACTCGCGATAAGCGTGATTGAAGAAGTATCAAGCTTTAGCTCAACTTAGTTCTATGTTACGTAAGCCGCCCGAGAATTTCTTGTGACTAATTTTTGCACGTGTTGCGAAACAGCGCATTGAACGTTATGATGAAGGACCAGTATGCCAACTACGTGGTGCAGAAGATGATCGATGTAGCCGAACCAGCGCAACGCAAAGTATTGATGCATAAGATCCGCCCACACTTGGGAAGCTTGCGCAAGTACACCTACGGCAAGCACATAATAGTGAAGCTAGAGAAGTTCTTCATGAAGACAGCGTCCGCGATGGGGGTGGCGACGCCAGCTGGTGCTTCGAGCGGCGGAGGTGATCTCGGTCCCATCGGGCCGCCTGCTTCTGCTGCTGGCACCGTCTCGACGCCAGCTCAGCAGCCAACGCAGGTTCTGTAAAGCGTACGGTTTCAGAAAGTCTAACAGCTTTTCGAGATCTTCGTGCGTTGAAAGGAAACACGTACCAAGACCTACGTAATATTTATTGCAACGGTATCTATCGGCATTAATTTATAATGGCCGATGAAAAGTAGAGGATGCATTTCTGTGTGCCGTGCTCACCTCGTTGTCCCTTCTCGGGGCTATATTAAGCTGAAGGGAGTGAGAGACCGCGCGTATCCAGATAAGATAAGAAAAAAAAAGAAGAAAAAGAACAAACTACCGAGACGATTTTTCTTATTTTTGCAAAACCATAAAACGCTGACAG
Source organism: Andrena flavipes (assembly GCA_963971345.1). Lineage (NCBI taxonomy): Eukaryota > Metazoa > Arthropoda > Insecta > Hymenoptera > Andrenidae > Andrena > Andrena flavipes. Next base: position 47,148,393 of record OZ020480.1, read on the forward strand.
AATCTGTACAGAGAAAATCGAGAATGGACAACGTGACTGTCACGGCACGAGAAAAAGAAAAGAAACACTTCAAGATCGAATGTGTGTCAGAAAAAAAATCAGTTTGTAGAGTAACGTTAGAGGTGCAGTGCATTTTTTCTATTAGTAACCTAACGTGCTGCCGAGTAATATATTCGTAGGCGATTCGTATATGAAGTGTCGCGAGAGTTGCACCAATAACGTTCGAGAACCGAGTTTCTTCGAAACGGCTGGACTACCTTCGAGCAATCGTAAAAGAAACTGCAGTGCTGAGATGGCTGATTGTCTTTTTAACGCCGCTCGTTCGACCGACGAGTTGACGACGATGGAAATTTAAAACGGCACGAACGTGTTCCGACAATTCTTAAGAAACAGGTTTCCCCTTCGTTTTTAGGTAATATCATCGTTATTTAACGAGACACACCACTTTATCCTTTTAAACTCAGCACTCTTACGAAGGAGCATAGAGAGCTCTGTCCTCTGGCAAACACTTAAAAACAAGTTTTAAAAAAGAAAAAACAAAGAAAGATAAGGAACAGCTACGGAGATATCGCGGGTCGCGCTGATGCGCGGCTCGGCGAGATCGCGGGAGCTCGGTGTAACAACAGCAGAGGTTCGAAGGAGAGGAAATTGTGTTTAGACAGCTAGGATAGATCTTAGAGCTGCATGCATTTATATCGAGTTGTAACGAAAGTGCGATGGCCGTAAAGAAAAAAAAAATACACCATGCACGAGAACGTCTTGATCGCGATTGTACCGTGCCGCCTTTGCACGCTGAAAGTAGTATTATACCCTTGTGCGCGGTACACGTCCGATCAACGAATCGGTGATCGGGTTCAGACGATTCGATAGAGGTGTTGTTAGGAGCTACAGATACGTTGATTAAAATCTAGCATAGCGTTTGACATGGGAATGAAGCTGAGTAACCCCTGACCTGACCGCTAATCTGCCCCCACCCCCAACCCCTACCCCTCCCCAATATTTGATTGCTTCAGATCGTTCACGAGACAAAAAAGAATCGAAACCACCAAGGATAAAAAAGAATGGAAACCAATTTCGTTATTCTTGTTTCAGCGTTTAGAAAAACGGATTCTTGAAAATGAACTGATACATGAGATATATATATATATATAGAAATGGTAGACAGAATTTAGCAGGAATAAATGAAAGGAATGAAACAGAAAGATAAGTAAAAAAAAAAGAAAAGACAGAGACAAAAACAGTGAGGAGAGACATCAAGTCGTCAGCACGGTTCTCCTTTGTTCGTTTTATGTTTGCCGCCTTCACAGGCGCGGAGCATTTTTTTCTACTCTCTTAAACGTCCTTTTTCACATACCCCCTTCTCTCTCCTTCTCTCTCTTTCTCTCTCTTTTTCTCTTTCTCTTTCTCTCTCTTTCTCTCTCTCTCTCTCTCTCTCTCTCTCTCTCTCTCTCTCTCTCTCTCTCTCTCTCTCTCTCTCTCTTTCTCTCTTTCTCTCCCCTTCCCCCGTATCCCTCTCCCTTTCGCCCCTTCCCCACCCCTCCACCAATCTCCAAAATCCTCGAATTTTGTAAATTGTGATATAAATAAATAACAAATGTGTATAGGTACGACGTGACAAACCCTATCGTGAGGAACCGTAAATTCAATGAATAATTTTATTTTTCACGGGAATTCTCTCCTTTTTAACGGACTTTGTGAATATCGTGTATTATAATAATTACTAATTATATTAAATTTAAATATGATTTACGTTCTAATGCTGCTGACCCTCGATCAATATACATTACATGTCCCTTTCTCCTGCCGTTTTTAAAAATGGTCTCAACCACCCCCCGCTTGCCCCCTCGCCCCGACCCCCACGCCACCCCTTCACACACACACACACACACAGAGAACAGACACATACATATTTTCCAGTTGTAAGATATGAACATTTTGACAAAGGAGACGCTCTAGAAGAAAAAAATTGTTTATATTCGAATTCATCTAATTCCCAACCATACCCCTCCTTCCCCCTCGCCAACACATCTACCCACTCCCCCCTCTCCTCTCCTTTCGAAGCTAATAATCGCAGCCACCGCGGACGCGGTGATTTCTGAACGTAACTGAGACCCCATTGTACATTGTATAAATGTTAACGCGTTCTTTAAAAGAAGAAAAACGTCAGGAAATTAATGTTCCCATTGCGTGTGTATCTATATATTTTCGCGCCACATTTCCCCCTCCGCTGCCAACCCCTCCCCCTTCACACATTCACACATTAGAAGATCATTATATGTACACAACTGAGCATTTCGATTTGTACATTATTAATGCCGATCGGATAAGACGGTTGGAAAGAGCGCCTCTCAGCTGTTTTCAGTAGCATCGGACTTTTTTTTCTTCTCTCTTTTTCTTCGTCTTTTACGTGCCCTTTTAAAGGGTGCTACTCATTCTCTCGTTCATTCTTTGCAATCCTCGAGTTTATACGATTATTTTTTTTTTTCTTTTTAATGTTGAGCTTCGTTCGTCCTACACGAGTCGCAACGCTCTCGTCGTGTTTTACGTTCCCGATTTCTCGCCGATAGTTGACATTAGATTTCTACACGCGACGGAACCAAATTCCAAGAGTCGGATCCAGTTTTTTCTTCTATGCACCTTGCAGTGGATCTTTTTTTACCCGTTTCGGCGACGTCCTCGCGTTCGCCGCATTTATTATTTTATTCGCTCGGGACGCGAACCTTCGTGTAGAAGAAACCATGTTAGGAGGTCCTCGAGAATTTCATCCCTGGAAGTCAGATGCAAGGACAAAAGTTTCATCTAAATCGCTTCACGAGTCATGTGTGTGTATATATATATTATTATTCTTCATCGAGGGGGCCCTCTCTCGACGATTGTACAAAATCTCGCCAAGTTTTTTAAATCCGACGATCGTACGCGCGATCCACTATCCACCCCGCGACCCTCACCCCCATTTGTATACATCCGAAAAGTTCGTTGCACCCTCGTAATCGATAGGCGATAATGAGTAAGATCGAGGTTTGTAATCTTAAAGCCGTGTACAATGTATGATATTTTGTTAAAAAAACTTAGGTGTTAAATGTGTAGAATTCTAAAAGAACGGAAGAGCAAGGAAAAGAAAAGAAAGAGAGGACAACCGCCAAGCAAATTCGAGGTCCGTCGCGATTTTGTACAAAAAAAAAAAGAAGGAAACAAACGAATAGAACAGATATCGGTAAAGAGAAAAGGAAAAAAGACGAAAAGAGCAGAACGGAGAGGAGAGGGAGAACACTAGCCGCTTTCTTTGTAAGATATTGTAAATAACGATTTATTAACGAAATTGACAAATTCTTGGGTAGCCTTTCTCTCTTTCTCTTTCTTCTTCGCGCGGGGATTACTTACTCTTGGTAGTGGGCGCGACCGGTGTCACGAACAGGGGAAGGAAAGGAACAGATGAAAATATTTATACAGGGAAAGAGACGCAGTACTTATCGGATTAATCGGGCGCTGTTTTCTGGCCTTTTTCTCTTTTCTTTTTTCTTACTTCGCCCGAACCGCCCTCACGATCTTCACCGATACTCGTGGAGGACAGTCTACGACGAGCCGTCGATCCTCCACCCCCTACGCAAATCGATCCTTTCGGAAATCGCTGAGAGGAGGCTGCTCGTTTTGGAGCCGCGAATTGAAAGGGAAACAAAGAGGAAGACAGGGAAATACCGAACAAGGAAACGGGGAAAGGAACAGTACACGAAACGAGAACATCTCGGTAATACAGACAGAGACATTCCAACCGCCCCACTCTCCCCAAACACATTTCACCCCTCGGTCGACAGGATATATATTATAACTCGCCGTTCACCGCGGATCGCGTAGATTAACGACGTTTAATGTGTTTACTAATATTTAAATAAGGAATGACGATAGTTCCTTCGTCCGTGTAAAATCACGCGCATCATTTTGTAAATTAGAGGAAGGCGAAGAGAAATAGCAAGTACGGTCGGAAACGGCACCGTCTCATCTTTTGTAATAGAAGTATCGGCAAATATTCTATGTCACACGCCCACACTCCCCTGTCGAGGTTGTAGGAAACCCGGAGAACAGAAAAGAAAAAACCGAAAAGTCATAGCAGAAGCGAAACTCAAACGCAAAATCTCATGTCTTATCAGCTAAGATTATTTGATTACTATTATATACTTTTTATTATCATAATCATTAATATTATTCTTATTATTCTTATTATTATTGCTATAATTATTATTATTACGATTATCATCATTATCAATATTGTTTGATTAACGACCTTCCCTTTATCGATTATTATCGCTATTACTAATGATTGCTAGATACACACTTCTATATACATATGAATATAAATATACATATATATATATGCATATATATATAAAGAAAGAAACACGCGTAAGGCAGACTCACGTATATTATAACGCTTTATAAATATGGTACATACATATACGAGTACGGATACACTTTCTTTTTACGCTCCGGCCGTCCCGTTTCTGTCCTATTGAGGGAAAAGAACGAAGGGAAACGTAACGATCGTTTGAACTCCGAGCGAAACACGTAGCGACGGGGACGTTTAGCGAATAGGCCCACCACCTAATTTGCTGTCGTGTTATATATACATATATATATATATACATATATACATATTGTCTACTTAAGCTTCTGAGGAATGAAGGAAATTCTTAAAACGCCTTTTTGATTATAAATAGTGTAAATTTTTTATATAGCGCGAGAATGGACGTAATTATTGGTTGCGCGACTTCAGAGAACGTGCGCGCGTGCACGGCGTGTAAAGAGAAAGAAAGCAAAAACAGCAAAAAAGCGCGAGCGAAAAATAAGGAAAGTGTAAAGATATGGAATCACAACGTACGATACACGGATGGACCCCTTTCGATCTTTCCCCCCCTCCCCCAAACTGAGTTTCAGCATCCATCCGTGTACAGCATTGGCCCCGTCGGTTCGTTTGTCCTTTTTCCGCATTACGGATTCGCGCGATTCGTCGGATCCGCCTGCGAGAGAACTGCGAGCAGTTCGTCCAGCTCCAGCGAATCGTTGTTTGCGTGCGCGCGTAATCCCCCTCGCCTAGCCCTCTTACACACCCGCCCCCGTTCCTCGAGCGTGTTGTACTCTTTGTAAAATATGTAAAAGTGTGCGAGAGACGTTCAGTATTTCTGTACACACGATTTGGTACATATATATGTATATATATAATACACATGTATACATATACGGTCCTTTTTGTAAATTTCTGTGCGATCGTACGATTCGTCGCCGTGCAAACGAAGAGGAAATGACGGAAAAATAGAGCGATTTTGTTAAATAAAGGATCCGAATCGCGGGATTTTGTAACGCCAAGCAGTATCGAACCTTTTAATTCTTGCCTGTTGTGTTGAGTGAATGGCGGACGACGAGAATTCGACCACCGTCGCTCGGAAAGCGATTCCCTCCAATCGGACAGAGAACGGTGAGCGAGGTCACGTCTACGAGGTATCACGCGCGCCGCGCGGACACTGAGCGAGAATGTCGCGTGTCCGAGATGGGCGACTTCGTGCCGTGATGTCCCTGTATATAATGAATCCAATGGGACGAATTATTCGGCAAACAAACAAGCAAAATAAAAAAGATCTTTTATCCGACGCGGGGCGAGCAGCGATCGAAGCGCCCCCCGGGACGTTGCCGCGAGGAGATTCGATCAGAGAGCAAAATTGTGCACCGTTCGGAGAAATGTTGGACGCGCTAGATTCGGCGTATATACAGAGATTCATCGCGCGGCCACTGCGAAAATTGGTTCCACGTTCCGTTACGTATTCATGCCCCTTGCGCTCCCTTTTTAAAAACCTTCGACATTTGTACTTTAGATACGATCATCTCTCTATCTCTATTTCGCCGCCACCCCCAGCCCCCCTTTTTCTCTCACGCCCGGACACACGCCAACCCCTCTCGCCGGGGGGGTGTTCGCCGCGAACACCTGAAGGGAAGGAAAGAAAGGGAAAAAAAAAAGAGAAAATTGAGCGAGACGGAAGGAAGAAGAAAGGGTTCCCCGGTGGGAACGCGTATGCGGACTCGAAAGAGGAGGACAATTAAGCAACCCTATAAATAATTGATTATACATATATATACATATAAATATATATATATATCTGTATATGTATACCTTAAAAAAAAAAGAACTTTGAAACCTATCGGTATATGATATATATGTAATAAGTACTATTTAAATATTGTAACAATTGTATATGATTTTAATACTACATGCTAATTGTATTATATATATATGAAAGATCTGCGACCTCCCACTTGTAGTGCACACTCGACGCCCATTCAGCCTCGTACACTTACACGCCGCGCATCTTCACCTGAAAACTACACAGAGAACAGAACCACAGGTATACACGCGAAAGAAGCACACACACACACACCGGTTCAAAACGGCGTAACTCTCTCTTCATTGATACATTGTCTTCGCACCCCCGCCGGTTTCAACTGCCATGGCGCTATATGTTTACGTGTACGAACAGCAGTTAGTCGAAAGACAGAGGAAAGAAGGAAAATTTGAATGGAAAAGCTGATTCACCGCCTCTCTCTTCCTTTGAACGCGCGCGCGCGCGAGTGATCGAAGGGAGGGCGGAGAGGAGACGTAGAGCAACATCCACGGGAATGGTGCGCCCTGATATTAAGACTGATGTACAGTAGCGCGCTATTCTCATTCGCGGAGTATCGTCATTTCTCTCCTACCATCATCACTCGTCATATATCATTCAACACCCACGTACACACGCCTACACGCATACTGTACCGCGAGAACACACGGCCACACCTAGAGACAACCACCCATGGATTCGCAGGGCTAATTGAATATATATATATATATAAATATACATATATATATATACACACATCGTATATATTTGTCAGATATATGTCATATATGTATGCGTACACTCGTTCGCCACGGCCACTGGCTCTTACACTTGCACGCGTCGAGGTGATTCTTTTCCGATTCTCCCCTCGACTCCTCGTTTTTTCGTGTGTAATCCCCTGTGTATGTGTGTGTATGTATACATCGTCGGGAGATTTATAGAGGACAGGGCACGTTGATTTGACGCGAGAAATAGCGGGTAAATCGTAAGTTGTAATATAATGCATGTGTACGCGTAAGAGCGACGGTACGATAAGAGGATTGTAATTGTAAATTGTTTGACGTTGCGTTCGCTCTCGGTACGTTCGGAGGAGAGGCGTGAAATTTTTGTGATAAGCGTCCGATCATATTTCTTTTCTCTCTCTCTTCTTTTGAATCTTGAAAAGCTCTCTTCTCGTTTTTTTTGCTTCTTGTCGTCAATGATTTCGTTCCGCGACGGGCAGGACCGTCGCTGCCGTTACTCGCGCGAGCAATGTACGAGCCGGTGATGCTTCTGGGACACACGGTAGATATGCAGAGGGATATAAAGCGCAAGAAACAATTGTATTCCATAATTAGAGGATAAACTAGATAAGTGGGACGGACAGGCATACGGATTAAAAGTAAAAAAAAAAAAGATAATGAATCGCATAACTTGTATATTAGTGTATAGATACGAAACGTAGTAGAAACGACGAAATAGCCACGAGATGAATCATTTTCGACGATGTTTTTTACAAGCAGGCAGAACAGTGCGAGTAGATTAAAACGAGACAAACGAAACAAGAAAATACGTCATTGTACCATTTAAGTAAACTAAAACGGGGGAAAAAACTAAAAAAGGTAAAGAGAGAGAGCATGTCGAAAACAGTTTATAAAAATACGATGCACTAGCGACGAAAAAAAGAAAGAGCCACTGCGTTACGAAAAAAAAATTGAAAAAAAAAGTACACGTACCAAACCGCCACTTCGAAAGAAAAGGAAAACGATTTTAAAGAATAGGTAACAACATTTTGCCCGCCACTTTTTTTTTTAAAAAAATATAATTCCAATAACAGACTTTTCCATAATGTTCGCGACGGATAACACTTTTTACCAGAACACGAGAGCCAAGGATTTAAACTTCTGCCTCCTCGATTCCTTCTCTCTATATTGTTAGCGTTCGCCATTGCCGCGTTCCCACTTTCATTAATTATACCTTATGCCGGTTTAATTGAAAGAACCAAGCTTCCTTTCGACTCGTGGCGGTAGCGATTCGAAGACTGCCCAGGTCCAAAGAGTTCTGTTTTGCCGCTTCTTCTATTTTCTTTTTTTTTTTTTTAAGTTCAACGTTCCGTCGAAATGACAGTGGTTTCCACTGACACGTACACGCAGGCACACACAGACACATGTATTGTAAAAGTTATTCCCAGGAACGAACACGCGTCGTTACGGTATTATTAATATACTAATTAGCGTCTTTGTCGATTGTATTTCATATTTTCTAGAACGTTAATAAAAAGGATTTTCGAATCTGAGTATATACATATATATATATACATATACACACGTATGTATATATATATATAATGTGAAAGGAGGATGTCGTGATAACTTATTACAATAAAACGAATTGAAAAAAATGAACGCAATCGAGAAGAATTTCCACGCTCCTGTTTTTTTATGCTCATTCATCGTCGCCGCAAGCTTTGCTCTTTGGATCAAGCGCATTCTCGATCCCCCACCTCTCCGGAAATGAAACAATTCGTTCGATCGATTTCGTCGTTAGTGTTCGGGCTGTTTCTTTCTCCCCTCTTTGAGTTGTTTGTTCTTTTCTTAAATTGATGGAAACGAGAAATGACGGCGCACCTTAACGATGCAACCGCGTTCCAACGAACCGGATGTCTTCTGGATGTTCACGGTCCCATCGGGCTGTTAGTTACTCGTTTCGACAGGGTGCTCTCTCCTTCCGAGGATCACCGTGCGAAGTAAATGAAGTTACAATTAATCAATTAATCGAGTTATATACGTACATATATACTTCAGTATACTTCTAAATGGTATTTGTTCGTATTGCAAACCTTGCGAATAGTAGGCGCGGTTATATTATATGTATGCTTTCTGTCGCTTCAGTTCTTTCCTCCTTTTCTTTTTTTATATGCAAGATGTACCTACCTTAGATCTTATTTATTATCATCTCCGACACCGGCTCGGAAGGATTTACGCGCGCCGGCGGTCCGCGATCCCCTTTAAAGGCTTCTGCCGATGGGGCGCCGGCCGCCGCGCTCGTGGCCCCTTTCGGCTATTAGCATTTTCACTCATTAGTAGGCATACCTAACGCATCGGGTACATACGACACCTCTACACACACGCGAACAAAAATGAAGGAAATAATGAATTAAACGGTATTCTAAATGTAACGTGTATATGATGGCTGTACAAATGTAACATTTTTTTCCATTATGTATGATGATATTAACGACGACGAAAAAAAAAGAGACGGGAAAATTCGATGCAAAATGACGAGGTACAATTGAAATAAAAAGAAAAGAAAACCATATGGGAAAAAGAACACGTGTGCGCATCGATCGATACGGGCCCGGGCTGTGCGGCCGTGGCCCCGTATCGATTAATTGATTCACCCACGAGTGATTTACCAATAAACTACTATTACTTTTAATTATTATAAAATACCATTTCTGTAATAACATTATGATATAAAACCATACATTGAATGGCACATGTCGCTGATTCTCGACATCCCCTGTTTCCCACCTGTTCAACATTCTCGCGCGTATCCGAGGGTGTGTAAGCAATAAATGAAACACTCGTTATTTTTCTCGTTAATGATAAAGTTTATTGTTATTGTTTATAATTCATTTCTTGGCTAAAAATTGCATATTCGACGTAAACGAGAACATCAGCGAGAGTCAAGTGACGATCCCGTCTGATTATCGAGCGATCTTATTTGCTTGTATGTACCTTGCAGGTAACTTCGTGGATGACGGTACCAGCCATTGTTGTTGCTGGTAGCGAAGAAGTTACATTATTAAAAGACTTCTGCATCTTAATCTCGGCGTGTCAATGTGGTCGCAGCTATTTCTGAATAAGTCTCTTTATTCGCTCTCTTCCTTCGAGCGCTCCCTCTCGGAGCGTCTAGATTTCTTCTTACGTCGGCCCGGACTTCTGGATCGGGATTTGTGCCTGCGAGATCGCGATCTCGATCGGTGCCGGTGCCTGAAACACACACATATATATATATATATATAAAGAACGTTACTGTCTATGGGAACAAATCGATGCCATTCGTACAGTTGATAAAATTGCCGGGGAAACGAAGCGACAAATGAAAAATGAATTTGCATTCAGAACGAACGAGGGAGGCACTGTTTCAAATATCAATTGTATGTAGCGACATCGCTATATTTCTTAAGTCTGCAACCGATTTATTACCGGTCTTTGTGTCGATACTGGGATCGCGACCTGTCGCGGTCTCTCTCCTCATCGCGCGACATCGAGTCCCTTTCTCTCTCTCGTTCTCTGATCATGGAATCCTTCTCCCTTTCACGATCGCGATCTCTGTCCTTCTCTCGCTCCCTATCTCTTCCCATGGAATCCAACTCTCTGTCGCGATCTCGGTCTCTCTCCCGATCCCTCTCGCGGTCCCTGGAATCTCGTGGCGGTATCAGTGGAGGTATATTCGTAGGAGGTACCATGGTTGGTATCGTTTTCGGACCGTTATCTTTCTCATCCTCCCCTTCGGTCATTGGAATTGCTAAGTTTGTCGGCTGCCACGTCTGAAACACAGAACAATCCGCAATAATCGCGTGCTGTACAAAAAAAACGGATGATTCGGATGAATACGTTAAAGATCGCGTTCGCGCGTACCGGATCGTTGCCCCACTGATTATCCTGGGTGGGTTCGTAGCTTTGATAGTAAGGGTCTGTTTCTGGCATGTAAAAGGGTGCCGGTTCACCAGGATATCCAGGGGGAGGCATGTCAAAGGCAGGGGGCATCCCTGCTCCCGGAGGTGGTACGCTCATATCCGGAAAGCCTGGTTTTCTAGAGTACTCTCTCCTATCCGCCGTCATCACTTGTATCACATTCCCTTTCGGAGGAGATTTGTCGAGGTTCCTTCTAGACGCTAGACCCGAGCTACCGATCACGTCTATCGTTCCCGCCATCTTCCTTCCCGGCGGCGGCCCTGCCCTTTTTGGTCCCATTATACCGGAATATTTACTGTTATCGTTAGTAATGGCTACTTGGGGCACCCGCATACTACCTGCGTTACCGCCCCCTCCTCCGGCGTTCAATATCAGACCTACGCCCGACTCACTTCTCATTCTTTTCTGCCTCTCGCAGTATGCCCTCCATGTTTCCTCGTTAAAACCGTAATTAAAGTAATCGGTGATATCTGCGCCGGGCTGCCTCCACGGCTTATCTTCCAGCTGATCTAAGTTGAACTCATGAGCGGGCATGCCATTGATCACACCTATGGTTTCGAATTCATCTATACTGAATTTCCCCGGCTGCTTGTTCAACTTGTCCGGTACACCCGACGCGTTCGTGAGCAATCCGCCTCTTTTGATGTTGAGGCTGCCATAGGCCGGGGTGGACTTGATGTCGCCGATGACGACGTGCACGTCGTCATCGGAGTCCGAGTCACTGGCGGCCTCACCATCTTCTTGACTGGATGGCTCCCTCACTCCGTTTTTGTTCACTTCCGCGTTACTTTCATTTTGAGCAATGTTAACCGATGACGACTCCTCTTCTTGTGCCTCTGTATCTTCAGCTGCCTATAGGAACAAAGGCTATTCATAATAATACTACCTGATCTCGACGCTTTTACATACGAATAGGTTATGCCGATTAAGGCGAGACGCGCGTTTCTTATGATAAAGTTTCTACATTTCTGCTCTAGAGAGTTGTGTGCTTGGTCAGCGTGAGCAGAGCTTAGTTACTTGTACGCGGCGATGTCTGTTTCTCTGTTTTACTGTGATTAAATCCGATGACAATAACCGGAGGTACAGGTTAGAGAAAGCATACCTCTGCTGCTGGGTCGGTGGTGTTTTCCGCTTTTTGATCCTCCGAGGTTTGTGATTTATCTTGATTCGTGACGGAGGCCGGCTCATTCTCTTGGCTATCTGGCTGAACGGATGGCGGCGTGTATTCTTTTCCGTCGGTTGAATCTCCGTACAACCACTGATCCTCGTTTTCGTCCGCCATTTTTACTCTTCTTTTGCTTGTTAACTGAAGAATCACACATTCATGGTTTCTGCACATTTAGGATTGCATTTCAGAGTATACGATGCCAGGAGAGCATACAACATGATATGTTACAGAGCCGGGATTCGTTTAATAATTTATTTGTCAGCGATGTATGCTGACAAGAGATATAATTATTTGTTAAAGTATCCGGATTTTGTTTATTTCCCTAGCTATTTGCAATCCGAATTACTTGATTTCTTCTGAAGATCCAGCTGCCTGGTGTGCCACGGTTTTTAACAATAAAATTGTTTGTTTATTATTCTAAAAAGCGTTTTAAATATTTATGCAGTTTATGGACAGGCAAATGCTAGAGCCGCGTAGCGGTAAGAGGTATGAACTAAATTGTGCGTTCACTAACGCAGTTGCGATTTTAATTTTACGTATTGCTACCAGTGGTGGGTCGGTATTTTACACCGCGTCGCAAATGCATTTTCCATATAACACTCCTCGTCTTAGAGACGTCTAGTTTATGTCCATTGTAGGTCTTGATTTGTAATAAGACGTCTTTATGACGTCTTTAAGACGCCTTTTGGACGTCTTTAATACTTTACCAGACGTTGTGCTATCTGGGTACCCACCACTGGTACGGAGCATGCGTAGAATGCAACCAATCAAATCAAGGCAGGTGTAGGTGCTCTCCCCTATGCAACTATTCCTCCGTCCCTATATTCCTATGTCCATGCCCAACACCGTTCCCAACGGTGCAGACATCTTTCCGTGTAGTCCGGAGTCCGGACTACGGGAGGATATTTCCTGTGGACGCTGCAAGTGATGTGATTGGACGCCATTAGCATTACGCTTCGTGACGCCACGTTTTCGAATTCGTACAGTACTTTTGTAGGCGCTACGCGATACGTTTGTGAATCGTGCTGTTTTTTAAAGTTTTACAGTGTTTTATTAAAGTTCCAGTATGAGCAAAAAATCAGGCAAGACAAATTTTTAATACTTTTACATCAGTATAATTTTAGAAGTGATCATTTTTTGATAAATGTAAGTATCCTTTTGAACAAGGATATGTTAAAGAGTATGTTCATTATTTTCTTCTTTTAGTTCCTTCTTTTAAAATTTTGTAGCATGTATTATTATGATATAAAAATGTACTAATAATGGATTGATGTATTATACAAACAGGCATTGATACCTGTGTTGCTGGACCCAGCCATGCAGCTACTACAAGCAGTGATACAGAGACTGATTCAAGTAAGATATATCTTTAATTTTACGTTCTTTTTTACTTTCTTTTTCAATGATTATTTTATTTGAATTGTTTTTTAATAGTTTATGAATAATTATTAGTATTGTATGAATAGGCAGTGCTGGCAGCTTCATCTGCCCCGTTGCAAAGAAAGCAAGGAAGCAAGCATTTCGCAAAGCTTGGCTAGAGGACCCAGATTTTCAATCCTGGCTTGAAGAAACCAAGGATCCGTACAAAGCGAAGTGCACAGTTTGCTCCAAACTTTTAACACCGAGCAAACATAAATTACAAAGTCACGCCAGCACTATCCTACACAGCACGAACATGCAACAGAAAGCAAGAGCATTAATTTCTGGACCCTGCCATGCAGATGCTACAAGCAATAATACAGAGACTGATTCAAGTAAGATATATCTTTAATTTAACGTTCTTTTTTATTTTCTTTTTTCAATGATTATTTTATTAAAATTGTTTTTTTATAGTTTATGAATAATAATTAGTATTTTATGAATAGGGATTGATATCGACCCTGATGCATACAAGGAAAAAAAAGTTAAGAGGCAAGCATTTTGCAAATCTTGGCTAGAGGACCCACAGTTTCAATCCTGGGTTCAAGAAGCTGCAGATCCGTACAAAGCAAGATGTGCAGTGTGCTGTACAAATGTTTGGGCAGGCAAAAGCGAACTGCAAAAACATGCAAGGAGTCTAAAACATAACACAAATATGAAACACAGAAAAGAACCACTTCACAAAAACAGAAGCTTTACAGATAGCGTAAAGGTGCTAGAACTGAAGATTTGTCTGGAAATTATAGAACATAATATATCATTTTATTCTTACAACCACTTCACTAAAATGGTACAGAGCGGAATGCCAAATGCCGATGTAGCGCAACACGTGTCTCTTCAACCAACTAAAATCTCCGCAATCGTCAAAAATGTTATAAATAAAGCGGTTATTTTAGAGGCTACAGAAATATTGAAGGGCAAATTCTTTTCTATTTTAGTAGATGAAACTACAGATATCTCGGACACGAAAATTGTATGTTTTTTAATTCGATACGTGCAGGGAGAAAAAATACATACATACTTATTAGATTTAATCGGAATTAACGAATGTACAGCCGAAAATTTACACAAGTGCCTTTTAAATTCTTTAAAGAAATATAATGTGCCTGTAAGCAACATCGTTGGTGTGTGCGCTGACAACACGGATGTAATGTTGGGAAGACAGGATTCATTGATCTCTCGTTTATTAGCAGACAATGAAGAAATTTCTGTCTTCCCATGCATCTGCCATTCAATGAATGTGGTTGTATCCCAAGCGTGCAAACACTTGCCACCGCACATTGAGAAATTTTTGGATTCGGTCTATACATACTTCTCCCGAAGTCCTAAACTTCAGAGTGCTTCAGAAGGTATACAAGATTTTATTAACTTTGCAAACCAAAAACTTCTACAGTCATCAAGAACCAAATGGCTGGCACTAACCGAATGCGTGAAAAGAATTTTAAATCAGTGGCAGGATTTATTTGCTATCTTTGCATTGGCAGCAAGTGGAGGGTGTGAAGTCGCAGCACAAATATTAGACACTTTTCAATGTCCTTATACCAAGGCATATTTGCAGTTCTTAAATCACATACTACAGACGTTTACTACGATTAACAAATACTTTCAGGGCTCGAAAGTCTTAGTTCATTGCTTGCTCCCTGAGTGTTATAAATTGTTAAGAGTACTGGGAGGCGATTTCATAAAGTCTCAATATATTACGGGACCAAATATACACCAAATAGATGTGCATAATGAAGCAAATTTAATGCCACTGCAAACAATTTTTCATGGAGCAGACTCTATGAAATCAATCGAGGAAATTCAAAATAGTAATGGTGCAGTCGATGCAGATAATCAGAAACTTCTAGAATTTCGTACAAACATACAGAAATGTTATCAATTGGCTTTCCAGAATATTGTACAAAGAGTACCGTTTGATGAACCGTTTTTAAATTCACTCGAATTCTTAAATCCGCATACAGCTATTGACATTAATAAACATGACACTCATCAATTGGACTCTGTTTTAAACAAATTTACATCCAAATTTGATTCTGGCCGTGTAAAAGACGAATGGTATAAAATACCATTCTATTTTTCAAAGGAGGAAAAACAGAAGTTATCGGCACAGAGTATACCTTGTTTTTGGAACGAAATTAGAAATACTAAGAATGCAGTGAGGGAATATATATTTCCAAACATATCCAAACTAGCAGATTTGTGCTTGTCGTTGCCCCATTCTAACGCCGACGTTGAACGATACTTTTCCACTATCACAGACATAAAAACAAAACGCAGAAACAGATTGACGCCACAAACTATTGCTGCACTAACCAGAGTTCAATTAGATTTAAAGAACAAAAATGCTAATTGTTTCAATTATGAAATAACGGATAGCATGATAAATTTATTTAATGATGACATGTATAAGGTAGAATCTATACCGAAAGAACTCGCTGGGATTTTATTGCCGGTTGAGACAGATGAGCCGAATGACACCGAGAATATCTAATTATCGGATGAGACTGATGAAAGAGGCACCGAAAGTACCGAAATTAAAAAATATTATAATTGTTAATATGTATATACGTTCCTGTTTATATGTACATTATAGTATACTTTAACTATAATATTAAGTTTTGTACTTTCAGTTTTATATTTTATGCATATATTTTGTAATATAATTTATGTACATTTTGTAAATACTACATAGAGAAATATGCTTATACATAACATTCGTTATATATATGTACATATATATAAAGTAATAACTATTCTATTACTATTTTGTGTTTTCTTTTAAATCTCATCAACACTTAGAGCATATAAACATGGAGGGAGCATGCAATGGGCAAAACTGTGACGGTGGTAAAAAGAGAAAAATATACATGGGGACACCCTTTCTCTCCCAGATAGCACACGACGTCTATAAGCAGTGCCGTCTTAAGGCAGTCGCCAGGGGCCCCCAAGTCTGATTATAAGTCCTATTCCTGTGGGTCGGCAGGGGCCTCCAGGGACCCCAGTGCATTGCTATGCCCAGAGCCTACAATACTGTTAAGACGGCTCTGTCTAGAAGCCGTCTTTAAGACGTCGTGTGCTCAGCGATGCCAGAACCGTGGGTTTTCGCCCACAGGCGCTACCATGATGTAAGGACATAAGGTGTGCTCTTACGCAGCCTTTCCAGATTAGCCAATAACGTGCCCTTCCCAAGATCGTCCATATTAGATTGTCAACCAATACGATAGAATGAGTTTTTCAACATTTCGATACCGTGTCCGTACACTTGCATATGCATTAATATACATACATATTTTAATATGGCGGAAATTGGGAAGGCGCAGTAGAAGACGAAAATGAGCAGCTCAACGAGCACACCTTATATATATATTAGGGATGTTCGATTCACTTTAAAAGATCAATTTTCAGAATCGTTTCTGAATCGAATCATGAGAACCGATTCTGTTAAAAACCCGAAACCAAAGAATCGATTTTGCAAGAATCGATCTAAAGATCGTAAAAAACTATTAAATTTTTAATATGTCCATTAATGCACTTAAATCTTCATCATTTAAGTAACTTAAGTAATCTTTCAATACAGTCACGTGGTAACCCAGGGAAATCGTTCTCTAGCCGTTCGTGAACTGCAATGCCTGAATATTCAATGTAGTTATTTTATCACATTCAACCATTGAGCTATTATAGCTCAATGCATTCAACGCAGTTCTGCGTGTTGATGAAAAAAAAATCGGTTCTCGATTCTTAGTGTAAAGAATCGATTCTCAAAAAAATCGAACAGCGGAGAATCGATTTAAAAGATCGATCTTTTAACCAAAAGAATCGATTTTTTTAAGAATCGAATCGGAATCGAACATCCCTAATATATATATATATATTGTTTGTTTGGATTTAGCTTTCGCTGATACCACGGTAATTCCTTTTTTTTCTTTTTCCTCTGGATTTATTCTTGTATTTCTTGTAATCTGAAAATTTTTATTTGTTTTTACTTGTTTTGGTTTATGTTTGTTTGAATATTTATAATTGTGTATCCATGCTGGCAAATGCTTGTACTATGTTGGTTCCCACACAGCACACGGCGTTCTGAAGGCGCCTGTTTTCGGCCTGTTTTAGGCCTGTTTTAGGCCTGAGCGCCTGACCGTCCGGATTTGTAACAAGGCGCCTTGAATGCGCCTTAAATGCGCCTTTTAGGCGTTGTAAAGGCGTTCGGGAGGCGCTCGGGAGGCGTTCGGGAGGCATTCGGGAGGCATTCGGGAGGCGCTCGGGAGGCGTTCGGGAGGCGCTCGGGAGGCATTCGGGAGGCGCTCGGGAGGCATTCGGGAGGCGCTCGGGAGGCGCCGTGTAACTACCCTGGCGCCATCTATACAAAATTTCAGAAGCGTCTATAAGGCCGTCGTCACTGTCGTCAGTCGTGTATCTGCACACCGGGTTTTCCGTTCCTTCTTCTCGTGTCGGATCTTGTCGTAAACGGTTGTATGAAAGTGTGCTCGCGATTCAAGTATTATAAGAAGATTATAATTGTTCGATATTACGTTATACAATAATAGTGTGTTACTTTCTTTATTCTATTAAGTGCTCACGCTTGTTATACAAATAAGAATAAATTGAATGTTGATTGTAATAACCAATCCTAGTATAATTTTTGAACACAGACAGTGACTACCTCGTACGCATAGTAATGGCTACATTGTAGGCATAGTACTGCAGGCTACATCACTGCTACCGTCCGCTTGGAGAGAGAATAGTGGCACGCGACCGCCGCATCGTCCGCGTAGAGAAATTGTTAAATTCGGCGCCATCGTTGAAACGTTAAGTGTCCTTATATGTATATTCTGTATATTCTGTACATTTTGTATACTTTGCATACGTACATGTGTATCACCTAGCTATACTTCTTATGTAAGTGCAGTCTGTATTCATTGCGTGCATAAAGTCATATTGTTATAGAAATATATACATATATATATATATATAACACACACACATATATATATAATAAAATATGCCTCCGTATAACAAACTAGCCTACACGTTACCCGGTTTCACCCGGGAATTATTTACGATGTTTCCAAAATAACAAAGCCTAAAAAAATAAATAGCCTATAATCTAATCTAGGACGTACGTAATGTATATTCAAAATTTCATTGAAATCCGTTCAGCCGTTTAGGCGTGAAAGAAGGACAAACAAACAGACAACGAATGACTTTTATATATTAGTAAGAACAAGTAATGTAACACAAGTATTGTATAAGTATAGCTTTTAAATATTTGTAAACACACTGTGCATTATATATTTTATATCAAAGCATGGCATGTAATAGTAATAATGATAAAAAAAGAAATATATGTGTCCAACTGAGAACCTCCTTGTTTTATCAAGTATCTGTAAACAAATTTTAAATAAATAAATATAGTAAATGAAAATGAAATTTTATCCAGTCTGATTTCATTTTAATAACCCTTTGTTTCATTAAATTTAGATTAAAATTAATCAGTATCGATAACCATCTTACATACGCCCTAATGGCAATTTTTAAAGAGCTGCATTTGACCTAATTTATCTATAATTAAGACGCCTGTCAATCCTAATCCAGGCCCGTTCCAGGCGCCGTTAACACGCCTGTTCCAGGCGCCTTTAAAAAGCCTGTTCCAGGCGCCTTTTAGGCGCCCATTTCAGGCGCCTTTGAAACGCCTGGCAGTCCTAATTCAGGCGCTTTAAAGGCGCCTTTAAGGCGTCCCGTTTTGTAACATCAGGCGCTCCGAAGGCGCATATTGGACGCTGGTGAGGCGCTCGCGGCGCCTCTAAGGCGCCTCGAGCGCCTGGGACCATGCGCCTGAAAAGCGCCTTTAAGGCGCCTGTGTGCTGTGTGGGTTATTATTTCTCTATCGTCACTAAAAGCTAGTGCCCTAATGTCATATGGAGCTTGTATCCCTTTCGTCTGTATGAACTTTGTGAAGGTATCTGTGATCTCTTTGTTTATAGGACAAGAGAAAATCATATGATTTAAGTCTTCCTCTTCATAACCGCATTTACATTTGGGTTCTGGTATAATGGAAAGTTTGTGTAGATGTGAATTGGTTCTGTGATGGTTACATCTAATTCTATTTATTATTGTTATTGTCTTCCTGGTTGGTTTTTGTGAAAATTTTTTAAACCAATTTGCATTTACTTTAATATCTTCATTTGATAGTTTGAAGTAACTATTGTTGCTTATTTGCGATATTGCCTCTAATTCGTTTTTCCATTTTAGAATGGCTGTGGATTTAAGAATACTTCTGGCTTCTTTGCTTGTGAGCATCGTTGAAATTTGCCTTCCTTCGTCTCTTTCCTCTTTAGCCATTTTATCTACTTTTTCGTTATTTTCTATGCCTATGTGGCTTGGGCACCATACAAACAGAATTTTTTTATTTATAACTTGGCATCTGTACGATAGAAATTTAATTTCCATTATGTATTGATTTTCCTGTATGCTGTGATTTTGTTGGTTAAGCTTATTAATGAGATTTTTAGCGTCCGATATTATCCTACATGAATCATAAGCGCTAGATTTGAAGTATTTAATTGCTTCTATGATTGCAACTACTTCTAAAGTTTGTGGTGAGTGTTCGTTTGATAAGCTGAAAGATTCACATTTATTAATTTGGTAGACGTAAAATGCAGCGCCTGCTTTTGAGTTTCCTTCGTTGTCTCCGTTATCTATTGTTTTTTTCTTTCCAGATCCATCTGTGTATATGTCTATGTCGTAATGAGGAAGTTCATTTATTTTTTTGTTGAATGTTTCATTTGGTTTTTCTGCTTGTTTTGTAATCTCTCCTATTTCTATATTTGTTTCAATCTTGTTAAATTGAATTTGTATAGGATATTCATATAGTATCGGTAAGTTTGTGTGATTAACTTTCTCCAGTGTATGTTTTATACTTTTCCATCTTCTCAGTGTCGAAAAGTTAAATTTATGATTTGCTGGTTTCTTTAGTAAATTGTCAATATATTTTAACTTTGTCTTTAGTTTGTGTGTTGTTTGCGTATAGTAATTTACTAAGTAGTTGTTTGTTAGCATTTCAGCTCTCTGATAAATATTCATTTCCTTAGCCATATGCCATACTATATCATTTGGGGTTGATTGCATCAGTCCTAGACATTTTTTTAGAGCTGTTTGTGTTAGAGAGTTAATGCTTTTTAGGTTTGTTTTAGATACATTGATATATTGCACTAATCCCCATTCTATCATGGCCCTTATTGTTGCTTTATATATTATTAGTAGGGTAGCCATTTCAATATAGTTGTCGCTTTAATGATTCTTTCTTTGAGGTATTTAATATGTGATACCCAATTTAACTTACTATCCATTGTTAGTCCTAAGAATTTTGCTTCTTTAGTTGGTGAGACTGTTTTTCCTTCAATGTCTATATTAAATTCTTGAGAATTCCTTTTTTTGGAGAATATTACAAGTTTTGTTTTTTCTGCAGATATATTTAAATTTATAGATGTAAGCCATTCTTGGAGAGTATTTATTGATTCTGTTAAATTTCTTTTTAGTATAAACTTGTCTGCGTTCTTAAAATAAATCACAATATCATCTGCAAATTGGAGAATAGAACAGTTGTCTCCTGAGTGATTTAATATTTTATGGATATATATGTTAAATAGAAGAGGACTTAGTATAGATCCTTGTGGGAGGCCTTTCCTGCATATTCTTGTGTCTATATGAGTTCCATTTAAATAAAAGTGGACCGTTCTTTCTGTTATAGCATTTTGTATGAATTTCAAAATGTTGGATGGAATTTTCAGTTTTTTTAATTCATTGATTAGGATTAATGGATTTACGTTATCAAAAGCTCCTTCAACATCAACAAATAGAGCTCCTAACGATTCTCTTTTAAGGAATGTTTGGTAGATCTCCGTGGTAAACAAATTGAGGCTGTCCTGGCATGATTTATTTTTTCTGAATCCAAATTGTATATTTGGTATTATGAGATCATTTTCTATGTAATGATCCAGCCTGTTTTTAATTATTTTTTCTGTCAATTTTAAAATATTTGATGCTAGCGAAATTGGTCTGTAACTATTTTTCTTTTGTTTTGGTATTAGAGTGGTGTTGTATATTTTCCATTCTGGTGGTATTTCTCCTTCCTCGATGATAAGGAGCACACCTTATATCCTTACATCATGGGCGCTACCAGTACTCCACGACCAAGCGTACCCCCTCCTAGCGTCTATACTGCACCACACAAGCAGTTTTACTGACAACGATAACATTTTTCAAAAATTGTTATGATATGCCCCTTTGGGGGGGATGGAGGGGAGGCACCGCGAAGGGAAAAGTATTTAAATAACTGTAAGTCCTATAGGTGTGACCCCCTCCATCAATGCAAGCCTGTGTAAGCCTGTCACGATCCCTGCACGCGTACTTGCCCCCCCCCCCCCCCACATAGATACGATCATCAGAAGCCACGCATGCGCGAGCAGTGATGCCAGAATGAGGACGGGAGCTATGGACCTGAAGGACAGTGCCTAGTTCCGGGGGGGTACAGCGAAAGACGGAAGGGGCTGCCTTTTGAGGGACGACTGGTGGTGTCCTCTACAGCCGAGTATAAGTTTTAGAAATAGCGTCCTTCATTGTATATCCTTGTGACGCCATTGTGCAAAACGGTGCAAAGTAACTCGGATGCGTGTGGTGTGTGTATCAGTAAATAATTCTCTTATTACTTGGAATACTTTCGAAATTACGTAATATTAAATTTTTTAGTAATATCAAATTTAAAATGGTTTGCTAGAAGATATTTTTGACGGTATGGCACAGATGGTACCACCAGTCGTCCCTCAAAAAGCAGTTGGGAGGGAGTCGATTCTCCTTCCGTCTTTCGCTTCAACCCCCTCATCACTAAGTCTGGCTTAGGCACTGTCCTTCAGGTCCATGACGGGAGCGCTCGAGAATTTCCCCCACCACGCATGCACACTACGCCGGAGTTGCGTGTCCGTGAGCTAGGCGCTTCGAACAACGTTGGGAAGACGAGAGAGAAAACGATTGTGTGTCTTTCTCTCTCGCTCTTGAAACCAAGCGACACGCGGCCGTACGCGACTTCACGAGTGCCTCGAGATCCACTTTTCACTTTCTGACATATGCATAATACTTTTGTAATGAAAAAAAAATTTGGAAAAATTTTTGTTACTGGGCAAACGGGGTATGGACTGTGACCCATCGATTAGAGAAATAATCTTTCATAATCCTAATCACAGCCGGTGTCACTCCCCTCGTCTCCAGTTCCTGCAGGATTAGGTTCCAGCTGAGCGTATTGAACGCGTTCTTCACGTCCACCGTGACCAGAACGCAAATCCTCCTCCTCTTGGTGGTTGCTACGCACCCATCTGCAAACCGCATCACCTCCGCGGCTGCTTCAATAGTTCCGACCCCCCTTCTAAATCCGAACTGCATCGGGTGGAACGGGTCCCTCCCTATCTGGCTCTCAATAACAGCCTTCAGCGTGTGCTCCCAGGCCTTACTCAGGACCGGTAGGACGCTGATTGGCCGGTACGCACTGGGGGACATGGGGTCCTTTCCGGGCTTCGGTAACAGGACCACCCTAGCCCTCTTCCATCCCGCTGGGATGGTCCCTCTCCTCACAGTGTCCCTGATCGCTTCCAGAAGGTCGGACTGATTAGCACCCGCGACACAGGCCACCACAGCTACCGGCACCGCGTCAAGTCCCGGGGCATTCCTAGACTTAGCCTTCACCTTGGCCACAGCCTCCCTCACGAAGTCTTCGTCCACCCCCATGGTGTCCTCGTCTTGGTTGTCGGCGGTCATGTAGTCGACCCCCGAACCCAACCCCTGGGTTACCTGGGCCGGGGGCAGGTGGGAGGGGGGGGGGGCCACCACAAACAGGTGTTCCATTATTCCTTGCACCTGGGCTGGTGTAGCCATCATCTTATGGGGGCGGCCCTTCAACTTCGTCATTACGATCTTGTAGGGTTTTCTCCATGGATCAAGGTCCACCAGGGAATTCATTTCCCTCCACAGGGCCTCCTTGGCCCTCAAGATCAACAGCTGGACCTCCTTACGAGCTACGGAGTAGGCCATCCTAGCCTCCTCCGCCTCCGGGGACCCTCTCTTGCGCCGCCGCTGGGCCCACCTCCTGGCTCGGAACGCCACCCGTCTCGCTTCGGCTATCTCCTCACTCCACCAGCCGTTAGGCATACGGGTGCCTCTAGGGAAAGACTTCCCAGGAAGTTCGGCTCTGGTGGTCTCTTCAATTACCCTCTGTAGCCCATCAGCCCGGGGTTCTTCCGCGGTCCCCGGGAGGCTTGGGAGGTCCTCCATCGGTTGCTGTGGTGAGGGTTGTCGGCGGGACTCGTAGCTCCGAATAATCGCCTCAATGTCCATGTCCTTTGTACTGTACTGCTGCCACACCGGAGGGACAGACAGCCTCACCGGTTTCCTAATGCTGAGTAAGACATACAGGTGGTCTGAGAAGGTGTCTCTCCTCAAGACCTCGCTCTTTATCTCACGGGCCGTTACATTTGCGCTCGCTACCACCTTACTCCTAGCCTCCGTTCTAGGTCTGGCTCTATTATACGGGCATCCCAGAGACGCGGTTACATGCGCGGCCCTAGCCCCCTTAACACCTTCTTTTGTGCAGATAGCACACTTAGGGGGGTTAGGGCACCCTCCAATGAAGTGGTCCCTAGCGCCGCATCTCCTACATGTCTCACCGCCTTCGCCCACCGCGGTGCAGTCTCTTGCCATATGCCCAAGTAGGTGGCACCTGAAGCACCGCATCAGCTTCGGGAGCGGCCTCGCTCTTACCCAGGTAAGGCCGGACCTAAATCTCACCCCCTCGTTTCCGGCCACCAGGTCGTTAGTTGGGAGTTCCACCACGGCCACCTGGGTGCCGCCCGGTCCCAACCTCAGCATCTTCAAATTCAGTTTTTCCGGTGGTACCTTAAGGTCTCGCAGAATCTCGGGGCCCTCCACGACTGGGTCAAGGCCCCTTACCTCTAGGGATGTTTTGTCTCGGAGGGCAGAGCATACAAGCCCCGCTCCGATCTTCGTCCTAATGTTCGTCACGATGGTCTCGGCGCTGGCCTTCTTACCTATCTCTAGTAAAATATGGCCCAATCTAGATTTTTTAACCCCCTTCACCCCCTCCAGGGTATCCCTGCCTTTGGATAGGAGGCGCTTATACGTATCAATGTACGTCTCGGGGGGGACCACCTTCACAAGGATCGCCTCAGGTCTCTTCCTCACCGGGGGGGGGGGGGGGCTTAGGGGGGGCTCTGGGTTCCGCCTGTACCTTCCGGGCAGATCCTCTCCCCATGCTTTCTCCCCATAATTGTGTCCCCAGACACTGAATTTGCTGTTGGCCCTAGCCGGGCTCCTGCCTCCGTTGCTGTCGCTGCAGCTGGCCACGCTGCTGCTGGCACTGCAGGTCTCCCTGGCTCAGCAACTGCGCGTGCCCTTTCCCCTGTGAGGGCCACTGGGGCGGCCCCTGCTGCTGTCCTTGGGGCTGCATCTGCCATCCCACCAGGGGTTGGAGTCCGCCATGCTGCTGTAGCAGCGGCCCCTGCTGAGGGGGGATCCCCTTCCCCAGGGCCCATTGCCCGGAGGAGGATCCAAAAAGGGGCCTCCCCTGGGCCTGTCTGTCCTTCCTCCTCTGTTCCTGGCGGTCCCGCTTAGCCTGGCCTTTGGTCTTCGTTTGTTTCGCGGACCCGTCGTTTGCCGACCTACCCGGCAGCGCCCCATCGAGGAGGGGGACCAAGGGCACGTCCCTCCCCGGGGGGCCCACCCCCGCACGGGCGCTCTCCGCCGGGGCACCGAGCTCCGCCGGGCTGACCTGCGCTTCCTGAGTAGGGCTCACCCGGGGAGCCTCTTCGTATGCCCTTTTCTTGCTGCTACCCTCCTGTGGGGATGTCGGGGAGGTCCGTGGTCTCTTGGCCACCTGCTGTTTCCCCTTCTTCCGTTGTGGGTTCTCGCTGGGACCCGATCCAAGGGTTCTCTGCGCCACCCCAGTGAGGGGCGTGATTTGTAGGGGGCTCACAACCCCACCCATTTCTGACGGGGGGGAACATTGGGTTCCGCAGTCGGTAGTGGGTCTCTTATTACCCTCCCTCCATCTGGTTATGTCGCCGGCTGCCGACACCTCCGCCAGCGTAGCTGCCGCCTTCTCGCACCTCCTAGCTACCCCGTTCATGACGCCAAGAACCTATTTAACGGAGGCCACCTTTGGCGATGACCTCTCAATGAGCTCCTTGGTGGCCTTTCCGCATTCACGCAGCACCTCACTCAGCAGGGTGGCCACTACAGATAGTCGCTGCCCCCTAGCATCATCCTGTACGCCACCGCCCATCCGGGCAGCCCTCACCTTCGCCTTGGCGCCCAGCGGGAGCGGAGGGATAAAGGTCGTAGGGTTCGCATCCCCGCCACCCGGCTCCCTCTGGCCCAGCCATCGGCCCCTCACCTCAGCTTCGTCCGCCCTCGAAGCCGAGCTGGACCTCATCCTATCCAACTTATCCTCCTTGGTCCCGTCGAGAAGTACCACGAGCTCACTCCGCACCAGATTCCTCGAGGTCTCCGCCTGCCTACTGGTGCCCGATTCAGGAACTCCAGCGTGGGATGTGGGTGAGGGGGTCCTCGCTAGTCCCCTCCCCTTGAAAACACTGTTCATTGCTGTGTTCTCGGTGCTCCCAGACGGGGGGGGGGGGGTATCTCTATTCTCACTTCTCTCCGCCACGAGTTGCCCCCTATTCCTGGCCACTTTCTCTTTGGGTGAGGGGGTCTCCGAAATAAGAATGGGTCCCACGTCCTCCTTAACGGATTTAAGCCTAGGTAGGGGGGACTCCTCCTGGGGCAGGATCGCCTTGAGGATTTCCTCGATCGTGGTAGGTTTCTTCCCCACCTTCACTTCCGTGGGCCTCCCACCCTCCGTAAACTTACCGCCTATTGTATCGGTCCATTCACTGTCGTCGTCGAAGTCAATGGTCCTTATGCCATGGTCAGCAGCTGTAGCTTCTTCCTGGGCTTTCGCCCAGGTGGCACCGGCCCGCTGCTTCGGCTCGGTGTCGTCGGTCACCTTACTTCCCAACTCGCTGCCGACTACACAAGTGGGGTCTGCCCTTAAGTCAGATATCGCCGGGTATACACCCGAGGCTCGGCTTCTATTTGACATTAGACATTAAGTGTCTTAAGGGCAACGGCCCTACCGCCCAGCGGGTTTCTCCCTACACGCACCCTGGTCTAATGGTCCCGACTGGATGTCAGTCGCCTTGTTTTGGTCAACCCTTAGCTAGAGGCAGTAGCAGCCCCCACCGGCCGCTACGCGTGGGTTGTACCCCTCACGCAGCGCCCGGAGGGGACCATGGCCGCTGCCCTAGAGCCCTCCCACCAACGTCAAGGTGGTTGACCCTGGAGAGGGTCCGCAGAGAATACTTAGTGCCACCTCTTTCGACATCATGTTCTCCTGCTGCGAAGCTCAATTTTACAGCGTACTGAGATTTTTGACCAAATTTTGGAGCGAAGCAGCAGGAGAACATGAAGCGAAAGGAGGTATCCTGAATTCCATCGCCAGAAACCTTTCGACAACTCTGCGCCTCTGCGTTCAATAGTTCTGCGTCTTCGATTCTCTCTCCGAAGGCGCTAACTTTGTGCCACCTCTTTCGACATCATGTTCTCCTGCTGCGAAGCTCAATTTTACAGCGTACTGAAATTTTTGACCAAATTTTGGAGCGAAGCAGCAGGAGAACATGAAGCGAAAGGAGGTACCCTGAATTCCATCGCCAGAAACCTTTCGACAACTCTGCGCCTCTGCGTTCAATAGTTCTGCGCCTTCGATTCTCTCTCCGAAGGCGCTAACTTTGTGCCACCTCTTTCGACATCATGTTCTCCTGCTGCGAAGCTCAATTTTACAGCATACTGAGATTTTTGACCAAATTTTGGAGCGAAGCAGCAGGAGAACATGAAGCGAAAGGAGGTATCCTGAATTCCATTGCCAGAAACCTTTCGACAACTCTGCGCCTCTGCGTTCAATAGTTCTGCGTCTTCGATTCTCTCTCCGAAGGCGCTAACTTTGTGCCACCTCTTTCGACATCATGTTCTCCTGCTGCGAAGCTCAATTTTACAGCGTACTGAAATTTTTGACCAAATTTTGGAGCGAAGCAGCAGGAGAACATGAAGCGAAAGGAGGTATCCTGAATTCCATCGCCAGAAACCTTTCGACAACTCTGCGCCTCTGCGTTCAATAGTTCTCCGCAGAGAATACTTAGTGCCACCTCTTTCGACATCATGTTCTCCTGCTGCGAAGCTCAATTTTACAGCTTACTGAAATTTTTGACCAAATTTTGGAGCGAAGCAGCAGGAGAACATGAAGCGAAAGGAGGTATCCTAAATTTCTGCTTTCAAGACGTCACTTTAATGTAGCTACTGCGACTATTTGGATAGGAGTATGTATAAAAGGTATTTCTCAATAATAATAGTCTGTTTCAAGTTTTTCCCACTTTATTTGAATAAAGACTTTTGCAGTGTTACAATAAAGTATAAAATATATAATTTTACTTTGTCAGTTATATAAAATTACTATTTTCTTGTGTTCATTGTTGAAATTTCCATCATTTGGCCCATATAAAGTTCCTGTCACGGAGAAATATGCCCAAGTTTCACCTGTAAGCAGAAGAAAAGTATTTTAAGTAACCTGACTTGTATATTATAGAAACT
Source organism: Andrena flavipes (assembly GCA_963971345.1). Lineage (NCBI taxonomy): Eukaryota > Metazoa > Arthropoda > Insecta > Hymenoptera > Andrenidae > Andrena > Andrena flavipes. The sequence continues at coordinate 47,176,508 of OZ020480.1, forward strand.
ACGACGAATGTTATTTCATATGATGAGTATAATGAATTAAATTATCTTCCCAATTTTACGCCATTTAAATAGCGTCCAACTCCACTACCATATCAGTAACGTATTTACATAGTAATATTTGGCGAAACTTCCGAAAACCGGTCAAACCCGATTGGGCTGAAATTTTATTTCCTACCTTACCGACATTCTCGACTCTGTCGGTAAGGTAGGAAACGACATTGAAATGGTTTAAAAAAAAATTCGAGTCGCTAAAAATCCTTCTCGCAAACATTATTTTTATGCAAAATGAGCCTATTTGCAAAATTTCAGCCCAATCGGGTTTGACCGGTTTTCGGAAGTATAGCCACAGTTTTTATACCACCGTTTCTATGGTCTAGTATTCCGTCAATTACAGTATTGTTTAACTTCTGAATTTTTAAAACACGAGAGAATTGTATGACAATTGTTAAAGGTGAGAGATTCGAAAACCAATTATATATAATATTAATTTAGTGTAGGAATGTTAGAACAATACTGTAATTGACGGAATGCTAGACCATAGAAACAGTGGCATAAAAACTGCTCTCAAGTCATTTTTACGTATATTTCAGGTTGAAATATTTTTAACATAAGGTTAAAACATTTGTAAATAAATATTGAACATTGTCATATAGTTAGAAACCGAAAAAATACATAATTAATGTGAAAAAAATATGACCCTGTGGGACTTATTAGAAGTTCCGAGGCTCGAACCTACGTCCAAAAAGTTCGCAGCGGTTTAGCAGTCCGACACTTTACAGCTGCGCCATCGACGCCGTTGAAAATATCTTACACATTTTAGACTGTAATGTCACAGCATGTTTAGTTCGTTTAATTCCTACGCTGTTTTACTGTATGTGAAGACATTGAAGATCGCATAAAAGATTTATTTCATAAAGTATGTACGAAAATTCCACCTATAAGTTACTCTGACACGGAAAAAACGCCGAAAAAATCGGTTTTTAATTTTTTTAACTGCGGCGCACCAAATTGAAGGACATTACTTCTCTCGCGTTCAGATTAGCTAAATGCTGCTTTATTATGTAGCGTGGTCGACACGCAGCTATGTACATAGTCGCTGAGCGGTCGCGCTACCGTACTGTCGTGCAATAAGTACTTTTATTTCATAGAGGATTTTCTGTAAGCGAGGAAATATGGAAAGCGCGGCGAGTATCGAATCCGCAAGGAAAGAAGCTAATTTAGGAAAGAAAAAGTTGATACTTACGTAAAACATAACATTTTTTGTTTCTTTTTGTGCTTCATTTTATATTTTTGATTTAAGCAATGTATAAAAAATATGCAACGAAGTAAGCAAACAAAATTATATTTAAATAACTAAACAAAGAAGCAATTTTGTTACGACTTTACCACATTTACGGAAAAAGGGCACATAAACCACTTGTTTAAAACTTATAAATAAAGACACATATCATTTTTAAATCATGACTTCTGTATTCAGAACACGGTAACTACATCCTTAAAAAAATTGATTTAAGTGCATTACTTTTTATTAAGTTATAGGTACTATAATGAAAACTTTGAAATCAATTTTCTTGAACTGGCATTTTGGCGTATGTGCCCTTTTTCCATCAAATGCCTCAATTATGAATGTACATTTTTCTTTGTTAAAGAAGTTACAGAAGAACTTTATTTAATTTTTTTTATGTAGAATTTAGTTCGTATATCTGAAAGATCGAAGAACCATAACGGGTAATTATCATTTTTCGTGATCTAAACGGATCTTAAGACAAGAATATAAAGTTTCATTGAAATCCATTTTGCCGTTTAAACGTACAGTATTGTCTCCGTATTTGCTCGCTGCTCGGGACCGGTGGTGAGCATATATTCTGTACAGAGTCCTCGTTCTGGCCTTCGCCGGACAAGAGTGAGACAAAAGTGGTGGGAATAGCGACAAGCTTGTATCGCGTGCATAAAATCGAGCATATATGGAGACAATACTGTAATCGTGTTAACAAATACATGAGATATTTAAAAAAAAGCTCTTTTCTAAATGGTCAAAACGTGATCAGGAGGACTTAAAACGTGATTTCCGTAACAAAAATTTTTCCAAATTTTTTTTTCATTACAAAAGTATTATGCATATGTCAGAAAGTGAAAAGTGGATCTCGAGGCACTCGTGAAGTCGCGTACGGCCGCGTGTCGCTTGGTTTCAAGAGCGAGAGAGAAAGACACACATTCGTTTTCTCTCTCGTCTTCCCGACGTTGTCCGAAGCGCCGAGCTCACGGACACGCAGCTCCGGCGTAATGTGCATGCGTGGTGGGGGAAATTCTCGAGCGCTCCCGTCCTCATTCTGGCATCACTGGCGCGAGAAAACCCGCCCGAAATCTTATCACTGCTCAGACCGCTGTCGTCTCTACTTCTTCCCACTGCTGTTTACTCTCCAGGTATTTTTAAAGCTCAATGTACCAAATTCGCTATAAAAATAAGTTTGAAAAATCATGCAAGGAGCACCATGTAAATATAAATATGAGCATGTCAACTTGTATAATATTAAAATTCATGTGTCGAACGAACTGTTCATGAAAATGCGCCTTGAGTAGTATACAAATCATCTGACACGAGTGATAAGTACTTGAGTCGACACGCATCGATGAAACTTATTGATATTTATTTAAAATCATTTAAGAAGTAAGTAAACGGTTTGAGGTACATACAAACAAGAGGATTGAATAACGTTTACATTTCTATTTTCTATAAAATATGCAGGGTAAATACACAAGAGACGTATTTACATTTGCCAACTGTGCAACAGAGAACTTTAAAATCTCAGTCACTACCATTGGGACTACTGTAAATAAGTTTATTATAATCTAAATAAGCAGGTGTTAATTTCGCTCTACGTTATTTATCACCAAAATTTTTATATATCAGGATGTGTGTACAAATGTATTAAAGGGACCTTTTTACATTTTTAGATTAGATTTAAAGGGTCTTAGGTATTGACCAAAGTGCTCATACAAAAACAGGGAATTCCCCTCAACCCAAACTGAGTATTTAAGTAGATCATCATGACAACTGCAATAAGGTATAGCTGCTTGTGTGAGGAGTTCTTATCTGCTGCTCAAACATGTATTGACGAAAGAATTTTGGGAATACTTAAAGAGTATTATGCCCATTATATAGATTCAAACCGCAAGCTGAGCCAGATTAAAGATTTAAGAGCTTTATTGAAGGTGTTAGAGAAACGTGATATTCTCAGTTTTTGCAATGTTGAACCACTTTCTTATATTTCAAGTACATTTTTAAATAATTCTGGTGTATTGAATAAAATACGAGATTATAATAAGTTTCATCTTCAAAACGCTAAATATTCTCTATTGCATAATATGTATGAAGATACAAGCGGTAAGTCTGTCGTATAATGTACAGGAAAATCATTTTCCACTTGTTAAAACTCGATACCTTTTAATCTTTATAACAGTGCCTGCAGGATCTTCAACAGAAAATGGAAATAATAGTAAAACAGATTACAAAAGTTCTGCACCACGACCAAAAGTGCAAAATTTTAAACCCCAAGGTCAACCAGTGTTGCAAAGTCCTATGACTTATTCTACTCAAGAAACAATGCTGCAACAAATGGGTAAGTGTTACTTTATTTTGCATTACACTGCATATTATTAGTCACTTTCCAAATTAACAAATATACCTTTCAGTGCTGTCGCAAATCAGTGAAAGAATTGGACGTTCTTGGAGAGATACAGTTAGATTCTTAGACATCCCCGAATACCAAATCGATGTCATTCAAAATAAATATCCGTTTGATTTGAAGGAGCAAAGTTATGAAGTAAGATGTAACTGATTTATTCTGAATAAAATTCTGTACATAGACGTAACACAAACGATTTTGTAGGCTTTGAAACTGTGCATATCCAAGTACAGTACCGACAGTTGGAAACTAAATTTGCTGCGCGCTTTGGAGAAGGCAAGGCGCAGAGATCTTAAAGAGCTCGCCGAAGAATTGATAATACGCACAAGGATCGATTAATATAACTTCCAGAAGTTTATTAAAAAATACATTTAACATTTCTGATTAGTTCATTAAGGAAACCTGAAAATGAAATGCGGTATGCAGAAAGAGGAATTCAATTTAAGAAAAAAAAAAAAAAAGAAACTTAAATACAGCCGTTTGTTGAACAATCGTGAGAACGCTATTAAATATTGTTACACTTTTTTTACAATGTAAGTTGCTATACTGTCTCACTCGAAAACTGAGAAATTGCAACCTAGTTTCTATAGGTTGCTTAAAAAATACATTACAGCAGTCTTTGTTGTTCATACAAGTGATATAATGCACATTAGAGAAAGGCATACATAAAGAAAATTGCTTAATCGCATACATTTGAATAACAGTTACAACTGTACGATTTATATTATCTTCTGAAAAATACAGCAGCCTGTGCGTATCTTTCGCAATATAATCCTAAATTACTTGTTACATTAATGCAAATTTTTATACTTATGCAATACACATCTGTTCCAGTGCATATTTATTAGTTTTCGTTTAATAAATTTCATTAAGAAAATACTTGCTACAGTGAAGAATGTTTAAAAATGTTACACTGAATTTTCGCTTAAATTGCTTGGCGCGGTAAGTTGCCCTGATTTTGTTCAACGCCCATATCATTTATGCACATTCAACTTTGTTAATTTTTAATGAATAATGATGACATTAACGTAACAAACAGTTCTTTAAATAACATAGGCATTCCTTGTTTGACTTCCCGCTTTGATCATGATGTCTTTGTGTATTTGGTATCCTATAGAGACTTTAGATGAAATTTTTAATCTCTCTCTCAATTTGCGTCTGTAAATAAGGTAGAATCGAGAAGTTAGATAACCTGTAAACATTGTACATAGAATTCTACGCTATAGATATATATTTACCCAATTTCCATGACACTATCTACGTTGCTGGAATTCGCTGACCATACACCAATTTTATCAGTTTTCGGCCTCACATTTACTACTGCCCCGCAAACCTCGTCGGAGTATCCATTAAAGGCCTCGCCGATCATACATAAAAGAGTTTCTAACCAAAAATGATCTAGATCCATGAATCTTTGTTTCTTGTCTAAGCTTATAAGCCACCTCCCGCCATTTTTATTAGCTTCATCTTCCCACATAGGTCTAATTCCTTGCTTGAACATGCTGTAGTCGCAACCTTGCCTCAATTCAGAGGCATACTTTATGTGGTTGTACAAACTGTTAACGAAGCAAATTTCATTAGCTCTAAAATATCGACGAACCGCTATCCGATCCGAAACAAAGTATCTGTAAACTTTACCTCCAGAAATCTTCCGCCGTGTCGAAGCTTGTTATTTTCCGTTGACTTTCTTCCCATGACTTATTTCTATCGGGTTCGTAGTACCAAAGGGTCCACGTATGTTGGAGCGGATGTTTAATTAAAACCTCCGGTGGAAATTCATCGAAGTTCGCTACCTCTTGCTCCTTCCGTTCTACTTCCTGCGAACAATCACATTTATAATTTAGTATCTAAGATTTTTAACATGCACACGTATCTATCTATATCTGTATTCGCGATATTTTCTAATTATTTTCAACGATTCGATGTCCACGACATTTACGGAGCAATGTCAATAGGATTTTATATAACATATTTATCGTAACGCGCGGCCCGTGTTCAATTATTTTACCCAAGTAATATAATATGCCTTTTCTAAGCTCGTTAGACAGTTTTCACCATGCATGGGAACAGATGGGAGGGGTGAGGAGTGTCGGAAACGACCACGCTGTTTCGATGAAAGAACCGTGCAAGCTTTCCTCCGACACTCAAGCCACGATTATAATTGAATGCAGGATTGCGTTAATTTTATCATGGTTTGTTGGATTATAAAAAATGTTAGCCGAAAAATACCTCGATTTCCTCGTTATTACTTGTAGCCATGTCACACCGACTACACGCACAATATGCTCGCTGAATGGACTAACAGTAAGGGCATCTGACGGCAAGATTTTAACACCCAAATTTCCTTTCCTCGAGATAGAAACGTGAAATTACGTTGACGCACACGGGAAAGTTATAAAATTTCACAAGGGGATCGGCGAGGAACGGGGTGATAGTTAATTGTATCGCCGCGATATAATCAACGAGCACGATAATGACGCGAAGAACAAATAAGAAAGCGCGGCTTTGGAAACGAACGATCTTATGTCTATCTTTTTACTGTTTCCTCTTGTTGATGCACGGGTCGGAGTTATTTTAACGATGCAGGAATTTTTTTTATAACTAACACATTTTATCAGTTATCACGATACCAGTAACTTTTGTTTCACTTCCTATTTATCATTTACATTTACGCGATGCAGTTTTGTTCTCACATTCTCGACTTTCTCTTGTTCCGTGCATCCGGAGAAAGCAGCGCCGATGTGTGTCATATTCAAAGTCTTGATTCTTGTATAATGAAGAATATTAGATATCATAGTTTTCATGGCTTTGATATATCATAATTCCGATAATTAATTTATCATAATTTAACAATTTAGATTATAGCGTATATAAATGAGTTTCTTTCGAAAGAAATTTCGGAGCAACAAATCGCATATGCGCAAGCTTTCTAAACTTGTTTCTTTGCACTGAAGTTTTGATGCATATTTTTCAGAAAATTATTATAAATATTAATATATTTCGAATATAGCCGTAATATTCCATATTTACATTCATTTTAAATGCGCATTTATATGATCAAATAAAGTTTGTAAAAATACTTTTAAAAAGGTAAACAGGCTACTGACGATATATCAATCAAAGGATAAAGAAATAAATTATTTTCCTAATTATTGCGACCGGTGACGTTAATTTCTCTACTTTGTTGCAGAAAATACGTGCAATGGGGGTTAAAATAGGGGTTGGCAACCCTGTTGCTCGTAGTAACAACCAGTAGATTACAGTAGATTTTACACACCACCCTTGTTGCATGGCTTGTGTGATGTATTTACATTATAAATTGGAAAGCGTAATTATTCTCTAAGGACTAGCAACGGTTTTATCTTCATTATGAAACGTTCGGTAAATATAATTTTTTCTATTTCTCACAGCTTTCGTAATAATACCACCGACGAATGTATATTTAATATTTACTCCCTTAGTGATAGTTTTAAAGAAGGTTAGTTTGTCAACGATTGCATAGTGTATTTTCTCGTATTTAATATACTGTCGGGATATTTCAACGTTAGCAACGTTTAACTAACGATGCTGAATTGTGGTTTCCTAATGGGATGTTAATTGTAATAAATCTTCTCGATTTTAATTCATAATTTTTCACTTCCCAGGTAACTGAAGAAAATGGAGAGACCAAGCGATGTTTTGTCAAGCAAGAGTGCATCAATTTTGGATACGAAGGTTCCTATCCCACTTATACTTCGTCTTCTTCGTCCCCGTCCACTGTCACGCAACCTTTACCTGGACAACCGCCGTTACCTCCTATGCCTCCACCATCGAGTGGAGTCCCACCACCCCCCCATGTATTCGGACCAGTGCCTTCTCAAGTTACGCCAATTCAAGCATGGGCGCATCCTCCCACAGCATGGCAATGGATAACGCCTCAAACATCGCCATTACCGCCCCCGACTCCGCGCGATATGACCGCGAACACTTATCAAAGAGAAATGCCTCTAAGAGGTAATTATATGAGACGTGAGAGGTTTAATCACAATAGAAGCAACGTATATGTACAAAGAAGTAACTTTCATCGTAAAAATAGAAGGCTCGCACGGTTTGGCCAGTCTCAGGGTCAATTCGATCAAGCAGCATATTTTGGAGCAACGTTGAGTAGTAGCCTCGGTTTGGAATGGCAAAGAAATAATTACACTGCAGCTGCAAATGATGCTCTTATAAATCATATGCCCATTCCCCTTCCTAATCATCCTTTACCTCCTATTCCCTCTGGGATGTTGACAAATCGGCACGGCGAAGAGTCGTCGGATCAGGATACTAAAATCGTTTTGGTAAGATAACATAAAAGCAGCCCTACTTAAATCTACTGTTTCTTTTGATTATGAATCGTGGCTAACTGCATTATTATTTCAGGAGGAGGTTGTAGTTAAGAAGAACAAACAGAGGAAACCTATGTCGCAAAGTTATCCCAGCCGACCTTGGAATAGAGAAGACGCCGAAAGAGCTTTAAAAATTGAGAATGAATACAATAAAACAGTAAAAGCCCAAAGTTTAATAATCAAATTTCCAGATCCCGATCTGAATAAAGATATCGTTAGAGAATTTCATCCTGGTATACAGAATATACACTTTCAAAGCCCTAGTGGTCCTAGGTACTGTTTTATACAGATGGCAGAAAGCATTGATATCGACGAGGCTATAAAGGAGCTGGAGAAAATACCTTTCGGGGTAGGTCATTTAAAAGTCGAAAGAAAGTCCCTAAGGGATGAAGATAATCCAATGCCTGAAGAAATAGATCCTTACACGTTATATATAGGAAATTTACCAGAGTCTGTTAATGTTAATGAAGTAAAAAGTAAGTTTCCAACAGCTGCTCGAGTAGATGTAGGCTATGCACAGAAAATGAGAAATACTCGGTGAGTTTTATTTATTATCCCTAATATCTTAACGTCACTTATATCAGTCTGATATGTTACATTTATTTCGTTTTGCAGCTATGCTTTTATCAGGTATAATAGTGTGGACGAATCGATATCTGCTTATAAACAAGCGCATGATTTAATGTGGGATACCAGAAGTATTATTGTTAGGTTTAGAAGGCAGCGTGGTAATACTTGTCTTCCCGGGGAACCTAAACCGAACGTTAAGAAACTGAAAGAGGAGCCGAACAGTAATTCGCAAGAACCTAAATCGAACGTTAAGAAAGTGAAAGAGGAGCCGAACAGTAATTCGCAAGTAACAAAGGAACCGAAGGCTAATAATGCTGAGAAGAAGTTAAAAACTGACGTAGAGAATAGGTTGCAAGAAAATTCCAATAAACCGCAGAACAAAGTGGCATCGCAGGTTCAAGAGCAAAGCACGAATTTGCAAACCTCTTCCACTCCTTCCCCTGCGCCGACTTCAATCGCGTCAGCTAAATCTGTACAGCAACAACAACAACAACCATGGGTAGAACACTGCGTGTTGAAATATTTTATGTGAAATAGAAATAAGGGGGATACTTATGATGGTCCATTTTTCAGACTGGTCAACCATCTCAGATACCTTCAGCATCGGAGGCACCGCCACCTTGCTCCACTGAAAGGGAGACTGTCATGGAAACGGTATGGCTTACCGAGATCAAGGAAGAACCGGAGGATTATGAAGAAATGGATATGTCGTGTAACATACGATCCGACGAAGATATAGATAACGATGTGGACGACGACGACGACGACGATGACGAGGAAGAAGAGGAAGAAGAAGACGATTCCGATGACGATGACGATAATGAAGACGATTACGAAGAAGATGACGATGAAGAAGACGACGATGAAAGTGGCAGATTATCTTGTAATGACAAGCAAGAAGAAAGTAAAAAAGATAATGAACCATCCGATGTATGTAAAATACGCTTAATAATCTACAGTAGAGAACCGAATGAATTTTTATGTCCTGAAATACAACTAATTCGCAATGATTTCTGTTTTAGCATCTTGATCAGATGTTCAGCGAATTAGAGAACACGGCTGGTGATATCAGTTTTTAATGCATGTAACAGGCGCGTATCACTCCTATATTGATTAGTATTCTATTTTTAAGAAATTTAATTTCGTACATGTGTAAATATCCCTAGTTCTAAACTGTAACGAGTGAGACTGCATTTATTTAAGTATGATAGCGATTCAGTCGTATTTAAATACTTTTGTATCCCATATGTTTTTACCTGACAAATTTCTACGCTTAAAATAGCCTTACACAGAACCCTTTCTGTAAGCAAATTGTGAATATAATTAAAATTATTTTCCGTATTTTTAGTTACAATCGACTTAGTTCACGCGCAGTCATTAAATTTCTCTAGAAATTTCACTAGAATGGACAGACAATTTGTTAAAATTCCTTTTATAGAGAACTTTATACTTCGTATCAATTTCTTCTTTTTCAAAATACCTTCCAACATTAGAAACTAATAAGTACATTTGAACGAACGACATACATTGCCGGATAAAGTTTTTCGCAAAGATTGGAAAAGATGTTTTTCTATTGTCAAATAAAAAACAAATTGCAATTTATATTACAGTAAAAATGTTTCTTTTATCACGAATAAATACGAATGAAACGTGGAAATTCTTACCTGCCGAGGCGCAGTTAGAACAGCGGGGGAATTAAGGAACGATCGGTATTGTTAAATTTGAAAATTGAACGCGTTTCCGGTGTGCTCCGAGTGCCACCTACTTCCGAGACGTTTCAGCGGTAGGAAAGCGCGCGTAACGCTGCCGGTCTCAACAATTCTTTCAAGTGACGGTACTTGTTGCTTCAAATCAGTTTCTACGAATTGATAGCCGAGAAAAGTGAGTCGCAAAAATGTTCGAGGCACGTTTAGTACAGAGTGCGATCCTGAAGAAGGTGTTAGACGCGATAAAGGACCTTTTAACCGAAGCCACGTTCGAATGTTCCGACTCGGGTATACAAGTCCAAGCTATGGACAATGCTCACGTCTCTTTGGTTTCCCTGAATCTCAGAAGCGACGGTTTTGACAAATACAGATGCGATAGAAATTTATCAATGGGGATGAGTGTCGCATGGTAAGATTCCATACAAATTTCACCAAGGTTATGTATTCCCTCGTGCTAAATAGAACAAAGAGCACAAACATCTCTGAAAAAAAGATGCTTGTAATTTTTCGCTTCAACACGAATAAAGTATCTTTGATTTATTCCCTGTCTTATAGCTAGTATATCAAGTCAGTTTCGATTATTAAATTATCACATGGCAACATTTTTTAGTATGTCCAAAATTCTACGATGTGCTGGCTCGGAAGACACTGTGACGTTACGGGCGTTGGATAATCCAGAGAATATTATATTCATATTCGAATCGCCCAACAAAGAGAAACTCGCAGAATATGAAATGAAACTTATAAATATGGATCAGGAACACCTCGGTATTCCTGTAAGATTACTTTTCTATACGCTGTAATATTACACATTTATGGAACGGATCTTGATCCGTTGCGATACAATTATGGGATGTATCGACTGTTACAGGAAACCTCGTATTCGTGTATCGTAAAAATGCCGTCCCAAGAGTTTTCCCGTATATGTAGAGATTTGAGTCAATTTGGAGAATCGATAACGTTTGCGTGTTCTAAGGAGGGTATAAAGTTCAGTGCTGCAGGAGATTATGGACAAGGTACGTTAGTTTCTTGTATTAATTAATATATGTACTTACATTCACAGTGTAGTATCTATTTTGTGCACGTAACATCTTCTAGTAAAGGTTCTTCAAGTACAGAAGTTGTATATCGACTGACTGAAATTAAATAATGTTGTGGGAAGTGTTTACCTTTTCTTGACCTTGCCATTATGAAGACGAGGTCACGCTTGTATTCACGGTCATGACTGTTTATATTTTCATATTCGAAGGAAATATACGTTCTTGTAGTCGAACTCATTGAAACGCGAATGAATTATCAAAAGCATATATTGCAAAATGTAAAAGTATATCTATAGAATTAACATTATTATAATGTTCTAGTATCTATATGACATTGTTTCTTTTTTAGCTACTATCAAGTTAGCACAGACAGCGGATGCAGATAATGAAGACGAAGCAGTTGTTGTCAATATGCAAGAACCGGTGAAATTAACATTCTCATGTCGCTACCTTAATTGTTTCGTAAAAGCTGGGCCCCTCTGTGCGCAAGTACAGCTATCGATGTCTAATGACGTACCTTTAGTATGTGAATACAAAATCGGGGATATCGGGCATATTAGATACTACCTGGCACCGAAAATCGATGACGACGAAGAGAATTAAGATTCCAACGAATTTTGAAAGAGAAGCCGCAACGTCGTTAATGCAGTGTATCATAGCATGAATTCATTTCGTATAGACGCCGCGATTCTATTGCTCTTGTGTTTATCGCGGTATAAGAGATGTTTGAAATTTCACGCGAATCGGAATGATAACGCTACACGTATATAAGAAGAGGTATATTTTGATATTCAATGTTCAGGAACGATTAAGGATAATTAAAAATACTTTGAAGGTAATATATTTAAATTTTACATTTAAAAGTCATTTGGCTCGTCACAGTGTTAGCGCAACGCAGAATTGACACTAAGATTCATAGTAGAGTGACACGATCATGATTAACATGGTAATGTGGTGTCATTCTCGTAAGATTCATATTGTTACCGTTTCATAAACTGTGACAATATTTTGATAATATTGCGTTTTTTTTTATAAGTAAGAAGAACTCAATATATTTCCAAAACATTTGATAAATTTTGAATTACGTGTTACCCTTACGTCCTAGCCTAATTGAAGTTTAAATTTTTTTTTTACTTAGTTTAAATATCTTATTTCTTATACCTTTCTTGTGTATAAGCTAGTTTAATATAAAAATACATAATTAGCTTACGAGCTGAGGGAATAAGAGGGCTACCATGGATGGAATAGCCTAGAAGTATACAGTTAAATCTTACACAATTTGGATCTCGTATCGTTACTAAGTAATTAAATATTAATCAATAGATGTTGATTTATACTATGAATTATTTTACACGCACATACTGCGAAGACCTGTATATCGTCGTTTCTTAGTCATACACGCTTAAATCAAATCTCTAATCAAAATAAATACTTTTTCATATTTTCTTCTATATTCAAGAAACGAATTAAGGTCGCAACAAAACAAGACACTTTGGCAATAGTAATCAGCCTCTTTGGTTTTAAAGCCCTCATATTGCTTTTGTGTTTTCAACGGAAAAGCTTCGAATTTAAAATCACTCTTACACGTAATAAATCGTTATCAATACATACAATAACCGAATTTAACACAAAAAAAAAGAGAAAACAAAAACAGAAGAAGAATACTGAAGTTACCCGTTCAATGTTTAAAAAAGCTTACGTAAGCGTTTAATACTTGCTCATTTTCAAAGAAGATGCCACGCGCTCTTCGATATCGTCTAACTTTTTTTTTTGGACCAATTTGACTGGCTTATGCCAGGTTCATCGATGCATCCATTATTCCTTCAGTCTGTGAGCATGAATTTAAAACACATATGTATAGGATGTTGCGTGACGTTCACTTTGCAAATGAGATTACCAACAAGAGAAAGAAACGAAAGAGACATGTACATTTGTGAAATCATAATGGGTTTAAGCATTCGTGTTACCGTTGCTCCCGAATAAGCTGGGATGTACGTACTTGTCATGCAATGTCCTTAGATGCCTTAGCAGATTACTTTTTACGTTAAAGCCCTTTTTACAATAGGAACAAAGAAAAGGCTTCTCTCCTGTGTGCGTTCGTTGGTGAATTACCATCGACGCGTGGCTTGGAAATTCTTTTTGACAAATGTTGCACAACTTTTGATGACTGTGAACCCTTTTTGGCTTAGGTGGCGCCGAGTTGTTCATCAAGGCCAGTTGCTCCTCCGTGTGCTCCGTTTGTATGTGGCGTACCCATTCTTGAGGCGTTGAGTACATGTTACCACAGAGATCACATTTTAACGGCGGAAAGTCTTTGCTATCGTCATCCACATCGTCCTGCGAAACAGCGCGACGTTAATTATCATTTAATATTCGAAACGCTGGGTAAATGCTTCTATACGCTTACCTTCCTTTTTTTCCTTCGATTTTCAGTCATGTCAGCGTGTGTAAATTCAATGTGTCTCACCCAGTCCGATGGCCGATTAAACGTCTGACTACACATGTCGCACGTTAATGGCGTGTACTCCTCTTCCTCGTCCGCACTGTGTACAATTTCCTGCAACCGACCCAATATAGGTATTACATACTTCCTTTCTATAAAACGAACCATTTTTAAACGCTACATACAGGTTTGATATCAATTTCATGATCTATAGTCAGCGATTCCGATGGATCGATAGTTTCCTCCCAGATCGGCTCGTCTTTTACCAAAAGCTCCAGGTTCAACTCGGTCTGTAAGGCACGAAAAGAGAGGCGTTTCATTCTACTTTGAAGAGAAGCAACATTACCAAGAAATCGATCTTATTTACATTTTCGCCGTCCTCGCTTTTAGATTTATTGGACTCCACGTCGCTGTTGATGGTTTTCCTTTTCTTCGCGTTCGTCTCCAGGTTTTCCTTATTCTTGTTCTGCTCGTTACTTTTATTCTCCTCCAGCACCTTCTTTGTTTCAGGCTCGCTGGCTTTATCGTCGGCCTTCTCGATACTCTTTCTCTCTGAGGTAGGTTTCTGTGGTTGAACGTTGTTCTGCACCGGCGTGGCCTGCTGTTGCCCATTCTCGGTCGCCTTCTCCGTCGTCGGCTGCACCAGCTTGATCTTCTGTATTTGCCCGGTCAACGGCGGCTGCTCCCGTTTGTCCCGATCGACCTTCTGGTTGTTCGACTGGATGTTCTCCTTTTTGCTGCCGGTGTTGGATCTCCATAAACCACGGACACGCAGGATATCTCCCGCCTTTAATACACCCTCCAACTGATCGTTCGTCACGGTCGCCTCCCCGCTGTACATGTATTGAATCAGTATTTTCAGCGTGCGATAACCGATCTCCGTTGGTAGTACCTGAAACGCGATCACCATGATTATTTAACTTATCTCGAAATGAGTAACGACTCGTGAACTGGCGACGACTGTGATTCCCCGAAGGGTCGTGTATGCACATACTGCGCGTGTATAGGTATACGAACCACAATAATCGGGGCATTCGTGTTCGCCCCGAAATGACATGTTTGAAAAATGTGACTAAGGTACGATGAGCAAGCGGCTAGGACGAATCGATGGGCAGCCACGTGCCGGCCACAGGACGTCGCCAACAGAACATCTGCGAAGGATTCTGAGTGGAGTAACGTCGCGACAGAGCTGTGCAGATGCGCGCCATAGCTGTGCCACTTGAGTTGATAATTCTCCGAAGCAGCGATGGCCATTTTTTCTGCACCGTTCGAAAACAACGATACAATCGTTAATATTCTCGTACATATAAATGTAACCCGCTGACACGTATATTTCTTTGTTGTATTGTTAAGCCTGTTGCATCGGTTGCATCTCGCCAGTATTTTATAGAATTCTTGCGTCGTGCCATAAAGTAGGACGACGCTGCAAATTACTATAGAGTAGATATTAAAGCATGCATCTTGTCAGGCGAAAATTAAACAATTGCCACTACATGAACAGTAACACCGGGAGTACCTTATTCAATCTGAAGAATTACGCACAATATTCGCGACATTAACGGTAAACAAATAGTTGTCACTCCCCTATGACCACGCAATGAGTTAGCAATTTCCTATTTTATTAACGATGCACATGCTTAATAACACATTAGTTAGAAATCTCTTGTTGCTGTTTTAGGCAACAATGATAGGCCAGAGTCACAGAGATTAGCACTGACAGGAGATCCCTTGGTACGATCACGACGCGTGGATCGGTCGATTTCACCGAGACGTTTCACCGGAGCCAATGATGCAATGCAATAATTTACGCACTGTAGCTAGCTACCCCGGATTCACACCCCCGTCACGAAATCCCGACGTTCGCTCGACGGCGGATTAGACGGTGTACACAACATCGGTGTAAAAATCTCGGATCGAGAACGTAGGAGGCCAGCGTTCACATACTCGGTACGGCAAGCCGATCTTAGATCGTTCCCTTAGCCGGAGGATCATTGGATCTCACGATATTACACCGCTGGGTCGCACGAACGTCAAGAGGAACGAGAAGAGATCTTCTCGTCGGCGAAGCCTTCGTTTTTACGGCGCGTCGTTACGCTGTCAACGTGGTTACCTGACGACATCGGCCAGAACCTCGGTCACGCGTCGCACAACGGTCAATCCTTGACGATCTTTTAATCGCAACGGCGGTAAATTCTTGTTCGCGAGCGGTCCGCGTCACCAGTACGGTGTATCTCGCACGCGTCGTTGGTGTTTTGAAAGGCGGTTCGCGCGGATACGGGACACGGGGCAGATATGAGCATCGAACCGCCGCGTAGGGGCCTAAAAATCGATATTTCGGTCTTTGCTCCATCCTCTCCGGCGGTGCAGCCGTGCTCGCTTTCGCGGCTAGGTAGGGTGCCCCCCTGTTCATCATCGATTTTCCCGGCTACCAATCGCACGCATCCATTTATCGCATCGATCGCCCGAGCTGATTTCAGCGTTTGCGTCCGTCCGTCCATCCGCCCGCTCCACGATTCATACCCGTGCACCCCGCCGCAACCGACCCCCTCGCGCCCTCCCGACCCACCTCCCTCGACATGGGGCTCCGTTCATCCTCCCACCCCGAGACAAACCTTGCCAGGCTGCTGCTGCTGCTGCCTTTAAGCTGCACAGACGCGACTAAACGCGACCCTTCGCCACATCCTATTTCGCCAGGGAGACCGGGCATTTTCCCGTTTACAGTCCACGGCTCGCCCTGATATATCGTGCCTGTTGATATCCCTCTTTACATCGCTTATCACGAAACACGTCGCATCAATCGCTTTTATTTTACTAGTTTAATTAGTGTAAGTAGGAATTCTGCCTCATCGCCTCTAGCAAAATTGTATGTATAGATTTGCAGAAATTAATACATCGTTTCTTTTTACGTTTTAATAGGAATACACACGTAGGACTGAAACCTGAAACCGTACTCGTCGAATGCAAGATGCATTCTCGGTCTTGCAGACCATTTTTTATTTCTCTACTTCTCCCCAGAGAAAAATGAAGTCGAGGGTGATGCTTGTTTGAAGTCATGGTAAAAAAAATCGCGGATTGTTTTTTTGCTGCAAATTCTTACCTATCGTATTATGATCGATTTATTTCTCCCCAGTAATCGGCGACTAAGCTGGTGGATGTTAAAGCAGCATGAGTATGATTCGATCTGTAACAGTTTCGAGTAATGCCTCGTCGCAAATGGTTCGTTAACCTGGATGACTGATCTATAGATCTATGAGGCGACATTACAGAGGGTTAGTTTATACGGGTAGTAAAATTTTAGGATCGCGTCTGGCCTGTTCGCCGACGCACCCGAAGATGGCGCTCATAGTGGGATTCTTCGATTTTCAAGATTTCGTTTGATTGTGTGCACACGTCTGTGTGCGACGATGTACTGCATTGCGTCGACGACCCATTTTGCAATGGGAGCGATAAGTTGCACACCCTCCTACCCTTAAATAATCAATCCCATGTTTCTGAGCGCGAGCCACGGTCCTGCCTGGACAGGAGTAACAGGAGTATGCTCGGGTATTGTTTCCTTTTTCATTCGCGTTTATATTTTTATCACAAGCTTTGGTATTATAAACAAACAACAATAATTAATTTTCTTATGTTTTCAAGGACCTCCGATATTTTAATCGACCAGTAAACGGTAACCACGCAATCAGAATTACGATTACAGCACGCTACCAATTTTTCGATAAATCCTTTTCAAAATTCAGCAAGTAACTTAATAAAAAATATGAATCAAGAAATTATTGAGGATATATTTGATACTCAAATTTAAGAGTAACAAAAGAGTAAATGACACAACATTTTAGTATATATAAAAGAACAATCCTGTAATATTAATTTGATATCAGCTGTTTTATAGAACTAATCGCTCTATCTCAGTTCCACAGACACCTTTTAGATCTCCTTCTACATTATCCTATATACATTCGTAGTAGACTCACGATTTAATAATCCCTTTCTCCGAGACCAAAGTTATAAAGAAAATGAATTTTCCTTCCAGGAAAGCTATTTGCACTTGAAATTGAAATCAGTTTCGGTAGGTCACGTGGTAATGAGATCACGTGGCGCTTCTGCATACCCCGTCAGAGGGAACCACAGATAATCCCGAGTAATCACACTACGGGCAACAATCTTTTCCTTGTAAATACATACGTTATATTGTCATCGAACTGAGGTCGACGTAGCGAAACGATGCAACGGCTTCGCGGGGCGTAATGTGCATCGCGGGCCTGAAGGTTAGATCGGGAGCGCACGAGTGGCATTTATGTGTCACGTCTAAGTGACCTAGTTTACAAATGAATTTTCGCGTCTCTGATTTTCCACGGCTATGACCCCGCTGAGTGAGTGTTCTTAAAGTGTCGGTGGCCTACGGTGGACAGTGGCGATAATGCTGTCTCGTAAGTGAGTTCATGGCTGTATATAGAATGCGGAAGAAAACGAGCAATTCCGTCTGATTATCGCGGCGATGCGGACTTTTATGAAATACGAATGCCTTTGCGCCTCCAGCGAGCGACGCAATTAGGTTAAGTTGACAAGAGCTGCACAGGTCCTTTACAAGTGCTCGACAACACTGGGCGATTTATAAAATGTACGGTAAGCCAAGCGTTTGTTTGCGTAATGTTTGTATATCAATGACATCCCGGAGGAGAAGTGTTTATTATGTCGAACGAGGTTAACGGACGATGGAGGTTGATTTAACTGTCTATCGAACGTGTTGCAGTTCAATTAAAATTCGCTTGGTCAAGATGAAAGATGGTTGTCCAAAGTCTCGCGTGGTGACGTTAAATAAACACTGTATGGCTCTAACATTTTATCCGCGACGAAACGGGCGTTACGTACTTGTACATATAAACAGTGCATAGAGCGGACTGGTCACATTCGCAACATGCCGCACATCACACGGAAGTGGGAGCTATTCCCAGGCAGGAACAGATTCTGCTGCGACGGCAGGGTGATGATGGCACCGCAGACCGGGATCTTCTATGTAACCGTGTGTCTCATCGCTGGAACCAGCGGACTGTTTTTTGCTGTTGAGTAAGACGATCGTTGCTTGAGTTACTATTTCTGATTTTCGAGCGAGGGAACGGAGTTCTAACAACTTTATTATTACTTGTTCTAGCTGTCCATTCTTAGCGGTTCACATAACGCCTGCTATACCAGTTATTGGAGGCCTGTTATTTATTTTTGTAATGTCTGCTTTATTCAGAACAAGCTTCAGCGATCCTGGAGTTATTCCAAGAGCTACGCCCGACGAAGCTGCCTATATCGAGAAACAAATTGGTACACGAACATATATTCTTATGGAATACTTTAATGATTCGACTTTACTAAGTATTTATATTAAAAAATTTGCATTCTTTGCATGTTGGATAAAGAGGTACCAAATGATGGTAATTCTAAAATGTATAGACCCCCGCCTAGAACGAAAGAGGTGTTAGTCAAAGGGCAGCCGGTGAAATTGAAATACTGTTTTACCTGTAAAATATTCAGACCTCCGAGAGCTTCGCATTGTAGTTTATGCGACAATTGCGTAGGTACGTGTATCGGTTAATTACTTGTCATGGAAGTAACTCATCGATAGGGTGGAACGAACATTGAATAATTATCCTTTCAGAGAGGTTCGACCATCATTGTCCATGGGTTGGAAACTGCGTGGGCAGACGAAATTACAGATACTTTTATGCGTTTATCGTATCTTTGGCATTTCTTTGCGTTTTTATAGTTGCGTGTGCCGTTACACATTTAATTATGCGTAAGTATATTAATCATAGAAATAGTACGCGAACGGAGCGAGCCCTAATTCTATGCGCGAATCTGTTACCAGTCACAAGAGACGGCAGGCCATTTTTAGAGGCAGTGAGAATATCTCCTGGGAGCGTCGTCGTAGGAGTTATATGTTTCTTCTCCGTTTGGAGTATCCTTTGCCTTGCTGGTTTCCATACCTATTTAACTACTAGCAACCAAACTACTAACGAAGATGTAAGTATTACAGATGCTCGAAATCGTGGGAGGATTAGAAATGTTTCTGTTGTCCTAGATCAAGGGATCATTTTCCATCAAAAGGGGGCAAGAGAGTTTTAATCCTTATAGCCAAGGAAATATTTGTGGGAATTGTTTTTATGTGTTATGTGGACCTGCACCGCCTAGCCTAATTGGTAACTTCATTTTTTCTGTCTCTGGTATTTAGTATTTTAATACACTTAGTCGGAATTTTTATCTACATTCGAAGTATCAATCTTTACAGACCGAAGAGGTATAGTGACACCCGAGTATCGCGCGGAACAAGAAAGAGTTAGCGACGACAGTGTAATCACTAACAACAAAACATACGGGACTGTGAAAATTGTACAACCGCAGGTAATTGGATATTTATTCATTCGTTTATATCTTACTTTTGTTATTAACTGATATATTGTCTTCTTATTTCTTATCGTTACAGTCCAATGGTACAACTGTTCAAACGAATCCCAGCACAACAGATCTCACAGGTTCGATGAACAATCTCGTTACCGGCCAGCATTCGCCGCAAATCGAATCGATAAACGGTGAGTTGAGTCTGCTAAGGCACACTGTATGCTATCCCGAGGATCTGTCCAAGTATCCGTGCCAGTACATTAACGACACTTACGCCCCGACGTATCCCCTGCAGCACTGTTTTCAGGAGCCTGTAAAAAATGTAAAGTACGAAACAGAAAGGGGCAATCCAGATTTTCAAAAGTATCCGTGTAGGTGCGAGGAGAACTTGAATAAGTATCCTCACAGGTGTAGGGAAGAGTATCATAGATGTTCGGATAATAATTTAATGTATGATCAGTGTGTCGGGGATCAGAAATACGGCATCGATCTTCAGAAATATCCGCAAAGGTACTCCGAGGATCCTTTGCGGTATAAGCTTGACGACACGAGCGTATACACTGATTTACAAAAGTTCCCACAATGCTATTCCGAAGATCCATTGCGATTCGCCCAACCGCAGCATGCTCTTAAATACAATAATTTGAGATGCACTGTTCATGGCTTAAAGTATCCAGTATCGAAGCATCTCCTGCCGGCGATCGTGATGCCGCGAATATTAGGGCCCGGGGGGATGCCGATTATCGGTCAGAACGCGATAGGGCTCGCAGTGAATGCTTTCGGTTCAGGACCATTGACCAATAACTTCTCTTACGCAGAGAACTCTTTATGTCGGAACGATGGCGCCGAGAATGATTTTCTAAACCAGAGATTTATCACGAGCTCGATGAGCGACAATGACGATATTTAACGGTCTTTGCAACAGTTGCATTTCTTAAAGATAATATTGTCCCACGTATTTAAATGAAACTTAAACGAACAACTATAGTGTCACTGATTAGGGGAAATTCTTTTAGCGTGTTAGATTGAGAATAACATGTAGGTTTCCATATTCTATCTGTTCACCAAGCGGACTTTAATCCGCGTAAGAATATTAATGGCATTAACGAGGATGATTATTATTGCGATGAATTGTT
Organism: Andrena flavipes; assembly: GCA_963971345.1. Lineage (NCBI taxonomy): Eukaryota > Metazoa > Arthropoda > Insecta > Hymenoptera > Andrenidae > Andrena > Andrena flavipes. The sequence goes on from OZ020480.1 coordinate 47,197,840, forward strand.
CATGTTTTCTTGTGCTGTAACTTATAGATCTCTATGGACGAACTACACTCAAGTTGAATTTCATTGTTGTTGACAGAGATTTATTTATTTTTCGACTGATCGATCTGGCATTAAGCACATAGATACTTTTATTTAAGGAAAATAAGAGAGAAATTTTAATATTCTTGTTATAATGTTATACATGTATATTTTAACTAAAGCATACACCACTGCAATGGACTGACATATTAGTTGCATTACGATTTGTAATACTTTATAACGATACACTTTTTAAAGAAGTATATTGAATATTAATTATTTGTCTTCATGTTACACTCACATTAGGTAGTATATTGTAGGTAGTATATAAAAGGATAGTCAATGTTGCATTCGATTCTTTAAATTATTTTTAAACTCTTAGAAGCACTCGTGTTACAAAGTCTTTTATGGTAACGTCGATCTTTAACGCTATAATTAAATAGAACCGAGTATGTGTTACCAAATGCATAAGCTAAATTTAAGTTCCTCACCATTTCGCTATATTTTTACATGATTCAATAAACTGTATTTCTTTGTTGTTTAAAATTACGTCCTGTTATCGAGGGCTCAGAGCATACCGTTTGGTAAGTTAATTTTCTTTTATTCCGTTCATCATTGTATGTATGTTTAATACGAATGAACTGGTATTTATTAATAGCTGTTAATACACACTTTACACTCGATGTGTATTCCCTACACACTTCCGAAGAGACTAATTTTAGAATGTTATTCCAGTTTAAGGGTTTATGGATTGTGACTAATTAATTAGCTCATAATTATTATATCGGTTTTCCTTATGGGCACTGGGATTTCAGAAAAATACGAGACGTATATGAAAATACATGTATTCGTACATGTAGAAAATAAATACATGCACAGTTCCATGTATAGATCTGCGGGGAACGTATAATAAATTTACACTCGTGCGTGTGATATCAAAATTTTTCGTACTATGATTACTGTCCACGTTCTTCCTTCGTGTTATTTAAACATTAGGATCTCATGTTTGTATAAACAGAGAGGTGCAATTTAATTTCCAACTATCTATTCATACAAAGGAGAAGGTACACAGTCAACACTGCACTTTTTACAATGAGTTTGTATAATACAGTATCTGTTGCTAAAGAGCATTCGTAACGGCTTGCCATTTGGACTTTAATGCCAATTATGGAAGTTCTAATATTTTTTTCTGCGTACTGTACACAATATTGTATATACCGTATATGGTCGGGCGATGTGAATTATATGATTATCATTGGGAATTTGTTTTTAGGTAGCACCACGAACAGCGTGAGCCAACTTGTTACTAATGAAGTACCACTAGCGTCACTTAATATAGCTCCAATTGATATTGATGAAATTGCACCGCTGCCTTCTCGTCAGAGCGTCGTGGTCTCTTCCACGTTGGATACGTCCTCTATACCTTCGGTAACCGTAACAACACCTTTGTCCGCATCCAGACTTAGATTGTTACAAGACACGACCATGATAGAGTCCGCTTTAGACTTAGATTCGCTGGAAGACGCCAGCGTGGGTAGAGGGAGTCAAGCGGGACTCATAAAAATGGGGGCAGTATAACAATTTAAATTTATACTTTCGATCTAGATAGACTCGTAGACTTTTCAAGTCGCTGACGCTTACCAAAGGATAGTGCAGATTTAATTCTATTCCGTTTGTATCGTGCTCAATGAACGTCATTGTACTTTCGAATTTATGGGTATACATTACTGTTTGCCTCGGTGGCGAGTTCTTCCGAATTCATTTAAATATTCTTATGAAATTAGATTAATTGGGTATCATGGTAATATTGTGACATTTATCTGTTTCTATCTGCACTATTCCCGCGTTACATTTAGCATAGATAATTATGAAATTATCAATGCTAAATTGGAATTATCAATGGGATGGTCCAGTCATTCACGTCCTCCTTTCTTAGTTATACCGAAATAGTGAATGAGAATAATCTACTTGCAACGTAGTAAACGTGTGTAAACACGGGAATACGAAGATGGAGAGATTTATCATATGATACTCTTCGATACTATACTAAACGAAAGATACGTGGGTTTAAGGAAGATGTACTACTTAATCGTTTTAACATGAGCTTATACATTTCTTTTTGTTAATATGTACTCCAGTCTCTAACTTTTTGTCAACACGATAATACTGGACTAACAAACTTCTAATTTCTTTAATTGCTATGACTTCTATACTCGAGAATCTATACGAAACATGATGAGATTGTGCTTCAATATCGATTCGACAATGGGGAGAAAGAAATGAAACTAGTGTACTTGCACAAATTACATTATTAACAAATGTTTGTATGCATTTGAAAATTATTCAAGGGTTAGACAAAATTGGATTCTCCTGTTTTGCGACGAATTAGCTTTAAAGATGTAAAAGTATTATTTTGTTCAATATTCGGAATGGTAGCAGAGTATTACGTTCTTTATTAAATTCGCTATGTACAGTGTAAAGAGAATTTTGTAAATACGGGAATTTTCATAAATATTAGTATAGTTTTGCAAGCATTTGGAGAATCTGTTAAGGCGATGAGGATCGTACCAAGCATTTTAAATATAGAAGTACCACTGCCTGGTTTATTGATAACTCGTGCATCGATATGTATTGCGTGTCGTTATTTAATTTGGTGCATTTCGGGGCATAGAAATTATTTATACGGTTAATTAATCGAAAACGAGGGAACGACATCGCTAGTTGACATTCTATCACGTAAGAGTTGCCATTATATTGACTTTGAGAGTACTATCTTTTTGTACATAATGTGCGTGTATGATATTGTATGTATATATTGTGTAGATGTTATTACGATAAGATAATATACTACAAGTTAAAAATACATCGATATGTTATGTGGTATTAAAGACCTACTTAAAAAAATTCTTTAATTGTAATGATGCATGTAATACTTAATACTTTGGGAGAAATCAAAATTACATAGTATCTTTGATAAAGGTATTTTTATTGGATGCTTGTTTCACATTAATTGTACGTGTGTCTTTACAAAAATATTTAATTGCTACGGAACAATATTGAAATAAATCCCCTGGTTAACAATACGATTAATGTATATGCAGTGATAATTCAACACTTTCACGGAATAATTTAAGAACAATGTGACCTGAAATATCGCCATTATAATATAAATATATCGTCTTGTTAAACTAGGTAATTTGTTATTTTTACTCGTTAATATCTTTTCCTTTGTGCACGTAGCATCGTGAGAATATCTAAAATATAAACCCATCCTGATTTTACATTGATTCTTTGCTTCAATATAATGTATGCGTTACGATAGCAATGATCAAAATTAAAATCGCGATACTAATCCCAGCGATGTATATTTTCGTTTGGTGATTTTCAGACAGCTCTTTGCCAAGATCGACGGGTTTTACGTCAATCTCGCTTTGGCAATAAAACTCCGTGGGATCTGCATGAGGAATTCGGAGCGTTGCACATGATTAGAGCTTACAATTTCTTTGTAATATATATAATTTCAGGCGCTTACCAGCTTGGACCTCTATGTCTTTCTGAACATTACTTTCTTGAACTTCTAAGTCTAGAAGTTCTTGCAACGACAGAAGAGCTTCTTGAGGACCTTCGCCAGGAAATAGGTAGTCCGATAATGTTACTTTACTTTCTGGTAATGCTATTAATACTCTCCTTGGGGGTTCGTGTAACGTTATGTTCTCTGGAAGGGAATAATAACGATACAGTACAATTCGTATATAATATAATAAAAGATTCTTCCTATATTTCATGACGAGCACCTTCTGGAGATCCATTTTCTTCTTCGATCAAACTGTCCCAATGCATCTCTAATCTACTCGCCAATGACCTTATTATGTCTTGTTTCACAGCTGCATTAGCTTCCTCGACATTGGCTTTTTGGTGAAGAAACGTTCTGCTCACTAATTGCCCGACCAAGCGTATCGATGCATTGCATGGCGTTATCTTCACGTCTGAGTTATTATTCTTTTCTTGCTAGTAATCCACAAAATAAACTGTGTTACATCTATTTAACGAGCGATAATACAGCTTTAATATGTGTCTTTATCATTTAGAAAGACACTTCATAATGTTACGAAGAATGGAGAACAACTACACAATATTTTCTAAGTGTAAATACTCACACATGGAACATACAAGTTAATTTGAATCGCTTTGTTATTACTACTCTTTTCGTCGCTCTTAAAGCCTTTCTCATCTTTTCTAGTTTTGCTAATTACTTCCAACGTATCGTCCGGGGATCGTACTTCCCCTTCAATGACGATAAGGGAAGAGTCGATCACGTCCGATATGCTTGTCAAAATATCCTGTAGATTCGAATTATGTATATTTCGCTTTACATACGTACTTTACGTTAACGCGAGTTCTATTAGATACCTGCAGCTGCTTTTTAAGAGTTTCAGGATCTTTGTTAGCAGCGATCAGAAACAAACGATCAAAATCTACGAGAGTCTCAAGTTGGTGCCACTTGGTGGCTTTCGGTTGAAACTTCCAGTCCGCTGGCTTTAACATTCCAGTCTTAGTGGTTTCTACAGATTTACAAATATATCTAAAAGCATTAAGAATTATGCTACGGAGAAAGAGATACATAAGACGTATAATATTCATGAAGCATCGTACTTTTGTGTAATGCTATTGAAACTTAAAATAAGATGCTCCTCGTTCTTATTTCCGCAAAGGAATGTGTTATGCGATAAGTTCTTATATATTGCGGCAAGAATGGACCTCAGTTTCTGTATATTCGAATTATCGTTTATGATATCCTGAGGACCAACAATAAATGTACCAAGGACCCTCATTCCCCCTGGTAACATTCTGGTCACCTGTAAATAGTATTTACGTAATTAATACAACTAATGTATTTAGTTACTTTTAAAAGGGATTTGTTACTCATTTCAATATTTAATTTCAATCGAACGTATTTAGTATATCAGCTTGAACGAAGCAAACGTACATATTTAGCATGATCCGCAACCCAGCTCTCTGGTATATCCTTCACTGACTTAATATACCTTTCAGCAGTGTCTTCCTGCGTATTCGCTCCAGTACTAATCAACGTTTCCTCCACCACATTTTTTCCTAGTGGAGGTGGTGTCTTTGCTAAGTGTACGATATAATCTTTTTGCCCAGTACTCTATAATTTTAATGATAGTATAAACACAGAGTTTTTAATATCTGACGCCCTTTTAATTCAACATGAGAGATTCAAACTCATTAATTATTAGCGCATCCTAACCTACGACTTTCTACATGAATTCGAAACAGAGATATGAATTAAATTGCAGTTTATTACATTGTTACAAAAGATGCAAGCATAATCTTCATTAAACACTAAGGATAATCTGTATGAATCGAGATAATTCGAAGGAACGTTTCTTAATTGACAATTACATATGCTAAACAAGTGGAAACAGGAAGGATGACGTGAAATTGGAACATACAAAAATCGAACCTGTCCCAAAATCAGTCCTATTGCGTATTCATCCGGTTTTGCTAAAGATCTTAGGTAATTGTGAAGCCGTTCTTCTGCATAAACGGTTCGCCCCATTATTTTAGATAATTCTGTGAACGTGCGACGTTTACGACAGCGCACACGTTGACACCAGTTGACACTGCACAGACGTGGGGACGTGTGTATATAGACGTGTGTGCTATACCAGCTGATCACTTGTCAACAGTATAAGCATCGACAAAGTGTAGGATAGATCTATCATCTAATGTAATTTTCTTTAGAGCACTAATTTTGTTAGCGAATTCGGTATCTCGGACTGACTCTGTGCTGGTACCAGAAAATAACTTGGATTGGTTGATTCCTATAGAACATCTTCGCCTCTATCAAAAACAACCAATCCAAGTCATTTTCTGGCACCAGCACAGAAAATTTATAATAAATTAAACAAATTTGACGGAAATTTGTTTTTTCACCCAGCTTCATTTCACCATTTCGCTTCTCTTGCAGCTGCAACAAATTGTTACGGCGTCGGATCTTGTGTAATTATTTATAAATTAAATCGTAAAAATACTACTTTCCATTGTGAAAGGATATAAAACTAGGACTTCCGCGAAAAGTTCGAAACAAGAGGAATTAGGAAAAAAAGTGTATTATTCAACAGTATGTTAATGTACTTAAGGAATCATCACATTTAAAAAAAAATAATACTTCGAATAATACTTTAAATAATAATAATGTCGCATTATTATTGATCCTCCATATCAAAATTTCAGAGATGTATTTATTATTTATAAAAACATTTGACTTTATAAAACACACAGCCCACACAGCACACGGCGTTCTGAAGGCGCCTGTTTTCGGCCTGTTTTAGGCCTGTTTTAGGCCTGAGCGCCTGACCGTCCGGATTTGTAACAAGGCGCCTTGAATGCGCCTTAAATGCGCCTTTTAGGCGTTGTAAAGGCGTTCGGGAGGCGCTCGGGAGGCGTTCGGGAGGCATTCGGGAGGCATTCGGGAGGCGCTCGGGAGGCGTTCGGGAGGCGCTCGGGAGGCATTCGGGAGGCGCTCGGGAGGCATTCGGGAGGCGTTCGGGAGGCATTCGGGAGGCGCTCGGGAGGCATTCGGGAGGCGCTCGGGAGGCGCCGTGTAACTACCCTGGCGCCATCTATACAAAATTTCAGAAGCGTCTATAAGGCCGTCGTCACTGTCGTCAGTCGTGTATCTGCACACCGGGTTTTCCGTTCCTTCTTCTCGTGTCGGATCTTGTCGTAAACGGTTGTATGAAAGTGTGCTCGCGATTCAAGTATTATAAGAAGATTATAATTGTTCGATATTACGTTATACAATAATAGTGTGTTACTTTCTTTATTCTATTAAGTGCTCACGCTTGTTATACAAATAAGAATAAATTGAATGTTGATTGTAATAACCAATCCTAGTATAATTTTTGAACACAGACAGTGACTACCTCGTACTCATAGTAATGGCTACATTGTAGGCATAGTACTGCAGGCTACATCACTGCCACCGTCCGCTTGGAGAGAGAATAGTGGCACGCGACCGCCGCATCGTCCGCGTAGAGAAATTGTTCTGTACATTTTGTATACTTTGCATACGTACATGTGTATCACCTAGCTATACTTCTTATGTAAGTGCAGTCTGTATTCATTGCGTGCATAAATAAATATAGTAAATGAAAATGAAATTTTATCCAGTCTGATTTCATTTTAATAACCCTTTGTTTCATTAAATTTAGATTAAAATTAATCAGTATCGATAACCATCTTACATACGCCCTAATGGCAATTTTTAAAGAGCTGCATTTGACCTAATTTATCTATAATTAAGACGCCTGTCAATCCTAATCCAGGCCCGTTCCAGGCGCCGTTAACACGCCTGTTCCAGGCGCCTTTAAAAAGCCTGTTCCAGGCGCCTTTTAGGCGCCCATTTCAGGCGCCTTTGAAACGCCTGGCAGTCCTAATTCAGGCGCTTTAAAGGCGCCTTTAAGGCGTCCCGTTTTGTAACATCAGGCGCTCCGAAGGCGCATATTGGACGCTGGTGAGGCGCTCGCGGCGCCTCTAAGGCGCCTCGAGCGCCTGGGACCATGCGCCTGAAAAGCGCCTTTAAGGCGCCTGTGTGCTGTGTGGGAGATACAAACTTAATATTGTACGATTCACAGTTAACTTAAAATTTATGAAATCTATATTCAATCATCATAATTTAGGTAAGTAAATATGTATTTTTTCAGTACAGACATGTGGTAACCAAGGTAAATTATTAATAAAGAGAAAATCAAAAATTTTATCGCCTTTTTCCATAAACTCTTTCTCTTTTTTCCTCCTTTCTAAAATTATTATTTATCATACTAGCATATATTGGAAATTGTATTTTATAATTATTTGATCTGAAGGCCTCTACTATACTTTCATTTGTTGTATATATTGCTACTTGACGTACACTTCGTGTCAAGTTATATATAAATGTAAATACCATGAAGTAAGAGTAAGGAGACTCATCTGCCTAGATTGAAAGTGGTCACAAAAAATGTTCCGTATAGCGTGATGTTCGCCAAATGGAATAACTTGAACTTTTTCGTCGCCATCTTGAAATTGTAAATGACAGGTGATGAGACAAAAAGGTTAGAAATACATGGTTACATTACAGGAGATGTACATATACACATATCCGAAAAACCTAAAATAATGTACGGATGGTGCAATAAATACTACTATTCCTTGGCTTTATAAATTGCTTTTTTTAAAAAATTGATCTTTATTAAGTTTATACTAACAAAGTGAATATTTTTAAATTCCTGATTTTAATTTTTATTTAAATGAGTTTAAAAAAGCAAGCGGGCTACTCGTTTTTTCATTACTATATTTTTCATCACTGGCACCCCACAGTTGCCACCTCCTGGAAAAAAGTCTACGGACGCCCTTCAATTGGATGCAGTATATGAATTATTGTATTATTATATACAGGCAGAAATTGAATTGAAGACGACATATATTATATGAAAAAGTAAAAATGTTTTATTTTTTAAAATGAACATTTTTAATAATTATAACAAAATATAACAGAAATAAATAATAACTAAGTTGCTTTTATTACTTGTTTTTAGTCTTTTTAGCCATTAGCCTTTTTCTCTTCGGTTTCATTTGTATTACGGTTTCAACTGCATTTATTTCTTCAACTTGAGTAACATTTGTAATAGCTGGCTCATTTAATGCAACTAATTTTGAACTTTTCCTTTTTTCTTTTGTTTTTTCTCGTTCACTGTCATCATCTCGTTCACTCTTACTTCATGAACAGAACGCACTGTACGTAACATATATTATGAGACGAATATTCAAGATGGCGACGAAAAAGTTCAAGTTATTCCATTTGGCGAACATCCCGCTATACGGAACATTTTTTGTGACCACTTTTTTTCTGTCTGGGATATAGAGATGAGTCTCCTTACTCTTACTTCATGGTAAATACGTATAGCGTCAGCATGAAATTGCACGTTTACGGAATGAAATAGGTTAAAACCACAGACAAAGTATAGAATACATAGACCTTACATCCAATGTAAATTTTTGTTACAAGAATTGGCGATTCTAGAGCCCTCTTACCATCCATTTCCGTGTTGCAGGTATTGCACACTGTGCGCAGCAGAACATTATTTGCCGCCAAAAACAATCAACATGATCATACCGATAAAAAGGTATTGTTATTTATACTTACGATTACTTTAACAGATTTTGATAAATTGATTGTGGGCTGTATGTCATTTCAAAGAGATGGCGAACTTGAAGAATGGGCAATCATTGAACTGCAAGGAGATTTGAAATTCGATTCTGCAGATACTACGAATAAGTTCGTCGCAGATCTACACTTTTCCAAATCTGGTACACCAATATTGATCATTGGCATCCACGTGTTGCACGGCAAAGAACTACCGCTCCCAAAACCATTTGCTGTTTTAGAGAAAAAGGATAATGGAACGAGTGAAACAGCAGACAATTCTGATAAAAAAATCGAATATATTGTAAAAGCCATTGTCAAAAAGAAATTAGTATTTAGATCAAGACCAAAACCTATTATAACAAATGTTCCAAAGTGTAACTGAACCCATCTTTATTATTAACAATGTACTATAGCAGGGGAGATAATTTCAACGCATGACTGTAAAAATCATTTAACATTAAACTCATTTATCATCTTGAGAAGTAACTTTAAAAAGGTGTAGAAAATTTCCATGTTTTATTTCCTTATCGCTTTAACTTACAGGTAAAAAAGATTATCCTACATTGAATTATAAATATAATTGAAACTATTCCTTCATTTCTCCTTCTTCGTCTTCTTCTTCCACACCCCTTATGTACATTACATTGTTACATCTGATCAGAACTTCGCCGAGGTTTCCGGTACAGTTTCCGTCTATGTGTTCCTCGGTGTTGGCCAATTGTAAATTCATATAGCCATCGACAGATACAAGGTATCCCTTGTATTCGTGGCCCCATTTTAATTTAACCATGACAGGTTTACCCGTCAAACCATTTAGAAATGGTTTGGGGTTTATGGGCATCGTAGCAGCCATGGTAGCAATCTTGAAGCCGCTGTAAAAAAATATAGCCCGGTGCAGATGTTCAATGAATAATAATAAAAATTACGTTATAAGTCACTAATAATATAAATATTGATCGACGTATTATTTAATAAAAATTTAACTCAGTATTGGAAGTAAGGTTATATGTACAAAGCATTCTTTACGTCAAAAGATATCTATTTTATATATACGCATCGTAAGATTATTTCTTATTTATCACGTAAAATGTGTGTACTTACGTATTTAAAACAGGTAAAGAGAGAAAACTTGGAACTTTCGTTCACGCGTGCGAAAGAGCGTTTTGTTTTGAAGCAACCTGCAATTGCGTCGTGAATGGCTGCCACTACAATGGCGAAATAACTAAAACTTGTCAAAAGACACGTAACAAGACTTGTAAACAATTGTCATACGCAAACACTATTGCAGTTGCTCGTATAATTTATAAATTAAGCAACATTGGTGCCGCACCTATCAGCGAAATTCAGTGAATTATGATTTAGGTTTCTAGCCAAAAGTGCTCAGAATTCGTCCCTCCTATAGAAGGAAATTTGTATTTTATTCACAATGAATATTCTACCAAAGAAAAGGTACGATTAGTGTCCTCATATAAATTTAATTAAGTAACATTTTTGGATTAAAATATGAGCTATATATATATTGTTACTTTTAGATGGCACGTACGTACCAAGGAAAATATCGCTCGTGTACGACGAGACGAAGCACAAGCTGCGGAGGAAGAAAGAATCGTACAGGAGAGAGCTCAAAAAGCTGTGAGTATAAGACGAAACACAAGGCCATCCGTTATTTGCGCATATGATAGTTTTTACTTCTAAAAGTTACTGCTTTGCGTTAGGAAACTGAAGCGAGGATCAACTTCTTGAGGGACAAAGCGAGATCGAAGTATGATGGACGGGAGGAGACATCAAAGATTGAAACAACTGCGTCTACCTCGAAGTGGGAGCATGTAAACTTTTTTGCCGATCTTGAAGAAGGAAAGATTGATTACAATAAGCCAAATGTAGAGCATGAGAAAGAGAAGAAAGAGGAAAGGGAGAAGTATGAGAAGCAAATTGGCTACCTTACGTATCTTGGGCAGGATACTAACGAAGCAACGGGCAAGAAGAACTGGTATGAGGAATTACCTATGAGGCTGAGGGATCCAGAGAAGAAAGAAATAGAAGTAGAGACAAAGAGAAAGTCTTTGGATGATCCGATACACGATATTAAAAAGTACTTGAACATTATGGGAGCTGGTTCAGTGGACAGAGCTCCGACGGCGAAGAAAGAGTCCCTCAAACGAAAGCGCGAGGACAGCGAATCAGAAGAGAGCGATTCGACTCATAGAAGTAGTAAATCTTCGAAGAAGCACAAGCATAAGAGATCTAAAAAACATAAAAGAGAGAAGCATAGAAATAGAGAGCAACAGAGGATAGAGACACCTGCTACAGATATTCAGAAATTGAGAGCTGAAAGACTATTAAGAGAACAGAGTGAAAAATTAAGGACAGAAGCGTTGTTGGCTAAATTGAGAGGAGATCCAGTTCCAGTGGTTGCTCCGGAAACGCCTAAGCCTACTATCAAGCAGAAATATAATTCACAATTCTTCCCTGAAATCGCCAGGCAGAATGCTGAAAAGACACCTAACGTACATTTGAGGGAATAGTGTAAGTGTAAAATCATTGCTACCGCACGTACATCTACTCGTGTACAGATGTTTAAACAATGCTTTATGGCGCTTATGTTGAGTTCTTAGTGCTAAGAATAAAGTGCAGATGACTCGATTATTAAATGTAAGTCTCCCGAGAAAGTTGCGTTCTGTAAAGTGCAATAAAACACACTACTCTTATGAAGTGCGAATAAAGAAATGTCAAAGTAAGGAATAGTTGAGTTATTGGCGATTGAAATGCCCGACATCCCTCGCAATTGTGCTCCGACTATGCTAAATTTTCGCAGTATCACGTGACGCAAGATGGTGGAATATCACGGGTCTCATGGATAATGCGTTAAAATTTGACGTTTATGTCATTTTTTCAGTATTCTTGTTCGTCGTTTGACTGAATTTTTTTGCCGGTAAGTGAGAGCTTCCCCCTCTGTGCGCGATCCATCGTTCGCTCCGAATTCGATATTCGAAATCCCGTTTGAAATCTCGAACCAGACGCTTGCAACGCGCGAGTTGTTTTCGCGAAATATGACTTTCGAATTTGAATAGCCGTGAACGCACTGGATTACGAATAAATGACGGCTCGTGAAATTTTTTATTTCCCAATGTAAAAATATGATCGCTTCGCTTCAGATGTTATTGAGAAAATTACATTTTTAAGTCATGTTACTGATCGACCATAAGATAACCTCTTCGCTAATGCACACGAATACCGCCGTTTTGAAATACAATGTCGAGTAATTTTTACATTCCCATGATTTTATACGAATATTTACGCCCGGCATGCTTTACAGAATATTTCAATCGGAAAAGTACTGTATAACTTAAGTAAACAAATATTAAGTTACGTAGCTGAGTGGCATACAATATGATCTATATATATATATATATATGTATATATGAATGAATTCTACATAAATATTTGTATATTATCAAGAATATATATTCAGAGATTCAAAAAAACATTCTACTCTTTCAATTTCTAACTGCGCTAACTATCCATTTACATTACAGGCAAGATGTTACTATTATTTTGAATATCACTCATTTTCACCGTTATGAGTTAACCGAACATTATCACCATGAACGAAGAAACGAGCGTCGAAGATTCTTCATATTTAAGTTATGAAATAAATGGCACCAGATACATTCTGCAAACCATATCGGATCCAGCTGTTGACATATTAAAGACCGCAACAACAAACGAAGTGCAGAATGCAATTAATATCATAGATGAAGCTCAAGTGGAGAAAGAGGAGGATTCGATTTCTTTGGTTTGCTTGGACGGACAAGTGTATGCTTTTCAGAATGGGGAATTACAAGAATTAGATCTCAGCCAAGTTATGGATCAGAACGATCCGCAAGAAAAGACAGTTTCATTGCCTAAAGATGTCGATAACTGCGATGCGCAATATATAACTAACGAAGATTTGATAGTTAGAAACATCAGCGAACAGTCACAGGAGCAGTATGAAATTGTCACAGGACAGAACGAAAAGAATTTTATTATGGAGAAGCACAATGTGAACGCTAATGATTTTGTAGAAGTTGTAACGGCATTCAAATGTAAAATATGTACTTACACCAGTCAAGATAAAACACAATTGTTGCAGCACTTTCAGAAGATCCATGTAAATCCGAAAGTGGACGTCGAGGTGTGTTTTTCGAATTACTTTTTGTGTATCAATGTTTGTATTCATATTACGATACTTATGTTTTGCAGATAAAAGAGGAGTCCAGAAATACGGATGAAGTGAAATTGTTATACATGTGTGGAGAATGTTCTAATTGTTTTCCTTCTATAGAAGATTGTAAAGAACATATGATAAATGTAAATATTCAAGATACATTAATTTTACTATGAGCAAATTAAACGCGATATGATCGTGTGTTACAAGCAATGATGCTTATTTTAGGATCACCAGTTGACGGACACAAGCACCAATAAGGGTGGTAAAGAAAATATAACGGACGATTCAAAAGATTCCGGCTTGTTGGACGAATGTATCGGACAGAGTGTTGAAAATAATGATATAAAGCGTCAAGTTAAAGTTCAGAAACCTTTAAGTTCTGAATATATGCTCAATAAAAAGATGATCGAGTTGATGGAAAGAAATATAAAGTAAGAGAAACTTTCTTGTAACGGATAAGGGTATTAATTTCTTTCGCCTTTACTCACGAGCGATATATTTTCCAAGGTGTTCATACCGAGGGTGTCCCTATAAATTTGCTACGGAGGAGACGATGCAGCAGCATGCACTTTGCCACACGGAATCGCAAAGCGGAACAACGTTCAGATGCACCATTTGCCGTGATATGAAATTTACCAAATGGAGGCAGTGTAGTTTACATTTATGGAAGAAGCATCAAATCGGTCAGTATTCTAAACCAATACCTAAACACGGAGAATACTCTAGTTTAATTAAAACTCTTTCTTTCTAGACATAGGTCTGTTTACTTGTAAGATATGTAAAGCATATAAAAGTGCGACAATGGTGAAGCTGCTGACTCACATGCGAGTGCACAGTGAAACGCGGGAGTACGAATGCTCCGAGTGTGGCAAGTGTTTCAAACAAGCCAGTCAGCTGCGCAATCACAGAGTTATGCATTTGGATCGCAAAACGTTGGAAGTAACGCGCTGGTATACATCGAAGAAATGTGATATGTGCGGAAAGACTTACGCCAACTCGAAGTGCTTGAAAAGTCACATTCAGGCGGTGCATTCGAAACTGCGCCCGTATGTTTGTAACGTTTGCGGGCATTCCAGTGCCAGGAAAGCGATGTTGCAAATGCACCTACGCCAGCACACGGGCGATAAACCTTTCAGTTGCGAGCTGTGCGAATACAAGACTGGAGATCACAACACGTTGCGACGCCACATTATGCAGCACACGGGTACGTTGCCCATCTTCGTAAAGTATGAAATAGTACGTAAGGTATATAAACACTATAAGGGTAAATGATTGTTGCAGGATTCAGGCCGTACAAATGCCCGCATTGTTCGTATACCGCGATACAGAGTAGTAGTTACAAAAATCACTTGAAATCTAGGCACCCTTTACTGTCTGGTTTATTCACGTGCGACTTGTGCCCATTTAAAACTGTTAAAAATGAAAGTTACATACAGCACGTGAGAGATCACGAGAAAGGATTGATTAAAGCAAATGTGCAGAAGAAAGGTAATGTTTCTTTCTTCCTCGCTTTGTTGTAGATTTAAAGTGTTTGTAATCATACTTGTTATCATCGAATTATTTTGTTTAGATGGCGAAAATGTTGAAGTTTTCCCTGGTAATATAGCAGCGGCGCAATTAATTTATAGCTGCCTGGGTGCCTTCTCGAAAGTCGGAGATACTCTAGAAGCAAACTTAATGTCTTCCTCAACGTCTGCGGACGGTACATCACAAACGATTACGATACAAATACCATCGAAACACCTCGAAGGTTCACTGCCAACAAGAGAGAGTGGAGCTAAAAATAATTCAACTATAGAACAAGAAGATGAAGAAACGATGCATTGTTTTTTAAAAATTCCAAGGGAAGAAGAAGAGAGTATAGATACTGGCGGAATAACTATACCCGCAGAGCCCGAAGAGTCGGTTGCGACGACAATTAATGTTGATACATGAAAAATATAAAAACGTTAATTTAGTAAAAGAATACTTCTGCATGTTTTGGAAATAACCGGGAATTTATACTTCAAAAGTGAACGAAGAGATGCTAGTCACGCGTTACTTAGATCTTACGAATCGAATTGTTTCTTTTTTTTTTTTTAGAGAGAGAAAAAACTAGAAATAATGCTTTAATCTTTAAAAAAAAAATGTAATTGTGATACTATTTTTTGAAATTGTACATCACGTTTGCGATCTAAACATTAATAAGTTTATGTTCTATTTTGAAATAATGATGTAAGTTTTGTATGTTATTTTAAAGTAACGAAAACGTATTTGTTTTTAATTATTTCATTAAATTAACAATCTTATGTTCACATTAACTCGGAGAAAGCCTTGCTCTGTTTTCAGAAAGTATTTCGAAATCCAAAAGAATGAAAATTGGTTTTCAGATGCAACTTTTACAAAAATTTACAAACATACTTTGTTATGTATTAGAGCATCTTTAATATTTCGAATGTATTTATTGATAATTAATAGTAAATTAGTAGAAGTGTACATAAAAATTGTAAAATAATAGTTTGGAAACTGTTGTAAAATGTAAATTACAGTATCTCATAGGGTTCACAGTAAGATTAAAATGATATTTTACATGATCGACTAAAGAGAAATTACTCTCGTTTTCTTTACTTAATTAACCATCAGGCAAAAATAACACTTATAATTACTATGGAAGAATGAATTCAAAGATCTCTAAAAGTGTTCACATATTAGTTGTTGAATTTCACAAATATATCCCCACAAATTGAGAATTCTATATCAATTTGCTTAAGTGCAAAGTCTGTGAGTGTGGTAACTGGGCGAAGTTATAAACACATGATCCTTACAAAAGAATTCGATAGGAAGATTTAAAAAATATATCGGTAAATTATAATGTACAACACGATGTCTTTTTATATGCATTTTGTAAGGAAACGTTGAATGAAATAAAAAAATACTGCTTCTCTTGGAGTAGCCTAAGCAAATTGATACCGAGTTATTTACAGCTAGTGATTCAATAAACGTGAGAAGCTCCCATTTTTGTTTTCAAGCGGCTGATGCGGATC
This sequence comes from Andrena flavipes, assembly GCA_963971345.1. NCBI lineage: Eukaryota > Metazoa > Arthropoda > Insecta > Hymenoptera > Andrenidae > Andrena > Andrena flavipes. The sequence continues at coordinate 47,214,308 of OZ020480.1, forward strand.
ATCTTCTCTTAAATTACACATCATATCACAACTAACAGTCCCTGGGCAGTTCGCCATAATAGGCTGTTAAAGCTAATAACTTTCGGTCCAGAAAGTTCTGCTCCACTTCTACACCACAACCTACTCCGGCTAGCATGGCAAGCTGCAATACGTAACATAGGTGTTTGAAAATGTGAGGTACATAATAACACGAGATATAAAAGTGAAGACGTTTTCGAATTCCCTTGGTTCGTAAATTACCTGCACAGTATCTACATTTCTAGGTAGAAAGTAGGCCACATGTTCTGTGATTCCCTTCGCTAGTTTAAATATATTTACTCCACCAACGGGTTGCATAATGCTATTGAGATCAAAAGTTTCCTCTTTGACATACTCGGGCCCTCCCCACGGAGGGCTCAGAAACACAACGTCTGCGATCAACTTTGGCGCAAGCTTAAGGAAATCCCCAACAATGAATTCTATTCTGTCGCTAACACCGTAAACCTGCGCGTTATTTCGAGCCAGCTCAATTTTAACCGGATCTATGTCTATTGCGATCACTGTAAAGAAACATTACGGATTAATCTGAGATCCAAATGATCGTATTGGCAAACATACCCCTTTCACACGTAACGGCAAACTGAATAGCATTTCCTCCAGCACCACAAAACGCATCGATTATGGTATCGCATTTGCACCTCTCTGCTATGTGCTCGGCAACCTTCTGCGGTGTTACGGAAAACCAGCTCTCTGAAAGGAACATTTCTCTATACACATTAAGTCTACGTGCAAATATTAATGAATAGCTTCTGAAACGTTTCACTTTTAATTCCCTAGCGATGAGATATCTTCGTTGTTCTATAAATACCATTAAAGGACATACCACGATCCAGTTTAATGCCTCGATCAAACTTGCTAAATAGCCGATACCTCTTTAACCAATATTTCGTTAAAGCCTTGTCATTAACTATTTCTACCGGCAGGCTTATGTTCCTTTTAGACTGCTTCCTCCGTTTCCTTTTCTGTATCTTCTTCCCACTGTCTTCGTCGGATAGCTTCATACTTTGCATTTCGTTGTGATTATATTTCTCATCTACGTCCATATCAGTGTTCGATGCTTCGAATTTCTCATCCTCTATTTCAAGGAACTGATTCTCCGACATACATTTCGTAGAATTGTTTTCGTCTTGCACGAAGTATGCATTGCTCTCTATCTCGACGCTTTTAACAGCATCGTCTTGTCCATCGGGCACATTAAAAAAATCGTTCACATCATCGATCGGCCTTTTATCTACACCCGATTCCACCGAACTTGTGCTTGGCTTACTAAATACAAGCCGCTTCGCTTCGAATTTCGTCTTAAGACTAGGATCACATTCTTCGTCAGAACTTGTGAATTGTGCTTTGTAGGAACCATCTTCAGAGAGTTGTAAATCTGTTTCTGCTGATGGTAGAACTGGGCAATATGATAGATAATGTTTTACCTTGGAGAAACAGAAAAAATTCGGTTAACGATTCCCCTAAACATATCTGCCATTGGTATCAACTAGACTCTAATCATACCTTGTCTATAGTATTAGTAATTTCCATTCCATTATCGTCGAAGTAAATATGCTTGCTTACAGGCTTGGGTCTGTAGAATTTCATTTTCAATTGCCTATTTTGTAGTCTGATATTTCTTTTCCTGTACACCACTTCCCCTTGCAGTTTAGACTCTTGGTAGTCTTCGTTGAAAGCGTAACCCATTAATGAAAATCCCTTCTTCACTTCTTCTAGACCATCTCCCGTCTCATCATAGTCGGCCTCGTGGCTGAAAGGAAAGTATACATTTATTGTTCATTCATTTTTCTTTGTCAGAAACAAATAATACCGTACCTTCGTTTCAATGGCGTGGGTTTATTTTCATTTGGCTCATCTCCATCCCCATTGTTAGAATGTTTCTGACGAATACAATTATTGCCACTAGTATCATTAGAAATAATTGCACTATTTTCAGTTTGTTTAACAAAAGGCTGGCCATCGCTTTTATTCTCCGGCGGGCACTCGTTTTCATTAGCTTCTCCGTTTTCTTCCACGGTAACTTCATTGCTACCTGGTTTCATTTTTAAACTCTCTATGAGCCGTCCTACCGACTCCATGATCAACCGCTTCTTTTTCGTCTTCTCCTTCTTACAGTAAGACAAACTCTTGTTAGACACGTTTTTATTTTCAGAGCCGTCAATTTCGTTAGTTTCATCTGCATCTATTTGTGTAAAATCTTGGTCCATACTTTCATCACTTTCTTCCTCTTTCGCGTTATGCTCGTTTTGCTCCTGAATGCGTTGAATAGTTATCTCAGGCTTCTCCCTTTTATAATTCCCTATGAATAATTCGTAGTGCCTGTGGTACTCCATTTGGAAGTTCTCCTTCCACAAATGCTGCCAGTACTTGTCGTTGTCTTCAACCGTGTAGTCGTTATCTTGGTCGGAGCTGGTGCTAGTCACGTTGCTCTCGATGGAGCTGGTTACAGAACTGATGAGGCTAAATGAATGCATAGAAATCGAGTCGCAGCTGGAGCTAGTGAGAGTCATTTTTGTAACGTTCGTCATCGAGTCTGACGTCGCGTTCGTTTTAGCTATCGACTCGTTAATGGAGTCGCATCTTGTTAAAAGTCTTTCATCTTCCGCGTTAGACTGTTGATTGTAGCTTTCTTCTATGCTATAAGGGCTCAACGGATTCCACCCGTCCCCAGTCTCCGGCGAAGTTTCCAGATTCGTCATCTTTCTTCTATTCTCCTCTGCATCCTTATCGTTTATTTCTTGCTTACTTATATCCTCAAATGAAAAATTAACGCTATACGTGTCTTTCGCTTTTATTTCGTTATCACTTAAATTATTACTTTTATTAAATATTCCTTCGAAATTTGAGCGACCAAGTTCACAGTTTCTGTGCGCTTGATTAGGAAAGCATGTGTTTTGTTCGGAAAATTTCTCTACGGGTTCTTTTACCTCCGATCTCTCATCCCCTATCAAGTGAGCATTCTGTTGCAAGTATTCCGGGTTTATATAGTCCGCATACTTTGCGATCCAGGATGTCCAAATCAATTGTTCACCGTTCTCGGACCAATACTTCTCCCACGCGATGTTCATCACGCTCTTTGTTCCAGAATACATCGAGTACGGATAGACACGTGAATTATGATTATATGTATACGTGACGTTTCCTTTGTGAGCCTGCGAATTATTAGGTGAAGTATTTTTCAAGGCGCTTTGTACCTCAGAATCCTTGTCTCCTAAAATAAACGACGGGCTCTCTGTATGAAATTTCTTCTCGCTACGACTGGATGGATTAATACTTAAATCTTTTATGTTCTCTGCAAGATGATGATCCGACAAGTGAATGTCTACTATTTTCGAACCATATTCTAAATGCTTCTCTTGCTGATTCTGCGCAAGTCCATTCACTTTTTCAAATCCATCTTCCAGCTCAGTCTCTGTAGTTTGAAAAGTCTTTCCGTAAGATGCCAACAGATTCTGTATACTTTTAGCCTCGTGCTGGTCATGATACTCGGACAGGTCGGCACCCGAATCCGACTGGTGCAGACCCAGCTTCTGCGTGAGGGAATATGCGTTAGGACGATGAGCAGAGTCACGAACAGAGTCATGTTCGTCCGTGGAATAATTGTTGTCCGTGTGCGAAGCGCTGCAGTAACAACTCACTGGTTCTTCCTAATTTTACGGGAGAGAAAATATGCATCCGTTCAGATAATATATGATACAAGAATCAAGCATATGTATATACAGCGTCACCAAACTGAACTTGAATTAATTAAATACATTGGCTTAAGAAGAAAAGACAATCTTACATCGTGCTTCTCGATAGACTGTGTCTCTATGGTAGACCTTTTATGAAGGTCTAACATTTCTCCGACACAATCGCCATCCACAATTTCATCTTCGCTTGCATCCCCTAATGCCTCGTCGGTATAAACTTCTGGGGATCTGGGAAGAAAAGTACACAGATACTTTCGTATTACATTTTTTCCTTATAAAGACACATCTGCACAGTTCGTATTTTACGAAAACTGTGAGTTTAACAAGGGATAGTATCTTGTTTCTTATTTCCGTGAATTTCCACGTGGTGCTGTTTTCGACGATATTTCGCGAACTTACAATGACGGAACAAAGAAACGGGATTATTAATGGATCGATCTCAAATGAAATGATCTCTGAGCAGAAAGGGAGAGGCGAAGACTTGCACCTGTTGCAATAGTTTCGATATACCTTTAGCGAGGAAAAGCATAGTTTTGGGTTAAAGAAAAAATACTTTCTGACCCCGAGACATTTCCGCGCGTGTCAAGGTTAGGTCATGTGTCACAGTAGTGATCGATAAAACGTAAAAATTGTGAATTTTCGGAGGGACAGTGAAATCGGTGCTCGTATGGGATATGGGGGTAAGACTGATATTTAGGAGGATAAAGTCATATGCTGTGTGGGTGTATTTACCGCACGAACACTCTGCTGCAAAGACAATAAATGTAAGTGTCAGGGTCAGGGAAACTTGTGTCTTGGCCGATATACACATCGGCCAATGGTTCCCAAACGTAGTCACTCATATCGAACATAATGTCTAACTAGCTACTTGTTCGTGAATCGTCACACCATCCACACGTCTCACGCTCAGATTTTTACAACTCCCCCCATGTAAAAACAATCCGCCATTTCTTCTGCACCACACCATCGCGAAGTTACTCGCGATCATCGTTCGTACTGATGATGGCCAATCGATATCTACCGACCCTTTTAAACCAGTTTCGAATCCCTGGAACGTTCCACGAGAGCGATTCCATTTTCGGATCTTAATTTTCCAGTGGAACTAGTAGATTAAGTTGAAGCGTCATATAATATCGTAAATTTTGAGTGGAGGTTAAATATAGTTGGTGGCTACAGTTATCTGTAGTAGATCAGTTATCTCCAGTAGGTAATACGCACGCAAACATACCTACTGAAGGTCGGTACAAGGACGTGTTATCACCAGGGCTTAAAACGGTTTCTAAAATACTTGTTTAAAACTGTTATATCATAGACGAGGTAAAGGGTAGACCATGAAGTAAGAGTAAGGAGACTCATCTCTATATCCCAGACAGAAAAAAAGTGGTCACAAAAAATGTTCCGTATAGCGGGATGTTCGCCAAATGGAATAACTTGAACTTTTTCGTCGCCATCTTGAATATTCGTCTCATAATATATGTTACGTACAGTGCGTTCTGTTCATGAAGTAAGAGTGAACGAGATGATGACAGTGAACGAGAAAAAACAAAAGAAAAAAGGAAAAGTTCAAAATTAGTTGCATTAAATGAGCCAGCTATTACAAATGTTACTCAAGTTGAAGAAATAAATGCAGTTGAAACCGTAATACAAATGAAACCGAAGAGAAAAAGGCTAATGGCTAAAAAGACTAAAAACAAGTAATAAAAGCAACTTAGTTATTATTTATTTCTGTTATATTTTGTTATAATTATTAAAAATGTTCATTTTAAAAAATAAAACATTTTTACTTTTTCATATAATATATGTCGTCTTCAATTCAATTTCTGCCTGTATATAATAATACAATAATTCATATACTGCATCCAATTGAAGGGCGTCCGTAGACTTTTTTCCAGGAGGTGGCAACTGTGGGGTGCCAGTGATGAAAAATATAGTAATGAAAAAACGAGTAGCCCGCTTGCTTTTTTAAACTCATTTAAATAAAAATTAAAATCAGGAATTTAAAAATATTCACTTTGTTAGTATAAACTTAATAAAGATCAATTTTTTAAAAAAAGCAATTTATAAAGCCAAGGAATAGTAGTATTTATTGCACCATCCGTACATTATTTTAGGTTTTTCGGATATGTGTATATGTACATCTCCTGTAATGTAACCATGTATTTCTAACCTTTTTGTCTCATCACCTGTCATTTACAATTTCAAGATGGCGACGAAAAAGTTCAAGTTATTCCATTTGGCGAACATCACGCTATACGGAACATTTTTTGTGACCACTTTCAATCTAGGCAGATGAGTCTCCTTACTCTTACTTCATGGGGTAGACCTATCAACCAATGCATTTTTCTGTCACCGGTTTGTGGGGTCCTAGGATCATTGCAATGTAATTTTGTATCACACACTCGGGGGCTCGCGAGCCCCCTTACCATTTTCATGTCACACCCAACGTTATTGATTTAGTCTAAAATAAGATTGTAACGCTACGAATGGTAGGAATTAGAATTTAACACGGGTAAAACTTAGATCATTTGAAACCCGCGATTTATAAATGATTCTGTTAGAGTAACAATTTAAAGATCGTTTTATAAACCTATTCCGTGAAACGACACAGAAAGAAGGTTCACAACAAAACAAGAACACATTCGCCCTTTAAAATTGCTTTCTATTTCAGTTTATTTAACGCAAAATAAATTTATTGAACATAAAAATTTATACAAACAACATTATTTATTGAAATAAGGTGCTGAAGTAGTGAGGACTTTAAAAATTATCGAAAATCCATCAGTTCCAGTATCTCGCTAGAAGTTCCCAACTTGCACATCCTTCTATCTTAACACTATACGCGTGCTTTTGGGTTGGGTAGGAACAATCAAATAACATTTGAAGTTACATATTTTATTCTCACATTTCACCAAAGTATTGCAACTCATAAAATTCTTATATCCAACTAAAATATATGACAATCGCAGTTATCAGCTCGGTTCTCACCGATTACCAGGTCTCACCGCGTGGAGGTTACTGCGTTTTGAGACCCGTAGAGAGATAGATGGAATCATAGTTCCGTCGATCTCCCTGTACATGAAACCCTTAGCCTACTAAAACAAAGAGATGGATGGAAACAAAGATCCATCGATCCCTTCGGTTCAGATATCGAATCGGAGATGAGGAACCAACAAAAGGTTCATCCCGAAAAAAAACTCTAATCCCATCCACCCTCCATTATAATCAACTCATCGCGTCCCGCATTGCAAGCAATGAGGGAAGCGGCAATCTCACTCTACTATTTAAAAAAAAAAACGTGGACGCGAAAGAGATATTACAATTTCATAGTCTTAACAGACTATGCTTCGGTATATTAACCCTTCGGACTGTGATTGCAATATACGGTAAAAGGCTACTAAAATTCTTTCAAAAGACTTTACTTTAAGGGTTAACATACACGCGTGAGAGAAATAGACGAGAGGTTCTCGTCGATCTCTTTGCTTTGCTCGATGCTTTCGAGTGACAAACAGATTCTAAGTATCTCATTGCAGAGATAGAAAAGAATTGACAAACGCACTTGCGTAACTTACGAGGGATATGCGAAAGCTAAGAATCTCCCGATTGAGATTGCAAAGGAGACTAAACGCGACATTCACTCTCGATGCACGGAATTTTCGTTTCTACATGTCGTGCGTGGCCGAGAACGAGCCATCTGAGACTACAGAGCGCATCGACTTGGAAGCCCGGTATAGAAGCCCGGTATTCGACAGGATATAGAACTCAGAATGGTCATGAACTGGCGCACATCATCGACTTACAAGGGTCTTCTGTCTAAAGCCGACAGACGCGACATTCACTCTCGATGCACGGAATTTTCATTTCTACATGTCGTGCGTGGCCGAGAACGAGCCATCTGAGACTACAGAGCGCATCGACTTGGAAGCCCGGTATAGAAGCCCGGTATTCGACAGGATATAGAACTCAGAATGGTCATGAACTGGCGCACATCATCGACTTACAAGGGTCTTCTGTCTAAAGCCGACAGACGCGACATTCACTCTCGATGCACCGAATTTTCGTTTCTACATGTCGCGCGTGGCCGAGAACGAGCCATCTGAGACTACAGAGCGCATCGACTTGGAAGCCCGGTATAGAAGCCCGGTATTCGACAGGATATAGAACTCAGAATGGTCATGAACTGGCGGACATCATCGACTAACAATGGTCTTGACTAACAATGGTCAGACGGGACGCGACGCGACGCGACGCGACGCGACATTCACCCTCGATGCACCGAAATTTCGTTTCTACATGGAGACTCAGGTAAGTACTACGACTTTAGACACCCGTAAAAAGCCGTGATACCAGCACAGTCTGTCGTGCTCTACAGTCGAGCAACACCTTGCGCGAAATCGAAATCAGTGGTCGAAGGCGAATTGTATTTCTAGAAAAGTGCATTTGGCACTCTTATATGTAAAAAGAACGAGACGGAACAGAAGCTTATCGCTCGAATTACGCAAGTGCATTTTTTAATAGATGTCGCGGACGCGAAAGAGATATACACTTTCCATTCTCGTCTATGTCCCTGTACGTACATAGGTCTTTACAATTCTCTTACTTAAATCTAAACGCACGATTTCCTGAAAATCTTGCGAAAATATATTAACCCTTTGAACTTTGGTTGCAATATTTAGAGAGAAAAGGCTACTATGTTCTTTCAAAAGATTTTAATTTAAAGTTCAAAGGGTTAATAAGTGTATACACGCCGCGGGTATATAGGAGTGGCTCTAATTCGAAAAAGGAGTAGCAACTTTTGGCCCTCTTGTATTTTAAACGCGTCATTTCAATTATTTCACATTCCTTGCTCCCGGAATAGACTCGTTGGGCAAAGTCTTTTTGTTTGCATTTTGTAGGATGCATATCCTACCAAAATGCACTGCGTGCAATTAAGTAGGATGCTTACCCTTCCAAAATGCACGCACAAAGATTGCTACCCAGGAATACAAGGTACTCGTGTCTACAATCGCATGCAAGTAGGCCCTCTTTAGGGCCTATGCTGCAGGCCCTCTCTAAGGCCCACGTTTTAGGCCCTCTCTAGGGCCTATGGCAGGCCCTCTCTAGGGTCCCCATTTGGGCCCTCTCTAGGGCCTACGCGCTAGGCCCTCTCTAGGGTCCATTTGTTGGGCCTTCTCCAGGGCCCACAGCTAGGCCCTCTCTAGGGCCTAGAATCTCATTGGCAAGTCTAAGCTGAAAATTGAAGCTAAGCGAAAATTTGACTCTACATCCGCGATAAAAAAGCAAATAAAGCACCGGTGCTCTGGACGAATTTTATATGCGCAGAAAATTGGCTCTACTTTCGCGAAGAAAATTCAATTGGAGCTTCGGTGCTTTGAAGAAGTCTTAGATACGCAAAAATTTGACTCTAAATTCGCGGTAATACTACTCTAAGTAAGAGCCACGGTGCTCTGCAATACATGGACGCGAAAAAAGCGGGGACTCTACGATCGCATTACGCGCGATCACAAAGGATCTTGCTAGGCTGCAAGATTGCTAGGAAGGCTGGTTCCACTTGGAACCTTTTCAAATTTTTCGCGGTGACTCTACTCGACTCGATCGATGCGGTTATTTTATGAATTATTAATCGGAATTGTCAAAATCGCGAGCAACTGATTTAATTTTCTGATTTTAAAGCAGACACATGCATGTCACTATCTACGAGTACCTTGTATGGTCAGCTCATTTGATTCTGCTCTTTCCAACACATATGCGCGGCGGTTAGTGGCCTATTTCATATAACTGGCATTCGTTTTAGGAATGTTTCTGCAATATTTCGTGAATATGGTTTAGAAAAGAGCCACGTCACGAAGCTATTGCCTAAACGCCCTAAGCCATAGTCGCGAAATATTGCGTAAGTGTTCCCAAAACGAATGTCGACCATGTGAAATGGGTCCCTGCATGTCGCGCATTTGTGTTAGAACGGCCAGAAGCGAAAGAGCTGGCTACGCTACGTTTTCTACAGAAACCATTTTATTCTCTTGCATGCACACACATTCAAAGAATTATAAAGTGACTTATCGTTCGCTGTCATCAAGAGTACTGCATCTCTGCAAACTCGAACCCCTGACCAGCACCCCTGGGACCAGCAACTCTGTGACCAGCACCCCTCGAACCGGCATCCATCGGACCAGCACCCATCGGATCAGCACCCATCGGACCAGCACCCATCGGACCACCACCCATCGGACCAGCACCCATCGGACCACCACCCATCGGACCAGCTCAGCAACCCTCAGCTCAGCACCCCTCAGCCCAGCAGCTCCAGTTGGACTCGTGCTTGACTCTACTTTCGCGGTCAAAAAACTATTAGAGCACCGAAGCTCTCAACTAGTTTTACTTGCGCAAAAACACTGACTCTACGATTGCATTACGGGCAATCACAAACACTATTACTGAAACAGACAATTTGTATTTAAGCAAGTTCCAAAAAATTTTCTTTAAATTCCAGGCAGCCACATGGAGCGCCACGCAATTCAGACATTTAGAAAAATTTCGAGCAGCCACATTGGGCGCTTAATGATTCTTAACATTCATAGGAAAAAGGAGTGGCCCCTTTGGGCGTATAATACTTTTCAATTTTAATGAGAAGAAAAAACGAGAGTCCTCTATGGACGCTTAACGATTCTTAAGACTGATAGAAAAAAGGAGTGGCCCCTTTGGGCGCCTAATACTTTTCAATTTTAATAAGAAAAGAAACGGCAGCGTCTATGCGCGCTTAACGATGTCTAATCACAAAACGGAAGAACAGCAGCCTCCTTGGGCGCATAATAATTCCGAATTGTAACGTGAAAAAAGCAGCCTCGTCAGGCGCTAATGGCATGGAATGCCAGAAAAATGTTCTAATTCTACTCTACAATGTTAGTAATCCCGAGCCCGCCAACGAAATTCTGAGTGAATCTGTTAAAGAATTCACCAGAGAACTCTTCCGCGAATCCCTCGGCGAATCCCTCGGCGAATCCCTCGGCGAATCCCTCGGTGAATCCCCCGGCGAATTCTTCGATGGAACGCTTAAAACTAGTGTTGCCTGCCCAAGTTTTCTAAGTTACATGCGGTTACAATTTCTTTCGCATATTTTAGAGGTACGCTTGCAATGCTTTCGAGTGACAAACAGATTCTAAATATCTCATTGCAAAGATAGAAAAGAATTGACAAACGGACACGGATTCGCCGTCTCCGTCTTCGGAATCATATTTCCGGAAAGAAAGAAAAGACAATCGAAAGTAGGGAATATAAAAGTCACTATGACAAGTGTTTAAAAGTATGCTAAATGAGAAACGGCATGGTGCACGGTCAAGCTAATTGTAAGAGAAAGCAAAAGCAAAAGGTGTCACTCTCGACAAGCAAGCCTACCTCTACCCTTAAATTTAGCCTATCGCACTCTTTACAATGAGCCCTAGTGGCATAATCTATCGCAAATATCCACTTGCGTAATGATTGCAATGTACGGTAAAAGGCTACTAAAATTCTTTCAAAAGACTTTACTTTAAAGTCTAAAGGGTTAACATACACGCGTGAGAGAAATAGACGAGAGGTTCTCGTCGATCAACAAAGAAGGAAAGACTACGGGTGAGCATGCAACGAGTATTGAATGGCGCAATTCCTACCACCCTGCTGAACGAGTCGAAAGGGAAAAGCGCACGGCATCTCTCAGGCGATTCTACTTGCTCCGACGCGTGCGACCCGCCAGGTGTAACCGGTGGGAAACACCCCGGCCGAACTTACTGTGCGTAGTTAGCAATCACGGCCCGAGTGACCTACGCAGGCAGCTTCCAAACGGTACACCCCCTACGCCCGAAACTTTTCCCTTTCGACAAGAACAAGGGATGAAACTGATCCACCCATACACATTCCATGCCTAGCTAGAGCATGAAACGAGTAATGAATGGCGCAATTCCTACCACCCTGAAGGAGTCGAAATGGAAAAGCGCACGGCATCTCTCAGGCGATCACTGTTGCTCCGACCACATGCGAACCTGCGAGCTCCCCCAGCCGCGTGTACCCTGGCTCAAGCCTACTTACGCGGAGATTGGGCAATCGGCCCGAGTGACCTACGCAGGCAGCTTACCAAAAGGTGCACCCCCTACGCCCGAAACTTTTCCCTTTCGACAAGAACACCAGGGGATGAAACTGATCCACCCATACAGATTCCATGCTCAGTCGCTTGCTTCCGGAAACGGAAACAGCGGCGACCTCCTCATCAGAGATGAGGAGCCAACGAAACAGCGACAAAGCTAATAAAATTCTGTAACTACTTGGCAACTGTACATGAAACGCGAAAGAGAGATACTCTTTACAATTTTATAGTCTTAACAGACTATGCTTCGGTATATTAACCCTTCGGACTGTGATTGCAATATACGGTAAAAGGCTACTAAAATTCTTTCAAAAGACTTTACTTTAAGGGTTAACATACACGCGTGAGAGAAATAGACGAGAGGTTCTCGTCGATCTCTTTGCTTTGCTCGATGCTTTCGAGTGACAAACAGATTCTAAGTATCTCATTGCAGAGATAGAAAAGAATTGACAAACGCACTTGCGTAACTTACGAGGGATATGCGAAAGCTAAGAATCTCCCGATTGAGATTGCAAAGGAGACTAAACGCGACATTCACTCTCGATGCACGGAATTTTTGTTTCTACATGTCGTGCGTGGCCGAGAACGAGCCATCTGAGACTACAGAGCGCATCGACTTGGAAGCCCGGTATAGAAGCCCGGTATTCGACAGGATATAGAACTCAGAATGGTCATGAACTGGCGCACATCATCGACTTACAAGGGTCTTCTGTCTAAAGCCGACAGACGCGACATTCACTCTCGATGCACGGAATTTTCATTTCTACATGTCGCGCGTGGCCGAGAACGAGCCATCTGAGACTACAGAGCGCATCGACTTGGAAGCCCGGTATAGAAGCCCGGTATTCGACAGGATATAGAACTCAGAATGGTCATGAACTGGCGCACATCATCGACTTACAAGGGTCTTCTGTCTAAAGCCGACAGACGCGACATTCACTCTCGATGCACCGAATTTTCGTTTCTACATGTCGCGCGTGGCCGAGAACGAACCATCTGAGACTACAGAGCGCATCGACTTGGAAGCCCGGTATAGAAGCCCGGTATTCGACAGGATATAGAACTCAGAATGGTCATGAACTGGCGGACATCATCGACTAACAATGGTCTTGACTAACAATGGTCAGACGGGACGCGACGCGACGCGACGCGACGCGACGCGACGCGACGCGACATTCACCCTCGATGCACCGAAATTTCGTTTCTACATGGAGACTCAGGTAAGTACTACGACTTTAGACACCCGTAAAAAGCCGTGATACCAGCACAGTCTGTCGTGCTCTACAGTCGAGCAACACCTTGCGCGAAATCGAAATCAGTGGTCGAAGGCGAATTGTATTTCTAGAAAAGTGCATTTGGCACTCTTATATGTAAAAAGAACGAGACGGAACAGAAGCTTATCGCTCGAATTACGCAAGTGCATTTTTTAATAGATGTCGCGGACGCGAAAGAGATATACACTTTCCATTCTCGTCTATGTCTCTGTACGTACGTAGGTCTTTACAATTCTCTTACTTAAATCAAAACGCACGATTTCCTGAAAATCTTGCGAAAATATATTAACCCTTTGAACTTTAGTTGCAATATTTAGAGAGAAAAGGCTACTATGTTCTTTCAAACGATTTTAATTTAAAGTCCAAAGGGTTAATAAGTGTATACACGCTGCGGGGTATATAGGGGTGACTCTAATTCGAAAAAGGAGTAGCAACTTTTACGCAAGTGCATTTTTGAATAGATGTCCAGACCGAACCAAGCTCACCGAATGTGAGTTTGGCTTGATCTGGACCCTTAAACTAGATCGTAGGCTTTAGCTTGATTCCGTTTCGAAAGTCTCAATGCTTGGGAAACGTTACCAAGGAGCCGAGCACACCACTTGGAGGTACCTACGAAAGTGACCCATTTCTACGAAATATTTCTGGTCTATGTTCCACCAATGCTTAGCGCATTTTTGAAAATTTGGAAAAAGTCTTATGGCTAAAGTTCATAAACTATGACTTATTGCCAGACTGGTTTAAATATTGTAAAGAGAGAGAATAGTAGAAGTAGCGAGCACAGTGACCAAGTAGTATCAATATCAACCGTCATTCTCAATTATTAATATTTGTATGAGAAAGAGCTTCAAGTAATATAGTTGAAAATCCATAAGAAATTAATGCTTTCCATTCTCGTTTTATTAAGATAATCTACTGACTCGAATGTAATTAAACTTGAGAAGTGTAACTCGTATTCAAAGCATCAAGCTTTGATTATAAAATTCAAGAAAAATAATTTCTAATATTTAAAACACGATATTAGCACTCTGACCTCGAATTTGAAATTTATTGTTACTGTTTACGAGAACTAAGTATGTATTCGTGGTCACTGTGCTTGCTACAGCAATCATTTGTTCAATAGCATGCAGAAAAATTAAAAAAATGAATATGTACCACTCACCGATCGTTGAACACAGTCTCACTGCTATCCATGCAGACAGGAAGCTTGATTTCACTTAGATGCGATCACTATCGCATGTAAAGTTCAACTGGCAGATCACGAATTCGGTAGAGGTTGCTGACGTTCTGTCTCGCTCCAACGACTCCCAGCTCTTCGAGAAAAGTATTGCTCAAGAAGTCTTCTAGGTACTGGGTGAATTGTAGTAGATTCTTGTTAGGCGACCTCCCACATGGTCCAGTAATCGATGCAATTAATCCAGGAATCGAGATATCACGAAATAATATGCTCGCGCGTTCACTAACATCCGATCACTTTCGCAAGTAAAGTTCAACTGGCAGATCACGAATTTGGTAAAGGTTGTTGACGTTCTGTCTCGCTCCAACGACTCCCAACTAACTTGAAATTCGTTCAGGTCAGAAATAATTTGATACATCAATGTTCATTGCAAAATATGAACTTTTCGCAGCTGCAGCCATGCATCCTGCATTTTCTTGTATATGTCTTTCACTACTGGGGAGATCCCAAATCTGGGGAGGTATCAAATAAAATAAATCATGTAAACCTATCGAAGAAATGCATCAAATAAAATAAATCATGCAATCCCATCGAAGAAATACACGAAATAGAACGACTCATGCAAAAATCTACGAATGAATGTATGAAATAGGACAGATGATGGAAAACAATCGAAGAAATCAGTTAAAAAGGAAGAGAAATCGGTTTTGGCCTTGGCAGAATATTAACATTTTGAATGGCTTTTAACGAACCCGAAAATTTCATCGGCACCAAACGAATAAGCTAACCTAGGCCAGGGGCCGAGGGGGGGGGGGGGGGGGGGCAGGAAAGACCAGGGCTGAAACCGAGAAGAGGTCCCCAGAAAGTCCAAGATGTCCAGTATGTGCAGGAAGGACCAGGGCTGAAACCCTGACCAGGTCCCCAGGAGGTCCAGCAGGTCCAGCAGGTCCACGTGGCTCGGCAGCTCCAGGGTCCCCGGAGGTCCTCCCGGCCCGTAGGGCCGACGACGACTGAGTACATGGAGCTCCGTGAGCTCAGTATATACACTTCGAGAAACTATGTCCTCCAATCAAAACAAAGTCGACGGTTGATTACAACTGCGAAATCCAACGAATTCTTCGGCAAAAATGGATTTTCTGCTAAAATATCCATTCCAGTGGCTATTACTATGACAAATAATGTTAAGAACATTTGCACTAACCGGCCAGTATAAATTATTATTAACTATGATCGATACAACTCCAGATATCAAGCAATTAGTAAGCTTTGGCCTTGGATTTGCAAATGATTTTCTATGCCAATTGAATTCTCTTTTATTCTCAATGTTTAATTGTTCGATAAATGAATGTTAATACTTATACATATTACATAGTATTATTTATACTGTTTAAACACATTTTAGTTGAACGCTTCGAATCTACATACCTATATGACGAAAACTTCCAAGCACTTCGAACATGATTCGAAGCTTAAAACTCTTAAATTCTTGATGGGTC
The DNA here is from genome assembly GCA_963971345.1 of Andrena flavipes. Lineage (NCBI taxonomy): Eukaryota > Metazoa > Arthropoda > Insecta > Hymenoptera > Andrenidae > Andrena > Andrena flavipes. Next base: position 47,230,093 of record OZ020480.1, read on the forward strand.
TTGAAAATGAACATCTGGTTGTCAAAAATTAGCCAGGTTGATCGGCCATTTCGAAAATTCTTTCTCGAGAAATATTATAATATTGCTTATTTCTTATTTCTCGAGAAATTTTAGTCTAGCAAATCGCGAACGTATAAACACATCTACAATTTATAATAAATCTTATTAGTAACATTAGAACCTATATGAATTACAATAGAAAATCTCAGTAGAGAAGATTCTACATTATTGACTGGAAAATTCTTAACTGCAGAACTTTTAAATTCTTATTTAACAATTTAGAAAAATTGTATACCTACTGAATTAAGTAATGAGTTTCTTGTGGCGACGAAAGGAAAACGGCCACAGATTTTATCCCCCCACAAAAGGAAGGAAAGAAATAGATTAAAAACTATTTTACAATAAAAAAGTAATGTTTCACTTTGCACAAATTTTGCACTAAATAAATAATCAATTATATTTAATATCTGTTTTTCATTTATACAAGTTTTGTGTAAAGTGGACAGTAATGAATAATTAGTTAAAGTTTTCTGGTGTTTTTGATAAATATTATCAACATTATTCCAAAAATATCAATTTTGTAATATTTCCTTTAATTTTTCGAGAATTCTGAAGACGTAGTTATGATCTGATTTTTGATTTCTCGAGAAATCAAGAACACTATTTATGACTGCATTGTCCCGCGAGTCGGGGGTGGACGTAGATACGGGTCCAAAACTTACCAAGACTTTGAAGCAAGAGTTTCAAGACTTTCAACACATTCAAGATCTATCAAGACTCTACTCTTTTTAACACTTTCAAGAGTTTTAAGCTTCTAACCATGTTAAAAGTGCTTAAAAGTACATAAAACTATGACTTATTGCTAGACTGGTTTAAATATTGTAAAGAGAGAGAATAGTAGAAGTAGCGAACACAGTGACCAAGTAGTATCAATATCAACTGTCATTCTGAATTATTAATATTTGTATGAGAAAGAGCTTCAAGTAATATAGTTGAAAATCCATAAGAAATTAATGCTTTCCATTCTCGTTTTATTAAGATAATCTAATGACTCGAATGTAATTAAACTTGAGAAGTGTAACTCGTATTCAAAGCATCAAGCTTTGATTATAAAATTCAAGAAAAATAATTTCTAATATTTAAAACACGATATTAGCACTCTGACCTCGAATTTGAAATTTATTGTTACTGTTTACGAGAACTAAGTATGTATTCGTGGTCACTGTGCTTGCTACAGCAATCATTTGTTCAATAGCATGCAGAAAAATTGAAAAAATGAAAATGTACCACTCACCGATCGTTGAACAGAGTCTCACTGCTATCCATGCAGACAGGAAGCTTGATTTCACTGAGATGCGATCACTATCGCATGTAAAGTTCAACTGGCAGATCACGAATTCGGTAGAGGTTGTTGACGTTCTGTCTCGCTCCAACGACTCCCAGCTCTTCGAGAAAAGTATTGCTCAAGAAGTCTTTTAGGTACCGGGTGAATTGTAGTAGAATCTTGTTAAGCGACCTCCCACATGGTCCAGTAATCGATGCAATTAATCCAGGAATCGAGATATCACGAAATAATATGCTCGCGCGTTCACTGACAACCGATCACTATTGCAGGTAAAGTTCAACTGGCAGATCACGAATTTGGTAGATGTTGTTGACGTTCTGTCTCGCTCCAACGACTCCCAGCTCTTCGAGAAAAGTATTGCTCAAGAAGTCTTTTAGGTACTGGGTGAATTGTAGTAGAGTCTTGTTAAGCGACCTCCCACATGGTCCAGTAATCGATGCAATTAATCCAGGAATCGAGATATCACGAAATAATATGCTCGCGCGTTCACTGACATCCGATCACTGTCACAGGTAAAGTTCAACTGGCAGATCACGAATTTGGTAGAGGTTGTTGACGTTCTGTCTCGCTCCAACGACTCCCAACTAACTTGAAATTCGTTCAAGCCAGAAATAATTTGATACATCAATGTTCATTGCAAAATATGAACTTTTCGCAGCTGCAGCCATGCACCCTGCATTTTCTTGTATATGTCTTTCACTACTGGGGAGATCCCAAATCTGGGGAGGTATCAAATAAAATAAATCATGTAAACCTATCGAAGAAATGCATCAAATAAAATAAATCATGCAATCCCATCGAAGAAATACACGAAATAGAACGACCCATGCAAAAATCTACGAATGAATGTATGAAATAGGACAGATGATGGAAAACAATCGAAGAAATCAGTTAAAAAGGAAGAGAAATCGGTTTTGGCCTTGGCAGAATATTAACATTTTGAATGGCTTTTAACGAACCCGAAAATTTCATCGGCACCAAACGAATAAGCTAACCTAGGCTAGGGGGGCGAGGGGGGGGGGGGGGGGGGCAGGAAAGACTAGGGCTGAAACCGTGAAGAGGTCCCCAGGAAGTCCAAGTTGTCCAGTAGGTCCGAATGGTCCAGTTGGCGCAGGAAGAACCAGGGCTGAAACCCTGACCAGGTCCCCAGGAAGTCCAAGATGTCCAGTAGGTCCGAATGGTCCAGGTGACGCAGGAAGGACCAGGGCTGAAACCCTGACCAGGTCCCCAGGAGGTCCAGCAGGTCCAGCAGGTCCACGTGGCTCGGCAGCTCCAGGGTCCCCGGAGGTCCTCCCGGCCCGTAGGGCCGACGACGACTGAGTACATGGAGCTCCGTGAGCTCAGTATATACACTTCGAGAAACTATGTCCTCCAATCAAAACAAAGTCGACGGTTGATTACAACTGCGAAATCCAACGAATTCTTCGGCAAAAATGGATTTTCTGCTAAAATATCCATTCCAGTGGCTATTACTATGACAAATAATGTTAAGAACATTTGCACTAACCGGCCAGTATAAATTATTATTAACTATGATCGATACAACTCGAGATATCAAGCAATTAGTAAGATTTGGCCTTGGATTTGCAAATGATTTTCTATGCCGAACGAATTCTCTTTTATTCTCAATGTTTTTAATCGTTCGAGAAATGAATGTTAATGCTTATACATATCACATAGTATTATTTATAATATATAAATACATTTTAGTTGAACTTGGTGTAAATGAATGGTTGGAGGAATATTTGGAGAAATATGAGTGACTTAGGGGAAAAGTGGGATAGTTGATCATCATCGGGGATACATGATCATATAAGTTTTTTAATTAATATATTGTCAATTTGTGCCTGCTGCCACGTTATCGTGGTAATGTTTGCATTATCGCAACACTTCGTGTTGCAGTTTTCTTTCAGGAGCACAGAATAATGTAGTAAGAAGCTACGATCTTATTTGTAGGCAAAAAGTAAATATTTCGGTCAGATTGTTCCTCCTCCTTTTCGACTGAATGTTGCATTTTCAACGATTTAAAATATATTAAGAAAAATCAGCCATTTCTGGTCTATTAATGCTATTTATTAATTGATTTAATATTTCAGGTAAGATTAGTTTTTCATCTCTTTCGAGTGCATTGAGGGATACTTGATCAGAATGTGAGATGGGATACTTGAACAGGTGAAAAAGCCCCAGAAAAAACATAGAACGGCTAATGAAACAGAAAAATACGGCAAAGAATGTGAGGAGAAAAATCTTTTCTCCATCATCATCTGAATCAGATGATATCTAATGAAATGTCTTTTAAGAATGCAATAATTATGTTGTTGTATATCATTCTTCGGTTTTATTTTTTCAGTAATTCATTCAAGTTAGTTATAGTTTACTTTCCATTTATGTTATTCCCTTTATTATATATTATTGACTAAGATAATAAATATTTTTTAGAAAATAAAAGTCTCCTCATTAAAATTAGTTTTCAACTCCTAAATTTGTACAAGTATATTGAGAATATCTAAGAACCACAACTTAAGTAATTAAATAGAAACAAAGCAAACCATTATTATTATTTTAGTAAAATAGCAAAACTGTGATCAACTATCCTACCTTTCCCCTACTTGTTTTTCCCCCTTAGTTACTAACATCGACGAAGTATTCAGTTTCTGAAAAAGTTTTTTAGGTAACGGGTATATCTCAGTGGAATCCTGTTACAAGTCCTCCCACATGGTCCAGTAATCGATGAAATTGATGCTCGAATTGAGAAATCTCGAAATAATATGCACTATGATATGCACACACTTCACTGAACACCGAACCGATGAATTTCTCAGGGCTAGACAAAATCTTATTTCGCTAAGCGGGTTTGAAAAGTAACGCGATTTGCAGTTGCATTCATGCAACCTACGACACTCATGCATCATGCAACTATCTGCGAGGCTTTTTAGAATTAGTACTAAGAACTAGTACTAAGGCTTTTAAGAACTAATACTCAGGGCAAATAGAATCCAATTATTATTACTTCACTAGGATGATTAAACAGTGCATTAGAAACTTGCGAGAATGTCAGTAACAGCGTGAATTTTTAATACTTTTCGACGTAGGATATGTGAAGGGATTCTACTACACGCAAAGTACTAATAAACCATGTCATCTGGCAATTTATAGCCTACATGGGCTTTGAAGAAATACGATTCTTGAGCGCCATAGTGTCTTGATCCCTGCAATGCATTTCCGGAGAGAAATCCGTGTGAGTCGTTGACAAGCCGAGCCAAAGCATAGCGTAGCAAAAGCCTGCCTTCAAACAAGTCACATGTATACAAGCACGCACGCACCTTTCAACATTTCAACACATTTCAGAGTAGTTGCTGAGTTGGACGCTGTTCATGAGCAGATGCCACTGCATTCAGTCTTTAAATTATGGGTCGGTAACACAGTTTGGGTGGCGACACGAATATCCATAAGGTGATAGGTCTATCCTATACCTCATCTGCGGTAGTGGTTGTACAGTAGTGACCTCTAAGTTAAACTTCCATAAATCTTCAGAACTAAAACTACCGTTATTGTTTTTCAAATATCTCCCAATATCAAACAGACAAGCATATCCAAGCTTATTAAAATAAATCATGCCCAATGCATCTTAACAATAATTCAGATTCCTCACGAAAAAAAGTACAACAGATTACGCGATCAAATCCCAAATTCTGCGATAAATGAAATTAAACGAAACGCAAATACAAGTACGCGATTGTCTCCTAATAAGCTTCCAAAAAGCGTAGAAATTCTTGAGAGCCCTAGAAGCTTAATTCACCCAAGTGCAGAAAACTTGAATCGAGGTCCGCGGGGAAGACCCGATAGGTGGCGCTATCTCGCGGGATGCTGGGTAATCGGGACGCCGCGGACGGAGCAATGGCGTAGGCGGCGATCCATGTGATAAATTAATTTTTATAGCTTCGTGGGTGGCGGCTGTTTCTATTGGTCGCTGATCGGCCGCCTCCCACTTCGAGCGACGTAACCTTCTCCTGGTTTATTCCATTCAGCTGTGATACCGCGATATGCCATTTGTCCCGCTTCAAACGAGCTGGCAGGGGAACGGCGGGCGAGCATAATTGAAATACATTCGCGGATCTCCCGACCGATGCGGAACAAAAGCGAGGGCCCTCGTGATCTTCAACAAAGCGATACTTCTAAAGAAGACACAACTGCGCGCTATTATGCGATCGTTCGCGTTCTACGACGCCAGATCCGCTGGATGGAAACTCAAGCGTGGTTGCGTAAGGGGGAATACAATTTTTTCATTGGCTCATCTTGCGTCATTTATCCGCGATCATTGATCAACGCTGGAAATAGTTCGATTTATACCGCGACTTATTGTTTACGCCTTTGGTATGCGTTTAAACAAATCCACGTGATTGTTACCACCGCGCGAAGTGATTAGAAGCAAATGACTCGTTGCGTAAGTTAGGTCGTGTTGCACCAGGCTTATGTTAATCACGCATGGTATATTAAAAGAAGCTTCAAATAGTGTCTTCACATAGTTAAAGAAGATTACACGAATTACTCTACTGCTGGGGTATAGCAAGACTAATGTGTGAACGCAAACCCAGCGTTGAAACCACCGGGTGTTACAATAGCTCCCTACGCAGGCGTTGAAGTCTCTTTCGGGTCACTGCAAACTCAGCGTTGAAGTCACCGCGCAGGTCTCCTATTCAATTCCTCTACGGTCCACAATATTCAAAGCGGTATCGCTTTAACAGCTTCTACAATATCAGCTGAAAATCGTGTCTTCCATCATCTACTGTGACATAATTCCGTCCAGTGGCGCACACAGAGGGGGCCAAGAGCCTAAACACCCCCAAAGAATACGAAAAGAATGGAGATTAATGTATCACGACTAATGTGATTCATGAGCTTTATAACGAGAAAAGAAAACTCGATTTTGTTCTTTAAATATATTATTAAATTTTTGAATTTGCATTAAAAATATTTTTATCCGTTCCGTTCGGCTCCTCCAAGATTAAATCTTGAGTAAACCACGGATTCCGTCCAGTGCGATATTTTACTCCGAAAAAGTGTAAAATATTTTCCTAAGAATCCACTTTGTTCACTTCGACTTAGTCACGTTAGTTGCATTTTTACCTTAATAGAAATATACAAAAATGTAGAAGTATTCGAGAATAAAATATCTCGTTACACGACACCGCGAGTGTTTCCTTCAATTACGTTCACGACGCTGCTACAGTTACGCGATCCATCGAGCGATCGTTCCATGGTAGCGGGTTCTGCAGTGCGCCGCTTTTCCGCACGTGCTTCTGACCGCGCTTCAGGGAAATCGCGGCGTCGAACGAACGGCTCATTAAATATAGATGGTTATCTGCGATACTTAGGCCGCGGCGCGGCCCCGGGAAAACTTTATGGACCGTCGACTCGTTACAAAGGTTAGGAAACGTTTTCGCCGCCGTGGAAAGTTTGTAATTTTCATTGCCGGTCACGGCTCGAGTCGCGCCGAAGCTTTTCGTTCGCGAAGGAGCCGTGCAATCAATTCGTTATAAATGAGGCTTGTCTACGTGCGACAGGTTTTATTGGAGAAATTTGTCAATCACCGTAGTGCCAGAACATGCGTGAATAACTTGAATGACGTTTTTCCACGAGTAGGCAGAGATGTGTTTGATGTAAATTAGTGTCTGCAACGATCTTATCTAAGCATTCGCGTACCCCGAGTCACTTGCTCTTCCTAAAACTCCGCGAACATCTTGCTCCAAAAACCCCGTTCCACCTCCGAGTTCCTCCTATCATTCACATAGCCCGTGCTCCAAAACTTCATCCCCGATAGCCCTCGCCACGGGGTGCCAGTCCTCCGTCGCTTCGCGCGCCACCGAAACGTCCCCCCTCGTGCCTGTGCCCCCTAGAGAGTCGCGGGAGGCGAGTTCGCGGCTCGCAGGTTGCGCGTATCCAGCGAGACGGAGAGCAACGTATCCTCGAATCGCTCGCGAGACCGTCGTGTACCTCCACAGGGAAAATGGGATGGAGAGAGAGAGAGAGAGAGAGAGATAGAGAGAGAGAGAGAGAGAGAGAGAGAGAGAGTGGGAGAGTGAGAGAGTGAGAGAGAGAGAGAAGACTCCTGGCTCTGTGGAGATGGATGCTGCGCGGAGCGAGATCGACAAGCTCGGAAGAGCAGGGTATCGCGAGAGGAAGAGTCGAGGGGTGAGCTACGGGAAAGAAGAAGAAGTGGAGGAGGAGGAGGCCGCGAGAAGAAGCTCTGGAGGCAGAGGAAGAAGAAGAGGACCGTGGAGCAAGAAGGAGAGGGGTGTCCAGAGGTGGGGGGGAGGAGAGAGAACGAGAGAAGGCCGCGGTAGTCTTTCTCGTGCGACCAGGTAAGATAAGGATGAGGCGGACAAACGGACTGACGAAGGTGGCCAAGGTAGGGGATATTCAGTCTCGCGGCCACGTGCTACACGAGCGCACGCCCCGAGCCGGCCGGTGGTCCAGCCACGTCCTCTTCTTCTTCGTCCCGTTTTGTCCCACGCTTCCCGGTTCCACCTTCTCCCTTCCATTCTTCTTTCATACACCCGACTCGTGTTCCTCTTCTTACCCCTTTTTTTCCTTTTCTTTCTCGCTCTTCCCCTCTCTCTCTCTTTCTCTCTCTCTCTCTCTCTACTCCCCTTCAGTTTTATTTATCTCCGCTTCCGACCGTCCGCCTCCCTCCCGCCCTGGTGTTCTCCACGCGATACCCGCCGCGCCGGACCGCGCGGATTCCGTGGACGCCGCTCGAGCGCGTCTCGCGGCCACCGGGAAATCGCGGGTACGCGCGCGTTCCGCTCCAACACCGAACGCTGCTCCGTGCCAGTGCACCTCGACGCGGTGGCGAAAACAGTTAAAAAGTGAATCTCCCGCGACGCCCGAGAGGCCGGTGAGGATTCTGTGACGCGGCCGCGAGTGGATTTGCCCCTGGATTCGTCTCGCTGACAGAAGGCATGAGGATGCTTGCCCCTGTGGGGAACGGTGCGCGGAGTGCTCTCAAGCCCTTGTGCGAGGTGGTCCGATGACGAGCTGACTAGAGGGAGGAAACTGTCCGAGGAGGATACCGCTCGAGTCCTTCAGAATACGTTGTTCTCGCTGATGGTAGGTGTAGCACGTTCGCCGAGAGCCAGTGAACAACCGTGTTTGATCGAGGTTGGCCGTTTTGCCCGCACCTCTCTTTGCCGTGGAATTGAGAAGAAGAGAACAGATGTCTGGCGCGGTTTAGAAATTATGCGGGCTTCTAATCCGAGATACGTACGGCCGATGGAGATTGAAGCTTCCCTTCGGGGGCACGGAAAAGTGTATTCAGTGAGAGTTCATAGGCAGTATGAATGACAGGTTCGTCAGAGTTAATTAGAAAACACCAAGGAGAGTTCGTGATGCAGCGAATCTTTCCACTTTGCATACGAGCAGCTCGGATTCGTGTATCGTTCGCGGTATCCGAAGAATCTTATCGCGAATCGGATTAGTCAAAGGTCGGATTTAAGAAATCCACGAATCTATGCAAACAAACATATCGGTGATACTTTTAGCTTATCCAGAAATCCTCCGTTTCCACGCGGCACAGATAGCGACACAAATTCCGCGTTATCAAATTCTGATACGCTGGTTATCCGCTCATCTTCTACCTTCTCTTTTGCGCCGTAATTGTAATTATCTCTGTAAAAGCGATACACGTCGGCGTCGATTCTTCTCCAGACAGTAGACAAACGAATCTATCAAGCGAGCCATCGTCGTCGGGCAAATGGAATCGACAGAGCAGCGCGACTCGTCTCGTTTAACGAGCCAACGTAGCCTCTGGCTAGACGGCCATACGAAAAACTAATTCGGTCATCCTCGTTTCTTTCTCCGCCTGCGGTTTCGTCCGCGATTAATTTGTCACGACGTCCGGAGCACAACAATTTCAACTGTCTGCAGTCGGGTGCCATGATATCCGTGTGACGTGCCGCTCACAACCGGTTCATTAATGCTGCAGCCGCTCGTCACTCATTGGCTGCCACGGCGATCGTGGTGTTTGCGATAGAAAGAAGGGAAAAAAAGAGGAGAGGCGCCGGATTAAAAAGAGAGACGGCGAGGCGGAGAGGGGGCAGCGAGAGGGTAGAAAGGAGGAAACGGCGATACACGGGCGATACTTTTGACACGAGTGTTTCACCTTTCAATCATTATTATTGTGAGGCACGCCGATGCCTTTGGACGGCGACCGAGCAGGGTGAAAAAAATTTGACGGACAATTAGGATATTAATGATGCGTGACGGCCTGGGAAAGCCGAAAAAAGAGTCGTAACAGCCGTCTCTCGCGAATTGGACGAAGACATAGGCTAGTGTTAAAAATCTATAGCCGGTATTTCGGAACGTCTCTTCTCGTTGACAGCGCGGTGTATAGATGTTACATCGTGCTCTTCCTCACCGGCTATCGTCTCATCTTCTCCGAGAACATGATCAAGTGTGATGTCACAGTCGATTGGTTGTCCCAGGTTAGATACAGTTTCGTAACAGGTCAAGAGGCCTAGATTGTCCCCAATTTCGTTTCGCGCGGATTTCTCTCAGAAATACGCCATCCGCTTGGAAGTTGAGTGTTCGGTGCCGGAGCAGCTGAAATCATTCGCTGTCGGCCAAGTTTTATGGCCCCTAGCCTCTTCTCGCGCCCGAGCCGCTAATCCTGGTTGCCAGGCCGTCCTCCGAAGAGTGACGCGATGCATTACGCTCGCATACGCGCGGCAACGCGTAGCCTGGCAAAAGAGCGATTATTCCAAGGACTGCAAACTTGTTGCGGTCGTGGTAACGATGCACGAAGCCTCTGTTCTTGCCTGTCCCGCGGGGAGTCTGGTTTGAAAATATCGACGAGCAAATCGCGCACACTGGCGCGTTCATTCGTCCCTCCGTTTCCCCCCTGCCTCCTCTTCCAACAAGACATGCAAATCGCTGGAAACGCGCCCGCGGTCGGGGGCACGTCCAACAAGCTCGACGATGATGCTCGACCAGGACGTCGAAGTTCCGAGGAGCCCGGCTCGTGTGTGAATATTTATTACTAGAATTTAGAAAATTAGATAGGAAAGAATTTAATCCGCTTAATTACTTCGTGGATCGGCTGGCGAGAGTGGCGTTACTTATCGAATTAGCCTTTCGGGGAATCGCCGACCGCGTCTTTACGACCCGATCTTGCCCCGGGTAATGGGATTTGTCGATTAAAAGCTGAGTATATGGTTCCGGAGCGGAAAGTCTGTAGCCTATCCACGGATTACGTAAGGCTCGCGACAGTGAGACGCTAATGAATTATAAAAGGTGTTATTGTGGTTGAATTTTGGGAACCGTTAACCCTTAGTCGTGACGTAAACAGTGAAGTAGAGTTATACAGATTTCTCTTTAGTAAATAATTTGACATTCGATTGTTTTCGTGACACGACATGTAAAACAAAATCGAATAAAAAGAAGGAAAATATAGGAAAAATAATTCTGTAGGAGTCTTCCAGATTCCACGTCACCGGTTAATGCGCATTTAGAAATCCGTATGCAATTATTATGAAGCTCACTGGCCACCTGAACTTTCACAAATTTCGGCCTCAGTCGCGATGAGAATGTCAAACGGATAGTTAAGTTTGTCGATAGATAATCGCGAACAACATTCGATAAATTCGACTTGGTTAATTGTCGTAGAACTAAAATCATATCAAATATTTCCCCAGATACCTATTTGTCGAATAGGGTAATTGTGGGAGAGTTGTCGCTCGTTACTCAAAATTGTCATCGTTTCTAAATTTTGCAATGAAAATGTTTTCCAAGGATACATATTATTAGTTCAACATTTTGTGATTCTACTAGCATTAAAGAAAATCAATTCTGCTTAACGATTTCTGCTTTGTCGATTTCATCAGCTTTTATTCGATGTAATGCTTCGATCAAAGTTTCTTGACTCCACTGAGCTTTAAGCTTAGCATTAGATTTTCTTTTATATTCAGTTGGCATCTTGAGATTAAAATAAAAATGTGAAAAAAGAGTAAATAGTCCACAAATATGTTTGGATTATAAGATTATTCATTTAAAAATAAATAATTTGCCTTGAGATACCACGTTAGATACTTTAAAAAACTTTTTTGGTATTTTAAACATTAAAAACATCATTTAAATCGACTTGGTGTCTTATCCGAAATGCCCGGGAGAGGAGCGGCCCTTTCGTATTTCCATATGCTATGTCGAAAGTAACCTATTCTGCCGGGGAAATATTCCACAAGGTCCCTTTAACGCATTACAAAAGTTGTACCAAGAAAAACTATGAATATTTAGCTACTATGATAGTAAAAATAAACGCGACGTATAACTATTCAGGCAAAGTGCGCTAGACTTACCTCGAAAAACAGTAAAATCTATAACAATAATACAGGAAACACGCTCTTCCTTGGCAACCTGACCCAAATAAACAGCCCCAAACAAATGAAATCGGCAATGGTGTGTTTTCTTACCGACATCCCTGAAATATCGATAGTGCGGCGTCTCTCCGAGTGCGGCATCTCTCCCACAATTACCCTATAGCCAGATCGCAGAAATTCAACGAGAAGAAGATTAACCCGCGGAAGCGGGGATTTATTAGACTCCCAGCGTGGCAACTATACATTCGACCGAACCGGTCCTCCGTAGCTGTGGCACTCTTAATGAATTTGTCATTATTTAAGGAAGACGTCACAGCGTCGGGATGCTCCTCGAGCTTCCCGCCTCGTCGTTCATCCTTCGACAGAATTCATATCTTCCGTACGGGCGAGGGACTAAAAAACAAACTTCATCTCGGTCCATGCATCATTCGAATTTTCATCGAGCTTCCTCGAGCGGCGTCGACTTTACACGCGTGGATCATTAATTTCCTGTTCGGTTTAATTAGAACCACCGATGCATTGTATTCTACCTATTTCAAGCTTCCACATTCTGTCTTCCGTGGCGCCTCTGTCATTGACTTGTACCACTTCGGAATCCCTTTCAACGAGCAATCCCTGCGCGTGAGATAACTTTGTAGATCCTTCGAGGCGATCCTGACGTGCAAGAGCGGCGATTGTGCTTTTTTTCGTAGTGGGTTGACCAGGGAAATTGTCGTTAATCGGAAGCGGGCACGTTTACATGCGTGGAGGTTCGCCAGGCGTGCACGGGGTTCGGTTCCCGCGCGCGGATGAAATTAATACGTGGCCGGTGCCGTAATTAGCGCTCGTATTTATGCGCCTCTCGCGAGGAGGGCCCCGTTAACATGGTAATGGCGTTACACCGTTGTAAACACGACATGTTATCTGGAAGGGACTTGGCGAGATTCGAATGGCGGCGGCGGGTGCAGTTTTCGGGACGACGGACGGCACTCTCGCATTTCCCAAACGGTTTCTATTTAAATCATTCACGAAGCTCCGCGAGATAATCCAGTTCACCTTTCTTCTCAATGCCCACGGAAAGTACCCGTCATTTTTGAGGGAGTTAAGAAAGGGAAGGCCACCGCAAAACGCACGGAACGTCATTCGTGATTGCAGCACGCTCGGCGTCCCGGCGACGACAGAAGAAACGGACGGTGGTCCTGGTTTTTTGCCGCGATCGTGAGCACCGGCGTCCAACGAAATCGCGAACGGCGGCGGCGGTTGTAAGACACGCGCGAGAATGCTGGCCCGTGACATCAAACACGGATCGGACGGCTCGAGGGACCGGAGCGTACGGTTCGCATCGGGAGATTAAAGGACATCGAATGGACGTGGGCGATTTGTCGGGCTCGGCAGGATTGGCTGGGAGCGGATCCATCCCTGTGGCAACCGGCGTTGGTATCGTTACAAGCTCGACATCCGCCACCGCGGGGTGGTGGACGCCTACGTCGACGATCGCCTCGGCGGCGGCCAACACCGACGTGGTGAGTAGAACTCTTTTTTCTTTCTCTCTTCGAATTAAATTCCCACATTCTATTCTAATAGAATGAACCATATTCAGAATATTTCTAAGTAAACTGTAGGAGAAAAAGGGAAAAAACCTCTGGGGCGATGGGACTCGAAACCGCGATCTTCGGATCCACCGCGCGCTGATTAGTCGCCTTAACCGATTCCTCCAAAGTCGACTCCCGAATGTCTCTATGTTCCGGAGTTTACTTAAGCGGCCACCACCTATGTGCCAATCGCATCATAGGCCGCTCCGAAACATACGTGCTATAACCAGTATACGAATCGCAAAGGAACGGAGGGAATAAAGACACCGTTGTCCCGACAGACCCACATTTCGCTTGCTCGCCCCTTCGAAAAAAGCCCATCGTGCACGGTAACCCCTCCTCGACGGCGTGATGGCGAATCATCAGCCGTGTAACGCGAGGAAAAAGATCCGCCGTTGGCACGCTACTTTCATTTCTTCGTCGAGTGCCATCCGTCATCGGCATTACCTTCGCGCGTTACTTAATGAGACGTCTCCGCGGTTGCGGGTGTGCGATTAAGCGGCCGAGAGGGTCGATCCCGGGACGGAACGAGAGAATCACTATGGCTGGCGCGGGGACGGGAGATGGGGGGGACGCCGAGAGAGGCCATCGAGACACGAAGAACATTATTTAGTTCCGTTGGAGTGCAGCGGCCGAGTGCAGGGATTAGAAGCGAGGTGACACAGCCGCGTCATCTGTTGGACGTTTAACCTTTTTTTACGCTCCCCTCGGCCTGCACGCTTCTGCAGCCGTTCCCACAAGAAGCCATCAGCCGGGAGTCTCACCCAGATACGCTCTGGACGGCGGCGCGAACGGGAAATCATTTTTCATTCACGGTGAACTCTCAGCCTTCAGCGTTTACGTTCCTCGCGTGGCCGTCGAAGCGTTCTGGTCCAGGGGCGAGGCCCCGGAGTGGTTTAATTGGGCGATTATTGGGATCTTAGTACACGAGTGCTACTTTTGGGATTACTATGTAAATAGAATCAACTCCGTTCAATATTTAATCTGTACTTTTTGTGACCATTCTCCAAGTGCTACTTTGCAAGGTGGCCCCTTCGATCGCGCCACTTGGAAATAAAAGACCCGTCTTTTGAACAACGATGCAAAGTAAACGAGCGTCATTATTTTCATCGCGGAGACTCGAGATTTCCGTCCGCACTTTTGTAATGAAATCATAGGCATCGTAAAGGTGATTTAACGCACGTATCAGATGAAAGATGCGCGCTTCCTGCTGCGATATTAAATCCCTTGGTTCTCCTCGAGATTGAATCCCTCGCTAATTACTCGCCCTAATCCTCGCGCAATCTTGATCATCTTATCAAACTTGTCAAGACGCGCAACGCTGTCTATAAATCGACTCTGATTCCATGAACCTAATATCAAAGGAGCGTCGCGGGTGCTTCGCCGTGCGACGGCGGAGAAAAAGTAGCAGAAATTCGAAAAATATTTCGAAACTCCTGTACCGACCTTTGCCCTCGCTCCGTGGAAAGGTTCTTTCGCACGCGGGCTGATGTAACGTTATTTCGAACGCCCCTTACATCGTCGATTACCATCCGTTGCGAAATCGCAAACTGGAGTCGATACACCCTTCTCGAATGGAACCGGCATCTTCAGCAGCGCCGCTGGATCCGTCCGCGCGCTCTCCCGTCCACGATTCTACCTTTCCCGTTCGGTCATCCTTTCTCGCCTGATCGTCGCGTCTGAGCCGTCCGCGTCTCACCGCGCGGAGGCTGCACCGGTAATGACTGGCTAACTAGGTTTTAATAGGAACACGGTCTCGCAACCGAATCCCCGACGGTTCTCGCGGCCTCGCGAAGAAAAGGTCCTTTTTACCTTCAGCCGTGTCTCTTTTCGAGCGTGAACGCATCGCCCAGGATTCTCAACCTCTCCGAGCGCGTCGTTCGATCTTGGCGTCGGCTACGATCGACGCTCGGGTACCCCACGGTTCAAGGTAGCTTTCCTCGGTCGCATACGAATCATTCAACCCATCGAAATCTTTCAAACGGACCTCCGCGGACGAGAATGTGGTTGCAGATACTTGTTAAATATACGAGGATTAATTGGAACATGCCGGAGGTGTCCAATGATGGTTGCTGAAGTGAATAGCGCTAGCAGCGGGGACACCGTCTGTCCTGTAATTTTTCGTGCAGTGAAAAAGGTCGATAAGAAAGTCTCCCGCGATCGGCGCGTATCGCACTCGCGTCTGGCATGATCACCGCTGCTGCGAGATTCTAAGCGCGTTTCGGTTTCCCAGCCGTGACCACATGTCGCATCTTTTTGTTGCAGATGAATCAGCTCTGCAGGGTCTGCGGAGAGCCGGCCGCGGGATTTCACTTCGGGGCCTTCACGTGCGAAGGTTGCAAGGTCAGTATCCAGCCTGAGCCCTTTGCTCTCTTTAGATCGTCACCGTTCTTGAAAAAAATACACAATGGCCGTTTGTGTTCCCGCGATGCTTCCACACCGGCTACCACCCTTCTCGCTCGCTGCGTATCGGTGCACGGATGCAAATGAAATTGTAGCCTTAAGCAGATGGCCGCGTAACGCTGCAATTACCGGTGACTGCGCGGATCTTGCTCGCCGGCCCGGTGTCTGACTTTATTTCTTTAGTTCGCTGAAAGTTCGATTTCACGTTTCTCATTGTGGCGCGAGGTATTATTATGCTTGAAATTGATGGTTACGAGGAGGCGCCTCTCGTGGTTGGATGATAAGCGAATAGTGCTTGATTTCCGCGAGTTTTCTATTCGCACCTGGTTTGCGAGTTTAATTTATAAGGACGTGAGGTGCGAGGCTTCGTTTCTCCTATTCTAGCGCATAGGTATGTGTATTTTTGGGGCTTCACAGATCTCTATGTTAACTCTTGAAATACTAAGGTACCAAATTGTTTCTAAGTTTCTAATAAGGGAAGATCCCCAACTCGCAAATTCAAAAAAAAAAAAAAAAAAAAAAAAGAAGAAGAAACTTTGGGGATATGTTGAGGATATTATATCTTATTTGGTATGCAATTTCTTTTTCTACCTAAATTCACTCTAAGGTCTCCTTATTTTTCGATTTTGTGTGGTAACTTGAGAAATGTAAAAGATAGAAGGAAACTTTTCAGACAAAAGTTACGTCCTTTATAGTGGGTGGGCAAATTATTATACCAACTTAAACAAAAAGGTTTGAGATTTTGTAAGTTTAAGCGATGGAATGGCTGTATCAACGCGAAAAATGATCACAAAAAATATTTTAAAAAACGCATTTTAACGCTCGAAGTTTCTAGGTTTTCAATCAAGGACTCAATTGTTCATGCATTAGGTATGATTCTGTTTTATCAAGATGAAGCGCAGAAAATGAAGTTTCAGAAATGTTGGCGTAGTTTGAACGTATGCAAGGGCCAAAAAAATTATTTTCCGGTCAATACAACGAAGAGCTCTTATAGAGCAAACATTTCTCTTTAATTCCGTTTTTTTTTGTTTTGTTGTACGATTTTTATTGACCAAGTTATTCGCGATCAAAGCAAAAAGGTACTTTTCACTTTGAATACCTATAACTTCCGAACTCATGATCGTAGACAAATTTCCATGAGTGTTTCGGAGAGCTAAGGGAGTTTCCTTTCAGAACCTTTAGTTGCCGATTTAAGACTTGTTTTAATTGTATAAAATCCATTTTAAAATGATCCCAAAAATTGACGAAAATATTTTGAGTATAATAATTCAGCCACCCTCTGTAATTGGGGCAACACAAAACCGGAGAATAGCCGGATTTTCAGGGGCCATTTTCATCCCCTTAGATTGAATTTGGGGACCAAAAAAAATTCCATAATATATACCTAAAATTCCGCGATTTCTCAGCGCGATCGGAGACTTCGAAAGATCCCCAGAACTGTCGCCCCTTAACGATCGGACCATTCGATGATTTTCTGCTCCACAGTCGTTCTTCGGTCGCACCTACAACAACCTGGGCAGCATCTCCGAATGCAAGAACGGTGGTGTGTGCGTGATCAACAAGAAGAACCGCACCGCGTGCAAGGCGTGCCGTTTGCGGAAGTGCTTGATGGTGGGTATGTCGAAGTCGGGCTCCAGGTACGGTCGCCGCTCGAACTGGTTCAAAATCCACTGCCTCCTCCAGGAACAGTCGCACCAGGCGCAAACGCGCCTCATCAAGGACCCAAAGTCCGCGTACGAGAAGGCGTTCGGCTCGCTGGACCTGGCGAACAATAACAATAACAATAACGAGGCGCACTCAGGCACGACGAGCGCCACGCCCGTGGTCGGCATGGTGACCACAACGACCACCACCGCGAACAGTTACCACCATCACCACCACCACCACAACCAGCAGCAAGACAGGTACCCAAAAATGGAGGACGCGATGCTGAGGACCCCTGACGTCTCGGCACGCGCGAGTCAGGATCCTCTCCTGAGGCCCGTCGACCTGGTGAGAGCGCCGCACGAGCTCCTCAGGCCCGAGGTGTCCAGGTTCCCCATGTGGAGGGGCCCGCCGTTCTTCCACCCGGCTCTGACGCACATGCAGCTGCTCAACGCCCCCTTCTTCCCGTTCCAGCAACGGTTCATCGTCCCTTACGTGAACCAGGTCGGCGCGTCGCAGATGGTCGCGAGTTTGACGAGCTCCTCGAGCGACAGTGTCAGCCCTAGATCCACTCCGTCGCCCAAGAGGGACGACGAGACCAGGAACTCCAGGGACGAGTGCAGGGTGGCTGACGTAGCGTGCCAGAGGACCCAGATGGAGGCAGTGTACGATAAGAGTCTAGCCTTCTTGCGATCGCTAGGTCCCGAACAGGAAGAGCCGATCGATCTGAGCATGAAGAGCGGGGTAACGGACGGGCAGGAGGCGGACGCTGGTAGCACCGAGGAGGAGAGGTCGACGGACAGTGAGGACAACGAGCTTCTACAGGACACGGGGCCGCCCCTCGATCTCACTAGGAAGACATGACCCCGGAGCCTCGTTGACAGCTCTCGATAGGAACGAGACTTGCTACGAGCAGAGTGGATCGTTGTCGAGCCGTTGCTCGAGATATGCGAGATCTATGACGGTTCGAAGGAATGCTTCGAGAGATCCTGTGGGGAAGAAGCTTGCACCGTTCGCTTCTGAGCGAACAGGCAGCGGAAGTAGAGAGCAAACTTCACGTTCCAGGCCTGCGGGAAGAGAAGCAGGAGTTTGAAGGACTCTAGAGGGAAGTGCAATGCAGATGAGGAAGGAGACGGTCGTGGGGGACTGCGGCGCGGAAGACGATGAATGGACGGCGTACGGTGACAGCAGGAAGTGCGGAAGAGCGGACGTGGCGGGTCGCGTGCAGCCCTGCACAAACGGCTTTACGATCGGCGATCGGATCGACGTAAAATTGCTCAAGCTCTCGGTATTAGCCGCGACGGTCCCTTTGGTCGCCGCGGCATCGCTAGGTGCTGACGCGGCGGCCGAGCGGATCAGCTCGGTACATCCTTTCGCAGCGTGATGTACGACGGACGATTGTGCCTTAACCGGTGCCTTTAAGCTCTCGCACGCCGAGCGGAAGAGTGCCAGTAAAAACCACGTGATAGTTTAACGTTAAATAATAACGCGTGCACGCGCGTCACGCGTCTACACGTAGATAAATATATATATAATGCCTGCGGCGTGTTTCTTTCCGTGTAAATGCGTGCGGAGAATCGACGGGGGAGATCGACGAGGGCGCGAGTTCAGCGCGGTGCCCCTCGACACGCTCGGGAATGGCCAGTGTTCTCGTTTAAGCGCACGTTCGCGTCGAGATTTTCGTTCTTATTTATGCCGAGCCGTTTATTTAACGCGATTCAATCCCACTCGTGTCCGACCCGTGTGCACGCGTCGCCTATCCTTCCTTACCGATAAAAATCGTCGCACGGCGAAACACAGTGAAATATACGGTATCGTTTTCCCTGTGTTTCTCTTGGAAGATTGTAATCTGAATGCGCGTGCGATCTGTACAAATTTCTGTAACGAGTCACGTTTGAGACTCGATGAATATGGTCAGCGGGAAGCTGGGAGGTAAAAATCGAGAGGCACGGCGATCAGGACCGGACGAGACGCGTGCAATTGCACCGCGAGTGTCTCGGAGAGGATGCGAGGTAAAATAAAGAATATTGTGTAGCCAATGTGTGGCTTGTCGATCGTCGTTTATTAAACCTCTCCCCGATCATCGTTCCCCTTTACGCGATCGCCCGTAATCAACGCGTGTACCACGAACTCGAGACGGTATTCGATTACTTTCGTCTCGCGCGCGTCTCCTCGCATTCCGAAGCGGCCAGCCCGCGAGGCCCGCGATAAACGCGATACACACGCATCATCGCGTATTTACCGAGTTATTTATATAGTAATAAATTTCCTCGCGTTGATGTACTACTTGGAACATGCTTCCCCGATAAATCTGCTCTAACGTGACACCTGGAGGAAAGCCTGCAGCCAAGAGGACGTTCAACACGCTGGACCGTAAGTTCTCATAAAAATTCAGACATCCTGGGGAATACCGATCTCTAGACTCGCTGCGATCGTTTGATTTAACCCTGACACTGGAGGTTATTCCAAGAAAGAAGATAAGAATTTTTAAGGGACACTTGCGACGTTACGGAGGATCCAATGACGAGGAAGTAGCTTAAGACGTTCTTGCACGAACTGTCAATCACCTATAGCTAATTATATGCGACTGGTATTCTCGCATAGCGTAGTAAGTTACGATTATTTATGTCGTTCCCAGCCTTGATCTTTAATCTTGGAGATTATAAGCAGTATCGCGTTTCTAATTGTGACACCACTGGATTTCTATTTGATTTCGCGTTTTTTATTGTGTCTTTCATAGACGTAGGGGTTAGAGTACTCGGTCAGGTTAAGAAATACCGCACCTTTGGGAATTTATTTCTAAGACAAAAATACTTTTCTCATCTTTGAAAAATATATATACCATTGTTTTTCTCAAGCTTTGATGTATACTTGACGAGAAATCTTTATATTGAAAAGTTGTAATCGAAAAGTGTTTTTTTTTCATTTAAAAATAAATACCCAAAGATGCTATAGTTGTTGACTAAGGCGGTCCAACCTTTTAATTTAATTACCAGTTTGTGTCTCCCTTATAGTTTCTCTTATTTCCGATTTCTAACGCGTAGAAGCAAAGGGAAAAGAAATCTTAATACAAAGAGCCTTCCGTTAGCTACCAGAGCTTCGCAGCGCGAGCCTCGTTCTCTTGAAAAAAGAAAGCGCTTTAAGTCGTGACCCGGAGGCTTCAACGACCGCATACGCGCGGTTTCCGCGTGTTTCGTCGCTTTCCTCGGCCAGCTCGAGAGAGAATTCAAGAGAAGCGACGCACACAATCGACAGCGGTGTTCACCTGCCTGCACCTGCGTGTATTCACGAGCACTCGTGCCCGTAACCCCGCGGACGTTAAAATGCCTGGGACTTGGTTCGCCTGCTTGTTGACTTAGGTGGGCCGAGGAAGAGGGGCCACTCGATGTCCGCGTACCGAACGAGCTCTAGTGGTTTCTTGGCCCGACGATTCAGGTTTCCGAGGATATCTGGCCTCCACGTGTGCGGAGAAAAAGTGCTACCAACGCGCGATGACGCGCGCGTGTACGCGGGCGCATATTTTCGAGGGACGCCGCGCAGGAGTTCCTGGATTACGTAAACTCGCCAAACAGAAGACTTTTTCGAGGGTGGTCGCTCCGGACTACGGGGAAACTTGCCAACTGGTAAGTTGTGTAATTGCTTGAGTAACATCGTTTTTTGGTATCCAGTATAGTCGCTTGGTTTTATTTATTATTTAGTCGAGAGTCTCTCGTGATATTTTTTATCTCCTTTTTAAAGATTGATAGAGACGAAAGAACACGTGTAACTTTTGTTATTCTGGTTTTAGTATCGATGATTCAAATAGTTGTTCCTTTGCAATCTCCTCCCCGTGTCGTATCGATTTGCACGCGAGATGCAGATCTCACTGAAGGATGATAGATCCTGTTATATTACACGCGTGATTCTGTACATCACGCCCACGTAATTCATCTCGAGAAGATTTACGATGTTTACGCGTCTGAAGTCGCACTTTAGCTCTCGTATTTCGAAATTCTTAGGCACGTAACTGACTGTTATTAATGTGGAAATTAAAAGAACGAGTCGTCTCGCTAGATCGTTTTATAAATATGCCACGAAAACGAATGCTGAATCAAGGCAGATGAAACCACTGTGGAATCGTTCAAGAACGACCATACAGGTTGTCCAAAATTTATGGGACAAAACCGACGCATGCAAAGTTTATAATCCTAAGTAATGAAAAAAATTGCACATCATCTTGCAGCTGGAAGTTTCGTTTCCAAGATAGAGGCTATTTGAATGCCAGTAGTAATTGAATGTTCAGCCCTATCGTTCCATTAACACTAAGTTGTTGGAGGTACATAACGCATATGTAGATTCACTTGTCAATGGCCTTTTCATTCGCACGCGTGTAACAAAGAATATTAATGAAAGTGAATTTCATGTCGCTACCGCGTCTCTCGGCAACAACACGTGGCTAGGAGTATCCATCGACAAACGCCGAAATACCAGAATATGCGAAGCGGAGAGACTCGAGCAGTGGTAGAAGTAAATACACAACAGACTTGGTCGATCGCGTGCAAGGTTCATAAAGACGTGGGGGCAAACGAATTACACCAGGGTTCAATCTACTATTAAACTGTACGCCCCCTCTCCTATCACAGGAAAAGATAATAAATTAGTCGTTCGTCCAAAATTAAATTAAGTTATTACGAAATAGAAATAAATTGAATTCTGAAGTAATTCAGCATTGTGTACAGATGTTTCTGGCTATCTAATTATACGTAAGATGTAAATAACAAAATTCGGTTTAACTATTTATTGCCCCTCCCTGAATGGGAAGGAAATAAACATATCCTGCCATACTCTCTCAAATTTTTCAGTCACCTTACTCCACAGAGTCTACAGAGTTTACAGATTCTGGATTTTATTTGGCCATTTAAAATTCAAAAAGCATGTGATGAAAGATCAGACTCACTTTAACTTTGATATTCTTTAAAAACGATGCCTCGCATTGCAAAATGATAAAGGATTCATTATACGTTTGATTATTCTGCTTCGTCCACGATTTTGATGCAAATTATATAAACACATAACATTGTCTCTTCCCCCTCGATTAGATACGGTGTTATGTACTTCATTTTTCTCCATTCATCCTCCATTTACTGTTTATTTTTCAACACGTTAAATCCCGGCGAACAGTGGACCGCCACTGCCACTGCCGGTCGTTAATTAATCAAACTCCTTGTCGTGGACAGAAGGGGCGAGAAAGGGGTAGGAAAGAAGAAGAGGGGGAGGGGAAGGGACAAGGGGAACCGGAAGAGCCGGAAGGACCGGTTGCCCATTGAGAGGGCCTCTGTTCCGTGAATGGGTGTTAAACCGCAGAAGGATGGGGAATTTCCGTGCACCTCAATTTTTCAATCCCGATTTGCATTCCGCCGCGTATTATCAATTTCACGTCTCGTTTATCTAATTGCCAGTTGCTTCTCCACGCCCGTACGTCCGCGTCTCAACAGGTAGACCGTAATTTTTCACGTCTCGCGATAGAATACCGAAACACGACATTACGTCACGACCGTATTCCGATAATAAAGCTGATAAATCGCGACATATCCAGCGATCTTCATCGGGAACAGCGACAAATCGTCGCCGGGTCTCTGTTCCTGGGAACAATGGACTCCTCGATCTCGAGGATTCGCGAGTCGGTCGGTGTGTTTAATGAACCCCCAGGAATATGCAAGAAAGTACAATCGTCTTAGATTAAGGGACTGATTTGTGTATAGGGCGGCAAATTTTGGGAGGTGTGAAATTTTGGGCGAGAGAAATTGAAAAATGTTGAAACACAGAGGCTTGAGAAAACTTTAAAAACAATTCACTAGGTATTTCTTTCATCTAACAAATTAGCAATAATTCATATCGTGAGTTGTCATATTGAGAGTTCAATTATTTTAAATTAAAATATTCGATGACAGGTATTTCACGGAAAGGGCGGCAGACAGTGTTTAGCCTTAGAGTCACTACATCTTCAAATTTAAGTACTCCTGAAATCATCAAGACTGAGCTACTCTGCCGACCACCTTCTAAGATAACCCCTTCGATCCCAAAGTTACTGCAAATTAGGATAAATGATATCCCTCAGTGTCAATGTGTCCTTAACGACCATAATACCGAAGTCTCCCCGACTTTTTATATTCTTTCCTCGCTCCATTCACCGGCAAGAAGGCCCGGCAATAATAACGCGAACATCCTGTGTAGCGAGGTCGGCAGATGCGCAGCGCGAGTGTAAGAGGGGCCATTACACGCGGAGTGCGTGAGGTAAAGAGGTTTACTACACCTGTGGCCTGTGGGCTTGGCCAGCCGAGTCGTTAGCGCGCGTACACGGGGAGCGGAGAGGACGATATAGGAAATCTCAGGTGAAAAGCAACGGAGAGGAAGAAGGAGAGAGAGAGGACTCGGCCTTATGGTTGACAATCCGGGGTCACGGCGCCGTCGCGCGATTGGCCATCGGGAAATTCATAATACGTTTTTCATAGGCGACCAAGGGGACACGTCCTCTCAGAGGCCGTGAGCCGGGGTCGTGTCCGGCGTTTCGCTGGACGTTTACGAGCGTTTGACCCTAAGCAAGCGTACGCTTGGGACGAGGCGTGCAGGGGAGGCGGAAGAGGACGAAGAAAAGGAGAGAAGTCGCTCTCTTGCGGTCTCGCTAATTGGGTGCGTTGCACACGCACCGTGGTAAGAGGATCCTCGAGTGGACGTAAACCCAATATCGCCGGTGTGTGAGAAAAGGGATGCTGCGTGTCCACAGAGATGGTGGCGTCTAAAACCCGACGTGACTGGATGAACGCGCAAAAGCCGGGTGATCCACTTCTGGCTGGGCCGAACTACGCGATTCCACTTCACAGTAGTAGAGGTCAATAAATGTTGCTCCAGTTTGGCGATAGCTTGCGTCGGGCTAAGTCTGACGCAGGAGAGACACCATCACTGAATCTTCCTCTACGTTCGATTGTATCTGAAGTTTCTCTTCGCCGACAGCATCGTGGATCCAGCTTAGGACTCTGAAGAAATTTCGAGACGCCGCGTAATTTCTCTTTCGGGCTCGTATTAAATTGACAGCTGTGAAATATGACGTCCGCGCTGCCCAATTTAGCGCCGGTTAGGATTAATCGAGGAGCACTCGGTCTTCTCTTTTATGTCCGATTAGGTAGTTTAATTGAAGACACCTGGTGGGCTAGCGCTGAGATCGAAAAGAAAGCTAACGGCGCGTTGGAAAAATCGAAGCGGCAGGTTGAATCTCCTCTTCCTCGAGCTTCCGATCCGCGCGCCGTGAGTGAGCGTTATTCCCACGGAATTGGATTCCGTTCCGATTCGCTGTTCCCGCCCAGGCACGCCGCGCATAATGAAACGTGCGAGCCTCGAAAAATATACATTCTCGCCGCGCATCGTTTACCACAGGATTCCCTTATCGCGGCCGACCCCTCCGCCTTACAAATGGCCACGATTCAGGAACAAGAATTCGCAGATAGCCGGTCTATTCGAGCGATTCCTTCGAGTCTCACCTGGGACCGAACGTTTCAGCCCCACCCCGGTGTCGGCTTGTAACCCGATCGTCGATTAATTACGATGAAAAGCGAGTCCCGTCGGGTAGCGTTGCCGCGACTCTCTCGCGTAATTGCCCGCGATACGCTCGGCGGGCGGAAAGAAATAAGACATTTGTCAAGTGTCACGGTGGCGGCTAGTCAGGCGCGCGATGATGCGGCTTTTGTTAATGATCGCCCGTGCGACTTCTCGAAAGCGGGGCTCCCGCGCCTACGTGGCGACTTTTCATCAGGAATGTTCCGATGACACAGCTGAACGGAGCAATTAAAAGAGTACCATTTCAAGGCAATGAAGCTTTAAACCTTAACCTTAAAGACTCAGCCTTTAAGGCTAATATCATATGAGGCTCCAGCCTCGAAGCTGGAGGCTCTTGTGTTTAATAGCGATGAAGTTAACTCCAAGTCCTTGATATTATATCTTATTTTAAGCAACCACTATTATAAAACGTTAAACTTAAACACATCACTTCACTACATACAATTTATACGACTCGAGCCTTCGAGCTTGAAGACTCGAGCTTTAAAGGCTCGAGCTCTCACTGTTACAAGGTTCGAGCCTTAAGGGTTCCAGCCTTTAGGGTTTGACCCGCGACTCGAGCTCTTGAAGCTCACGGCTCGAAGCTCATTTTAACAACACTACTATGTAGCGACTTAGCGAGACTGTTTTTGCTCATTGCAACATTTTGACGAACCCTCGAAGCTTCCACTACTTCCTGAGCTCTTGATACTCCATACCCAAGTGTGCTGTTATTTAGATCCTCTGCGCCTTCTGCGAGCCTGCTATGTTCCTATCAACCACCTTAAGTCATCCCCGCTTAGAGGCAGAAGAGTCTAAAGCTGATTGAACGGCAGTCAGTCGATCGATGAGAAATCTAAGGGGTGGGACGGTGCGTCCGTGGTGCGTCGCCGGCGGAACGCGACCATTAATAAAGCAACGCGAGGCCAAGCACGATAAGGACCCTCCCGCGTGCCGCAGAACCTCGCCGTTAAGGGACCGTAGTCCTCGCGGCGGGAATGCCGTGGCACGTCCTTTGCGCGCGGACTAAGGTAACTTATTCTCTGTCTTTGTGGCCGCCCTTTTTGCGCGCTCGCTTCGGCCGCGGGATAGGGTTAAGTGGGTGCGACCCCAGGACGCTAAATAATATCGAGCTGTGCCATCTACCGAGCACGTACCGCGCCATCTTGAAATATTACGCCGGCCGCTTTATTATTCGTTTACGCTCGCGCCCGCGACTTCTCTTCCACCAGGCACCGCTCAGCCGGCTTTAGTCGATCATTATGCCCGCGCACTTGGCGAATTCTTGGGCTGGCGGGCTACCCGGCAACACTTTCCGGCAGCTGTCGCAATTTTTTCGTACTTCCACCGTCCGTAAATCAAAATTCGCCGGTCCCCCACGTCCTTGTGATATATCGGGTGCCCGGGTGGACCCACGTGGATGGGCCCGATGCTTTGGGTATGGTGGAATGAGGTTGGCCCATGCGGATGGGATTGTATAATATTTTGTAAATAATTTAGGAGTTGAAATGGTAAACGATGTAAGTGCTGAAGAAATAGAATATTATTTCTTTAGGAGTGAAGGGTGCAAATTCCATGCTGAATGCTGCGGTAAACTCTCTAAGTGCTGGAATAACTTATTTCAGTTTGTAGAACTGAGATCATAAATACTGTCATTGCTACGGTTGAAATGGAAATATAAAATTCTCCACTTCTGGCACTTAAATCCTTTACCATTTCAACTCCTCAATGATTGTCTACTATCCTAGAACCCTAAAGTACTTCCTTCGTGCTAAGTTCATCTCTAAGTGTAATATATTCTGAGCATCAAGCTACTATTTAATTCCCAGGAACACCTGCAGTTAGATAACCGAAATAAAGCCACTCGTGGAACGCCAACGTGACCCGTCTAAATATCTCCTCCGAAGGCTACCTGCTCGGAACCCTTTACATCACATCTAGAAGCGTATTTGCGAAAGTCTTAGCTGGGTCAACGTGAAGAGTGCACAGGACCTGGTGGATCTAGCTTCGGATTGAAAAGAGCAAGGTCCGGTCTTCGGGATTCCGTGAGCGTAGTTATAAAACAACATTGACAAGACGAAGGCAGCCTTGGAACTCGAGATCCTCCGCGGCGGCTGAATTCGAGAGCAAACATGGGCGCGATCCGGGGACCGTTTTCGACATCACGACACGAAAAGCACTCTGCATTCACAGCCTCCCCGTCCCCTGTAGCCCCCTCCCGGCCACTCGTTAGTATATATGCTCGTACTCTCGAGATTGACATTTGAATTTCAATGAGCCCGCGCGTCTTCTCTGGGAGTCCTCGTCTTTCGAAACGACCCGGGGAGGAGCGTGCTGCTCCACGGGGACAGAGGACGAGGAGGAGCGGCGGCCATTAGTGGCGTCTGTCCCTCGTGAATTTTAGATGGGACGAAAATTGCTGGTAATACAGCCGATTCCGTGGAAACGGATATTTGTCGTCGGGCCCGGGGATCGGACAGGTGGGCCGTCCTCGTCCTGGAACCGACGGTGTTAATCGTGCTAAACGCATCACCCGTCGCGACCGTCTTCCTCTTCCCCTTTTTCCTACGAACTCCGTCCTGCCTTCGTTCCCGACTTACTTCCCCGTTTGGTCCGCGGGTGTCTCAGCGATTCCTCGGATTATTCCGACGCCTATTCCCTGCTCAGAGCTGATACGCCGGCTGGCGAAGAGAATCCCGATGCCTCGAATTATCCACGCTTGTCCCTTTAAACGCGGACACCAGGTGCTCACCCTGGAAAGGTAATGGCGCGAGGAGTCGCGGGGAGACGGTCGTTCTCTTCCCTTCAAAACTCTCGAGGCCATCCGTGGGACGTCGGAGGGACCCGAGCAGCGGTGACGCGAGATCGCGGGCGAGCGAACGACGAGTCCCGGATTACGGTGCTTATATACGTTTACCTAAATGGCGGGCAATTAGAAAGACGGTAATGAAAGTGCCAGTCGAATAGCGCGTTCCGCCGCTTCACCAATAAACAGGCTGGTTTATGGCGCGCGGGCTCGGGGACTCGGGCTCCTCACCTAAATTTCCCACAGTCGACATTAAATTCGTGCTGAGCTCGCGCGCGCACCGCTCACCCGACCCAGCATCCCCCTCGACTAACTGGATACTTATTAATTAAGGATAATTGCCAGAATTTACGATATCGTCGGGAATTCGCGAGTGCCCGCGCCCCGCGGACGTTCGCTCGCCTTTTTGGCAAGTTCTGCAGGACTTCCTTTGGCTTCGTATTTTTAACTCCGAGTCCTTTGGCTCGCGTTCAAACCTGTTTCCATTCGCGTGTCTGTAGATTATGCTTTTTTTTACTGGGTGTCAGAAGTGGCGAGATTGATTGATAAGAGGGCGTGCAAACTCTCCCGCCTATTCGCGAGAAACACTGAATTTTTTTTGCCCCTTGTTGTATCTAGCAATTACCACGAACTTGCGAATTTAGCTTCCTTCCCAGCATCCAAGTTCGCGCGAGTATAGCACGCTTCTTCAGCCCTCTTGTATAAGATTTTCTTATCAAATCACAGAACATTGTTAAAGGTAGAGGAGGGTTGTCGATATCGTACCACTGTAGATATTTTACGTTATAATTCATATTATGTATTAATTTGAACGCAAGTGACTATTGAATATTGTAGCTTTATCTTTTAGGCACCTACTATTATATGTTTAACATTTTGTTCAGCACAAGTTAATTTGTTATTAATCGTTTTCTGGTATACTGTAAAAGGTACCATTTAGGCAACTGGTCTCCTAAATCGTACCTCTCTGTTTAAAAAACTGCACCTTTTTTAAAATTGTATCTATGACAAATAAAAAATAAAATATTCAACATAAAGTAGTGATTGTTGTACAGTGCATATACATATGTATATAAATCACCCACAGGTACACTACTGGTACGATTTAGGAAACGTGATCAATTTATTTAGAAATATCAATTTAAACTTTATAACGAAAAATGAATGTAAAATATTCTACATTAAACCGCATTTAGAAAAATAAAGGAGGTTTACACTCTATTTAGTGCCTGCTATAAACATTTAAAAAATCAGGTGTGATCGATGAAACGTTTTACCAGTTTATTTTAGCTCATGAGAATCAATCACTGCAGTTTTAAATACAGGATACAACTGGTAAAAGGTTATATCAATCATACCTGGTTTTTCTATTTCTCATTTCGCATTTCTTGATATTTAAATCATCGAATGTCGTTTACATTCATTAATTACTGAGAAATTGATGAGTTACGATTTAGGTGACCAACGCGATATTGGGCAACTCTCCCGCTACATCCAAAAAATTCATCACCTTTTTCCCTAACGATCTCATTACCCTTTAGCACCCGATCTCCTCCGTATCACCGCAACAAGCTCAACCACTAACGATTGACGCTTCCGTCGTGCCGGAATCCAGCGCGAGATTTCGCGAGCCTCGCCGTAGCTCAGCCAGCCGCGATAAAATCGACATTAAAAAGCTCCCGCGCCTCGATAGTTCTGAAAGCGAGCCAACCGGCGCGGCTGTTATCGTGAATTGAGCGCGTTCCGCGGCCGCATAAGCAGCCCCGGTACACCTGTAACTCCTCTTCTTTATCTCTTCCCCAGCCACTCGCTCCGCCTCTCTCTCTCGCTCCGTTCAGGGGTATCAGTTGCTGATCGATTCAACCTGTGGGTGGTCTCGGGCCACGGGTACGTGCTGTAACCCTACTCTCGTCGGAGGCTACCCGGTGTCTCGAACGTTCTGGTGTTAATCGCGCGAGGGGAGGGGAGGCGGATTCGATAGCAACGCGGACGGGTCCGTGTACCGAAGGATCGAGCGAGTCACCAAGTACCGCCTTTACGATTCCCCCGGTGCCACGTGTTTTACGGCATCGCTCCTTACCGCCGGCTACCCGTCGACTGGTAGCTACCGCGAGAAAAATCGCGAGCCGAGATTCGGTCGACGAATCGCCACGTAATTTCGCGCGGGGAGCTTCGATCAAGGGGATGAGTTTCCCAGGCTCAGACTTTCGAAGAAGGTTACTGGTGGCTTAAAGATGGAATTAAAGTAGGTACGTCGCCTTGGGATCGGTTTACGGCGTCGTTCGTGCAAGGTTGTAGAGAAAACGTGAATCAGAAGTCTGGGAATGAATACTCGGTGTCTCGATTCGGGGATGTGTATGACGGGGATTATCATATGAATGCTTTGAGTGGATCGCTGGTTAGTTGCAGTTAGGTGAGTGCAGTATTTGGTTGCTAGTGGAAGAGTGATGATTATCTACGGTGTTTTGGGCAAAACGACCGACTGGAAGTTTCCACCCGGTACATGGTCGAGGTAGTAAAGCGGCTCGAGGTGGGGGCGTAAAAGACTCGGATACAAATGAGGTACAAGGGTGGTAACCTACACTCTTGCGTATCGGATGTTGACCCCCTAATGTCCGTCAGGGGTTTCTGATCTCTCTGACTGGAGACGTGTGAGCAGACATGGATTTCTTACACCAAGGAACAACGGTCTAAAAGCATTGAATAAAAGAATTCTGTTCTGTTTTAATCTACTGCTGCAATCCCTCTATCAGAAATTATAATAGACTAAGAGATGACCAATTTACGTCACAAATCTGAAGTATGTACGCCGAACGAATGCACGTCGGTTACTCGCACCGAGCGATATAAATTAAGGCTTCGTGTGGCCGTTTACTCGCTCGGTGCATTATGGATCGCCGTTCCACAGAAGATATAGTCTCCCCTTTATCGGGTTTAGATCACTAGCAATGCGCCGCCAAGGCGTACGCGGTTCATTAATCCGTATTTGCGATAGGCGTGTCACGCGTGCAAATCGTAGGAACGTGTTCCCTCGTGAGCTCTCACTTTCCATCCGCTCCGCAGACATCTCGCTCCTTATCTCTGAGCGCAATTAGCGCTGTCGGATCTAAATCTGTCATTTCCACTCGAACGTTTTAATACCTTCCCCAGTAACAAATCCTCGGACCCGGCTCGTCCCTCTAGGTAAAATTAGACAGCTGCCTAGGGAGTAAAATTGAGGCATTTGATGGAAGAAGGGCACATACGCCAAAATGCCATTTCGAGTAAATCGACTTCAAAGTTTTCATTATAGTATAACTTAGTGAAAAGTAATGCAATTAAATCCAAATTTTTTTAAGGATGTAGTACCATATCCTTGAAACGTTTCGTAAACAGACGTCATGATTTGAAAATGGTATGTGTCTTTATTTAATAGTTTTATGCAAGTGGTTTATGTGCCCTTTTTCCATAAAAGTGGTAAATTCGTAGAAAATTGCTTCTTTGTTTATTTATTTAAATATAATTTTGTTTATTTACTTAGTTACACATGTTTTATACTTTGTTTAAATAAAAATACAAAATGAATCACAAAAATAAACATATTCCTTGAACTATTCTCATTCTTTTCATTGATATTTGTAACAAATGTAGTAATAATTTAAGACATATCGGATAACTTATTCCATCATTTTTAAGAGAGTACTGCCAAATATTTATTCTATTTTTTTTCGGATTGATTTTATAACGAGAACAATCTGTTTTAGGTTTTTTCGATATACAGGCAGCAAGATATGTGTCCTGAATTGTTTTTGTATCGAATTTCCAGAAGGAGTTAAAAATAGATTCTTGATGATTTCTATCAAATTTCTTGTGACAATCATTTGTACAGCACTTCGTAATAAAATGAAATCTTTTTCCTTTCACCTCTTTTCCCGAAGTAGATATATAACTCTGTGCCCCAAGACGTTTTAATTTCTTCGATTCTTTACACCAAGTTGTCTTGTAAATCAATTTCTTCTTTCCCAAATTCGCATCTTTCTTTGCGGATTCGGTAGTCGCCTTAGTTTCCATAGTTCCTCGCTTATACAAAATAAAACGTATGGCACGACTCGACAATAGACAGCTCGGTAGCGCGACCGCTCAGCGACTATGTAGCTGCATGTCGATCACGCTACGTAACAAAACAGCATCTAGCTAATTTAAACGTGGGAGAAGAAATGTCCTTGATATATTATATATACATAACATATACCTGAGTCGATTTAAACGATTTACGGAAAAAGGGCACATAGGCCTATGTGCCCTTCTTCCATCAAATGCCTCAATTGTCAAGTGGCGCAAAATGGTCTTTTCCTTGTAGGGATTTTCTTAAACTAAACTTTTAAATAAAATATTATAAGTTGTACGGTGTCCAAATAAATTGCGCAATTAGGCAAGTTCGCCTTGGGAGCAAAATAGACTCCAGTCGGGTCTGCAAACCCGTCCACCTCGTCTCTATTTAATCCCGGCTCCAGCAAACCGAGTCTTGAAAAGTGAAGCTTCACGACAGTCCAGCTAGGACCGCGAATGGTCCAGGAGAAATCCACAGAGAAGCGCGTAAAAATACCACTTTCGATCCCGCTAGGCGCGGTCGCAATAAGTGTGTAAAGAGACAGAGGCATTGCTCAGTTTTCATTTCCCTGACATTTCCTCACCCATACCAAAGCAAAGTACTTTACCAGTAAAAAGTGCTGACTCTCGGTAGAACATTCTGTTACAGCGTTCGAAGTGAAGGCAATGGTACAAGGAAGAGGTGCGACGCCTGTTGGACACAGCAGCCCATAATCCTCCTGGCGTTATGAATCCCTTCGCGTGAATGCGTACGAGGCGTGTGCACGGGGTGCAGCGCCGTCACCACGGGGGTGGTCCTCCTGGCTCTCGCGATGGAAACCAGCTGCTAATCACGTTCCCCGTTATACGCGACGCCGCCGACGTATTCACGTCTCTTTGCCGGCGTATACGCACCTGTGTATTACCTGCGGTTCGCGCGCGGCTACCTACATGCGGCTGTCAGCCTGCGGCGCGTTGTTATCGAATTTCGACGAACTCCGGTGGCGTCTCGTTAAGACCGCTTCCTAGAGTCGTTCCGAAGGGTTTACGCTGTATGAACGCTTGGTGCGAGGCAACTGAAGCACGGGGAGATTCCCTTTTAACCCTTAGGGTGTATCGTACCCCAGCAAATGTTTTCTTCTATGCCAATATTTCTATAAATTTTTAGACCTTGATATTACAATTGAAAAATTTGTGAATTTTAACAAAACAAGTCGCTTTTTTCCGGAACTATTTCATCAACTACAAGTTTCGTCGTATCAAAATTTATATTTCTTGAAAATAGAAGTATTACTCAAAAGTTAAAACATTCAAAAATACGAGAATGGTAACTCAAAAATGACACTCGTGATTATAAGAAGGTGTGACCACCAGGGGATAATATGTGAAAGGAACTTGCCCTCTTTGGAGGTGAGCCCTTCGGGTTTCACTGAAATTGGGTAATATGGAAATATGGCAATCGAGTTCCATGAAGGAGAATCGTGGAACGAATATGTAGTTATTTCCGTGGATGATGTAGTTTTCAATGGCCACAAAAGTGAGAGGGATATATGAGTTTCCTATGGAAGAGGTTAATGGTTGAGGATACCTCTGAACTCTTGCGTAATGGCCTGCGTGTTGAGCTTGTTATTATTAGGAAATGGAATTCTGACTCCTCGTACCGAGAATCTTCCTCGGGTACCATTTTTCTCATTCCCTCGAGTCGATTCATCCAGACTCAACTCGAGGGTGGTAATGACGTGGAAGGTACATCGCGACGGGTGCCAGGCGTCGCGCAAAATAAAAACCACCCGCTTACCACACTTAGTCACCCACCGATCCTTCGTCCCGCAACCTAATCAGAATCTTTCACGAGCCATCCGCCGAGTGGCCGCGACTGACGTCCGCGTTCGATGATGGCCGAGGGACTGGCGTCTCGAATGCAATTAGCGTTGACAATCGACTGCCGACCGTATCGTGGATTACGGAATCGCGAACAACGCGGAAAGTCGTGTCGCTCGGCGACGGTCGCCATTATGGAAACGTCCCCCCGAGTGGCGCGGCCAGCGGTCCCGGGCATTCAGCCTCGAGCCGCACGTTCGACGATTTCCACCCGAGTCCCCCGGCCTCTCTCCCTCGAATAATAGAACGTTCAAGCCCGCGTCGTTTCGCTCGTGCACGAACGCCGCCTAATCACACAATCTAGCCAGGGGCCGAGCATGGACGCCCGATGCGTGTAGGTACACCGCGAGTTCTCTCGCTGCTCCGGCGAGCAGCGCCGGGGCTCGTGTGCACACAATACCCCTCGACCCGCGAGTTCTAACGGTGAAGCCGTTGGGAGGATTTCACGCGACGCTCGCGGAAATCTTAATTCTCGGAAGAGCGAAACGGCCCCGCGCGGCGGTCCGGGATAGAAAGGCACCGGGCGAGCCTGCCTCCGCGGGGAAAGTGGGAGCGGGAGGATCCTCTCGGACGGAGGACGGGTGGAGGAGAGGCACGAAGAGGCTCTCGCAACGCCCGTTGGGTTATACGAGGATAATACAGACAAATCGTAATCCGGGGAGGCACGGAACGAGTGCCGATTAATTTCCAGATGAGCCCTGTCAAAATACAGGCACCGCCGTTAGGGGCGATGCTCCCACGTACCGCCGGCCATAATCTTGACTAATAACTGTCGCAACTGGCGCGCAATAGGGAAAGAAAAGGGGGAACCTGTTGAACTCGCCGCGAGGGACCCACGACAACGGCGAGTGTCCTCGAGCCGGAGGCTTGCTGGAGGATGTTTATGGCGCGGCTCCCGTCCCGTCTCACGGCCATAGATACGTCCATAGATCAGAGATTACCATGGGACGAACCAATCGCCTCCCCTGTCTCAGGATTCACCGCGGAGCGGTATGCGTCTGGTATTAGCGTCCACGATCGATCGGCTTCTCGCGCGAGCGATCGCCTACGATCTGGCTGCCATTACGGTAATCGTGCGATCCGCAGCTCTGGATCGGTAACGTGGGAATGTCCGATGTCCGATTTCCAGTCCAACTGGGAGTTGAAGTTGTGAGAGCGTTTATGGTGATTTGGGCACTTGAAGAGCTTGGCATGTTGGTCGTTAGTAGGGTGAGATGTTCAGTGAGTGAACACTCAAGCTGCGTGTCTCTTAAAATTAGTATTCAAAAGTCATTATTTAATCACCGGAATGTTATTGCTGCAGGTAAGCGAGCTGTTTTATTAATAAAGTTAGACATCCCGGAACACAATTCTAGCAATGTTTGATAGGTACAACTTTCACTGAAAGTCTGGCAGAGGATTAAATAAAAAATAGGCCAATGACCAGTGAATGAACATAAATTTCTAGTGAATGAACATGGGTATTCCAATTCTCCAACTGAAATAATATTATTGATTTGATACTTTACTAGTCTTATAAGACCATAATTATGCATAGTTGAAATTTGGTTTCTGGGGTGGATTAACCTAACCTCCACACTGGTGGCAACATTGTCGAGAGAAAGAGAAAAGGGTAAGCTGTTCATTCATTGGTAAAGAAAGAAATGTCCAGTGCATGAACGGCCGTTCAGTCATTAGTATTCACTGGTATCTCCCATCGAATGCATGAACACCTGAGAAACTCGATAAATTCTTAGAAATCCGTTATTTCATACGGTATTTTTTTTTAAAGAAACATATAAAAATGTAATTATAACCTGAAATTTATCATAGGACCATTAAAGGCACCTCAAAATACAAATTGTAGATATCACGTAACAAGCTTTACCTTGAACTTGAGGGGCGCCATGAGGACAACTGTTAAAGAAACGGAATTAATACCGTATCGGTTATAATTAAACAGAAAAACGCTTTTGCGAGATATCTGTAGCTCTCCAGTTCAAATATCAGTGTCAGTTTCAACGTGAAATGAACGCGATAGACGTTAATTTTTCGTATTATACGAGTAACGTTCACTCACTGAACAGGTCACCCTATCGCAGGTAATTTCATTTAGGATGTCATTTGCGAAGTTCTTCTTTCGAGTTTGCCTGGTGATGGAGCGCAAGATGATGTCGTTTGAAATGTCGCCTGGCTAGTAATTCCTTCAGCCTCCTACCGGTTCGAGTCAGTGATTAGAAGCAAGTTTCCCCAGCAACGTTTCCATTAGACCTTCCGCGGACGAGAAATCGGCGGACGGTGGGTACCGTTCGGTTTAATGGGAATGCAGAGCTCTCCGCTTGCATGCTCGTAAAGAAGCTTTTGTTTAGAGGCGAACTTGTCGATGAGTTATTGTAAGATCGCCCGCGTAAGAACTAGCGTGACCGAAAGGTTTGTGTGCTCGTTTAATTACGGTGTGCTTGAAGTTTTTATTGCGCCGCGTTATGTTCTCTATCGCGATGCACGCGATCGCCGCGGGATCGCCTCGGGAGAGCGAAGTATGCATTGCAAAGGGTACCCGCAGCGGAAAGCGAGGACTGCTCTAACAATTACCATTATTTAGTTCCTCTTTTCCAGCGCCTTCTGGGTCACGGGGCACCCTTTCGCGGTCAGGTGTTTTATAATCGATCCAATGCTGGCCCTTCATAACTCCACCGAAGCCACGGAACACACCTTCGCCTTTTAGTTCGATGCACTTACGAATGCCAATTTCAGAATATACTATACGATAATCCGTGAACTATCACCCACGACTGCTGTCCCAAAGTTCAACAGGGAATCGAAGATAGCAGAAAGCTTGGTATGTACAAATGATTGCTGTCATCAGTGGCGCACCCAGAGGGGAGCCAAGGAGCCCTGGCACCTCCCAAAGAAGAAGGAAAAAGAAGATTAATGTAACCACGATTGAAGTAATTCAAGAGCTTTGCAAAAAGAAAATAAATCAAGGTTTTATTCCACAAATAAATCTTTATAATCACCTAATGAATTTTCTTGAATTTGCACTTTAAAATATTTTTACCCGCTCACCTCGACTCCCCTAAAATTAAATCCCGAGTGCGCCACTGGCTGTGATCAATCAAACTCAACGCTTCAAAAGGAACAATGTGGCTCTCATCTCGTGCCCCTCGAAGGTACGATCAGTGGACGGTTAGTGCGCCATTACCACCGAATCAGTTTAGTTTCTCGCCCGTCGCGTTCAACCGCGCGGTAAAATCGTTGGAGGTGTAATCAACGCTAACCACCGCGTTCCCTCGAAAACCATGACGACTCTGCCGTTACGTGATCGTCGTTTGTCTCTGATGTAGGACCTGGCACGGTCGGTTCGCCTCACGTACAGGCGCATGCATCGACGCTGGCGGCTCAACGAGCCCCGGCGATCCCCGGGGATCTAGATCCAGCCGGCAGGCGCTGGGAGTAAATTGAGTTCAATGATGATTCGATCGCCGATGCATCGATCCAATATGCCAGCAATTTGCGAAAGAAATCGAGGCAACGATGCATCGGACGCGGCGAGTCACGCGCTCGTTACTTTCATTCGACTAGCCTGGCTACCTGCACACGTTGCAATCCAGTTTCCATCCGTCGCATTAGCACCGGGTCCCGCGATCGATCCTAGGCAGCTTTCCAGAAAGGAACGCTCGAAATTGTGGCACGTGAGAACGCCATGAACTCTTGGTGGGAAGCAGAGTACCTATTTTTTTCGTTTATTCGGGTGCGCCGGACTCGCCCTTAGATCATTCCGTTTAGTAAGAAGAAATTTATGCTCCGCGTCCATCCGCGGCACGCAGGGGACATCGTGCCAGTGGGTTAATCGATCCGTGCGCCGCGGTGCCATCGATTAAACCGCGATCGAGGGGCTCCTCCCTTATCTGCGGAATAGATCCGAGGCACGGCGGTCCCCTCGGTCTATCCAGGAGAGGATAGTTCCGCGCGAGCTGGCGGGGACACGTTTTATATGCTCGATCGGGATCACGATCTCCCATATATTTTTCCCACCTCCGATGCCTGGGAAGAGGTGCATCCAGGAGGGAGAGGAGCGAGGCGACAGAGGGAGAGATCGGACAGCGCGGAGCGGGAGAGTCTCATCGGCCACTTCCCATGTTAATATCCGGTTATGCGTAAGGTATGGAGGCGTACGGCCAGTTTGCATGGAAACTAAGGCATTACCGTCGTGGACCACCGGCGTCGAACCACTCGTCGAACGGCCCTGTTTGCCGACACCTTGGAGGACGACTCTTCGTATCCCCTACTCCCTCTTTCTTCGTTCCCTTATCGACGCCCTCCTTTTCTCTCCCCCGGCCCGTCCCTCCTACAGTGCTCGCCGCTCTCTTGGAGCCACGATTCCGATTCCGAAGGAACGGTTACCCTCGTCCACTTGGCCGCGGATCTTCAGATTACGCGGAGTATCAACGACGGATCAGCGGGGTTTTATCGGCCGGACAGGGACGGGCTCTTCGACCCCGGGAACTCGGAGCATCGCGCCGCCAGATAGATATTATTCCGAGTTCCTTTCGATACGGCTGCGTCTGTTACCAACAGTTTAGATTCTCTTTTTTTTTCGTCCCCTTCTTCCATCTCCTTCTCCGTTACGGGGGCAGAGAGGGCCATTCTGGTTCAGATTTGTAGTATCACCCGAAAATATGTAACGTCAGCGAGGGAACCTGTTCGACCGTCCCGATAAAGGAAGAGGGGAACGGTATCAGCCGGTGACGCCGGGCACGTCTGTCCGGAGCTTTTAGAGCGGTCCTTCTTCACGGGCGGCGAGAATGAAAGGAAAGTCCTCGGAGCGGTTCTGATCGTTATATTGGGTGTAGATTAGACGTGGGCCGTCGATTACGGGTTTAGGCGACCCGGCTCCCTTCCACGAATTTATTCTTACGCACCGGGTCTGGCCGAGATACGCCTCTGCTGCTCCTTTTTGTAGACTGCGACTCTGCGCGTAGTGGTGAAAGGAAATCGTCCACATCCGCCTTTTGGTAGTCGTTATAGTTGAGCTTGGCTTGCAATTTTCTGGCGAATCGCGAGGTCGAGGATCTAGTGGCACGTGGTGATTGTTCTCCTCAAGTCGCGGTTCGAAATCTAACGAGTTGGTTTTCGATGTTACCATTTACGTAGCGCAAAGAATGTGGGTGAATTTTTTAGAGCACAGCTCGTTGAAACACCCTGTTCACCTGTCGGCGGAGGTGCATTCGGTACGGCCCTGTCGCCGTGACACCTATGCCCCTCCGCGAGGATCTAAAAGTCCTCGGCGCCCACACTCGGGTTCCTAGGCTTAAAGAGGTTCAAAGTTCCCTCCGTGGTCGTTTACGCCTTATTTATTCTCGTAATTTACTCCCACGCAGCCCTTGCACGCCGGCAATTTATTTTACGACGATCATATCTGGAAGTGGCTGGCGGAGTGCCGCCCGGTCCACCATACGGCTCTAGCCCCGTGTGCCACGGGTTCACGCTGCTTTTCCAGAGCGCGGATGATTCAAAGAAACTGCCACGCCATGACAAGCTTCGACTCCTCTTGAACACTTCCAACTGAATCATAGAAACCTTGATCAATTAATCCTGAAATAACCCTCGACAATCCTCTCTCCGAGGAAAAAGAAAGGAGTACCGCGACGCTACCTATAGATTCACGAGTTATCAAAAACTGTCCCAGAATGCTCACACCTCGGACACCGAAATGGACATGGAAAGGCACTCAGGCCCTCGAGCGAGGAATCAAACACTCTACCTTCGGGCGTGCTCTTAAATACGCTTCTGTTGTGACCGAATAAAGGAAGAAAGGAACCCTATCTTCCAGTCGCCACTCGTCAAAAGGCAAGGATCTGAACATCGGGGGAACACGATTCGCGACAATGATGGCCCCCATCTGACGCCACTGTCCTTGGTTCCGTGTGCCGATAAAAGGCGTCCCCGGTAGCGATCCGAGGGTGCTTTCACGGTCCGAGAACAGGATCCTCATACATCCCGGTCGGTCGGAGGCGCTAACGGGCGTAAAATGAATTATCATTTATACGCTCGCGCGCGTGTAAATTTGCGCGGACGGTGTCGCGCGCGGCGTCTCCGTGCAGCCCCACTTCGCACCTCCGCGTAAACGGGGCCCACTGTCCCGATACACGCTTATTTATTCGACCCGCGAGGCCCGCTGGCTTTATGGCGGGAAATTAGCGGGGGCTACGGACCGCTCAACGTCGGCGTCGTCACTTAGACTGAATGCATTCAAGGCTTCCTTAAATGAAAGACGACACGCCCTCCTTAGCGTCCTTTAACACCTCGCGACCTCCTTTAAAGAGCCCCTCTTTCGCTATCCGCGCGCAAATTTCTGCCCACAAGTTTGCTCGACTACGTGCTAAAGAGAAGAATGCTCACCCTCACGGCGGTCCGCTTCTGTGCGGCTGTTCATGCCTCCGACAAAGCGGAATTCCTCCGACGCTGGGCCGTACCGGAGTATTCCTGTAATTAGTCGAAAAGGCAGTCGTGTGTTTTAGGTTCGCGAAGCTAGAGATGATGCTTAGAGTAAATGTAATCGATACGTCGTCCCTATCGAGCGGATTTCGAACAGTGTCTCGGACGAACATCACTGCTGACAGAGTTAAATAACGTTCTCTGACCTTTCGATGAACCGCGATCGCTAAAAGCTTGTGCCTCGAGATTAGCTTAACGACTCCTTCAGAAGAGGTTCCTCGGTTTCTCTAATCCTCGTATCCTCTCTTTATTTCTGTGACAGAGCAACGTATTCGTGACTGATCGCCAGGGGGTAAGAACAAATATTCATTTTTCCAGCTGACAACTAGCATGTATAAAAGTCCGCGTGATTGATTTTCAGGCTGCGCTGTTATACGGTGTCCATATTTCATCGTCGATCCATACACAATCGCAATGATTGTGGCAGGATTTTTCACTGATACCATCGAATTGTAGTAATACATCTGCTATCGTGTACCCTTTCAACTTTCACTTAACAACCACTGTTCCCGGGCAATATCCAGCTTTCCGTCACATGGCGAGATTCCACCCCGATTTAAAAGGAGCTCACTGTAGATACATCGAGGCGTGCAGGCTGGCCCGTGCACCGTCTCCCCGTTAAGTTACAACGACTGGCGCTTAACCCCTGACACGAGGCACAATGGCTGGACGGGACTCCATAATTGTTATTTTAATAAGCTAATTTTCGCGGCGCTCGAGCGGAGCAAAGCGCGCGAGAAGGAGGAAACAGGCCCTGGCCAAGGGTAGAGTAGAAGGCGTTGGACAGGTGAGGCGGGCAAAGGGGGAGGGAAAGGGGGCGAGAAGGTGCACCGAGTATGGCCCCATCGACGGCCACGTCGGACGTGCCGAGATTAACGGCCGTACTTCCGAGGGCCCGACGATTTACCCGTAATAAACGTAGCCACGCTGGTTGCGCCACGATTCCTCCCGCCCCGTGCCCTTTTCCGCGAAACTCTGTTGCCCTTGCTGCCTTTTCACTGCCGTGTCACCTTCTCGCATCCCTTAAAGACACTCGTAGTCCATTCTTCCTCTTGTGGTCGTAAGTTTGACGCTGGAAATCCACCTGAAACCTAAGCTGAGCTACGTTAGGCTATGTTTTAAAAAATAAGCATAGCTCAGCTTCCAGGTGAACCCCCGGCTTGAACCGAAGTTTCATGATTCAGTTTCAATTAATATATGTTTACGATCTCTCGCAACGAAAAGTGCCATTTCTTGCCTGCGAGAGTGCAGATTCCCTGTAGGGAGATCTCACCCGATCGGCCGTGGTCACGACATTTATCGCCGTTACAAAACTCCCCATCTCCCGCGCGTTGGAAGATCGATAGGGTTTTCTGGCTTTATCAGACACGTTGGAGATATCCATAATGCCGTCTCTTCCGCGACCTATCCCGGTCGGCTGTACTTTTCAATCATTGCGAAATGTGAAAGGACTCGGTCGCAGCTTTATATGGCTTTCCGTCTCTCTTATTATCTGCCACCGCGTGGAAGGTTCTATTGTCAAACGCGACCACAGAAGGTTAAATAATGTCACAGCTTATATGGCAGCCGAAGGATCCATCTCCCTTTCTCCGTCCCGATACGAGCCCGCGACCTCTTAAAGATCAGATCGTCCGCCGGTCTAGGACTCCCTCTCCCCCATCACCCTTGGCAGAGGGAAAAGGGTAACAATACCATCCGCGACGGTGACGAACGACAGCCGCTCGACATCTGAAGCGGCGACACCGGTGATTGACTAACGCTTAAAGGAGGAATCCGGCACAATTATCAGGTTGTTGCATAATGAGCATTACTTCTTCGGAGCTGTTTTCAGTGCCATTATCATAGCAGATGCTTTCGTGAAGATTGAAGTCAAAGTCGACGCGATTTCTATCCGGTTACAAAATCGGCGAAACCAGACGAACCACGAAGCATTTATTAGGTAACAAGTTGGTAACTCGATCGAGGCGAATCGTAACGAATTTATTGCGAGTTGGACGTGTTCGACGTGTTCTCCGGCGTTGCTGCGGCTCGCGATCCCGCGGCTCGTATGAGTTTCAGCGGGAGGACGTTCACTCGCATTAACGGCTTATGGGATTCCTGCGTAACTTATTTACGATGACAAAAAAAAATCGAGGCTCCCCCGTCCGCCTATAACATACGCTCAAATCCGCTATTCTTCAATTACCGCGCGTCGTCTCCCTTCTACGCGCGGAGCGTCGCCGCGGATTCTATCGTTCCGTCCCTATCCTGTCCTTCGCGTTCTCTCTCCCCTCCCCCTTTATCCGTGCCCCCCTACCTCCCGATCTCCTTCTCCGTGTAACCCTTTTCATCCACCAGCATAGTCCGCCGTGCATGCATCGCCCTTTCTTTCTCCGTCGAACGGCCGTGGAAGCTTGCGTGAACGCGTGAGCGCGTACACCACGGGTTAGCCGAGGAGGTCAGAGGTCGGGTACCGTGTAAGAGAAAGAAAAAGGGGTAGAGGTGGATGGGCGTGGTTCGTATTTGAAGTAGAATCGACCCTCCACCTTCTATCCCTTTCGACGGAGCCTCTTCTCCCGCCGGAGAGTCTGCGTCACGGAATTCCTGCGCTATTCAAAGGAAATATCCATCGTTCCCGCCATTCCCGTGTCCAGGCAGGACCGCGGGGGAGTAACAGGCTATTCATTAATTTGCGCGCTAATCGGCGCAGTGAATTTCGCGCCGGTGATCTCGGGGAAGGGAAACCAACACTTGGACCTAGATATGTAGAAAGCTACCAACCCTCATAATGGCAAAAAATTAGTTAAATGTACTATGAATCGCATCATTTTGCGATCTTCATTTTGCAAAATATTACCAACCCATAGAACCACTCTCACGTTATATAATTATTAAAACTAGC
Source organism: Andrena flavipes (assembly GCA_963971345.1). Taxonomy (NCBI): domain Eukaryota; kingdom Metazoa; phylum Arthropoda; class Insecta; order Hymenoptera; family Andrenidae; genus Andrena; species Andrena flavipes. The sequence continues at coordinate 47,273,111 of OZ020480.1, forward strand.
AAGCCATAGTTCCATTTTAGGCTCAAAACACAAAAGCTGCAGAAATTTTAAAATAATATTAATTATACTACTCAGTATCAACTAACCCATTAAAAAACATTTGTAAAACCTTAGCAAGAAATAATATGCACCGAATAGAAATAAAGCTACTTTTCTGTAAAACTTAAAATCATCAAACTGAAACTCAGTTCCAGATCATCGAGGGTTGGTTAGCTTTCTGCGTAACTAGGCCCAATTGATACTCGGACAAGTGTCCCTCCGCGCGGAACGATTCGCTGAACTTTAAGCGGCAAGCGTACACCGCGATTCTGGAACGAAAAACGCAGAGGAGAGAGGTGTGTGCAGACCGTCGTGTATCAAAGTTGAATCTGCTGGACTTTTTAAAAGCATCCGATCGGCGATGTCGTAATTAGAAAGGGATGTTGCGTACCGTGATCGCGCGGGCAATACCGAGGATCGTTCGTGCACGCTCTTCTAGCCTTCGGAGGTATCAAGTGGTTCCCCGATTCCCGCCTGATATTTAAACAGCTATCGCGATCGAATTGATATCTTTTTAACCGGCGACCATTTACCGAGACACTCCAGCGCCGTAATTGATAATAAATTAGCCCCGCGCGTCAAAGGCCTGAAATCTAAACCCGAACCGTGACCTAACGCGGAAGAAGATCCACAACCAGGGACATTTCGACGGGTATCGAGAGATCTCCGCGGAGGATCACGATGATCGTGGGCTCTTCCCACCCGCGGTGATCCCTCGGTGACAGGAGCTTCGTGTTTTCCCTTTTTTCTCTCGTTTCCCCCGTGTCATTCGAAAGGGAAGGGGTCATGAAACTCCCGCGGAGACACTCTCAGCTCTCCTTCCCTCTTTTCGCCTCGCCGCGGCCCTCCCTTCCCTCGCGTGCTTCTACTCCTCTATGCAGATTAATGGAGGGTATAAGACTTTAATTGCCGACATCATCGAGGGAAGCCGGTTGGCCAGCTGCGAGGAATCATCGTAACGAGCAGGGGAAGTATCGGAATTCCACCCACTCGTTATTTTCTCTTGACCGCGCGCCGCGGGGGTAACGTATAAACGTTTTTCCGGCCAAATTAATTGCCGGCCTTTTTACGAACGCGACAAGTAACTAAGCGGAATGCTCCGGCGGCTGGGGAGCTTTTCGGCCGTGGATCAGATCCAGCTGATGGTTCTATCCCGCTCAAGGTTGCGCCACGGATCAGAGGATATCTAAATTGGTCATCGATATTGGCCCCTACACCGTATTCCTCGTCAACGAAAGTCACTCCTCTTCTGTCTATCCCCGTCCTTCGCAGCCTCCTTTTTTCTCGTCTCTGTGCTTTTATTAAATTATCGATGCCCGTCGAGCACTCATCACCAGTCGGCCCAGCCCCGAGGGAGAAGAAAGAGGCGATGAATCGTTTAAATGTCTCGGGCTTAATTGTTTCCGACGACCAGACGATCAATTCGTCGCGAGACCATCACCCTTTTCCTCTACCTTTCGTTCCGATGGATCCTCTCTGTTTGATTTCTACGAGGCTGGGCGAAAGAAGTCCTCGCGGCATCCACGGAATCCGAATCGCGCCAGGCACGTCGATAATTATCGATCGTCGTCGTGGACACTCTTGTCAACCCGAGTGAAGACCCCACGCTCCATGCATTTTCATGGCTGTGAAATTCTGTCGCGTGTTTGGCGGGTTTGCTCTCGCTATGAGAATGGTGTAATTTGTAAAGCGACTTGAAGAATGATATGGAGTATAGACAGTTGGTGTGTTTATTTTTGGAGGAAGTACACGTTTGTAAGTATTAGGGTACTTACAAACGTGTGGACCAGAGATGGACAAAGTTTTATTTAAATAAAATTTCAAATTACGAATAACAGTTGGAGAAATTATTCGTCATGTGTGGAATAAAGTTAGCCCGAAATAAGACTTTAACTTCAGCGACGAATAATTTTTGCAACTTTAATTTTAACTTTCATTTTAAGGGGACATTCTACTCTTTCGATCCAAAAATCTGCCACTTTTGAGACATGGTTTTTATAATGAAATACACACTTAACGTTTTCGAATATCGGGTTTGGTTTTTTTATTTCCGATGATACGGTCGTCCGAAATTTTAACCGCCGGCAAAAGGTCAAATTTTGAAGCCGCAAACAAATGAAATAAATAAACAACAAAGATTTTTTCTTGTATTTCAAGAGTGATAGAATATACCCCCAGAAATTCGAAAGCGTTAAGTTTATTTCATTATAAAAACCATCACCGAAAAGTGATTTAACAGAATTAACTTTAACTTTCTTTGACGTTGAATAAAATTAAAGTTAAAGTTAAAGTTAAAGTTAAAATTGACAAATATATTGGACGCTGAAGTTGAAACGCTCGATGAATAAAAAAATTAACTTTATTAATCTAAAGTTAAAGTAACTTTTATTCGATCCGTTGTTTAAATACTTTTTCATTTAGTTAATTCAACATTTATTGACGAATTTTAACAAACTTTATTTGGTATTTTAAATTAAAAGCAGTGGAAGGTATTTAATCTTCACGTTTTATGCAAGCAAGTGTTCTAATATTTCTACATAATCGACAGTGTATGACGTTGAAATTGAATAGTACACTTGATTTTTGGGGCTCTACGATGTAAGAAGACTCTTTTGCGAGAATGCAACTTGACTTCCACCTCAAATTGAAAACTAAATGTAAAATCACGTTGAAACTCCACATTGGATTCTTTTCCATCAACACCACCTTTGGCGCGAGAAATTCACCACGCCAAATCAACGAAGGAATTCAATTTGCAGCCACCTACCCGTTTTAATTACGTCGGCACAGGGAACAGCGGGCTTAATTGTAGCCAAGTAACGGCTCCATAAATAATTCACCGTCGATCGGTCCCGATGTACGTACAAGCGTCGCGACTTTTTAACAGCCCGTAGAAAGTCTGAATATCGAGACAATCGCCATTACACATTTCCTCCGTCACGTACCTTGACAAGGTAATGGTGCACAGGGATTAACCAACACCTAACGCGCCGGCAACGACAGATAAATTAGCGATGCTCGCATTGTGGATGGGGTAATAGACGTCGCGGTGCTGACATTTAAACCGCGACAGTGCAACCTGCCTCTGTTGTAATACTTGGGTGCTGCGCAGCTCGACGCGAGCCGTTAGCGGCTCCATTTTCCGCTTTTCTGCGGCACAATGGGCCGTCTCGTTAGACAATCAGCGCACGGAACGCAGGGGGAACGATGGAGAAAAAATCGTCTCAGCATCGACCTTTTTCAGCCACGTCAGTCAAACGCCTCGGACCGCGCGGCAAAAAGACCCCTAATTGCCATGCGCGCGAAATGTTGATTGGAATATTCATGACCGTACGCGATAAAGTTGATTTATTATCCACAAATTAATTAGGCACCTCTCGTAATAGGGACAGAAGCGTTAGCTCGAGAATGCGATGGAGGAGACGTATAAATTAGCCCCGGCGATCTCTGCTGGTGAACGTGGCGACCGCGCTATCATCTTCTGCTTCATCCCTTCTGGGAAATTCCCGAATTTTTGGATGCTGGACCTAGTGAGTTAGGACATATCTTGTGGCGGGAGGTAGCAAACGGTTATTTTCGACGTTGGAAATTGACAGGAGCAGCGGAAGAATCGGTGTGGGTGGATGTACAGCAAATGCTATGAGTGATCAAGAATTGAGTGACCATCATCACTTTTAGATCGTTGGAGTCGTCCGCGACAGGAGAAGGAGGCGACGATAACGAGGAGTCGAAGTGAAGGGAAATCGAACGCGGTCTCATTAACGTCTCCCTTTTTGTTCCACGGCGATCGTGATTCGAGACGTTGCGAAATAATCGTGGCATCCTTAATCTGAGATCACCGAGGCGCATCAAAGTTACCGATGGAATATCATTACGATCGAAGAGATTCCCCTGTTTCCATCTTTCTCTGGCTGGTACACGTCCGAGGTCCGAGCGCAATTTGTAGGAGCGAGACGGACGACTAATGATAGTCCAAGTAGAAATATATTATAGATGATGCCGCGGGATAACGTAATGAGTAAAACGTGGCCTCGCCGGAGAATTTAGCGGGCGCCCCATTACAACCCCGCGAGAGCGCTCGGGTTGCGTCGAGGAAGCCCTTTCGAGAACGTGAGCACACCTTTCGCTCAAATTTTCCACGAGTTACAGGTTTAGAAAGCAATTTGCCCGTTCGATGAGATTCAACTTAATTAACCCGTGCTAAACTCATCTCAATTTCCGTATCACTTATGCCACCTTACTCTACTTACAGTACGACTTATCGCGTATTTATCACTGACACTGTAAACGTTTCCCTACGTTCCCAATACGAAACCCTCCAATTCCCCAGTTTCCAAGAACGTCAGAATAATTCTTGCATCCTGAAAAATTCGTCCCTTATTCCCAGCAGCCCAACGAATCAGCTAACTCCGCTCGATCAAAGTGCCCACATTCCCCGCGTCTTGTCCAAGCCGTGCAACATTCCCCAGGCGCCTAAAGGCAGCTCAAACACCTGGACCATCGTGTCCACGGTAGCTTCTCGCGGAGCTTCCAGGAACTTGGCAGCGGTGGCCGTCCGAGGGCATCCGAAGGGGGCCTGGGATAAGTCGCGGAAAGGACGAGGGGGGGGGGGGAGGGGGAGCAGATCGCTACTCGTCTCGCAACGTCTTCCAAGCGAGGTCCCCGACGAGGCGACAGGAGGGCAGCTATTCACGCGCGCGCTCGAGGCGTGTACTCGCGGCGTTACCTGTTTCCATGGCCGGGACAGGTGAGTTACAGGCTGCCTTTCCACGATCGTCCTACGTAGCCCCGGCTCGTCGCCGTCGCCGGTCCTCCCGGGCGAATAAAACCGCGCGTATGGGCCTGACCGTCAGGTATGTATCGCCTTGAACGGGCACCCGACGCTGACCTCCGACCCACGGGGGACGCGCAGGTGAGGCGCGATTTTTGAAACGACCTTTCCCGTTCCCCGTGTATGTACACGCGCGGCCACGATATCATGAGAACGCTGGAGGACAAGGGGAGGTGAGGCCCAAGGCGGCGTTTGCCGATTGGTCGGCGCCGTCCCCTGCGCAGCCAGTGACGAGAATGGAGGCCATCCTGACCCACTCCCACCGCGCCTAGTTTATTCTTACCTTTCCTTGCCTTTCCTTTCCTTTCCATGCCTTTCCATTCCTTTCCATAATCCGCGCCGTGTCGCCGCGCACTCCCTACCCCCTCGCTGGGCGGACGCGACCACCCCGCGGCCACCTGTGTCGCGGGGAGCCTAATCTAGGGGCGAGGGGAGACTCCAGGTCCCCCGGGGACCTCGATAGGTTCGGAGACTTTTTGGATTCGAAGGGCATCTTTCGGTGGTTGTAATTATAAAGATGAGACGTGCTGCTTATATTTCCATTTTTCTTGTTCACGCTGATGGGAGTTGATTGACCAACGCGTGGGAGTTGTAGATTGGTAAGGGAAAAGGGGAACAATGTACCTCGAAGCGTAGATCGATTAACTCTGCATAGTCGTGAGTTAGAAAAATGAACGTTTCAGTAGGAGACACTCGAGTAGATTGTCCTCCCCCTCGGGTTGGCAAAGAAACGATTTTCCTATCGAAAGCTAAGGCGATTGTTTCCACGTTTAAACTCACCCCGCGAGGCACTTGTATAATTGCTGATGGGGAATTTTCAAGTGACAAATGACTGTCATTTCCTTGTGTCCACATCCTAAAGCTTCTTGATTGAAACATCTTCCCGCCAACAATACAAACACCCTCGAGCCTCGCTCCTCGTCCCTCTCCCCGCCGCCCAACGCCCACGCTCGTACACTTGTTACTCGAGACAATTCCCCGTCGCGATATTAGCGGATTAAGCGGCCAGAAAATTTCTGCCACGCGTCATGTGTGGTCCGACTGTAACTGATTAGAGCGATCAATCTGCCCCGCTGATCCTACTCCTCCATTTTCGCGGTTAACTTCTTTGTCTCGTCCCCTGCCTCGTTCCTCCCTTTTTCCACCACGTCTTAATGCCTTCTCCCGCTAACCCTTCATCGGTCTTCCAGCCAATCTCGAGATAACGCGTTCCCCGAGGATGCCACGGTGTCGTAATGCCTCCAGCTCGCTGGAGTAATATCTCAATTAATAATGTAATTGCAGAGCGGCCGCAGGATCGTGCATGCGTGCAACGGCCATTAAGCAGCGCGCCGGAGAGTATTCTTCAGCTGGGCCTCGTTTACGCGGGTCGTCAGCGGAATTAGTGCGTCCTGCGGTCAGGCGAACGGAGAAGCGGCTGAGGACGTTCCTGGCGTGACGTGTCGCTTAACGGGAAGAGGGATGAGTCAGGATGCTGGGAGTTTCAGAGCACAGAAGGAGAGGGGTACTGGAGTGACTGACGCGCTGATTAGAATTAGAACTTGGATCCAAAAGGACTTAAAGAGGTTGGTGACGAAATAACATGAAAAAGGTAAGGGTTACGAATATTCGCAACATTCCAGGGAACCCAGTCACGGGTACGGTTAATAATTGAAGCGTTTTTGGCGTTCCAAGCACGCAAGCGGACAAACGTGCCGCTCTTCTTGCGTCGTCTCGCAGACGTGTTTGCCCGGAACGGTACTAATTGCATTTGCACAGTAATGGACGAGGCCGCGTGGCAACCGCGTGCTTTTCTTACCGAGCGGAGGAAAAAGTCTCCTCTCTAAATAGTAGGCATGCGTTTCTTGTATTTCTATTAAAGGGAACGAGCAACTACCACCTAATTGGGCTCACAGCCTCCCATTATCGATACTCGGATAGCGCGTCGAATTCGTACAAAATTTACAGTGCCATATTTCCCGAGCACTAATTAAAAGACCAAAAGAAGGTTGTCGTGAGAAATTAAAATTAAAATTAAAATTCGAGCACAATCGCAGGCAAGAGAAGGCGTAAGCGGGAAAGCAAACTACTTCAGTGGTATTATCAAAAAATTTCACGGCGAAGCTGCTCAGTACCGACAGCATCCCACGTGTCCTCCATAAAGAACAGACCACGCTTGCGAGTCGTTAACAGCGATGAAATTCGAACGCGAAAGCGCGAAGGAGATGACGATGGCCGAGAGCGCGCGTGGACGCATCTGATTCGCCCATTAGGAAGGTATTTCACGGCGTGTCACGTTTTATGTCGGCCACGTGACTTTTCATGACACTGGCGAGTCGAGCCGGTGCAGGGCCAAAGGTCGTACCCCATTCGATTCGAGTAATTCGATCCTGTCGTTTCATTGGCCATCATCTTTCCTTCGAGGCTCTGGGAAACTTTGCGCCACGATCTTCTTTCCTTGTACAAACTCTGATATGTATTTCTAACTATAAATTCACGTTTTAGGACGGCCGTTTCCGTAAGTTTCGCAACGCCCTGGGCTTCCCCAACTGTGTAACAAAAAATTGCCGAATTCCAGGACCGAGACCTGATTTACGGTCCCCGGCGAGCGTGAAGGTCGGTGGAGCCACGAAATGCGACCCGGAACGACGTATTCTAATTTGGTTAAACTTTCATAAATGGGACAGCGGCGGACGAGACGAGTGGCCGTGTCGCAGCAGGGGTGCCCGCCGCTCTTTTAACGACTCATTTGCGTCCCCGCGGAACTTTACGGGCCGGCTGATCGATTATTTTATTTTATTTTATTCCCGACCCCTTCGGTGCCCGCTGCCTTTCTCGCGCGGCCACCGTCCCGTGTGCGCGCCGTTTTATCGACGTATCGCGTTTCCGACGGGGCCTTTCGAGATCCTCGCGCTCTTCCCGCGCCGATCTCGCGTGCACCGCGATCTTTCCATCGATGGGAAATCGTTCCGGATAATCGGCATCCACGAAGACGCGAGTGATGGATTGCTCGAAAGTCTTCATTGCGCGAAAGATACCGCGGGGCCATTAACTTTCCGAGCGCGTGGAGTTTGATGCGTCCTTAAAGATAAAGCGTTGAGTGGACGAGTCACTGGGCGCTGATAATTCGACGGACAGTATTAAGGATAATAAAATAAAAGAGGATACGACGACGCAAACTGTGAAATCTTTGGTAACATTGTCCCTTCGCTTTGGACAGAATGCAGCTAAAATATGAGGAACGTGATATCCATCTTGCTCCATGGATCCCTGAATTACGGAGGTTTCCTCCTAGCTCGCTGCGTTCTTATCTACGATCACCGGGTGGAAAGTAAAAGGATACTTTCTCCCCAAGGCTCAAAGTTCGAGGGTTATTTAATACTAGGCCCGAGTGTAATCGGGAGTATTAAAGAAGGAAAAGGACTTTAAAGGAATCTGAAATCTCACAAAATTTACTGCGCCATTAATCCAGGTATCTCATACGAAGAGGTGTATGTCTGTAGAACTTCAATTAATTACCTATATGTCGTCGAGTTTCTCATATTTGAGTATTTGAACCAATTCATATCCGTTTATGAAAGTCATAAGCGCGCAATCCTCGAATGCCTAGCGAGGATTCCCGCAGGTGACGCTGGGATGGAGATGGTAAGAAAGGTTGTTTAAATAAAAATTTCAAATAGCGAATAAAAGTAAAAAAAATTATTATCGAATGAATGAATTAACTGTATTCGTCAAATAAAGTTACAGTCACTTTTATGTGACCCGTTCGTTAAATCGTTTTATTTAGTTAATGCCCAGCTCTGGCCTGAGGAAGCTTTGTGCCGCCGAAGGAAGCGTGGAAAAATGGTTGAACACGAAGAGACTCGGGGAAATGAACAGGGAAATGCGTGGACGATGGGCCGTGGGTTTCGCGGAACGCTTTATCTTTACGACACGATGAGTTTCTAGGCCCGTCCATTCGCGCCCGCCTGCTTTCCTGACAATTTTACAATTCCGCGCGCCGCGCGGGAGTGCTACAGGTTTATAGTACTTGCGTTTATAATACTTACTCGGGGTTTATGGTCGGCCGTGCGCGCGTTACCAACGACTCCTTCTTTAGCTGGAAGGTCCTCGCCTTTCGATGCTGGTCACGACCGCCGCAATGTCCCCTTTGAGCGGTATGGTGACTCCGGCTTGATAGTCGCTCGAATTGCAATTCGATTACATGACGAAGTCACGATTAACCTGCTTAATCGAGGTGGTTATACCCTGATTCACTGAATAACGGATACATGTAACATGGAGATTGAAAATTCTTCATTTGTCTAGCTAATAAACTAATAAGTTTGCGACAGTGCAAAGTAGTGTTGTTAGAATGAGCTTCGAGCCGTGAGATTCAAGAGCTCGAGTCGCGGGTCAAACCCTAAAGGCTCGAACCCTTAAGGCTAGAACCTTGTAGCAGTGAGAGCCTGAACCTTTAAAGCTCGAGTCTTGAAGCTCGAAGGCTCAGTTGTATAAATTGTATGTAGTGAAGTGATGTGTTTAAGTTTGACGTTTTATAATAGTGGTTGCGCGAAATAAGATATAATAAGAAGGACTTGGAGTTAACTTCATCACTATTAAACACAAGAGCCTCCAGCTTTGAGGCTTGAGCCTCATCTGATATTAGCCTTAAAGGCTGAGTCTTTAAAGTTAAGGTTTAAAGCTTCGAAGACTCGATCTTTATACAACACTAGTGCGAAGAGACACTGTCAGGCTTCAAGTTGCCAGAGTTACAATTCACCCTTTGACCGAGGGAACTCCCTTATTAGGTATTCTTACTTTCGCTACTTCCGAATTCCTTTTACAATTTAAGGGAGTATTCTCGAGGACGAGATCGTCTATCCTCTTTAGGGACGACGCACAAAAAACCTGCACAGTTTTTACCGATAAGTATTATTCACACGTCTTTACAGACATTTCAGTAAATTCTAAAAAACATTTCAGCCGTATATAATAATAGTCAGTGGAGTGGTAGTAGTACAAGCAGAAAAATTTCAGACCGCGTTCCTCAAAGTAAAATGTGTTTCTGGGACATTTTTCAATCGCACATCCCCCATTCCGTAACACGTACAGCAAATACTTACTTCCTGTCATCGTCCTACGTGACCACGGAAAGAACGAGGGTGACGCGGCTTAATTACCGCGTATGAATGACGTCTAATTTAATTATCGACAAGCGTGTAGAACGAATTACTTCACGGGAGATTAATGTAGCGGCAACTGGCGCGGAGAAACGATCGATCACCGGGCGATGTATCGGTACGTTCGTTTCGGGATTCTTTATTCTTCCTTTCCTTCTTTCTCCCTCTTCTTTTTTTTCGAATGCCACGAGTCACCCCGCGTGTCTAGCAGTCGGGAGATTATGCACGCATCGCGAACGCGAATCAGCCGTGGCTGGCACGATACCCGCTCTGTACACTTGTCCAGAATCTCGCGGGTATCGCGGCTCATTGGCGTAGACGTGTTGATCCTCCTCCATCGTCTATCAGCCGACATGCCTCGTCGTGCCCGTCCAGCGAAATCAACGACAAACCTAAGTCATCCCCGTCGTCGGGGAGCTTTCCTTGAAAAATGCTTAAGGGAGACTTACGACAGACGCGGAGAACGAGAATTTCCAATCTGACAAGTTGAATATTTACAACGCACAGTGTACCTCTTATTACAAATCGAAACAAGGTCCTGCTTCGATCTGGCACCGTGGTTGCAGCCTGAGTGGGCCCATTTTTTTATCGTATCACCTTAGTTTATCGTGACAAAGATTTGCTATTACTACGCGCAAGGGACGAGGTTATCGTGATCACCACGATATTATTCTAATTATGGATAATGTTTTATAAAAACCGAGTGGGGTTGACGATGTAGGTGAGAATCTCCTGAATTCAGTAGTAACTTTCCATCGCGGTCAGACACGCGCGGGCAAGGGACCGGGATTTACGCCACTGGCGGTGCGCGCCAGTTGTATGCAAATAAGCCCGGATAAAAATTGATCAACGTCAGCCACCCGATGAATCTCCGAAGCCAATCAGCGTGTCTCATTAACCCCCGCCCCCGTCGAGCAGTGCCTGTCAGTATCGAGGCGAGTTATACGTGCGTGCCCGGTCGACGGATCGCTCGGCTCGTGGAACGTGTCGCGAGCGTGAGAATCACTGCATCCCAATTGATCCTAGGGTCAATGAAGCTGTTGAATGATGACCACTGACAGGTGCATTCACGGGATTGCACGCAGTACAGCGCGCTGTATGCGAGTTTTTCGCCTCCCCGCTTCTCTTTCTTCGTCGCTCGCCACCTATTCCCTTCCTCCTTTCTACCACAGCGGAACCTTCTCCGCATTTCTGGCTTCTCCGTTTCGGACTCCCTACACCTCGATGCGGTAGAAAATACCCTATTAGGTATTTTAAAGCGATCTGACACTACATTAGTGATTACCGTATAAATAAGGTTAATTGGGAATTTCTCGATGACTCGGATTTGCAGAATAATATATCCTATTCCTAACTCTATTTTTTCAAATGTTTACCCATCGAAGCTCCCCCCTAAAGCTTCACCAGCGGAACCCCAACTTTCATTTTCATCAAGAGCCCCATAGTACCAACCATTTGTTTCCTCCTCGAGCCCATGCGACTCTGGCAGCGCCGTCAGTTTCCCCGCAGTTCCACAATCGCATGAAAATTAATTCCCCCGACAGGACGCTGGACTTCCGCGTCCGTCTTCCCCGTGGCAGCTGGTGATTCAACCAGCCAGCCACCCCGACGGCGTCTGACGGCCGCGCGAACCCGCGAACGTGCGGAGCTTAACGCTTTAAGTGGTACAAAGCTGTCCGCGATTGACGCCGCGTTCGCACCCGCCAGGCGTTCGCGTACCGGTAAATGCAGCCGATTCATCACGGAATCATTCGCGCCGGGAGAATTCATTTATATTAATGAATGACTTATTAATCACGGCTGACGAGTGGCCGTGGCTCGGCCGGCCCCTCGCGGGGGTATCAATTATTATACGCGCGCGTTCGCGCCCGCACAGGTGTCCCTTTGCCTGGTCGCCAGCGGAACTGTGCTCGGGGTCTTGCGAGAGGACGATTCGAATGGGAGCGTGGCTTGGTGTGGGTTGGATTCAGATTGGAAGGAAGTACGAGCGGAAGGGAGGTTCGCTTTGGATACGTGGCTGCTCGAGTGGACGGAGCTTTTAATTGGAGTAGGACACTGTGGAGTGGAAGGCTGGGAGTTTAGATGCAATCTGTTCAAATTGACTACGATGGTCTCGAAATGACGTGGACATTTGGAATAATATTGCAGAATAGCAATATTGATTGTGAGAAACTTGAATGATTAGGGGCTTAAAGGTAAGGGAGGGTGCAGATCGTAGGAGTACCTATTCCACTAGCTTAGCTTTCGATATGAGGGAATGTAGTAGATGAGTAGTCGAACTACTTATTGCAGAATAGAGCTTGCATTCGACTGGGGAGCATAGGCAAACCCAGCGCTGAGGGTGCCACTAGCACAGGTGCCTTTGCTGACTGTTGATTTCAAAATTAAAATGACAACACAAGGAGAAAATTGTAAAATGTTATAGAAAATGTTATTGAAAATATTATTGAAAATTTTGTATGCTAAAGTTGGCTTCTAATATCTTCTTTTTACAAGCTTTTTTCTTTTACCACCCATACAGCACACTCTCATTGCAGCAAAACTATAAATAACTGTATTAATAATAATACAGGCCTAAATCTTTTTCTGATAGAAAATTTGTTTCTCCCAAGGGGATTCGAACCGGCGACTTTTAAGCGTCGTAGGCGAACACTTTACCACCGCAGTTACACTCAACCACTGATTGACAAGACTGCTAACGTATTCGAATTTATAGTCCTAGCGTGCAAAACTTTAAACTCAAATTATTAAAAAATGAAGGCTGATTTTTCCAACTCCATTAGGGTTTTGTAACACTACACTAGCATAGGGTGGCCCGAAAAAGTGGTAACTTTTTTGTCCGCTACTGTAGGTATGTACTACAACTTCCAGCCTGTGTCATTCTACACATTAAAATATACAGGGTGAGTCACCTAGCATTTAAGCTTAAAATATCTCTGTTGATTTTAACGATACGAGAAAATGTCTCAAGAGAAAAATGATGGCTAGACAAAAAGGACAACGTATTATACATGGTTGAATTTCTATTTTTATTGGCTATAACGTTACAGTAATGAAAATACGTTATCCCCTTAAAAAAACCATCGATGATCTTAAAATTTCGGGAAATATACCCTTGAGAAAAAAATCGTCTCCGTCAGAATAATTGTCTCCCTGAAGCAAACATATTTTTCCTTGGACATTTTCTCGTATAATTAAAAACAACGGAAATATTTTAGGTTTAAATGGCAGTTGCAGCAACGTTGCGCTGCAACCATGCAACATGGCAAGGTTGCTGCAACGTTCCTGCAGCGTTGCCGCAACGAAGCGTGCTGTAAAACCTAAGAGATGCAAATTTATTTTTTATATGTACATAACTAATAATAAGAATAATAATTATAGAAATAGAAATTGCGAACTGAAATAAGATAATTTAGACACACCTAAAACACCGATGACAAGTGGCACATGTGCCGCTGGCGTGACAGGTGGGAAAAAGTTGCAGTCAGCTTCCCCAATACGTGGCAGCTTCAGGGGGCTGGAGTTTAACAGTACTTTGATGGAATCCTACGGCACCACGAAGCCCAGCTAAGCCCCTGAAGAATAGTTAGCTCGCGAGGGACTTTGCTGAGGAGCCGCGGTGTCCCAGGGCCCCGCGGAATGCCTGTTGCTTGACGAACCTTGAGAAATCGACTGCAGCCCCGCGATTGACAGAAACAATATGTTTCGCTGCCCCTCTTCCGTTTCAGTTTTAACGAGCTCGGCGGGACGCGGCGCGGGACCGCGAATTTGGATTTTTCCGCCGGCCGCGACGGCGCGGCTTGAGTAATGATGGATAGGAAGCGTTGAGATTTAATTTCGATGATTGGGATTGAGTAATTGGCGGTGGTTGCCAGGGGATACGCATCCAATCGATTCGTTTCTTTCAATTAGCGGGTGGTTACGCCGCGTTGTCTAACGGGGGTACCGTACGGAGGATGATCGAAGTGGAGGAACGTTAAGCTGCGAGATCCATCAGCATGTTTAGACACGATCAGAATTTATCACCTTCGCGTTATTCAATACTAGAAGTTCTTGTATATTCGTGAAAAAATCTGCGCGGACAGGCACATTTGATATTAAGGAAACCTCTTGGGATATTCCTACAAGAATGCTGTCGAACTCTCTACTGACTCTGGGAATAAGAAATTCTACATTCACATCTCCACTTCTTCGCTTCTTTCAAAAATCCCAAAAACTTTTAGAGATCGCTTGTCAAATCTCCGCCATCAATCATCAGATTCTTCCCCGGGCCTTACAGAAGGTACCTACTCGCAGAAATCCCACGAGAAACTGCCCCCCATCACCCTAGCGGTCTTCAATTACCCCCATAACACAATGAAATATTACAATCGAATAATTTATCCGCTCGCGGCGTTAATGACGATCCTCCCCCTCTCCCTCCATCCACACTAATTACGAAATAGCGAACGCGCATCGCAACGATTATCATTACCGTGGCGTTCGTTTCGCCAAGTATCCCCCCTCCAGCTTTTATCCAACCAGCTCACAAAAGGGTGCCCGATGAAAGGGTTGCTAGACTTGGTAGAACCGGATGCTGATTAACAGCCACCCGAGACACTAACGATCTCGCTATTACCGACGTATAAATGACGATATTAACAATCTTATAAACTGCATCGTGGGAGTCGGTCGAAGGTTGAAGCGCTCCTCTACCGGCCGCGAGTAATTAAGATCTTAATTAGGTATTCACCGGTACCGGTGTACGTTCCTCGAGCTTCTCTCCACCGCCGGCGTTCCGAGCTCCTCCTTAAACCGCGTGCTGAAATTTCTACAAATCCCCGGCGACCCTCTCGCGACACCATGAATCACGCACCCCCTCAGCCACGATTGGCTAATTCGCCTGCGATTAATTCCACACCGGCACAGTGTCTCCGCGCTCCTCGTGGTCTCGCCACGATCCTCGCTGTTAGCCATGGAGTCAAACGATCGATTTCACGCAGGCAGCCGTGGACATCTAACCGTTGATTCATCGAATCGGGGAGCGCTATCGGGTGCGCATCTCTGGCATAGTTTTCAGAAGATCCGCCGCGAGATAAGCGGAAAAGGAGCTGGCGTAGTCGTCGCGCACCCAAGAATCCCGGCGATTTGATTGTCCCGCGGCGACAATGGCCGGGAGGCTGACCCGTATCGTCGATCAAAAAAAGGGGGGCCTGCGTAATATCGTGGCGCGCAACGGCGCCCCGGGAATAATTAAAATATTTAGGCTCGCGGGTCCACGGCGAGCGGTCGCGCGCGCCTCCTTATTTCAGGAGTTACAGCGGCCCGGACGATAAAGAACGGGCTGGAATGCCGTATGATCGTATCACCGCGACTTTTATGCTTTCTTATGTCGACCACACACCGGCCGGTGGCCGCGAGACGCCTCGTGACGGCTGGCTCGGGGCTTTACATCCACGGATAGAGAGACACTTTAAGGGTAACGCGATACGCGGGCCGAACGGAATCGAGATCAACGTATCGCGTCGAATGGCGGGAGGTCCCGATTTCGGCTATGCATCCGGGCCCAACTGACGATATTTTCCATCGCTGGATGTTCCGATAGGAGATGGTGGAATCTGTTGAAGATTCCTGGTTTGGGTTTCATGCAGCTATCCAGCCTCCATTTTCAGATACTGGAGAGCCTGAGGAATTACTGCATGTGCTTCAAGTTTTGTCGGTTTAAGAAGGGTACCGTAAAGTGGGACCACATTGGCAGGTTTTTGAAACATTTTGTTATATAATGTAAAAATTACCATGTTTACATTTGCTTTATACTTCAATATAAAGCAATTCCTATCATAACATTGTCAAAATGCATAAAATTTGTGACCTTTCCTTCTTTAATACATGTTTAAAACGTTACTGTACAGGGGTAACATTGGCACATCAAGTAGATAGCATTAGCAGATTAAGTTTTATTAATCTGAGGTCAGTGAACTTAAATTTGTTATTTTTTATTTTATTTTTTACACCTTAACGAAAATTAACTCGTAATATTGGCACATCATATAAATAGCATTAACAGGTTAAGTTTTACTAATTTGACGTAAAACAACGTAACTCCAGCGTATGCCAAAGTTACCCCCTGCTGCCAATGTTCCCCCAATTTACGGTACGCAAGGGATCTTTTTGAAATTCTGTATCACGATTGTTTCCACCATTGTGGACCAAATATTTCATAAGTACTCTGTAGAAGCCTGCGGAAAATATAGGCTACCATGAGATCTCGACATCCCACCCTACCCCCCGTATATCGCCCTCTTGACACTCCGTGATTATCGAAGTTTTATCCGTGCAATGCCGGGTACTTTATGTTAGTATAATATAAAACTTAACATTTTTGCATTTACTTTAAGTATCGTATTATAGCGTGGCTTCTTCTGTGATTGTACTACAAGTGTGAAATAGCATAAAATTTTTGTCCTTTTTCTTCTTTAAATGGTTGGACTAGTGTGACAGGTAAATAAAAAGGCTTTTTCCGTACATGAATTGTTAAGAAAGTAGAAATGTAATCAATTTGCGGAATGACATTTTATTTTAGCATATTATGAAGTAATAAAATCTAATGCAAAATCATGAAAAAGTTGAATATACCTATTAATTATATTTTTTTATTATCCATCACACTAGTCTATCCCCAGTAATACATGTTAATTAACTGTCAATGTCAGCTCGTACTGCCAATGTACCCCCACTTTACGATATTTCACAAACATCAATCAAGTAAACCTGTGCTTTCATATCATCAGCGCAGAATACCTTCGATACCCCTGCGAATAATTGAGCATTAGGGAATCACACCCAGACCGACATCCCTGTGGTGATACCCTCTTACAAGTTCCTACGCGATGTCTCGAACCACCCAGTCATAGTTTCGCGCTGGCATCCCACGTCGCAGCACCTGGTAAAATGTTTTCCCTTCTTTCCTCCCTTTCGTTGGAGTCATCGACGGTGGGAGGGAGAGTTCGGGAATGCGTGGAGAAAGGGACGCTCGCGCCTAATGAACGCGATTCAGAACCTTCCGCGGAAGTGTCGGAAATTGAATTTCATCAAGCGGCGCGCCAGCGATTACTCGCGGGGAGATGAATTGCAAGGCTGCGGCTGTGTTTACGCGCGCTCCGCGCATTGATGCCGTCAGTCAAACACGACCAGGACGATCGGATCGAAGGGAACGTCTGGAGAAACTGAAACGTCACATCCAGCCGGTCACGCCGCCGATCAATCCGTTCCCCTCCACCTCTTTCCTCCCGTACGCGACGTTTCCTTCGCAGCTTTTCTAGAAACCGCATAGTTTCTCCTCCCGTCTGACACCGACCGCGCCGAGAAGTGTCCGCGGTATGGGAGGATTTCCCGAGCGAAGTGCATTACCAGTCGGGCCCAATCAAAGCCGCGATTAATGACCGATAACTAATCGTCGCAAAAACTCGCATGAAGTAGCAGCGAAACCATCAGCGTCGATCGTTGTCCCGCTAAAAAGGGGTACAACTAATTGCCGCGTAGTCATGAATAATTCAGGCCGGGGCCAATTCGACGTCGAGGCTTGATTCATTCCTGTCTGATGGTAAAAAGCTACAAAACACCGGCGTATCGATAGACGCGTCGACACAAAACGAGAACGTTATAAACTAGTCCTTCTTCTCGGGGATGTTGCAACGGCGACGTGGGAGACGCAGAAAGAATGCACGGGGAGGGAAGACGGCGGCCACAAAAATTGATTAAGGGGGGACACACTGTGACGGCCGGAAAAATAAGCCTCTTTAAGAATTTTTTTCGAGAATAATTTACAGTTGTCATATCAAATTTGTATTACCTGCTTTTAGTACCTAGGGGAGACTGGGGCAGATTGTAACAAAAAGTTTTCAGAGTATTTTCTCGAAAGTGTTGTGCGATTTACTACTTACATATGTATGTGGTGAACTAATTGCGTGAAAGTAAGTGACAAAATCTTGGACACTTAAGGCCGCCATACACGCTCCTTCTTGCCGTTCGATTTGCTTGTAGTCAAAAGTTGTAATGCAAGACTGAGCGTGTCTGTCCACAAATTGGCCGATTTAGTATATGCGTACTATCAATTTCCTGGCACGCAATTGCAACTTTTGACTGTACAAGCAAATCGAACGGTAAGAAGGAACGTATATGGCAGCCCTTAGATATTCAACTTCATCTTAAACAAATCTGGACCTTTGTTACAATGTGCTCCAGTCCGGGGTAAATTATACACACATTTGTTATACTTATTTAGATACAAATATGAACATAAATGAACATTTATAAAAAATATAAATGAAAACACAGATCATTATTAAACATTTGATATATGTACATGAGTTAAACAATCATTGCTTATTCATTTGATTCTATAAAAAACTTCATCTTCGCTTTCTTTACTTCCTTTATACTTTTTTCTACTTTTTGGATTCTCGATTGATTTGTTGTTCGTGTCTAGAGCATCTTTTTCTGGTGTGTCAGCAAATATCTTGCTTTATGTTACAATTTACCCCGAGCTTGAACTTTTGCGTTTTATCTCAGCAAACGAGAAACTAAACATCAAATTACTAAAATGCATTAACATTATAATAAACCAATGTGTACTGATTCGTTTGCGACAAAGAAGCAAAAATTCAAACGGTTTCTAATGACGGTTAATTGAAATGAAAGTGCTAAGACAACATTTACTTACGTGCTCTGAATACTAAAACTTTGGGCTATAACCACAAAATGAATACATAACGCCCGTTTGTGTCACTAAAACCGACAGTGCTAATATCGTCAAACAGCTCTCGCATGCTGTGGGTTATCAGATTTGTCGTCCAAAAGATTTTATCCCGTGCTACAACCTACCCCGGTCTTCCCTACCTACAATGAAAACTACTGTTTTATAAAAATTGTAAATTATTTCCGAAAAAAATTCTTAAAAAGGCTTATTTATCCGGCGGCCATAGTAGCGTACCCCCTTAATTGTTGAGGATACTGGTTTTGATTAATTGAAAAGTATTTTCTGAATGAGCCGAGAGACTCGAATTTTTGATTGTAGGTTACGCAAGAACACGTAATTACACATAACTGTTTCATTGTCTTGAGATGTGTTCTTGTTTATTGGGAAAATTTTTGATGACACACGCGGCACGCGCAACGGCCTGTTAATGGACAGACGGGTATAGAAAGAATCGGATGTCACGAGTGTCATATGTCGGTTCGATTTCTGCAGCTCACTCGGACGCAGCACGCGATACGTATGCAACTGCGATAGCTCGTTACCTGAACGGATTGGAAATCGAATTCGATTGGAAAGATCGAAAGTCAGTGGAAATCGTTTACACTTTTCCTTCGTCGATCATAGGAGAAACTTGGAAGGCTTATTTTTCTATGCCGAAAGATCTACGCCTCCTTCCGACTTTCTTTTTTACGTGGGGACAGAGACGCAGAGATTTTGAAGCACATGAATGCGGATGCGTAGACATCGATCGCTGAAATTATTCTAGAAGAAAGTTTACATTTTTCTTTACAATATAATAAGAGAAGCCAACCCAAGAATACTGATATTAGGTAATAAAATCAACAGTCCTTGTAGAAAACACTGTAAGTGCCAAAAATCAAATTCTATACTATAGTATTACCATTATCGCGTAAATCATTTTCCTATAATATTTGTTTGTTTGTTTTTTTTTTAATTTGGACATTTACAGTTTTCGACAAGGACTCTTCAATTATCAAATCACCTCCCATCATGCTCCATCACAAGTAACCCGCGACGAAATAATCCCCTAGATTGTGAAAAAGAGCACAGAGTTCAGTGAACCGTTTCCAAAAATCGATCGTTTCGCAGGCCAGGGGATCGATATCGCGTCGTAACCGATCTCCGGTCAAGGAGCGCGTGGGTGTGCGATCTTGTGAGCGGGGCCGCGCCGAAGATTATCTCCATTATCTTGCTCTATCGCGCACGATCCTAAGATCTCACCCCGAGATACGATCGCGCGAACGATCCACGGATCTTTCTCGCGGTGGTAGAGTAGGGCCGCGACCGGTCGCTCCATTACCGATCCACCATCCTGATCGTGGTCCCTTTCCCTCCTATTTCGCACGAATCTCCTCTTGGCGCGATCATCTCGGATCGATTCCTAAGTAGACGCATTCGAATCCGCCGTTCGTCGAATCACCGCTACGTTCCCACTCGCCGCAACGCGTCCCCCGAACAATCGCTGATAAATCTGTCTGCTTGGAGTTCGACGCCGCTTGACAGCTTCGAAACTCGGACATACTTACCGGAGAGGCTCCTTTCAAGACTCATTTGTTTCGTGGTATTAAAGGTGAAAAGGTGGATACTCCTTATAACGCGTAGATAATCTTTGTATAATGAAATCGTGAATGTCATTGTGAGCGATGGTGATGTTAGCACTGCTGACGTTCTGGCAATTTCAATGCACAAGGAATAGTATCATCCTCTTGTTTCGCTAATGCTTAGTAATTGAAACGAACCTAGGTAGTTTCTAATCGTTTAATCGCGCCTCTGAATTCATTTAAGGGGGAGCCTGGTGTAACTAACTGAAAATCGACGCGTTTTTCGGGAATTTTTTTTAAAGAAAGTATTCAATCGATGTTTCTGAAACTTTCAGGATATTGTATTATCAGATTAAGGTAGATAAAAAAATAATTAAAAGAGGGCAGTAAATAGTGGAGTTTGGGATTTTTTTTTCAAGAGAAGTGTCATTTGTTCAAGTTATGAATTTATACGGTTTGTGCGTGCACTCATACACTAAATAAAAATTGTTCGATTTTTGGATTTAGATGAATACAGTAGAGACTACGTTGCCCGCAGTGGAACACTTGCGTCGCCAACGCACTGGGCATAAGCCCATATAACTCTGTTATTGGCTGCTCTGTTTTAATAATTTTTTTTGTTTGTCTATCTTAATATGCTAATACAATATCCTGAAAGTTTCAGAAAGATCGATTGAATATTTCTTTAAAAATAAATTCCCAAAAAATGCCTTGATTTTCAACTAGTTACACCAAGCTCCCCCCTTAATTTTAATAATCACCCGACTACTTTTAGAGACCGCAGAATCTGCTTCAAATTTGTATTCTTCAAATTCCTCCTATCATTGTTCAGCCATCCGTTCCACGACGAAGAAGCAAAAGCTGCCCTCTTCGCCGGGGAGGCTTCACTCGGTCCACCGTCATGCATCGGTGTATCAGCACGTCGTCCAGACCCGCGGTATCGGTTTGGCGATCTCCGGGCGATTTGTCAGCGGTCGACCGGTCGTGTAGCAGCTTATCAAATATATATCGAACACAGTTCCCATCGTGTATTTACTGGCGAACCCTGTGAGCCTACGTGTACGCGTGCACGTGCTTCTGGCTCGATTCGATCAATCGGCGCCGAAGTATCGGTGCACTATGCCTCTCAAGGCCTTAACAATTGTCCCTGCATCTTCCACCAACGTATTCCCTAACGCACGCCACGAAATTCATCGCTCCTTTCCCTAGGATAGATTTGTGGTTACTGTTCACGATGAAATAGTCAGCCCTGAGGGAAAGACACCCAAGTTAACCGATAGCTGAGACAGGCGACACTTGATACCCTGAATCACCTGGCTACAACGAAGGTAGCCATAAACAGGAGATATATGCCGCGTTTCTGGAGATATTAAGAGTGTTTCCCTCGATCTGATACAAGCAGCCAGACCCTGATATTAAGAGTGACCCTGCGTCCTGGCCAATGTGAACGACATACCGTTACTTCTCCCGTGTTATAGCCCGAAATTATTTCGACTCCGTGGCAGGCCTCGGTCGACCGGTTCTCGTTATCTCGGCCGATCCTTCCGAAAACTCTTTGATTGCGAGACATTCCAGCCGAGAGCTAGGACCAGCGAACTGACCGATATAACGGAGCGAACTAGAAACTGTTTAATCCCATAAATCGAGCGTACTGGAGATTTAACTGTTCCGATGGATTTGCCAGAATCTGGCGTGTTGCGAATAAATTGTATTGCTCTAAAGGCACAGGGCTTCAAAGATTCTATCTGAACTTTTCATGAACCATAAATTATCGACAACAGAAGACCTTCTAAGAATACAGAAACTGCCATCCTTTCTTCCACCGTCTCAGAACGCGTATCGTCCCATCGAGAGCACGCACGGGATTCAACGAAAGAATCCGCGCGACGCAGCCGTCCCCCGCGTTCGACCCGCTCGGAAACGATCGCAATGCAGCCCGAGTTTAACTCCCCGAGTTCTTTCTCACGACTAATCACGCGCGATTCGATAACGAACAGCCCCGGCTAATCCCCGTTTATCGCTGCGTGCCCGTGGTCCGCTGAGCTTCACGCTCCCGGCGATCTCGATAAGAGCGAGGAGGCCGAGGCGCGCAGCCGCCTTCTAAATACTGGTAATGGCGCTTAATATATCGCCGGCAGATAACAATCGTCGGAGAAACGCGGCGATACGCGCCTCCGGACTTTTACCAGGCTTTATCTGCCCGCAACGGGCCTCCTCGTATAAAGGATCGCGCGAGAAAACGAGCGAGCTCAGCGAGCTACGCCTGGGTCCTCTGCCGTTTCCCTACCCCCTCGACGCCCAACCCCCCTTTCGGTTCCTCCTCGGGGATATCGTACCCTCGGCTCACCACCGCGCCCTTCAAGACAGATCCGTCTCGCGTGCGAATCGCGAGATCCCCTTCGGATAGCCTGACGAGCCGCGCAACCGCGTCCAACTCGGCAATTAAACGTTTCAGGGAGACTTTAATCAGCTCTCGTCGAGGCGCTCGATCTTGGATAGACGAGGACTTGATTGGCTTGCGCGGTTGATGTGCGTAGACTGTGGAAGTGATGGGAGAAGAGGGTCGAAAGGAAAGGCGATTTTCTGAACACGTTGTGGTTTATATTGAGGAGCTTGATGAGGTGTAGCCAGAGGTGGATTTTGAGATTTGGCGGCTCTAGGCTAACAAGTGTCTGCTGCCTTTTCTGTGAAATATCATTAAATAATTTAATTGCAAAGAGTCGAGACAATTTCAAACTTAATTCAATATGGATACAGACATATGAGTTTTTGTTAATTTCTTACTCTCCCTGTGTTTAAACATTTTTCGCCAAAATTAGTCGCTCCTCAAAGTTTGCCGCTTTTCAAAATTGTCGCTTCTCAAAATTGGCGATCCTCAAAATTATCACTCTCCAAAATTTGCCGCTCTCCAAAATTTGCGACCCTCAAAATTATCACTCTCCAAAATTTGCCGCTCTCCAAAATTTGCGACCCTCAAAATTGTCGTTCTTCAAAATTTGTCGCTTCCAAAAGTTTGTCGCTCTTAAAAATTGTCACTCCCCAAAATTATCGCTCTCCAAAATCGCGGCACCCGAAAATTTGCGCACCGTATGATGTACCTACCAAATTTCTTTCTGTTAGTCATTATCGATGTTTTGCCATAGCCGAAGATAAATATCTTGCATTCATCTTTATAATTCGACGAGGAGCATGCAGATGTTTAATAGACCCTGTTTTTCAAGAAACTCGCAAGCAGAGATTTCTGTATCTCAGAAGAGACCCCAGAAAATCGTTCTCGATCTGTGTGGTTCGCGCAGAGAAGCGCCTGCGCGGGAATCACGCTATTTACAATAGCCAAACGCAGTAAATAATCCATCGCGACTGTTACAAGACGACCGACTTCTGCGAACCGGCCGCTCCGTAATTTTCGACGTAATAAAGAATCGCATATATGGAGATTCCATTACCGGGCCCAGCTCTTTCAGGGTCGCCGGAGTATTAAGCAAATTTATACGGCACCTGGCTGTCATAAAAGACAGGCGGCACGCCGTGGCGGCTCGATCGCGTCATCGCGATCGTGCTTTCGTCGCCGTTTAGCGCGTCCCCGGTTAGGGTACCGGGGGAGACCGTTTTCGTAATTCCACCAGCCACCGTTCGACGAATCGCGAAAAAAAAGGGAAGCCTCGCTAACGAGAGGAGGACGGAGTAAAGGCGTATGGAAACGGCGACAGAAGGCAGCGACTGTCGTGGCGGAGAATCGAGAACGACCGTGGACCCGCGCGGATACCAATGACATCCGCGTGCATCCGCCGAGGGGGCTCGTCGCGGGGTCAAAGCATGATGGCGGCGAGGGGCGAGAAGCAGAGTGTCGAGAGAGGCGAGGAGGAGGTCAAGAGGCTGCCGGCCAACGCGGAGGTTGACGGATAAACATAATGATTTAATGACCATTTCGTACGCGAACGACACGAAATTCTATGATCGCGGCGCCTAATGACACGGCACTTGCCACGAGGCTGCAATTATTTTGCGGCACGTTGGACTCCAGTGACGTCACCGCCGGTACCTTCTCACGCCCTATGACCGGCCAACGGAGAAAGTACACTCCGCCCTAGAAGCTCCTCTTCTCTCCACACCACCTCGCTCCCCCGATCGCTCGTATCCCGATTAACCCCCGTCTTCATTCAATTTTCCAGGAGACTCGATCGCTGGCGTCAGATAGGATTGCTCGGTGGTACGGCGTACCGGGCGAGTCACGAGGGGCGATAGACCGTTGTGCCCAGCGCAGGATCTTTTGGAGCGTTCGTTACATCCTAGGCAGTGTCGAAGGTGTGCCCTGCCCGCGGTCAGGTGCGAGGTTACCGATCTCTCTCTTTCTCTCTCCGTCCATCTGCGCGCTCCTTGTCCTTCTCGTGCTTGTGAGTAACGAGGAACTATCGCGATTTCACGGACCAGGAGAATCTCAACCGCGCCGGGAATTCCCCTGGAGATGTCTGGGTATAGTAAAGAGGTTCGACGAAACTGGCGAAATGCTGTGCGTTTCGAATGATAATGGAGAGACTGCGGGCAAGAGATTCTGGGATCGAAATGGAGCTTCGCTCTTGCTGATCTTAAGTTCTACTAAGTACTGCTTCCGTCTAAACGTGCGAGTCAACAATGAGAGTTTACACGAGACAAAAGTCTCAGCAACAACTAAATGTAAATAATATATTCAGTCACGAGGAGTGAAATAATTGTCTCATGAGATTAAAGTCTCACGTGAGACGCGACGTTTTTATCTCATCCTGAATTTGCACGTTTAGAACTGTATGTGTTACAGGAGATCTCGGTTCCTTCAATACAGCAGCTTCACCGCGGCACTCTCAAGGCGAGGGACCATTGCTGTCATTTTTATGAATCAGTGGGAATTAAAGGAACAGATTCCTCGGTGGAATGCGATTCGACGGAACCGTTGACCAGCCCATGAAGAATATTCAGCTGTGATCGATGTGCCAACGGGTACGGCACCGCTCGATCGGCGAACGATTTAAATAAAATATCAATTAACGCCTCGCGAGGCCGCTTGAAAATCCGTGTGCGTGCGCGGCCGGGGTCGTGTTCGATATAAATCAGATTGTATCACCGCCGGTGCTTCGTTAATCTCCCGGTGGATCTCGCAGTCTCGTTCGTTGGGCAATTATCGCCGATCCATCGACGCAAGCAGGAAAATGTCACCGTACGCGCGCACCCATGGAACCGTGGCTTCTACGTTGTCGCCGGTTTTTTCCTTCTGTCCACCGTCCCGACTCCTTTTTTTTCTCCGTTTATCCCACACTGCGCCACGGCGGATAATTACATCCGCGCGCCGAGAAATTCGATTCATCTCGATCGAGAGGCAGCGATTAGTTCAGCCGCGGAGGACGCGACGCTGTCACTCCGGAAGAAAAATGATCCCCGCGGTTATGTCACCGCGGATCCATAAATTGCGCGCCGAGGGAACTCGCGATCCTCCTTCGAGAGGCGGAATTACGCGACGCTCGGCGAGCGAGAAATAAACGTGATTGCGCCGTTCTAGAGGACGGTATTGTGCGCGGACGACGATAAATTTTCTATTACGGCGCGACGTTAATACACATTTGAATGATAACGCTCTTGCAATGCCAGCGGAAGAATCCTGCGAAGCGGATAGTGCTACGTCTCGCGCGCGCTTTAACGATGATTGTTTTGCCGCTCGTCGAGGGCGATAGAGGAAGTGGAGGACTTCTGATGGAAGGATCTACGTCTGTGCTGCTGCACTGTATTGTGCGAGGAAAACGGAGGATGTTCGACGCTGATGAAACATGGAAGGCTATTTGAAGAGTGAGAGGGAAAAAAAAATGGGAATGTCCATTTGTTGGTGGCAACTGGGACTACAGAACTGTCGAATCAGAAAAGATTAGTACTAGTAGTCGAGCACTTAAAGCTAAACTGGAATGAACAATTCTAAAAAAAAAAATAAATAAACAATGTTATAAAATATATAAAATGTATTGAAGTAATTCAAATGTATTTAATGTATCACTCAAAATTATTTGTTAGTATAAAATAAAATTTCGGGGAACATAAACAATTAGCGGTAAAAATAAAGTGTCCGAATGCTTTAACAATCGACCGCTTAACTCTTAGTCGACTGAACCGATAGGTAATAGTCGACCATCTTTTTTAATATGAAATTCAAAATAGGTTATGTGCGCATTATAAACTAAAATTTATTTTTAAATATAATGCGCAACAACGGTGAATAGTTAATACTGACAGGAATAACGCGTAATTAAAATAAGTTCTTTTAAACAGTTTGTCAAAATTTTAATAAGGTAAAGTATAATTAACACGTGGTCGACTTTTAGCGTTCATTGCAAATGCAGTTAGCTTCAGAAGTCGGCCGCTGTGGTCGAGTATTGAAAATTGAAAAGGAATGATGATCCAGTTACAGACCTCCCACAAATAAATAAATTATCCCATTTAATTTTCATTTTTTAAGTGCATATAAAATTGTTGATGCTTTTTCAGTGAAATAGCATAATTTTACAGTAAAAAATGTTTAGAACTGAACTACATTTGTCGTTTCTATTCAAAGCGCATTTATGCTTCTCGTGTTGAAAAACAGCAATGGCACATATAGAATAAAAATTAGTTTACAAATCACTTTCAAACCATTCCTTTTTTTTTTACCTATGAAGAGCGCGTTTTGTCGTATTTTAAAGTTAGAGATTCAAAATATAATATAAAAGTGTCAATTAATAAATGCTTTATTTCAGTACTTATTTCTTTACCTAAGCTAAACAATAAAAGTGGTCGATTACTAGTGTTTCCACACTAAGTAGTTCCCTTGACACTAAATGTCCTTACTCTTCGCCCCTTAACCTTCATTTTAGATGCTTCTATCAATTTTGTGAAGCGTAGTCTTTCAGATCGCAGTAATATTCTGTATTGAGTGGAATAGAGATGGTTGGTTATAATGGAATAGAAAGGAGAGAAGGTGAAATACATATTTTTAAAACGTAATGAATAAAATCGATGAAAATGCTCCACCCACGTGGTAAAATGTAAGAAACATTTATTTGAGACTGTGTGAATTCAATCTTCCTTCCAACCATAGATCTAACGATTCCAAGAGTCGTTTCCATCTCGCGATATCTCGATCAGCTTAATTTACGACGTTCTCTCACCGTTCCCCTTCGAAAACTTTTAATACCGTCAATCCGGTCTAACCACTGTTTCCGTTCATTTCGAAGATTTCACCTTTGGGAAGTATTTATCGCACCATGGATCACAAGCATTCCTGTTGCTTCTTTAGTTACTTTGGGTTTATTCTGAATTTTTTCTGTCGCTGGAGGACATTGTCTTAGGTTAACAGATTTATCTATTTATCCACTTTCAGAACACTTACATAATAGGTATATCGATTAGAAAGCGTGTGTTAGTTATTTAAAAAGGGCAACACTCCTTCATTTCTTTTCCCCTTTCCAACGATTCCTATACCAAAAAATACACGTTTGAGTGTCCCTATATCGACCAGGAGGACGGCTCAGGTTTTCATTGAAAAGGGCCAACGAAATGTATGCAACGAAATCGACGGAGGACCGTTTAATCGACAAGAATTTGCTCCGACATCAAGATCGTCGCCATGGGCGTTCCGAGCGTCACAAATTACGATACTCGTGTTCTCGCTCTCATCCTTTCTTCCCGGTCCTCGCGAAGGGGTGTTCGTCCTCGCTCCTAGGCCACCAGAAGCATAAATTTCGTCGGTATCGTTCTCTTTCGTTCCTTCCCCCTGCTAAGTCGTTCTGCGCCCCGTGGCTTTTAACGGGGACCACGGTAGAGACGCTCACAAATCAGCTGAACCGTCCACGCGCGTAAACTAGAGTATCGATGTCACGCAATCTCGGCTCCTTCGATCGTGTAGGATGCTTCACGAAATCCGTGAATAAGCTGAGAAGTTACGACTTCTATTAAAAAAACGATCTTCGGGCTAAACACGGGTGCTATCCTAATTCGGTAGAATTCCACGGATTACCTTCAGATTTGGCTTATTAGTTATTCTAAGCCTGCTGAACTGCTTCGCTATTTGCTAATTCTTCTGCATTTTTACACGGATCTTGCAAAATATTCGGCCCTTGAAATGCAAGCAATTTCAGAGGCTCGCTGGAAATACAATAACTACACTTAAGTGTTTAAATTTGCAATCCCTACATTTCTGTTGCTGTTAATTCAAATTGTGGCTCGAAGAAGTCCACGCATCCTCCCTCAAACTTTTAAGTAATTTCTACTCGAAGCTCACTATATCTCCTCGTCACTTACATACATTTCGCTGGAGTCACTAACAAGACTATGATACTCGCTCCTACGGAGATCAGTTTCACAAGTAAACGGTTAAACGATTGAATAAACTGTTCCTGGAGGCGGCCAGCCTAACGACGAAGAAGCTTCGTCTTCCTGACTTCGTTTCGCCACGAGGGATCCTCGTGAAGCGACCCGTGGATGTGCCCGCGTGTACGTGAGCACGACATGGATATACTCCAATTCCAGTTTCACCGAATTATCATAATGACCTCCGGCCGTGGTCGGAGAGATGGAGGTCGATTTCTAATTCCCCGTTTGCGGTGCTTCGCCGGGCATCTCCATAAATTCAGAAGTTTACGCGCGTTTGCTTAGTTTTTACGATCCGCCCAGTTTTCAACCGGCTGCCTCCGCTCCGTTCGCCAGCGGCGGCGGCGCGCCGCGGCGGACCCGTCCGAAATCGGGCGGTAGCGCTCGATCGACTCTTGTCTCTCGATTGTCCCCGATTCCATGGATTTCACAACACAACGCTTCGGCCAGCGAGTCCAGGAACGCCGTCTAATCGATCCGTCGCCCACTAATCGAGGCTATTTTCGAGCGATCGTGCGCGCCCCATTGACCTTCCGAGCACCATTTCTGTCGTTTTTCCTAATAGATGTCCGTTTCAACTGGGTATTTGAAATGTAGGCGATGGAGGCGCGAGTCAGGACGAAGGAAAAAGCGATGTCTCGGAGGTCAATTTAAGGGGTGGTATCGACAGTGGTCGTTTGCTGAGAGTTTAATGTATTCTTGTGGGGTAAATTGCGTGACAAGGGAGAGAAGAAAGCGATTTTGGCGAGCGTGAAGTTTGCTGAACACTTCACGCGAGGAAAAATCGCATCTCTCCCGTGTCACGCACAATAATTTTTTCAACACCTGCACGAAAGGTGTGTTTTTGAAAGCCAGAAAAAGCCAAAAAATATGCAAGTTCGATTACGTTTTTATAGAAATAAAAAGAAAGATACTAAAAGCATTGCTTGCGATAAAGACTCCACTTTTTGGTTATCTCGCCTTTCCATAAATTTGTTGTACATCGTCTATATTTCTTCCAATATCACTATCACTCTGGTTATCACTAATTTTATCTTTTAATGAAAAGAGGTGTTGTGACTAGCGATGAGCTCAAGACCGATCGAATCGCTTAGAATCTATAACAATGTTTCGAATCACTTTGAATCTATTAGTCATGGTCACCAAGAAAATCGAATCACTTCGAATCCCGGGCGAAAGTTTGGAATCGCTTCGAAAGCTTCAGATTGCTTCCTATTATTCGAAAACAAAATTGATTGAAAGTCTTGATAGGTCTTGAATTGGAGTGTGCAGATAGTTTCGTGTTTCGAGGCTGGGGAACCCGAACTTCGGAACGAGTCGCAAAAATTCAGGGGGGATCGGGCGGGATCTCGATACTCTCGAGTTTTTCCAACTCGTTTCGAAGTTCGGGTTCCCGAGCCTCGAAACACCAGACGATCCTCACACTCCTATTCAAGACATATCAAGACTTTCAAGAAATTTTTGTTTCGAATAATACTTAGTCGAAACGATTCGAAGCGATTCGAAACTTTCGAACCGATTCGAAACTTTCAAACCGATTCCGAACTTTCGCCCGGGATTCGAAGCGATTCGAAACTTCAGTCCAGAATTCGATTTGCTTGGCGACCATGACTAATGAGATTCGAAGCGATTCGAATCTTTACAGAATTGAATAACTTCGAATCGATTGCGAAGTTGCTGTCTTGAGCCCATCACTAGCTGTGACAGCTGTAATGCCAACATAAACACACATGATCGATATCGATTATTCGACCAATTGCTTCTTTATAAATACCACAGGGTAACCCCACATTCACTGAGCTCGCAAACTCAAGTTTCCTTGGGAGCAAAGTAAAAAATGCGAATACGCATACGCGAAGTCTTTTCCCCTT
Source organism: Andrena flavipes (assembly GCA_963971345.1). Lineage (NCBI taxonomy): Eukaryota > Metazoa > Arthropoda > Insecta > Hymenoptera > Andrenidae > Andrena > Andrena flavipes. The sequence continues at coordinate 47,303,656 of OZ020480.1, forward strand.
GGGAGAAAAGTAGAAAACGCGAAAAGCCTGCAATTGGTCATTTTTCGCCCGCTCAGCAGGCGCTAAAGAGCACACATTTTCATGCAGGCGTAGAAAAAAGTATTTTCTGCTTTCTAATTATAATTAAATTGAGGAGTATATGAAACATGTATTTTCACTTGAATTTTCCAAAAAGGAATTAAACCTACATTGTAGTGTTTTGTGCCACTGGGGGATGTAGTTTAACATTATTAAGGCGGTGCCATCAAAATTTGCTTCACGGTCAAAAATGGAAATATGTCCTATTGAAAAATCATAAACAAAAGAACGTTCACGCTCTTCGCTATTCTACTACTTAATAAACTTTCTCCCACGAGTCAGTAAGCATCAGAGAAAAGTACCAACGTCCTGATTAGGTGTCATTTATTTAGACAAAGACGATCCGTCGAATCACCCAACACCCCCACCTTCCCTTAGAAAGCTACGAGCGCCAAGCCCGCTTCCACGCCAGGAAATCGATTCCTCGCCCCTTTCATCGAGCGCATCAACCGCGGGAACGCGACGGCGCAAGCTACCCGCGACGTTCACCTCGGATTACACGCACACGCGTCTCGTCTATCGTCTAGCGGCGAACACGCCGTGACACATGGTAATTAATAAGTTCCAGGGAGGCCGCGGCGATGAAACGCGCGGAACGGTAGAAGAAAGCGGGGCTCGAGCATTTCACGCCTATAAATAAGCCACGGTGGGGGGAGGAAGACAATAAAAATCTCGAACAAAAGGCCCACGGCTGCGAAATTTAATAACGATCCGCGGAGGCCGCTGATTACGCGTCCCGCGGCAGCCATTGACGCTCAACCGTCCCCATCGGACGTGCGGTGCCAATGGAAGAAAGTCGTACATCTTTCACGGCGCGGCGCACGAATCAGCCGGCCCTTAACGTGTAATTCCGTGTGTTAACGTTATTATAACGCGGCTGGTTCCCAGCCCAGCGAATGATTGTGCGGTTAAAGAGCGCGGGCTCTGGCGCCCATAGACCCGCGCCGGCCTCTACAAAGCAGCTGACTTGTAAAGGATGTAGACGCCGGTACGTCCGTTAATAGCTGACATCGTGAATGGCGGGAATTTCATGCCTTTCCCGCCACGACAGGTTCCTATCCACCTCTTGCTTTTCTTTCGCTCGTTTCGCGTCATAATGAACGAGACATCTGTATCCTTGACGGGACCGATCTAGCTCCGGTTTCATGGGATACCATCCACGCTCCGGCCTTGTTTCCGCCGGAGGAACGCCTCCGAAGGATCGACCCGTGTCTCCGATTGTTCGGCGATCGAGGAGGATCGATGACGGTCGATGAAGCTTTGAGAATCATCGCTGCCCCGCGAGAGATCGGTGTGTATCATGTGGATCACGATCTTCGAGGACACTTGGGCTTTGTATCGATTCAATCGTGGGGCAATTGAAGGAATAAGTTTTATAAACCCTATGTATTCAGGAGTGAACTACTAACCAGCCGCCTAACAGACTCCACCAACGCTGGTCCCCCGAGGTTTCTTAATTCAAACTTCCTCTTAAGGGGGTTCCTGATCCCATACAATTATCGTAGATGCGCATTATCAGTGTCCTGATGAGGTAGCTCAAGACAAGCTAGTGAATTCTGTGACGGAAGACGTAGGATTGTCTCAGTCCTAAATACAGTACTGCCTACAGCTACTCTGTAGCAATCGATAGAACATGTTTCATCAGCCCATCGCTGGAACGGGATAAACTAAGGGGACCCGATTTTGCTTTCCACAGAATCACTTTATTCAACGGTGAAAGTTCGATCTTGGAAAGCTCGTATATATGGAATAAAAATGCCACCACTCTGCTAGCCTACTCTACCCTTTCATTCTCTGCGTTTGCATAGATATCCTCAAGCTATCCAGCAACGCGTCCATTGATTAGACAGCCTCCACTGTCGCCGTTGCCCAAGCCCGGGGATTATTCAATTTCAGCTCTCCATCGAGGGCCTCAGTCGCCGTGAGCCTTCCTTTTTTCCCACCCTCTCAGGCCCGTGCCTCCTTGGCGGTTCGATGCGTGTTTGCTGACACCCAGCCTGGGTGTCCTGGCGCGAAATCAATGCACGTGTAGGCGCGTGCACATGGCCGGGATCACGGTGCAAGATTCTCGGCCCGCTCGCCCGTAAACACAGCCGACGGGCTTTTCCGTTTAGCCGATGATTTACGGCGCGAACGTGTCTCGGGAGGTGTCGATCGCATAATAGCGAGTCCTGTCGCCGTCGATCGCCGGCCGATACGGTAATCACGGGGTGGCATCTACCTGGCCCTGGGTGATCATAACGATAATGGCCGCTTCGCGGGGAAGACTTCATCCTACACCGCCGTGTGCACCGGCTACGTGGTGTTGCCGCGATCTTGGCCCCTGCGCCGTCGTTGTATCACCCGCGTGCAAGTGGAAAATAGGTCTGGGTCCAGCCTGCCATGGGATTCGAGGCAGTGTCCAATTTCTTGTGATTCTTGCGTAATTAATCCCTGTGCTGTTTCCATAATTTAGGTATCACTATGTTATTGCCACGAGAGGCACAGTTGTCAAATTCCTCCTCATAACTCTTATACGCTCTAACGATGTTCCTATGTATTCCTACAAAGTGGCTACTCCGAGAAAAGACACGTTCACCAAAATCGTCTAGGAAGTACGTTTAGAAATTCAAAGGCGTTTCACCGTCTCGCCTCGCGCTGGCACGTTATTTATCGAGCACCTGTTACACGGGACAGCGTGTAACGAAATTATCATAACTCGACCGATCCCTCGACCTCGACTCCGATAGGACCCATCCTCCGCGCGACTTATATTTAGACACGGTCCGTACCACACAACGTCGCACTCGTTCCCGTCGTAAAGATCCGCGGAGAAAAAAATATTTGATCGCATCTCATTCAGCCCGGGCCACGGATCGGCCGAACACTGGTTTCCACGCGTAACGCGAACAGCCTTAAATATTCATCAGGCCACGGGCACGAGGAACGGGCGCGCGAAGAGATGTCGTCGGGGGCGAGAGGGAAGCAACACTTTACGATGGCAGGTATTAATTTACCGAATAAAGATAACACGGGGCCACGGGACTATGGTAATCGGACAATTATGAATTCCGTGGAAGCAGAGCCGCGGCGGGTAAATCATCGCTCCCCGATTCCGTTACCGTCCATCATCTCGCTTGGCGATCTCATCGGTGTACTTTGCCCATCGCGGCCCGATAACTGCGCAACGTTTTACGCGGCTCCGAGGGAGAAGGGAGGAAAGGGGAAGTGGTAATAAAAAAAAAATCACCAAAATTGACAGCAATTTGCGACGCTCGTAATCTTTAGTCCTCTTCATTCACACCGTGCGAGAGCGCGGGCGCGGGACCATCATCATCGACCGGATGAGGTCGAGAGACCATCCGATGCTACGTGATCGGTGTGGTGTTACAGCAATTTCTACGATACCAAGCACGTTGCCCTACGTACGTGAGCGACGCTGTCGTGAGCGTATCGCTCGAGCTAACAATGAGGAATCCTTAAAGGTGCCTTTGTGTATACGTGAAAATTGTGAAAAGAATCGGTACGGGCTCTATACACCTACGATACCACCGTAGGTATTCTATTTCATCCCGGCTTTCCACTTGTCATTCCCACGAGCAACTTGTGAAATATAGGGTACAACGATGATTCGAGATAAATTCAGCTGAGTTACTCATTTACGTGAGCGCAGTGACAGGCCGTTCTGTGATGTGATCCTGTTGGAGCAGACGGGGATACAGAGCTCGCTACGGTGGCCGTGTAACGTCCGATCGAAGCCGAATGTTAATTCGAACGGTGGATCGTAAATCCCGGAACTTGCCGCGGAGCAGCGTGTCCGGGGGAGGAAGAGAGGACGCGCCGAACGATCGTTACGTATCGCTAATGTCGAATTTATATTCGTCGACGATATTCTGGAAATAATTTTCGCGTATATCAACGTCTCTTTAAATATTGGCGGGGGCCGAGGTCACTCGGGCCCCGCTCCTTAGACAGATCGCGATCTGAAAAAATTCGTCGCCTGAGGCGGCCGTGGCCGCTCGGATGGCCGTTCCCCGATTTCAAAACCTCCCCGGGAGAGCAGCGCGGTCACATTTCACGCGAACTCTTGCCTACGCATCACGGCACCGAGAAATCGTAGCCATTAATGCCGCGCACCGTGAACCGTCTCCGTATTTAAACACGGTAAGGATAAATCATTGGGTAATCGACAGGAGGCTGTTCAGCCCGCTTCGGCGCGGGAGTGACGCCTCTGACGTCAACGACACGTGGGAAATCGCGGGTGAAAGTTTTAAAATGCTACGCGATCGATATCGGATGCGCATCGGCCCTCGTTTCTGGACCGTTTACCTTGTCAAGCTTGTTGTTAAGCTTGTTCGAATTCTTACCACCGCAATGGACGTGGGCGTGTTCTCGATGACCGCATATGTATTACCTACTGATTCCTTTCTTTGTATATTTATTGAGTAATAAAGACGAATAATAATAATAGTAACTATTCTTATTGTAGGCGGAAATGAGATCCACGGGCGATGGGATTCGAAGCCAAGACCTGCGGGTAGTGATGGGATTCGAAGCACTTCGAAGCGCTTTGAATGTATTTATTTATGACGAAAACTTTGAATCAGTTGGAACATGATACGAAGCTAAAAACTCTTCAAAGACTTGATATGTATTGAGTCCTGATAGGTTTTGAAAGTCTTGAAAGTCTTGGAAATGAACATCTGGTAGCCAAAAACTACTTAGCTAGGCTCATCAGCCAAAGGGTCTTGCCAGAGTCGCGGTCCGAAACATACCAAGACTTTGAATCAAGAGTTTCAAGACTTCCAAGACTTTCAAGACCTATCAAGACTCAAGACTTATCAAGACTTTCAAGAGTTTTAAGCTTCGAATTAAGTCGCCTGATATTCAAGACAGATTCAAAGCACTTCGAAGTGCTTCGGATCCCATCGCTATCTGCGGATCCTCTGCGTACTGACCAAGCGTATTACCAATTCCTCAACGCTTACTCGTTTCTAAACTCTACAAATATCAAAACTAACGGGGTGCCCCACCTATGCGTAAATCACACGATAAACCTAATCCAACCGCCGAATGCCTACACTATGCACCTTCGTACACCAACCTAAGCGCGCAGGCTTGATTTTTCCAAGCAATCCGCTATTACCACACTCAAAACCCCTTCCCTCCCATGAATGATCGAGTTCCTCCACCTGCAACGCGACCAAGCTACCACATCCTCCAAGATCCACGCAAGCCGAGAAGAGTGTCCCCGTAGAAGAAACAGAAGAAACGAATACAGACCACCCGTCCGTCCCCCGTGCCCAGCAGTCGGTTCCCAGCGCCGGGGGATTATTTATACCCTTACCCTGGGGAGGGGAACCGCGTGGCTGCCGTTGCTGGTGCATCGCCGCCGTAACTCAACTTAGAAAACAACGGCCGTGAGCGTGTGCATGTGTCCCAGGTAGCGGTAAATTAGTAGCGTGGGGCCCCGAATTTCGACCGCGGCTCAAACGACGAAAAGGAGGGGATCGGAGGGAGGCAGCGCAGTGGGGAACGGGGGTGTCCCCGGGCACCGCAGTGGGTTTCTACTACGCTTCCATCGGCGGACGTCCCGCGGCGCGACCCGGCACTCCTGATTAAAATTACTCCGCCGAGATCCGGCGAGATTTCCACGGCGAAATTTATGAAATTGTCCCGGTTTATTGTTTTAAATGAGCTTGCGTTCCCGAAGAGATCACCGCCGGATAAGGGGTTCCCTGTAAATCCAGGTCCACGGAGAGCAGAGCAAGACTGGGGACGCTGCGATGGGGGCGGTCGACCCCCTAGAGCGGGCACCAATCGTAAAAATCGTCCGAGGCTGGATGGAGAATTAAAGGTGGCTTCGAAGTGAGCGAACGGGCTTCCCAAGTACGAATGTGACGGAGGAAGATCGATGCGTTCCTTGGGCGAAGGTGTTGAGAAGATTCCAAGGCTAATCATGCGATATTCTAATAGGACCTTCTACTACTTCGAAGTTTGCTTCAGGTGCCAGCCACTTGGAGTTTAATGCTCCGGCGACAATGCCGCGAGGGAGTAAGATGAAATTCTGTCGCCGCGAGTGAAGCGCTCGCCGAGTCGAATACGAAAACGAAGCCACTCTTCGCGCAGCCGGCACGACTCAATTAAAAAAAAGCCTCCGCTTGGCATATACACGCACACGGACCGACCGCTATTAATCTTCCAGTTAACCTTTATGATTATGTTTTTGACGTTCCGCCAGTAGACCGGAGCCGATCGCTTCGCGCTGCGCCTGAACACACGCGGCGTCCCCGCGATGGAAACGCGACTGGCTCCGTGCGTGCATCGTGAGAAAATTATGAAATCTCATCTCGCGGGAATTCCGATGAAACAGCAGGTGCGGATCCAACAGTGCCAATCATCATCATGGAGTCGGCTCGATGATGACCAAGGGGTCGTCGCCGTATCGCGTCCGAGTTTAGCTCGATATCAATCTAATTTAGCGGAGGGTTTGACTTTGCGTGGATAACGGTCCTACAGGCATGGGAATCGTCATCCTTCGTTCTTCCGATGCTTGTTTTACAAATCCATTGATAGCTACGAGCGGCACTGGAAATGGCCGGTTTAGCCCACTTTCCTTGGGCCACGTTGAAGAAGATATAATACAGTGAGATGTTGTGAAATTAAAGAAGATGGAGAGGTGGAAATATGCGGATAAAAAGCCAAGAACAATTTAAAGATTCTGTTAGAGAATACGACTTTGTCCCGTCCCTTCGCTGGTTCAAGCTTCATAAGTACATTTGTCTTCAGCCGAACATTCGTTGTATCTTTCATCCCCACTGGCGACACCAGATCTGATCGGCGAAATTGCCCGGGCACAGTTTAAATTAATTAGTCGCCGTTTAAATTCGAGTTAAGTACGCGTAACAAACAGGTCCCACTTATGCTCTCTCCTGGAGCAGCGATACCCAATCGAGTGATCGTTAAAGTTCGGCCGGGCGGGCCGTCGAAACGGATGCGACGCCGAAATAAAGTTAATACGAGGAAGAGATTTCCCTCGGTCCTCTTCGCGGCCGATCGAACGGTCGTAAAAATTCCTCGGATCGGATGTGAAATTGGGCGTGAGCGGGTATTAAAATTAAGTTAATACGCCCGACAGTCTCATACCGCTTATTACGAGGCCGAAATTACGTCTCGGTCGTGTACGAAATTAGTGTAACACCAATTTAATGGCACCTTTGATGAGAACGATGCTCTCTGCTTCAGATTAAATGCACACCGACATTCGTATTACAGAGTGTCTCATTAATACAGGAATCCAATCGCCATTTCCTCGATCGCCCGAGGACTACTTCGTGGCAATAAAATTTTTTTCAATATTATCGAGATGAATGGGCTCAGTGATGACGAGCGAACCTGGGCCCAGTGATGAGCATTGAGACTCTTAGGGGGCCAAGTCACAAGGACCTTGTTCCCCGTGGTTTTTTCTTCTAACCGCAACGAGCGAGGAACGAGAGGAACGCGGACAGGAAAGAAGGGAGAGGGCCGATTAATAAATTCGCGATGTCCACTTCCGGTAACCGCACCGCGTGTCTCATTAGTTTCTTAGGCCCGGCTTAAAGAGAAATTAAATACAGCGTCCAAGGGATGGGTGTCGAGCCTGCGGTGGCCCCATGCCGAGTGCAGTCCTTATAATGAACGCTCGCAACATCGTCCTTAAGCGTAATGCTCGAGCATGCGATTCGAGCGACTGTGATTTCTTGGTACGAGAGAGCTTTTGAGGCGGACGATTCTTCGAGATATTTTGTTGGCTAACTGTTGGCCAGTTAGAGTTATCTGGCAGATATCTGGCACATGCCTATTTCTTCACCTCCAGTCTTTAGTTATCTGCCAGTTGTCCTCCGGTCAATTTGACTATAGGTTCGTGCAGCGGATAACTGCTGGAACTGCCAGTTAGTGCGTTTTTGCACTAGTGGGGGAAGTAGGAAATGTGAAACAGGGAACAGAGATATGCTTGTGGAATGTTCTGGACGCCATTGTATACTTTGCGACACCAAGCGATTTTAGCTTTGCTGAAAAAGGCGTTTCGACGAAAAAATCATTTAGAAATGGAAATGATCATGAATATTAACATTTTTGAACATTTGGAGAAAGAAGAGGATGAAGAAATATTTTGTAGAATCAGGCAACGGTATATATTAAGAATGACGAAAGATCATGTGGATTGCTGGGATGATATAAATTTTTGATGGCCTTTTTCAATAGTGTTCAACAGCGCTCAATAGTGTCAATCAATTGAATCGATCACTGGTGATCACCATGCGATCACTATTAAACAGCTTCATAATGAAGTTGTAGTTTTACCCTTTTTTTTTTTTTGCGGCGTTGCCGCGTCAAACTTTCAGTCAGTTAACTTTAGGATCCAAAAGCCATCTGGGAGATAGCGTCTAGCTGGCCGCTAGCTAACCGGGACTTAGTCCAGGATTCGAGCGGGGTGAATGTGGAATAGAAGAATGCCAAGTATAAAATACATTGCAGTTGGGCGACTGAAGTGTGTTGTGGATCGCAAATTATTGGCGAGTCAAGTAATCAATAATAATTATAATAATTCGTCTCTATTCTAGGATTATTCGAATTTTCACCCTGTGATAATACCTCGCAAATTACCAAAGACGCCAATCTTCGACGGCACAAATGAATGGCACAAGTGGACTAAAAAAGGTGTGCAAGAAGAAGTGACAAAGGTGAAGGAAATACTAGCTTGACAAAAACTTTTCTTTCGCGTCCACCACGTCAATTAAACTCGTGTTTACGAGGATGCCTTTATAACCGAGCGTTGTATCCCATCGATCAGAACGGGAATGACGCAAAAACCGTAATGGTTCTTCGGGCCGCAGAGAAATTCCTCGACGAGGAAAGCCGTCGATTTACGCGACAAAGTGACGCAGGGTCGACGGAGCCTTTCGCCCAGGTTAATCCACTTGTCGGCGTTCGTGATTTAACGTGCGATTGCACACTTTCTGTCGCGCGTTGCGGAATCTCGTGAAATATTGTGATTAATGCCCTTTTATCGCCGTTGCGCGTCGCCCCTATATTTCACCATCGCCTGCAATCCTTCCCCCGACCAGCAACGATCCGATAAAAAATTCTCAAAAACCGTTCCGAACTTGGCACGTAGCAGAGCCTGTTCCTTTAATTGCCAGGCGTAAGCCGAAGAAGGCTTCGTCGATAAGATTCTCGGATACGGCATTAACCCACCACGCGGTCCACAAAAATTCCACCCTTTTCGGAAAATGTTAGAGCTTTTATCGCGATCCATCAGACGGAAACGCGATTTTCGTTCTGTCTGGCAGTCGGCCGCGCCGGGGCGCCGATGCTCCGACGTAAATCACCAGAGCCACGCGGTGGTTTTCCGTTGCCAGCAGGGCACCGGGGCCCCCGCGCGGGGCCCCATGGCGGTGTAAATGTATAAATACCAGCCACAAATCTGCCAGCCGGCTAATTTATAAATTTCACGCCGATCTCGTAAATGCGTTTCTGATTTAGCGCGTTTAAATTATCGCTAAACCACTTCTAACTGCCCGGCCGTGTAATCTCTCTCATCCGCGGCACGCCGCGGTCCCCACACCCCCTAACGTGTTGGTATTACCGCTTTCGATAAATGGCGTCCGCATAATCGCCCGCTATACCCCCGCGACCGTACTCCCCCTCCAGGGGCCGGCGAGAAAATATGGAGATCGGCAGATAAGAGGCGACACCGCGATTTTCTGTACTTACACGCTCCGCCATTCGGATGCCCGACGCTTTTCGGAATGCTTGCGCTTCTCCTCTTTATCTGGACTCCTCTCGGCCTGCGCGTGCGAGACATCGTTAAGATTAATTATCCCTCCCGGTGGAATCGCGAGACACTCGAATCGATTAGCGGTTATTAGGGGCTATTTGTAGGCACGTCTCCCTTCAAGGCTATTTTCTAATCGACTCTCTCGTGCGTTGGAGTGGTGGCTGAAGTACGAGCGGTATTTTCTCGAGCCGTAGGCGCTCTTCATTATTTTAAGCAATTTTGGTGGTTGTGTGATAGTAAAGACACACTCAGTATTCAATCTTGAGGTAGTCGAGTTGAAAGAATGAAGATCAGAAACCGTAACCGTTATAACCTAAATTTTAAAAGTTATGACATAAGAATTAATATATTTCTTTAAATAATTTTGGTCGTCATATTAACTCTTATGCCATAACTTTTCAAATTTAGGTTACAACACTTGCACTCCCTGATAAAAATTGATTTAAAGAAGCTCGGTTTTCTTTTCTCCTTACAACGCTTCTTCTTTAGTGTTTGCTAGGGCACCTTGACCCCCCTCTGAGTGCGCCACTGTGTGATAGCGTGTACTGTTTTTCATTCCATCATATGATCAGACTTGAGACTCGAAACACAGAGTGTACTTACGTCTGAATTCGTTAAAATATCGCGCGCAGGACGATTCCCATTCAGAAGATGAACCCCATATTCCGCGGGGGTTAACGACGACCAGACAGAACGCCGTGGTGCATCGAGCGTGCAGTCACGTTCCATTCGTCGTGGACAGGATGGATCGATATCGAGTCGTAGCTCGATACTCCGTCTCCCGGTCGTCTCCCGGCAGTCGTTCGATTCATACGGGGTAATTGAAAATTATTTGGTAATACGGGTGATCGATTGCGACCCGTTAACTCGTTCATACATCACCCCGCGTCCAGGGACCGCAGACCCCCTCCCCCCACCCCCCACCCCCTCTTCTCCCACCGACGTTTCTATCTTCCTTCTCCTTTTTTTCGTTTCCTCCGTGAACGCTCGCCTCCTCTGGCCGCAGCAGCCTTAGCGAGAGGCGTCTTAGCGGGGTCAAGTCGACCAATAAATCCAATACGCCACGGTTCGTCCCGCGCGAGAGCAGCAGTTTTACAATTCATGAATTTATTATGGGCACCACCGAGAATACCGCGGGGCCTCCGCTATTGATTTATCGTTACGCTTCGTCGGCCACGGAATGGGCCCTATCTTCCACGGTGCACGCTCCTGGCGGGGGAGGACGGCGAGGGAGGAGGCGCGAGAAAATTAAGGACCACCCCTCGGTGTTTCCGGCTTGCTGCTCGCGAAATCTTTCGGGTACCTCTGGCTTTTTAATAGCGTCACGTATGAAGTCTAATTAGAGGTGTAATTAATCCTAAGAAGATGAATGCTCAAAGGGTGATTCCTGTTTCCCCCACGACCAACCCGCGAGCCACACAAAAATTAATCGACACCACCATTTGGAATGTATCTCGTTCTCCTTGCCCAGAGTTGGACATTACCTAAATAAACAATTATTTAAATCACGGATCAAATAAAAGTTACCGTAACTGTAGATCATTTGACGAATAAAGTTAATTTTTTTATCCAAAGAAATGTTTTAACTTTTATTCGTTATTCGATGTTATTATTTAAATAAAGTTTCTGCCCATCTCTGCTCCTGACCACCAGATCCATCTCTCCCGGCCAAAGAGACCAGAGGAAGCATTCTCTACTACGAGGGACCTATTCAATAGCCGCGGACATTCTTCACGTCGCGGAGGAATAAGCCGCATCAAGCATCATCGACGGCGCCAGCTGGCGATTTACCCTGTCAATCCCGTAAAATACCAATCACCCTCATCAGCGCCGGCCGAAAGACGGAAGCGCGCCTGGGGGACCGCGGCGAAAAGGCCCCGTTTCGCGGACACGCGTAGGAAAACCCGCCGAGGATGTTCCACCGCAAAGGGGAAGGTGGGAGGAGGGGGGGGGGGGAGGAGGGAACCGCGAGAGGTCGAATCGGTACGCGGGCTTACCGTAGAAATCCCCGTAGTTCATTAATCAAGCAACGCCCGGAGTCGGAATGCCTTCGTATTTCGAGAGTTGCAGTCCATTTATCACGACGGAAACGTATTTGTAGGCAGTGGCTGTGCCCGCTTCGCTAACAAGTGGATACGCTGTCCCCGCGGATGATGTAGCACCGGCTAGCCACGGGGCCCCCTACGGCGTCTGACACCTCGAACCTTACAACCTTCGAACCGAACTCTCCCAACTCCAGGCGCGGGCCGCGTTTTAACGAATTTTCTGTGGAAATCCGCGGGAGAAACAGCCGAAGGAATTGGGAAGGGGGGAGAGGGGACTGGTAGAGTTATCACGCCAGGGTGGAGGGGTTCCAGTGTCCAGCGTCGTTCTCCGGGGCTTCTTTGGCGGACCGTTCGGTACCGCGACGTTTCCGGTTTCGGCTGCCGCTCGAAGCGGTGATTCAGCCGGGAAAAATTGAAGGTGGATGGGTGGCATTCGGTCTTCGAAGCCTGTGCCACGGCTCGGGCACGCTTTCAGCGGATTTTCCAGGGGGGGAAATTCGCGGAGAATTTAGTGGCTGGCTCGCGTGCGCTCGAGCGGAACTCTCGTCGCGACGAGAGGGTGTAATTTATCGAAGCGAGCGAACGAGCGTGGATAGTGACGCGTTACATAAGTTACACGCTGTCGGCTGCTTTTTACGCTGTCCCCGGTAGTAAATTAAATATTAAAATAACGCGGGTAGGGAGCCGCGAGGATACCGAACGTGGATGTTTACAAGGGAAACGGTGTTCCCCTGGCGAGCACAATGGATCATGGGATTTATTCATGCTGTAGCAATAATTGTAAAACAAGGATTGGACGATTGGATGCTGTTATAGATGCTTTTATAGAAAGATGTTTTTACTGAAGAAGGCCTACTGAGATTTTGGAAATTAAATTAAGCTATCGAGAACACGAGCATTATGACTAATGTACTCTTTCTTGGGAATCATAATCAGACATGTGTCACAAGTGACTCACAGATTTATTCGACCTCCAAATATTGAAATATAAATGTCGACTCAGGGCAAGTGTTACCTAATTCCAGCACATCTCTTGCGCTAAAAGCCTTGACATTTCGCGTAAACGGGTCCACACGCTATTGATCAAATAATTTTATTGGATCGTAGTGTCTGAAATAACGACATTTTTAAGTCTATATAACAAGACTATTTACTTATCGTTTAGTGGTACTGTGTGGGACGAAGAAGAAGGGTAACATGGTAGTATCTTTCAGAAATATTCTTAATACTTATTGCATCACTCAGTTATTATTACTAGAAAAATATCATTGCAAAATTCATTTATTGCAAAAATTTGTAGCTCACTATCTTGTTCAACATAAGCTGGATACGAATCAGTTTGTCAATCATAGATATTGCTATGGAAATTAAATTTGAAAGTAATACAATAAATATTTATAGTAACTGTAATTCTTATAATAAAGTGATGCTGTAATGTCCACCAATAATTCCTATTCTCCTCTACGAAGAGTGTACCCAAGAAAAACTCCAAAGGGATCACCCAAATACCTAAAACTCCAAAAAGTTGTAGCGCCCATTTGCCTCTTAGACGAGGATGCTACCAAGCCGAGCGTATCTCACTGTTCGCGTGTCAGATCGACTGAACTGGATCCCCGCGAGTAAAAGTTTACCCGGTCCGCGATGCACTACGCTCGGCGCAGCGTCTGCCTCGTGGAGCATGCAAAAGGGCAGAGCATCCGCCATAATTCGTAGCGCGGGCACGACCGAATCGGAATCTCGAACGCGCTTTTGTCCGTTTCTTCCTGCTCGCCTAGAGAGCGAGGCGAGAGACGGGCCACGGTAATAGGCGGCCGTGTTTCTTCCTAGGAGCGATCCACTTAGATCGACTACAAGAAGATTGAATTTTCGATCGGCAACGAGGAGGAAAGAGAGCGTGGCCTCCCGACAAGCCTGGAAATCGCACCTCGAGGCGTCCAGATTTCAATAGCAAGGCGGAACGACCCGCGCTGCGTTCGATTCGCGTGTGAAGCGGAATTTTTCGAGCAAACGGCGAGAGAATGGTAAACGTTGATCGGAGCGCTTTCCTGGTTGCTGAGAGAAGAACGATGTGAGAGATCAGCGCGCTCTGTATCACTTTCCACAATCACACATCGCCGCACTTTGTTTCGGCAGATATAAATAAATAAATGAATATTTAGCCTGTGACATTTTCGGTCCGCAGGGTGAAGTACAGCATCATCGACACGAGGTCAGATCTTTTATCGTTCTTGGGCCTCGAATCCATCGACGCATTCCACGTATCGAGAGACACCCTGTACAACGGAAGAACGTCAGCGCGAGCACGTGCAGCGAGGCAAAGATGGACGAAGCGGCGCAACAACACCGACTGGGAGGGGTCGAGACGTCAGGTTCGCGCGCGGCCACGTTTTAAACCAGGGATCTGGCACGTCAAAGAGGGCAACGAGCGGCGTCGGGGCCGATTTCAATAAGCGCTCCGCGCCGCGGCCTTTTATTTATTCTTCCACGGCCCACGGAGAAGCTTCGCGTCGGAACGCCTCGAAACGGCCGGAAACGACAGGAACACTGAAACGAGGGGGTGGAGAGGGCCTTACGCCGCCCTCTGCCGCGTTACAACGCGGACACCTTGCCATTATTGCATCGCCCGCGCGATGCATGGCCGTAGGAGGGTGCGAGGACGAGGACGGCAGTGTGCGAGCATCGCAGCGCGAAATTATTGCGTGCCCCGGGCGTAGATTTCGTCGTAGATCATGCTAAGCACTTTGACTACCGATAATGTCTTCTCATAGTTGCGTCTACTCCAAGTTCCTCGTGATACTCAGATTCTAAACTAGGCTTCTAAAAAACTCTTGGGAAGATCTTTGGCAGGGCTTGAGGTAAAGTTGTTGGTAGGACGGAAAGGAGTTTCGTCCTGGGATTGCCAGTGGACTCATCATTAAGGCTTAGACATTTTCTCGCATCATTAAAAACAACGGAAATAGTTTAGGTTTAAATGGTAGTTGCAGCAACTTTGTGGAAACGTTGCTGTAACGTTGCAGCAATAATTCTCTCTGCCCCGTGCAATGTTGTGTGTCAACGTTGCGCTGCAACCAAGCAACGTGGCAAGGTTGCTGCAACTGTGCTGTATGGGAAGTGGTACGATAATAGATAACTCTCCCCCATAGATGAGGGAGAACTTGCGAGAGAGCGGGATCGGTCGAGAGGCCCTCTAGTGGCGGAGTCGCAGGTATCGCTACAGATCCCTTGTCCAACCACGATTCTCGACTCCCTCATTCTCCATTTAGTAAAAGTGAGGCTATCGTGCTCACAGAACGCTTCTATATAGTAGTAAGGGTTATTGAAGTTTCTGAGAATTAAATGCCCATAAAAAAAGCTTCAAGTCCTGGCGGAGAATGCGTTCTGGTAGCATTCCCACGTTCAACCCTTAAAATCTATTGCAACATTTCATTCCACGTCCCAATTGTGATAGCAACGCTCTCGATGCAGCTCGAGAGTCGCTTCACCTTAGAAACATTCAACAGGCACATCGCTACTCGCTTATCGCCCCGTGTGCACTTTTCCAATAACGTTAATGGCAGCGAAAGTCGACTGCACGTGCGAGGGATTCCTCGATTACCTCTAATCGGGTTAATTACGCGTCGACACGTCCGGTAGCGTTATTACGCGCGTTCCTGCCGCGCGAACGACGCTCGCCACACACACACACACACTCACTCGCGATCGGGAACCTGTGTCCCTTGCTCCGCGAAGGGAGTCGGCCATTTTTCTGGAATATCTGATGCGCCCGACCTGCGCGAAGTAAACTGGCGATCCCAGCCGCTCGTGCATCGTAAAGCTTCCGCTAAGGTAAGGTTGGAATTCGGCGATGCCTGCGGAATATTCAGAAACGCGGCTCCCGGCTAGGCAGAATCTTCGGGGATCTACATATTTAGCGTCGTGCACGGGAACGTGACTGTACTTTAACGATCGAAGAACGAAGGTGACGTCCCGAGTTACAAGTCCTCCGCATCGGGGGCCCCCGTAACGCCGATACTCGCGTATAAGCCCAGATTTGCATTCCCGTTAAGGGATATTTCTAGATCTGCTCGCTGCAACATTGGAGCGTTGCCGCATTCCGAGCGTGTCCGCGCGCGAGATACCACGGGGGCTTCGGTATTAATTAATGCTCGACTGTTCTTTCCCCTGGCAGGCGGTGGTGTTGTCCATGCCGCGCGTGCACGGCTTGGAAATGAAGTTCAGAAGCACGTTTCGGAGTAGGCGCGTTTAAGTCAAACAGGCATTGGAGGACTTCCTAAGCCTGATATTCTAATAGTACCAGCAGTCTTCGACATCTCCGACTAAAGGACGACGAACAAACCCTTCCTCGATCATCCTAATCTATTGGCGAAAGTATCCACGAGCCAACTGAATCTAATACCATAGACACAAATATACGCAGACAGCGAATCGCTGAAATCGCAGGAATCGGGAATCAGTGGCCAAGGCTCACCGTTTTCCCATGACATTCGACCTCCCCTTGGCGCGTAATCGAGCATCAAAATACACGGCTCGCGGTGCATTAGTTTGGACGGTCGCGGGGCTGGTTGGTGCGATAAAACTCGCGGCCCCGGAGACGGCGGTGGCGATCGATCGCGGGGATTAGCGATCGACTCTTCCTCCGGTCAGCGGAGGCCGTGCTGAAGTGGATCCACGGAGCGCTCTCGAGGCTCGCAGCGGAGAAAGCACGACGTGGGAATACACGTCGCCGCGGATTACGCCCCCTCTTCGGCTCCGTTTGCACTGGCCGGCTCGCTTGGTTGCTCGCTCGTTCACGAGAGCGGTCCAGCGAGCGCGGCGTTCACGTGAACCCGCGCGTTATCTCGTGCACGTACACGGGCACGCTCGGCCCGACGGTGTGCGTGCGTGTGCGCGCGAGTGAGGCAGCGACCGACCGCGGATAAGTATTCACTTTAGCCCCGGTTCGTGACCTCGTATCGCCAGGCATTACAGCCGCCTTTTTATCCGGGCGCCACGTCACGGAGGCTGCAATTACTAATTTAGAGGCGAGACCGAGTCGTGCCAAATCCCTCGGCTCCGCGTCGAGAGCCGTGCTGCCGCCCTCTTTCTCATGTTATTTGTATGAAGCGCGCGGTGCATAACGCGCCACGCTCGGATCAGACCTGGACCAACTGCTCGCGAGAGGAAGCGGGCATCCGTGGCTCGTATACACGAGATTCCGTCTCCCCGCTCGCCCGTTCATCCCCCTCGCGGGTAGCCGCGGGTACGCGCCGAAGATCCTCAACGTGCACAACGGATGCAACCATCGAAATATGCACAGCCCGCGAGCCATCGCTAATTACATGCCTGTCGCGGCGCATGAACGCCATTTCCTAATTGTGAACGCTCTCGTGGGGGCTGAGAGGGGTCCGGTGTCTGAACAGATCGGAGGAGCTCCGGGCATTTTTAGCCGGTGGGCCTGACGGACGTGCCGGAGGTAATAGAAAAGCGGTGGCGGATTAATAATTGCACTGGGCATATGGCTTGCGAGGAGCTTGCTTGATGAGACCCGATTTTTGGTAGGCGTCGGTTGTGAAATTAGTGGGAAGGTGGGTAAGAAGGTGGTCCATGTCGACGATGAGTAGTTCTAGGATTTGCTAAGAAGCAAAGGGATCCAGAAATGCATGTGACTCCTAACAGTTACAATGAGAGGTTCTCAAGCGTCCGCCTCCGATTATTTTGGTTTTTAGATATGTTTTAGAATTTAGAGGACCGAAAAATAAGAAATACGTGGCTTTGTATTTCGACCTTTTTGCATATTTAGGGGGTGAAATCACCCTTCAAAGTTCATAAGGGGTACAAAAGTTGTGTTGAGTAAAACTTCATATGAAAATACATATCCAAAAACCAAAGTAATTGAAGGCGGGCTCCACCTATTCTTGTGAAATTTAGGGGGTGGTCTCACCCCCTAAATATGAAAACAGGCCAAAATGAAAACACACCTGCTTCTTATTTTTCGGGCCTCTAAAACATATCTAAAAACCAAAACAATCGGAGACGAACATCTGAAAATCTGATAACTTTGAGGGGTGGATTCACCCCCTAAATATGAAAATGGGTCGCTATAAAAAGACACGTATCTATGTATATCTTATTTTTCGGTAGTCTAAAACATATCCAAAAATCAAAGCAGTTGAAGACAGACACCTGGGAAATTCTCCTTGTAAGTAGAACCATCGAACCGGTCGTTGTGACCGTTTCCAGTTTTTGTGTCTTCGTGATTTTCTTATTTTTTCACCTAACATTTACGCATCTGTGACTTTTCATTACAGTAGGTAATCTTACTTTCTGTAAAAAACTGTTTACTCCAATGAATGTGCTGTGTACATATGTTATTTTGCTGTAATGTTACTTTATATTAATAAATTTAAGCAAAGATATATTTACATTACCTACTTGTACGTAAAAATGATTGAAATAAATAGTAGAAATATATATTATGTGTTTTAGTGCCGGTCAATATGAGCGGTGTTGGTGGTTTTAGGTAGGTTAAGCTTTCAGCGGTTCTAGTGTTAAGAGCAAGGTACATAATTATTTAAATAACCCTTTGTTCTTGAAACGTCACTGCTACTCGGGTATTGAAATCACCAAAGATCTACACTTCTAACTTCATTGCTAAGGTACCGTAAACTAGAGGAATATTGGCAGTACGGAATAACAGTAGCATCTACTGAACATCAATTAAAAAGGAATAAGAAATTTTTTTTATGCATTTTCACATTTGTAGAACAATCATAAACGATGCAGTGTTATAATAAGATAGCTAAGCAGAATATAAAGATGTTAATTAAAAAAATAAAAAAGAACAAAATTAAAAGAATATAAAATATAATGCATTGAACAGAAAAAGGAACAAATTTAATTGTTAATGTAAGTTCAGATGTGGTAAAACTTTAACTTTTTAGTGCTATTTATATATGATATGCCCATGTCACCCGGTTACGGGGTAACATTAACACATATTTAACATGTATTAAGTTAATAACTTTCGTTACTAAAAATTTATTTAATATGTATATTTAAATGTTTTTTTCCATCATTTTTTATAATAAAAAATCCTATTTTGCGTTGGAAGAAGTGTTTTTACTTAATTCTCCTCAAAATAATTAGTGTTACTTTCGTCCTACCCCTGCAGGACAAAAATTACAATGACAGTCGTTGCGGAAAACTGCCATAACCGTTTGATTACTTATCACGTAAAGCTGAACCCCATAAAAAACTTCAAAAAAGTAAAAAAATTACGCCAAGTACATGAAATCAAATAAATCACAAAAAATAGAAGATAATAATATGAAATCAAATAAATCACAAAAAAAGATAATCATAATAATAATAATAATAATAATAAATCACAACAAAAATAGAAGAAAATATACAATCATAAAAAATAGAAGAAAATATACAATATAAAAAAATATGTGAAATCAAAATGAGCTGCAAGTACATAAAGGTGCTTTCCAACTGCGCCTAAGATGACACAACTACATATACACAGCTAAAATGCTGTGTTCGTACATTCTATTACTCATATCGTAGACATTTTAAGTATCCCATTAGAATAAAAGAATCCCATTTAAAAACATTGTCGTAAATTAATTAATAGCTTTACAAAATTTATTTTTATACAAATAAATATTTCAATACGAATAAATATTTTATTCAAAATACTTGGCGCTGCGAAACCGAAAGAAATGTTAATTGTCTTAGTATTAGTAATTTACAATAACTTACAATAACCCTTACAATCTAAAATACGTAAACATATACATACACATATTAGAAACGCAGTCAAATTTATTCTACATATATTTAATTCTAATATCATACGTAGCATATGCACATACACACATTCACGAACGTACGCACAAGAAAGAAAGAAAAAGATTTAATGCAATTTATACATATTTATTCAGTTTAGCAACACCAGTTCGGAGCGCAGCGCCAAGTATTTTGAATAAAATATTTATTCGTATTGAAATATTTATTTGTATAAAAATAAATTTTGTAAAGCTATTAATTAATTTACGACAATGTTTTTAAATGGGATTCTTTTATTCTAATGGGATACTTAAAATGTCTACGATATGAGTAATAGAATGTACGAACACAGCATTTTAGCTGTGTATATGTAGTTGTGTCATCTTAGGCGCAGTTGGAAAGCACCTTTATGTACTTGCAGCTCATTTTGATTTCACATATTTTTTTATATTGTATATTTTCTTCTATTTTTTATGATTGTATATTTTCTTCTATTTTTGTTGTGATTTATTATTATTATTATTATTATTATGATTATCTTTTTTTGTGATTTATTTGATTTCATATTATTATCTTCTATTTTTTGTGATTTATTTGATTTCATGTACTTGGCGTAATTTTTTTACTTTTTTGAAGTTTTTTATGGGGATCTCACTTCTTTTTATAAAGATAATAACAACTACAATTAGCACCTTTCTAAGAAAAATATGTACGCATATACCGTCGTTGTTGCCGTCGTCTTATTTATTCGCGAATAACGAATAATCTTGGGGATGTATACGAATTCGTATTCGAATGAAAATTTATTCGAATAATGCCCAACTCTGTCCTACAAATATTATAACCAAATGCTAAGTGTCAAATTAAGTAAGTTGTCCGAATTTGAAATGTCACGAGTTTTTACATTAATTAGGAGATCGAAATACTAAAAAGATATTAACCTATAGATATCAAAATAACCTATTCGTTGCATTATGCATACACCTTAATTAATAATAATAAAGTACACTTACATGCAAGGAAATTAGGAATAATTTGCGGACGCCGTGATATGCGTGAGCTTCGGTCGGCCGCTTGATTTTTTTTTCTTTTCTTTACGCACGATCCTAACGTAATGTTATTATCGCGAAACGTAATGAATAATGAATAATTTCGATAGTCGATATATAACTTGACGGTAAGCTGTCAAAAGGAGGAGATTGCATAGTGAAGATAGCGATTGATGAACGAAACATGTGTTAGTATCATTTTGGCTGAAGGTGTGCGTGTAACGCGTATAATGATGAACGAAACATGTATTAGTTCCGTTTTGGCTGAAGGTGTGCGTGTAACGCGTATACGTATTATGTTGACGAAAATTTGTCTTGAAGAATCAGAAGAAAATCTTATCGTTTCTGACTGATCCACGAGACGATATTATGATATCTCTGTTATGCGTGGACAGATTTTATTGAATTTGGTCTTATTCGAAAGCTTATATGCGGTTTACATAAGAAAAATATCTTTAAATTTAGAAAATATTGCACGCGTGATGAGATATTAATGAAATAAGTTTCAGGTTAGGTTGGATTAGCCATTTCTCCAGTAAATGATTGCGGTAGCGACAGTCGAACAGTCGACATATACAGGGTGTCTTTCATGTACTTTCTTTCATGTATGTTTCATGTACTTGGCGTCGAGACGCTACCGCGTCTCTAGATCTGAGCTCAAATGGTAGACCAAAAAACATACTATCTTAAGGCATAATTTTCATTTTTATATCTGTAAAAGGTAATTGTAGGCTAGACCAAATGTATAAAATGTTACTTTTGTCCCTTCTCTGCCCTACTTAAAGCAAATGTAAAAATGTTAATTTTTATATTATATGTATAGCAAAATGTTCCAAAAACATGCCAATGTTCCCTCAGGTTACGGTACCAACCTTACCCTGCTCAATAAAACCATAAAGTATGAGCAAGAAACTATCAATTTAACCACATCAAGACATGTGTATTCGAGAAAGTGTTAGAACAACCGCATGCAACAATAATTTGTACCACTATTTGTCTACGACGTCCGTAAGTTCCTTTCCGAATACGAATTCCCCGCGCCGTCTGCTACAACGCAATGATATCGGTATTAACATCAATCACAATCGAAAGACCCTTTATTCACCGCAGTTTCACGACCACCGCCTAGTCGACAGATCATTCCCGGATCGTTCCTCACGATCCCCGCATCTCCCCCCGTGGCCGCGGACTGCGGGCGCTTAATTTAAGTCCCTCTCTATTCCAGGCAGGGAGGGAACAACGCGCGAGAAGCCGGGATTCGTTTACGACCCTCCCGCTCGTATCGTAGAACAATGAAGGGCCGCTATTAATATTGGCTCACTATCTCCGCGCGGTATCGCGCGTTTCACACTCCCCACGCACTCGAGTAACACGGCCCGCGTAGGGACATTTTCATTGCATATTAATGCCCCTCATTACCGCCACTCCGCACCGCATTACTCAATGCTACAACGCCGTCCCGTCTAGTGTTTCAAACGGGATCGAGCCGGAAATGCTATTGACCGCGTGGGTTCGCACCGCGAAAAATCCTCCCTACCCACCCACACCCTCGACCCTTCAATCCGCTACCACTCTCCGCCGTGATTAACCATGAACGATTAACATTTATCCAATACCCGTCTCCCCCGCGTTATAAAATACTTCCCGCGTCGCGGACACCCGATATTTACCTAAACACGCGTATCCGTGACACGCCGCTCTCAAACGCTGTTATCCCGGGCCTAACAAGCCCGGGATTAATAAGATTATTAATAAGCGAAAGTATCCCCTCGAGGGACGAGAGACTTTTCCCTTCCCCTCCCACTGATCGTGATTCCGCTTTCGTCTGCTCGAACGAGGATGCGCGTCTACGGTCACGAAGACCAGTCACGTCGTTTCCGGACGAGAAGCTGGGAAACCGGTGAAAAGACAACGAGGAGGATTATTAATGGTGGCAGGGACGGGTCAGGGTTTAGAACAGAAAGCCGCGGTGTTAGGCCCGAGCGGCGTCGTCGACGCGTGACGACGCCGATGGACGACGACCAGCCTTACTCGCGTGGAGACGCTTATAAACCGACGTCAGGGACATTAGCTATCGAATCGTTGCCCCGTGTAAGGAATACTTAAATGTCGAGGACTCGGTTCAGCCGAGGGAGAAACCGTTGGCCGGGTCGTGGTTTTATCAGAGCGATATGTCAGTGCGTGACAGCGCGGTGTGTAGACATCGGTCACCGGACGAGCAACATTTCTCACCTCTTAGAGCTTAGGCAGGTAAGGACGTCGCTGCGATGCTGTGTCGAATCGCTCGATTAAATTACACCATTTTTCACGGCCTCGTTCCCGTCTTCCAGCTGTCCACTGGGACCTGGCTACACGGACAGCTTCTTCCGATAGCACCGATACTCGTCACCTAGTCGCGACCGCCGCGATGCTGGTCGCTGGTCCATTTCGTCGCAGTGATATTTCAGAGTAGCTTCACTTACCTGCAACGGACAGAGAGATTGGTGAGTATTAGAAATTGGGGAAAGGGAAGAGGTGCCAGTTAGCAAATAAATTATTTCAGGTGATGGGAGACAACTTACTCATGCCTCCTTGATACTGTATTAATCTCTGAATGTCCTGCAACTTAGTTGCACAGATCCTTACAGAGGACAAGCAAGACTGATTTACTAGATCCCGTAGGACACAGACAAGCGTTATCAAGGTTCCCAACGCCATCAGAAAAACGTTGCATAGCAGAATACCACCTGACAAGAGGGACCCTTCGATTATCGAACATGTGTCGCGCCGCGATCAAACGCGCAGCTGTACGTCTTTTATCAAGTCGAATGCACGCCATGAAATTTAACATTGTTGTCTAATTGCGAAAAAAAGCTTGGTATACGGGTATTATCTGCTTGAAGCATGGCTCTCTGGATCCACGAGAGACTTATACCATCTTGTTTGCCTTTCCTATTAAAGATACAGTCGGTAGTCAAAGTCTACTCAGCTTGGAAACTTAAAAAATCCCGAAAAACCTCGAAGGACACTTCTGCATTGAAATTCCTAAAGTGAAACTCAAAGATCGATGCAAGGTCGCCTTTAACACCAAACAAAGAAAACGAAAGCACCGATCGCAACTGCCAACGCTTCCAATTCGACCAGTCCCGCGAGGAAGAGGATGCCGGACGAGAATGGGTAGAAGAACGCGCGGGGCTGTCGCGCGCGTACAGCGGATAGAGGCGTAGGTTGCCGAGCGGGCGAACGCGCGCGCGCGGAGGTAATCCGCGAGAAAGCAGGAAGGTCGCGGAGTCGAGGAGGCGAGCGGTCGAGACCCCGCAGGAATGCAACGGCGGCTCGAATTAATAGATCGAGGGACCCGGGCGAATTTATCCGCTTCGTGGCGGCGAGTTTAAAAGCGGCGCGGGTCTCCTTTGCATCTCGATCTCCGCGGCAACGGGGACGTACGCGGGGGCCCCCTGTATATACGCTGGAACGTACAACGTACAGAGTCGCCTGGCTGGAGAGAACAGAGGAGCAGGAGGAGAAGACAGAGCGGACGTTAAAGTGGAGAACCCAACTGGGATATGTGCCTACGTTCCCCGCGGACGGCGAAGAAAAGTCTGGCTGGGGGCCCCGAGCTCGCTTCTTCTTCTTCTTCTTTGTCGCGTCCTTTCTTCGTCCCCCTGCAGTTCCTCTTCCTCTTCTCCTTCCTCTGGTGGCGCAGCTTTCTTTGCCCGGCGACGGTGGGATAAGTAAGAGAGACGCCGGCACGGTGATGAGTCCAGACAACGGTTAGATAACGGGGAATCGCATTTAGATAAGAAGCGCGGAAGAGGCCATTGAAAATATTCGAAACCAGGGACGCGCGAGGGGCCCCCCATTAAGCGTTCCTCTCGGCTCCGCTCCGGCACGTGCGCCGTCCCGATAACTTCCATATAAGAAATGTCCCCGCAATTAAATCGCTTGCCCTCCGACGTGGCTCGTTTCTTTCTCGCGACGGGTATCCCTGGCGCTCGTCCTCGTCTCCTTCCTTTTTCTCCCTCGTGGATACGGCCGTAATGAAATGAACGCGGGTCGCCTTTGCGCGCGCCATTTTCGCGGGAAGCTTTGAAGACGTTCTGCTAGGAGTCTTTTCATATTCTTTTGGGAAGCTATGATCCGTGGGGAAACATCTTAACAGACGTTTTGCTCTTCCTTAAGAATCTGAGGAAACATACTTCAGTTTTGGATAGGAGAAAATGATCTACTTTCCCTTTCGGTATCCGTGTTTCGAAGAGGGAAGGTGACGAGCTGGCCAAGCGTGGACGCGAGGTACAGCGGATAGCTCGCCCCGTCGGTGTATCGCATAATTACTGAGCTTTACAGCGGTCTTTACACTTGTTCCTCCACCACTGTATCTATCCCCCGCATCTTTGTAACCGGAGATCGTAGGAGAGAATTCGCGGCGTACACGCGCACTCGCGGTATAAATCCGCGCGCGCAGGCCATGGGGGAGTTTTTCCTTTATCCCGGCAGCGCGCGCGCGCGCGCCACGGACGGGCGTAGATAAAGACCTATCGGCAATATAGTATCAAGAGCGGCGTAAATAAGGATAATGCACCGTAGGAAGGGTACACTTCCTGTCAGGTGTGTAGGTGTAACGGTGTAAAAGGTAGATTAGATTCGCTGGTTAACGCCGACACTAAACCTCGCGCGGTTATTAAAACGCGGCTCTAATGTCCCGACGAAAATCGGCGCGGTTATCGTTGCGATGATTCGCTACGATTGCGTTAAAACAGTTCACCTCCACTCAGTGGACTTCCCTGGGAACCGGAAACGGTGAAGAGGATCGGGTCAACTTAGAGAAAGTAGTTGGACGATGATCAATCACGACAGTGTGAAATAAAATGCTGGAGAAACCGGAAGGAGGCCGCGATCGACGAACACGCCGTCCGTTTTCACAGGCATTCGCATAGGTCAGGGTTAAGGAGGATCCCCTGGACAGCGGAGCAAGATGGATCTCGCTGATCTCGTTGAAGATCCGCGAGAGTCCGCGGACGTCAAAGCGCGTAAGGACGGCACGGGAATGGGAAGATAGGCCGCGAGGCCGGCTGCAGAGGGCCCTTTCGCGATTGTACGCGCCGCGTATGGGCGAAGCAGCAGCCCCCGGGAGAAGGGTCCTTCTCCTCGGCGATGTATGAAGCTATAAATCTTGCGCGACAAATCGCCAGCTCGCCCGTTCGTTCTCAGGCTAATTGTCGAGACGCGCGCTCGAGTATACCGCGAACGCCCGCTGCTTCCTTTCGAGACGTCCCCGAGCCGTCTCGACTTCTCTTTCCACGTCCCCCCCCCCCCTCCCTCCCTTTGGCCCTGGTATCGATGACCGTACAATCGATTAATCGATTATCCTGCCCCCGAGGCCCGTGGCAAGCGCGTTCCGCACCTGCGTATCCCGTTGTCGAGCGGCGTCCCGCCGCGCGGATTATTCTGTCGCTTCGCTCATCACCGGCCCCTTCATCCTTGAGGCGGTCCGCGGCGATCCTGCGGGCGCTGGTAGCCGATTCCGTGCCTCCATTGCGAGCTCTCGAGGATCGATCTGCGTCGGTTGCAACGCTCGTAATCGAGGAGATGCAGGTTGTTTAATACATGGAACGGTGGAGGGAAGGGAAAGCTGCTGCTTCTTTCGAGAAGACTTCTTAGGAAAGAGTGTACCTAACCTTTGTACCGTCAAGGACCCAGTTCCTGATCAGAATCCAATTCCTGATTAGGTTAGTATATAAATACCAAATCACGATACAAATTTATTCCAAAATATTACTAAATAATTATGAAATATTTTTAAAATTATACGCAAACATTTGATAACGCACAGGAAGAGGAATTTGAAAAATACATTAGGCATAGGTTGTAGCAAGATTTTTCATGGGTTGACCATTAAAGTCGCGCTTTCTGTGCGAATTTTGCATTATTTAGCACTCTGTTCGTGATTATCCCACGGCAGTCGAGTAATCACGAACACCAAGTGTTTTGTTTTTTCACTATAAAGTTCATTTTTATTATAATTTTTCAAAAATTTGTCACAGTACTTTATAGTTGAATAGTTTAACTATGTTCGTAAATAATAAACAAATCTATTTCTCACATATTTTCCGTTTTCACCCACTCTCCCTTATGTAAAAAAATTCAAATTACGAGTAAAAGATAAAAAAATAGTTTTATTAGTATTCGTCTTAAGACGTATGAATTTATTCGACGCCACGGATGAAACTTGCAGCGAATAAAAAAATTATTTTCATTCGTCGGATACATTCTCATAGAATAAACTTATTTATTCGTTGCTCATTCAATAAAGATAACTTGGATTAGTGGAGCCCCGAATAACGAATAGAAATAAAGTATCTTTTATTCGACTCGTTTTTTAAATAATGTTATATCTAGATAATGCACAATGCTGATAACCTCACACTGGGGTCGATTATTCTGATGCCACAGTGGGCAACAGAGAAGCAGAAGAAGGAAGAGGAATCCCACCCCTCGAGGTTGTTCAGATATTGACTAGATACAGAGGCACAGGGGTAGCTTATCCCCCTACACAGAAGCATTACACATGAGGGGCAAGTCGATATTGATGCTATTGACGTTATAAAAAGTAACGCTACACGATAAAAGCTACTTGTGTACGAATGAAATATTCGAGGTCCATAAACGCCTCAGCATCCCTGCAACCACTAGGTACTAACGGCCAGCGTTAAATGTTAAGTTTCCTGAGAAGTCCATCACATTCAGCTGAACTCAATTGAGAGATGCTTAAATAATTCATGGTAAAGGGAGCAGCAAAACATGACGAAAGATCACCGAGCACCTATTGACAATTCAATATCTCCTGGTTCGTGGTTCTGCGCAGATCACACACGTGTGTGTGCGTGATTAAGCCGCATGCGAAGTGCGTGGTATCGTGGCCGAGGATTCCAGGAGAACAGGAGGGGCCAGGAGCCGTTTTCTCGACAAACGTTGGCCATGTGCTTTCATTTTGAATGGATGCACTTGGCGAACAATTTATTAGCCCTTACACATAGGTAGACAATCGCACTTAAAATTATCTATCTATAATCATCTGCATAATCCATATTGGCAGGGGTTGAAGATTCTTTAAGTAACGAGAAGACCTACAGTGGAATTATGTTATTCGCGTGTCGCGGTGTTCTCGACCAGCATGACGTGCAAAGTAGCCGCGCGGGAGAAATCCGCGCGCGCGTCCATTATAAACGGCCAGTTGTAAAGAAACTTTCTCGTCTAGCGCAAACATTACTATCGGTATAACACGCGATAAGTCTGACTGCGGGTCACGAACCATGGGCGCGCAGGTGCGTTCTCTGGACTTTTTCCACAGAGAGCCCCGCTGGAACACGGTGTTGATCGTAAACGAATAAACAGGTGCGATCCCAGGCGGCTACAGCCTCTGGTTGCCTGGAAAAATCACGGTCGGACGATAAAACGAGTCACCTGCCGCAGTGAATCGTTCCTGCTTGCAAGTTTGAACCTGCGGGGAACAATGAACGGTACTGCCTTGCCGGGACGACCAGTGGAGGAAGAATCTTTTAACTCGTGCCTTGCCTCTCGTAGAATTGGGTAGTATCAAGGATTTTAGTGCAATTCAGGAAGGGGGTACAAAAAGTAAAGGCAGTCTCTCACTACGCCTCGCCTCACCTCAGCTCATTTTATTTTTCCTCTGCTTTTTTTTTACGTAGTTTGACAATTTGACTCACATATTTTGAGGAAGGGAGGCGAGACGTAGTGTGAGTGGATGCAATACCACCGCACAGGAAGAGGTTCTCTGAGCAAGTGACTAAACACATGAACCGAGGCAAGCTCAGATAAAGCTGCGTATCGACTTGGCGGGGCTTCGTCGCTAAGTTGATACGCAGCTTAACTTCAGGTACGGAAAAATCAAGACTACACGAGCCTAGATATAATATGAGTGTGAAAAGAAGTTGCGCCGAGCCGAGGCGAGGCGAGGCGTAGTGAGAGCCTACCTTAAGGTTGGAGAAGCTTAAAGGGAAAATGAGGGTAGCAAATTTTGAAATCTTGGTGTATTACCAAAGACTGAAGATTTGTAAACAACGATACCGGTTATTCTGGCAATGAAGTCATCAGAATACCAGCAGTGATGATATCCCCGATACAATATAACATAACTCCCTCCCTTTGTAATAAATAATTAACGTAGACCCTTTTGTACATATAAGACTTCGTTTCTGTAGGTGCGCTGAATGTACCAAGAAGATTGCTAGAAGGAGATCCATGCGTATGCTGAACTCCGAGCTCCAGAATTGTAGGGTCGATGGAAGATTAATTGCTGCGGCAGGAAAGATCCCCTTTTGTTCGGTGCCCTAACGGTAACCAGCCGGCAGGACGAGTCTCGTCTAGCGACTTTTCCAAGAAGGGTTCTGGCAAATCAGCGGGGATCGTCTCTCTGTTCGCGGTCTTGTCGTGCGTACCCGTAGTCGGCCCCTTTACCGTCGTCGCCCTAGACGCCCGTCCGGAAAGTCAAACAATGCGACGTGCAGATTCCGCCTTATTTACTCGCGGTATCCGCTAGAAGGGCCCTCGACATGCAAAGCACGCGTTGTCATTTGCTCCCATCTCGAGCGGATCGGTTTACGTTCGCCGCTGCACGAGAAAATCTCTCTGGCTGCAAACTCCACGAGTCTACTTCCTTCTTCCTCGCCCCCTTCCTCGAGACTCCTCTCCTTTTCGAGCTTTGCTTTCGAGACTTGTCTTTCGTCCATCTCGTAGTGCCAGCTCTAAGACTCTGAAGCTGAAGCGCTGAAGAAAGCAAAGTGTACCACCGAAAGAGAGAGAATCGAAAGACAGGCGAGACACGATTCGCTGTCAAGGGATTGGAAGCTTCAAGCAGGGATCACGCAATGCGTCGGATAGGCGACGCTACGTTGCAAGAAGCTGGAATGTTCTCATGATCGTGGCGCCGTTAATCGGTCACGGAAAAAGCACGCGTTCAATTAGGAATCGTGGGATCGCGGACGGCGTTAAATCATCGGCGCGAGCAAACGAAACAGGCGCTTCCACGCGGCGGATTAGCACGCGCTCGGCAACGACCGCTTGTAATCCGCTGGATTTCCCGATTCACGCCGTCGTTCCTCGCCCCCCTATCCTCGTCTATCGCGGCCTATCGCGGTACCTATACAGCCGGAAAGGAGAGTCGCGAAGGTCCGAAAACGTCCCGCGCAGGGCGCTATTAATTCTGATTTAAGTTCCCGTTACTCGCGGTTTGTGTGGTCCCCATATATCAGGCGGTGCTATCGCTTTACCCGCGGAGCATACGCCTTCGCGCGTACCTGACTCCCGCTCCCGTTGCTATCTTACGCGCGATGTCTACCGGATGAATAATTTGGTTACAATCTTAATCCAATGACGCATGAGCTCCGGCAGTCGCTAGCCCCACGCCCGAGCCTCCTCCGCGTCTGCTTTGCCCTGATTAAAAGGCGACCTTCCCCCTGTAAATCTCTTCTTTATTTCGTCAGTGGCCACGTCTGAGCGTTGAACCGGAGGCTATTACTCCTCCGCTCTGATTAAACTTCAAATGCTTGGTCACACGTGGGGTGGAATCTGGGTCGTCGATGATTTATGAGAATCTTTATTCTTTCATCGAACTCGATGCCTGGTTTTACTGTATTTGGGGCACCAGTGATAAAAGAACCATAGTGGTTTCTTCTGGACAATCTGGGAGGGAATACCATTGAATACGCTCACACGAACAATGCAATTTGTAGCCTCGAGGTGGTCCCCGGGCCCCGCGAGTCCCCAATTCCCAGCGTTACGTTTCGCCGAGCGACAAGGGGCTACTTGGGACGCGAAGGGGGACGAAGAGGGTGGAAACTCCCACGAAATACTGCCAACATTCGCGATCCGCGAAACACTACACGGGCCACCAGGGACTACGAACAACGGCCAGCCGCATTTCTTTCGTTTCTCAACATCTGATTTATAGCGGGAATTCCGTGCACGGTTACAAACCATTCAGCCGAATTCCGTGGGTCGAGCGGAGGAAAGAAAGTGTGACCGGCCGGAGCGACTTCTGAATCAGTTTCGATACCCTCGGGTTTGCATGATGGTATATTCTCTTTGAGAAACTTAGAACTTGGAAGCCCATCGCTGTTGAAACGAACAATTAATTTACACGCAGCCTCAGCTAAAATCAGCAGCAGAGTTTTCATTAACAGATCAAGCTTGGTAGCGAAATGAAACTATCAACAATTCAGCCCACCTAAACCTTCTCCACGGTTGATTTTTCCCCACTTTTCACTTTACTTTTCGTACTTTACTTTACTTGTTGTATTATTCTCGTCTATAGCGTTAAGTCTTAAAATTACTTTTCCTTTAGTTCATTTTTAATATTTGTTATGTTTGTTTGTTATCTCTAGAGTTTCACGGTTAGGCTTCGCAACAGAGTTACCACTGTAGCCTCGCCTTTACTTTTATTAACTATGCTAGCTGTACATACTCAGGTGTCTTCTTTTCTTGAGTAATAAAGACCATTGATAATAATAAATAATATGTAATAATTGAATAACTGAAGGATCTTTGGAACCCCTGCAACGCCTTAACACCTATTACTTAGGTATATTAATCGATCAGAGACTTGAACGCCACCAAGAAACACGTTCCTTTTTCCCCAGAGACCAGAAGACTCGCCCAAGAACCTGACTCCTGCGATTTTCCCTGGTGCACGTGTCGCTCGACCGAATCATTCGGTTCAAACGCCTATCACTCCGGGGTCAATGGAGAAATCAGGTTGAAAGTCCCCCGGCCGTTTCATGCGCACGGTCTAGCACGAGGATCTTAAGTGTTCTGCGGTCTCAATCGCTCCGGCGAGACCAGAGGCTCCGCGATGCAGGGTGGAGGAGAGAGAAGCGCACGGAGGTCGAGCAATAAGGAACAGAACGGTTTTGCGGTTCGGCCTGGTGGTTCTACACCGAGCTGACCCCACCGCACCCCTCCTTGTCCTCTCGCGCGCACACCGACGTACGTAGCAGGCCCAGGCCAGACCATCATCAAGAAATATGATGATTGCAGGCTGCTACCATTTACAGTAGTGCGGTTTTGTCTCGTAGCCAGACGGTCGAGCGTATCTTTTCGCGTCGTTCTTCTCGCCAGACGGGAATCCGGGATTCTAAGTGACTTTAAACTGGCGCGCGTTTCCCCGCGAGTAATCGGGCGCTGCAGCGATTCGCTTTGCTGCTCCAGCATCTCGTTGCTGACGAACGTCTCAATCCGTGGACGACCGTGTAGGTATTCGACTTCTGTCTGGTTATTTGGAGCTTGAGGATATTAAAAGAACGAAGGTAAATGGAAAGAAATTCAGACATACTTCGTTAACTTCTAGAACAAAGTGTGCTCAGTGAAAGTAAAAATATTCAAAAGGTTTTGGAAGCTAGAATTCTTCTGGGTTGCCCTGTTGCTTAATCAAGGTGAATGTGTGATAGAATTCTGAGCGAAATGGAATTGAGTTGGGTATTTAGGAGATTGTCACCCTGGGAGATCCATTTCGGTGCCTCCGGGATGATCGCCGGGGCATAGAGTCACCGGCGCGCGTTTTCGTAAGCGATAAATCATCGCGTGGCTCCACGGCGCTCGCACAATGCCGTACTAATCTTCCATCACGCACGCACGATATAACGACGCCCGCATGGCGTCTCGTGATTTACCATCCTGCGGCTAACCTCCATTATGTATGGCGCACGGTGGAAACTGTTGAGAATACCGTGTGCACCTTGCACTCGGGATAGCTGCCCGTACAGTGCGTCTGGAAAGTACCGCGGCACGCATCGATTTCGCTGTTCCCTGCTCAACCGTGTGGAACCACTCCACGTTCACCATGGATCTTCTAATCTATCGAGCGATATTTTCCTCCCGAGCGTGGGTCACGACTGTCCCAGACGAGAATTCAAACGTTCAACCTGCCGCGCTACCTTTCAATTTCGCTTTGCGAGAGACAATAGTTCTGCCTCCCTGCTTTCCTAGGGATAACTATATCAGAGGCATGGGAACCACGCTTTAGACCGCAAGAGAATATTCCTCTTGGAGCAGGTGGAAAAGTTATGAAAACGTTAAGGCGAGGTCTGCGCAGGTGAAAGTCGGAGGAATAACAGAATTTGTTTTGCAAGGGAAGTGTCTCGGTAGCCGTTTCTCTGGCTCTCGCGTTCGATTGCGCCGACAGCCCGGTCCTCGTTACGATATTCTCGTTTAAATGTCCGTTGACATTACACCGCGGTCGGAGATTCTTTATCGGTGACCTACGGTGCAGGTGGACCACGGAGGAAGAGCGAGGGGGGCGATTAACGGGGAGAGGGAGAGACAGTGAACGAGAGGGTATCCATGGAAATAAGGAGATAACGATATTTGCGCGTACATAACTCGCGGTAGATAGGAATAGGTCGTCGCCGTTGTCGTTAGTAGCTTGGCGCGTTTCAAAGAATGGAGCAATAAAGGAGTTTACCGTATATGCGGACGATCGCGGGTCCCTCTAGCAACGTACGATCCGGGGATCACAATAATTAAGTGTACATCGTATCACGATAAAATTTCATGGCTCTCCGTAGCGACCGGCGAGCGTTGTTAATTCGCCTGGTGGACAACTGTTTCTTTGTATCGGGCTGGGTAGTAAGTTCCTGGGGATCTTTCAGGTGTACTTCAATTGGACTACGCAGAATCCCGTGTTGGTAATTCTTCGTACACCCTTTCGAGTGACTTCCGTGCCTCATCACTGTGCAAACTCTGATTCCGGTATTGGCGATCTTGGATATTGTAGTGGTTTTGAGTAGCGTGTACCACGGAGAACTAAGCTTTGCGCACTTGCTTCATGAGTGTGAGGATTACCCAGTATAGACTTCGGGGGGGTGTGGATCACATGCTTCAGAGGAGCTGAACTTTAATATTTTTGTTTCGATAGTGTGACAAATCATAAGAAATTGAACAATTGTAATATTTAAAATTCTCTTCTACCTCGCATCGTTACAAAGTTATATTAAAAAATGAAAAATGGTGGTAAATTTAGCTTTAGAGGCTGCTTTTACCCCTTCAAAGTGAATTTTCAATGATAACAGAAATTGTTCTGCATAATCCAATACAATAATAATAATACTAGATTAGAATCTAATAATATTAGATTGAGTTAGATTAATACATAGTTATCTAGTTGTGTTATTTTGTATTTTTATTTTGTAGTGCAATGGTCGAGATTCAACAAAATGCTGTTTTAAAATCTTACCCTAATGCTTTAAAGTCTAAGTGTTCTACATTCACGCGAAGTTAGAAGTTCCTTGTTAGAAACTGCAGCAACGAGTACTCGCGATAGCAGTTTTCTCAGAAACAAGTTTCATTTTCTCAGCAAACCGCTATCCTGCCCTGAACGTTTCCCTCGCGCCCCACCGATCCCCCCCGATAGTAAACACAATGATCCCGCGATTTAACTTTCACGCGTCTCCACCCACAGCCTCGACACGCAGCTCATCCTCTAAAGCGCGTGGTCCCGCGTGTACCAGGCCACCAAAGTGCACCATAAACGCGCGGCCAGAGATTGTACCCAACAGGCAGTCCTTAGATGCGCGGTAATAACGTGCTCGGAGTATTCTTTAGCCGACTTTCGCGGCGAGGGAACGAGAATCCTGACTCGCGCGAGCCGAGAGACAGGACCGTTTAACATTTCGCTTGGGAGCGTTCGGTTTATCGGACTTCCGTAACCGGGAAACTCGATGATGAGAAGGGGGGGCCCCATCGCGATAGACAGCGGAGCGGGGCAGGCCCGTCGGTCGTATCAGAGCAGATAAGGGGATTTACGCGTGTATAACTCGCGGCAGATAGGGATAGGTCGCCGTCGTTAGTAGGTTGGCAAGTACTCTCGGAAGAATGGAGCAATAAAAGGAGGCCGGCGTGTACTCGCGAGCGAGGGCGCGCGCGACCGAGCCAGCCAGGCTTTTTACGACCGATTTTCACGGAGTAACGGTCGTGCGATCGAGAATTACGCCGCCGCGATCGGAGATCCGCTGCGGTGCTAATAGCGTACAAATCGGGCGGCCGTTATTATTCACTCGCGGCACTCGCGCCCGTATATGTATCGCAACGCCTGTGCTCTCCGATCCGCGTTCCCTCCGCCGTCCAAGGATTTGCGACCCGCTCGGCTCACCTATAGGCACCGATTCCCCCCCAGATGCCTTTTAGAGGCTCGATACTCGCCGAAGAGGCTCCCCCGCCTCTACCCTACTGAATTATTAAAACGCTGACTTAGGAACTCTCCGCGGCGATAAATTATCGCGGGAATATTGTTAACCGGAAGACGTATTGACTCTGGCCCGCTGGCTGGCTTTCAAATGGAAATTGAGTCGGCCGCGGTCGATTCGCGATCGCAGCTCGTCGATCGGCTACGTCCTCTTTCCATCCTCCAGCTTATCATGCCCGCAACTATTCCCTCTCTATCTGCTCCTCGGCACGGTGTCGTTCAGGGAACGTCGTAAATATGGAAAATAATCTTAACGCCGTTCCCACACCGCTGAATTATGGCCGTCCGATCGAAACATTGGAGTAACTTGTAGCGCGATTACCAGGGGACTCGCGCGGCTTACACGGACGCGGATGACGCGCGAATTAATCGGTTTTTGCGCGAATGCTTCTCGATTAATATCGCGGAGATTGGGAAACAGTGTTGAGAGTGTCTTGGAC
The DNA here is from genome assembly GCA_963971345.1 of Andrena flavipes. Lineage (NCBI taxonomy): Eukaryota > Metazoa > Arthropoda > Insecta > Hymenoptera > Andrenidae > Andrena > Andrena flavipes. Next base: position 47,339,076 of record OZ020480.1, read on the forward strand.
TGGGCGATTAAGCGCGAGTGACAGGTGTTTGCGGGAGAGTGATGGCCAGATTGACTCCTCGAGCTGCAGTGGAAGTTACCTAGCGGAGGCTTCTGGGGTGTTAGTTGCATCAATTTAGGACCTGTACAGCTCTGAATGAGGAGAACGTAACCACGAGTTTCCTAGAACTGAGTTATATAAGCGACAGCTATTTCAATACATTAGGGAAGAAGAAGTCTGTCCACAGTCACTGTGGCTCAATCAATACCGAGCTCCTCGTTCGAGCAAAAAATCCATGTTTAAATTGCGGGCCAGCAATCAGGCCACTTTTCCCACCAAACAATTCACTAATTCCTCTTAGAATTCACACCACCCTCATACGCTCCACTACGCGTGCAAACACTTCCGCCAACACGAGTTGGGCAGATCGTTCAGGGGCGAGACGAATTTCTGCCCGATCCAGGCTGTAATTTATGACTAACGAAGCGGCGATATCCCCAGCCGCGCGTAATTTATATCCCCGATATCCGTCGACTGTCGCTCGTGGCTGTTATTACGCGCATTAATGATGCGCCCGAGCGCCAACCTGCGCTCACCTATCCTAGGGTCGTCTCCTCTGACGAAATACGCGAATGCGCGAGTCGCATAAAGACGTAAAGGATGAAATAATGGTCTGACATAATCGGATGGTGTACCTATGGCGATGAGATCCCACGGCCGCTGGGCCCGACACCGAGCCGGACAAAGCTGTCCATCGGCAATGACGCAATCCCGGGGAAAGGAACGCTGGCTGGCCTCTCTCGGTGCTTCGTTTTGATTTCATTAATGGATCGGGTGCGCACTAATGCGACTTTGTTTGCCGAGCACTCGGCAAGCATTAAGAGGAGGCACGTCGCGCTGGACACACGCGTCGTTTCGCGCTTCACCGTGACACAAGGCCGCCTGTTTCCTCTCTTTCGCTTCCCCGCCACTTCTTTTTCTACGAGTCGTTGCTCGCTTTCGAGCCGTTTTCTTCGCTCCCGTGCCGCGTACTTTTCCTGCTTCGTCGGTTTAGGTTCCTTCCTTGTCCAGCTGGTCTCTTCACTCCTCGTTGGAATTCTTCTTTTTCTGGGCGCGGTCCTCCATTCTGCATTCGTTTCCTTGATGCATGCAGCGTCGCTGTATACGTACAGTTTCTTCGATTTTCTAATTAGCATTAGAGTTGGAAAGTTGTTCTTGGAATATTTCTCTTCTTCATTTTCTTCCTCCGTGTACCCTGTTGTCTACTTTCTTTATTCTTATTGAGAATCTCGATTCTTTCCCTGTGTTACTACTCTCGTAATTTCTTCTTTTCCTTCTGGAACCACCTCTTATTCTTCTTGGAGACCCGTTGTCAAAGGTTCTTCTGTTTTTCCCGCAGATTTTTATCTCGAGCTTCCACTTCTCTCTTCCCCTCCAATGACCTCATCCCTTTCCCCCATTCTCGAATTTTCCATCGTCTTCCGAGGTTTTCCACATCCCTTCTCCTCGGAGCCTCTGTCCACAGTCCCCCGATCTTCCCTTCCTCCATAGAATTACCTGACGGCTCGCGACCTAGCGACGAATTAGCACTTTCAGCATCGCGCTCAAAGGACTCGCCTCGGCGGGTTTGCTTATGCTAATCCGTGCGAGCTGTTTCGTGCCGTCTTGCCGCGTCGCCGACGCTTCAAATATATTAATTAACATCGTCATTAAGCCTGCTTGGCCGACAGTTACTGGGTCTTCTTGTGCATCGTCTTCCCCCCTCGTTCCATTCAATCCCACGCGGCATCATACGTTGTTTCTTCCACTGGAGGACGGATCGGCACCTAGGCGATCGCTTGACAGATCCATGGAGCCACGTGACCGCGCGAGCGATCCAGTGTTTGCCAACGCACAATTTTATGTCCTCGCCGTGATTGTCGGCTGCGCACATTACAGGTGCCGACGATGACGCGGAGTCGAGCTGCTCGGTAGAGATTTCGCGAGAACGCGCTAGATCGACCGTCCGATTATGTTAATGAGATTAAGTAACGGGCTGCAGAGCGGTTCCTGGTCGCCCATGACCGATCGCCCGCGGTATTTTTGCGAATCTACGGCCACTCGTGTCTTCGTTCCGCCAGACGAACACCCAACCAACCGAAGAGACGGAATAAGAGGGAGAAAGAGAGAGAGAGAGAAAGGGAGCTCGTGCAAAAGCTGTCGAAGCAGAAAAATACCAGGAACGGTATCACACGGTGTAGCGGTAATTAACGATCGAGTCGCGATCGTTTGCCCCCGCTTTGTCGCTAATCATTTTCACCGTGTATCGAAAGTCGTCCGCGGGGAGGAAATATGGCCTATCGGTGCACGCCGTGCACCGGTCCTTAACTCGTTGTTCGATGCAATCGCTCCGACGATACACGATCGTCCTAATTAGGCGGTAATTAGATTCTGTTCGGTGATCCGAGAGCTCATGCACCCAGCATCGGTCGAGGGGAGGGTTGCAGGGTTCGAACTCTGCGCAGAGGGGCCTTCTCGCGGAAGCGACTAGATATCGGGCCCTCGAAATTAAATTTACTATGCCTGGTACCGTTCGGGCGTTAATCGAGAAAGAATTAATTACCATCGAGATTGTTGGGGGGCACGAAGAGGATGTAGGGATTCAGTGCCCTTAATTCTTTAATTGTGGAAGAACGATGAAGAATAAGTGAAGACAAATCAAAATCTCAGGGAAAATATTGTACAATCGAGTAAATTGTTTAAGTAATTACTGGCACTAAAGGCACGGTTTAGAAAGCTGTATTTACGGCTGAAATCAAAGTGCAGGCGTGTTACCGAATTCTCACGAGGGCAGGGGACCTGAATTCCGCAGGGCACGGCGCCGGAGGCAGCCTCCTGCACCTTCCACCGTCGCTTTGTCCGGCGTTATTTACTGCCCGCGACTCTAGCCGTGTAAATTATGGCGAGGCCGGCTTTCATAAATTCTGGGACGAGATATGGAGCGACAAATTCAAGTCGCAGGACCTGGCGCCCGGGTCGTGGGCACACATGCACGCAACGGTAGCGCACACGCCTGCCCTTTCAGTCTACAGGACGTTCCAGTTAGGCTGTGAAACGTGGAGTCCATTTTAAATTCCATCATTCTTCAACTTCCGTTTTTACTTTCAACACTTCCAAAGAGTGATAATGAAGAAAGTAATACTAATAACTTTGGAGACTTGATAATCTTGCACGTGGCGTGAAAGTTTGTAATACTCTGAGCAAATCTTGTCTAAGACAGTTATTCAAATAATGTACACCTTAAAGATAATAGTGTCGCCTGACCGCGTGATAAGAGTGCAAGGGGCAAGTGGAAGTGGATCGTATATAGTCAGCCATGCATTGCGCCCGTTGTATCTCTATACACGAAGTATTTTGAAGGCTGTTTCAAGACTGTTTGAGGTAAGTTCTTCAATTTCTATTAATTTTTTCTCGTTCATGAAAAATTGAGGTGCTTCGTAACGAAGTGACTGGAACGTCCTGTAGAAGCACTTGGGCCACCGCAGGACTGTGGACCCTAGATTATCATTTGTATGGGGATTTCCTGCTGCGATAAATGCATTACCGGCGCCCTCGCGTTTCTATCCTTGATACTGATCCAGGTGGACGCGAATCCCGAGGGAATCCTTGCTTTTATATGGATCAGCCTCGCTGCCATGGAAGCACAGCACCGTCACGCGGGAGGAACGGGCATATTTCAGCTGGGCGAAGATGCGGGCTTGGATTTATAGGAGGCTGCCAGCGATAACAGAGGCCCTCTGTTTGCGCGTTTGCTATTCGACCTGACCGGTTATTTATTGCACACGCGTCTCTCCGCCGTACGAATGTTGGCGTTCCCCGAGCATAGTTATACAGTAACGGCTAATGAAGAAGCGGTGCAATTAGCTAGCTTGCGAGCCAAATAGAGACTTCGTTACGGAGTGGGGCCCTATTGCTATGGCAGTAAATCCGCGAGGAAAGGGTAGCTCAACGAGAGTCAGAAGCCAGTGAAACCGGGCCTGACGTCGAGTGGGTGCGTATGGATTTCAGCGGTCGGTAAAAATCGGTAACATCGACGAGGAAGGATCGTGGAGGAACAGTAGAAGAGATGCACAGCGTCGAGCAGGGAAAGGGAATAAGGGAAGAGCGGCGGTCCCGAACGATGGCGGAGGAGAGAACACCGCGGAGATCCCAATCTTGCGTGGAGGCCTCTCGAGCAGTGAGTAAAAGGTGGCTAACATCTCGAACATCGTCCCTGTAATCTAATGAGCACCTGCTAGCAGCGCCGCCCACGCTTTATATATAGACGAACGCTTCTATGCACGGTGTCGTGTACGTGGCCCCCAGGGCCGTAATCGTCTATTCTCCCAGACTCAATTTTTCCCCATCCTCTTCCGTTAACTGGCAACCTTTTCCTGATTTCTATACCGTGCCTGGGACGGCGAACAAGGGAATGCATAATAGCGTAAAGAGGAGTTTACAAAAAACACTCTTCCTTACGAGTTGCATAAGTAAAATAATCTAAGTCACTTGCAACTCGCATCCTTCCACAAAAACCACGAATGTCGGCCGAAAGGATTAAAGCCGGCGTTCCTCGAAAAGTCCACGACCCGATGCCATCGTGCGCTAGCCCCGACGCACGACCAATAGAGGCGAAGACGAAGAAGAAGAAGAAGAAGGTAGCCGGCGTATCGGATATCAACGGCAAGGAAGACAAATAGCGAGACGCGGCGAGAACGTTCCCTTTGCGAGGGCATCCACCGCAGGGCCGTATATCCTCGCGCGAAGATCTCGAACCCTTGACGGATGGCTTGCAGTGGCGTAGACACGGGACAAGGGGGCAGCTCAAAGGACGAGAGCAGAGGCTGATGTCACGCGCGTGCGACGGTCCTGTGCCTCTCCTCGTCGTCAAACAAACGGCGAACGCGCGGCCCGACACCCGCGGATGCGTGTGCGCGGCCAGAAACTTCCTCTTCTTGCCTGGGTAGAGAGAAGGAGAAAGACAGAGGGGCACGGCTATATGTTATGAGGGTACAGGTGCCGGTTTATCCTCCTTCCTCTCGGTCCACGCTCCCACCGACGTCTGAAAAACCTCCTCGTCCCTCCCTGAGCCGCGCTCACCGGCGTTGTCTACGGCCACGCTGTCTCTCCTCTCCTTTTTCTCGGTCCCCAACGCGTCCTCCTCGTGAGACGCTCGAGGATGAGAGAGGATCCCGCTCGTGTGCGTGAGGTCGCCGCGAGTGCGGGTGAAAGTCTAACGCGGGTCACCGATCGCCCCTACCCCGCCACCGCCTCTCATATAGGTGCACCTATATCGCGCGATGGTCAACCTAAACCGAGGCCTACGAGCCGGCGAGTCCTCCTTCCCTCTGGGTGAAAATGCCGGGGCTACCAGCCACGCCGAGACCGTATCTCATTCACTCGCCTGGGGATTCGAAAGATAGCCTCGCGACGATAAAATGAATTCGCTCTCTCCGTGGCTCCGGTGCGCTTCAAAGAATGCTCCAGCTGGTTTTTCGACTGGTCTCCTCCGGGTGGGTGAGGCTCGATAGAATGATACACCTATACCGATTCCCATTATGCAAAGTGGGGCGTAGAAACTGACGACGGAGAGTAGCGGGGACTCGGTGAACCAGTTTCGTTAGCATCTCAACTCTCGGAGTGCACGTGGAGTGCCGTTGATATTCTCAAGAATATCGGCCAGCAGCCACTGGAAAATTCATTGCAGCAACGCTCGTTAGCTCCAACATTCTCTCCATATCGTTCACTTTCTATGACTTTAGCTCCGATTGCCCGAGCCAAGTGCCGCCTCATTACGGAATCGTGCCGGCAGGCAGTCTGAGGCCTATCGGCGATAGTTCGACATCGGCTGGCCGGTGAAAGCGTCGGGTGTAACATTGTCGCGAGGCGTGGGTCGCTGGGGTTAGGCGATACGCGGCGATTTCGCCTCGTCCTCGCTAGCGCGAAACTCGGCGGGGCCAGGTGGGGATCACCTACCGTTCCGTTGAAGATGTTGTTCGTTAGTTGGACGCGCCATTCCCCGGCACGAAAACCGCGCGATGTCGTTCTTAGGCCGCGACCCCTCTCGATTTCGCTTTTACCTCTGCTGGCGTCCTCTCGGTCGGCTTCGACGCCAGTGCAACTTTAATGTGATATACTTGGGCATTTTCTTTCGTTCAACTTTTCTGCGATCTCGATGAAGTATAAGAGGTCGACGAATGCTGTAAATTTGCTGAATTCTTTAAGAGGTGTACAACCAAAGCGTGTGGCCCGAGAGCTTAATTGCCAAGAAACGATTTCTAACGCGTGCTAAATGCACACGGAGCTCAGGCAACGTTTTCACGGAGCGACGCGCTTCGGTCGCGCGTAACTCGCTTCATTCGCCGCTGGTCACGTGTCTCCGTGACAAAGTACCGGCTTGTAATTCGCTTTAAGCCCGCGACTGCCTCGAGAGGCCGTGTGTCGCTGTCCGCGAGCGGCGAATGACACGCGACTATCTGGAGTACCAGCGGACTGTTCCAAAATATGCGGGCCTAGATAAATATTCCTGGAGCGTCAATTAATCCTCTCGATCGCTGCGTCAGCTGCAGTTCGATTTGAAAAATTCCGAGTTTCTTTTGAACCGCTGCTACTTTAATTGCCAGATGTTCCCTTATCCCTTGACAGTCATCCCCATGACACACCTGTGCGATGCTAGGTAACTGAAATAGCTACTGCGATCGAACGTGGATCGAATGATCGACGCAAAGTACATTTGTTTCTTCGTATATTTATTCAAAGATGAGTTCATGACGAGCTAAACTCATCTAAAACTCGTCTAATTCCTCTGCGTTGGTACGAACCGCATAAACCTGCAGCAATCTACGTCAACGCGGGCGTAGTATATTTCTTTCAATCGCGAATCCATTGTCTATCAGCGACAGGAACGGCAAGATCAACGGATCAGCCGTGCCAAGCGGAACCAGGTAATTTATAAACCGTCCACGTCGGATCGGTAAGCGTCCAGAAGTAATTACCGTCGAGCTTCTTCTGAGTCGAAGTTAAAGTCAGCCACGGCCAGGCGAATAGAATCGAATCGGCCGGGAGGAGGGGCGGTAAGCGAGAGAGAAGGTCGAGCAAAGAGGGCGAGGAGATCGGAGGAGGTGGTAGGTTCTCCTGATTTATACCATGTGCTTTATGAGCGGCGCGCTTCTTGCCGCAGCGGCGTATGTTTTGTCCGCGTTGAATCAATGCAGATGCAGGAAATGCACGGCAAGGAGGCCACCCGAGGAAACGGATCGCTAGACACACAGTGATCCCAGCATGACCCTTCGCTAACTACAAAAATTTAAGGAACAACTCAATCTACTTTCCAAATTTAAACAACCGACAGAAACACTCGATTCCAAATCTTCCTTAGCTCCAAGTAAAAACCACCTTTGAAAACAACTTGTAAAAGTTTGAAGCCCGCGAAAGCGTACCAATATCGTTGAGAATCGCAGCGTTTTCGTGCAACCGATCTCACGGGGATCGCGTAGCGAATGCTATCAGCCCCGACGGCGCTTTATCCCCGAGCTTTCAGGTATGTTGATTGCGAGCAGCGATGCGCGCAGAGACGCATAGGTGCCCAGGTCGCATAGCTGCGCCGCGCCGGTTGCAGCTATGCGGCGCTCAGCCTGTATAATGCCGCGCGCGGATCGCCGTTGAGCGACATCGGTTAAACGATGCTCCCGAGCGCGGAGCGTACAGAACGCGCGTCCACGGATCGCGCGGCAAAGAGAGCCGAGATAACCGACGGACACGTGGGAAAATTACCGCGCCGCACTTCGCCGATTCCTCGATCCTCCGCTGGCCATTGTGACTTCAGGATTTACATACCACTATTGATTTATTCTGAGGCGACCGCGAGGCGCAACGGCGCACGCACCGCGAGCCCCTGGGCAACGATTCGCGCTGTGCGTGCATAGGAATCACTGCATAGGGCTCGTCACGTTTGCGTTCGGTCGACGATACCGAAGGCGCTGCCTCTTGAGAGTCTTCAGACTTGGATTCGAGATTGATAATTATCGTTTCTTTATGGTTCCCCATAATGGGGTACCACGCTCTCCACGTGTAACTCTGACCACGAAGCATTCTATTTTCTTCCCCTGCGATTTTGTTGCACGGATACTCGTATATCTTACGGTTCGAGAAGTTTCCAGGTTTACGAGTCGATAACTCCGTGGCAACGACGCACGGCGACCGAGTCTAACAGCTACCCTTTTCTTAATCCGAGAGTTAAGAGGCGATAGAATTAAGCGCGAGCGTCCGCGATAGCTCGTGACCCTCAGAAAAAGGGGAAAGAGATATCACTCGATGGCATCGAAGGAAGAAAAGGCGCGAAGCCACGACGAAGCACGCGCTGTTTATTAACGCAAAGTCGCGTCGTCTGACCTTCTTCTGTTTATCTTATTTTTAATTTATTCCTCCCACCGGCCTTATAACAGCCGCGAGAACGACTATTCCCCTCTCTCTCCGTTACGGTTCTGCATCGCGTTCCCAGACGGTGGTGCAGCGACGATTACGCCGATGTATTAATAACCCGGTTTCCATTGGCGTTCCGCGAAAAAATTGCGTTTACAGGCTCGGGCCTGACCTCTGAACCCTCAGCCCCGTATCGCTCCGTGTAGGTGGCGTGACCAGTTTTTCGAGCGCACTTTCTGGGCGTTTGTTTTCGTGCGTCGCGATATCCCCAGGCGCGTCCTCCTCTTCCAACGCGTCCCGTGCAGCTTCCTCCTCGAGCCGGGCGAGGACCGAGGGGAGGAAGAGCGCGCGGAACAGCTCCAGGCTTCCACTTGGTCCCGCGTGGAAGAAAGGAATGGAATTCGGTCGTAAAGCAGCTGGAGAAAACGGTCCACCATTCATCGCGACTGGCCAGGAGGTGGAGGAGCGGGCTAGGCGAAGAAGTGGCTGCGGTAATACGCGGCGACACGCATCACCTACACTAACAGAAACGCGAGGAACGACGTCTCGCGTCGCGGCCGGCGACGCTCGTAAACGCTCCGCCGCCCGAATGAGCTCATTCCTGCGCGCGTTTTGTCCCGTGATTGGTTTCCGCGAGATTGTTCGTCGAAACGGACTGGCTTCGACGAAGAAATCACTCAGGCCGTCGTTGCGTAACCGAGGACTTTTGTGACCGAGGTAAATCGAGGGTGGATGGACGCGAATGGGTACCGATAGGGTGCATAGTTTCGTGTCAGATGTTTTAGATCGTCTTATTTCTGCAGTGAAGTCGCGCCTAGTATAATACGCTTCGATTTGCATGCCTTAGCCACTTGAAAGTCACTCGAGGAACACGTAGTCAGGGAGCAGCTCCGAGTACCGAAGGGGGTTAGACCGCGAGCGATCATAATGGAAGGCCAAGCGGCGACACTTAGTTTTTCGAGGTCCGTGGGGCAAGGTGGGAAGGCAACGGAGGGCCGAGGCGTCGTTTCTTCTTTGGGAACGTGCTTCAGGGCCGTGGCGTACGGGAAGGAGCAGTATCCTGGATACACCGGCATCTAGATACTTCCTTGGCGAGCTTCAGCCCCGTATCTGAGCGTAGATCGGAATTCAGGTACACGGTAGCACTACCTCGAGGCGCACAGCTCGTGAACACCACCTCCGTGGAGACCCTGGCCGCGGCAAGGGGGCGAGGAAGCGTAGAGGACGAAAGGGAGACAGAGGGAGGAGGCCTGGCCAAGGAGGGACAGAGACGGGGCGCGTGGAAGCGAGAAGAAAAGAGAAGAGAACAAAAACGGGGAACAGAGGGAGAGGGAGAGTGGAAACGGTGAGAGAGAACGGAGAGACTTGAGCCCACGGCGGCTCTCTCGAGGTCCGCGGTGATCTACCGTCCCGAGCCAAGCCCCTCATTAACGCCTTTGCTAAGAAATTACACGCAGTCGGTGGCAAACAAGAGCAAGAAGGTGTCGGCCGTGCTCGTTCGGATACACGGCACCTACGTTCTGCCCCGCTCGATTCCCCCTTTTCTCCTCTATTTCTGTCTCCCCCCTGGTCCCGTGTCCTCACCACCTTCGCCCTTGCCTCCCTTTCTCGCCGTTGTTCGTCGTAAAGCGTGCGAACCTTCGCAGCCAATTCGATCGAGATTCTGGTCCAGATACCGCTCACCCTCTCATGCTACAACGGCTCCCTCTTCCCAAGATCCAGCGCGATCCCGCCTCAGGGCTCTCGTCCGACTTCCGGTCAGGGGCCTCTGCTCTCCGAGCTAGGGCTACGACTGTTTCGCATCTCTTCCCTGGAGATCGCGGTGGAAGCCTGTGTCTATTCCCCTCGCCAAGTCCCACGATACCAGCGACGAGTCGAACGTCATCGGTACGACGGGTTTCCACCAGGAACTGCGGTGACCCCCGGAGCAACGCACAGCGCCGCGAGCCAGCGTTCCCGTGGCCAGTGATCGGCCGCCGATTTTCGGATAAGCGGCGAAACGCACGACCGCTCCGACGGCGGTGTACGCCGCGCACCGGTACTTCTGGGGCAGCGTCGTTGCTTTCCTAGACGCGCGGCCGATACCATATTCCGATATGCCGCCGCGATTCTGGGCCTTATAGGCCGCGCTCGCGCGACCCGTGTTCCCTCGCTCCCCGTGCTCGTGAAACAATCTCGGCCATCCGACAAGATTGGACCGCGCTTGCTTTCTGGACCCCGCGTGTGTCCGACTTGTCTCCCCCCTGTCTCTTCTCTTTCCACTGCGTCACCCCCCTGGCCCCTTCCGCCTCGCCCGCCCCACCGAGGCCCCTTCCGCTCTGTTTCTTGTTCTTTCTCGGGGCCGCGAGACGGTCTGCCTGCCGGAGCAGAAAGATTCACCCACATCGGTCACTCGCAACGATCCGACCGACGACATCCGACAGCGGGGGGTCGCGATGTTTCCCGTCAGTACGTCAGTCATTTCGATCGTAACACACCGGCCACGTCCAGGCACCACCACTTGCCAGGTGGAGAAGAGGGGCGAGGGGGGTGGGACGACGACCCTGCTGGAATTCGGCCGACGAGGCGCACGACGGAACGAGGCTCGTCGGTGGAACATCGGCCAGGCACCGACGATCGACGTTACAACGGCCGATCCTCTCTGATATCGATAAATGTAACACGACGCGGAGATGTGTCTAGATAAGGATCGCGGGGCAACGGTACCGACCGAATTGCGCAAAAATTCGGAGAACAGGCGGACGGTTCGCTCGACCGTGGGTATTTAGCTGCGGGAGAGGTACGAGTGTCTGGTCCTTTGGAGGATGTTGATTTATGCAAGATGTGGCACGGATTGTGTTGTGGAATAAAGTTTGGGAAAGTAGAGGGACCTAATTATTGTAAGATTACCAGCGGCGGATTTAACCCTTCGTTACATAACTTCTTCGATTTTGGAAAAGATACACTTTTGATAAGAGAAAAATAATAATAACAAAATCGTGTGTTTTTTATATTTCCACTTTTTCCACCATTACGAATATGATTACTTGTAAATGTTTAGAAACTATTTATGATATGTAACTTTCATGGTAAAGTAGTTACATTACACTACAGGCTAGTTAAAATAAAAAAATTAAGAAAATATATGTTGCATATTTGCAACAGTATGTAACAAAGGGTTAAGAAAAAAGGACCAGATGGCAAATGTTCTTGGACACCCTGTATACATAATAGAATTACAAATAATTTTACGCTCATCTATGAACATTACGCGACATTATAGGAAACAAAAAAATTAGTTTTTCGATAAGATCGTATCTTTTTGGCAGATGGAGCCCTCGGGGGCCAAATCCGCTACTGGAGATTACGTAACTTGTCGGAGTGCAGATGACTACGCAGTTAGGAAGCTTTCTCGCTTAATTTCTTAGAGATACTAAATCTCTCCTAATCCTACTACTTAATATAATAAATGCGAAAGTGTGTTTGGATGTTTGTTACTCAATCCCGTCGCAACTACTCAACGGATCTTTCTGAAATTTTGTATACACGTAGCCTAGGACCAGGAATAACGTATAGGATACTTTTTATTCCGATTTCTTCAACCGATCTGGACCAAACTTTGCATAATTACTGTAAGAACCTTGCCGAAAATATAGGCTACCATGAAACCTGGACATCTCGCTTCTTGACACTCCGTGACAATCAAAGTTTTACCCGGGCAACGCAAGGTACTTTAACCTAGTGACAAATACAAGTCTACACTCTTCTAATTATTAAAGATCAAGCTCTGTGGAAGGTCTTTCCTTGTATCGCGATTCCCAGTGTCAACGCATCAAGCGAAGTAATACGAAGAGCAACGAAATGACAAGCCATTTGGAGAGCGCCGAGAGCATTCGTCGCATGCTCTTCCTGTAGGCGTGTAGAGAAGTAAGAGAACGCGTTCCCGTGTCTGCCAGATGTCTAAATGTTGACAAGCCCCAGCGAACAGCTAATAGCCGTTTAATAAGATTACGTCTCCGAGTGGACAGAGTTGACGTGGCCGAAACATGCTCACCCTGGTCCCCATCTGTACTCCTACGACCTCGTTTTACGAGCACCAGGAACACGCATTACTCGTGGACACACAGGCCCCATGGCTGGGTACTGTCGGCCTCGTAGAAGATTGGCCATCTCGACGCGTCTCGTGTGATTTTTCGCGGTGGATGCCAGCCTCTCCACCTCCTGTGTCAATAACGTTCATCGCCTTCGACTAATCTCCGGCTGATGTCTTCTCTGACACGCCGCACCAGAGTATGGTACATGGTTCAAGGTACTAACACCCATGGGTATGATGGAATGTTCGTGAAACATGGTTGGAGGAAAAGGTTCGAGGATTGGTAGGGGAATGAATTTGACTTTGGAACCTCAGATAAGACTGAGCGTAGGATGCTGTGTCCTTCTTGTTGACTCGTGCGGGGTACCCATCTATGGCCCACGTAAAGAGACCAAACGGCACAGTTTGTACACGAAGCAGTAGATAACGACATTTGCAAGTAATATTCGTCTAAACTACAGCATAGGTACCGCAATGGTACACCGAGGCCGCGATGCCTGGCACAGGCTACACCTGGGAGGTACAACTCGTACCTGGAAAGGTTAGCAGAGCTAGCTTAGAGCCATATTCTCTACAATGTTCAAAACGAAACCCATTACACTAGCCTGTCAGTGTCTACCGCGGCATCGCGCACAGCCTCCGGTCCCACTCTTCAACCGACACGACGTCCGAGTCCCGCTCGTGAACGAGTCTCTTCCCAACACGCCTAAAAGCAACAAGCTTCCCCGCCATGTCACGCCAAGGCCTGCAATTACTCCATTCATCAGCAACAACTGGCCGCGAAACGAGCTTCCGATACGTATAGCCCCGGAACGCACCAATCGATGGTTCCGGTATAAATGCGCAAGAAGCGCATTAATCTCTAAAAGTAAGCTTCAAGACGAACTGGACTTTCTCACAAATTGTCGATTAGCGAACGCCGCGCGATTAGCGGAATCGAGGCAGAAAATTGGAGGCAAATTGGTGACTCGAAGCTCGTGTACTCCCCCTTGTGAGAATCGACGCGGCGCTGGACCCCACGAGCATAGGAGGGAACACCTCGGCGTGGCCATTTGCATTCTTATTTTCGCCGGTGAGCGGTTTCACGGGCAATATCGCGAAATTTATCGGGGTGCGATTTGCGATGATATTTTACGCGTCGGGGGCCGGTGCCTGGCCCACCCATGGCGGGGCCCTCGACGTCACCCCATACGTTTGGCCCCCGTGGAAGAACGCCGAGGGAGCAGGCGTCGAAGGTGGCGGAGGACGGCGGAGACGCGCAACCATAACCTCGCTATTATTCTGGTATTTATACCAGTACGCCCGCTGCTCTCGGCCACCTAAATCTTCTTAATACGCGCCGGTTAGTGCACTTTATTAAACCCCGCGTGCACGCGCGCGATCCAGCCCCCCTTCGCCGTACGTCCTCCCGGTTCCTTCGCTTTTCGATGCCGGGAGGGGTGGCCAGGGGAGCACCGCGGGATGTCGAATTACTTGCACGGCCCGTGGGCCCCTGGCCTCAGGCCCAATAAGAAACCGAGTTGAGGGACACTTTTACCGATACGATATATTAAATCCGACGTAATAACCCCGGGGGGAGGTGACACGCCGATGGGGGGACCATTTTAATTGTAGTCGAATTTGAATTCCTTTGTAACCCGAAATATGCCTTAAGTTTTTACTCAACAACCCTGTATAACGCTTCAAGTATTCTTGACAGCAGCGTTGCAATCGAGCTTCAATATTAAAAGTGCATACCTACCTGGGAACACCATCTTTCGTTTAATCAGCTGTAATATCCCCGTGGAATTAATCGATAACCCCGGAGACGGAATGGTTACACGGATTCTGACGCTACAGACAAGTCCTCATCCTTGAAGAAGATGAGGCGAGGCGTCCGATAAGTTATGAACTATTCAACCCTAAGCAAACGATTACGGGAAAACTTTACTGCAACCGTCGGAGTGCTTCCTCCTCTACATTGGCACAAAGTAAGGCTGCAACTTCTCGTTGTAGATCTCGAACGACGAAGCTTTCGCGGTAACGAGGGTCGCGGATTCGCGCTCGGACTTGACCCCAGTCTCGCGAGGATCAAAGAGGTATTCTCTCAGTGGGGATTTCGCGTCCATACGGGCGTCAGAGGTGCAAGATAGCAGACCGCGGTGGTATTAAAGTCGATAATTTACTGCCTTTTAAGGAACTCTCGCTGCAGCCCGCCTATTATCCGCTTCTGATCGTCGCGCTTCACCGTCTTTTTTTCCGGGACAAATGAGCTCGCTTCCACGGAGACGCCGCGCTTTTATTCGGCATCCCTGCAGCCGCTGGTATTTGTCCATTTTACGCAAACCAGAATCCCGCGAACCATTCTCGTCCACTATCCAACGTTCTCCCGTTTCCATCGTATTTACCATGATAATGCTCTGCAAACGATTCCATTCCACCTTTCTCACAGTAATATCGTTGATCCCTGATTCACCAGTGAAAAACCTGCCTGTATACTTCTTCGCGGTCTCACCCGCTCTAATTTCAAATCTACTCTCAATACCCTCGCCCTTGCTTCTCAATTTCTCTCAGACATCCCACAGCATCTCCATCTGCAATCAAACTTCCTCCAACAAGTTACCATGCGGATGCATTCACTACCCAATACAAACTCGCAGCTTATGGTCTCCCTCGGCATCGCCATTACTTCCCACCTTTCTCTATTGCTACTTCTCTACACTCGACTGCTCCGATCAGAAGTGCATCCAGCGGATTTTCGATCCACCTCGAGAGGCGGAGTCGTCTCATTTGCATACGCGCGGCTTGACCCGAGTCACCTAAAAGCGCTCGACGACCTGGTCGGCCTTATAAAACGTTTCCACGCAGTAGAATCGACCTTCCCTCCATCTTCCTGTTCTGCTTTACTCTTTCCTCTGCCTCGCCTCGGCTCTTTGGCCCAAGGAGAGCGTCGGCTCGGCTTGCCGCCGGGTGATTGCCAGTCGAAATTTATACTGTCGCAAATTCTGCGGAATCGCCTCTACGGGCACGAGCATCGACAAAACGGTCGCGGGCCAGATTTATATAAAATTGTAATGCGCGCGCGCGCTCCTGTAACGAGGAGAACCATAAGCCCACCAGGAACGGAGATGGACGTTTAAATGGGCGACTTTTATAGCGGCGACCGCATCGTGGATCGTTATACTTGCCGGGATTTATAGATTTACTTGGCCCTTGGCGAGCGCGCCCGGTAGTTTAGGGCGCTTTTAGGGCGAGGCGAGTAACGATGGACTTAAAATCCATCGTTTAACGACCGTTTTAAATTCGCTCGCTCGCGCCCCTCTGGGTTACGTTCTTGCAAAGTGTGTTTACTTATCGGCCGCGCGTCGCGTCAAAAAATACTCCCCTGGAAGCTCGCTCCGACTCTTTCGATCCGTTTCCTCGTGCTCCTTTTTATCCTCTCCTCCCGAGAAACTTCGAGGCATAGCTGTCGCCTTAAATTTCACGGGAAAGTTCGATCGCAACGTTCCCGGTTTAATTTCCTTCATTTTTCACTGGACCGAAGAATCGTATCGCGAGGTAATTTACATTAATTCCTGAGCGTAAAGTTTCGACCAGGTTTACGACCGCCGGGGCAATTGCCGCGGAATATACTGCGCCGTTTTTTGCCGGGTTTCATGTAAATTAACGCGAGATGTACTCTGGAAACGGCGCGAGTAATGGGGGAGGTCGTTGGGGGAACGATCCGAGTTAAATTCTGGTAATTGTTAGCCAGTTACGCGGTTGCTTGTCAATTTGCCTCCTAGTGGGTAGCTCTCCGAGTTACACGAATCGTGTCAGGATTATAATTTCGTGAATCAGTGGCGAGGAACATCTGGTGAATTCGATGCAAGAGTGGCGATATCCTCGTCAAGTTTAAGGGGAGGTTCCGGTCTATAAATCGATTTTTTTTCCATTTTTTGAATATTCAACCTTTCAGGAATACGCGATTAAAAGGTTTTTCTTTGTCGAAATTCGTAAAATTCTGGAAGTTATAGGGATTTGAGTGGCAGCAAATGCATGGGTAACACCCGACCACTGCCGAGTACCGACTCACGTAAAACTTCAAACGCGTTTCTCTCGAAACAGTGTTCTTAAAATCGATGGAACCTGTATCTCTAAAAGTTATTATCCAATTCAAATGAAACTTTTTTTTATTTGAAGAATATGCCTACTTCTGATGTCGTTCTCATGGACAGACAAGTAAAATTTTAAAAAAAATTGAGAATTTATCATTTTTACAGATGTTGGAAGGACGAAAAATATGGGGAAAATGTGATTTCACACTTCAAGTGTCGTTACTTTTTCAAAAAATATAATTTTCGTAATTTTTACCGGTTAGCCCACGAACGAGTTTCACGTCCTTTAAAAATCTGGCATTGTTTCTTATTTCAGACCAATGGTTTAGGTACTACCTACAGGTTCCACCGACTTGGATGAAACTTTTTGACGCCACTACTTTAACGACTCCCCAGTACCGTCTGCAATGATTAATCATAAAACAAAAAAAATATTTTTGTAGTTCAAAACATCTTTAATACAATGCAAAAAGTCCCATTAAATTATATGCAGTAGTTTACCTTTAATTAATTCCTAAAGGTTACCTAAATATTTTTATAGGCTCCAGACAGGAACAACCTCATAAAGTACGAAATCCCCATGTTTCTCTACGTTTCTGCTCCCTCGATGTAACCAACGCTTTTTATCAATACAGCTTGCCATCAGTCCTTGTTCTCTCATTAGAATTTTCAAAGCCACCACCTCGACAGTACGAATCACACCGATAATTGCAACCCCGCAGCTCCCTCCCGTGCATCACGTCCACGCTTCGTTTCCGCCGTTATTCCCCCGGAAATGACTCGCGGTGCCCCGGCCACGGGAACGTCCCGATGAATATCGCGTACGAAGGGGATGGGGCGCGTGGAAGGGGTGGGTAAGCCGGGTACAGGAAGAGCTCGCTCCTCCTCGATAGTAGGAGGAATAGGCAAGGGGCCACGTACGTGGAGCCGCGGCGGGCACGGGCAGGCACGAACGAGCGAGAGACAGCGTCGTAATCACATTACCGCGATTTTTCCGCGACGACCGGCTATTAATTCCGCGGGTGTACATATATGCCCCGCCGCGGAAGAAGAAGCGGACGAGGCAGGACGAGGAAGAGGAACAAGAAGAGTACGAAGAATACCGTGAGGGGGAATAAGAAAAGTACGTGGAACACGAACAACGAGCAGAAGAAGAGGAGGAGAGAAGCGTAGGGGACGGAGACGGGGGGAGGACCAAGAACCAGGAGGAAGAAGAGGATGAAGAAGGAGACGAAGAAGAGCTGGCTATAGGCCTGGGACCCCACCTAAGCATCTCAACGCGGCCCCTAAGCATCGGTGTGCGGGTGTGGCGAATACGTGCCGGGGTCGGCGGGTCGGACCTCGATGGACCCCTGCACCCCTGGAACCTGGATCTTCGTGCCCGTGAACGCACGCAGCTACGGCGCGTACGAGCCGACTCGCGGGCCTCACGCTCCTCCACACAGCGTAGTAGTGGGCGCGTGTGCGCGCCAGGCCACGGACGGAGCAGCACACGCACGAGCGGGTGGATGAGCGCGAATAGACATAGGCGTGGGAGAGTTCATTCAGCGAAGATACTATCGCCGATTTTATTTCTAGGCGGATATATCTATGCCCGTTAACCGAGAGAGGAGCGACCAACGGGATGTTCCTCCGAGCGATGCTCGATGCACCGCCAGCAGTATCCTGGGCTACGACGATGCCGGAGCCGAGCCCCCTCGCCACGAGGGATTTAAATTAGAAAGATAATTTTCTATTAGTCGCGCGTGATAAACGCGCCGTTGTTCCGCGCGGGCCCAGCACCACAACCCGCGCCCCTGCCCTCCTCCCCATCGCCGATCTTTTTTTTCCCCGGGGAACAGCGAGCTTTCGTGGCTGATTTTATCTAGCCGTGCGTGACGGAGTTATTGGAGATCCTTGCGTAATCGCGAGCCCGTCGTTGTTACGTGTCGGATAGTACGTATGGAATTCTTGCGCTCCTCGGGGACTGAATCGCTGGGGATTATGATCGTGATGCTGCTTTCAATTGCAACGCTGTGCGAACTGTGAGGGATCGGTGGATTGGCAAACAGCGAGGCTTTTCTCGCGCTGGAGTGCGTCAATGGTCGATTCACCGCGGGGGACTGGGTTCGTTGAAAATCAGAGTGATTGTTGGCGTTGAGAAGTTGTTTGCGAAATTGGATAGGGGATCTGTTTTGACACGAAGATACCTCTTTCGTAGAGAAAGTCTAGCTATCCTGCGTTATTGTCCCTTCAGAAATTCTCGGAATCTTCGCACCGACGATTCGAGAAAATCACTTTCCAAGGGAAATATCCATCGGCGAGGTGGAAACTTCGTTCCGAGGAAATCACAGAGTGGGTACGGCAATGGGAACGCGGACCGCTACCGCAAATTCAACGAGCACGATTCGTATGAATTATGCGTAGATAGGAGAGAAGAAGCTGGCCATCTATTGTCCGTGGAAATCTAGCGGCAGTCCGCTGGCTTTTCGCCGACGGACCAAACATTCGCCGCGTCCCAGTCTCTTAATAGTATCGAAATTACTAGTTAGACGCATAATCGAGTTATAAGTTTTGCTGCGAATGATGAAGGTGGATGCCACGGCCGATCATGCGAGGGGCCCTCACCGCGGCTAATGAAAACGAAACCCCTTCGAGGCGCTCGATGCCTCCTTCCGGGCGAGGGCGTCTATCTCTTCGTGGCTACTGTGAGAAGCTATTCCCGCTGTTCCCTGCAATTTTACATGTGCCGCGGCGAACCAATCCCTCGCGCAATCTATCGAACATTTTCAGCAAAACTTCAATCCACCTCGACAAAAAGTCTGAGATTTATACGAATCTTTTGATACCACAATGCATCGACGGCTCGTAGCGTTGACTTATTGTTAGAAGGCTGACGATATTGGTATTTCAGTATTGAAATCACTAATATTGTCAGAGTACAATTGAAGACCTCGCAGCAAGAAAGTGCAGTTCCATTTGCGACAGTTTTTGAGTTATGACCTGTAATGTGTGTAAAAAAAATTCCACCTATCAGTGTTTCGCGATACGGGTGCTCCAGATTTGAAAATTCGCCAAAAATATAAATAAAAACTCAGTAACTATTACTTATTATGTGAAGATATATATTTTTCAATTAGTGTTCTCTTTCAATGTTAACCTTTCGTGGTCACACGTGGTGTCTCGTACCCCGAGCAACTTTCTTCCAGAAGTATAGGTATATCTTCGCCAAGATTTTTGTAAATATTTAGACCTTAATATTAATATATCAAAATGTGGCAAATTTAAACAAAAAAGTCGCTTTTTTCCACAACTATTTTTTCAACTACAAAGTTCTCTCATTTCAACGTTTTAATTTCTAGAAAAGGACTCATTACTACGTATTGTAATGTACAGTTATCCCTGAAAAGTTAGAAGATTCAAAAATTCAAAAATGACACTGAAGGAAACTCTATGCCACCAATTTGTGATTATAAGAAGGTGTAACCACGAAGGGTTAAGTCAAAGCAATAATTATACAAACAGTTTACTCGAAGTTGGCGAAGCTGGGGCTGCAACCCTTTTTGCTGCAAAGTCTTAAATTCCAAATTACCTCAAACAGTATTAATCCCAAGAAACCCAAAGCGCGAATGCCTAAAAGAATCTTCCCCCAGTCGTTAATTACGATTCAAGCAACACGCGCATACGTAGGTACATCGCCACATGGATGTCACTCGCGGCCTCGACTTCCTGTCGAGGCACGGAAGGCCCTTGCACAATGCTGGTCCGCGAGGGCGAGCGAGAGATGCCACGGAGATTTTAGCGGTAAGAGGCACGGCATAAAGAAGAGCATTATGCCTGGCGTATAATGCAGCCACGTAACGGCCGATCGAGGGGGATCTTGGATCGATCGCCGATCGTTTGATCATGGTGGCGGTGCCGATATCGTGCGGCGGTGGCGGGGATCATCGCGCCGGGACGAGAGGAGCGGAGACCTTTTAAAAGCGCACAGAGAACGCTCCAACGGGCTAATTGTGCGATATTGTGCACCGACAATGCTCTAATGAAGCATTGTCCATGGGTCGGGCCGGCGATCGTGGTGTCGCTCGGCCGTGTTTTTTTCCCCCCTTTATCCGCGCGGGCAGCACGGGACACGGAAAGCGAACGTGTTCTCCGCGGAACGGTACGATAGAGGCGAGGCATAAAGCCGATGCACAGGGGACGCCATCGACGTCCCGTCATCTGCCGGACGTGACGGGATTTCTGGCGAGGTCAGAGATCGTTCGTGGATATTCTAATAAGTGGACGCGATGAAACAACGAGCCTTTGTTGCCGCGTTCCGGCGCTAATACCGCGGCGGATCAATGTTTGTTAGTTAGAGTTTGAGAGGAAAGCAGTGTGGCGTTATGTGCGAGATTCTGGAGAGAAGACTTTCGAAGATAGTGTTCCGTTGAGGACATTGGGATCAATGAGTGGAACACTGGAGTGTCTTCGTTTTGTGTGACTAGTGGGATTTTTGGAAGAAATTTCGAGTAGGTAGTGGTACCGAGCAATATTATTCATGGAAAATTGTGTAGGCATTAGAGTTCTTACTACCCGACAAGCCCGGGTACTCGAGTACCGTCAAGGACCCAATTCCTGATTACTTAAGATGCAAAGGGAGCAGTTTCTGATTAACCTAAAACATTTTAATATGAGCTATCAAATGTTTGCGTATAAATTTTGAAATAAGTACTTCATAATTATTTAGTAATTTTTTGGGATAAATTTGTATCGTGATAAACTTATTATTTGGTATTTATATACTAAACTGATCAGGAATTGGGTTCTGATCAGGAACTGGGTCCTTGACGGTACCTGATGCGACCCCGTGTAGACAAAAATTACTCGAGTATCCGTGAGATACCCGAGTAAATGAGATGTGATGAGATAGTGGAGAATTTCGATTTAACAGCCGATCGTCTTTCGACTTTCGATCATTTTCGTCTAACATCAGTAATGAACGGATAAAAACACAACGGCCCGCTAATTCTTTAAAACCGAAGCTGAAAATCTGAGCACTGAATTGATTTGTGGCCAATAAAGGAATATCAAGTATAAAAAGTGACAGGGGAATCAGTGTTCGAGCGGAGAACGAGAATACAATTCGAATTAGCAAAGTTGGTTTCACAATCTTTGCATGTGAACTTTTTTAATTTAAAAAGTGACAGAGGAATGAATTAGTGTTCAAGCGGAGAACGAGAATACAATTGGAATTAGCAATGTTGATTTCACAATCTTTGCATGTGAACTTTTTTAATTTTTATCGTGAATTAAAAGGAATTAGCTGCTTTCATACATGAGTCATGTTTATGAGGAGGGGATCTCATTTACTCGGATATCTCATGGATACTCGAGTAATTTTTGTCCACCCGGGTAGCCGGGTAAATTTTTGTCTACCCGGGTATCGCACGGGTACCCAGATAGTCGGGTATTCTACGGGTACCCGGGTAATTTTTGTCTACCCGGAGTCTTACCGGGTACTCGAGTGCTCGGTTGGACGGCTGCCCACTACGCAGAGGACCCGTAGAGATCTTGGGTTCGAGTCACACCGCCCGAGGTTCTGTTTTTCACCTAGAATTTATTTCTCGGAGTACGCGTTCCATCTAAGAACAGAGATCAGCCTCGAGAGAAATCCGCCTCTTCCCGAAGTTATTTGATTCAACATTCCATCCATCCTCCGCACAGAAAACATTTCCGGATTTCCAAGCAGTCCGTGTACTTTCCATCGACGCACACCGCGAGCACTGTCCACGTTTCCGCGATAACGTCATCCGTCGACTGTCCACAGGCGGAAGAATGCAAGTAAGCGCGCGGCATGCTCCAACGAAGAGGAAATCAGCGTGGCCGTGTAACGCGGGAAGAAACGACCTCGCGAGGGATCGAGATTCGAGCATGTCGTTAAACTCTCCAATGGATTCTTCCTCCGACATAAGGCACGTTCATGAGGGAATACAGGGTGTAACAGCAAATGGGACACACTTCAGGGATGAACGCATCCGCGCAGAAACAACAAAGCAGCTCCGCAGTAGCATGTGCCTGATTCCGCTAGCTTTATGTTCTAGCCGGACTTCCAAGATTTCCAACTAATTCCACTCGACCGCTTTGTGCCGCGGTTCTCTTGTCAAGAGTACAACGCGCTGGAGATTCCCAGTAGCGTTTGAAGCGATAATGACGAGTTATTCTAATCGAGAAGTGGCAGGCGCGCACTCGACGCGCGGGCCTGCCGAGTATAACGCGGCGCAAGCAACATTTCCCAACGGACGTCTGTCAAATAAAAAATCAACGACCAGACTGTTACAGGCTCGTATTGAGATGCAAAGTGACGATTCTGAGCGCCTGCCTCTGAAGACGGGGAAACGGCCGTGGGCTTGAAACAAGGCGAAGTTGGACATGTGTCCGGACCAGGGGATCCTATTGATTCGTGATGTCCCAGGTGTTGCTGGTGCAAATACTTGGAGCAGGATCAGCCCTTTCGTCACGACATAGTCCCGTGCTAATGAAAATTCCGGTAAAGCATAGGTATATACGCGGAGGGGAGCTCGGGTGGAATGCGGTCCAATTAGAAGACTGTTGCCACGGTCGCCTCCTACGACCCGAAGGGGGGGAGAGAATTGGTTTATTACGTCGAAGGTGGAGATACGGTTCTCCCACTAATGGTGATTTCGTTTCACCGTCTCACCACTGTTCCCAAGTTCCCGTGTATATTGTGCTCGCTATCTTCTTTATAAGGCTCCGGGGCTCTTCTCTCACCTCGTACATCCTCGCTTTTCCCTCCCGCGGGCCTCTTCCTCCAAAGTTCCCCCCTGTTACCGCCGCTAACGAATCAATTCGATGTTGATTAATGTACGCCTCCAGTCCTCCTCCAATTACGTAAGAGTTATTACCCGATTGGCCATCGGTCGCTCTGCTGATTATACGTCTTTTCCTGGATACCGCTAACACCCAGGATTCAGCGTTTTCCCCACTCACGCGAGCCCGCTGTATCTTGCGTATCTGTTCTACTGAGAGTCGCGTATGTACCTGGGTATGTACTTCCAGGCATCTTTATCGGCCGATGGAGGCCTCGGTACAGAGAGCTGCATGACCAAGATTTATGGGTCTTCCCGTGGACGGTTAATTAATACGGACCGTCCGCTTGCTGCTTTCTTTCGCGCGACTTCAGAAGTTCCACAAATTTCAATTCAGGGTTCTTCCTGGATACGAATCCTGTATCCATGCGCCAGGAGATCGATAGTCCTCTTCTCCACTTTCAAACGCGACTCAGGGTTCCAGGCTAGACGCAGGAAAATTTAGCTATCAGGGGAAATGTTTCGCTATCGATTGCATCAACGTTATTAGCCACCATTATTCCCTCAGCTGGCTCGGCATAACGCAAAAAGAGTAGGAGGCTGGATGATGTGGCTGGAAATATCTCGAGCCCTCGATATCCCGATCGGAAGCGACGGTGGAGAGTTCCCCGAAGCAATTAACGCGAACCGTGGATCCAGCGTGGCGGCGGGGGAGGAAGGATCGCTGGAACGCGGCTCGTCCTCGAAAAGCTTTTAAACGATCACGAGGAAGGAAGAGACGGTGAACCTGTCAGTCACGTCGCGGCGGAGATGAGCAGCACCCACTTCTTCGGGGCCGCTGCTGCTCTTCCGAGTGCGCTGCGTGCCAGGACCCCGGTGGGAGGTGAGAGGTTAGGCAAACACGAGCTTATCTGATGGCCCGTCAGCGGCTCACCGACCCTTCTGCGGCCAGCGCCAGACCTTCTGGTACCCTGTAACGCATTGTCCGCGCGCTCCACGAGAACCAGTAGAGCCCTTCGAAGGTTACACGGCCAACGGGGCGGGATGAGATATCTCTTCCGTTCTGATAGATTCAATTTCCAGCCGTGTCACTCCCCTGGCCACGGGGTTTGGAGATCGACTGCTTCGAGAGGGTTGCCCTCGGCCGACATAATGACTTCAACCTGGACGACCCTCTCAAGTCAGTGCCAGAGACCCGGTGCGAATACAAAAGTGGAATGCAACTGTAGGTGATCGGCCACAAGATCGGGACTCTAGCGCCTTCCTTTCTGTTTTCCATAAACAGTTTAGTGTCTCGAGAATCTACCGACTCTTAAACTCGGAAGAATGCTTCAGCAGACCTGGTCTAGAAACCCGTACAAAAATTCCCTTTCTAAAGATAGGTTTCCTATACGCGACTGGACGCAACGTTAAGAATTTCAAAGTCGATTTTCTCGAAAATGAAGTGCAATATCAAAAAGTTGTATTCCTTTTTTCCTACTTATTTACTCGTTGTGAGTCGAAAAGAATCAGTAACATTTTTTGATACCACGCTTTATTTTCAAGAAAACCGGCTTTGAAGGAAAACCTACCTTAAGGGGCCAAAGATCTGAATCACAATTCGTGCTCCGCGAGAGCTCGTCAGTTCAAGCCAAGAGGAGTGCATCTGCTCTCGACAGATAAATACACTAGCCAGCCCTGCCTCCTGTGATCGACACCAACCTCGAAATAGCCACGTGGTACCAATATCGAGCCGACTCCATTCGATCCCAATAATCAGAGCTTCTCTAAACTTTCCACTGTCCCGACTCCATCGCGCGTTTCTCTACGGGTACCAGGTATATTCGGTGCTGGATTGCGTAAGCCAGGGTACACGTGTTAAAGACAGCTAGCTGGGCCTCGGCAAGGGACGGTGTCTAAGTA
Source organism: Andrena flavipes (assembly GCA_963971345.1). NCBI lineage: Eukaryota > Metazoa > Arthropoda > Insecta > Hymenoptera > Andrenidae > Andrena > Andrena flavipes. The sequence continues at coordinate 47,364,332 of OZ020480.1, forward strand.
ACCGTAAGTGCTTAATGCTCTTTCGATCGAACGGCCGTTTGAGCCGAGGGGAAGAGGAGGTGGGTCGGGCGGTCGTTTCCCTTGACGACTCTATCTGGCCGCGGGTTCCCCGGGCGTCCTAGAAAGCATCGCGACGACGGCGTTACACGAACCGCGGAGCGTGTTGCCGCGGTCACGGCCACGGCCGAGCAAAATCTCTCGCCATAAATTGGAGCCCCCGGTGCCGTAATTGAGACGGCTCTATCGGCCGTCCGCTAAATCCGAAGTATCCCATCCACCATCCGCCGCGACCCCGGCGTGACTTACTAACGCTGCACGCGTCCCCCCGCCTCGCGAGCGTGGTGTACACGCGGCATCCTCGCCCCAGCGCGGCGGATCGGACGAGGATGCATTAACAAATTAATTCCGCCGCTATCTCGCTCCCTCTCCATCATCCTGACTCGGCGCAGCGCGCTGTACAAGCGGCTGGGATCGCCGGGCGCAGCGAAATTCCGGGAAGACGCCGACGTGGCCGGTGCTCGTCGACGAAATTTACGCGTGCCGCATAAATACGCGATGTGATCATCGCCGCGGCTCTGATTCAGGGGGTGTGTGTTGGCATTCCCCTCGGCCGCTTAAGACAAGCGACCGTGCCGATTTAGGATCCAATCGGCCGAGTTTATGCGAGCTTCGCAGCTGGGCGCACGGACGGTCTTATTTCACGGTAACGTTATTACGCGGGCGAGCGGGGCTGATCGTACGCGAGCGTGTACGGGGCCGCGGCGTACAACCGACGCGTTATCCCGGCGCGGAGAGAGCTCCGCTCACAGGGTGTCCCGGGGAACCGACGACAGCGGGGTCGATGGGGGTCACGTGGCCCCGGGGAATGGCTTCTTCAATTATCTGGGCTCGTCTTTTGCGGGGAAAATACGGAAATTGGACACAGCTAAGCTCAGCTGTTGGAAACCATCCGAGATATATTCTCCCCGACGTCTTTAACATGAACGAAACAGCTGCTCCGTGGGTGTATTAGAATTATCCTCCTTGCTGACCTTGTTGGTCGTGTTTAACAGTGTTTTATTAGCGGAAAGATTAGAAGACTTCACGCGATGGAAGCTGCGTAGTACATGGAAGGTGGGCAGGGATCGGTTGTCGCGTGAGTTTCGGACACCCCGTAGATACACGAGGATCACGCTGGCAGCGTCCCGCTCGAAGATAGGCTTGTTCGGTAATTAGGCGGTCGGAAGGTGGCCGCGGGGGGTCCGTTTCGCCTCGAGCTGGATCGCGTGGGCGTGCGCTACGTGAGCGGCTTAAAATGTTGCTGGCAAAATTGACGGGGACTCTCTAATTAGGCGCGCGACCGGCCGCTTCCACTGATTCTCACTCGATCTCTCTCGCCTTTTTCACCGGGCCAGTTACGGATTTCCGCTAAACCCATTCGCGATCTCTCGCAAATTGGCGTGAATTTCAGCCGGCTCGCGGAAAGACGAGCCGCTGGATCGATGCCGGTGAAACGAGTCCTCTGTTTGATGCCTGTATACCTTGGCGAGGGGCAAACGAACCGATCCTTCTCACCTAGCTATCAGCAGAGTCAATAGTCCGTGTGCAGTTCGTACGGTTCGAGCAAGATCTGTGAAATTTGCCAGGTCTTAAAATAGCCGGGCAGTTTACGATTCGACCGATTTCAGTGACCCATATCGGCAAGGTAGAGCGTGAAGATCTGTAATTAACACCCCGTGGCTTCTTCTTTCTCCCAAAGGGTACGCGTGATTAATTACTCGACGATTTAAAAACGTCACACCTTGATCACTGTAGAACGGACCCTCTAAATACTGGCGAAGCATAAGGGCGAAGCGGTGGAGCAACCCCGCGACTCGGAGGGTATCAGGGGACCGCGATGGCGGCGCAACTCGATCGTTCCTCGCGGGAGGGTGAAAGGGCATCTCGTTATGTAAAAGGGCGGTCCAAATACCGAGCAAATTGGCACGACTCCCACACTATCATCGGTTGTCTCGCGTGCGAGGAAGGTGAACCGTGGAGGGACCGAGATCCGCTCGGAAACGAAGCGTATTATAACGAGCCCCCTTCGAACCGTGCCCCACGCCGTGCGTGCGTCATTATATATTACGTTACGCTTACGCGTATGTAATTGCGAGCATCGCGTCCACGAAAGCGTTTGATTTATGTCTTCATACGAGAGAGATGTTCGCGAGCGCGTGGGCAGCGGGTCTCGGGGACCTGCCTCTCTATGTCTCTCTCTCTCTCTTTCTCTCCCGTCCGGGGACCGTTGTCCGCCTTTCTGTCGAACGAGGATATCCTTGCACAGTTCTCTGTGTCTTCGCTTGGGCTGGTCACGTTGATTATAATTACGATATAACTTAATACATTCGCATCTCGTTTGTGAACTACACGAACGGCTTGGAGGTGCAAGCTCGATTATTCTGTGGAATATCTAAAAATAACGAGTGCGTTTGTAAAGAAACCCAATGTAAAATTTGCGGAATGTGGGTCAATGAGTCATGCAGAATAAATGGTGTATTCTTTTCTGTTATATGTGATATTAATAATGACTGGCCATATGACAAGGAGACGTTGTTTTGATTTGTCTATGCCTCACCATCGTTGTTGTAAATGCACTGTGTCCTTCTCCTACATATCTCCCTATTATTATAAGTCCATTTCTTTTAATATACGTTCTCTGTCGTGGTTTGCTTCATTTTAACATAGTGCTCGTTCTTTCATCCTCTCACGGTTTCCTCTGTAATCGTTTTATTCTTATTTGTAGAGCAGCAGTTAATGCTGAACCTCCCCTACTCGCCATTGTAATTTTAATTGTAATGGTGTAATAAAGACATTTAATAAAAATAATATTAATAATAATTGAGTGAAACATATTGTTAATTTTCATTAACGTGTTCCTTTCGTGACGTCTAATGTCCCATTTAAAACTACCTAAGTAATTGAAAACGGGACATTTTCGACTTACTTGAAAATCGAAGATTTTGTTATTTTCTGTTATTATTAATGAGTTTGCAATATATTTTTTAAGGAAGATCAATAAACACACTTCCTTTTAAGGAGGGTGGTCTACCTAGAAATTTTCTAAAAATCGATTTTTCTATTTTCTTGGAATAGGTACATCTTGAAAATATTCCTTGAAAGTGTCAACGTAATTCAATCAAAATTGACTAAGTAATACACGTGTAAGTAGGTAGGTGTTCCTACCTGTACCTTAACAGACTCAAAACTTTAAACGGGTTTTCCTCAAAATCATGTTTTCAAAGACGGTGATACACATAACTAAAAATTAATGAACCAATTTAGTCGAGGCTTTGCAGGCTTATTTTAGGGTTAAAAATCTAAGCGCTATCGGGAGTTTTTCCTTTTCTTGCCAAAATTTTTTTACACTCGAAAAACGAGCGATTTTTGCCAAATATCGATGCTTCAACTTTGCATAGCCGTCATTTGCTCTCAAAAGAATTTTTCCAAAATCGGACCCGCTAGTGTCGAGATAATTTCATATATTATCTAAAAAATATCGAATTTTCAATTCTGGATGATCCTGCACCAATTGTTACAGTTGTCACCGGAAAGCGCCTAAGAAAAAAGGACGTTTCGGGCATCGCCTATAACTCATACACCTTTCAATGCTTTTTACGACAAAAAATACTGTTTGCCAATAGACTATTTAATGTTTAATAATAAAAGTTTACCAATTTTTTTTTCTAAAAAAAAAAATTCCCAAAGAAGCATGCTGTTTTGACTGTTCTTGGTAGGCCTCCTCACTTGTGCCTTAAATATTTACCATCATATTATCAGAAATGTACACTAAATAAAATTGTCCCTTTTATAGCACCACTCCCCTACAACGGAGCTGGGTAATTCAAGGGAGACTATCTATTAGATGGTTACTTGGCTTGATTCTCAGAGCACCTTAGATAATTCTCTTTCGATGAAGGAAACCGATATTGCGCTATCTGCGCAAGGAGATCACGGAATGACTTCATTTCTGTTACTTCAGCGAATACTTCCTCGAAGTAAACTAAAGCGCACGAGTGCTCCCCTGCTACGGATCGAAGAGAAACCACGATAACGGGCCAGGAAACGTTTTACAACTGTTCGGCTCGTTATCTCGAAGCTTTCGACCGATCCTCGTAGCGGAGCGTCTCGCCCATGGGAGAGTGGCTTGCTCGTGGCCGATAAATCATTCCCGGATCCGATCGATCTTCGCCACCCGTCGACAAATCGTAGAGTAGACAATATGAGGCCCACGGTGGTGGTGCGGGCCCGGCCGCGGAACGACTGTACGTGGATGTTTGCCCTGCTTTAACGTCCTCCGTGTCGTCGAAGACAGTCAACGTTTGCTCGGCAATTATGTAACCCCGTCAAACTGTTTCACCAAACAGTCGGAGAGCGCGCGTTCACACGGCAATATAACAGACCGGGCCGACGACAAAAGACGGGCCCGTTACAGATCTCCTTCCGCTTGTTTGACTATCTCACGGATGCCACGATAAAGCCGTCACCGATCGACGCGACAGATTCACCTGTTTGGTTCTCGCCTGCCACGATGACACCGGGTGGTGTCTCCATTCCTTGGTTTTTCACGAGGTCTCTTTGCTACTTGGCTGTCTTTGGACAGTGCTATTTTATTTCTCTTTTTGACGATTTAAAAAAATGGTAGTAGGGGAGAGGTGGGATGAAAGGGACATTTTTGTTTAGGGCCAGATAGTAAAAAAACTAAATAACCATTCGAGCTCTAATTTGTAACATTAGAAAGGCCAGTTATCTGGCTATAACAATACACGGTTCTATTAAGCTTCTCTGTATATTTAAATGTCATATTTTTCATCTTCTAAAAAAGTATGTTTTGTCCCTTTCATAAATTGGTTGTATTGAAAGGAACATGGGTGTCCATGAATGGGACAGTGTAATAAAACCAGGTAATATTAATATCATTTTTTTTAATTATGATTTATGCAGGTACCGAAATCACAGTAGCTATTTTAATTCGTAATAGGGACCAAAAATTCAACAGTTAAGCTTATGTAACTAAACGATCTTGATAGCTATAAATAATGAATTGTCTAATGGCATCCTAACCCGTTTTTAGGTAGCATATTTTCACTGAAACAAGTGAAGAATAGTAAGGTTTTGAAGGGTTTTGTTGTGTCCCTTTCATAAATAAAGCACCAAAATTAAAAATCTAATTAATTCAATTACAATATGAATCAAAAAGGATCGGACATTATACGATACCGTTCTTAAATAAATGCCTGTTTAGATGCAGTAATAAATAAATCAGTCGCTGATAACAGCACTTCACAAAACAGTTCAAGAAAAAACGAAAAAATTTACTTTAAACCTAAAAAAAAAAATCAATCATGTATTTCTATCGTCGTAGATACGATAGCGGCTTGAAATTTGGTTTGATTACATCCGAATGAATGTGGCTACTAAATAAAAACACTTTTGGCCTGGGCAGATCCTTTATCTTTGAGATAATGATCATGATAATGATCCTTCGATACGTGTCCCTTTCATCCCACCTCTCTCCTACTAAGTGGATTCTCTGTTAATTCTATTGTTTGGTAGATATTTCATTAAGGGTGATCAGATTGGTGTAGAAGGACTGAATACAGAAGTGATATCAGAAGAATTGTTCATCATTGACCAATTCACGAGGGTTTCCGGGTTCACACGAATCTTAGTCGAGACCGCCACGAGCGAGCAACCCGTTAACAACAAATTATATCAATTTGTTAGTGGCGCGAGACCGGATAGGTCTGCGGGGGTGGCGCGTTGCATGCGTGTTCCCGGGCCATAGATCACTTGGCCGGGTTCGCAAAGGCGTGGAAGAAAAAGGACTGAGTGTATGGCTGAGAGACTCTTGGGGCCTCAAAAAAATACGAGTCGAAAAAAAGTGGTGCCCTGGGAGGGCCATTTCGTGCCCCTATTTCGATGGCGACGCAAATATGAAAGCTTTAATAAAATTGTAGTGAAATGATCATTGTGCTTTATTAATACTTTCATAAAGCTCTCCACGAAGCTAGAATATTTTGATATTTATCTCCAATTTATCTTTAACATAAGTACAAGACATTCGATTACGTTTCTAGAACCTTGATCCACTAAAAATGTCTATCGGTAGACTTTCAGGGCGAAGAATTTTACAGCAGAAGTAAGTCAAGTGAAGAACGAAAGAAAGCAGATGCAGGTTCTGACCAGCGAGTGGGGAAGGGTTAACCCGAGAAATACGAGGATGAAATAGATCGCAGGTGCGTGGGTGCCCCGGCACCGGCTGTGAAAGAGCGAGGGTGTTACAAAATATGAAATTGAGCCCATTTGTTCCAGTTGCCTCTGTGAGAGGCGGCCCGACGTGCCGCAGGGAACCCCGTTTCGGGCCCCTACGTGCTCCCCACCCCCGCGTTTCCTGCTCACGACCACCTCCCGATTGCCTCACCCTGGCCTAATATCATAAATCCTTCGAGGTGTTAATACGTTCGCACACTCTTCGGTTCTTTCGCGCTGGGCACCGATCTGGCCCCACGTGGAGACGCTCTCGAGTGGACCCTTTGTGATACGTCCACCTTATTTGTCTTTCGCGGACTTCGAATCGAGCGTATGGAATGCGTGTCGCCCAAAAATGAAGAGTCTGCGAGCCGTTGCAAATAAACGAGAATGGTAATTCGAATAAAGGGGCGTCGTGAATTTTAGGCTGTGTAGCCTTCGATGCCTGTTCTCTTTTAAGTGGAAACGTACATTTTACACAGACAGTCGTGAATTCACCTCGCTGCTCCAAAACCCTCGACGCGAAGCTTTATAAAATAATCATTCTTCAGTAATGAAACTGAAAGGTTCAAAGTGCACAGAAGGGACAGAATTGGCGCGAAAATAACACGTGATCGTAGCTGGTCGTGCACCAAGAGAGCCAACGGTTCTCTCCCTCTCTCCGTGCCCCCCGAGAGTCGAGGAATTATCGCAACGCGCCGTGAAACATAATAATTAGTTCCAGTTTAGCGAGGTAATGAGCGCCGGCCTCCATTACCGACCTCATAATTGTAACCAAACCCCTATTAAAATCGACCTTATAAACGCGTGCTTCGCCTTCCCCCCCTGGGGCCCGGAGCGAGTGCACGCCATGCAGGGGAACTCGCTATCTCCCTCGAATCGCATACCCAGGGCTCGCGCGATGCCCCGCGAATAACACCCTATAATTTCCGACATACTATACCGCCACGATGTTATCCGACCTGATCCTCGTGGATCTCCGCCGATCGCTCGGTTTCGCTCGATTTCGAGATGGGAGTTCACGCGGCCTCCAACGCTTTCATCGTGGAAACGCGTGCACGGACCGGGGCCAGCTATGTCCACTGCGTTCCATCGTCCATTTTTTGATGACCGGTAATCGGTGGACGAAATCGAGTGGGAGATATTTACTGTGTAAAGACTTCAGTGGCGCGCTTGGAATTTTTTACGAGGACCAGTATTTCAGAGGTTTGATCAATTTGGGGAGAATAATTAACATCCTTATGTTTCTACCAGGTACGTTGTTCGTTTGGTTTTCTATGGTAGATGCTCGAAAGCACTGTAACAGGGGTTCAGTTCAGTAATGTAGGATTAAAGGGAATCAGTGCCTACTATTACATTTTTCATTTTGTTTGGAACGTGATTTGTGAAGGGTGCAGATACTGTTTGGACGTGGATAGATTCCACTATATCAAAACACAAAGGGGGATGAAAGGATGGAACGATAAATCCATTAACGAGGAGCTCGACGGAGTTCATTTAGTAACGGGGTTTGTTTTTGCCCCGCGCCGGTCTACTCCGTTCGCGTACATCTCGCTAACTCTCACGACTTGTAAGTTAGTGGCCTGGGAGAGGCAAACCGAGGCTGTTAAAGATTTAGAGCCGGCCGTTAACGGTCCTTGGCAATTTGCATTCGCGACTTACGAGATCCCCGCTGTCCTCGCACTTTTTTCGCACCGTTCCCTTTGGAACCATAAATCGAGGATCGATTCGAAGGAGTGTAAAAACATTTAAATCCACCGATACACTTACAACCAGAAACAAAACACTCTCACCAAGCCCGTGCACATTTTTAAATATTATAAAACACAAAAGGCTTCGACCAATCAAGAACAAAACTTAAAAGTCCCAAGAGCGCTCCACTTCAAACGATCGAGTCTCCCTCGAGCAGATCAAATAATTAATACCATCGCGGCCACGATCACAACCGGCCGTTTAATCGCGATCTATCGGCCGGTGGATCTTCACGGGGGAAGGCGCGTTTCACCGGTGCGTAACGAGCCGTCTCGCGTGCGAGCCGCGCGCGTCCGAGTTCCATAATTTATGCGCCGCGCTATCGCCGCGCATAAATTAATACCGTGTAATACGCGTCCCGCGAACAGCGTCCCGATGCCGGCCGCGGCGGAACGAAGGGAGATCGGATCGAGATGCTCGCTCCGGCTGACGATCGTCAAGCCTGCTCTCGCGGATGTTCGTCGAGTTTCGTGCCGAACGTTCATCGGTTCGCGCCGACTTCCCAACGATTAATTATTGTCCGTGGCACCTCTTGACGTCTTCACTAGCGTCCAACGTCGCGAAACTTTCTCGCGAGCCGCTCCAACTCGCGAGATCGTCACGATCACCTGCATAGATCGTCCCGTTAGCGACGAATCGGTAGCGTGGACCATATAGAATCTGGAGACTAGGCTTCCAAGGGTTCCACTAGGACAATAAGTGTTCCACCAAGGTAGGGACATACGATTCACTGGCAATAGACGACGAGGAAGGGTCGAGGGTCATCCTCGATCCTCGCAGATAAGAGCCCGAGCCGCGATTTAACCGCGAGCGGCGAGCTTCAAAGAGGCGCGTACCGCTCGCGTGAATTTCCGATCCGGATTATATTAAGATAAAGGCCGCGAGGGGCGTAGCTGCCCGGCGCCGACGCCGATCTCGTTACAATTTCGGAAAGGCGGAAAGAGATCGCGATCGAGGATTGCCAGTCGATTCTCGGTCGATTCAGCGATGTATTTCTTTATATTCGCTGCGGGGATATCGTGGGTGAGATATCGGGGGGGGGGGAATAATTGGAATCTCTAAGGTGAAGTCGTGGTCGTTTCGTTGGGATTGACAGTGGGGAACAAGAGAATATTGAGTGTACAATTCCATTTCAAATGGAAATTCAATAAAAAGAAGTTCATCAACGAAGTGGAGCATTATACCTAAATAGGGCAAAACTATACAATACGCCCCATCTGACAAAACGCCCCAATATTATTTTAACTTGCCTCAGTTGCCCACAACTGACGCAATAATAATACATGCAAATATTACGGATTTTACAAAAATATACAAGAATTTATACTTTTCGCCTTCAGATAAATTGCGGTGAGTATGTGAGAAATTCAATTTTCTTATTCACATATCTATTTCGAAAGTAGACAAACTAACCTCTTTAAACCGGTATTGTCCAAACCTTTTTTTAATACGTTATTTTACAATATGCCCCAGTCAAGAATTTACAATACGCCCCATCTCAAAATCATATTGTTCACGAATAACGTAATTCTTTTCTTTTTCGTAGATAACAGAAATGTCACGTAAATATGTAAGGAGTACATTACAGACATCATGGTCCGAAAAGGTTAAAAGTAAATGTACAATCACCTATGTAATCCTTGCAGCAAAATAAGTCATATGAGAAAATGTAAATAAAAAATAATGTAATAATTTAAATCAAGATTGTTCTATCTTTGTTAATAATATCTTTTATAATATATATTCTATAACATTTTGATAAAAATAATAAAAAGTAATTACTTATTTATGTCGGGACGTTTTGTCACATAGGTGGGACGTTTTACCTGACGACTGTGTTACAAATCGTTCCACGTAAGGTTCAGGAAATGATTATTTCCAGTTATGTTTTCTCCACAATTCCGGCGTAGTTGTGAAACTTAATGAACACTTAATATGTTTACACAAAAAATTTAACGAATTACCTATGAAAAAATATTGGTTTTATAGATGTATTTTTAAAATTGGGGCGTATTGTATAGTTTTACCCTATAGCATAAGCAGGCAAACCCTTTAATATCATTCCAGATACCTCAACATCAAATCCCCAGTCTCCCACATCTCTCCCCTCTACGCAATACCAAAGAGAAAATCCTCCTCTAGGAGGATCCCGTCGAATCCACCTTTCCACTGTTCGACCGCGAGGCGCGTCTTCCCCAAGCCCGATCGTAATTACCCGCTCGACCAGTCGTTTCGCAAGAGGCGTGCAACGCGTCCGTCTTCTACCGGGTTCACGATTACCAGCGCGAGATTAGGAACGAACCCGTTCTTCTACCAGTGTTACGAGATTCGCGGAGGGATCGCAAGAGATCCGAGCGGTCGCCTTCGTTACACGCTGCGGCGGTGAAGGACGGACCTGCGCCTGTTCCTGATTGGCACGGCTCGATCCACTTTACAAGAGGGTCCGCGGCGCGGCGTGAGCCGAGATAAAAGGCCGATTTTACGGGGCCTCGCGGAACTGTACGGTGCCGTTCTTGAGCCATCCCGCGGCCTGATCGAGGAAGGTATAAAGGGTGCCGACGGGCATTGTCTGGCGTTTAGTGCTGGCCCGACCTTTGCTACATGTATCGCGGACCCCTCGGCATCCCGATGGGCTTCTTAAATGTTCTTCACTCCCGCTCCACGGACCAGCTCTCTCGCGTTTCGCAGCCGGGTCGTAATACCCGCGCTTACGACTCTGCGTCTCGCACCTCACTGATCGGTGACCAAAGTGTGCGCACTCCTTTTGTACACCCGAGGAAGGGTGACTTATTCTACTGTGGTTCGATGAAAGAGTTCTATCTGAACGAAGACAAACAATGGTTCTTAAATCTAACTCTTCTCAGGAACAGCAGAATTCAAAATTTTCACCATTCCAATTTCCTAATTCCCCTTCGATCCTACACCCCGCTTGAAATCGATTCACAATGTCCCCGTCCCCGATCACCAATGCCGCTGCAACCGTCCAGCAAGCTTAGATGAAAATCACGAACGGATAAGGATCCCTCGCCACGCACGGCGTCCTCTCACCCGCGGAATCTATAATTAAAATCAATCAGTGGGATCTATTTATACCCGTCGGCGCGGCTGGATCGGCTGGCAAAAAGAAGAACGGCTATCGATTCTTCATTCCGATGTCGTGGCTCGTCACGTCTCCCCGTCCTTTTCTCCCCCCTCTTTCACCGGGAATCACGCGGCAGTCGCGTCCCATCAGCATCGCCACTTTCATCTCGCGGCGTTGTTAGACTCGCGTTAGAAAAAGACCGCCGCTCGCGGCCGCGCTTTAACAGCCCCGATAACGGACGGGCTGGCTTTTTATCTCGAAAACGATTCGCTCGTTTCGAAGGGAACGGCCGAGCGGTGTCGTGTGGCTCGCCGTCGACGGGCTCCAAGCGGCGACGATCGTTTCGCGTTACGTTCTCGCGCGCAGGAATTCCTCTCCGGGGGAAATTAAGCGGACTCTCAGAAATCGACGCGCACCTGGGGGGTCGTCGAGTGGCAGGACACTCTTTTAAACAGGAGAACGTTACGCGGCGAGCCGCGCGGCCCGAACGTAAACGGCCGTTACTCCCTGACCTCGTCGTATCTCCTGTTCCCTCCGGTTGACACCGACCGCGCGCACCACCGCCGTTCACCGCGAATAGGATAAAACCTGACTTTCTGTGTACCGTTTTATGGATTTGCACGGCGGAGTCGTAAAGGATAATGCCGCGCGCGCCGGCAACGTATTACGTTTATGCACGCGTGTATATCACCCGTCTAATTGTGGACGAACGATTTCGGCATTACGCTGATTGTTAACGCCGGAATAACGGCGGTTGGTGGCTACCAGGGGTTGAAACGGCTCCAAAAATAACTGTTTCAAACTGTTATATATACATATGTATATATGGGTTCCCACTCAAATAGTTACGAAGAATCAATAATCTGAAAAATTGTTGTAAGGAACCGAAATTTCTAACTACCTATATTGAGCTTTGTAGAACCTCAAGATTATTTCGGTTTTAATAACTGTTTCGAAAACCGAAACCGATATCATAAATCGTTTTCAACCCCTGATATGCCTACGAGTCTTCTCTTCTGTTATTCGCAAACTGGAAACGATTTTTTGTAGTCGAAACCATAAAATCTTCTTCTTATTATCGACTTTTGTGTGTTCTACTTGGAACACGGTTGGAAGGGATACCTGCGAGTGGAATTTAGATCGTTTTACCGAGTTAATCTGCAAAGTTGTATGACAAGACACACCCTGTATATCATAAACTCGCGGAAGCTTCCGGATTGCAACGACGCCCGTTTACGAGGCGCAGCGAAGGAACTATGAAACGACGGATCCAAGGGACAGAGAAGCATTCGATGCGAGGAATTCGTGCAGCCATCGATACCGCACGCTCTTCCCTGACTTTACACCGCAATAATCGTATCTCCATACAAATTGAACTGATCGAGGCTGCCTCGAGTCCAGGCACCGCGACGTTAAAGCGCTGTTCATTCCACGGAGGATACGTCACTCCGGTGGCTCGACCGAGGAAACCTTTCCGTTTCATCTTCTGTCGATCCTGCTGATTTTCCACGCGTACCAGCGAGCTCGCTCCCGACCTATGTTCCCTCCGCATTCCACTCATCGATTGCCTCGTTGCACCTCGATGGATCAGCGTTCGACGCATCGGCGACGCGTACTCCTAACGTTGCCCCACGGTGACTCACGATTCGCGAGTCACTGCTACCGATCGTTAAATTAGCAATCATTAACGATGTCAATGAGCGGCAGAGAGGGACACTTAAATCCTCGTTCTCAAGCATCCTCGTAGAGCAACGCCGACGTATCCACGTAGGCGAATACCAGCGATGGTACCTCGGGGCACAATAACACGTTTATGGTGGATTCGGTCGGGATAGCGTTGTGTTTATATCGAATTTCTCCGCCGCGTTACTTTGTCAGTGATGGCCAGGCGCGGGATCCTTGCCGAGGACAGGGCCTGGGAAGAGGACGAGCGGGAATACGGCGCAGGGGCTGCCGGTCGGTAATGCATGAGCATGCATTGCCCCAAAGATTACGATTATTTTATAGCACTATACACGCGAGTCGTAAAATTCGCGTGCCATTTTAACAACTGGCTTCCTGCTGGCGCAGGTCTATACCGAGCGAGTCGATTGCGGCTAGGGAACGCGGGCGTGTGGACCAAGCTGGATGGGTTTTAATTGATAAATAAATCATCAACTGCGATCGGGACTCATGATCGGTGTTCATCATCGCTGTTAAGTCGCCAACACGACTAACTTCGTGATACTTTCGGAATGTCACGAGGCTAATGGGCTTCCCCTCGCATAGATTTCTCAGGAGGATTGAGACTTTGATGCGAGATGAAGGAATGAGAAAACGGGTTATTATATCCTGACATATATGCTACACTAATGTCCGCAGAGGGAATGATGTTTGGACTGGTATGCACGCAGCAAACTGCTTCCTCACGACCCACAATTATTCCTCGTCCAAAGTCGCCTTAATACCCCTCGCGATCACAAAGTAGAATCCACCAGCCGCGTCTCAGGCACCACGCTCCGACCGATAAGAATCTCCTCGGCGCGTTCCACCGAAAATTTAGGTCGTACTTGAGACCCAGCTACTCCCAGCGCGTTCCAAGGCATCCTGACGCATCCCCGCGACGGAAGCCTCACAAAGAAGGCAATTAGGGGAAAGCCGTGGCACAATGGCACCGAAAGCGCGGGCGCAGAGCACATATTAATAGCGGACACGACTTTTAGACGTAGCAGCGGAGGTTACGGAAGCCACGGGGCGATTATTCGTCCGTGCATTGTGGTCCTCGCGCAGTGGGAGCGCGTTTACACGGTCTATCGTTCCCGTCTGGATTCGACCAGGGTGTCCCACACTACTCGGCAAGGCCTCCACCCCCCTCGCCGCGTTCTTTGTGCCACACCACCGACGTCCCGTTCTACTAGCTTCGCGTTCCGTTTACGGTAGCTACTCAGCCGTCTACTCGGTCTGTGCACCGGTAGCCGGGGGTATTTACCTACTTACGCAGCCACACACGCGGGGCCCCGCGATGTGTGTGCATGCGCTGTCCCGGGCATAATGCTCGAGAAATATGAGCTCACGACCCCCGGCCGTACGGATTCTGATGATGAGAACGAAATGAGGCTGAGCGGCCGAGGTAGCCGCATCCAGAGGAGATCGGACGAGAGTGATTCATTGGCGAGTACCGGGGAGGATTAAAAATTGCCAGGAGTCAGAGGTGGCTAGTATGTTACATCGAAAATCGAACGACAGCCCGATCACGGTGGGCCCCTTTGTCAGGGGATAGTAAACGGGGGACGATTAAGGGATGATCGCGCTCGAATTGCATCGATCCTGCCTCCGCCAAGGCATTTCGTTGATTAATCGTCTACTGATAGACCGCAGGCGAGGGTTATATATGAAGATTTTATAACGGGATTGTAATCTGTTACGAGTCTGTTTCAGAACCCGGCGGGTATGTTTTGTGTTCAGGTCTCGGGGATCCAAGAGCGAGCGCACGGCGAAGTAGCAATGCCGCGGGAAATGAATAAAAACGCTCCGAGCGGCGTCTGTTCGCGGGCATCATACAATTATTCTATGCTGGTTACCATACAATGCTTACTTAAAGTCAGAGATTTCGTCGCGCGATTCCTAAGAGCTACCGGCAAAATGGCTTCATCGACCGAGCATTTTGCATATGGCCAATCGTTCTTGGCCCCTTCTCCGGTGGAGCACACGTGGACGGTAAAGATTTTCCCTCGGATCGGCTACCGGTGATCAATTGCTTGGATGGTTGCAAGGAACTGGGGTGCTTCAAATGCAAACTGGTCCTCCAGGGAATGCTACATGAGACTCCATCACTGATCGACCTCCAACAGAAAACTATCAACAAGCTTGTACTTCGGGGGAAAGGAATCCCAAGTCCTTGTGAATAAAATATCCTTGCCAACCTCTGGCAACAAGCTGGCCAGCAGCAACTGTCAGGTACCCAAAGAAAATAACCTTGCCACCCCGCGATTTTTATCCACAATTACACACCTCATAAACCTCTCCTCGCAGCCATGTTTATCGTTACCCGTGGCACGATCGTCGCTTCGTCCAATAATAATAATACCAGCGTCCATAATCCGTCGTATCATGACGCTGGCTCGGTCTCCCTTTGTACGCGGATCCTCGCGGACCCGCCAGCTTCGTATGTGCAGCAGAGACGCGCGACGAGGCGGAGGCGAGGGACGAGGGTCCGGTAACACAGAGTCGAACCCGGTGTCACGGGCAACACAGGTGCACAATGCACGTGAGAGAGTCCCGTATGGTAGACTACTTAAAATGCATTGGCAATAAGCCACGTCGCGTTACGCGTCGCCGTCCGAGAGGCTGCGACTTGTCTATGGGTCCCAGCCACTCGCGGTGCTGCACGGCTTAAAAGTCGTCGTCCCTCGTCTAGTCGTATAAGCGAGCCGCGGCATTTCACAGAGGAACGCCTGGCTGCCCCTGGACGAGACGTCGAACGAGAGAAGCGGAAGACTGCGCGAAAGTGCGTCAGAAGGGAGCTAAAAGTTTTGGTTTGCGGCGGACTCGGAGGAAATGTGTTATTAAGATTAGACTCCGAAGCAAAGGGATTTCCATTTCTATTCTAGTGCCATTTTATCTTCGCTTTGGCACCAGCAAGATCTGAATAACTTCTTGGTAAAAAGCTAGAGTCCTATCCGCCACGATTGTATCGAATATGTTTGACACGACAGGCCGTCCATTGACTATGGGAACCACACGGGACTTTTTGCTAGATTCACTGGGTCCGCCAGGTCCATTAACCCACGTGGCAGGTTCCCCGTTCTAATTCTCATACGCTCAAGATCGGACGTGAGGGTCGACCTCTCCGAAGACCCCGTCGCTCTTGAGGGCCGTAATTAATTGGGAACACTATTAAAATCATCGGCCTATTGCTCTTCCTCGTCCATAAATACCTCGCCTGGCTGTTCGCCCGGTCGAGCAAGAACGCGACGTATCCCCATCGCTGACAGCCACTTTTTTATCCCATCCGTTTTCTTTCACCGTCGATAATTCATCAACTCCTTCTCTTTTTTTTTCACTACCTACTCAGCGGTAATTTCTAATCGTCGACGAGGCATCGCGAGCTCACACCTCCGAAAACGATCAGCACGCGCTCAGCAGCTCGAGGGACACGGTAACGGCGCTGAAGGTAACAGCGTCTAATTGGCCAACGTGGGATTAGAATTTACGGTGCAGTCGCGAGGGGGAAGGCCCCCTAGGTCCCCCGTATCCATGGGATTCCAATAATCACACGAGGGGTTGATACACGCCTCCTCTTCTCCCCGTAGCTCGAGCTCTCTCGTTGCACTACCGTGGTACGCGTCCCGGTGTCACGGTATCGCCACCGGGCCGCTCTCGAACGAGGTGGTTGAAACGTAATACTGGTAACGAGTACCTAATTCAAGCATGGCCGCGTCATAAGTCCGGCAAACTGCGCTGTAAGTTGCACCGCTAGTCGTAATGGTGTTTATGGGCAATTCCCTGGTAGCCGTGGCGCAGGTAGCCAACGGCAACGAGTTCGTGGTGGCTGGACACGCTCTCGCTGCGGAAAACCATCGACGCCGATGTAACGTTGCCCCGTCCGCTGGAATTCCGCGATGAATGGAATAGGTTTACGCCTGGCACGATCCTTTTTCTCCCCTTCGTCTCATTGTCAGTCGCGGTCCCGCGCGGACGCGCGTGTAGCTGCATTAGGTCGCGGTGTCTTGCAGAGGTGCAACACTCGAGGGGGAAGCTGAGAAGCCAAATGCGTGGCGCAGGGTATTGTTTGAAACTGAACCCTGTTAAGGTCGAGGGGGTTCGATCTCTTTGCATGCGCATCTTTTAGGGAGAAGGTTACCACGCTGGCTTGCGTTGTCTATGGATAATATTCTGGACTCTTGTGGTATTCAGTAACATTCATAGCTGATATCGACGATGGGGGAAGATTTCGTTTGATGGAGTGAAGTTACTCATTGTTATGAGTGGAATTCGAAGGAATTGTAGGCGGAAAAAGAAAATCTCGGTTGATGGGACTCGGTCCCAAGATCAGCAGAGTCCACGGCGTACTGGTCAGCCGCCTAAAGGTAGGTTTTCCTGTACGCGACTGGATGCAACGTTAGGAATTTCAATATTGATTTTCTAAAAACTGAAGCGCAGTAGCAAAAAATTGTACTTTTCTTTCTCTACTTATTTACTTGTTATAAGTCGAAAAGAAACACTACCTTTTTTCGACATCGCGCTTTATTTTCGAGAAAATCGACTTCGAAATTCTTGACGTTGCGTTCAATCGCATAGAGGAAAACCAACTTACCCAACGTCGACTCTCCAAGTGAACTCTATTTCATGAAACACCAAATGCCCACAGAAGAAAGAAAGCCTGCATGTTAAACTCTTTTATCCCCAACTAAAATCTTAAAAACTACACACTGGAAACTTCGACCTTTCCTTCGAGCGGCTTATTGCAACACAACAGCCGACAGAAAATACAAAACCAGATTTTGCCCAACTTATTCTCCCTCCCCGACGATAAAACTCAAACGACCACGAAACGAGTCCTCGATTTGAACTCCCCGCGCGTCGGGGTCGCTCCAAGAGTGTATTCTCACTCCCGTTCGCGTGATCGTAAAGCTTGTCCATTTGAATATGAATAAAACGCGGCTGTGCCCGCGCGTACACGCATCCCGGCCCGCCAGCGTGCGGCTCGGCGGTTCGCCCCAACTCGGGAGTGTTTTACGCGCACGCATTTATGGATTGTTTAATGGCGGCCGCCTACAAATTAGACGAGCGGTAAATCAGCCATCGAGCGGACCACACCGCGGCTCGCACAATGCGCTGGGGCCACGGTGGGCATTGTTGCGGCCTCGGCCAATAAAATATTGGGTGCACGCGCGTTCGTCGGGCGACAGGCGGAAACGAGGATCCGAGTGGCGCATTGGTGATCCTTTGAGAGGAAAGCGACGAACCGGGTCGTATATCAAACGGCTCGGTGTAAAATACGCTCCGCGGGGCTGAAGTAATGAGCAGGCAGCGTGGAAAGCCGTGAGAAAACTCCGCGACCGGCATTGTCCCAGCGATCAAGCGGGGAAAAAGGAGCAACGGTCGTGTATCGAACGGCGATTTCCAGGTCGAGCCGCGTTGCGATGGATTTTCCCATAATGCCAGCGGGTTAACCGACGCTAGTGTTTCCTAAGTAATATCGCGATCCTGCCTCGATTATCGATGGTACCTCTCGGCCTCGCGTAACCGCGGGACACGTGTATGCATTTCGTACGACTTTCTCACGCTGACTATTGTTTGTCATAACGTTTCTGGTGCCTTGTCTCTGCAAATTGCTCGTGGTTTTTACGCGATTTCCCGATCCGCGGAGCTAGCTACCTGTTCCTCGCAATTGGGCCCTGGATCTCGATGTCTAACGAGTATTTATGCTCGCTGGATGATTCATGTGCATCGACGTGGGTTTCACACCGGTGCCTGGTCTCTCGTATAATGCTGCTTGTATCTTCTCTATTGGAATCGCGTTACGAGGTGCTCCGGCGCAGAAAGTGGAATGGGGCAGCCCCAGAGCGAGATTTCAGAATCTTTTGATCCTCGATTAATAGCGTGAAGCTTCTGAAGTAGCAGCGGTGATCCGAGCCCATTCAGGTGTGTAATTATATAAGTAATCAAACTGAATTCAGCCCGCCACGTTTTGAATGACGGATTCAACTTTTACTCGGAAGGCAAGTGGATATCCCGCTTCCTCGCGAGGCGAATCGATGCGCGAGGTATCCTGGTCGCTCGTTACCAAGGAAAACCGCAACGATCGACGGTAGTCGAAGGCTGTTACAAGGAAACTTTCGAACGGCGTCCACGGCAAGGAACGCCGGGTATAATACGCGGCGAGTCATAGGAGCATTAAAAGACACACCGCGCGCGAATAGTGATTACTACGAGGCTGCTCGCAGCTATGGCCGCAGGTTGATTATCTCACCTGTCCGGACTCTTTTACTCTCGCTCCTGCTATAATAGGTTCCTCGTCCCCATGCCAGTGGTCTACCGCTGCCACACTCGCTATGCGATTATATTTCTTGCTCCCCTATATCTTTGCCTCATCCCTCCGCTCCCTCCCACATACCAGGCGACTTCCTCCGAGACTATTCTTCCTCGTCCTCCTCCGGGACATCAATATTTCGAACTTTCGATATGACTCTACAGAGATTGCACCCTTTACTTCATACGAATCTCTTGGTCTTCATCGATAAATTAAGAGTGCACCTCTATTAATCGCCTCGAAGTGTGCTTCAATTTTCCCTTCGGAATGTAACAGATAAATTTCCCTCGGAGTTAGGTCCCTCTGGCTACCAGATACCACCCAGATAGTGTCTCTGCAGCACGAAAACCAATCTCAAAGATCGAGGGAGGCGAGTCGAATCGTCGAAAGAAACCATCGTTCCATAGAGAAAACTCCGATAGACGTTAGACGGTCCCCCGTGCGAGCGCCGGTCGTGTGTGTAGCAGCGTGCAGCTCGGTGCAACGCGTTGTAAAGCGAGACGAGAGGCACCGGGCAGAGAGGAGGGCAGAGAGGACTTTGCGGCGGCGGCAACCGCGGTGCCAGCGAGCAGAAGAACAGTCGCTTTTTTGTCCAAGTCAATATATCAGCGCGGGGGCCATGTCTAACGGGTAATGCACTGCTCGATCCCTTCTGCACGACGAAAGGAAGCTGATGCTGCCGCCGCGGCAGCCGTCGCTATTGCCCGGTGCTCTTGCTGCCACGGTACGCTCCGGGCAGTCCCAGCGATTGTCGTTGTCAGAGAAGAAAACTACTTCATTTTCCACGTTAGGTTCGCGGGTATTGCCTAGCGGAATGGCTTTTGCGATTGGAATAGTTTTAGCGACCTGGCCTTTCGACGAAGCAAAAAATCCCACGGGGACAGGCGTAGCCTGCGTCCACTGTGGTGAAGCTGCTCCGACGGTGTGCATTGCGAGTGGCAAATGGAATAATTGCTTTCAAGAACCTTTCAGGCAGAATCTTTGGAATTTTCTACGGATCATGTAACTTCATTAATTGGGCTTATTTGGGGGATGAATTTGAATAATAGTCTACATATTTCGATGACCATTTTAACCAACGCCCTACGGATCGGGATCTAATTTTTCTAAGCGTTCAATTCATTCCTAGTCTGTGCCACTCCGACAGAGCTCTGTCCAGTACGTGTGCAGGTATCTTGGTCGCGTCACCATCGAACACTCGTCGTTCAATTAGTCTCGCATTCCGCCAACGACAGATGTTGCTACCACCCGCGGCGCGGCACAGTGAATTTGATCGAGGGAATATGGATACGCTCGCGGTATCGGTGTTAAAGGTTTCGCGCGGCGAGTCGATCAGTAGACACCAGCCTCGACTGGCCAGTTCCGCGTGTCGCGGCGTGAAATATCAAATTCAGAAAGACAATTAATTACAAGGCTGCGCAACAACGTGTAACGGCAGTTTACCGTGGGCCACGATCGCCGCGCGCGATATGCATAATGCATGACAATTTCGCCGCGATCCAAGGTTTTTGATTGAAACAACCGCGGGGATCATTAAGGCTATTCTGTGGTCGAGTCGCGGCTATCGATCGGTAGCCAGACACCGATCGATCCGTTCTACCTGCCCGCGAAGCTGACGAGTGGCGTCGAGTCGATTAGCATCTGGTGACCGACTTGATTGACGAATTATTGTCACCTGGGCCCGCGCTTCCGGGTTCAAGGCTCGCCTTTCTCAGTGCCACCCGCCTAATCGCTGCGTGGGAAGAAGTACACTGTTGAGGAGAAGCTGTAGTCCGCGCTAACGGATGAAGTGAAACGGGGGAGAAATGGGGATTGGAAGCAATGGGGAACAAGGGGCTCTGCCACCCCTTAAAGAAAAAGGGGAAAGGAGATTAAGGTCATTAAAATTACCACAACTGAAGTAATTCAAGAGTTTTGTAAAAAGAAAAGAAAACTGGATTTTATGCTTTAAATAAATCTTTATAATCAGCTAATGATTTTTTAAAATATTTTTATCCGTTTAACTCGGCTCCTCCAAGATTAAGTCCTGAGTGCGCCACTGGTTGGAAGTATAAAGAAATTAACACACCTACCAATTTCCTATAATTTAATCTTACTATCCACTATTTTCAACAGTTTGTAATATTCCATCGGGAATTTGGAAATTGAGATAACTACTGTACATAGAGACTGAAGTTCCCAATGGATTGTGGGCTATGAATTTTAACGTCGACCTTTCGTTTCGATAGTCACAGAGAAGCAGGACCGTGTTCCGCCAGTAAGGCACGATTCGCGCGAGAAACGCTCGTCTTTCTCCCCTTTTCCTCTTCTGTTCTGGCATCCCTCCTTGATTTACGATCCCGCCGATGGGCAGCCGCGAGTTCGCGCGAAAGTCATCGCGAAAGGTATCGCTAGGAGCGTCGTCCTCGCGATTTTCTTATCGAGCCGCGAAGCAGCGTGGACGGTGTTCTTCTGACAGCGCAGGCAGTAAGTAGCCTTGGCACGCCGTAGGCTTGGCTGCCTCAAAATTACCGGTACGCCGTTATGAAAATGATAATTTACTGTGACGGGCCCGAGGGCCGTGTATCTGGTTCACGCGGACATCTCGCGCGCTACCGTGCGCTCGTGCTTCACGCTGCAGCCTCGGAACAAGAGAGCAGATGCAGCTGATAGTTACTCCCAATATGTACATGGCGAGGGAAGCGTTATATTTCCATATCAATGGAGGGAAATTCGAAAGTCATATTCTAGTCAACGTTAAAAATAACGTATTTATGTACTATACAGTATAAGATATAGGAGCAAGGGGAAAAAGATTGTCTATAGCCAGACGCGTTTTCATCTATCAGAAGCGACAGGGAAGCCCGGGGCTAGTTGATACGTTATTCTCTTTTCAATTTTTTTCATTTTTATTTGAATTAATTTAGGGTAAACCAACCAGTGAATAACCGAATTGTTGAATTTATGGACCATTCAGATTAATACTTGAAATATATTTATGTATAACAACAAAACAATTGTTGAAATTGCATTTAAATTTATTTTTCTGAAATTTTTATAAAAATAATCGTAATTTAAAAAAAAAACGATTGTAAAATGCAAAACGTGTAGAAGCCCAGTAAATGACCGCATACATTTAATAAGAATTGTACTTATTTATGTTTGCTTAATACACGTAACCAAAAATATGGGATATTAAAAGTGCAATTACACTGCGTTTATAAACATATAATATTTTTAAATTTATAATTCACATTTCTTTGCCTAATGGTCATTCACTGGTATGCGGTCAATTACTCGTTGGTTTACCCTTTGATAACAAATATGCCAAAATATACTTTGGTCCTTGTTCTTTAATATATAGTAAGCGAAAACTTGAGAAAATACATACAAAATGAATGAAAAAATGTTATTTAGACGATCAATTTGGATGTATCAAAACTATTTACTTTTTCTCTACTTATCTAAACAAAAACAGTTAAAAAACATCAGAGTACACAAAGACGTAAGCTAGATCAGAGTAAAGAATTGAACAACAAACTTCACATATCTCGCTGAAATGAAGCTACATGTATACAGTGTCGAGATCATTTGTCTGTATCAACCTGCTCCTGAATAAACTAGCCCCTTTCTCCCCTACTACTGGATTCGTGAATATAAATTTGCCGATGCAATAACAATTGCAGAAAAAATATCACAGACGCCCAAAAACCTAAAATATATAAAATAGTTATATATCTTGAAAACCTGACGATTTGGAATCCAAATGAGATCACAGAAGAAGATCCTGAATAGTTGCACTTAATGTCCCAACCTTAATGGAATCGCCGTAAGGAACAAACATCACTTCGTTGCACCCAAAAATACAGAGCATTCCAATTCTCCCGCTTTATAAGCACAATCGAAAGAACATCAAGAAAGATCCAAGATCAGCATCCCACGATCATGGACCCCATATCACAGCATTCCCCCGATAAAACTTCGTACCCCGTTCGCCGGCCGAACCACGCGCATTTACCCACATCATTTCCCACCGTGTCGTCCAAGCGAACGCTAATTAATAACAAACATTTATCCACGACCGTCTCGATTAGGCTCGCCGATAAGCGAGAGGGTCGGTTCCCACAGAGCGCGTTCGTTAGAGCCGGCCCCGCGGACGTAATCATTACCGTTGTTATTATCGTTATCGTCATTATTATACCATGAATAACTAAAACTCGCGTACGAATCGGCGTAGTCATTCTCGCTCTCATCTGGCCGTAGCGGAAGAGAGGAGGCGGCGGAGGTGGAAGCCGACAAGACTTACGGTCACAGAGAGAACTCTGGGAAGAAAGATGAAGAGAAGCGAGGCCTCCAACCGTACATACGTTTTCGCTCGCCCCGTCTCTCTCGGGCAGGGCGCCTCTTCTTTCCATACACGTACGGGCGCGCACACAGGGGCCGGGTATTCGCCAATTAAGCTCTATTGAAACGGTCAGGCACCGCAAGGTGGCCTCACGCCTGAGACCTCGCCGTTAAATCCAGATTAAGAGCGGCCCATGACACGTTGAATCCGCGGGCTCGTCGATCCAGAAACATTTAATTTAGACGTTACCGCCTGTTGCCAGGACGGAGATATCTCTTTATTCGCCGAGATACCGTGGCCGGCCGTGCCGGGCCCACGGGATTAAAACGTCCCTCCCTCGTTCCACTTGGAATTTATTATGAGAGACTCTTTTTCCGTCACGAGGCGCGAGGAGGAAGAGCGAGAGCTCTCGAAAGCGATCCACGGCGCAGAAAGGGTAGAAGGTGAATACCGGAGCGACAGAGGGAAGCAACTGGGATCGATAATAGAAACAAACGAAGATTCACACTGGTCAGACACTCTCGGAATTTCAAAATGAACTCGGACACGCAGCAAGATTGTGAAAGAAGGGTGGTCATCCGTGACAACATAGCACCGCTTGATCCTCGATTCCGTGGTAATTATTAACGACTGCTGGCTGCGCATAGTCTCGTTCGGGACAAAGGACGCGGAGGAAAGTGGTCCGCGGTGGAAGATTACGATCCTCGAGGCAGCGCGAACCCCGCGTTCCTCATCCACCCACTTGTCCCTCTCGATGTGTGTTTATTCAATGATAACAAATTACCGAACGAATCTGTGCAGTCATACTCTATAATTGCGACTACCGTCGGCGGCGTCGGCGTCGGCTGTCCAGTCGCCTGACTCGACGAATCGTTGTTCCGGGGGGTTAGGATCCGCGAGAAAGTCGAAGGTGAAAAAGCTTCGGCAATAACAGGGGCCACGGCGCGCAGAGACGCGTGTAAGAGAGCTCAAAGGAGCGCTAAAGAGTATGCCCGCGCGCTCCCAAGTATTCATCCTATTTCTATCGCGCCGCTGATTATATTGCCCGAGAGAGCCTTCGCGGCTCTTTTTTCCACGTCGCCGCTGTCGGCGTCGTAACGTGGAATTATTCTGCGTGTAGCGCGCGACGAAGGCCGTTAACCTTTAACAGTGGAAAGAACTTCGCACCTGGGGGACGCGTAGATCCGATATGATTAACGCCTTCGACGTAATTGGCGGGTCCTCGGCAACGATCGCTGGGGGCTGATAACCGCCGGAGGAATTTTGTAAACTGATATACTGGGTTGGGTCCGGGTAACTTTATCCCCTGTTTGCGGAATCTTGGAAAAATCCCCGACGCGAGATGTGATTACCCGGTTGGCAGATAGAACTGGAGAAGAGCGCGCAACCGCGAGAGTCTACGATCTGCAAGATTCTATAACCCTGGAGGTGCCAACTGCGGAAGACGAGGGACTCGAGGGGTGAAGGAGGATGTATGCCTCCCTCGCACCCTGCCTGTCATAAATCCCGTCAAACGTCAATCAAAGGAATAGTAAACTGCCCCGGTACCATGAAGCATGAGCGCGGAGGAGGTGACGCTAGGAATAGTCGATAGTGGTTCGCGCGGGGAAATGTAACGCGTCTGCGTTAGGCACGTACAGGAGAGGATGTTCCAGACTAGAACACGCCGAGTCCGGGGCTCTCTCGAGGAGCCGGCGAATTCTCACGGCCTCTGAACTCGTACTCGTCATAACTGCAAATGGAATGAATACCTGCCTGGCCGTCTATAGTGGTAGCCACGAGTGGCCATCGCCGGTGGATGGTTACTGGCATTTACGGCACTAACCCACTGAATGCAAGCTCTAAGATTGGCTCGAGATATTAAGTGCGCACCGTGTGTGTGCAGGCGGAGCACTTACACACCCGAGGGACGGTGGTGCACATAGAGGCGAGGATATACGTGTCTGGCCGCGTACGACGGTAGGTAGAATCGTATAGTCCCTGGAGCAACGAATTACATACGGGATGACCCGACGACGACGGCGACAACGGAGGACGATGATCGCGAGCCGGGAGGCTGTGTGTCGTGTACGCGGCCCCGAAGATCAGGGAAGCAAGGTGCGAAGGTGGCATCGGCTCGAGCACCTGCTACCGTCATTATCATCAGCCAGGCGGTTCAGAAAACACGGGGAGCAAGGAGACGAGTATTCGAGTCTAATTTCCGCCTACGGGTGCAATCCGCTCTCGTTGCTCGTCCGCGGCGCAACCTTTCAGCCGATTTACTGTGCCACTCGTCCGTGGGGCCATTACCATGGCCTGAGTGACGAGACCCCTCTTCCCGCGGGCGAGAGAGATCTGCCGGATGACTTCCGGTAGCCACCGTGCAGGGTTCCGATGAACGAGTTCTTTTGGGGGAGTCTGATGAGGTTTCGAGGTGTTTCCGAGGGAAGCTGGGAGATCGACGGTGGTCCGGTTCATTGCAGGGGAAGGAAGGATTCTGAGCGGAGATTAGTGGCTATTGCACACTGCCTACCGAGTGGAGAATTATTCTACTTGGTACGGATAGAAGGGTGAATGAATGAAGTATACTTTGATCCAGTGAGATCAAGGATTTTCTATTTCCATTATTTTGCGTCGACAACGATTCGAAGAAGATGCACACCCAGCGTCTCGCTTTAGAAAGTCGAATCTCCGGGGCTTCTAGTTTATGAGGAATATATTCTTGCGGCCAAAGAACGTGCAGCAGCAAAGAATGAGCAGTGAAGAGAAAGGTATAGCTCGATATAACCATACATTAGGCGTCCCGCGGTGGTTCGACGATGCGAGGAAACGAGACCTCACTCCAGGCAGAGCATTATCGCGCGAAGAGCGGCAGGAGAATCGCGAGAATTCGAGCGGAAAGAGAATTATGAGGCGCGAACGGTCGACGATCGGAGCGAGAGAAATACCGCACGAGAAAGGCTAACGTCGAAGAAATCGATCGATCGATCTATCCGGCACTCGATCGAATTCAAATTATTCCGAGCTCGCCCGAGGCACCGAAATCGATGGGCGCCTTCTAATCCGCGGGACTGGCTGCCCCCTTAAACTCCATCGATACGTCTCTATTAGGCGATTCTCTAGTTTGCATTAGCATTGTATTACGTTTCAGTGGAAATTCTATGGACCATTCAATTTACTCCACTCTGAATAAGCATTTCTTGTTGAAAATGTCATGGGAGACAGTTCAATCTTACAGGGAACTGTTTTGTACCGATTTTCAATTGCTAGAGGTTAGAGTAGAAATAGAATTTAATGTAATTGGTAATTTTCTACATTGATTAGTACGATTAGTATTTAAATAGCTACGACACGCGATACAGTTGAAACGTGAATCCTAGGATAAATGTGTGTTCTTTAGTGTCTTTTACCCTTGCAAAAAAGAAAATTGCAACTTAAGGGTGCTGTGCACAAATGATCAAGGAATTACCACTATCTTTCAGCGAAGCTTCGTCCCTCGATGAAGAGATGGCACTGGTTGCACGGCTCAGCAGGATCCAGAGACCCCTAGATCATCCCCATAGATCACCCCTTATGCTCGCAGCTAGGAAACTACCGAAGAAATATCTCCAATGCCTTAAGAATATTAGGCAGTTATAAAATATTCAATGTAGAAAATTGGAACGTTCATCTACTTCTATAATCAATCACCACTACGCATTTACCTATAGTTTCCGTATTATTCAAAATTTCAAGTTCCACGTGTAAGTAAAGACGCATAGAAAATACAATAAATAATTCTTTAACTAGCACAATAAAATATACAAGATCCCCTCAGTCCTCGCCCACTTCCGTTACTATATCAAAATTTAAGCCGAGTCTAAGCTACGCTGCGAAACATCGACCGACTATCGGACCATAAAATAGGGAAGCTGGCGTGCATAAAGAACACGGAAGGAAGAGATAGAGGCTTGCGCGAGGGCGAAGGTGGAAGATAACCGTCGGGAGTGCGTGGACCATAGGCAACGTACCACCCAGCGAAAAATTAATAAATCCTGCTCTTAAACAAACAAACTCCACCCACCCGCGGATCGGATAAGGGGCCCCGGCTATTGATTTATTAATTTAGAGCTGCCCATTCTAAGACGCGGACAGGCGAGGAACAGGCCGAGGGAAGGAAGATACGCTCGCTCGCTCGCTCGCGCCCTCGTAGCGCTTCGGGACCCCAAGTTAAGGGATCCGCTATCCGACGTGGTATCGGTAATTATAGCCCTGAACGCGGGCGCGCGTCGGTTACGTTCATTACTGAATTATCGGCTCTGCTCGGCAAACAATATACCCCTTTCAACCCTCGCCCCCTCCCCCCCCTTCACGGTCCGGCCCGTACCCCCTTTCTATCTATTCCCTTCCTCTTCTGCCACGACCCACACCCCTCCTCTCCTTCGTTTTTTCCCTATCCTCCACCTTCTGCTCCTCCAATATCCTCTCTCCTCGCTCTTGGAGAGACTGGGTGCTATCTGATGGGCCACGGGCTGAACTACGACCGGCTCTCCTTTTCTCCCTATACCTCCCTCGCCCTTCCCGTCCGTTCTTTCTCCGGCATCCTACCGCGACGGGTTATCTCGCGTGTGCCCGCGGAATTCCCTGACCCCCCCTTTTCGCAAATGGCTCCAGAGAATATTCAGCGATAGAGGACGATGATTTTTGGAGGGTATACAGTTGAAAATTTACACCGACGTGAGGGATGAGTGGTATTTGAAACGGAGGATGAAGATCCCTGGTTCAGGTGGATTTCTAGGGTGTGCGAGACACGTGATGCTCTCGCGGTTGAAGGGACGAGATAAAGGATCGATCTCGCGGGCATCCGCGACGGGGCATGATTGATGGTGTAATGATCGGAGCGAATTTCACGTAATACGAGATCAGGAGAATAAGAAGATAAGAGCGCGATTCCATTATGCCGCCTTCCTCTGATAGAGGCGCGCATCGAGGCATTCTGTCTCGCTTCCGATACGCTGGAATTTAATAAATTCGACGTTTCGCGGGGCCTCGTTACGGATACGAATTTTACATTCGCCACGGTGTTATTAAGTGTGAATCGACCTTAATACCTAGGTGCACCGTATTACTATAGGAGGGACGTGAACTCGAAGATGCGGCGTGCACCTTTGCTTCGTCATCCATGATGAGCAACGCAAGAACGCGCTTTACCCACGCCGCGGCTTTTCTGGTCCATTCGACCACCGCCATAGTCTTTTATACCCTTCGCCCGTAACGAAATCTACTTTTCGATAATTCCAACTCCTTCCGCTAGAAGTTTGCAATCCATTCTCTGCAAACGATCTCGTAATTTTTGATTCGAGACGAAAAGAAAGATCACGGCGCAAAGGCGGTGGACCCACCCACCCATTCCATTCAATGTTTATCTCGAACGAGGATCAGGCTCGTGCCTTTCGGACTGTAAATCGAACCTGTTATCGACCTCCCGAATGTAAATCCAACTGCATCGATAACAGCTCGAATCTCAGGCACGAGTCAGGTGTCGATGATTCACGAGGGGCCGGTTACAGGGATCTCATCTTTGAGCTACGATTTTCTGGTCGTTCCGAGGCGAGACTTTATAGAGTACCTACCTATGTCGACGTCTAGCTCATAGGTCACGGTAGGGAAGGATTCTCAGAAGCCATAGCGGATCACCATCGAGACCACTGACACGAGGTTTATGGTTTCGGGCTAGGGAACCGAGTCATCTTCGAGGCAGCCAGATGGATGAAAAAGGAGAAAGAAGTTCGTGGCAAAATGTAACAGTCTACGAGCGCAACGCTAGGTATAAATATGCAGTCCACCCGTGTCCAAGTTGCGTCGGCGGATAATTTATGCCGCCAGTGGTTCCGCGCCGCCCAGTTCGCCCTAAAAATTATTTATTTGATTGAACGCCGCTTCGGGGAAGGCTATTCCTGGCCGACCCGGATCATCGGTCGCGAGAACGAGTTCTCTTTCGACTCGCAAAAGGGGATGGGGTTGCATCTTCTCGTTGATTTTTCTATTACCAAGTATTTTTACTGGTAATTAGGTTTGAGTTTTATAGGAACCACTATTTTTCTCATAATATCATATGCTACTAGGATATTTTCTGCTCCAAATTATACTCCCAATTGTCTTTGATTTTTAAACACCCCCCTTCTAAGTTTTGACTGCTCCAAAATCCTCGCGCCTTGAATAACACGACACTGGCAGCGCATCGCCAACGATGCGAATCTGGTATAATTAGATACACCTGCGAGGCTGTTGCAAACAATGTCGAAAGTGCGAGCTTCACGCATGAATCATGTATTCCGACCGATGCCTTCGAGGTCGAGTTACGTTAATCACGAGAGCCAGAGATCGATGCAGATGCGCGCGTTACATACCCCGCTATCATTGCTTAGCTCGGCGTGCTCGAACGCGGCGGAGGGAGGGGAGAAAAAAAGCAGAAAAACCGTGATTGCGAGCCACTCAACCTATAACTTTCTATCTTACGACCCATTAGCTTCCCACACTTGACTCATACGCGTCCCCGGCGAACAATGCCAAGCATTGTCTCGCCGCGGCTATAATTCGCAATTAGCCTCCTGATTAATTATCGATTTATCGGCCAATTATTATAATTATCCCTCGGCCCGCGAATCTCGTGCACCGGTGTACCCTGGTTTATCTGATAGCCCGAAAGGTCTCTTCCCCTTCGTTCCACTCGGGAAGCCTTATATAACCTTACGCGAGCTTCCTTCACGGATAGACGTAGACGACCCGAGCACCTCGCAACGAGCATCCTCCATATCGGTCTCGTATCGACGCTTCACGAAAACTGGATATCATTTACTGCTGATCTGAGGGTGCTCGTAATGAGGAACAGGGAGTACGAGCTTGAGAAATTGCAAAGATTCGCTGGAAGTCAGCTTATTTGCTCGCGATGCACTCGACCATCTTGCAGCAAGATAATATTCGAAACGCTATTAAAATTGAGAGTTCTGGAAAATGAACGGAAAGGTACCACTTGCCAATAGGAGATGAAAAACATGGAATCATAAAACGGGCAGATGACTAAGTAGTCTATTAACGATCTCGGGAGTCAAGGTAAGGGTAAATTAACACGAACACCCTCGTGGACTTCTCGACACCTTGCTCGGAAGATGCACAGGGATCGAGCATCATCCACGGAGTACACGTGGCGAGCCGCGACGAACGCATCGGGTTACACGAGGAATAATTCACCGAGCTAATACGCCGAGATAAATTACATAGGATGATAATCGATGTCTACGCCTATGTCATCCAAAGTAATAAATGCACCGTGGCAGGATCTACGATCCGCGGTGGTTTATCGCCGCGGCGTTCGTGGAGCCTCAGATTCCCTCGGCGGAATCTCTATTCGAGGAATCATCGTCGTAGATCGACTCCGTCGGGCGAAGTCGAAAAATCATCGCCCGTTGCTAGCCGAGGCTTAACGACGTCTGCGCGTCGTCCCTTTCTCGGTATTCCGCGAGTTGCGAGCGCATCGGGACCGTGGACGTGGTGGATGCGAGAGCTCTGAGACGGTCGATTGGAGGAGTGGTCGATCCCAGATACGAGGGTCGACCTAACTTTATTGTATTTAATTAATTACTCCGTCCGATACCCGATCCTGCAATTTGTACCTTCCCATACCTCCGCGCCTCCTCTACACCGTCCCTCCTCGCCCCGTCGTCGCCGCCTTCGCTCAAGAACGACCTCCGGAGTCCCCGTTCCCCACGCCGCCACGATTTTACGGTCCCCGCCGTGTACTTTAATGTATAACGATCATTGCGAGCGGATCTAACACGAATGGCTCGAAATTGATGCCCTCGGTGAGTGGCAGGGGAGAGAGAGTTGCGTCCCGCTCGGGGGATCAAGCCGGGAAGGCAGAGAACAGCGAATATAACCGGCAATGGCGTGTTACCGATAGAATCGACCGCGGAGTGGAAAATATCGCGCTGCCACGTTGACATCGTAAATAACGCGTAACTCGAGGTAGCCTGGATAAGGAATAAGCGGGGTAGGTATACACCGGCTATATAATCGAGAGCCGCGACGCGCGACATAAATCAGAGTTAGAGGAAGCTGATCCTGAAGCCGCGCCGTCCCGGCCGGGATGATCCGCGCGCGTGTAAAACGGCGTCACAACATCGGTAATGCGACCGTAATGCTAATTTACCGTTCGCCCGGAAAGAATCCTCCGTACTCGCGCCCCCCGTGCCCCCGTCGAACGTCGTAACTCGCGCGAAACGCATGCAACCGGCATTTAACATTGGTTCCTTTTAAACAGGCTTGACCTTGACCCTAGGCTCGACACGATTCGCGTAGGAAACGCAAGCAAATAAGAGTGCAGAGGGGAACGATGCGGGAGAACGCTAAGCTCCGTGCTTCTACGTGTAAATGGCCCCCTTTTCTTTAGCTCTGGGGTAAGAAGGTTTTTAACGCTCGCGAATGGGGGATTTGTTTCCATTAGCAAGCAGGCAGAAGCCACTCTGTGAGATATTACGGAGTTGATGCATTATTGCGTCCGTAAGATCAGGGTTGTGTTTCATAATATGATAAAGTACCGCAGGCAACGAGTGTAATAGGGTAGAATTTATGTTCGCGGGCTTCGAATGTCGCCGTGCACGTGTAACCTACTTACAACTACTTAAATAGACCTCTATAGGCTTTACTCATTTGTGATTGAGGCCTGAAGAGTTATTTATATTTGATTCTCTTGTGTTAATGCACCGAGATGTTGTTATCGTGAGAATTAAAATATAAAACTAGACAAGTTTGACGTATTTCACATCAATATTGCATTTAATACTTGTTAATTAGCATTTAATATCTATGTGACTTAGAATTCTTTATTCTTACTTCGTTTGGAAGTTAAATCGAATGATTATTCGATAAATAATAATAATTTAAACGTTGAAAATTACTTAAAAGTAAAACATACTACTGAAGATAAAAAAGTATTCATCAGAAGAGTTTTATGCAAAGTGAAATACTTCTTTGTTAATTGTAATTTTTATAACATATTTCAGCCTTGTAAATAAGGCAAACAAAATATCGCAAGTAGAATGTAAAAATTCTTTTAACCAAAATACATAAAAGCTTGTAGAACCTTTCTTAAGATATTTAAATTTGGCGCTATCTTATTTTCCCGCTAAAACATTACACAGCACTAACTCGCTGAGAGCTCGGTTTGGCGTACACCAGCGCCGTCCAACTTGCCTCCTGAGAGGCAAAAGCCGTCCCCCACCATCGTCTGTCGTTGCCATGGTGCACACTTTGCGTGAGAGACGGGGGTGCGCAATGGTCTTGAGCACTCATCGTAAACACGAAAACGGCTCCCGCGAAAGCTTGACGCAGTCCCGGCTCAAGTCTTTTTTGCGTCCTAGTCTAGCTTATCCAATTGCGCTGTTTATTATAATACATTTGGTTGAGATTATTTACGACTTTACTCTGTAAAATTAGGCAACTGCTAGGCTGTAAGGTTGACTAGAGGCGTAAAATGATCTTTTCATTCTTGACATTGTTAAAAATAAATTTTTGAATGAAATAGTACAAATTGTATTACAACGGTTTTAAACTACGAGTAAAAATTAAGAGTTAGGTTACGAAGAAGATCAATTAAATGTATTATAATAGATGGCGGAATTTGGCAAGCTCGTTTAGGGCCCAAAAAAGGCTCGTGACGTGCCTGGTTATCTGACCGTTGCACGCTTGCGTCGAGCAGTCACAATTTCATCTGAACGCTCGCGCTATCTCGCTCCCTTACTAGGGATACTATTCTGTTGATGATGGAATCGCGCAAATTTTTTTATATAGATCGAAAGTATATGTCACTACGGTTACAAAAATGTAAATTATAGATGCTCCCAAAAGCATGTCTGACCTTGAAAAATCAACAATGATAGAACAGGGGAACGATGAAAAATGAGGGAAAGAGAATGACAACACCTTCTGTTGAAATTTAATTATCCCTATTATATAAAAATTCATTATATTAAATGAATGATGATAGATTAATAATAGATAACAATTAGAAAAAAAAGTAACGATAATAAATAAAATTAATGATAATACTATTGAAATCATAATAGTGGGTAATTAACCATTACATTTATGATAATCTTGTCGACAAGAAGGTTTAAAAAAACATTCTTAATAATAACTCGCTCGTTGCAGTCATTGAGAAAATTATTATTGCTTCAATCACATTTTTAAACCTTCTTGTCGACAATATTATTATAAATGTAATGGTTAATTACCCACTGTTGTGATTTCAATAGTATTATGATTAATTTTTTACTAATTTTTATCTATCATAAATCTATTATCATTCATTTAATATCATGTATTTTCATATAATGGAGAAAAATGTTATTCTCATTCCCTCATTTTTCTTCTTTCCTCTGTTCCACCTTTGTTGATTTTTCAAGATCAGACCAGCTTTTGGGAGCATCTTTAATTTACATTTTTGTGACCGTAGTGACATATACTTTCGATCTATATAAAAAAATCTGCGCAATTCCATCATCAACCGAATAGTGTTCATAGTTAGAGCATATACTTACTACTGGAGGTTCATTGCCTTATGTTTCATATCCTCGAAACTGTTTCCAACATGACGCGAGAGAAAAAGACATGCGCGAACTGGTGTCGAGACAGAGAAGTATAGAATCCCAATCGACCGTAATGCGCATGCGCCGCTATCGTGCGAGAAAGACGTGTGAACTGGTACGAGAGAGAGAAGTATAGATTCTCGAATGCCCGTCTTTCTCTCTCGCACAATATCGACGCATGCGCATTACGGTCGATTGGGACTCTATACTTCTCTCGCTCGCAGGTGTCTTTCCCTCTCGCACCATGTTGGCGTCTGATTTCAAGGTTTTAATGAAACCTTCATGTCTATAATATGCTCTAAGCTTGCTGCCCCCCTCGGACAGAAAAAAGCGAGAAACCATCGCTCGGAATTAGGGATCTGTTCACGCTGACGACTCAACGCCGGTGCCGACCGGTGTCCTCAGCAAGGAAATACATACTGTACATTCTGTCACCACCGACGCCATATTGTTTTCTCGCCAAATGCTCGTTAAAATACTTTAATTTCCCATAAGGATGCAATGCCTAATCCAATCCATCCAAAACCCAGTTAAATGTTACCGAACATTCCTTTCTACCTCAAAAAACTAACGACAACAACGTCCATTGAAAAACAAATATTACATCTCTACTCGTACTCCACACGACAGAACGGTCGTGAGTAACAATGCCATTTGAAACGCATTGCCAAGAAATTCACGCGACTTGTTATCGAAAGAAAAGTTCGCCAAGCACAAGACATTATATGCACGTATAAAGATGATATTGTATGCTGAAGTGTCTTTGGCATTGTGCTCACCGATCTGGAACTCAGCACCGCCGCCCACCACGTAGCTCCGACTATTGGCTCGAATTTAGGGCCCTTCATCCTTTCAGAGGTTGCCTCGTCGGTGTTCCATTCTTCGTTGGACGCAGCACCCTCGAGATGGACGGAGAGCTTCCAGGACGGCTCAACATGCGGATAAACATTCATCCAGGGCCCAGTCACGTTGGCGTAAAAAGGTGTTACGCTATTGAGCCCCCGAGAGGAGTACACTCGTAACGGGACGCTTGCAAGTCACTCTGCGACCGAATCGTGAGAAACACAAATACGAACGCGACCAGTCCCCCATCGTCAGAAAATCCACCTTCTCGATCATCGGCACGCACTGCGCGACACATTTTCGTCAACGGCCCGTGCTGAACGGTACAAACGCAATTTTAACACCCGCACTTGACACGAACGCGTAGAAGCAACCGAAGACATTGAACTACAACGTGAGACTGAAGCACAGCGCGGGTAATTTGATTTAGAATCTTTATGCCACGGAATGTTCGATGACGGTGCAACCCGTTACGCGATTTCATGCGTACTGTCACGAAGTATGCCTAGATATAGGTTAGCGTTTTCACGAATTGTTGGAATTGCATAAGCGGTCGCGGGTGGCGCTGCGCTTCCGTGGGGACACGGGCGGCTTAATGCTGCGTTCTCATATTTGTAACTCGCGATGTAGAGCACACAAGAGAAATGCAGAATCACTTGAAACATTTATTGAAGCGACGAAGGACTTTATTTTTACGATTATTTCCTGCTCTCTATCGTCACTATTCATGTTTCGAAAGTTTTTAATGAAATTCAAGAATATTGAAAATAGTACGTTATGCACAGGGCTCTGGTACACGTGAGGATGCACTGTAGTGAACGACAGGTGGTCGCAGCGCAAATTAAACGTCGATTGCTTCGCGTACGTCGTGTTAAGTGTCGAAATATAATCGGTTTTTGGTAGTGCTGCGTGCGTAGGTACCACGGGAGTTACAGTTTAATATAACGGTTACGTGATTAGAACATTAAAAGTCGATATGAAAACGTTTAATCACGGCTAATACGACGTAGCAAACGGTACGCGAAAATCGAGCGGGATTGTGTCTACAAGGTCCCTCGCCCAACGAAGCTCGCGTATTACTGAATGTCCTTGCGTTACTTCGCATAGGTCACGGCTCGACGTCATGGCAAATCGTAAATAAAACTGGAGCTGCGGAATTGAAGCGTGAAAGGACGGTCGTCTACCTGGAAGCAGTCAACCGTATCGTGAGTACCGATGGCTTGTATATTTTATTTTCATGCTAGGATAAAGGACCCAATTACTGTCACGCGACGTAACCTTAAAATGACATAAACGGTATTAGGTTAACTGGCAGTAATTTGGGTGTCAGTAATTCAGTCAAATACATTTGAAGGGTGTCAGTAATAGATCCCCAAATATACTTTTGAAATTGATGAATTTATACATAAAAATCGAAGTTTTAAGATGCACCAATTTTTTT
Source organism: Andrena flavipes (assembly GCA_963971345.1). Classification (NCBI taxonomy): domain Eukaryota; kingdom Metazoa; phylum Arthropoda; class Insecta; order Hymenoptera; family Andrenidae; genus Andrena; species Andrena flavipes. Next base: position 47,400,662 of record OZ020480.1, read on the forward strand.
CTCATCAAATAAACGTATTAAACAATGATAAATAACAAGAACAACATATACTTTTAGTCTATAAGTACATAACTATAAGATAATGTCAGTGTCAACGGTTAATATGTCCGTAATTGGGTCCTTTGTCCTAGGAAGCATCCAGCTCGTAGCTAGAAAAATGTTCGGTGTGTAATACACAGTGGTCTAAAAGCATATTATACTATATTCGTTCCTACTTATGTCGGCCTGAAATTAATCATTGATTTTGGATAAGTGGATCACGTTCCATTATTTTATCTATTGATTCGGCGCGACAGCGACAGAGGGCAGTAGTATTAATTCGCCGAAGGGCACCGCGTATATTCAAATTTCCAAATAGAGCCGTAAATTACAGATATTTTCTCTGGTCACTGATCACCACAGAGACGTTTATTTAACACTAAGGGTTCTATAATTTCTGACATATACAATGTTAAGAAAGGGTTAGTGAGCGTCGATAAATCCTCACGGCTTAATTGCGGGCGCTTCAAATATTTTATTCCCTTTAAGAAACATGCAAAATCTTTTTATGAGCCACACAAAGTAACGACTCTTCCAATCAAAGAAACATGGTTTAATTACAACCTGTTCGTTTCACAATACCCTCGCGTTGAGCAATAGTGACTCTCATTAATCGAAACTCGAGATTGTACATCGAAATGATCGGTCCTTCGCGTCTCTTCGTCTTCCCCCGTTCATCCTTGCCCTTCTCGCGCACAGGGCAAGAAAGGCCCGGTGTAAAAGCAGAATAAAATGTGTGCGAGGGGAAACGGCGGAGAAAGAGGAGCGTCGGGAAGTAAGCGTCGGAGCTGGCTCCAGGATATTAACATTATAAATCGTGCAGGCCGGCGACACGCCCGGGGCGGAGCCGATCGTATCGACTCGATGCCCACCTCCGTTCCCCGATATCGATTACACTCCCGTGATTGGCAGAATTCGTAACACGCCACGGGGATCTCCTGGCGGGACCGAGCGATCGGCGATCGTGCGTATCGGCGCGCAATCCTTCGATAACCGCGCTTGACGGACACGGGGACCGGAAATCGCGGGATTCCTCTTCGTCGACGTGCACGCGACGTGATCTCGCATACACCGGGGGGAATCTCGATAGATATCGGGAACGATAGCCACGGGAGTAGAGACGGACTCCGCTGGAAATCGCGCGTCACCGCTTCGCGGAATTCGTTTCGACTGTTCCGTGGGAGAGGAACGTTTCGCGGGATTCGAGACGAATAGGAGATTCTTTAAAGGAATACGGATTCCAGTGTCGCCCCAAAGTGTTTCTAAGTTATCCTACACTTAAATCGAAGCGTTCAAGGGAGTAAATATCAGCTCAGACTTCGCACAGCAAAATGCAAGCGTCTCGCATTCTTTATTCCCCTCTCTCGGGCTGTGAATTCTGCTTCATGGACAGCGGCGGTGAGAATGCTGACCGAGTGGAAGAGTTCGCGAGGGAACTGTTCCTCGCGAAGCTATCGATGCACGGTATAAACGATCATATTACGGGACGCGGCGCGATGAACGTCAACGAAATTTATTGAGAAGTCGCGCGGAGAAAAAGTGCCTATCAGCAACGGGTCCCTACGCCTTTCACCGTATTTATCGGCGGCAAAGGTGAAAACTTGTCACCCCGTTGACGACAGCCTGTTGTCCAACCGAGGATCCTGTTCGAAGTGGCGCGAAAGAGAGGTACACCTGGGGCAGAGGCGAGTGAAATCGCCGGGTCCCCGCGCCCGCCCAACGGGACCCAACCGCGGGCACAGGTTTCGCGTCAATAATCTTGACGTTAACTGTCGAAATGTCGTTGATGCTGCACGGAATCCTCGCCGCTCCTCGTTCGCGGCGCGATTTTACGGCCGCGAAGCGCGTTCCTGATTTCAGGCTGCCCGCGTCGCGAGATACGCGCATAGCGTGGACCTCTTGGGACACGTAGAAGCGAATTATCCTTCGGTGGAGGCACGCAAGGATTGTGGAGAGAAGCAGTCCCTCCTGCTTGGCTATTCAACCGATCTTTATCCTACGTATCGCGAACCATTGGAGAGCAATAGGCGACGTTTATGCAAATTGCATTCGAGTTCATAAGTCTGATGATCGAGGACCACTGCGTATGTAGATTCTAAGGGAAAGCTTCAGGAATGTGGAAACTTTTACTACTGTGTATTGATAGAGGTCGTGGAGGTAGTTTTAGGCATTCTTTCTGAAAATAAGTTCTTTTTCCAATGCATCAGGTTTATGGAGAACTGAGTAGCAAAGTACTCCTGCGCTTCGCTTCGGGTCTAAGAGATATAAAGGACTCCATGAAAACACATTTCACTTCTTTTCACCAACTCCTTCTGGGTTGATTGGCGCAAAATCCTGAAATTAGTTTTTAGGCATTTATGTGGGTTATCTTTCGAAGTAAAAACTAAGTTGATATCTAATCGGACCTAAAAAATTTCGAGGAATCCGTGAAAATACATTTCACCCGTTCTCACAGCCCCTTAGGGGTTGATTAGGGCAAAATCCTGAAATTGATTTTTAGGCATTTGTGTGGGTAATCTTTGTGAGCAACAACCAAGTTGATATCTAATCGGGCCTAAGAGATATTAGGGAGTCAGAGAAAATACATTTTATCCCTTTTCACCCCCTTGGGGATGGAATCTCCAAAAATTCTTCTTTAGTGTGTGTCCACGTCGTGAAAACAGTGTACCTTCCAAACTTCACGTTCCTAAGTAGGTTAAACGGTTTGAGCTTGCCAGTGATGAGTCAGTCCGTCAGGACCTCTTCCCTTAAACATAATACCTATAGGTAGATGAAATCTAATTTCTCTGAATTTCTTTGTTAGAAAGTCAATCTACCTATTTATTTATCTTTTTCTGCGAGCAACCCTTCAATCCCAATTAATTCAATGCTTCAATGTAAATTTTTCCATCATCCCGAGAAAATACCTACGGTCACTTTACATTTCTTTCGAGCATACAATTTTTCGTGACGACAGCGTGGATTTGTTGTGTCACGAGAAAGAATCGACAAGATCTTACCCGCTTTGGAGATCGATTTTACGATCGACCGGGCAGCCCGGCGCGAAAAAGTCCTCTTGGAAGTTTGCTGCCCCGCTCGCTCGTTCCTTTGCGCGTTAACTGCCGTGGCACGAACGGATCGACTTTGCGGTCGCGATCGTTCCCCGTTCTTCCGAACAATGGGCAGCCAGTGCTCGGGAGACTGTGTCAAAGTGCCCTTTTATTGGGCCGTATTTCACCCTTCCGTATTCGAGAACGCGCGCGTAACGACGCCCGGACGATTCACGACGGACAACGTCGCCGGCGACGATCGATGTTCCGTGTTCTTGTCTGCCCGCTGGTCCGTCGTGTTCTTGTCTGAAGGGGAATAACGCGAGGTGGTCCGGAGACAGGGCGACATTTGTTAAAAAATTGCCAAGGTTGCAGAAGTCTTCTCTATTTCAGTTTCCTCAGTCGAAATTCAATATCTTTGGCGAAGGGGACTTTGGATTGACAGGACATCCTCGGAGAGTAGAATTCCGCGGGAAGGAGTCGACCTCGCGGGAACGGAGCGTTACGAGAACGCGAGTGTGGGCACGTCGCGTCATAACTCCCCGAGCATTGTAAATCACGGTGGACGCTGCGTGCACCCATAGAAATGGTTATATTCGGCCATAACAGCTCGTACCCACCGCGACGACGAGCAGGCTATATTTTAATAGTAACGATAAATTACTTACGAGAAGAGAATCGCGTCCCAGTACTGGCGGCGATGAAACCCTCACGCGGAGAGGGCGCGATCTCCTTGTCGAGTATTCTCCGTGTTCCCTACCTACAGCACATTGATTATTGGGTCACCTTAGACATTGGGAAGCTTCCTGATCCATAATTCACTTGGGAAATTTATAAATTTGACTTTAGAATAATCAGGTAACTCCTGTACCTACTTTCGATGCAGTTTTCACTAACAGAAGAAGCACAGTAATCGAAGCAATTAGAAAGCCGTCCCATCACTTCTGTATCAAATATACAATGTTCCTTTCATCGCTGGTGATTGGTTTGCTCGTCAGAAGCGCGCACCTGTAATTATTACCGTGTTAGCTCTGGGCATCGGGTATTCTGGAATAAAAAGAAACACCAGATCCATTACAAGCCCGTGACACGGTATTAAAATACAGAAAATAGAAGGAATGCAATAGGCACGTCGCGCGGCAGCAAGAATTAGGATGTAAATTAAATCTCGATTAGCAAGCGCTATCGGGCCCATCGCGTCGCAGATCTATCTAGTCGATTTAATTAACCGAGTCCCGGCCAATACGCTTCTGGAGAGGCGCAGCTACCGTCGGTATGCCTCTCACTTAAATCGACGTTATCTATCCGAGTGCTTATACGCGTTTCAAGAAACGTCCGACGATTTACATCGGGACGCCATTACAACGTACCATTCTTCCATTCCATTCGTCGCGCGAAAGAAACGAGTTTCCGAGAAAACGGTGGTTCGCTTTAATGCCAGCGATGTACGCGTCAGCTCGCGTGAAAGAAACCACCTGGGGTGTTTAATTGTCGGCGATCCTCTCGCGGTGGATAACATTTTCGACGCCCACAGGGCCAACGGGGACCCCGGTCCGCCGCTCCGTCGCGTGTTCTAGAAACGCGAGCTCGCGAGCGAACACTAATCACTCGTTTATCTGTCCGCGCGGGACTGCAGGATTTTCGCTTTTAGATATCGCCTGGGTGGTGAACCGCGCCGAGGCGGTATTACGAATCTCCCCTGGAAGATTAATGTCCGCCTCTCGTCCACGTTCATTAATACCCGTGCGTGTGCAAGATGGCCCCGTGCTCGCGTCTGTTTAGGATTACACTCCGATAACAGAATGGATTTCACTGTAACATTATGTTCGCGCGATCATCGCCGGCCAGCGGAATTCCCGGGTCCCCAACAATTTATATCGCGCTCCAATCTTGGAGCAGCGAACATCCATCAACGTTGCCCTCTTAGAACCGAGGGAACTTCACTTTCTTGGTACCTAATACCTCTGAATTTGGAAATTCGTTAGTCTAAAAAATATAGCTCGCCGAGATCGATTCCTTGGTTTCTTCGAAGGCAATGAATTAAAATTACTTCCAGATGTTCGTAATAAGGGGCAATGATCGATTTCATTTCATAGCAGTGTTTTGAAATTTGGTATCTACGCTCGGAGGAATCGAGGACCAAATTATAGACCGTCGAGGACTACTTCGAAAGGGTAGCAATTTTCTGAGAACGATACCTTGGTTTTGCGGTCACTTTCTACGTTTTCCATGGACCATATCTGTCTGCTCGGACTCGAACGGCCACGAACTTGCGCAAGCTTCGCTAACTGCTCGCGAGCCGATCGCCCACGCGGCGTGCAAGGTGGTCCAGGCACTTGAGATCTTCGGGTCTCGGTCTCCGGACACTTTTATGCCCCCGACGACGAGCGACGACGACATCGCCGAGCACCTTCCTCACGGCGTGGGCGAGTCATGGGAACCTGCAGCCCGTCGCTTCTCTGCTCTCCCTCCTTGTTTCCTGGCCGACTATTTGTACAACGTTAGCCCGCGACCTCGCGTAACGTCCACTTCATTATATATTCGCTGGCTTCACTATTGTATTTTAATTGATACAGGCCGGTGACGTTAAAGGGGAAATCCTCGAGTTATAGCAATTTATTCCTCCAGTTTATGGGGAGGCGTTGCAAGTCTCAGTATTCTGCACATACAACGAAACTCTACACCTTGAGTACTGAATAGGATTTCTTTATAGGCGTGCAGGCATAGATGCTATCTTCTTTGCAATCAAGTAATTATTATTATTGATTGATTAAGTATTGAAACCAGAGCCTTCGATCTCTCGATTTCTCCCTCAAAATTGACTATTCTTGTATAACACCGCGATGTTCCAACGTATCTCTTAGAGGAGTGGATGAAAACAGATTCGTGGCCATAGAATTCGTGCAATCAACTGAATCCTCCGGGGGCCAGGACAGGAAATGGTCGATTTTCGATCGTGGGACACGTGGCCGTTGCATCGAGCGATTTACCACGGTGGAATGCGGCGCAAGGTGGTACGCGAGAGAGAAAGAGTAGAAGCTGGCAGCTTATGCGAGGCGAGAGAAGAGAAGCTCCGTGACTCGTACTCAACGTTCCTACATACACCCATCTCGTCGCCTCTTCTCCTATCCACCACGAACTCTTTCTCTCCCCTCGTTCTCCTCCTTTTTCACCCGTGTACTCACGCCGCCGTTCGTCCTTCTCGATCCCTCAGGACTACGCGCACACGTGTTGGTAGGGCCCCGTGAGTATGTAATATACCAGAGAGGCCCGTGAGCGTATAAAACGCGTCTTTGTGCTCGGACCAGCTGTTTGTCTAACACCTCGTACCTGCCTGAGGTCAGTGGCGATTCTGTTACGAGTCCCCCGAGAACGCCGTTCGATTCACGGGCAGGGGTCAACGCCACGTTCCAGCTAGATCGATGGCTCCTCTGAAACCTTCCGATGGCGACATCCTTGATCGTCGCGGCCTCTGCATTCTTCAGAAGTGCGTAATAATATCTCGGACAACTTCGTGGCAAAGGATTTGAGAGTAGAGAAGTTGGGTTACTACGTGGGTTCCCCAAAGTTCTAATTTCTAAGCAGTTCTTCTTGGGAATTCCTTCGCTTCAATTCGAAGTATATCTGTTCTCCGTCTACCAAGTATAAGTTCATCACTCGCGCATCTCTGTTTCTGGCTGTCTAAAGGCGACCGTGTAGAAAAGGGACGAGTCCACCAACGTCTGCCCCCAGAAAGTCCGCGCCACATAGGCAATAACTCGGCCGTGATCTTCAGCCGTGCTGAGCCAAGGAAAAAGCCGATCGCCAGTAATAAATACATCGCGGAACGGGGGTAGGTTCGGTGGGGCGAATTGATATTCGCGTGGTTTCTTTCCCCGTGGCACCGCTAATAACTTATCCGGTAGACGGTGGCCAGGTTCTTGCCCGTCTATCGGGCGTCTCCAAGTCTTGGCGGAGACTCCTCGGACGTGGCTCGTCTCCCTCGGGTCGCTCGTCGGGGGCGAGTAGATGTTTTCTGGCGCGGCTAGCAGCGCTCTGTGTGGTCCTCGTGTCAAAATGTGTCAAAACTCGAGTTCGCGGTCTCGGAGTCGCTGGCAAAAAGCGGTTCGACGGCCCTACAAATTAACGGGCCCGTCCTGGAGAGGGCATTCGAAGTAGAAAAGGACGAGGATGCTTGAGAAAAGCCGAGGCTCGCTGCTACCGAACTGCTACGAGATCCCCTTCCCACGTTCGACGCACCAATGATACTCGCACATTCTAGCTCTGCATTACATCTCGAAAACTCAGGCCCCTTTCGGACTCCGTTGAATATATTCTGAAGACTTAGGCAAGCAACGTGGTGGAACATTAACCCTTTATATTCTCTTCCTCCAAAACGAAGCTAACGCCACTTTAATTTTTCTCGATATCACCGCAGCTTTTTCCATCTTCTCAGTGAAAAGAAGCTCGACGGAAGAATTCCGTAGAGACAGAGACAGGGGCGCAGGGTGCCGCAGAGCACCGGGGCCGATGAAATACTGCGCTGTTCCCTGAAATGTTACTCCGTGTTTTCCCGGTAATTATCGCAGGTGTTAAAACGATCGTCAGGCCGCGCGTTTGCAAGCTGTCCGCGGGGATACGTTTCCAAGCGCGGTGTGTACGTCTAGTCAACCTTTAGAATGCCACCGCGGCGCACGATGAATACACGATGCGCGTCGGCTGAATGAAACGATCGGCCGCGAGGAATTGCTCAACAGAGCGGCCGCTCCGTCGTCGCCGGGATCCAGCGACGGTGTCCGCCGTCGACCTTAACACCGACGGAATTTCGCGACGGCCTTCGCGCGCCGTTTCCTGCGCGACCGCGTTTCCGCCGCGCGCTCCCCCGACGCCCGAGATAAAATCGCGGGTTTCGACGGGCCGCAGAAACGCCCGGTCCGTCGCACGACAGAATCGAGCCGCTGATTTTCTATGGGATACAGCCCCGCCATTGTGCAAACCGCAACTGGATGCGCTTATATACGCGCTCAGCGTTGCGGGATCGTCTGGCGTTCTCAACCACGAGGCGCGATGCGCCTGTCCAGCTTCTCGATTTCCAGCGATAAAAGTTATTCTGCTCGGGGAATATTGTACAATCGGGGATAGTTTGGGTGTTACGGGACATCTGTTGCTGCTCGGTGGTTCGATCTCGCTGCAACGGTGTTTTGGAAATACACGGCGGTGTATCGGAGAGGCCCTATTGTGCAACGGGGAAAAATTCTATTGCGAGATCGACGCCTGATAAGCTGAGGCGTGTTTGACGAGCGTTGCTTGGAGTAATTGCTGATATAATCGGGGATGAAAAACGTGTTGGGGTGTCCCGTGTAACGCTGAGGGTTTATTTCCTGTTGCTATTTTGAAGATGATATTTTACTGATATTATGCGTCCTTCATTGAATTGTCATAATTTAGATGATTTTTATTAAGGAACGTATCTGTAACGTAAGTTAGAGCGACTGAATGATACCCGATTATTTATTGGAATATGAAATAACGCTTTGCCCGTGAAATTTATAGAATGGGTTTCGTCGACAATAATCGTGAATCGGTTGAGAATCCCTTGAGAGTGATCTAAAAGAGATTGAAGACCGCTAACGAGGTTGTCTATCGTGTAAACCCGCGGGGTCGATATTTGCTCGATTATCGAGAAGGTATCTACCGTGTTCGACACAGGCTCGGCTCCGTTGCCTGGAACGATTTCCTCGTGGATCGAACGATTTATTTGTGGATTTGCTACATTCCTGATAAATCCTTATTCGCGCTCAAGGACCTTGGCGTCGCGCTTAGCCACGTTTTCTGCCACTCTCTTTCTCTATTATATACTTGTCCGACATTGTTATTATTGCGGGCACGACTGCAGCTGCACACGGGGAATAATAATGATCGTTCGTGGACCCCTTCGTTACACGAACGGTATCGAAGTCACGTACGCTCGGTATTGTTATTTAATCTGAGGCATTCGTTTAAATTAGCAGACCGAATTCGAGTTGCGCGAGAGTGACTATAGCTTTAGATCCACCGGAGTCTCTTAAGCAAATAATTCTCGGAATTTTCAACCGCCAGTGCTTTATAAACACTCGTATATCTACGATTAAATAAGCTTCTTCATATTTTAAACATGTCTACGTATACTTCATTCCACTCGCAGAGGTTTTACTCATAGTTCCAAAACACACTTCGTATCCCTTCGTATCCACGATCATTCGGCGAACACACCCCGAAGGATCCCTTCGCCGATCGTGGTTAATTAACTCTCGCGACGTATCATTACCCAATGAGCAATACGTTAGGCCGCGGGAAAGGCTCGTGGTGGAATGTTAATTGAAAATTAACAGGCCCGAGCCAATAGCAGGGGGAGGGCAGCGGAACTGACGCGCGTATTCCAGCGACACAATAGAGGAGCAGCGGCAGTAATCCGTGGGGCAGCTTCCGTACGCGTGATCCTGGGGCGGACTACGGCTGGCCAGGCATCGTGGCTCGTTATTACGGAGGCGAATGGGTCGACCGCACGCACGGCGGGTGGAGGCAAAAAGTCGTTTTCGCGTAAAACGATCGTGGTTGCCCGGCTTTCCGTCGTAAAGTAGCGCCCACACGCGCCGATGCTCCATGGCCTGCCCCGCGCGCCGCAAAGAACGTGAGAATGTGTCCACAGGACGATAAAAGTTACGCTCGTGAATTTTACGCTCCGCCGTATCCCCGATCGCGAAAAATCCTCGCTTACCCGCTTACGTCCGCTTACGACCTCGACGATGTTGGCCGTGAGTGGGTAGGCGTCGTCGATCTTCGCTGGGCTCTAGTTCTCGATTGATACTATTCCTCGGAGATGTGTATTTAGATCAAGTATACTTCTAGTTGAGTTGGGCCAAGTTATACAGAAAGCTACTAGGGTAAAGAGTATAATGGTTGGCTACTTAAGTAAGAGTGTCACATAAATAATGAATTATAAATGTGAATTTAGTAAATTTGAAATGGAAATCAATATAAATAAAACCTCTAATAATCTAAGAATAAATAGAGTTTATAAAAAAAAAATTAAGAATGTATAAAAATATACAAAAAAATGTGTTTCCTACGAAGAAATATACATATAAACAAGACAGCAATTGTTCAATCGCAGGGACAGTGATTGGCCGCTTTTTGATACATAATATGTATAACCTATAAGAAAATGTAAACCTGATTTGGTGATAGAGATAAGATTAAAATTATTCAATAAAAATGGATATATTTTATTTGGTATGCATTTGTCAAATAAGTACCACAAAATTATGGGCTCTGTACTGCGTTTAATTAATTTCTTGTCATTTTGAGGATTAGTAGCATTCTGCATAACTACTCTGGCCCAATTATATTTAAGAGTTTTGTGTGTAATTATCCCCATAATGTCTATATAGAACCAAATCCATCTAGCACCCTGAAGTTCTCCACACTCCTACAGTGATTGCCGTCAATATCGATGAAATAACGAAATCAACGAGATGCATTTAATTAAAGAGTACCTACCCCGGTCGATCACAATGAGAGCATTAAAAGATCGTGCCCAAAGCGCCGCCCGTGTTAATGCCCATTTAAGCAGGCCCAGCCGGTGTACCATAAACCGAGCCGCGGAGGATGTAACAATTTCCCGCGACAACCCTCGGGTCGCGTCGTGATCGAGCAATTATTGTCCCCGGGTCGGCCACCGTCGGCCAGTGGGGTTTCGTTAATCAGCGAGTCAATTGTTTCACCTCCGCATGGACCGTGGCATTGTGGAGCGGAACGGAACGGTGAACGCACGCGCCTCGCCGTCGCGGATTGTTTATATCTGGCTGGATTCCAGCTCGATAAATTCGATTTTTTACACGCGTACGAATATAGTGCCGGCCATTCAGAGTCGCGTTTGCACGGGTCGTGTCGTCGTGGTCGTCGTAAGCCCTTACAAGAGGCCCGGTCCATTCAAGAGTCAAGCTCACTGAATTATACCCCGCTACGGATTCGCACGGTGGCGCGCGAATTCGCAGCCGGGTTCCCCCCGCCGGGGGACCGTTCCTGAACCCGCGGGGCCAAGAATGCCCCGGTGGAAGAAGAGCAACGACGACAGGAACTCGGGGAGGTGGAAGGCAGAGCCGTGAAACAATAATGGTACGGGGCATCCACTCGTTACGTAAACACGCGTGACCTTATCGAGACGGCGAAACGAGCCGAGGCTGCCCGCAATAATATCGACATGCCGTCGATCGTTATTAATAATAGTGATCGCGGGGATAAAACGGACACGCAGAATAGAAGACCATCTTCCGAGAAGCCCATTAACGTTCACGTCGCGCAACAATACGCACCCCACCGCGACTGCTTGATGACCGTTTACCGGTCATCAGGATCGACGGGCACCTGCGAGAAATTCCGGGATCGCAGTGGCACAAGGTGTATTTGATAGTTCTGGGTTAGGTAACTATGTTTTTTCACTCAGATTCGCTACGATCCTTGAAAAATCGTCAGGCTCATCAGTCGCGAGGACTCCGCTTCCACTCGCGTCTCTCGGCGATGGAGGTCACTCGCCAGGGATGCGCGCGTCGCGATAGACACATTCGAATAATTTATAGCCGCGTTAACCATAATAGACACGAGCGTGCTATCCGTCGGCTGGAAATGACAAGTACCAGCGAGTATCGGTTGTACCTGTTTTTTTCTTCTCTCTTCGTTCGTCCCCGTACTCGTCCGTTCCCCGTCCTCTCCTACTGCCTGGGCTTCTTCTGGCCGCCACCACGGGCGAGCAAATAGAAGCCGCATACAGACGTCGCTGTGGAACTCCTCAACGGAGAGGAGACCAGCGGCGAGAGAGACGAGCGAAGTAGTCGTCGCTGAGGCGTCGAGGGGGAGCGCGGGGAACGAGGACGATGGAAGGGACGCTCCTCGCGAGCGATTACCGATGACACGTATGCAGGCAATCTCGCGGCGTTTGCGCAATTATTGGAACACCTCATGTCCGTAATAAATGGTGGAATATGCCCTGAAAGGTGTTAGTTCAAGATCACACGGTGATACAAGACCGCTTGGACTTGGGATTTCATCACCGGCGTGCTCATCCGCGCGCGTCCGCGGCTACCACCGTAGCCGCGCGGTTTATGTAACCGCTCGGGACATTAAGGTTACCCTCGATCGTGGAAAGTCGCGCCTACCCTATTCTCCTACGTTCCGCCGCGTTTTCATAATTATTTTCCAGCAGGCGCAGCCGTTCTTACGCACACTGTTTCCACGCTCGGTTCCATCGACCAGTCGCGAAAGGTCGCGCGCCGGCATCCGCGGATCGCGATCTGCTTCGAGCTCCGCCGCGCGGCAGATGCCCGCTCGAGATACGCGTCGCTTGCGAAATCATCGCTGGCTCGGTGCTTTTTGCGCCCTGGATAGTTTTGAAGGTCCTTCGAGAGACTTTGACCCGTTAATCAGTCCTGAACGAAGATACACCACTCCCATTATCAATTCTCATTAGGCATTCACGCTTCGTTAGACTCGTTACCAACCGACACCTTTTTCCTTTTACCTCTAATTACTCGATCATGTTCAATATTCCGATGCATACTTCACTGAAACCGCATGTCTAGGATGCCATTCATTCACAGGTATTTGATTTATTATATTTGAGGTATTTTCCTTCATATACGAGTTTCTGCGGATAGTTTCAGCGCTGCTCTTTGCGGCGCTTGGAATTCATCAGCTTTCGTAGCTCAGGAATGATCTACATTCCTCTGTGCGTGGTTTATAGCGAATATGGCCCTAGGATGATTAAAAGAAACTGCTGTTTCTTCTTTCATCTGTGTTTACTGGTGATCCTCGGAGACTCGAATGCTTGGCGAGTGGGAGTAATTGCGACATAGACGCGACCTTGCGCTCGTCTTCCCTGTACGGCGCAATCGCACGCTTTACGATCAATTACACGGTATATCCAGTTTCGTCGTGCTCCTTGCTTAACGACGTGGTCCAATTAAGTACGGCGATTAATGCATTCGTCGCTCGCGAGACCTTTCCTCCCGCTGCGACGGCCTCTGACTCACCGCTCGTCAGTTCATCCGTGTCTCCTGCAATCAGAGTTTAAGAATCTAAACATAGGTACGTCGATCGGATTCCACTCCCATCGAATCCTAAGTCCCCGTATTTCCAGAGTTTGGATGTTAAAATCCACTTTTGCAGCTCGCTATGTATTCCCTCCGCGTTTCCTGTTACGTCGCGTGTTTTATATTAAATTAACCAAGAAACCCTCAACAATAGAAGGATCTCGCGAGCTGTTTCATACGCCGCGGCTCGTCGCAACACGGCTCTTGCCTACGCAGAACGGACACATTAGCATCGCGGGCTCGTTGGATCTGAACCGTACAAGGAACCATCCTCGAGCGTATCCTGGCCGGGAGGATGATCTTTCAAGTGAGAGGACGAGGCTCGTCCTTGTCTGCCGAGCTGGACGGCGCTGCCGCGGAGCCTGTACATCATGCCCGGGCTCAAGATCAGCCGCTCGCGTGTGACCACACATGTGTAATTCCAATTAACATCGGCCGCGAGTACGCTCGCGGGCGCGTAACGCTCGCGCTACGAGTTACACGCAGCTTGCTCCGCGCTAAGGTTAACGCGTGCACCACTGCCGCCGCCACTGACTGATTGACTTTTATTCCGCCTCCTCTTCGCTCTCATTGCATCGAACCGACCCTTTCCCAGCCTTTTCCTCTTCCTAGGCCTCTTGGCCAACCGCCAATCAAACAGAGATTTCACACGGTGTCGACATCCAGCTGAAGGAATCTGCTACGATTTCGCGAAAATACGCTACCCCGGTGATTTACGCGGCTGATGGTCAGCCGCCGTGAAAAGCGTAACGAGGATCTGGTAATTGGACCGCAGCTGATGGTATCGCGGCATCAACGGTCTGAGTATTCCCTGGAACTGCGGGATTCTTCTGAACACCTCAGTTTTCCAGTTTTGCTCGCCTCGATGACCCCCCGATCCCATTAAACGTCTTGCGCAGTTACTTCTGGGGTATACGATTATTTGAATTGTGTCGTTGAAAACGGTTTCAGGACACTGATTCCTCATTCTTTTCTACATAATGTCAAGGACCCAGTTCCTGATCACTTAAGATGCAAAGGAAGCAGTTTCTGAAGTCATTTCCAACTATCCAATTGTCTTGAAACTTTGCAGGCGTGCGTAGTTTGTATGACAATACGATATGTAAATAAAAAAATTAACCCCGAGCGGGTGAAAAAATTACCCAGTCGTCAATAAATAAAACACATAACCATAAATAACCGCTAGTCGCATCGCGATATGATATTAAATAAAAGATATTTCTAAAGAAGTCGGAGCTGCGAAATGTAAATCCATAAACACTATAAACTAGAAAATAAAAAATATGTAAAATAAATTATGTTAAACGATTTTATTAAAAATGCACTAAAAACTAAAAAGTAATTCTTTTCTTGTGGGTAGTGCAATTTCGATGGTGTGTTTTAACTTTAAATAAAATCGTGGAGCAGGCTACCTCGCAACAAATTCATTTCCACGCTTGATGCTGTATTAAATTGATCCGTATTCTGTTATGAAAAATCCTGCTCCACGATTTTATTTAAAGTGAAAAAACACCAACGAAATTGCAGTACAAGAAAAATATTATTTTTTAGTTTTTAGTGCATTTTTAATAAAATCGTTTAACATAATTTTTTTTTATATATTTTTTATAATGACTATATTTTTTTCAAATATTATGCAAAATATTAAAACTATATTTCTGCATTTTATGCAAAAAGTCAGTTTCGAGAAAAGTATCTGTAAATATTAGGAAGTTATAGCTTTTATACATCACTATGAATAAATTTATTACATAATTCTGATTGTAAACTACGAAGGAGATACCTAAATCAATTTTTAAGTATTCTAGACAGTTTTTACAACAACTTCAGTAAGTTGTTAACAACACATACACTAACAAAACTGCAAAAATATTTAAAAATTTGATACAGGTATCTCCTTTGTAGTTGCATTATTACAATCAGAATTACGTAATAATTTAATCCGTGAAATTAATTTTAATTATATCCCTCTCAGGCCCATCTTGTATCTAAAAGTTCCACGTTTTCGTTTCTTTCTGGAAGGGGATGAAGACATGTACAAATTCCCACCTACTTAGACACCTCTGAGTAAAAAGGTAGTAAATTCGCAAATCAACTCGGGCTGTCCCGACTGTAGAAACTGTAACTACAATATTCAGTCCAACTCGTATCTGCAGAATTTCTAGCGAAACAATAGAAACGTGGATCAAGACTAATTCCATTCCCCCACGATAGAGAGCTCGATTGACAAATTTGCACGCCACATCGATGAGGTGCATGCCTCCGTTTCCCCGCGACTTCGTCCTCCCGCCACGACGAAGGGCTCTCCAGGACGCGAACCACACACGTCGGGGCAAGTGTATCGTAAGTGGCCTTTATTTCGAGAGAAAATATTATCGCAACATCGGTCAATAATACTCGCGGATGCCCCGACCAGCTCGTACGCCTCGAGTTCGGAATAATATTGCGCGCGGAAGAAGGCGAGTCGCTCCGAGCATAGAAACCGATCGCGCCACTCGATGCTCCGCTCCGTTTAGCCCTCTATTCGTTGGTCGTTTGTCCAGCGAGAGACGTCCGTCGACGGACACCTCCCTGGAATTATTGTCGAGCGAACGTGGACAATTACCGGGTCAGAAAGGAACCGTGGGTCGAGCATTGTGCTCGCTGGAAAAATCAACGATTTCGGGATCCTCCTACTTCTCCTTCATGCTCCTCCGCTACGAGAGCACGTACTGCACGCGGTCGATTCGGCGATCTTTTACAAATGCGAAATTTATCCCCGATCTGGACCATGGGTCGATCCTCGGTCGATGGACATCTCTCTTTCAGTGGCGTTCCGACTCCATTGTCGGCCCTGGGTCAACGGGGTCGTCATTGTCCCCGGGCCACTCGAAAATGGATGTTTTGGTTTCCCGGTGAATGGCCCGAGTGGCACCTTCGAGTGGTCCTCCGTCGTCGATCGTTTTTCTTTCTCTCCTCCGAGATTTCCGTCCACCCTTCGAGGTACTCCTCCTTCCCTGCCCGTCACATTGTCTACCGACGCTCCTGTGTTCTTTCTTTAACCGCGTTGGAAGAAAGGACGACGCCCAAAGACGGATCGAGAACGTCACCTAGGCTTGGGGCGATAAATTATCGCCCTACGCGGTTGGCTCGATCGTTCGTGACACCTAACGGGTCGATTTATCTGGGCCTCGAGAACGACTTTTCGGGATCTGTTAGGTCATAGTCTTTGTGTAGGTGGTTGTCTTACAAGATTGCACTCTCTCTTGATAAATCCCTGCGCAGCCTACGTGTGTCACTAAACATACTGTCTTCTCCTTAAAAGGGGGTCGGAGTTTATAAATCTTAGAGCAAGGTCCACCGTCGCAACGTAACTGCAAATTTCACCAGCAAGTGATTGTTTGTACGCTATGGCGTCAATCACTCGTAGAGTTTTGTTTCTCATTAAACTTCTTTTCGAAGAATTTCCTGGGCTTATAGGTAGGGTGGATGCACCATTAATATTTAAAATATTATATAATATAATATTTTTCCGTGTAAGCAATAAATGCAACTTTATATTTCTAGCGGCATATTAAATAAAATAGTTATGATGTGAAATTCTCCACGTAATAATGATCTGCAAGCAATTTAAAATCAAGATAATTATGCAAATGGCCAAAAGCAGTGCAATGGCCACAACAGTATATCTACCCTACCCACCATATCGAGTTATAAGTATCTCAGTTGAATATCCATAGGATACTGACACTGTGAAAGGGTTAATTGTCACCAAGGGGATACTCTGAAAGTCTGAGAAGCTCTAGACTTCTATTCCTCCGTCTCCAAATACCTCAATATTTAATAACGCCGAAACGGCCACTATCGGTCCATCGATACGAACGCCACGGGCATGCGCGCGAATCAGGATCGAAAAGATCCGCGTCCAGGCACATCGAGCGAGCCATTCATCACGCGCTTGTTAATTTCTTGTTACGAACCGACGCCAGGTCGGACTACTGCCACCGACCTGAATGTCTTTAATAAGCGAAGAGGCCAAACGGTACGAGAGCAGCCGCAGGCACGGCAGCGTGCATGCGAGATACAGATTGCGGTCGATTGTGACCGGCGGCCATGATTAATCGCGACGATCAACCCTCGCGCGAGCAACGTGTGCCCTCCCAGCTCCCTCAATGCCCGCAATTAAACGAACAGACCCGTATTTCCTTCTCCGGGCGTCGTGACACGCCTCGTCGAAATTTCGACGTCCAGCGATCATTCCTCCTCGGGAAACTACATTAAGCCAAGTCTCAGGGATCGTGGAAAACGTGTCCGCGGAAAAACACGGGCTCGGCGCCGTTAAGGTCGCGTCAATCACGCTCTGATTACGTCAGTATCCTCTTGCGGGGGAACAGGAGATAATTACGATCGATTAAAGCCTCGCCAAGACGAGGAAACAAATGTTTCGCGATGGGATGGTAGATAAATATACGTCGAGCAAGATGCGCTAATAAGTTAAGAACATGCGATGCTGTAAACGGGAGGGGATGGTTTTGCGAGATGCTGGGGATTTTAGCCAACACGTTATTGTTAGGGACAGATCGAGTTGGAAGTAATAGTTGTAGGTAGTCTACTGTAGATATTTCTATTTTGGGCTGTCATGTAGGTCTTACTTGCGGATTTACCCGAGTCTGACTTGGGGTAGGAATAACCTTCATAACTTAATAACCAGAAATTAAAACTAGAGAACTATACTTTTCAGTAACATTAACCATAGGTACTATTGATATATTTTTTGCAAAATTGCGTTCATCTAAATATTGTAAAAGAAAGTGGTGCTTTGAAACTTAAAAGAATGCAAAAATGTATATTCAAAGTAAAAATGATATTCTAGGAGTTCTTGAGGGTGCTACTATCAATATTGTGGCCGTAGTAGAGCTGTCATTCTTTTGTTAATATGTTTCTCTTTTTTTCTGTATGCGATTCCGTTCTCTACTTATTGTTAGTGTCTTTTTCTTCTTTTTCTAAGAAGTTAGAAAGAAAGAAAATAAATAACTAAATAAATTTTAAATATAAATCCCAAAATATTGGGTTTACAGGAATGAAACTCAGCTTCTGTTATGGCAACACTTACCACAACTTTGAAATCAGTATCCTCAATAATTATCACATAACCTGAAATTAAATGATTTCCTCCGTAGGAAAAATTAGTCCATTTCGAATGAATTCTGCCACCATATAGGTCCGCAAGCCGGTTAAAGTAGAATTTATAACGATATGATTCTCAAGTAACAAACACCTACATCCGAGAGCCGCGTCTGAACGTTGCCCAAGTAACAGAGTCGATCGACGATACGATACACAGCCGAGCAAAAAAGAAAGTAGGTATTGTCAGTCACCAAGCGGTGCATCAAGGAGAGTCGAGAACATCTGTTCCGTGTGTCATCGGGCAGGAGGACGGGTCATTAATAGAAAATAGCGACACGTCGCCGTGGAGCCCCGTGAAATCCTGAGGATCTCGTTATGCGTAACCGAGTACACGGAAGTGGGCACAATGGCCGGGGCGCCCCCGAGAAGAAAGGGATAGGGCCGTCCCTTAATCTGACGGCGCACATAAATTCGCGGGAACGAGTCAGTTTTCGGTGTCGGCACAAATCCCGGGTCCGCGTCTAAAAGGGTTTCGCCAGATGTTCGATCGGGCGATCCTTGTCTCCGATTCTCATGGCCGATCTAACGAGACGATTATCGACGAACGAGCCAGCCGTTCGCCACGGGAAACGCGCGGCAATTTGCCGGATGCAACGAAAGAAACATTCTCCTACGCGGTGGCGAGCGATCCCGCTGCCACGTCGAATGCCTCATCTTCATAAAATTTCCGTTTTATCGCGGCGCAGAGCGAGTTCGGTGTGCCGGCGGTTCGTAACGAGGGACATTAAAGGGTAGATCGTGCGTGACACGCGTTGCGATTCGATAGCAGCCGCGCACGACCACTATTTCTTGAGGCGCATAGAAGAAAGGGCGAAGCTTTCGATGGCCGGTGATCCAGGGGAACGGAATCCCGACAGGGTGGAGTCGGGATTTTAATTCGCGAGACGTATTTAATTGGATAAATGCTGTAGACGATTTTGGAATGTCTGATGGACTCTTGGAAGCGCGGAAGGAGTTACGGCTGTAAGAAAATTGGCGCGAGCTTCGATCGGATGAATAATGTAACAGCTCTGAAGACCGTCAGTTGATCGGTGGTTGGAAGGGAACTGTAGGTACTTATCACAGCAATTTCTATGGTCCACCCCTGCGCAAAAATTGCACTCCGGCGAATTTGATGGTTTTCAAGTAATCTTCGATCCGAAAGAAAGTCTGAAGCGTAAAAGAGATCGCCCGGAGGCAGGAGAAACCCTTACGGGGCTGGTGCACGCGCCGCGACCAAGTGCCCTTGAATTAAAATGGTAATAGAAATGTACGGATTTGAATTGCGAATGTCATAGCGTGCACCGTGCGGCCGAGCCCGGGATATGTATATGCTAAGCAGCGTCTTGTTTTGAATTTAGAACAGGCGCCATCTTGCCGGCGAGCGGTTTGCTCTTTGCCCCCTTCCAGCGGGTAATTCGTGCGCGACCAATGGGGATGCATTCCGGAAACCAAGTATGTATCGTCTGCTATAACCTACGGCGAGGCATACGTACCTTATTTCATCCGGCGGTACACCGAGCCCCATGCCTGTACTTTTATTCGTGACAGACGGTAGCAAACTCATTAACCTTCGGCTCGTCTACGACTCCCTTCCCCCTGCGGTCATTTTTCTGGCTTGCCACGACGGAAGGAACATGGTAGCTACTCAGGACCCGCCGGAGTCATGGATTCCCTCGGATGAAGGGTGGAATAGAGCGGTTGTGAACAACCTTTGGCCGGTAGTGGGCCAAAAGTGGAAGCTTAATACTTTGCTTCGACGACAATATTAAATACTTAAATATACTAATAGAAGAATTCTAATTTATTAAGTGAATTTGTTATTGCTGACAACCCTGAGATATATTTAAAATTTAAACAATTGTGGGCTAAAGAATAGAGTACTATTTACTGCGTGGTATCCTTCATTTGGAATATTTGTGATATCTCTAAATGGTTCTTTGAAACATCCCCTATTTGTCACTTCTTAAAGAAAAGCATTCACAGTGAAGGTCTCTCTAAGGGTTGCCCTACATTCGTTATTAAAAGCAATGAGATGCGCGAGACCGACAGCGATTGTACGGTGTCCAGGGACAGTCCTGATTAATTGTCCCGAACAAGGTAAAAATAACGACCAAGGATTAAGCAAGTACCTGTGAAGCAGAAGGATCCATCAATATGTCGGATTAAAGGATTATGCGTCGCTGCAAGCTTAGTCCCCAGGAAAGAAGATGTAAATGAACCTGTTAGGAGTCAAACCGTATCCGATTAACTCTAATTAAGCTTGTACTCGTTAGAAGACCGAGCAACTTCGAAGACTCCAATTAATCTTCAAACTATTCCATTCAGAGTGCCGCGAGTCAGAGCGGTTCGCGTTACTTGGTAGAAAATTTCCTAAATTGAGAGGGAGAAAACGCTCGACGAACAGGTACTCGGTGAAACACTTTCTTCGAGTAGATTCCTCGGATCCCGGGCACGTCTTCCGAAAAACGATCGCCAAGAATCTGCCGCAATTAGACTGCCGGGGCCTTCCACGACGCCCGTTCCTTTCGCCCTCTGTTTATCCGGGGCAAACAGCGCAGGCAGCCGCCGTTCAACGAGACCGGGAGAAAAAAGGACGTGGCGAAAGAGGGAACTTAAGAAAACGAAGCCACTGAGAAGGATAGGGCGACGATCGTGGCTCCGAATCCCGGGCAGGCACGAATCGCCACCCTCCTTTTGTGTCAGGACCTTTCTCCGACTCGTATTATCCGCTCGCCTAAGTCAACAGGTCCTCCCGAAGATGTCGTGCCCTCTCCTCTTCGCCCCCGTCTTCTTCCTTTTGCCCGTCGACACCTCTGACCGATCGTTTCTCGCACGAAACACCGCCGTTCCCCGAACCGTCTCTGGTTTGATCGAAAGAATCCAAGGATGGAGTTGATTCGTTTCACTGCAAGGATAATCGCCTCGTCTACGCCGCGCAGATGCGAAATCTGGATCTACGAAATCGAGATTGAGCCGTGACGCAACACACCGCTCCCCGATGTCCAGTTTTAATTACAAACTGCGCCTGAATGCCTGCTTGCGCAAGGGTAATGAGCCGAGGATCGATTTCGCGCGGCTGAAGACGCGGTGTATAAAAACGAAATCCATTTGCTAGGCAACGTGACTACTGTGCGCGAGAGAGACGAGGAATATCGCGACTCCTCGCGCTCCAGGTCGCCCATTCTCGCGTGGACGTTCGTCACACTCCGTTTCAAAAGAAAGCCCCGCAAAAACGCAGTGAAAGAAACTCTTGCGGCTAATCAAGCCCTCCCGCGAGGCGTGCAAAGCATCTAATCCGTGCAACGACGTCGGCCAATCAACGCTAAACAGCAATATCATCGGACGGTCTTCAGAAGGTGCGCATGGAGTCGCCGCGAGGCGAATCCCTGATCGTCATCATATTAAGCGGAAACGCGGCGAGGCTCGCGGAAGACCTCTCGAACCCTCGGCTCTCCCTTACGGACAGTAAATTCCACAATTAATAAATCCCCGGCCGAGGACGGGAGGGATTTACCACGAGCCGCGTAATCCACTTAATCGATCATTAGGCCGAGGCAAGCACGCGTGGTGCCGCTGCCGCGTTTCCCCCTTTTCCGCGTACGCGCCGGGATCAGCGGGCGGTCGCGCCCGTTCGGGCGAAATTTCATTTGCATCGGTCATATCGCACCGGACCGCCGGTTACGAGCGATCGAGCGTTCCCTGATCCGAGGAGAGAATGCCAATTACGCGTTTGTTTCGTCGGCCGGCTGGCGTACGCGCGCGCGCATCGTGTTTGCGTTTTTCGTGAATCGGCCACTTCCGCATCGATGGAAACGTAGTCATATCGATGCAACGGCTAGATAGCCGCCCGTTGCCCCGTGTGTGCGGAGCGTTGTTCGCGATCAATAGATCGCTGTACCGGCGGATCGGCGATCTGGCGATCTAGCAGCGGGAGATCGTGTAGCGATCGTTCGTTCCGCGATCGCGCACAATACGAATCGTACGTTCCGGGGTCGTACCGGGGGCGACTGTCTACGTATACCACTTCGGATCCGTGAGAAGTGTGCTGCCTGCTCACGGACCCGTACACCGCTCGTGCTGCGCTGGTAAAAGATACTTTCGACCACGTACGGTGCCTATGTACGTGCATACAGGGTGAGGCACTCTTGTGGACGAACGCTGGGAGGATCGCCGAGGATTCGCTCCTTTCGGTCCAATACTGCTTGGGGTTACCGAGCAGGAGGCTCTGTCCCTTTTCGAGAGTAGCTCTCAGCGGAATATTTGTACACTTTATCGGGCGATAAATGGAGGGAAGCTTTGGTATCTTGTGTACGTACCCGAATACCTGCTCGATGCAGAGGCTAATTCTTATGCACGCGAGTGACTAAATTCGCTTGATATGCGAGGGGTTAAGAAATATCACCGAGTAGGTTCCTGTACGATTACGAGAAAATGTTCTTCGCTGCACTAAGTTTCCTCGAGTTCCTACCTCGTAAATTGCTGAAACCGCTGACCTGATTATGCACACGTGAAATCTTACCCGTTGGATCAAAGAATTCCCGCTAATGTGAACTGAATTAAATTCTCCAAACGCGCGGTCATTTGATTGGAGGAATTATTAGCGCTGCCATTTATAAATACTTCTCGTAAACTGCGCAAGAACGGGACAGGCTAATGAAACACTGTGAAATAAGCCCCGATTGATATCCCAGATTTTTTGTGAAATCGGAGAGACTATTCTACAAATTTAATTTATTTTCCCCAGCGAAGCTTAACCTTTCGATGTTTGCGGTAACGTTTGCATCGCGTTCTCTATACGCGTAAGGGCATCTTTTACTGCCATTCAATCCACCCATGCATCGTACATAAAATTAATTACGAGAGGGATTCTTAAATGCTGCTGCGCCATTATTCACGGATCGACCGATTAGGTGTGACGCAGCCATTCATTGGGATAATTATTTGTTTAGAACGTATCTCGCGATGCTTTCGAAGCGATTCAGCATCTGATTCCCACAGATACCTCCCTCCGCCTTCGTGACAAAGAAACCCTTCGTCAGTATCAAAAAATGGTCGCCGATATCTATGGATAATTGCCACAAGATGGACACCATCAGCATCTGAAGAAGATTTCCATCCAAGTGACTACTTTCACATCCTCGTGAGAGAGGAGTATCGCTCCGAAGGGGTGCCTCCGAAACACGAGCACGCTCGAAATCCATCGCGAGCCCAGTCACGATTTCTTTCCTCAATCAGATCGCATGTTGCACGAGCACGTACATACGTACCCCGTGGCCGGGCGAAAATAATATTTTCGGCCGCAACACCGATACGTTTTCGCCCCGGCTGGCTGGCACGCCGAGCATTCCGTGCTCGCGGAAGGTATGCGGCGTCAAGTATCTCTAGCGGGCAAAAGTTATATTATACCGGCGGTATCTGATGTCTACATGCATGCTGCTCGTATATATACCGGCGTATTCACGCCGGCCGGCGCGGCGTGTTGCGCGGAGGGCCCCGTGAGGCACGAAATAATGCGGGGATCGGGGCCCGCGAGCAGCTGCCGCCAGCCTCACAAACGATATCAAAGGATTTGCTGATTCAGAGTGGCCGGCGCGGACGAAAGAGGAACGCGCGCGGCACCGTGCGTACGTTTTCTTCGCGAAGAATCGAAACGTCGATCGATCATCGAGGGCGTTACGTCTTCGAGCCGGTCGTATCTAGCATAGAAGAGCCGAGGCCCCCGTGGCTGACAGTCGCTCCTCAGCCGCTAAGGGGAAGATTTATTTCGTCGTCGAAGATACGTGGGCCGTGGGAGTCGGTCGAAAAATTCCGCCCCACGTGAAAGCGTCGCCTAACGTCTTATCTGTCCCCCTTGAATCTTGGCGTGTTTATTCGCCGAGATCTCGTCCGCAACAGTCTCGTTTTTCAATCGGGGGGAGACAGGACAGATCCGCGTACCCCGGATTTCCATTCGTCGACCAGCGACCCCTCAACGACAATCCGTTTTCAACGTTCAGCCTGAATGCGGTTGTTTCAGCCGATGGGATCTGCGGGGTGTCCCCGGGGCGACGTTTCGCAACGCGATTTATCGGCCGTTTATTTATTTTCGCCCGTTCCTGTCAGACCGGGGGCCAGGCGATACCGGGGTGTCGATCGCTATCTTAATTTCGTATTGTGATCGGTCAAACGGTCCCGGACGGCGCTGAATGGCCTCGAGTGTCGCGCGTGCACGTAGCAGTGTACATTGTACACCCTTTTGTACGGCTCGTGAACGGGAACAACGACGTATAGCACCGACGAGAAACTACGCGGTTCTTTACGGAACACGTCGCGTGCAACTATCCCGCGTCCCTTGTCAGGCCAATCAACGCCGGACTTGTGCCCGTTCCGCGAGGCGAGGAGAGTTTTTCAGCCCTGATTAGCGGGCCGCGGCGTTCCTGTCACTCCGTTCTACCGTGAAAGTACAAATAATTTAGTCGGCTGGTGTACGTAATGTTCCTATGCGCGTCGGCGGTATTAGGAATAGGAGACCGTGCGTTGCTTTGAGTTTCAACGGTTCGGAGATCGATCATGCTTGCTGCTGGGTGGAGAAAGTGTCGGGTGATAGGAAAATTGCTCATTATTATCTACTTCTTCAATTCCCGTGCATTTTTAGTTTGAAGATCCCAGCTTTCGACCTACGTATCATACTTGCCTAATGATTTTTTTTTTATTTATTTTTATTGTTTGTAAACGGGAAGGGATTCCATTTAGTAATGACGAGTAAAATGTAAAATAGGGGTGGTTCTTAAAATTCTTAAAATACGTAATATTTTTACGTCGCACTTTTTCAGTTATTAAAATTTTTCAAAGGTTTCATATTGAAAATTATCCCTTTGCAAGAAGACGTAAGAAATTCGCAACTCCCCCCTCCAAAAAGCCTTACGTATTTTAAAGACGACTTCGTATCTCAGAGAATTTTACCTACCGTTGATTCTACCAACAATAAGTAGACTCCCCAGCGATTTCGTCGATCGTTCCACGGTGCTGAAGGGATAGTCGCCAGCGAGGTTCACCGTCAGAAAGGGGAGGCCTGGAGAAAGAACCGTGAACGCGGTGGCTGGATGGTGTGCGCGAAAGAAAGGAGTGCACGGAAGGCCCATAAAGCGGATAATTTACGTATTCGGGGGTATATCTCGGCGTGAATCTGCAGCGTTGGCCGGTCCGAAAATTCCGGAGATGACAGGAGGCAGGTAGAGGTGCGCGGCAAGTGTCCACCGTTTCAAACGCGTCACGATTAAGCCGGTGGGCGGATACTGCGATCAGATTAATGACGTCATAAACCCAATAAAATATCACCGTGGGGCTCAACAATGCGGGCGAATCCCCCGGGTGGAATCGGGAGCGGTCCCATCCTTCTCCTCGCTCTCTTGTCTCGCAGCCCCCCCTCTTTCTCCCTCTAGGCGACCTCCTCGCCTCGTTTTCCTTCCCCCCGTGGCCTGATGGATGATGCAAATAACTGTGCCCGGTCCTGACGCAACCGTCGAACGGTCACGGAGCACTTTTCTCAGCAGGTGGCTGGTGCTTCGGTTGGCAGGTCCGAAAAAAGGGAAGAAACGCGCGGGGGAAGGAGAAAGGAGAGCGCCTCGAGATGGGGGATGGGGGAGAAAGAGCAGCGAAGAATGCGGCGGTATGCCACGATCTCGTAGGAAAGTCGAGCTCGACCTCGGGGAACTGCTTCTCGATGCCTCTCCTCTCCCCTCTCCTCGTCTTCCTTTTTTTTTCTGGGGCCCCGGATAGCGACGGATAGCGCGTCGGTCAATAAAAATGAAAGTCGGTCGACCGGAGGGTAGGTTCGTCCCACGCCTGGGATCTCGTGATTTTTTGACCCACCTTGCTGCCCTTGGCATCCAGCAGAAGCTCGGCACTTGTTGCGCGACACCATTGTCCCGTTCTATGTATTCGACGCCATCGTCTGAGAATATTCCAAGCTCCGCTGTACCGAGAGAGTGAACGACAGACGCTAGAGGATCGCCTCGTTAATCGCTAGTTCCGGGGAACACTCACGGGTATGTACACCGTGTCCCGAAGTGTAGATCGGATCACGGTTTAATCGACTCGGACTGTTGCTCGAGCGAGCAAATGAGTGTCTAGCCCGTGGCCGGTGAACATCCGGCGATCTGTCGATGATACCGGCGTTCATGAGCATCCTCTCTGCCCTTCGTAAAGGATGTATCGACAAATTCGTGTCCCGCGGCGAAGGAGGCAGATCTGTCACATCCGTGGAGAGCAATCAGAACCTGTAGCAGCGTATATCGCGTTCCAGCTCGTGTAGACCGACGGGGGTCGCGGGGGTCGGATATCGATAGTTCGAATCGACGGACGATGTCTCTCGTCGTGCTCATCAAGACGCAACAGGACGGCTCGCTGGTTTGCTGCGTCATTCGCGTCCAGACGCAGGATGTCTGCTCGATGACCGCGTGCTCGGTGCTCACCTCGCTGCCCCTTTGTTTTTCACGCTGGAAACGACTGACGCTCCGGAATCTCTCAAACTCTCGCTCCATATTCTTCGAAATATTCTTTAATCCTAATCCAAAGGCGTCACGGCGAGTGCAATATTCATTTTTCGAAGGGTCTCCGTTTTATAGCCCGTCTCCAGCCCTGCTAACCGGAATACCTACCTCAAAGCGGGAGCGACAAAAAGTTTTACACCGCAAGAGCAATCCACCGATCCCTCCGCTTCCGAAGGCACTTTCCCCAATTCTTTCCTCGGCTTTTTCACATTTTTTTTTAGTGTTTCTAATTGCCCGCGCAAAGCAGCAAAGAGAAAGAAGTCTAAGCGGAGAGCTGATAGCCGGGAGGGTCAGGTACGCCGCTCAGAGGGCCGGGTATAATGGGGGTCAACGCCAGTCCTACCTTAAGCACCTCTGTTTACAGCGATTTTTACCGAGCACCAGGCACCGAGGGGCGGATTGTGTAAAAAAAATAAAAACACGCTGCGGAAGAAATCTGTAACACTTTACGAGGCTCGGCGGCTCAAGCCTCCTGAGCGCATTAATTACACGCCCGCCCTCGGACATTGTCCGGGACGGACCAGAGACTTAATGATACCGAATGTTTTCGTTTTTGGTCTGGAGGCGCGGGTCCAGGTATTGAAACGACGGGTCGCAGGAAACCAGGCTGATCCCTTACGACAATCGAATCGATTATGACCCATTCACGCGCCATTGTTCCCGATTGTCAGAGGGTATTAGTAATAACTCCACGGTGCAACGGCCAGACGAGCGCAACCGATCGTAAAGAAAGCAGGCAAGTCGAGTGGGTTCGACGGACAGCCCTGAAAAGAGGGAGGATAAAAATTTGGAGAAAAAATCGAGGGTGCTTTGGGAAATAAACACACAATTTAGGGTTATTGAAGCTTTTAGGTAAGGTTGTTTTTTGTCTACTGTCTTCTTCTACTCGTTTCAAATATTCATTTTGTCTTTGGTTATATGCACAATAAATTTAGTTCACGTGTTAGAAATTGTCTCGATGCAGTATTTACAATTTCTTTGGAGGACTTTTTAAAATTTGTAGGCTCCATGGGTCACTAGCAATTAGTCACGATTGCGTCGGATTTTTAATATTCCCGTTTCAGAGAAAATTTTCTCCTTTTTACGGTCGTTTATCGAATATCCCCGGATTATCTGCTCGAGATTGTTTTGTGTTATATGGAGGCGGCCGTAAAACGGTCGAACTTCCCCGAAAGAACGCGTCCATCACGGAGCATAAACATTCCACGAAGGTGTCCATCGTTCTTCGGCCTAACGGTGTCCGTGACTTTTTGGCAACGGAGGCCTTGCGTCCTTTCTCCTCGCCTTTCTTTCCCGACTATTTTACCGGCGGAAAATTCGTACGGCTCTCTCATTTTTATGGCGAGCGCGCACTGGGAAAAGAACAAGCAGACCTGCACCCTCGTCCCCGTGCCGGGAAATGTGGGTCAAGCCGTAAAACTCGCCAGAAGGGTTCCCTTCTCGCAGTCGTTTACCGTTAGTCCGAAGGTCTACTCGTAAAATCTCTGGCAGCTTTTTACCATTATTGCTCCGAAAATCGCGCTATGCCCGCGGAGGAATTGAGGACCGTCAAAAGGATATTCTATAAAACCTTTGCCCTTAGGTTAGGGTAGCACCATTTTCGAGTCTAAAAACCAATAATCCCTGCAAATTGCTCTTAAAAATTTCCCCAGTGTCGACGCCGTAAAGCTAAAAATTGTTATATTTTTTTTTTACTGAAAAGTTTTGTTAATTTATTTTTCTATGTCGTCCGTAAAATACATTGCAACGTTTTCGTGGCTCGATGGGCGGACACTAGCACGGCGTCTGCCTCAAGGTTTCCCCGCAGGGCTGCCCGAATCTCGTCGATAGGAGCCCTTGAAAAAGGGGCCCAAAGTGGAGCGTTCTCCAGGCGTATCGTTGCGTGAAACCGACTCATCGTAGCACAACGAGAGCCTAACGACGGGCATTCAGTGCGCGCCCGTTTGCCCACGTGACATGCAAAAATCACCCTCCTGTGTTGCCCTGATCCGAGGGCCTCTGGGACGGGAATGACTGGCCACGTGATTGGGCACCGAAACTCGAGAAGAGGACGCGGATCCTCCCTCCCCGGCCCTTATACCAGCCGAGAGATCGCCTAGGGCTAATTCAACCAACAAAACGAACGTTTACGCTCGTTTTGCATAAACGCTTACTCACGCCGTCCCCTCGTCCCTTCCCCTTCTTCTTTGGGCGATCCTCTTTTCCCTGCCACCTTGGAAAACAGCTTGGCAAGGATACCCTGCGATTTTTGGATCATCTTTTCAGAAACTCTACTCTTCTAACATTTACATGGCGTACAGTAGGGCAGAGGTGGACACAATTTGTATCTAAATCAAGTTTCGAATAACGGATAGAAGTTAAAAAAAAATATATAAAAAAATTGTTATGTTAAAGGATGTTATTATAAATGCACTAAAAAGTAGTCACAGCTCTAACTTCTTTAGAAATAAAAGAAGGTGTAATTGTAGGATTCCTGGTTAACTGTAGGATTCCTTCAAGCTACATCAATTACTTCACTGGAAATCTAAACCATATAATTGAGAACAAAATTGACCCACCCACATTTTTTTTTACGAAATTGAGTTGGTAATAATGTATTTCAATAGGTTGTACTAATCATATAAAATAGGAAAAATAATGTTTTTTGAATGTAGGTTAGTCCGTTTTTGCTCTCAATGCTTCAAAATTCAAATATTGTATTCCCACTATTTGTGACATATAGGTTTTTATATGCAACAAATAGATCTCCACTGTATCTTTGCAATCTAGGTACTTAATAAATTTGTCAAAAATACTATTTTTTTAAACCTCAAAGTGAACACATAATATTTGTGTTATAAGCCATCGATATGCCCGTCTTCAAAAGTAATTGTTTATTTAATTTTTATCGTAACACTGCCGCAATTATATCGCTTCACGATATAACAAATCACCGAACGCTTGAAAAACAACCGACCCCATAGCAGCGTCGAGACGAGGTGTCTGACAGCAACCCTTCTGCAGCCGCAGAAACAGGAGTATATGCGCGCAGAAGGATGCAGTCCCTTCCTCTTCCGTCTCGCCTCGCCGTTGGCAATCGCTCATTCGGGATCACGGTATATCACGCTTCATATAGAATGCCTCGGGGCCGATGAATTATTGACCGGACGGTGGCGCGCGGCTGTTCGTTCCACGGGCAGAAACGATCGACCATACCAATCCCGTTCGCGGCAATGATGAATCCAATCATAATTTAGTTACATCTTATTAGACTCCTACCGCGCAGGCTCACCGTGAGACCGCCAGGTATATAACCTTCTTAATCCACGAAATGCATCTCGCTGCTACCCCTTCGATCCCTTCCCGCGCCTCGCGCCCCCTTCATCCCCGCATCTGCCAGAGGCCGCCAGGCTTCGATTCCTCTTTCCCGCGCGTTTGTCCTTCGCTCGTCTATGAAACCGCTCATCTTCCACGGAGATTGCCCCGTCCGAGCTTAATTCCGACCCGGGGTTCGCGTTCCCGATTCATTTCGACCCGTTCCCCGCGTTCCACGTCCGGCTATCTCGCGAGGATTGATTGGGTTCAGTGGCGCACTCAGGATTCAATCTTGGGGCGGGGGAGCCGAGTCGAACGGATAAAAATATTTTCAAGAAAAAATCATTTAATGCTAATTCGATCAAGTTTAGTTGAAGAATAAGACCAAGTTTTCTTTTTTCTTTGCAAAGCTTTGGCTGCGCCAGTGAAATTCGGTTTGCATCTAGAGAGTGTCCTTCGTTTTGGAAAGACTTTGCTGATTGAGAGAGTTGTTGATTCATTGGGTGATTAGATAATTCGATCGAGGTACTGATTCACGCGAAGAACTTTGGATATGGATAATTCTGAGTGATGTCCCATCTTCTTGTACCTGGAAACTGCAGAGAGGCTTGTAATTTTCAGCGAAGGTAACCAAGTTCTAGGGGGCCTCGTTTCACCATCCATCGCCATTTTGACAGTGAACTGATGCATTGACGTTAATTCGACGATGTCGTGATTAAATAGTTACGGAAATGTGTCATCTGTCTGGACGAGGCGAGACGTTTCACGGGCGAAGGGTCACGGGCCACCAGGAATATCGATAATTACCACGTGTACCAGTTGCGAGCTGTATCCTGACACCTGTCGCTGCGATTTCAGACTCTTTAGAGATCTCCAGCCGACAGTGAGATCTGTCTTTTTCTTGTTCCCTGAATTTCCAACGGGTTTGAAGGACGGCAGACGCGCTTACTTAGTCGGGACCCTTGCAGGAGTGTGCACGAGTTCCTGATAAAGTAACTTTCAATCCCCGATTTTTCTCATGCGAAATGTTTCACTGGGGAATGTCTAGAAACTCCAGGAACGCTGACAGTTACATCTATAACTTCCCCATTGTGTTTTTCCTCCGCGCTTGTACGTCAATTAAATCAGACTTAAATATAGAGATATCGGGACGTTGAAATTTATGTCAGATTGCCATCATTCTTCGCATCCTCGGGTAAGTAATTTGTATGTTAATGAAAACAGCCTTAGTTAACGTGTTGATTGACTGCATAATGATCGCTGCTGAGGGTGAGTCACACAACTGGGACAGGCTATAGGTCTTCTTTGATTGGAGGTAGAAAGAAAAATGGGTGAAAGAGTTTTATATTTCAATAAGTCTTGTCTTCGAAGAGAAACTTCTGAAACCTTTTCAGGAATAACTACGAAATTTGATATGGATTTTTAGATACGAAGAGCTTCGAACTTATCCCATAACTTATTGATATGTATCTCGAAAGGAAATTAGCAAGGGAAGAGTGGCAACTCGAGGATTAAAAAAAAATCTTAAACTTTGCAGAAATGTAGCTCAAGTGATGCTAATAACGTTAATTATTTTTTGATTCAGCAATTCTAAGGGTGAAAACACCCCCTCCAAAAATAGCGAGTTTTCAGATTATCGCGAATATCAACCAAACTGTAAAAGATATAAAAAAGAAGTTAAATTCAAAGTTGTATGGTTTTTTATGGATCACTAAATTTTGGTTTAATTTCGTAATATCACAACATTTTTGCCCCAAGCACCACCTGTGCTCACATTTAAACGTTTTTCATTGACCAGAAAGTCTGCGTTGGTGGTGGTTTACAAGGAAGCGCTTAATCGCCGTCTTTCGCGCCATTTCCGCAAACGAACCAGCCACTGAAAGATCGCAGAAGCGTGTTTGCATGAATGAGCGAACGCTGCTCACAGCCAACCGGTCACTGTTCCTTCTTTTTACCTGCCAGAACGCACTTCGAAGTGTCACCCGTTTCACTTTCTAGTTTTTCCACGCGAATCATTGGCGAAGAAACGTTGACCATTGCCTGCCATGCGAAACTCAAACTCTGAGCTTTAGAAATTCATCGTATTTTTAAACGATCTTAACCAACGTCCAATAGAGCGACGAACATTCTACCTCGCAGGTCTCCATTTTGCACTTGCTGTCAATTTAACAAATTACAATTAAAACACTTAGTAATTTTGTCAAAACTTTAGCCACATGTCTGAGATACTCGCTGCATCATTAGCCACGCGCGATTACGCGAACGTGTTCCCGCATAAGTTCCTCCAGTCACGATTGTTTCGCGCTAGCTAGAGTTTCCTGGAAGTCGGATCTATCGTTCCTCGAAACGGCTCCGCGGAAGTGGGTTGTCGCTTATTTTAGAAAAGTCGAAGCAAATACAAAGAATAGAGAGCTGCGACGAAATGTTATCCTCGTTCCAAGCTGACCGCCGATTTCCCGCTTAGCTTAGAAAGATTGCAGAGCCGTGTGGGAAGGTTTCATCTTCGAATAAGTCACACGCCGAGGGGACTCCGCTTCCCGCGTCGCGTGCGCCGCGCAACACGCGAAGCGCAATCCATATTGCTCCCGCTTAAACTCCGACCGCTGGCGCGGTATTTCCAGTACCGTTCCGGAATTCCGTTCCAGTTCGTTTAATGAGGAACGACTTTTTAGCATTCCTGCGTTAAAGGCAGCGTGAGAAACCGCGAAATGCGGGGTCGTGGACCATAAAATCCGTGACTCAGGCGAGGCACCTGCCGCGGCCCTTGTTGCACATGCGTGCCAAAGATCGCGGGTGCATTAAACCGAACAGACCTGGTCGAAACGGGGAAACGCGAACACGCGCGATTTACCGGGGATATTTACACGGTGTTCCCGAAGGCGTATTCCCACGTGTGCAACACTTTCGCTGATTGCACTGGTTAGCATGGAAACTATAATTAGGTACGTGTAGATTTTGGGAGATTGGTACACTTTTCACAGCAAATAGACGCTGCCCTTTTTCTTTAACACTGTGGTTCTTGTAAGAAGCTTCAGGTTTGAAGGTGCACTAATACTGTTTTGCATCTTGTGACACTCATCTGTTTAAAAATATTAGTTGCTAGGAAGGGAGTCCACTTACAACTCGACGTGCGTTACGGAAAGTAGCACGTTTCAATTTTCTTATGAAAAGTAGCTTAAGTAGCACGTTTCGGTTTGCCACGAAAAGAAGCACGTTCCATCGTTTCTGACGAATATTAGCATGTTTGGTCTTCCGCCGCGAAGACTAACACATTTGACTGCTTCGCTACAAAGAATAGGACATTTCGTACTGTTGCGGCGACAACTAGCACGTTATACTCTTTCGCCACGAAAAATAGCACATTTGGGAATTTAAGGCGAAAATTAATATATTATTCGCTACAAATGGTAAGTAGGGGGAGTTGGGGCACTTTGGTGCAAGGGGCGCCATGAAACATTAATATTCTCTTGATATCTAGAAACAGTCAGAAGTTCAAAAAATGAAAACAAAACAGTACACTCTATGATCTTGAAAGATGATATAAGATTATAAGATGATACCCTATAGATATCAAGATAATACTAATGTTTCATTGTGCCCCTGCATCAAAGTGCCCCAACTCCCCCGACATACTATTTTTCGTGACAAACCGCTCAAGCATGCTACTTTTCACAGTGAAAACCGAGACGTGATAGTTTTCGTGAGAACGAAGGCAAACTTGCTACATTTCGTAAGAAAATTGAAACCTGCCACTTTTCTTAACGTACGTTGAACTATAATGCAATCATTTAATTTTTATAAGAAATAACTAAAAGCTTCAAATTATTGCTCGCAAAGGGTCTAGCCGGGTAAGCATGGAGAAAACGGTCCCATGGCTCCTATTTTAATATCTATGCAGGAATACCAAAGAATGCTCTTTGCGTGAGAAATCACTGAGAGAAATTTCAAATCTCCACCCTTTCTCATTAGGGTGATATGAGGATAACAACCCCAAACTTTAACATTTTTTTTCTCAACAACTACTTAAGATATTTGAATGCTTCAAAATGCACGTATAGTAGATACTTTTTAGCTGTACTACTTATCCTCATAACACCCTAACGAAGTGGGTAGAGATTTGAAATTTTATCTCACTGATTCTTAGGCAAGCATTATTTGGTATACGCGAATACTAAAATTACCCGGCTAGATGCTTGATTCAAATAATTACCATTACTTCTATTATATTTTCAAGCTTCTAAAAGTTCATTAACATTTTTAACACATTGTCTAATATTTAAGTGGGCCCATTTCATCAGGGACCCACTTGCCATTGGCCAAACTCACACCCTGGGCAGTTCACCACTGCCTGCGCTTGTCCCACGAACTCATAATCCACCAGTCACAATTTTTCCCCACAAGAATTTTCGTCTCGAACCAATTACTTTCCCACTGGTATTCCTCCAAGCGTGCCCCGTGCCGCGGGTTTCACTCCCGAGCGTGGCTCCGCGTCCCAATCTTCCTCTCGCTGTTCTGTTCTACAAGTGTACACAGACCTGTCCTCCGAGCGACCGGTGTCGCCGCCGCACGACTTTGTTCCAGAAGCACCGGAGCAGCTCCAATTCCTCGACCCTTGACCCGGCCTTGTCGTTGATTTACCGTTTCGCCGGTTCCGCGACGATAGCCGTGCAGCGGCGAAGGAAAGCGGAAAAAAAGGAGGGCTGGATGGGTCGGCTGCCACGGGGAAGATCGACGAGGAAGGAGAGAGCCGAAAGGGAACGATGTCGAAACGAAAGCCGCTCCAGAATCGTGGTAGTCGTGCATCCGATAATGAGGCTCGCGCGGCATTTTCGATCCCGTGCCGCAAATAATCCCTTTTCTCTACATGGGAGGCTCTCATTATCGTGCAGACGTTGAGGAGGAGGTGGGGGAGGCGGAGGAGGGCGAAGACACGAGAGCCAGAAGAAAAAGACACGATAAATACGTACAGATGGAAGGGGGGAGGACTTGGAGCTGAGGAAGGGTCGATGCCGTTTTATTTTTTTCAGAAGCTGATTGAGATCGGCCGAGATCATTTACCGGTCGACCTGTTCCGGGGCCTGGACTAATCAGATCAATCAGATAGAATGATCGCGAAATGAGTTCGGGATCATTATCCTCTGTCGGGCCACGGTTGCTTCTCTCCCTTACTCCCCCGCCTCCGTCCTCTTCTGTCCGCCGTGACGGGTCCCCTCCGTGATCGCAAATCGAATCGTGAAATCGATTTCAATCGCGAGCCTTAACGTCCCCCTGGCACGGTACAATTCAAGCAGCGAGCGGAGTTGCTCCTATGCGGAGGAATTGATATTCTTTCGATTATCAGATCCGAGCGGCGCTGTGCAGGCAATTAAAAGTCAGTTCATCGTGCACCGAGAACGTGGAGCATTGCTTTCGCTCCAGTATCACCTAAGTTGAAGTTTCATCTGCTACTGGTTTTCGAGTACCTACCTCTGCTTTCGCGACACCGCTTGCCCGCGCGACGTTAAGGTGAGATCAGACGGCGCGTGGCTCGGCGAACTTTGCGCGTGAATCGCCGATCCACGCGCCGTCTGATCGGTCATGACTCGCCAAGCCGACTTGTCGAGCTAGACGTAGCCCAGCAAGCTCGCCGATCCACGCGCCGTCTGATCGGTCATCGCTCAGCTCGGCCATGCTCGCCAAGCAGACTTGCCGAGCTAGACGAGCCGAGCGAGCTCGCCGAGCCACGCGCCGTCTGATATCCCCTTTAGAATTGCCGGCAATCCAGCGTGTTCCCTTTAGTGGCGGGGGCGCGTGCACGGCTACCCTATGCAACCCTCCTGCTAGCAGGTGCGACATTACCCTAAATCCCTTTTCACAGCAGCAATAAAACGCTGAACTAAAAGTAGGTACCTATCTAATTACATTTTATAGTTCTCCACTTGTAACAGTGGAAACTTGAAGCACATTCCTTTCAGAGTCCTCTTCCTCGGCATCGAAACAGAAGCATCACTGGGTGAATTGTTCCCTTTGTCTTCGATATTCACAGTGGAAGCGGGGTTAACCCGAGGCATTCAGACGTGGAAAACTCCAGATTCGAATCTGGGAGATGGGTCTTTGTTTATTTTTTCCTCCTCTTCTTCCCCCCCCCCCCCCCCCCATACGAATCCATTTGCACCGTCGGGGTTTAGCCCGGACCCGGTCGCTTTCCAGCAGACGCTCGAGCCGTCCTCTCGAAAGCGTATAAATATTCGGCGCCATGTTGCCGATGCGTAACTGTTGGAGGCAGCCGCGTCGGGATTATCCCGTGAGAAATGACGGATTTTCGATACGCATGCGGAGTGGCCCGTTAAAAATGCAAATGATCCGCCGACTCGAAAGCACGAAGGTCGAGAGAGTCGGGCGAACCCGCGGCAGAAACAATTTACAGGATCGCAGAGGCCGCGGGTATAAATCAATTTGGAAAGCAGCGACGCGTCGCTGCGCCTAGAGATGATTCCTTGCTTACTCGCGGGAACGTTTTACCGCCGGGGGCTTGATAATTTTCACCGTGTTGGAAACATTGATACCGCGGCCACGCTCGGCCGCTGATTGCGCAATCGCTTTCAGCCTCCTCCTCCGGCCGACAGGACTCTGAAGGAGCGCTTCCTCCTCCGCCTCCGAAACTTCTTCGGCGTTCTGTTGACGGACGGGACGGACTAATTTACACGGCGGAAAACCGTGTTGGCGCCGCCTTCGCTCTTCCTAATGAGCGGGCTAATTGTTTCGAGCCGCGCGCTGATTTACCGTGGGAAACGTGCAACGGAGCCTACGCGCATGACGAACGGGCCGCTGTCGACCCTGCAAACGTGATAATTATCGGGATGCCTTGGTTAAAAGAGTTGTGATGGCTGCGCGTAAATAATGGGTTTGATTTTGAGTTTCGACGGGGAAACCTGGGCTACATCGGAATTCTGTTGTTCTCGCTACAGCAGGTATCGTACATAAACTGGGGGACCATTGGCAACTAGAGACACTATAATAAGAGTCTGGACACCAGAAGGCCACTTTTGATTAGCCTGCCATTTTTCATCTATTCACGCTGATTTTTAAATCTGTTAATTAAACTAATCTTACTTGTAATACATTTTCAAAAAAATATATGTTTGAAAGTTAATAAAAAACATCTTATGTCATACTATTCTAATTGTTTGTAATATCTATTTATCTGAACATGTACATTTGGTGTATATTTCTTTCTCTTTAGTAAGATTTCGATCAAACCTGGCGGACAGTGGCTCGTGTTCAGACTCTTATTATAGTATCTGTATTGGCAACTACTTGGTACCAGGAGAGTTGTCAAGTACAATTACAAAAGATGCAATTTTATGATAGGATACTTAAGGGGTTTCGTGGACTGAAACTGAAGAAGTACCTGCATACTCCGGCATACTAATTGCTAATGATCTTAATAGTTTCTTGAAATTCATTTTCCACAAACAACTATTCAGAGACCACTCACATACCCCAGCTGATCTATGTTTATTTTCTCAAATTCTGAGGCATCATCGCTATACAGCTCAGATCCCGACTACCCCATTAGCGCAATTCACAGGAGTGTTCGAAATTAAAGACAAATTCCAGGCGCAGAACCCATCTTGGCCAACGCAGAACACATAATTATCTAAGGCCACGTGGCCCCCTGGATCGCTTTTGTGTCAGACGATCAATTTTCTAGCCCACTTCTACGGCGTTCTGTTCGTCCGTCGCCGTCTCCCATCGTTTACCTTCTCCACTTCCGCTCGGCCTCCTCGGCGACGACGGCGACGCGGGATTGAAAGGCGCGATCTGCTTTCAAAAAACGACGCGCGTTTTGACTCTCGGCACAATGGATGCATTTCTCCAGTACTTTCACACGCGGTGTCCTTTGTCGTGCCCCGTGGGCGTGGCTGAATATCGCAGGTAGGTCCTTTCGACAGGAGGCACCCTTCCTCGACGATTCTGCTCGATATCGACACTCCTTTTTCGTTTTTTAATGCCATTTCTCGAGGCTTGCTTGATCCCCGAGCACCCTTGTCCAGAGATCGGAAATTATTCGCAGGAATAAAATAATTTACATGGCAAGTGTCGAGGAGTCAAACGGAGTCAAAAGTGAAGGAAGGATAATTACCGCGTAATGTCGTACTTTCTCCTTGGAGCGTCGGTGTACGTGCGGTCATTTACACGCGTGTAAAGCGTTGATGCTTGGAAGCAGCTTACCCAGTGATATTAATGTCGTGCTAGTAACGCGCGTAATAGCGTGGACGCGCGCGCGCAACCGAGAACAGGCTACATGATTTAAATCCGACGATTAAAATGAATAGAAACCTGGAACGCAGCTGTTTACTCGAACGAACTGACGCGTCTTTCTTTCGATGGAAATTTCTCCCGCTGGCGTAACTCGGTGCCACTCTATGCTCCTCGGTTTCACTCAGTCCCACTGAGTATGTAAAATTGAATTCCACTAAATACTACCGAATTCTGTTTAATTAGACCCTGTCTCTCGCAATTATACTGCATTCGCTGGGAATCTCCGGAAAGTTTCATTCATCAATTCATAAAATAAACCCCCCCTGCAATTTACAATTCAATTCTACGTCACGCAGGGGCATAAAATAAATCTCCCAATTTCACGCGCATTTCACCGAGCATAATTTACAGCCCGACTTATTATCCAAGTACAAGGGCCATTCTGTGTTAAGAAACTTTTTTAAGAAACCCCTTATTTACACCCCTAGCGTTAAGACGAATAAACTCGTCGTCGATTGCGGGATGATAGGAGAATGTAGTGCCGATCGAATTACCCTCGAACCATGTTATGTGTAACAATAGATGTCCTCGGTGATATATGCCTGTGTGCAAGTGGGTTTTAACGATTCGCGTCCGCATTTAAACGATATCGAGCAACGCTGCGTGTCCCTTTCAACGTGGCTCCGACCTTCGTCGCTGAAGGCCGGGCGCAGGATCACGGTCGAGGATTTTCAGGCGTTCGTCGAGCGGTGAAAAGGCGGTCGGATTCGTGGAGCAGCCCCGTCGGAAGACGCCTGGTTGCCAGGCCGGGCCCATTTTGATTGATCGGGCAATATAGCTTGCTCGCCCCCCGCGGTTTGTGCATTACCAGCTACGACGTGGAAAAATTGCTGGATTGAGATGCACTCATTAATAATCCCGGAGTACGTGTGCGAGATCGGGGCCCCTCGGCTTCGATCCTAAACGGCCGCGACTACGCTCCACTCCTCTTGCCAGCCTGTGTAATTACTGGTGAACGAGCGCGCGACATGACCACGAGCCGAGGGCTCCTTCTCGTGGATCGATGGCTTTCCATGGAAAGTATTCTATTCGCGTAGCAAATTTGTAGTATGTATAAAGCTTGTTCGATTCAGAATCAAGGAAATGATCGACTAAGAATCCATTTTACCGTCACAAATAAATTGGGGCTGGATTTCCAGCCATTTACAAAGCAACGTTCTTTAAATATCGAAGGGCCCCTGAAGTTTCTACCACATTCGGATCCTGTTCCAAGCAGACGAGCGAAGGGATCGCCCGCCACCCTCAATAAAATGAGTTTGGGCGTCGCAGAGGTCGAAAGGCGGGCGCTGGGATTCTCGTGGACCCCGGTATCCGTTTATCAAGGATCCACTTTGCTCCCTCGGATCCCGGTGAATTGCTCCCGGTTTCTTGTCGCCGATCGGAACGTAAAGCAGCCACGTACACGCACTCCT
This sequence comes from Andrena flavipes, assembly GCA_963971345.1. NCBI lineage: Eukaryota > Metazoa > Arthropoda > Insecta > Hymenoptera > Andrenidae > Andrena > Andrena flavipes. Next base: position 47,440,525 of record OZ020480.1, read on the forward strand.
GCGTTGGACGCGAACGTAGATAGTTTTATGGCGGCCCTCAGCCTCCCCGTAATGCGTTTCGCTAAGAACTCCCGTGCTCGGGGGAGGGCGGAGGGGAGTGTAAAAAAGGAGAGAAAAAGAGAGGAGAGGAGGAGGCTCGTCGCGGCAGTGACTTAGCCCCGGCGAGCGAGAAGCGAGCGTGGAACGAGAAGAAAGGGAGGACAGAATGGTCTTAATATCCTTTGATTTATCTCGGCTGGGTCACGGCTCCTTTGCTCCTTCTCTCGGCCCTCTCCTCGCTTTCCCTCCCTTGGCCAGCCACCCCCGTGTAGACCGCAACGCATGGGCGGGCCAATAAGTTTTTAAATAACCATAACTCGTGGTTTTATGGGCGAAACGGCGCGCGATGGCCCACGGCCGCTCTTCTCGCGTCCACGATACGGTCAAACTGTAGCGAGCAACTTGTTTGCTTTATCCCCCTTTTATATTCGATTGGCCGTGGCCTCCGATCGGCAGACCAACCTGTCGACGATCGTATAGCGGATCCCCTTGCCTCGCATACATCCGCGCCTTTTTCTTCCTCCTCTGTTGCGCAGCTTGTTATTCGACGCTACCTGAGGCCGATTTGTAAGGCAAAAATAAACGCTCGATCGGTGGCTCCTAATCACTTCAACCAACGTTTCGCCGCAACAGTTCCTCTCGATTATCTAAACAAAACTCACCGCTCATCCGTCTCGTAAGCCCTCGTCAGCCACCGCCGTTACACGCGCTCGCGGCGGCGAAGCCTTTCACGCCGCTCCCTCGTTTCCCCGCGTAACAACTGGAACAGAGCTTCGTGGCGATCGAGAAAAAACGAGTGGGTGCGCGACCAGCGGAGGCTCTCGAGCAACGCGGACGAGCTGCCAAGGCACGAGAGGCACCGGGCCCAGGATTCGTGTAGATCATTACAGAATGGAAGCTAGAACAGCCGAGGCGCCCGCTTTCTTCCCTCGGCGGACGCGCGCGGCTAGCTCGAGCGCGCGGTATACACGCCGTGTCATGTTGCGGAGGCGCTCCTACTAAGTCACGGGCCATTGTTCTAGTCGTCGTTTGATAGACGATGCTCGTTCCCTACACGACTGCTCCGAGAGCACATGCGTCAGGGGTTAGACGATGATGAGCATCCGTTACCCTTTCCGCTGCTCCTTTTGCGGTTCGAACGATTTTGTTATTCAGATGCGCTCGCCTCGACGATGTGGATCAAAACCACTTCACGGTATTTCGATTGATTGCGGTGGAAGCCTCGATCCGAGAGATCTCAAGTCTCCCTTACTCAATTAAGGTTCTTTTTTGGACGTAGTTCCTTTACGGGGTCATTCTGGTTAGCGTGGCGATAAATTATTGCAAAGAAAGCAATTATTGTAATGGAATACAACTTTTTCCTATCGATTAAACTACATTTCTACGGTAAATGAAAAGTAGGAAAGTAATCAAATTATTGCTGTTAAAATGCTTTTGGAGGTGATTTTCATGACGTGGTTCAAAATTCATGCCTCGCTCGTGCAGGCAATTTCAGCTGCTGGACTTATCTGAAACCAAAAATACCGATTCTTGATCGGTATGACTGTCGCTATCGCTCGGACTGTTATTAGTGATTTATCGAAGAATCAATGTATTTCAGATGCTGTTTCTGCGCTATTTTCGATTTTAAAAGTAGGTTAGAGTCAATAAAAATACTTGGTTGTATTCCCTGCCAGAGTCATGGAGTGCAAAATAATCAGTGGAATTTATAAAGCAATCGTTTCGATAGATTTTGAGATTTTACCTGCACGATGTGAAAGAAATATTTCGTGAAAAATGCGTTTAAAGTTTTCATCTATTGAAACCGAGCTGCTGCGCTCCTTACAAAATGCCTATGTAGAAGCTAAAATAATTGGAACTTTTCCATGAAAATTTAACAGTACATTTTTGGGGATATACACTTTCAAAAAATTTAAAAAAAAAACAGTATTTTCGAACCGCCTACCCAGAGTGTGGCCCTTTAACGTCGGACTCCACCTAATACCGGACATTAGCTATATCTGTGATATTTGAAACGCTACCGAGCTGTTATTCCGCGTAAACCGTGGAGAGGATAGAAAAGGCAAGAAGACTAATTTAATATCACTTCGTTCTTCTTACTTGAGAAAAACCTCTTAAGCGTCCGGCACTAAGGGGACTCCCCCTGTATAAAGACCACAGGGTAGAATAATTTCCCAGCGCCACAGCTGCTTTCCAAAACCGAAATCGATGGAGCGATAATCACCAGGTTGCTCCGAAGCTCCTCCACCGAAATCGCGAGGAATATCGCGCCGGGTGGTCCGCCGAAAAGAGACCACTTTAACGTTCTGCTACCAGATGAGTGGGTGGTGCTGGGACCGCGAAGCAGGTTGCGTGGCAACTGGGATGCAGCCTTGCTCGCGGACGTATGCCCAGCAACATCGTGCTCGGGCGAGGTATTCCGGTGTGTACAAGTTCGGCTTGTATGCGTGAACGCGCGTGTCGGACTTAAGCGCACGGATGTGGCACCCAATGAGTTTAAATCATGCCGACTGGCGGGAAGAAGGCGCAGCAACGCGCTGCGAGGGTACTCTTTCTCCGGCTGTGGCGCGCGCGGCTAAATCATAGGAGCCGGGGAAGGCGTGCGAAGGGGGTCTACGTTCCAGCCAGCGCTGCTCGAATCACGGCGTGTCTGTAATTCGTTTCGAACGATCGCTGGATAAGAGACCGAGTGTTTTCTAAGGGGTCCGAGGGTTTCAAGCTTTCAGATCAGCTCGGAATGGCCTCCTCCAACTGCAGTTACACCGCAACGTGGATGCCGGTAAATCCCGCCGCGATTTATAATGGAGGATGAACGGATCGTTAGAGGCACGATGACTGAGGTTAATGCACGCCTGCCTGGACACGCTCCGCTCGATACTGCTTGGGATTTCGTTTGGGGAAGTAATCTAGAACTTTCGCGTCTCTCGATCTGGAGAGAGATGTTCCTGAATCCAAGCTCCTGCGTCAATTTCGATCCAGATTAGTAAGATCACTCCCATACACCGCACCTTTCTCCAAAACCTAATTCCACAGGAGAAGAAAGTCCCCCGCCTTTCACGAAAGGCACACCCCAGCAGCGGCGTTTCCGGCGTGCAGCTCGATCATCGTCCGAGCCGTCTTAATCCTAACAAATCGAGTTCAACCGTCGCGACGCCACTCGCAACCGTGGAAAAAAGGAGCGGGAAAAGATGATAGTAGGCAAGGCGAGCGTGAAGGGAAGAAACGGACTCGGCTGCCATGCGCGCGTAACGCGAGGGGGAGAGCACGCAGAGACAGAGGGATGAGGCGGAGAAGAGAGAGAGGAAGAGAGAGAGAGAGAGAGAGAGAGAGGAGGGAAGGAGAGAGGCGGGAAAAAAGGAAATAATAAAGCGAGTCGGTGCCAGGTGCCCGGCTGGCATAAGAAGGCGTCCAAAAGCAGTGCGTGTCATTAGAGACCGTGAAAGACGTGACAAATGACAGTCTGTCTCGTCTTGAATGCGCATTGGCGCCCCCTATCGCTGCCATTCGTTTGTTTGCGGTCACACATTGTCGTCCTCGGCGTAGAGAATGCCCCGGGGCCACGGTATACTTCTTCGTTTATCCGTGGAACCTCCGCCGTTGACGTTTGCGACTCCTCTGTGTGAGAATCTGATTCGCCATGGATCCTTGGGGATGTTTTGACGGCCGGTTGACGAGCGATTGTCCTTTCCGCCTGCCCTTCCGAGTGCCATCCCTTTTTTTTTCTCCTCGCCACGCTAGCCGAGTTCCTTTTTCTGGCCACCTTTCGAGTGGCCTCGATTAACGAGCACGCTTTTTTGCGCTGCCGCTCCTCGTGCATTTCTGGGAATATAAATTGACGTTCGCTTGAATTGTACCTCGGGTTACCTTGTAGGGTAGCAAACGGTTTATCTCTGTCCTAAACACTCATCATTCGATAGATCAATTAGCTACAAACCCGCGCAGTACCTGGCCTACAGAGATTACCACCCTCCGCAGTAACTCCACGAGTCATTCCCAAGCGGAACACCGTTCCCCACAATTCAAGCCTACGTTCTCCGTGCAAGCAACGCGCCACAACTTCATCGCTCCCCTCAGCGACCCCGGCCTTGACAACACGGCCAATAACGGTCGAATGCAGCGATACAACGGTCGATAAGGCTATCAGTGGGTGCCTTAAATCGAGTAACGTCCGCGGCGCAACGACCGGCGTCGTTGGTGGCCGGTAGCCATCACCGGACACTTAACCGCGTCGTCGCGGTTCAGCGATCCTGGGGAATCGGGAAAAAACCGGCCCTCGACCACCCTGGACGATAGAGGCCCAGCGTCTCGACGCTGTATCCGCGCGGCTCCATTTCGCAATTACCGCGTACGGACGCGAGGGCGGCGCAGAAGTCGCGGGAAGCGCCGCTCAGAAGCGGGCCGACCGTCGTCCCCGCGGATCCATGTTAACACGGACGGCCACTAATCGTTCACGTTTTCGCCATAAGGGCTGATTCACTGGCAGCGCTGCTTCTTTACGGCATTGTTCGCCCCGGCCCCGGTCGGATCGCTATCTTAACTAGCCTCGTGTGTGCGCGCTCGGCCCTGGTAGCTACCGAGAGGCTGGTAGCTGCCGGCCGCCCGTAGACATGGATCGTTCCTACGGCGTGTTCTACGCCGTGCTCGGCCGCGGCCTATACGTGACGGTAGTAAAGTAAACGCTCCGGAGGACTGTGCCTCGGAGCCTCCGAACAACAACGGGCCCCGGGAGCAACAACAACAACGGCACACCGCGGAAAACGGCGGCGGAGAGAGAGCAGAGCGGAGAGATCCAGGGACGATAGGAAACGCTCTCCGCGAGGAGGTGCGAAGAGATGGGATTGGCCGGTGCTACCGTGGCCCACCGTGGAACCCCTATCGCGAGGATGCGAGCAAAGGTCAAGTTACGTCAAGTTGTAACCCCCCCTGGCCCTCCCCTCCTCCCACGGGGATCCGTGCCCCCTCGAGCAGAGGGATACCAGCGAGCTCTACATCCCCGTTGCGTTGCTACGATGTTCCTTTTTTCCCCTCCTGCTCGCCATGGCGTACCCCGTTTCCTCGAGGTCACGTCCTTCCCCCGTCAGACGATTTGCGGTTATGGGGGGCAGCGGGGAATCCTACTCGTTGGATCGGGTGCGAAGTATGCCGCTGTGATACTTGCGCTGCGATCGTGGTGCGAACTTTTTGGTTTTCTGACTTGGCGTTTTGGCTGTTGGGTGGGGAGTTTGCGATCTTTGGCGGGAAATTGGAGGACTAAATTTTTATGTGTGTACTTTACTGTCGATGAGGATAGCGTCAATTGTTTCGATCGACATGATGCATAGCGGTGTTCAATCTTCTTGCGATCGGTAACAGAGGGAAACCTGTATGCGCGGTGTAAACAGACGGACGTGCGACCCGGAAATCGATCTTAATAGATTGTCCATCAGCCGCCATCCATCTTCTATGCGTTGAGGCTCGAAGGATCAACGCGTGGCGGTTATCGATATCCGTAATATTCGGCTAAAAGCCCATCGAAAAACCGTTGAAATGAATGGCACGTAGAGGTCTGACCTCCTGTTCGATCTGCACGACTATTGACACGGGTTTGCTCGGTCATCCATCTACTTCCGGTCTCGTTCTGGATGACACGCGTGTAACGTCACATTGTCGCGAACATTTGAAACGATTTTGAACTGTGCAAAGCTGTCCGTTTCTGCCAACCTACTTTTAATGGCGACAAATTACCGAGCGCGCGATAAATTCACGCCGGAATTCAATCTCAATTACGAGCGATTTGTCGGCGGACGTTGATTTATGGAAACCTACTCGAAAGCGGCGGGAAAAAAACAGTGTAACGCAATATGACAGAGGATCAGGCATTAAGGTCAGCCGAAAAGCACGCCGCTATCATCATTAGAACGGTAATATTCGCTGAAGAAAGTGAAACCAATCGGTTAAGAGCGACAGTAGGTCGAAACGGAGCAGCCTAATGGAGCCCGTTCGCCGCTCCTCCCAAAGATCGATTACTGTTCATTAGCGTTGATTAGAGTGAAATTCTTGCCGGTTGTCTAATTGTTTTCTGCCCAGCGAAAGTCGTCGCGTAGCCGCAAGGGAAAAGCTCTGGCCACGTGGCGCGGTGTTTACGACTGTCTTGACCACAGAACATAGCGAAATGGAATTGTCAGTGATAGTCAGGGAGGAATTGATGTGCGTTTGAGAAATGGCAGGAAATGGCAGGGATTTCACATAAACCGAAGTCGTCCTGACGATTTTGACGAACGATCCCCGTTACTGGCATTTAACTGGCACCCAAGTGGCGAGCACAGATGGAGAGAACGCGCGGTTTCCAAGTGTCATAAATAAATTTGTGGCGGAGATTAGCGAGCCGAAACCGCGAAAGTTACGGTCCACCTTTTGAAGACGTCCTATTCCGTTTCGCGGTCCGACAAAGGGTTTGCCTCTATTGCAGTCCCCCCCTCCCCCTCTATGTTTCTCTTCCCTTGGTTTGGTCTTGATTGTATTTCCCTGGTCCGACGATGGCAGCCCTAAATAAAATTTGAACGGTATGCAGAGGTATAATGGGCTTTGGTACAGTTCACTGAGGTCAGATTTACGATTCGGGCTGCGATTGCATTCTCGGCTGACGACTTCGGTAGCTTGGCACCCGAAGCTGTGCGAATAAGACAATACACAGAGTGTTACTCTTCTTCTGCTGTCATAATGACGCCAATGAAACTCGTTAACGAGAGTTCTTGATTTTATACGTAGGGGAGAGCGGGGACAAAGTAACACGCCTTCTCCTCCATTCCACAAACATTTCTAAAACGTTTGCTTTACACGGTTACTTGTGAATAGTGTCTGTTTTATTGTACTGACCCATACAGCACACTTCGTGGCGGCAACGTTGCAGGATGGTTGCAGTAACCTTGCACTTGCTTGTGATGTTGCATGGTTGCAGCGCAATGTCGATGTATGGTTGCTGCGACGTTGCCGTGCAACATTGCACGGGGCGGACATAAAATTGTTGCTGCATAGTTGCGTTGCAATAATGCACTGCAACTTTGCCGCAACTATGCCGCAACCTTATTGCAACTGTGCCACAACTTTGCGGCGTTAGCAAATTTTAAAACATAATATCTCCAAAACCGGCTGAAATAAAGTGTATACATTAAGGTGAAATTAGACGGTACGTTGCTCGACGAACTTTGCGCGTGAATCGCCGATCCACGCGCCGTCTGATCGGTAAAGACTCGGCTCGCCCATGCTCGCCAAGCCGACTTGCCGAGCTAGACGAGCCGAGCAAGCTCGCCAAACCACGCGCCGTCTGATCGGTAAAGACTCGTCGCCCATGCTCGCCAAGCCGGCTTGCCTGATTGGACATGGATTGCCGAGTCGGGCTCGCCAAGCCGGCAGACGAGCCGAGCATGTTCGCCGAGCAACGTGCCGTCTGATTTCACCTTTATACCTTATTCAATTCGTCTTGAAACACACTATCAAGTGATTTGTTAAAAAAAAGAGTTCTATTTAAAAAAAAATTGATCATCGTATGTCGTAAAATAATAATCAAAGAAAAAATCGTGTGCCCCAGTAAATTTGCCCCCTCCAACCATCCAATTTCATATAAACAATTTCTTTTATATCTCCAATACGTTAGGAAATATCTAGGTGTTTACTGTTCCCGCGGACATCCTGTATAATGAACTAAAATATAAAATATATGTCGGAGAAGGCAACCATTTAATCAGTTCCAAGCATAAGTCAGAATCTACTTTACTGGTGCCACGTGCCAAGCTGATGTTTCCGTGAAGGCGAGCACGGCGCACAGTGGGACAGATTAGGTCGAAACGGGGCACTAACAAGGGGACCCTCAGGACTGTCCATCTCAGAAATTGTTTATACTTAGTGTGCGCGAAGGTCTTCACTCGGACTTTAATTGCCCAAAGCAGTAAGAATTCAGCCAAATGTGAGAAAATCGACTTTGAAAAATGTGGAGTACCCTTACATACATTTGATTGAAAGTAATGACCAAAGAACAGCGTGGGCTAGTGCCTAGTGCTCCCGACTAGTAACCATGAGGTCGTCAGTTCGCTTCTCCCTCACTCTTGGAATTTTTTTTTTATTCATTTGTATACCTATTGCCTCAAAGTTGCTATGCGAAGTTGCCTCAAAGTTGCCGTGCAAATTTGCAGCAGGCGGACATAGAATTATTGCTGCATAGTTAAGGCAACGTTGCGTGAATCGTTGCAATCTTGCACCGCAACTGTCCTGCAACTATGCTGCAACGAGAGTGTGCTGTATGGATACTTAAAATATACATATTTAAATGTTTCTTTCTATCATTTTTATAATAAAAAATCCTAGGTATTTTGCGTTGGAAGAAGTATTTTTACTTAATCTCCTCAAAATAATTAATGTTACTTTCGTCCCCACGGTATGTTACTTTCGTCCTACCCCTGCAGGATAAAAGTAACAATGACAGTTACCATGGAAAACTGTCATAACTTTTTAATTACTTATCACGTAAGGCTGAATCTGGGCTCAAATGGTAGATGTAGAAATATACTATCTTAAGGCATAATTGTCATTTTTATATCTATAAAAGGTAATTGTAAGCTAGGCCAAATGTAAAAAATGTTACTTTTATCCTCGCTCTCCCCTAGCAGTAATTGAAGTGTTTGTAATTATATTTGTAATTTCTAAACAGCCTTACGATATTGAAATTAAAATCTTGCTGTAGCTGAAGATGAGTAGAAGCTTTTTTTCGTAAAATGCAGAATAGATAGACGACTCAGTGAAAATACAGCAAAAGTTTCTCAGAATAGTATTTCACTGTTAGTTATCTACCAAGAATTAATACGTACAATATTTGCACATCAATTATACAAACCTGTACCTACCCTAAGATTGAAAAATGCCACGTAGGTACTTTGAAAAGTTCTTAAAAAGATCCTGATCACTAGAAAGGCACAACACAGGCAATGGTGACCCGTGGTTATTGTTCTACTGGTAGACAGGGGACGACAATTTCACGGCGTATTTACCAGTATTAGGATAATCCCATTTGTAGGAATGTGCCTCCTCATGGTGATGGCAGCACACCGGCTACCACGCCCTATCCCCACAATATTCATGGGCCGAAATACGTGCGGAAGGGTTGAAAACGGGTCCAGCCGGTACGTCTACGCGCACCCTGGCCACAACACGGTACTTAAAGGCGGGTTTGTTCTTCCGTTGCGGTGGCATTGTACCTACAGTCGAACGAAAGCAGGCAAGCTCGCAAAAGGCAATCGACTGCCTTAAACCGCGTACCGTTACAGATGCCGCAGAGAACATTCTGGCGGCAGTCCACCCTGCGGGAGCAAACGGAAGGGCTGCCCTTAATGCCGGAAAATTTAGGGCCTAACTGCTCCCGAGGGTATGCTCGCCCGCCCAGACAATTTGTCTTCGTCTAATTTGCCCCGTCGCCTTTTCACGATCGATTCGCCTTCCCAGAAACATTCGCGAGGAAATCCCTCTTGCAAAATTTCAATTTTCTGGAGAGGATGCTTGGCTATCATTGGGTGCACGAATGGATCTGGACCCGATAAGGGTCGATAATGTCCCCCGACAAGTGTCACCTCCTCTTTTTAAGCGGATCGAAGGATAAAGGGCCCCGAGAAGAATCCAGCATCGTGGGCATTGTTTCGTTTAAACGGAGCTACCCTCGTTGGAATCGGTCCTCCCTTAATCCAGCCCGGCTGATGTTATCCATTTACCGAGACTGTGCGCGTGCGGTATCGTCGCTGGAATCTTATCTCCGGGACTTTAACCAGCAATCTGGTTAGTCGGCACGCTGGTTCGCCGCTAATCCGCGGATTGACCGAGGCGAAAGCGAGTAATCCGTGCGCGCCACGGGGCACGGGGCGCTCTCCACCCCTCTAATCTGCCGATCTTAAAGCAAATATCGCAAAATTGTCCGAGGGGGGCCGCGCAGGGTCGTTTTGGTCTCCCCGCCGCACAACGCGAAAAGGTGCACTGCGTTAATCCCAATTTAAATGGGATCCATCGGTGTGGACAAAAGTCTGGGAGAGCCAGAAAGTGGGCGGTTGCGGTGAGGATTAGAACGAAAATCCGCAAAGGAAGATCCTACGTAGTCCACCGTGAAATTGTCAACACAGAAGGCAGAACGTGGCTGAACTCTCGAGGCAGGCCGAGTTGGTCAGCAACAACTCGTTTTCTTTCCATTCCACCTACTTAACTGCCGGCCCGGCGAACCTCTAAGCGGAAAGCAGTGTCTCGAGGGTGGCGCGACGCTGTTTTATACGATTGTAACGATAATCCACGGGGATCGTACATCTCCAAGTCGCACAAAGTCGTCCACGATTAATCGCCAGAATATATAAACGTCCTCGGAACGGAGTGATTGATACCGTAATGTCGAAAATCGGCGATGTTAACGAGAAAACGAAGAAAGACGAGGAGAATGAAGAAGAGATACGACCAGTCGTTACGCAGTCATCCAACCACTGCGACCTGAGCGGAAATGCCTTAACGGACACGCTAGAAGCGACCTGTTGCCCCGATGGTAATTGCGCGATTGCGAACTAGCAGATCTTAAGGGCGAAGTAGAGAATCGTGTCGGCCCCGATATCGCCGTCGTACGAAAACGCTCCAACGAATGGAAATTTCAATGTTTCCTAGAATCCCTGTCGAGAAAGGTCTCTTCCACAGCTCAGGAAAGGAGAACAATTAAAACGATCGCGCACCGCAATGTAAGTAGGCACATATTGACCCATCAGAGTTCCCAGAATGGTAATTTACAAATGCCACTTCTTACACGGCTACATATTTTACATGATGCATCCACGATTTCAATGTTTCCCAGAAAACTGACACGCGTCGACCACGATGACCCGTGGCGATCGTCGATTTACCGCGGCTCGTGTCGCGCATACGATCGTGTTTCGCGGAAACGCGGCCTAAACGCAAACACGCCGCGGAGTTCTTTACAGGAATCGTCCAGTTTCACGCGACTGGCCTCCGACCTCTTGTTCCGAAAGTTTTGCGCACCTTTCTCCGGAGGAGTCACGGCACGGATCGCGCATACCGATTTTACGAACGTTTGCGGTCGCCCGATAGTAAAACGGGACAGGTTTGTGCACAGGTAGCCGCGCCGTGTCGAAACGCGTGCGGAGGAATTGTGATTTCGGCGTCGAGGGATCGCGAGGGTTCGTAGAAGGTCAGTTCGATCGCAAATAGAGCGACTCCACCCACGACAAGCTCGCCAAGCGACGAGCGATTCAAAACATTTGCACCACCTAGGGTGCCCCTGGGCCTCGTATACATCGTCAACACCTCCCTTCTCCGCCGTCTTTTCAACCCCTTGTAACCCTTCCTTCTAGTCGAGCTCTCACCCCTTTTGCGAGGTTATTTGGGTACGTTTCGTTAATTTATGATACGGCGTGCCACTTGACCGTATTATGGGTGACCGCATCCTACTGTGAACGTCACAAAATCTACTAAGAATCGATCGTAAATCTTCGCGGGCTTGCTACCATCGCGGTATCGTAACGAGAAATCTCGTGGGCCCGATTTCTCGATCGAAACTGGGTGGGTTTCTTTAAATGGTACATAATAGAAAATTAGGAATTGAAAGGTGGCTGAGTGGTGCTCGGTTTCGTAGTGGGTTAATTATGATTTTGGGAATGGCATATTGATGAATGAAAGCGTTAGATAATCTTTCTTTACGTTCGCATCTTCGATATCCAACGTGGGAAAAAAATTGCATAATCACTTCACACCACAGATTTACAATAATTGAACGCACTGCGCCACAACGCGTGTTACTTAATTATAATTAAGATATAATTTATCTTAAAAATGAATCGAGTGAGTATCTGACGTAATTATCCTTCGAATGGGACCACTTTGACATAGAAAGTAACAGGATCCGAATGCAAGCTAGTTAACAATGATATTCTTCGACTTTTCACCAATAATGCATTATGGAACAGCTGGAATCGGTGATTCGATTGTCAGCCCAGGTCTACAGTGTATCAGTGTTTGCGGAAATGAATTGCATGCGGTCGGGCACCAACGGGTTTCGTAGAAGTGCGGCAACCAGCCAGCAGGTATTGCCACTGGGCTAAAAGGGAAATCGGAAATAACTGGATTTTCCGATTCAATGGCACGATAATCCGCTTACAAGACTCGCGCGAGATTAGGGTGCGACGTTTTGACATTTAACTGGATCGTTCAGATAGCCGGGCGATGTTGTGCGAACGCAACACGACCTCGTGCAGAGTTAATCCGATTAAATGGACGCTCGGGTTAAGTTGACATGTTTGCCAACAATGGTGACACAACATAGCGAAACAACTGAAACGCGTAACGACTAATCGCTTCAGCTCTCTGCCCCCGTTCTCGACCAATCGTGTCGTCACTTTGTACTCAAACGTAGCTAATGAGAAACAGAGTTCCCGTGAAATGTCACAGAGATAGGGTCGGGCAGAAGATTGTACGCGGGTCGGATAAAAAATTTCTGGCCCGTTCGAATTAATTAGATATCTAACAAGATACACAGCGATGTTAAGCGAAATTTTATTCGTGCTTCTTAGCATCCCACTTTCCAAACTACTCTGGTTTAAGGCCCCGATCCGTAGAATCGAATTCGATGGAAATATATCATGATTTTCTAATTCTGGTGTTAAATGTCAATGGGAATGAATTGGACAGGATGTGTCACGAGTCTTCATTTGAATGAAGAAAGTGTTGTCTACCACGAACGGGCGACGCCTAGTTTCACAACGGATTGCAAGGTTGATTCTAACGTAGGTGTTCAAGATTTTTGCCCAGATTCAGATAATCCCATTTCAAATTCAATTCAAAGGAATTCAAACTACTACAGTAATTCACAAGAGAACACTGTCTTTCCATTCCTATCTCTCACTCTGTTAAATTCTCCGGCTCATTCTCCTACGCTGCATCTCATTTCTATAATCTTCTTCTCGAGGCTATCTGCACACTTCTTACTCTGCACTCTTTCAAAAATGCTACTAAAGCATTTCTTCTAAATCACCCAAACATAACATAAGACTAACCGGACTGACATGATCTACTGCTAAGTCCTATCAAGGTCATATTTGTATATTTCATTGTGCTCTCATTCTTTTTTCTTATTTCTTGTTCTTTTTTTCTATTCTGTTTCTATTTCGGGTCAGGCATAATAGCATCTGCGCTGAGCCTCGCCCATTCCTATTTACCTGCGATACTGTTTATTCTACCTCCGTATATGATGTAAAAAAAAGTTGGAATAAAGACGAATAATAATAATAATAATAATAATAATAATAATAATAATAATTCAAACTATTCCCTGACGAATGCTCGCCTAATCAACCAGCTTCATTCCGAAACTCAAACGACAATATAAACCCGCTGAAATTTAAATAATTCCCGGTCGATTCCAAAGGCAACAAAACTGTCCCATAAATCTCGCCGGCGTCGCGATAAATCCGACACCTACTTATCAATTAAGCACCGAGTTAAAATACAACCAATCATTAACTCGTGTAATCCCAAGCGAGGAAAAAGGAAAGGAATCGGAGGTGAAAAAAGACGAGCACGTGACTCGGCGGTAATATAATTATTTTTACGTACGAGTCCAGCGAACACCGGGCGCGGCGGGTAATTAACGGAATATCCGGATCCCTGGTTTTACGACGTACAAGAGCCCGGTCCTGCCCGAAAACTGTTAAATACGATTTCCGCCTGGCGGGGAGCATTCCGATACTGGGCCGCGTCTCGGATGTTTAATAGCGACAGGTCGTTGTTCCCGGCGTATAAAATACGAACACGATGGAAAGCATAAAGAAGCCAGCGAATAGCCAATGGCCTTTTTAACGGCGAAACTCGGGAATCGCCGGGCGACTGTGCACCATGGGACACACGAATTCGGTCTGATTCAGCCAGGACGAAAGGGGGCGGATGAAAGGCGAAACGATAGACAGAGAGAGAGAGAGAGAGAGGCGAGACGAAGAAGAAGAGTCGCTCGTTACCTGTGGCGGAGAGGACTCGTCCAGGCGCTTTATGCGAAGGTCGTAAAAAAGGCAGGGCGATTTATAAGGTGAGCCAGCATAGAAATTGGGCCAGCTTACGACAGACGCTCGAGGACCAGGACGTATCGCTCCGAGGTACGGAGGAAGGAGGAGGTATGGAAGGAGTAGTGGAGCCGCGTTAACGGGGAAAGGTTTGTGTGAGTGAATTGCCCAAGAATTGACGCTTCTTCCCAGAGTATTTTTGCTAGGAGTCGGGAGAAACGGTCCCTAACTCTCGATTAATCTCGAGATCGTATCGGCCGGTAGAAGTGGGGTGTCGCAACGCGTGGTTCCCTTCACGCGGTCCACGCGTGTCTCTTGCCGGACTATAGTACGTCGTTTGTATCCGGTGGCTCTCTTTTCACGCGACGAATTCCATGCCAAAGATGGTCAGGCGGGAGGAGAGAAGAGAAACTAGAAGACGGGCAATGGGAACGTGTTCCTTGGTGTTCCATCCTGAGTGATACATCGCTGTCTCGACGGTTCCGAGGCGTCGCTTTTGTGCCCTTTTGTGGGAGAACGAGAGATCGGCTGATTAAATTTGGACATCTACTCTTCTTGCAGAATATGGAGTGGTTACTGGCAGGTTAGAACGAATTCCCAGGATGAAATGCTTGCAAACTGATTGCGATCTCAGCTCTGGCTGGGATCTCCCGTGTTGGGTGACGAGCCTGTGTCCAATCAACACTTTACACTATTCTATTCTGATATCCAAACTTGAGGGGCTCTCAAACCTTCAACCGTCTGGTAAAACAGATCGAACACTGAACTCACTTGTCAGTTCACCCTCAGATATCGAACTCTCCTCCGTGAAACACCCTCCGAAGCCTCAGCTGCATCTTCCCCGCGCCATTGTGATCGTGATCGTCGAGCTGCGCAACAACAGCCGCGGCATTTCGCGCGATTCCCCGAATCGGGATGCTTCACGCAGCTCGTAAAAGCTGCTCACGGGTGCAGGATCGTTGTCGTTCATCCCATAATGCGTTGCTGCATCGAAAGGAAGCGAAAAAAAAGAGGGAAAGAGAGGAGAGCGAATCCCGGAGATCCAACGGGCCCGGCACTCCCCCAATATTTTGACTACCGTGTCAACGAGCCAGCATCCTCTTATTCAGCATGCTCGTCGGCCCGTAACGCCATTCATTCGGCCGCGTTAGCGCTCCCGTAGCAGATTTATCGAACGACGTGTCGCCGGTTCAACGCTGCGCGTCCATGCGGTTAGATTTGTGGCTGTTGCGGTTTTGTCCCGCGGGATGAAAAGAGGGAGCTCTCTCTTGGCCAAAAGGCACGGCAATTACCGAGCACAGGCCACACCGTCGCTCACGCTCGATAATTTCCTACGGATTACTGTCGCTTGGAGCCTGTTCGCGTAACCATCCACGCTTTTTATTGCGAATTTTATACGATTGGACAGCTAAAACATGCTGGGTTCATTTTATGAAGTGTACACCTAACTCCGCTTTACTCTTTTCTGTGGCCTCAAACCTTGTGGTCACTTTCTTGTTCCTTCCTTGCATGTTCGAAGATGGGAGTTTAGGTACTTTGGTTCCTCGAGTTCCATTCTGCTCATTATTGATAGTACTTGTGTCACTTTGAAGGAATCGCACTCACTGCAGGAGGATATTCGAGCAACAGGCTAGCGGTTTTTATTAATAGGGAGATGTATGCCAGCATCAAGTTTCTCCTCTGGATGGTGCACCGATGGGACTCGTTAGCGCTAGGAAAATATTCATGACGCCGTAGGACGTGGTTACACGAGAGGGTCTCTAGGACGCCGCAACAGGGTGCATTTTGTACCGAGAAGAAACAATGGGGGACCGAAATGATAGCGAAGAGGCTGATCGGTTGAAAGCGAAGGAGCAGCCGGGGACCCTCGTACCAGAGGAGCGCTCAATCGTGCGGAACGATATTCACCGTGTGGTTCCGTGTTATGTACTGGCGCGGTAGTTTATAGTTGTCATCCATTAAGCGTATTTAGACGGAGGGGTTTCTCGTCACTGACGGGACGGGTCATTGCTTCCTGTCGTCGATCCTGGCATCGGGAAAGCTGGACCCTCTCTGCGTTATTGGATGGACCATAAATCTCGTTGCAACGAAGTTACAAAACTTACAGAAGCTTCCAGAACTGGAAGCCTTAGATCTCTGGATCTCCTAGAATTCCTAGAATTATAAACCCTGGATTTTGTAGAACTATAATTTTAAGGTGGATCTCCTCGAACTGGAATTCTTGATGAAGGACTCCTAAATCATCTAGAATTAGAATTCTCAGGGCTCCCAAATCATCTAGAATTAAAATTACCAGGGCTCCTAGATCAGGTACTACAAGAATTCCTAGAATTCCTAGATCCCCCAGAACTAAAACTATAAAGCAGATACTCTGGAACTGGAGGTCTCGATGAAGAACTCGTAAATCATTTAGAATTATAATTGTCAGGACTCCCAAATCATCTCAAATTAGAATTCTGAGGGCTCCCAGATCAACTACCACGAGAACCCTCCCAATTCCTAGAATTATGACCCCTAGGTATATCTCCCAGAACTAGAAATCTAAAGCAGATCTTCTGGACCTGGAATTCTCGACGAAGAACTCCCGAATCATCCAGAATTAGCAATTCCAGGATTCCCATCTCAGTCACCACAAGAACTCTCACAATTATGAAAACTAGAACTTCTAGAACTTCTGAAGCTACCAGTGATTCAGTCTCCCTGCAAATTGCCTAAGTAATCCACCTATTTTCACGTGGTACTCTCTCCTCAGAAATGGATAGTCGAAAAGTATGCCCTTGAATGAGATCGAGGCGATAAAATCGGGTTCGTCGAGAAGTGAAGCGCGCCGCGGCGAACTCTCCAGATCCAAAGCAGTAATTATCGATTCGTTCGCGTTCGGTCATCCTTTACAGGAATTCATTAAGCCTCTTTGTTCGCGGAGTGGTTCACGGACATCGGATTCTGAGAGATGGTCCACGGGGCAGCATAAACCTATAGTCACGTGGGGAGGTCCGCGCGAAGGTCGAACGATTTTCTGTAATTAAATATGCCGGGCCCCCGCGAGTGGGCGGTAGGCGGTGGGCAGTCGATTTATCGCGAAAACCGCGAGGACGCGATATTAAATTTCAGATAGGGCCTGGTAGTCCCTGCGCAACGGCGGATTACGTTTCAAGACTCGTGCCGCATCCACGGCCTCGTATCGACGCTTTTGTTTCGATACCCACCTCGTGAGCTTTAATCGATCGACGCCGACGACTGCTTATACGCTGACAATGAACTTTGATCGAGTCCCCAGCGGTGAGGATACTCGTTGCCCCTGCCCTCTACCTCTCTCTCCTTTCCATTCGCTTTGTGGAATGATAGATCGATAAGAGATTCATTGAATATACAAGGAAGAACACAGGCAACCTCAATGAATACCACCATTAAAGCAAATGAACATAACTCGGAAGCTTCGATAACAAGGAGATTCAGTTGCATTCGATTCGATTCTTACAGATTGACCTTTTTCATCCCCCTGGCTGGCGTCATAAATTTCCAGTGATTAGGGGCGCAATACAAAGTCTACTCGAGTGCTTGTTACGCGTATCGAAACGAACGAACCTACCGTTCGGTTAAACAGTGTTCTCACGGGCGTAAAGAGTCGTTCTGCACGGCGCGGAACGCGCGCGCGATTCGACGCGGTTCGAGAGTGCAACGCGCGTCTCTCACCACTAGACTCTCATTAGCGGTATTCAACAATTATTCACAGAGGCGATGTTCGACAACGGCTGCAGGCCGATCCATCGGTTGGAAAACCGTCCCGTGACAAATCGAACAGATGTCGAGGCCTAGTTAGGCCCCGGGCCACTTTGTCACCGGCACTCCACTGTCACGATCGATGTTAATCATTGCCGATCATTGTTGATTCGTCATCCGAGCGTCCCGCTCTGGCAACCGATACTCTGCACGAGTCATCCACTCTGAAGTGGGATTTTCTGGGGTCCACCAACGGTGGATGATTCTGCGGAAATACGACCACCGTGTGCCCATCGCGGAAATTGGCCATTGAGGTATATTTCTTCGATCCGAGGGGACACGCTTTCGTCAGTTCAATAATGATACAGGAGGGTTGCAGTCACTGAAAGAATTTGACATATTCTACCCCGCAGACCTCTTCAGGTTATCAGCACCCTCTGAAGCCAATCGAAGCCACGGAGCGTCTGAATCTATCCACCAACACCGGAGATAGTCAAGCTCATCAATTTACGCGGTCCACCGTCCGCAATCCCCAGTATCAATCACGGAATAATCGATATTCATCATCGCGATAAACGCCAGAAACAGAATCCCACGAAGCACGCGCCTCCGCCCGTTGGGGGCTCGCGGCGCGTTCCCCCAAACGCCTGGCTGTCTGCGGGGTATCGGTAGAAGGATTCAGCGAGTCCACGGAATCCTGCGCGCTGGAGGATTCGATCCGGCCGGGGCCGTAGATCATTGAAACGTATATCCCGTGGATCGCGGTGTGGTACCTGTACCCACTCCCGAGGCATCGTGGAAGGACACAAAGTAGATTCGAGATACCGACGGGCGTGCACTCCCAGTTCCCGTGGGGTCGTGCCGGTCGTACATGGCCGCCGGTTCACTTCCAGTTGCTTTCGAGATCGAAGATTCGCCTACGCCCCGGCGCGGGGATCACCGTGGCGAAGTTTCGACCGCGGGGACACGCGTTACGTTCGAGATCCTGTTTCCCGCGGATCACTCGAAATAATTCGTCGCCGTGCCCGGTGAAATCGATACGCGAACGGAACGGTCGCCGCTTCCACCGGGGCAAGAGTTATTCCCCGGGGGTGTGCAACCGGGCACCCGTGACCGATAACTCTGCCGATCGCGGCTGTCGTCGCTCGATAACGCGGCTCACTGCTGCATGGGAAAGGAGCCAGGATCGTTGCTGGACGAGGGTAGTATCGGTGTCTTCGATGTTGCTTTGGCAAACCGGGTGGTGGGTCCGCTCGGGGAAACCAGAGCTGGGCATTATCGTATAATTGGTCGATCAAGTAACGAATCGTATGGCCTTCGCTGTCCTCTTGGGAACTCGAGACACTGGTGGAGTAAGCTTGAACAGCTTTCGGTGTTCGATGATATTAAATGGGATGCTGGGAAGAGAATTTTGATAGACAGAATCGAATTTGCTGATAAATTTTATGGTGGGGTTAAGGTGTAAATTCACGATGAGACAATTATTTCATTGGTTTATTATTTTTTAATTATATTATCCTCAGTTTCATGAAATTAGACTCTCATCAGACTACTTAGTTCCATGATATATTTAATTGTGGCTGAGATTTTAGTCTCGGGATAGATGGTGTAAAATCTCATCGGGAATTTGCACCTTGAACGTTGACAATAAAATGTAAATAATGGAAATAAAAGAATAATAATACCTAATGGAGATTAAAGTCTCATGTAAGACACGAAATTTTTGTCTCATCGTGGATTTGCACCTTGAAGTGGCCTCCAAACGCTGATACATGTTACATGAAACGTTGATACATGCTTCATGATACGTGCTGCATGAAACGTTGATTCATGCTTCGTGAAACTGCCCAACAGCCAGGAGGGTGAGCAAGATCAAGACACATGTATCAATGTTTCACTGCAATATGTATCAGCGTCTGGAGTTAAGCCCCTTTAGAGTTGAAGGAATTGCTCTTGAAATTAGCAGATGAGCATCCGCAAGTCATGGTACACTACTCTGCACCAAACAGACCCTTAAAATTCGAAGTACAGGTGCAGCAGAACTAAACCATGTCACTGTAAAAGTCCATAAAGCCCAAGATTTGCCTACAAGAAAGATGAGGGGCTTAAAGTAGCCAGAGAACGGTGAATTCTAAGTCCCCACCGTTTTTCAAGTCGCAGTCGGTAAGCCAAAGTATCCGTTACGCGGTGATTTGCCAGGCACGGAGGATATTTTCGGGACAGAAAAACGTGGTCATGCGGCAGAGCGATGAAAAAGGCGCTTTAACGAGTCCTAATAGGATTCGTACTGGCGCGGATTTCTCTAAGAACCCGAGGGGATTCCGGTCAAAACGTCGTTAGAGATCACCCCGTGGCCACTTTCAAGCCTGGACTCGTGACCCGGCATGGATCCTTTCGCGCAGGACCTCCTCTACGGTAGGTGTCCTGCGTGAATGGTCACTCGAGAGCCGGGTCCTTCGGGTGACTAAACGATGTTTGCCCACAATACGATAAACGTGTCTCGAGGAGATTCGAAGTGTCCCTTTTGCCTACACGAACCATTACTTCCGATCATTTTTCATTTCTCACTCGCCCCTCGACTCTTGTCTCAGCCTTTGTGGAATTCTAAGCCCCTGCCACAGATTTTTCAGAACTTCCAACATCTGCATTTCAATATTACTCGAAACCACCATGTGTTCGCTCCTAATCACTTTACCCGCCACTGAAATATGCGCCAAGTGGTCTCTCCGAGGACAGCTTCCATCACCCACGCCTCACTACACTCCTTCCACTCGCGATACGCATCCGACCGGTACGCCGTCGTTTTCCTAACCCGTCTGCTGGCGTCCGCGATTAATAACGCCGTGGCTCCGTTTCTTCGGAGACTCTAACGCCGGGACAAGCTACGGGTCCATGCCTGCTGGCAGCGGAGTCGTGAGATCCTGGCGCGGAGTTTTCGCGGCGAGAAGTCGCGTCCCGTAGCCGTGTCCCTTTGACCTCCTCTGGCGAGAGATGCGTTTTCCTCGCTCGTGGGGACCGGGACGCTTAATAATCCGGCCGCTGTAATCGATTACCGGTGACGACGAACGGACGTCGCGGCGCGGCGTCTCCAACACACGACGGCGACGATCCGCGGCCAGCAAGGAACACCGTCGCCTGCACTGCGCGCCGCGGTCTTACGACATTCCGCCGCGCTTTCGATTAATGAGATTGAGTGCCAGTTTTCAGCGCTGCCTGGCGGATCGACTCGCGGAATTCAATTAATCGTCCCCGCGTTCCTGAAATCACGGGAATACCACGGCGATCCTTGTTGCACGGCGCCGAGAGCTCGGACGTCATAATTCAGCCGGCTGGATAGCCTGAATATCAGCGAAATGTAATCCTCGCGGTGGCTCGTGTCGCGGGAGATCGATCGTGATTGGAAGTCGATTCAGCGATGTTCTCGGTGTATACAGGGTGTTCGGGTACAACTGGGAATAAATTTAAAGGGTGATTCTAGACACCATACCAAGACGAAAATCAGGAGTGGCGAAATTACAGTAAAGGCTTCGTTTTCGAGAGAATTGACTTCGAATTCCACTACGCGTGCCTGAGGGGCAATATTCAAAGTCATGTTTCTCGAAAACTAAAAGCCAGAATCACCCCTTTTTATTTCCACGTGTAGTCGAAGACCCTGTATAGTTGTGTCGTGGAGGGATGTGGGCTTTTGGAAGAATGGATATTGCGAAGGGTAGCTTTGCAGAAGCGTAGGAGATGAACGAAGACTTGTGGTGGCTTAAGTAGTGCCAGATTGGGAGTGCTTCAATTCACAGTGCCAGATAAAGAGAGATTTACGGAGATAAAGGGTATACTGGAAGAGGAAGTGTAGTAATCGAGTGTGTCCACTTGTAATAAGGTCTCTGTGATTTCCCAGGATAAAATTTTCGACGGAATACGATCTTGCAAGTGACTTTCACTCAGATTTCATCTGTGTGACTCGTACTTTCATACGAATCCATGTATTTCGATCTTATGAGCGCTTATGAAACTCTAAAACTGGGATATCCACCTATTTCGAAACTGAAGTACAGGGTGCGGCTGAAACTGTGTCACGCTGAGTGGGAACTATTCCTTGTAGCTGGATAAATTAAATATAAAACATCAAGGTCCAAGCAAACATGGTAGACACTCAGAATTTTCTCTTAACTACAACAGTAGAATTAATAGCAGCATCTCTCATCCCATTGTGCCACACTACCAAAGCCGAAATTCATTCCGCTGCAACACCATTGTCACACTTACGATTTGAATACCATCATTAATTAAATTTCAAGTCGAGGGAAGATCGCACAACTACAACCCTGCCCGTAAACGTTGCAAGGAGCCGTTTCACGTGGATGCGAGGCCATCGTTCTCCGTGCCGAGGACGATAAATCTCGTTTCCTTCCGTGTCGATGGGCAGACACCTTCGAAAGAATGAGTTCATATCTTCGGGGGCAGAATCGAGTTCATATTAGGCCCATCTGCCTCCTCGGGCAAGGGTTTCTGCATGAACGAGCATGCACACAGGGACGACACGGCGACAGACAAAACGACGTGGAGGAGCGGATCGACGGACGGACGCGTAAATACATCCGGATTATGTTCGGCCAATTGATCACGAATCTGCAGGAGTGCACCGCGCCTCTCGTGTTTGTTACACATCTACGAATACCCCATAGAGCTCTTTCACGTTACGTCCTCTGCCAAAGGTCCGATAAATTATTTATGACTCCGAGAACCTCTGACTCACTACAACGTTGCAGAAATATTTTGAGGGAAGTGCATAGTGATTTTTTGTTGGTTCCGAAAATTCTTCTCTATTCGTGCTTGCCGATCCTTTGCTACCATTTCATTTCAAGTTTCTTTACTCCCTGTATAGGCACAAGCGTAATTATTAAATTCTATTGCCTAATACGCAGGCGATCTCTAATGTCAACTCCACCGGTCCCGCTCACCAGATAAACAGCCCAAAGTGTGACCCTCGATCAGGAATCACAAGATCGTGACGCAATCCTTACGATTCCCTGTACCAAGGTGTGTTTAACGTATCGCGCCTCTGCCTGGTTCACCGCCGACTATCTGGCTCGTAAAAAAGGCCATAGGATCCAGTCGAATATAGCGGACTTTCCCAGATTTGTAGTCGTTTCTTCCACGGCATTATCTCGATAAAATGAAATCGGTCGTTAAACGGGGAAGCGAGACAGGCTCGGGCGAAAGAGGAGTCGCGACCACAAAAAGCGCCGGGGATACGGAGGATTCATAGGGTCATGGCGCGGGTAGAGGGGTCGAAAACGAAACTCCACGGGGCCAGAGGGGCCCCGGGAGGGAAGGGGAGGGATCGAGAGCAGGAGGAGAAGCGTTTTACGTTCGAAACCAGTTTCTATGGTTTAATTTCTACGGGTGGACATCTTCTTTAATTTATGGCGCCGTCCAACCCCTCCTGCTCTCCTCTTTGAACGCCTTCAGACATTTTATTGGGTCGACCAGTTTCTGTAACTCGCCGGATTCCCCCGAATCCGACGAAATCTCGAGCGGCCTGAAATAGAACATCGGCCCCTCGCGGTCGCACCCACCTGTACACCCTTGTCCGACTTTTTTCCTCCTCCCTCCACGTTTCATCCAGCCGCGATTCGCCTAGCCCGTCTAATTGCCGCTCGCGTGATTTCGCAAGGTCGAATCGTTCCCAGCCAGCCACTGGTGGAAGCGACAAGATCGAAACGATTCCGCGCCTCTGTCTGCAATGCGGCGCTGTGTTTATCCGATCTGTACGTTAATTGAAGCAGCGAGCGGGTAATAGCTATCATTACGAGCGCTTACGTCTTGCAGGCCAGCGTCTAAATTATATGGGTGAGTCCCGTGGTATAGATACGTAGTATCTACGGCGTACGCGTGCAGTCTGTTGTTCAGATCGTGGATCCGTTACGTTGCGAGTCGTATTTAGAGGCGACGACAGAAGATAGAGTATAAAAGAACGTAGAAGTGTTCTTATGGGAGTTCAATGCAGCAGTAATTAGAAATGGCGAAAGATGGGTGAAGGATGAGGAATCTCCTCTCGATTAAGTAAAGGATGCGGAGCTCCAAATTTTATATTCGATTTGTAGCTGTGCGATGACAACGAGGCGACGACAGAAGATAGAGTAGAGAGGAATGTAGAAGTGTTTTTATGGAGGTTCAATGCAGCAGCAATTAGAAATGGCGAAAGATGGGTGAAGGATGAGGAATCTCTTCTCGATTAAGTAAAGGATGCGGAGCTCCAAAATTTGTATTCGATTTGTAGCTGTGACAACGAGGCGACGACAGAAGATAGAGTACAGAGGAACGTAGAAGTGTTTTTATGGAGGTTCAATGCAGCAGCAATTAAAAATGGTGAAACTTGAGTAAAGGATGAGGAATCTCTTCTCGATCAAATGTAGGACCCGCAGCTTCAAATTTTATAATACCTAAGTTTCGTATGTGTGCGATGACAATGAAGTGACTCTTCGGATTGCTTTTCTTCGTGCTCTAACTTTCAGCTTTTTAGTATCAAGCCCTGCATTACGTATCCCTCGGAGACACATACACGAAGATACACTGCTCCAAAGATCTCTTCTCTCCCAGGAGATCCCCAACATCCATCCCACATGCATGTACCTAATAATCGATCACAGAAACTACTGAAACCCCGCTCCCCCATCGCGTACGCGCTGAAATAACGGTGATCGCGATGCTAAACGCAGAAAAAAACACATTTTCCCAGGTCTAGGATCGACGGCAGGACGGCATCCCGAGTAGAGGAGGCAGCAGGGAGGCCCCGCGACGCTGACCGCTTCTCAGGCGAAGCTAGGAGCAGCTCGTCGAGCAGCCGGCGATCGGTTCTCCGCGGGGGCTTCACCGGGACAGAGCACGAGGAACGGTAGACCTGGCAGAGAGTGGAGGATCCCCTGATCCCGGACAGTGGGGGACCGATGGGTGGTACCTGGCCAGCCGGTCTCCTGGGACCTGAAGGAGCAGGATTGGCGGAAAGATCGGGCCCGGGACGGGCCCATTGGCGGGCGAGGAGACGGGCGTGCACCGATGGGCCGGCTCAGGTGTTCCCTGCCAGCAGGGGGAAAATCGGTTGCGGTCGGTACGCCGTGGCTCACCTTAGGCGCCTTCGATGCAGTCGAACAGGTCGCAGCGATCGCGAAGCGCCAGTCCTCTCCCGTCCATCGACGTGGCCGCACCGTGACTCGTGGACGTTCGAGAGAGACAGACAGAGTCAGATTCAGGGAAAAATCGCTGGATCGAGGACGGGCGGAGTAGGAGGGAAAGAGAGAGGGAGAGAGACGACAGGCGGACAGTGACGGAGAGCCAAAGGTGGAGAGGAGGGAGAGACCTGGAAGCCCACGGTCGGACTCGCGTGGATCATCGAGATCAGAGTACTCGGGGGCATTCGACGGATTTGCATCGAGGGGAACGGTTACGAGGAGCCAGCCCGCGTGTCCTTCGAAGGGGGTGAGAGATCGGTGGCTCGGCATTGGCGCTCAGGTGAACCAGACACCCGCGGCACCGGAGGTGACGTGCACGAGCCGCGGTGTACCAAGCCACGTGACCGCGCAAGAGGACAGAACTGTTTCAAGGTGTGTGTGCCGGGGTACCGAACGGTTCCGCGAGTCAAACGTTTCCCGCCCTTTCGGCGAGCAGAGGCGCGGGTTATGGTGTGCGACGTGTGACAAGAGAACACGAACGATCAGTTCTTGCGGGACGAGAAGGTTGATTTTTGTTTGTGCTGCGGAGAGAACACCGCTCGGGACGCTTGTGTGGATATCGTCTGACAGCGAAGGTGAGTGAAGCAGTTCTTAGACTTTCATTATTTTCCTGATGACTTCATTCCCTATGCGGGCGTTGATGTCTACTCCGCGCTGTCGCGGCGCGTTCAAGTCTCCGGGCCCAGATATCTTTTTCCAACCGTGTCATTCATCGATTCCCTTTTGAAATCTTAGTGCTCGACACCTTCGCCCCTTTGTATCAGAAGGTGGCACTTCGGTCACTCCGTTTTGTCCGAGCTTCGAAGATCCAATTTGATAGATGCGAACCGCGATTCGTCTCGCGATAGAAAAACGACGCTCTCTGAACGAGAATAGTTTCCCAGCGAGAAATTGCTGGCGGAGCTTCACTGGACAGGAGTGGGGGGCGAAAAACTCTGCCTAATGATAGTTATAAAAACTAGAAAATAAATCACGCGCGTTCAGCCAGTAATCACCGGCGTTTCGTCAATCTTACAGTCCATTCACCGCTCCATTTATCCCTCGTAAATTAAAGTCTACATCGAAAGTGGCCGTGTTGCTCGCGATTATACCGCGGCGTGAAATTGATAATGCAACGTAATAGCGGCGTGAGCGCGTTTCACCGTTAAAAATCCTCTTTCGACTAGTCGATTTTGATTGGAATATAATTACGAACCTGTGAAACCGAACACCCTGCACTGTATTAGAACCGTGAACTCTGTTGACGTTCTGATCGAAGGACTCAGGTACAGGTTAATCTTTGCTTCGCGAAGATGTGCCCTAAGTGGAAACATTCGATCATTGCACAGAAACTTCATAATCCTAGCAAATACTTTTCATCCTCCACGATCTAATTAATCCTCAAGCTTATGAAGAACCTCTATGAATAGTCATTTAAACAGAACCCTCTGCCTCTTCAAACCTGTCTTTGATATCAAACAGGAGCATCAATCGCAAACTTTCCTTTCGTTCCCTCCGTCAGTTTCTCCACCGTCTTCTTTCCACACTTTCGAGTACACACAGCGGACCCTCGCGTGCGATCTGTGTCGTGCGGTTGGTTGGGGGTTGCTCGCAAATGAAAACATTACCGTCACCCCTCGCGGGGCCGCCTGTTGCTGCAATATTTGCCTACTGGTAGACAGGGCCGTAATTCGGGCCGCACAAAGGGCGACACTTTTGTCACGGAAGAAAGGCGAGCAAGAGTCACGGAAGTGAACCGCGTACACGCACGTGTGCGACACAGAAAGAGGGTTACGCGGAGTCAGAAAGGGAGAGGGCAGAGCAGGGCCGAGCGTTACAATTATTATGCATAGGTGGCCGTCCAGGTTCTCCCATGTCAAAATATATTTATTGCCCCCCTCCTTCGGCCCTGCCTTCTGCACTCTGGCCTTTTTTAGTCCGGCTGCGGTGTGTCAGCCACCATTGTCGCCCTTTCATACGGTTATTACCCACTTGTACCTCGAAAGAATCTCCCGTAACCCGGCGCGCACTGCTTTCTTTGCCTTCCTCGGGTCCTTTCATCGGCAATCCTACGCAAAGCCATTCGACGGGAGCGAATGGATTCCGCGGCGATGTCTCCCCATTTTCGAAGATCGCAGAGCCTCTCGACTAGTTTTAAGAGAAAGTCTACAAAAACCGACGGACTACCGCTCGTACACGGTTAACTTCGAAAAGAGCCGCGCTCCGGCCGGAGAAAGCGCGGGCACAAATAATGGTTTTAAATTTCCATCGGCATCGCGGCTATCCGTAGGTTGCAGCGAATCTTGGACGTTTAATTAACCTTAATCTCAGCCTCGGACGCTCTTTCGTGGCGTGTGTATCGTCCGGACAATCAACGGTTTAGATCCCTTCGTCGCGATTGCGTTGCTCCGCGTAAGCCGCCTAAGGATCGTCGATCCCTCGTTTGCATATTAACCCTCCGGGGCCGTGACCTGACTTAACGCCTTTCGCTTCACCCTTCTCGCCCCGATAATCGTAAAGCTGCCGGCGAAAAAGCGCGCAGTATCCGCACGTCTGTTTCTTTTTTTTTTTTTTTTGCCTAGACGGGAAACGGAAGCGTCAGTTGGGATCCGTGCGTCGAATCCTGACCCTGTCGCACCGAGTCACGTCCCGTTGACCTCTCTAACCGCATGGATCGCGATCGAACGTCTCCGCGAAATGCGCGAAAAGCGGCGCTCGCGAGCGGCATTTTTCAACGACAGCCTTTATCTCGATGCCACGTCCCCCGAGACATGCATTTAACGGTACACAGTCCTGCGTGCTTCGGCGGGCCCGTTACTTTTCTAATCTGAACCGATGCACTCTGCCCGAGCGGCGATAATTCGCGAAATACAGGGAACCACACTCCGCCGTGCTTCCTTCCATTTGCATTTTCCCCGAGGAGAAACCACGGAAAGTGGAGCTTTTATCGCTGCACCGACGCGGATCCGCCGCGAGAAAGCGAGCGATAATCTGGTAGAGTCCTCGAGCTTCTTCCAGACCGAAGGTTAGCGCACCTATGACGATATTTCACTGCGGATTGTCCTGGAGGAGACGAAGGAAGATTAAACTTCTGAGACTGTTACGGTATTGCTGATACCACGCGTTTACGATATTGTAAATCAATGCAGGCGCGCTTAATTACCGCGTAAAGAGAGGCTGAATTGCGGTGACGGGGCTTGTGGGCACGTTATGACTTTTCAGCGTGCGACTCGCGACGGAGAAGGTTCCGAGAGCGTTCCGCCGGCGCGGAAAGAGCGCAGGGCATAAAAGCTGCTGTAGGGTGAGCAGGGTTTTATGTATCTAGGACGAGAGCGACGAATGTAAATCATTGGGGCCGTGTAATTAAAGCGTGGTGTAATTTATGTGTTTTTAAAGCGAAAGTGGTCTCGGAGGATTTCTAGCTCAAGTATTTTTAAGCAATTTCTTTGTGAATATTCTTCGGTCGTGGTAGTCGGTTCTTCGCGCGTAAATTACTCTCTGTTACAATCTATCAGTCTTCTCCGTTTTGAAAACTGTTTAACGTTTTAAAAACTTTCTCGATGGTAAACCAGCTGATTAAACTCGTCGTATTTCACTCTCGTAACGTACCTACCATGGGCTGTTCTTAAGATCCCACTCGCCCCTATACAGCGAGTTTATCTACCCATCCATCTATCTATTTCCCAAGCGTCACAATCGCACGGAGGATTTAAAAATCTCTTTCACTCCCACAAATGGAAATTTCTACCAGCATACTCAAGCGACGCTAAACAAACTTCCGCCATCGTTGCAGGATTATTAGAATGGAAGATCCGCGCGGTGGACCGAGACAAAGATCTCTAACGAAGTTCAGAAGTCAATTCCCACTATTGGAGATCTTTCATTCCAGCATCCAGTCGTATTTCTTCAGTGCTGTTTTAGAAGTCCCCGGGCACGCGGAGGGTCAAAGATCGCTGCGTCCAGTGACTGATGGCGGTGTCTCGTTCTAAAAAGCATCGCTTATGCATCCGTGCGTTTAGAAGCTTATAGCAAAGAGTCAACTCGCGTGTTCTTCGTTCCGTTCCACTTCCACCTTCTCCGTCTCTATGTCGCAAACCTTTCCTACTCTTCCTTCCTCAGAATCTTCGCACACTTACCCAGCGTCGTCTCTAAAGTAAACACTGAAAGTTCCACCGCGAGGCAAGTGAAATGTATTCAAGCCCACGCAGGAAGCAGCTGCACCGCCGAAACACGTTCAATTTGTGGTTTATCCACGTGGCAATCGCGCGTGCAGCCGATGATTCGATTGGAGAACCAGTCGCCAAGTGTTCCGCGTCCATCCGCGATCGGTATCGGCGCTTCACGTGTCGTTTCTCTCCGGTAACCCGTGAATTCGTTACCCTAACCGTAATACTGCTTGACTTCTCCATCGGCTCTCGTCGACTCACACGACACAGCCGCTCAACCCCTCGACTATCCGCGGGCATAGCGAATCCCGCGGAGGATTCCCACAAGTGGCAAGGGTTGCCGTTGGTCGCCCTCGATTAACTTCGAGTGGCTGAGGACTATCGACTGGAGGAGCAGAGAGAGAGAGGAAGACACTGTTAAAAATTGGATCGGTCACGGGCAGAGGAGACGAACAATGAACGGGTCGGTTCGTCACCGGTCGCCTCCTTCACGAGCAAGGCCTCTGCTCGCGCGGCGAGAAAGCGAGCGGGCTCGCCTTCGTGGGGCTAAACTGTCGCGATAAATGATCCTACGGAAGGTTATTAATTGTCTTTGACTCCCAACCGGGCGCTTTGTGGCTCGCGAAAACATATTAACCGAAAAGGAGCTGCCGTCTCTCCCTCTGCCATATGCTGGGCGAAGAATCGAGGCTGCGGCTCCTCTGTCTGCGTGCGCCGTGACGGGGTTCGTGTGTCTGCCGTGACCGTGTACGACGATCTGGAGCATCATTTTTCAAGGACTCCGATCGACGTGCCAGCGAGGCGCGGCCATCATCCATCAAAGCGATCGTTAAAAACGCATCCGAGCCAGGATACAAATTGCGCGACCTGCGCCCAGGCCCGGGCGCACTCCAGTTTCCCTTTCGAGCTTTCCCTGGATATCTGTCCACCGTTTCGGTCGCCGTGGACCCGTGGACGACCCGCGGTGACTGGCAATGAGCGGAGGACGTCTCGTGCCTCGGTCCTCTCTTTTTTCGACCCCATGGCGGGAAATGGATCACAAAGGAATTCGCAAGTAACCGTGGCTAGCGAGGTCGGGTCCACCACGCCGGAGGAATTCGAAGTCTTTGGAAGACCTTTTTCTGATCTCGTTAAGGCAGCTTTTAGGAGGAGGGGGGCATATAATTATTTATTTGCCAGTCCGCAGCGAGTATGGTTATACCAAACTACTTCGGAGCCCTCGTAAAATCTAGAGACTCGGGAGAGAATTAAAAAGCCTTCCTACAAAGCCTTGCTCGCTCTGCTTCTTTCGTTTCCCTGAATGTAATCTCCGAGGCAGCCCGCGCAACAGGTGCGCGTGGAAACGTGCCGCGTCTATCGTGGAACGGTACAAAAAGCGTAGGAACGAAAAGCGAGTTAAGAGATAATCGTCCAATTAAACGCTCGGAATAATCTTTCGTCGATGGAGTTTCCGCCGCGAGGCGAGCGAGCGAGGCTAAACGAGTTCCAGCGGGCGATTCACGAGCGCGTTAACTGCAATTACTCGGTTGACAGGGTCCGGGGCAGCGATTGTTACAGTTCCTCCGAGCCAGCAAGCGAGGCGAGCTGTTACTTAGAGAAAGCGTTTCGCGATTTAATTAATT
The DNA here is from genome assembly GCA_963971345.1 of Andrena flavipes. Lineage (NCBI taxonomy): Eukaryota > Metazoa > Arthropoda > Insecta > Hymenoptera > Andrenidae > Andrena > Andrena flavipes. The sequence goes on from OZ020480.1 coordinate 47,471,334, forward strand.
GGCGGTATATTAATTCGCGAATTTATGGCCGCGTTAAGAATGACCGCTTGATTACCAGCCGGCCGCGTGATATACGGCCGGCAATTTTTCTCGCTAAGTTAATGAGTTAATGAATCTGCGGGAAAGAGGGAGTCGATATATCAAGCCGGGTGCAATGGCGCGGCGTCAAGGGAATTTCTCGCGCACGAAACCCGCCTGCCACCGGGCCGCGATCTTATCGGGCCCGTAGTTACGCGCGCGAACGACGTCGCCCTGGCTAAAATATACGGACGATTACGTCCGTTTATCGCCAATTAGAGAAAATGAAGCTGGCCGCGAGGGCGCCTCTTCGCGAATGTAATTACGCCCGGCGCGAGCTAACGTTATGCCCGCCGACAAGATCGCTGGACGTTTCTGGGTCGTATTATCGCTTCGGGATCCTGGACGTCATCCAGTTACATTCGCGCGTGTAACATGTTCCCTCCTTGCAATTAAATTATACGGAACCCTTTGAAACAAAAATTCAGCGACAGTATCAGAATCGAGAAAGTCTAACATCACAAAAATTCTTCCAGCACAAGCTCTGTCAACCCTTCCATCATCTTTCCTCCTTCCCCTTCATCCCTACGTGGAATGGATGCGCGAGGAGTCGCCCAAGAAAAGGGTTGCCGCTCCCAGTCGCCGGGGTTGGAAGGACAATGGCGAGAGCTGCCGTAGGGGACATGGAAAAAAGTCTCATAAAGGGATAAACGTCAGACGGGACTCGAGTTTAATGGCGCGTAAACTTCGACGTGCCCCTGGACGCGGGGAACACGCGCGTACGTGCAGGGGGACGAGTGGAACGATGACAAGGGAGAGGTTCCCTCGTGACCCCTCGCGCTTCTCTCGATCTTCCTTCCGTTCGGAGCAGTCGCGGCTCCGTAAGTCGATATTTGGAGCAGGTCGATCGACTTCATTAACGGACGAGTGCCAGGCAAATATTGACTCTGGGCCCCGTGGAAACTGGGGTACGAGGTGCGCACACGCGTGTACACCAGCCTGTCCCTCCTCTCGATGCTCGCCTTTATGCCACGCAGCGACGAGACCAATGAGACGTCTACGAACGGACATTAGAGTCGCCCTCGTTGCTCCTCTGCTCGGAGTCAGGGGGTCTTCGAGGGATATTTTTGCATATCAATGGAGAAGCTACGTTTCTGGTCTGCCAGTGCGCCGAGTTATCTGATGCTTCGTGCCGGTGATAAGCGTCTCGGGTTGGAGGGGAAGCCACTCGCACTGCCCGGAGTATGGGAACTGGAACGCAGTATGGGAAGAGATTCCGCGAGCCTTCAAATCTCCATTATCAGACTGGTACATGAATATTAAATTCATCGTGACATCGCGTTCTGGGTGTTGGAATCTATTTAGTTATTTAAATGGACCAGCTATTGGGAAACTCGGGATCCAGAAATTCCTCCTACGGAATGTTCCTGTTCCTCGACCACTTGGTATGCGGCCTTCGAAGCGGATGAATATTTAAGCTCGCTTATTAATCGAGCGATAATCGAAAGAATGGGACACAGAGGAGGGGCACGCGTCGAGAGATTCCAATTAAAGGTGACACCGTTGCGGAAAACGCGGATTTCACGGACCGCGTGACAGTTTAGGGCAAAGAGATCCGTGGCGGTGCTGCAGGCCAGCCTTGGCCCGAATTAACCTTCGTGGGATGGCGTGGATATCGGTCTCGTTGCCGTCCGTCGCGAGATCCTTTGTAAAATCAATAGGCTCGGCTACTTAAATGGTACCGTTTGCTGGTTATAGTCACCGCGCGGTTACGGGCCGCGGATACGGTTACGGGGAAGGCTTGTTGAATCGATGCGCCTCTCCGTGATTTACTGTTAATCGCGAGACCACTCTTAATCAACGTCGACCTGCGTGCACGGCCTCTCTCGCTCGAATATTCCGCCGTGGCGTGTGGATCGCATCGATGGAAACAACGTCCCGATATTAGCTCCGCGCCCCGTTTTTGCGCCGCTTAACCTTTCCTCCCTCTTTCGCCCGCTCCCTTTCGAGATCCGCACGCCTGCTCGCGCCCGATTCAAAAGCTTCGCCTGTCGAGCATTCTCACGCGATTCCGTTGGCGCTTCTGGCCTTCTCCAGCCTCGCTGCAACGGTTCCAGAAACGAGCCGCGTTCTTTTTTTCTCTATCGACATCGATTCCGGTAATTCGGGGATTATATCAATGATTTACCGAGATTCCTTTTTGGGTGCATTCTTCCTGCGCCGCGACTCCAGGGAGCAAAGTAGCCCAAAAATCTTGGGAGGACTGAGTAGGTCAGCGTTGATGGCGCGAGCAGTTAAGAGACAAACGAGGAAAGAAAAAGTGGAGGAGTAAAGAAGGAACGATACCTGTATCACTGCTCCCTGCTCGGCGGAGAAAGATGGAAAAGAGGATGGGCCCCCTGCTCATCAGCAAGCGGAGTGGAAGAAAGAGCGGGCGTCAAACAACTGCGTCGAGAAAAAACTTGGAAAGCTTAACGAACCAACGAGCCCGGCTGCTCTTTTTCCCCCTGCCGTCTCGCTTCGTTCCCTTCCTCTGTCTCTCGCCTTTACTTTCGAGGAACAATTGCAGAGGGTCGATTAAAAGGCTCGTGTCGTATCGCGACTTTAATTACAGCCGCTTGGAATTCTCGTTAAGACGCTCGTGGCGCCTGCAAAAATCCTGGCTCTCCGGGGATTGCCCCCCTTTCCAAGGATAATCATTCCTGTCACGTCATTTCCTTGATTTATTAAAGAGGTGTACTTGAAAGACGAAGGATTATAATTAAAAATTCTACTCTCTTCGAAAATTGACGATTACCTACGATCGACTTTTTGATAAGACCCTTAAAATACAAATTAGGACCAGGTGTAATTCCAAATCTTCGTTTCCTCAGCGAAGCAGTGCCTCAAAGAACAGGTAGTTAGATCTGCTCTAGTAGAAGGTCTCCTTTCGTTGAATTATGTGAACAGATCCTCTTTGGCTAGATAAGAATAGACAACAGTGGACCAGGCCAGGTGCATTCGAAGTCCCAGGAAAGTTCCTTTATCAGATCATCGATGGCCCAATTTTATTCCAGTTTACCCGAAAAATGGCCCCATTTCCCCGATACCGATCCACGACAGGCGGTGTTTTTTACCTAGACAGCGGAGAATTATAGTTCCCCGCTCGCACGAAACAAACTCCAACCCTGTCGAACAGAGAAAGGCCCTTAGCTTCACCTAGGAAGAGCTTAATGGTCCTCCGTCGAGCCTCCGACAAATTGCGACGCATTATTAATAGACGCGACAAACTGTACACGGGAGAACGCAGTTCGTCTCGTTTCCATGGCGCCGCAAACCTGTCACGCGATGGAGACTGCGCCCAAAATAAAGGCAACGATCACGTTGAGGCAATACGGGGAGACGGTCGAAGAGAGGCCGAACGAAATCGATAGTCGAAGGCTTGTTGCTCGGATGCCTGAAGCATGAGTACAGGCTGAACCGTGTCAGGGGCGATAACGGTCGTAAAGAAGCCGGGGAATAATTTTTCAAGCGCCTCCTCCCGGTAATCCAAATAGCATTCGAGCATCCGTACGATATTGTGGGAGGAATAAAAATCGAAGCGAACGTAGAAGAACCGGTTCATCCCATCCCTCCCCTCCGCCAGGCCACCTCGTCTCCTTTATCTTCCCAAGGATGAGCAGGCCTAACTGACGCATCCGTCGTTATCCTTCGAATAACATAATTTCTATAATTGCAGATGAACCAACAGTGCAGGGTCTGCGGCGAGCCGGCGGCTGGTTTTCATTTCGGAGCGTTCACGTGCGAGGGCTGCAAGGTATGGAGACAATCCACTTAATCATCCTCTTCGATCGTGTCCAGAGTAGCATTTAACACACCTCTGGCACTGGCAACCTTGCTCAGAGACTCGAGACTATCGCTACAATCTTACATAGAACTTGATAGGAAATTATTCCAACGTCCAGTTGTTGGGAAGCAGCAGATTTGTTTCGTTCGAGTGAAAAATTGCAGGAAGTGATACAACAGCTGTTATAAAGATGTCACACACTGTCCGTGCAAAAGTAATTAACAACGTTTTTCGATCAAGATCAAGTCGCGCGTGTATTCCTCTCGAATCTCTCGCGACATCGCTTTTCACGCGTTGAAGGCACCAATGGAAGACCGTGACACACGCGATCCACGTCTTCCGCGTCGCCTCGGAGTCACCCCACGTCGCTTCCACTCCAGTTTAAAGGAAAGGGAGGGTTAATAAGCCGTGACAAATAGCGAGAAGGAACGACCAGCACGTATAACGTCGCGCCATCGACGAAGAAGAAAGGTGAGAAAGTTCGATCTCGATGGACGCGAGAATGGGACGTTCGGGGTTAAAAAAACGTCCGTCCGACGCGAATCCGTAAGTGGACGGGAGAATCGAGCGCGGAGAATCGATTATCTCAGATCGTCCCCCTTTGGAGACGGTTCGGCGGGTAACAACGCGATTGTCTTAGGAATCGTGACATGCAAAAACACGTCGAGGAAGTTTTCGTACTCTGTTACACCATTGATAGCAAAAATCGTCCCCCTCTTCTCTTCGCTAGTTTCACTCTATTAACCCCCGGCTGTCACACTCTGTCAAAATGACCCACAATTTGACTTTCAGGTAAAATATCTTTGAGGCATCATTGAAAATTGCACCACTGTTCAAACACGATGATACCTTAAATGTTAATTTTTCAAGGATGAACGCATATTCTACAAAGTTCAAACTTAATCTCAGAATTTTGGTGACTTAATTTAACACGTACTTAAATTTTTAAACAGCAGCTGATTGAAAATTAGCTTCAGTGGAATCGACCCAGTGTGACAACTAAGTACGTTCGAAAAAATAGGTGGGTTACAATCCGATTAATCTCGCAACGTAGAACATCGCGCGACACAAGGTTTCCCAAATCGAGCGAATCTTTGAGGCCTGAGAAATCCTCCCCCCATCGTGCTGGACGACAAACTCCAGCCTCCGAACGTCAGCTTCCCGTGCAGCCGCTGGGGAGCGAGCAAAGCGAGGGCCGCGCTTTCATCGCGATGTCCTTCGACGTTCCCCTGGCGGCAGCGATCGATAAGGCCGCGAATAATATTCAATCGGCGGATTCCGCGGCGCACGTGCGCGCGCGCGGGCTCGCGATCGCGCGGGAACGCGTACAGCTGGGACGACAGGACGATCCAGTGGAGTCTCGTTAGGAGCCGCGTTTAGTTGGCCGAAGGGTGTTGACCCTTGCTCTCGTCGCTCGTCCCACTAATGTGGTGCACCGGTGGAATATCGGTACCGCATACTAAGTGACCCATCCGATAGTAATTGGACCTCATTAAGGCAACAACGGGCCCACGGGCTGTCTCTGTTTCTGCCGCGTGCGTACGGTTTTCTCGGAGACCGAGCCACCAGATAACGCGTTTTAGGTAAATTAGACTCTCTCTTTGTGGACTAGGAACAGCGAGGGAAAATACGGCCGCTGCTCTATACGATACAGATTTATGTGTGGCGTACCTTAGGCCGGCTTCGAAAGCATCGCTCGGCTGGGTTTCTGGTCGCTCTCCTCGTCAGACGTTAGCCCCTTTGCCCTCTCCTCGCCTTCTCCTCGTGGATGCCCCCGCGATAAGGCGGCGGCACTTACGTGTTTATTATCGCTTTATTGGGACTTTAGCGTGGCGCAAGGGGACTTCTAATTGAAAACTAACAGACGCCGTTCTCGGTGATATCAATTGCACAATATCCCAAAGGCCAGAGTTACATTGCCCGATACCTCATCATCCTTTCCTAGGCTTAATTTCTCACGTTTTCGACGACCAATTGCACCATCGCGCGTTCGTTTACGAGCGAACGGTTAGAACCCGATTTTTGAACAGCCGTTACCGTTACCACGGGGGAATCGTTGCCGAGACATTTTTCTCGCCCCGATCCGACATCGATCAAGCGGATCCTCAAGCGGTGGCGAGGCCGCAGTTCGATCATGCGCGCGCGAAAATTTCTCATACGAATTGAATGTTTAATTAATGATCGCGGATCGCCGCGCGACCTGGCTCGGATGAAAGACGATACTGCTGCCCGGGGAATTAATATTATCATCGTGCCGTGTACGTCGCTGGCCGGCGTAACTACGTACTCCGGAGGTCGAGAGAGGCTGGAGCGTTGCTCTCACGGCGTTTTCGATGTTATCGCGGGATATATAACGGCGCCATCGGGCCCTGATATCGAGAGCCGCACGAAAGTCCAGAGGTGAGAATTAAAGGCACCTCGACCCCGGCGACCGATCTTTCATCCTGCACCGACACGTAAGCGTACCCCCTGTTGCCCTGGCCCCCTCAGAATGGCCCAGGTGTTTCTTCCTTTCGGGGGAACCTTATCAACAACGCCGCGCAACGCTTCGAGTTGCTACAATTATTCTTACCTCAGATTTAGCAGTTGCAATTTAAAATTGTTAATGATTATTCAGTGCGAAGTGTGTCTCGAGTTGAGTTCGTAGCACCCGAGTGGCGTTCAACCACTTTTCCATGTACGGTTCGAAAGAAGCCGAAAAAAGCGGGTCATGCTTGACACGTTCGTGGCAAGGCCCAACAAATTCCACGTAATCTGTCTCCATCTTCTTATTTACGCTCGGTTTCAATTTGGTATCGTACGTGTCAACGCAGAAGCGTTCCATTCTCACGGAGCCAGAGCAGCTGGATGAGAGGGAGATCCGGGGCTCCGCTGGTCGTTCGGGAAATATTTGAAATAATTTACCGGGCCGTGCATTACGGGAGCGAATCGAGGAACCAGGGACACTCATTAGCATACTAACGACTGCCTTGAATTCCCCGCGTAACATCGGAGACGAGCCTCCCCCTTCGCCCCGCTTGCCCACCTTTTCCGCTCGGAACCTCTTCCATTTTTGGTGGCGCGACGCTCTCCGAGATGTACGAAAGACAACGTATGATCCGGTCCTCAGCCTCCACGAGATTCGACCGATTGCCGATCTAAAAGCGCCCTCCTCTTTCTTAATCTCCAACGAACCTCGCGAATCATCCGTTACCTCGACACGACTAGATTTAGAAGATAATTTCTATGGACACGATTAACCAAGCAGTTTCTCCTTTTAACTGAGAATTCTTCGTATAAATCACAAAGTCGAAATCCTGTCCTCTCTACTCCTTCCTTGATATTTCACGTTTAAATAGAAAAATTGAGAAGGGGTCAAAGAGAAGTCGTTGGAAGTAGGCTTCGCGTCCCCCTTTCGATTTTTCCAGCACGTGCGAGTGCAATCGTCGCTGCTCACTCTAGAAACGCACGGTGAACCGCACTCTTGATGCAACCAGGCCCGCGACACCGGAAAACTCGACACTTCCATCGCGGCTAAGTGCCTTTTCGGATTCGCCCGCCGGAAGTCCCTCGGATTCCAGGCTGAGGCCGCTCGAGCAGCGGCCGACAACACCGTGGCAAATTGAAAGGGCCGCGTGAAAAGCAGCGACCCACGTTCCGCCGCGAAATCGTCTCCGCTTTGTCACGTGTCCTCGATCCGTCGCCTCATTGTCGCGCGATGAATATAACTTCGCTGGCCTTCGTGAATCACGGCGTCCACGGGCCAACCAGCCGTCGACGAAATTTTCGCGATGTCGGTCGCGCATAATCATCGCACGGAAAACAATGGTCCTCCGGGGCCATTTGCATCACAACGCGTCGCGAATCCCCGAAACGCTCTCCCGCCCGCTCTCCGAGACGTGACAGGAGCGTGTCGTGCCTTGCAAATCGGTGCACCTGGTCCCGAGGAAGAGGGAATGTTGTAGCGTTCAGAATCCCGGCCTCTGAGCACTGGGTCACTGATTTCACGCAAATTTTACATACAATTAAAGTGAAATATAGGGGTGATTGGGTTGAAATGTTTATCAAGTTGAAAGTAGTTGGAAAATTGATATTACTAAGTTTATCTTCGAGCATCGGTAACGTCAGAGAAATGTAATCGAATCTGGTCCATTTAGATATTCAAGCAGGTACCTAGAGGTAGACGTTGTCTTTTGCATCGTTACGTCACAGGAAGTGGATTATCAAAGCACTTTATGCAATTTACGCAGCGTGTCAGCGACACGTAAAGAGGACACTTGTTCTTTCGAGCGGGATAAAAGTGACAGTGAAGTGTACAATGGGCACAGCTCCTAGAAACCGTTTTACAGTACATATAGGCGGCTAATGCCGGCACGCTTGGGTTTCGACCGTTTAGGCGGTCGATTTCCACAGCATTGGACGATTTCACGACGCGTTTGCCGATTAGCGTTTCCCGTCACGATCGACAGATTAGTCGACCGGTTCGTTTTTTACCGTGGCGCTTTATTGCTTGGCTGGGAGTGTCCAGTCGACTCGCGGCAGAATATATCGACTCCGTGGTCCCTTAGACAGAACTGTCACGTCCCGTATTTTATCCGCGGCTACTAGCCACCGGTGAGAATCGGCACCCCCCTTCCGTTCCGTCGCCGCAAATCGTAACGATTCCGCGACCAACTCGAGCGATTACGCAAAACCTGGAACGCCGCGACTTTCGACGAACCCAAGAATCGCCGCTGCGATTGTGTGCCGTCGACGACTTGCCACCGGTTGCGAAACTATCGCTGCCTTCGCCAAACAGACGTGAATGAATGGCCGACGACGCCGTTTTCCCTCGCTTCTTAATTTCGATGGGAAAACCGTGCTCGCGAGAGTTCAGCTTGCTTGGACACGGTACCGAAACGACGGGATAACGATCGCGATGGGAGGCTGCGAGCGTATCCTCCATTATCTTCTAACTCGAGCTGCTTCGAAATTTATCGATGATGAAATTAACATTCCAGCTGAAGAAACTTTCATTGCCGTCAGCGCCGAATATGCCTGCGCTAGGTAACACGGACGGCGGAATCGTGCTGCTCTGAATCGACCTCTCGAACTCCGCGGCGAAATCGAAGGCAGGTGACACGGAAACTCCGCTCGACCTGCAGGCACTTTGCATCGCGGCTGGTGTACAGCCAGGCTCCGGAGCCAGCGCCGTAAACTCGATTATAGAGCCAATCTACGCGCGATATCTCCGCGCCGGCACAATTAGCTCTCTCATAAAGCGGACGTTAGAAGCCCCGGCAATAAGGTGGCGCGTGTTAACACACGCGGAGAATCCGAGCGCGGCGATACCGATCCTCTTCCGCCTCCACCGCCGCTCTTTTCCGCGGCATCCTTTTCTACGGCCAACGTTGTACGAGGCGATTCGGTTGGCGACTTCGACTTAACTTAACTGCCGCTATTACGTCGCCTAATTGCCAGCCATTTAAATACCGCCGCTGCAAATAGATCCCTGCGATAAAAGCGTTCGTCTGTGCCGGATGTCATGGAACCAGCAAACCGCGCTGATCTTTCTCGGCGACTTTGAGCTCGTTTATTGGTGGATGAGCAGGATTTTGCTTAGCAGAGGTGGACCTTTGGTGTACTTAAGTGTTAACTTTTGGTACCATCAGGAACTCCTCCTCTATTTGTGGTATCGTAAACTGGGGGAATATTGGCAGCACGGGGTAACATTGGCATACGCTGGAGTTACGTTGTTTTACGCAAGATTAGTGAAACGTCACCCGTTAGTGCTATCTACATAATGTGCCAATGTTACCCTGGTACAGTAACGTTTTTAACACGAATTAAAGAAGGAAAGGACACAAATTTTATGCATTTTGACACTTTTAGTATCATCACAAAAGACGCAATGTTATGATAGGATACTTAAAGCAAATGTAAACATATTAATTTTTACATTACATAACAAAATGTTTCAAAAATCTGCCAGTGTTTCCCCAGTTTACGATATTTATACAGTGTACGTCTAAATCTTGAAGCCAAACCCTCAAATTGCAAAATGATAAATAGTTTTTCCGCACCTTCTTGTACGAGCATCTCGCACAGGTTAAGAACCAACAGTGGTTCCCACCGGAAATCCCGCCTAACCTCGACGGTGCCTGACCTCGGCGCGCGTAAAACGTGACACACAGGGAGGAAACCGCGAACCGCACCGCTACGCTCGTATAAACCAGGGATTTATGAGGAAACAGGCGACGTTCAGCACCTTGCTCCTAGTATGTGGGCCAAATCGCGGCGACGTCCGCTTTACGTTCCTTTTACGAGCCAATAAATCGCGATCTATCGATCCGACGACGCGGTGCGAGCCTGCCTCGCCTGCCTCTCGGATCCCCGCATCGAGATTCTAACATTTATAACATAATTCAAGCTGCGTCCAGTTGTTACCGTTCCATAAATCAGAATTACACGCCACTTTCATATTAATTAGTTCGCTGGTCAGATGTAGCAAGTCTCGAAAGACGAATCCTCGACGAATGGAGTCGTCCAGTGGCCCAGTTCACGCCCGAGCGATCGTGGATCTGTTACCACAGTGGTGGCGCCCTTGAGGATCGCCTTTAGCATTCAGGGGACGCCACTCGGTGGTTCCCCGTCGCCCTGCGCAACCGGCGTCGGCACCGCGACGTCCACGCTCACGTCCGCGGCCGATCTTTTCAGAACGATCCAGCTTGCGCAAACGGAGACACCGATATTGACGCAACCAGCGAATCCCCCCGAAGCGGTTCGCTCTTGGAAACCCCTTCAACCGGATCCAATTCGCGGGGTAAAGGACTCGCGAAGCCTTCTCTGAATGCAGAAACTGGCGGCGTTTTAAAGAAAAAGCGACGAAGATGACGGGCCAACTGTCGAAGCGGCGTATAATGAGTTGCGCGTGAAATCGTTCCAAGTTTTCGGCCGCTCAGTTGAATACGTTTCGCCCGAGCGATTGCGTGCCTCATGGCCGCATTTGCATAGCGCTCCTGTCGACATGACATCGACACGCGAAACTTTGGCCTCCCGAGCTGCTTCTTTATGCTGATTTCTTTGATTAAACATCTGTAAGATTCCTTGATAATTTCCTGGGCAAACTCCGGGGATCTTTGGACGGTCGAGTGGTCTTGCCAAGTGAGTGGCACCTGAACGCTGCTCTACGTGTCCTCGCCGCTTGACTTTCGGCAGAGGCGGATACAAGAATGCTTCGGCAAAAGATGGGGCTTATTAAAAACCGCATGTTTGCCTTATTTGCTTTCCTGAATGCAACGACCTGTTAGTTGTACCCGGAACGGTCACTCCGAACATAAGTTGGAGCTCCAAAATCCAGCTTTCACCGGAAGCGAGCGAAAGAGGCGAGACGCCCGGCGTTTCGCAGCCTCGTAAATAAGCGCGTCGGGGTTGCGTCTACGTTGGCGGCGACCCGTTGTCTGCTAAATCTGTCTGTCCGCGAGACAATCGTCGTTCCTGGTTCGCAAACGAGGTGGCCGGGGCTGTTAGTCACGCGAACCGGCCGCGGATGAAATATCGAACGCGAGGCAGCCGTGGAAAGCGTTCGTCGAACGATTATCACCGGTGAATCGGATTCACGTGACCCCCGTCGTCTCCCATAGACGCTGCATGCGACGGTGGCGTGCATCGAGGATGATCTTTCGGATTGAGTAAGCTCGTACCTCGTGCGCCAGCGTCTCGTGTAACGAGGAAACACCGTATTGTCTTCTCGCAAGATTGGTCGCGCGTATCGCGACACGTTATCGCCGGCTCTCCGCATCCACCGATCCTCGAAAATTAGCGTTCCACCGCGTCGGTATGCAGCAACGTTTGCCCGGTACATTCGTCTTCTGGTTACTTTTTATCAGCAACGACAGTACCATCCATCTGTTGGAACGAAAAGGTGGAACGCGATCGTTTCCTGTTCCCTCCCTCAGCTGGCTCTGCCTCGCGACGCGAAATTCGATATGGAGGCTCTTTGCCCCGGGGACATAATAGAGAACGTAGGCAGAGAGTACGATCGCAGATTACGCCTCGATTAAGCAACAGCACGGTAGCGATTCGATAAACAATCGGTGGCAGTCGCCGAAGCCGAACAATTTATCGGCCGTCTTGCGAAAGCCCGGCTCCGTCGATCGTTCGACATTTTCCCCGGTGCCTCCCGCCCTCCCCTCCCTCTGTCTGAATATGATCGAGCAATTAAATCCATCTCGCGGATCGCCGGCGGATAATGGTATGCGCGGCCTTTGCGCCGCGACATCCACGCGAGAGACGCAAGACATTTTCCCGCGCGCGCACGCAACGGATAAATCACTGGTCCTGCGCGATCGATCACGCTCCTCGTGCGCGGCCGATCCTCCCAGAACTCTCTCTCTTACCCTTTTCGGGGAGAGGAGACTTTTCCAGCAGCTGCGCCGAGCTCGCGCTGGCCCACGAAATCCGCGCCGGTGAAACTCGGATACCTCGATCGAGTAGGATCGACCCCGTGTCCCAGCGGGGGCAGAGATTCGACCGATCGATTGCACCCGCCGGGGGGAAAAGGGACGGGAGTGAAACGCACTCTCGCGCGAATCGCCTCGACCATAACTTTTCCATCGGTCGGCCGTCTCTCTCTTTCGTGGCGCATCGTTCCCTCGGCGCGGCGAATAATTCTTCGGTATCCGACGATCGGTACGTCGGTTTCTTCTTGTCCCCGTGCTTTTCTCGCGCGCACCGACCACGCGAGAGGCTATGCCCCTTTCCAGAGCGGGCAAGCCGCGGCGCGCCTCGCTACAATGCGCCCGTCGTCGGACTCTTCTATCTTCCCGCGGGACCGTGCATCAATCCACGGCATGCTGGGCTATCCGACGGTAGATCCAGCGGAACACGTAGTTCGTCGTCGCGTTCGACTTCCCTCGCATCGAGCCCGGCTAATGTAAGCAAATCGCTCGCTCGCAGACAAATTCCCCGCGGCCATATCCGGCCGGCGGAAAAGTCCGTGACGTACGATCTTGGCCGCGACCGTAAAGCGCAGGGTCCGAACGGGGGACGCGAGAGCTTTCGAGAGACGGCGGTTGAAACACTGGCTCGTCTCGCCGCGGGAAGATCGATGACTTCCTGATGGAGAGCGTTCAGACGACGCCGCAGAGAGCCGCGCGAATACGCTCCCCGAGGATCTTCCACGTCCCCGGGGACATTTTATTGGGCAGGATAAACGAATAGCACGGGGGAACTTGGACAGAGGAGCGTTTCAGTATTTCTGTTGAACGCAGGAGGTTTCGGATCGAGGCAGCTTTGGAGTAAATACATTGGTAATTCCGAGCGCTCGATTTCTCAAGTTTCTAACCATGTCAGAGCAAAGCCGCGGCATTTCTAAAGAAAGCTGAAACCGAAGCGAAAATCGATTTCACGGCGGCCCCTAAGCTTCATTTCCTCGCACGTAGCGCTGGAGAAACGAACTTACAAAATCGCGATGGAGGGAATCAGCATACAATGACCGTCGTTCATTGTTCCTGCAGTTAGGAATTGTCGCCGCGCGATCTGCAATTCAATCGCCGCTGTACCGTACGACGCGCGAGCGTTCCGCGTCATAAAAGTGCGTTAAACCGCGTCGATGTCTCCTGACGGGGCACTAAAATCTCTGTGACACTTCGAGTCCGCCATAAACGCGCCGGAACCGCCCTGGATCGTCCCTGCAAACTGCTTCCTCATCGACAGCGAGTCTCCTTAGTCCTCGCAAAGTCTCATCGACTGGTAATTCAGTATTCTCTCGATCGCCGTGATCGATCTACGAAAACAGGAGGTAACGCACCGTCTAGCTACTCGAAACGAAAACGAGAGTGGCTGGCCGCGCTCAGCATTCAGAGCGCACGGCATCAGCCAAGGTCTTCGTCGTCCAGCATGACGTCAGGCAGTCCATCGGTTTTCAGCGATCCCGTTTCAGCAGAAACGCCTTGGATCCCGGCCAAAAATCCTCCGCACGCTGAACCCGATCCCACAGTCCGAATCGTGGAAAACGTCCCCTTCGATCCGTTCACTCTCCGTTTCGAAAGGTGGCAATCTCTCCCGGCGGGTTAGCTCGAAGAGCCGGCGAGGCGAAAAGCCCCGGCGCACGCGGAAAAGGGAGACCCGGCGGCGAGGAATCAATTGGCTAAATGTCGATCATACCGCGTGGTCAGTCATGCGCGGCGGCGTTCGAGAAACGAAGTAAAATCGCGAGACTGGAACGTGCTGTTCACGCCTGGCAGCTAAGGCCTGTAAATAGACGCGAAGATCTAGATAAGTCGTTACGTGGAACGGCTGGTTAGCGATTCCCACCTTCCGCGGAAAATGGTCCGCCGTGCGTAGAGGCGGGCGTAGGTACGTCACCGGGACCGGCCTGGGTAATTATTAAACGCGCGGCGATGAGCAGATGGTACCACGCGGTGCCAGGGCACGGGATCCAGATCTGGCGCGAGGCGTCGAGTCATCCCCGCTGGGAAAGTCAACGGAGGAAGGAAACGCGGAGAGCAGGCCACGGGGATACGTTGGAGCGAGGATGACGCGCGTTCCGCGGAACAGCGTCGATGGGGCCTGTATCGCGAGCGCGTATCAGGGTCACGCTTGCTGCGCCGAAGTCACGCGTTCCTCGGGACCAGAGGCGGGCAAATTGGCGGTTAACGACGGTTGACGCATCGATGACCGGTCTTGCGGTCTCGCCACTGGTCGGATGAGTGTCTTCGGTCTGATTTTTGAACCGACTGCGACGGTCACGGACGCTGCATTCCTATTTTACTCGCAAGGGAAATTCCGTAACCCCAAGACACGGATTTTAATGAAACTTTTAATGAGACAATCTTCTTTTTCTATGAAAATTTATTCTGGGAGGGTGAAATCTGTCCTTAAGGATGTATCGGACCTATCTTTAAAGTGGTACCAAGTTGATGAAAAATTGTGAGATTGTTCCTTTTAATCTTCTTGATGTGCTGCAAAATTTTAGACGAATTCACTAAAGGGTTGCTGAGTTATAACGATTTTAATTTTCACAGATTTTACACGTACTCGTATGGAAAGAAACGATCTTGACAGATAAAACAGCTGAGAAAATATTGGAGAAATGATACCAATGTTTTCAATTTCTTTTATATGTAGTATATGCTACATGATAGATGAAAATATCTGTCGAGTTTCAATTGTTTGCACTACACCGTTTTAAAGAAATCAATTATAACTTGAGAAAAATTGGGAATTCAGGGCATTTTCGTTGCCAAAAGTTTAGCAAATAATGCTTGAAAAAAGCATTTGTAAAGTGAAAAATACCATTCTAGGAGTAAAAATGAGACTCCAACTGTGATTCGAGTTCCTTAATTTACTATGCGTAAGATGTAGATATTCAAGTATTTCAAATTTCATATACTTTTGTCTAATATTGTACGTCCTTGATAATTTCGCGTTTTTTTGCGAGATGGAACAAAGCTTTAAATATAAGAATTGTATAGTTTTGGTTGCTCTATCAGGATATCAAAAGTACCTCTTGAAGTATAATTAGAATTAGTAGCAGCTTGTCCAAGATTGAATAACGTCTCTTTCGAGAACCGTCTGAGAGTCACTGACTCATTGCCTCGACTCGTCAAAAGAGAACGCTGCTTTTCACGCAGCTCGGTTCGTGCGTCAAAAACCCAGCTAAAAAATCGGTTCCTCCGTCCCTCTCTGCGCACCGTTCCTTTACAATCGTCGAGAGACACCTGTGCAGGTGAGACAATTTTCTCCGTCGCGCGCAGGTATCGCTGTATGGCGACCTCCTCGTCGTCCCCACGGGAGGCGCAGCCTTTATCTGCCCGTTTTCGTCTCTTCTCAACGCCTGGCCTCCTTCCATGTTTCGATCCTCTCTGTATCCTCGTCCTTTTCATCCGCCTTTCGCGTCCTTGTCCCATGAGCCTCTCGCTTCATTCCTTTGCATCAAGAATCTATATTAAGGACGTGGGAATGCGAAATGACCCGTCCAGGTAGGCCCTCTAAAGGCTTCCCTACTATCTACCAATGTGGCCGCTAATTACTTGAATCCACAGTCACCTAATTAAAATCTCTCGTTCACCACGTTCTTCCCCGATTCCAAGCAGAAAACGGCACCCGTGGAATCCCATCGAATGGAATCACGGTCCGTTTTCCACGATGATCGCACGCAACGCGTGGAAAATCACAATCACCAGCCCAGCTCATTGTTCCACGCGTGCAAAATCGAGCATCCTCGCGACTGTCGATTGTCGCGGGTGAAAATTACTTCAACCTCGAGGCGTTAACCTAATCGCGTTAACTCGCGACGTCATGCGCGAACGTCTGCCGGCCGCGAAAGTCGTGTTTGCGAGCGCAATTAGCCGTCGTCGTCGCGGATAAAGGACACGCCGGTTCGCGGAACCGTCGGCCAACGAATCTGCCCGTGGACACCGAGTTCCCGGAACTCGAATTCCGCGCGTAGACCCCGGCTCGAGCATTCGCCATCGTCGGTTCCAGTTCTGCTTGAAATAGCCCGCCGATTGCTCGCTGCTTGGATTCCCGTCACGTGCGGGAAACTATCGGCGTGCCCGTGTTTTTTTTTCATTCCTCGCCCTCACTCTCCCCGCGCACGAGGAAATTGTTCCAGCAGCGCGAGCGATCGACTTAGCAAACGCCGTGCCAATCGCATTCCCGACGCCGGATCGAGGGATACGTTGCCCGTGTTCGGCGACCGAGCGCCCATGCCACTCGCGAAATTGATCGTCGCTCTTAAATCGTTGACCGAGAATCGTTGCATCCATCCTTTGCCAGCAGGCTCCGCAGCTCCTCGGCGAAAAGATTCCATAACGCGCCGTGTCTTTCGATCCTCGACCCACTCCCACGCGCCTCTAGCGCTTCTCAAGTAACCTCAAGACACCGTCCTAGCATTAACACTGAAATAACATCGAATTCAGTATCGTCGGGCTGAAAGTCTCTGGAACCGCATGCCCGGGAATCCCTCCATGGCAGGAATGAAGCCAGAGGGCCATTTCGGAGCGAGCATAATTCACTTTGCATACCGGAAACGTTCAGCCTCTCTTCGGCTGACGCGCGGCACACGTGGGCGGCTCGCTAACGGTTCGGAAAGCCGAAAGCTCGTGTAGCGGTACGCGTCCCGAAATGGGACCGTCGACTCATCCGCGTGGAAGTGTCCGCGATGGATCGATCGCGTGGCCCACATTTCAGCCTCGATAATGCCCCGAGATTATCCGACCTCCAGCGCTCGAGCGGCGTCGCACGGTTGCGTCCGTGAGTCACCTGTGCAGGCCTTCGTTGTACGCGATCGTGAGAAAGCCGCTCGTTTCTGGCCGATTAGAATAGCTCGGTGGCTCGGCCGACAGAAGGTGTATACGTGTTTATTAAGCGGCTGGCGGCAGGCGAAACTGTGCGTCGAAGGGTCCCGCGCGGAACGATGGCCATCGGCGGCGTTGATTAATCGATGTCGCTGAGGACAACGCCGCGAGGTTGACAAACTGGTAATGATCGCGGGATGGAAGCGGTACCCGCGTAGACGGCAATCTCGCGACGGCGATCTCAGATCGCGGGGACGTCGGACGCGGTGGAAACGGCTCCCGTACGCCAGATGATCCTTGGCTGTCACCGTGACTGTGTGAAAGAGGTTACGGTGCCGTGTGTGCACGCGAAAACGAGCACGGCCTCGGGTGGCCGTACCGATCGCTTCCGCCTACGAAACGCTCATTGTCCGAGCTCGGGTATGATCTACTGTGCACGCGTGTCTGCGGTTAACTTTCGCGGGATACGGAATAACGCGTTATTGGTGGATGCCGCGGGGGAGAGCAGCGCGCGGGTCCTTTGCGAGCTGACGTTCCGCTAGAAAGCGCCTCGCGATCGGGATCGCGATGGGTGTTTTAAATCCTCTCGATAGCTGAATGGCTTTGTGGAGAAACTCCGGCGATTGATATTTTGATAGAAGACAGTGGGATCCTCGGTGCAAGTGTGCGCAGCTTCAGACGATTTTTCTTTTAGCTCGAATCGCTGGGAAGATAATATCCGCTGGTTGGGAGAAATACGAGCGGATGGGCGGCGTACAGGCATGTTTACAATCGCGCGATTGCGTCGCCGTTGCTACGGTCAGCTGCGCGTATCTTGACCGTAGACAGAAAACAAGGTGGACAACGGGATTCGCGTGGTTGCGTAACAGGCCGTGCGTGCGCGTGGTTCGCGCGGCTTTTCAAGTTTTTGCCGGTCCTCGGCCGGTCGCCAATCACGTATATACGGCGTATATACGAATCAGCAGAAAATCTACGGGGCGAGCTGAAACGCTCGCCATTTAGGGCCGGCCGCGACAAGTCCGTCATGGGCAGCCTGGGATTATCACAAATCAGACGGCATGCCCGGAATCTCGGGGCGATTTGTAACGCCATATAAAACGCCACCTCGGGGGAAAATCGGCTGTCCGTGATCGTGAAGCAGCGCGGGAAAGTTTGACAAATTGCCGACGGGAAATGGCAGGCTGCAGCAGCGTGGCCGCAGAAAACGGGGACGGATGCCTCGGTGTTGGGTTCAAGATTACAAGCTAAACTTGGGCGAGTAATTTTAACATGAACTTCAATTAGGGATCTTTTCCAGGGGCGGATTTGTATTTAGGCCAAGTAGACCGCAAATTTTGTTTGGGGGAAGCAAACTGCACTTATGATTATTCGCTTCATATGCGAATATAATATTAAACATAATTTAATAGAAAGGAACATTTTTTAATCTTCATTGTTTTGACTGGGTGGTCTTTAAATCCAAAGGCTGGAAGCAATTTTAAAAAGATTTCACTTCTTTTCATGTACCAAATTAGCAATAACTCATAAATGAGTTGTCATACTGAATTAATTTTAATTTCTCTCAGCTCTTTTAAATCAAAATATTCGATAATTTTGCATGGAACTCTCACGTTTCATCTCCGAATCCACTTCTGATCGTTTCTAATTTTAGTGAAAGAACTTCAATGTATTGTAGTTAGATTGTGGATGATATGTTAGAATCTAAGGTGTTCCAAAGTATTTCTTACTCGAAGTAGTGGTTTATAAGTTCCTCGAAATCGCGAAATGGTCGCCCAAAGACACAGGAGAGGCACGTCGTAAATTAATGCCCGATGCGCCCAGCATTTCGAGACAGGACTCTCCGAGGCAGTTTTATTGTCGGCCGACAGGCGTTTAACTTTACGAGCCAGCCACGCCAACGTGTACGCTCTACATCTCCTGCTCCACCCTGCCACCCCCACGCTGTTGTTCGGCCAGACGTCCTAGGTAGAGGCATGCTAATTCTTGTGACGCGCGTGACATTAAATCCTGACGTTTAATTCGTTGAAGAGCGCGTGACCTGCGCGGATTCTTTGTATGGAGTGGACGTCCCTTCGTGCCAGATATGTCTGGCGGAACCTTCGTTGAAAAGAACGATTCTGCGCGGTTCAACACGTGTCTATTTGTTACAACTTTGCCAGCTCTGCGAGTTGGTCCTGTAAGGAAGTCACCAGAATGGCTTGCCTTTCCTGGGCGAATTTCTTATCGTCGAGAGATCTACTTCTGATGAAGCTCCTTTCTCAAGCGTACACTTGATCCCTCGCGAAAATGGTAACCATCGTATCCTCCGAGTTCGTCCCATTAGCAGAATACTCGGTACAAGTGGATGCTGTAGGGTAATTATTAAATTTCTTGGAGACTTTCTTAGGCTAACTAGGCACGGATAGATACTCGAGTGTTAAGCAAGTAATAGAGCTGAAATTATCACTGTATGCACTTATGCAGAATCTTGATTATGAAACGGCAATGAAACTTGTCAATACCTAACAAGTCTGCAACTTCCCCAATCAACTGGAATAAAGACGACGCTATTAAAATCGCTCGGACACCGTTTCATCGTGCAGTACCGGTTGCAACGACTGAACACAAGCCGTCTAGGTGTCATAAACGGAGCCCAGCTCCCCAGAGGCGCGCTCGGTCAGTCTATTAGAAGCAACCAAGTGAAATTATTCGCTAAAACTCGCGATCGAACGGTAAAAAGCTTGACTAGCAAGGAGATAAATCTCGGGCCAAACGATCGGGCCACCGGGGTGGATGTTTCATCCATGGCCGATGTAGAATAATATTCACCTATCGTTTCCAAGCGCTATACAGCCATTAAATCATCGCGAAGGGAAAAAAGACGCGAAACGTGAAAAAGAGTCTCCTTGACATCTACCTACAACTTCGAATTCCTGGCGCCTGACGCTAGCAGAACCGATTCCATCGCGATCGGCTTACGTAACTCACCACTCTGTTTTCTGCTGTTTACAGTCCTTCTTCGGCCGGACCTACAACAACCTGGGCAGCATATCCGAGTGCAAGAACGGGGGAGTGTGCGTGATCAACAAGAAGAACCGCACCGCGTGTAAAGCGTGCCGACTGCGCAAGTGCCTGATAGTCGGGATGTCCAAGTCGGGCTCCCGGTACGGGCGTCGATCGAATTGGTTCAAGATCCACTGCCTGCTGCAGGAGCAGACCAACGGCGGCCAAACCGTGACCGTGACGCCGGGTGCAGGGTCGCCTTTCGGACCAGGCTTCCTACCAACGTTCCTGCCCCAGCCACAAGTCCAGCAGAGTAGCGGGATATACAAGGACGCGAAGGACCGCGCCTCGCCTAGTCAGGAGGACCTGGCCCTTCAGTCGCACTTGCTGCACGTGGCCATGCTGAAGCAGGAGCGCGACAGGGGCCAGAAGTCTCCGCACCCCGACGACGTGGCGCTTCAGAACCAGCTGCGCCTGCTAGCGTGGCAGAAGGAGCGCGAGAGGGTCAGCGGTCACCACCACCAGCAGCCCCCAGGCACGCCACCGAGGGACACCACCCCGCCGCCTTTCTACAAGCAGCATCAACAGCAGCACCCTGGCTCCCCGATGTTCCCCATGAACTTCGCTCAGAAAGACACCGTCTGCGTGCCGTCCAGCCCGTCAGACGTGTTCCGACCGTTTCTGCCGACGTATAAGAGGACAGCGGACACCCCCAGTGACAGCGGTGCGTCGTCGGTAGACGGCGGCGACGGCCAGGACACCGAGTCAAGGAGTAACTCGGCGCTGAGCTACTTCAAGGCTAGCGCCGCGTCCCCTACTCTCTCCGAGCGCGAGTTCCCTCCCAGGAAGATCAACGCCACGGTCACCCTGACGACGGGCTATCACCCGCATCACGGTTTGGGCCTGGTGTACCCGCCACCCGGCTTGGTCACGCCAGCCACGTCCCAGCACTCGCCCAGGGGCGGTGATCTGTTGTTGGTAAGCCCAAGTCCAGGCGGCCTAGCCGTGGAGCAGGACGAACCTATCGATCTTAGCGTGAGATCGAGCAGAAACTCGCCGCGGCCCAGTCAGTCGTCGGAGGAGGACAACAGGACGATCGTGAACGAACGCGACCGCCACAGCCCCGCGAAGAAGGAGACTACCACGAAGAGCAAGCCGCTGGACCTGACGCTGGGAGTGAAGAGGCCGGCGGAGTTACCGTTGTCGTTGTGAGGCCCCTGGCGACCTGGCAGGCCCACAACGGGCTGGTCCCGAGTTTTTGCGCGCCAGTGGGTGCCGCAGAGTCCTCCGTTGACGCGGTGAACTCGAGGGAACCGACGGATGGAGTGTGAAACGCGATGGTCGTCGGCTCTCTGAGCGCGCAAGGTTGGAGGAACGGAGGCAGACCGGAGCGAGTGGGACACGCTCAAGGGTCGTCGGAGCGATCATTCGCGTGGCGAGAGAGGGCACGAGGTGATACTTGCGGGGTAACGATCAACGCCGCCACGAAAATGTGTTCAAATCTGTACATAGGTGTCGCCCGATTAATTTATTACGGTAGTGGCTAGAACCCGAACGGTCTGATCGAATTATTGACACCAATCGGTTGCATCGCGAGTTCTACGCATGGACGCGTTCTGAATAGCATAGTCTTCTGTATAAAGAGAACCGGGAGTCGCGGATATAATGGCCAGTAGTTGAGTGCCTTAATATAATATATTTATATAAATATTCTATATCGTATATATATGTATACTACGAGCGGACCGCGGAGGATCTGTGCAGCTACGTCTCGATCCTTCGAACAGTCGCGTGTGTTCCCATCTCTGTCGTACATCGGAGCGTCCGGGCGCGGAGAAGGCAGAGACGCTGGGAAACGTGCTCCTTGCGTATCCGCGACCCTGCCACGACGAGAAGGCCAGTAAATAAAACGACCGAGAAGAGAAGTGACGTCACGTCGGTGAATAAAGCAAGCGTACATCTTGTAAATACGTTACACGGGAGGGAGGGGAGGGTAGGGGGGGGGGAAGAGTCGTCTGCGAATCACAATATCGCTTCTATGCTTCCGCTTGGTGTACGACCTCTCGGCTGGCGTAAAAGATGAACATTTCTCTGTGTTCTTTCTTCTATTTTTTTTAACTTTCATTCTTCTCTTCTTTCTCATCATTTTGTACATAATAGCGTGTAAGCGGTGAAGTACGAGCGGCCAGTACCTAAACGTATCGCGAGATTAAATATTTTTCGTTTAATCTACACGTCTCTGTGTGAGTTCTTGCAACTCCCTTTCCGCTTCACCTCCTTGTCCCAAGATGAACTCCTACGCAGTGGGTTCCACAGTGGAACCACGTAATGACAATAACTGGACATGGCAATTACTTCTAAACGGTTTGGACTTTCAGCGTAAAAATTTGCACACTTTCAATTCATGTTAAGTAGAATAACGGATTTAGAAAAAAAATTGCAATCCTTCTGAGCTTTCTTCAAATAACGAGGGAACATCCCGAACCCGGAAATTCAAAAAATTCTGAAACTTTGTGAATATGGAGGGAATTTCCTCCTGATTACAACGCAATTTTTGTTTGCTACCCAAATTCACTCTAAGGGCGTGTAATTCACCCCTGAAAATCCGGTTATTCTTCGATTTTGTGTTATAACTCGTGAACTATAAGATAATTTTTTTTACCAAATGATAGATCTAATTAAAAGAAGTAACTTGTGCCTTGAAACTTTTTTTATCTCTTACAGTTCCCGAGTTATAACATAAAATCGGAAAATAGCCAAATTTTCGGTGTTTAATTCACCCCCTTAGAATGAATTTGGACAGCAAACAAAAATTGCGTTGTAATCAGGAGGAAATTCCCTCCATATTCACAAAGTTTCAGAATTTTTGGAATTTCCGGGTTCGGGATCTTACCTTGTGCCAAATTTCTAATGCTACGAACACTTAATAAAGATTTAATGAAGGTATAGAACATAATTCCAACACTTCAAATTTTGGCCGATGACCAGATAAATACGGCATTCTCGTCCCACTGTGGGACGTGCGGTAAGCTGCGTTCCCGCGCGTGCAATGGAAAGGTGAGATCGTTAAGTCTGAGTCATTTAATTTTACTATTAGTTATTTCAATTTTCAATTACGATATCTTTCGGAGCTTCAGCTTCCACTTAAAAGGTCCATAAATTCAACAATTCGGTCATTCACTGGTTGCTTTACCCTTGTTTTAGAAAAAAGTTTCGCTCTTTTTTTCTACAACCGAACAGCAAATGGTTGTGGATTGTATGTTTACAGGCATGATTCTCGTTACATCGTTATTTATAATCGATCGCGAGGCAGAAGATCTCACATTGTCCCTGCCAACCTATATACAGCGACTCACCGGTCTGCCGACATTAATCAGTTTGCAACAGGAAGCGCGGGATCGTTGCAAAATCGCAGAGTTACGGATACCTGCCCACGCGGCTGACCTTGGCAGGTCGAACGTTCTTTCCACGTCCGGATCGCACGTGAACGGTTCACCTCTCTTCCCCTTCGTCGCCGTACTCGCTCGGAGTCCACGTGACGCGCGTCTTCAGCCAGCGTCGATTATCGATGCTAATCAACCGTGGTTTTATGCCGCGGCGCGATAATAGCTTTACGTAAGCCGCGAATGCCAGACTGCCGCGGATCGTCCAATTCCGCCGTAAAACCCGATGCCGGGGCGATCGCGTTTTACTGCGCTCTAAACTCATCGAGCCGCGTTTTATTGCCGCCCATAATTCACCGTATCACGGCCCATATATCGGATCATTCATTTCGCGCGTAATATATACGCGACGCCCGGATAAGGGGCCCTCGCGGTAGGTATCGGCCGCGAGGGAACTGGCGCGACCGAAAAAATCGCTGCGCCCCAGTCGATCTGTCGGGCCACGGAACGTGGGGTCTGCACCTTAGGTCGCGTTCCCACTGCCAAGAAGTATACTAGGTACTTACTTTCAGGATTTTGAAGTTTCTTCTGCTTGAAGAAACTCTGGCGACTGGATTTAAAAATGGCGAATTATAAAAATAATTCATTGCTAGCTTAACGAGAAGAATTAAATAGAATTTTATCGTGCTCCCTTTCGAAAGAACAGTAGATATCTTGAACATGAAATCCATAGAACAGTTACAGGAAAAACGCCCAGGTGGCAAATCTTCTGAGGAGTCCATTTAGGGGGGAAATTGAAAAAGTGGTTAGTTACTAAAAACGGGTTCGGTCGTAGTAGCGTAGAAAAAAATATAGGGTAAACCAACCAGTAATTGACCGCATATTAGTGAGTGACCATTAGGCAAAGAAATGTCAATTATAAATTGAAAAATATTATATGTTTATAAATGGAATATAGTTGCACTTTTAATATATCCCATATTTTTAGTTACGCGTATTAAGCAAACATTAATAAGTACAATTCTTATTAAAAGTATGTTGCCATTTACTGGGCTTCTACATGTTTTGCATCTTATAATCTTTTTTTTTAAATTACAATAAGAATAAGTAATTATTTTTATAGAAACTTCAAGAAAAATAGATTTAAATGCAATGTCAACAGTTGTTTTGTTGTTATACGTAAATATATTCAAGTATTAATCTCAAAGGTCCATAAATTCAACAATTCGGTCATTCACTGGTTGGTTTACCCTAGTGTTTTTGATAAAATTATAATTGTTTCAATGATGGGGCCTCCGAAGGTCCAAAGTCCCAGGCCACAACTGCTCAGCGGCCGCCCGTTAAATCCGCCACTGAACACTTAGAAACAGGTGTCAATATACTTTCGAGCATGGTAAGAGCATCGTCACTTGCTTCCGCGCGTCCCAGGGTGTTCCTGGATCAACGTATTTGCATTCCACTGGAATCGACCCCTTTCAAGGATCTGCAGCGCTCGCCGCGACAAAATGTCGCGGCGATGTACAGGTACCCTTACGGGACCGTTGCGCGCACGTACATGGACCGAACGCGGATCGCATTCGCGAAGCAGCGGAGCAGTTGAACACGTACTACGGTACCGTGTAGACCACGGCTATCCAGGATAACAAACGGGCGAGACTCGAGCCAATGCGTCAGTCCGCAAGCGACTGGTTGCACCACCCGGGCAATAAGCAATCGCTTACACCCGTGTCATGACTCTATGCATGAGTTGGGCAACGACTGGCGCACGCAGGACGATTTTGCCCCGGTTCGAGATCCGTTGCCACGGCCTCTCGCCGAGTGAAATATCGACGGGGTTACCGGTTAGGGTTCCAGAGATCGGCGCTGCCAGCTCGAGCCGCGCTGCGGGAGAAACTGGAGCGATCTAGATCGAGCGTGCCCCTAATGGGATGTTCGTTCGTGCTTTCCAATTGCATTTCCATTGAAATACTACCCAGGTAGGTGTTCTGTGCTGGTGGTACCAATACATTTCGACGATCCCGCGATATAAGAACTGTCATGATCTAGCCTTCTTCTCACCAGCACGGTGGGTTCATTTGCACAGGACCAAAGCAGATAGAAACAATACGTTACCGAAGCTTCCGAGTCGACGTGCAGGTGTCCTTTAAAGTACCTACAAGCTGCCGTGCACGATGCCAGGGGCTAATGAGACGAGGCGATTAAAGAGCGGGAATGGAGACAGTGACAGGTTCATTTGCACAAAGGAAAAAACAGATGGGGGACTGGTGCATTGCTGAAATTCTCCGAGTCGCCGCGGAAGACCTTTAAGACGCGCAGGAGACTGGCCGGAGAGATCGCCAGTCGCTACCTTTCGAGACCCCTTTACTCTGCCGCGGCCGAGGGAAGCTCCTCTCCGAAAGGAGAGACGCTCGGTATAAAATACGCGAGCCGGCCAACATAGCGCACGGGAGCTGGATGTCAACAGCTCTCCAGGGACCTAGAAGATCGTCGCGTCCCGAACGCGGACACGAGGAGCCATTGATCGACCGTTTTACTCGCGTTCTACGCGGCTCGAATAAGAAGTCGCGGTGCACCGTGTAAACGCAGCCTCGGGTCCCGTGTCCGGACATTTTTTCCTCCGTCCCAGCGAACCAGCGATCGCTTAAAGGGAGAGGGAGAAGCGTAATGAGAGAATTAATTGATTACGCGCAGCCGCAACGGTGAGTAACGAGCCACGTCCTCGCGTGATTATTAATTCACAAAGCCATCTTGTGACGCGCGTGGTACCGCTCGAGTAGCTACGAGGAAACCGCGATCGGACGAGATTTTTCTTTCGTCCGAGGACCCTTGAGTCTCCACGGGGACTCGAGTGTTTGTATCGGAAGTGGCATCGAAGGTTAAATTCTAATGCACCGTGCGCACTTGCTTGCGTAATCGCAGTTACTGAAAGGGTTACGCGTGGACTTCGATTCCTTTGGAATACTAGAAGCCACTAAATGAATCTCGAGAGTCCTCTACCTCGAGCCACCGTCTTATCAAACTCTAAAGTACCTCCATTCAAAGTTTCCCTTTAAAGTCGACTATCTCGATAAACATAACTGCCCCATCTGCTTCGCTAAATAAGTGAATCGCGTCCGAACCGGACGACAAAATGCACGCACGTGCGTGGCGATACCGCCGCGGCCCGCCCATAATTGCCCAATAAAATTATCCTAATGGCGTGGCCTGGTCGAGCGAGAGGAAATCGCGCTCGTTTATGCTCGCTTGGAGATACGACTGTCCGTACTCCCTTCGCTTTTGCCAGGAGGGACGCCATCCGCGGAGGATAAAAGTGCCGAGTGAAAGCCGTGGTCCAGAAGATGGTACCATAAAGAGGGATCGACGGGGCAGAAATCAGCGACGGGACGCGCGTCCCCTCGATCCAGATTTCGATAGTCAAAAGGGAACGACGGTTCGAAACTGGTCCAGCGCGTGGTACGACTTCCTGCATGCCCATATAGGTACGCGTGGCGCGGCCGAGGACGATCCCGAGGAAGAGGAGACCGTTGGGTGCAGCCGCGACGCTGCTCGCTATCCTCGTGGCAAGAGGGGGACATAGGGGGGGCAAGAGGGGTAGGAACGGAACCCTGGCGTGCACGGAGAGCGTTAGGGGTTAACGAGGGCCGATCGTGCGATCGGTCGATCTTTCCCAAGAGGCAAGACGGCCCAATTAGAAGGCACGTAAAAGCCGGGCGCATAATCAGCAATTTGTATTGTTGAAGTATAAGGTTGCTCTCTGAACGGAGGAATCTGGACCTCTCTCTCCTTCCTCGTCTCCATCCTCTCCGTCCCTCTATTCTGGCGTACTCTCTTCCCTCGGCCTCTCTCTAAGAATCCCCCTCTCCCAGTTCACGGAATAACTTCATACGCCTCGGACCGGCCAACGGTACGAAGAGGAACACGTGGGAGTAGGGGGGATGGCACCTGATTAAGCTATGCAATCGCCAATTATCGGCAATTTGATCCGGTTATAACTCAATTTAAAGTAATTGGGCCGCGTCGAGAGCTCGCATCTCTTTGGATCCCCCGTCTCTCTTCCTCCCCCTCTCGTCCCTCCCTTTTCCAGCGAGCGTGTGCAAGCAGACGCTGACGAGCACACCGGCGGGCGAGAGAGCACGCGTACACGCGCGGATGTAACCGAGGGAAGAGGAAGACGTCGCGAGGCTCGCGTTTAACAGGCCCTCGGTCGCTTTTAGCGCCCTTCGGTCATCGTAAATTGCCGATCGACCAGCGGGAACGTGCACGCCGGCCCGCACCGGCTGTTCCTCGGGAGGAAAGAGGACTCGCGATGCGTACCACGGTCCTCGAGCATCCCCGACATGCTCTCGATGCAACCCGGCACTTAGCCGTAGAAAAATGAAACGTCTTATTACTGGCGTCTCGTTTTACGCCCGCCGCCACGAATTTTCGGGCCAGATTGCCGATCTGCCGGACCACGATCGCCATCGATCGTGGTACCCCGGTGGAACTAATCGGAAGATCGGTCTCGAGTCCGCGTCAGGTGCACCGGGGGTGAACATTGTTTCAGGATTCACCGGGCATCGTTAGTTTTCGTGAAACACTGTGGCTCGTAACGAATCGTGTCTAAAGCACTCTGTTCCCCGCGGTACAGATCTAATCATATGCAGGATGATTTATAGGCTAGGCTCGTACCATCCGACTCCTCTATCATTTCTAGTCAGAGGATCAATTTCGAATTCACTGTCGAGCACTTTATTACGTATCTCGGTACCTCTGGGATCCTCTAAATTTTCGCTCGTTTCGCGGGGAATCGTGGACCAACCTCGGCACGCGTCCCGCGATCGAGGCCTCGTCCCTCTTCCTCCCTCCTTTCGGCTTCTCGTTCTCGATCGTGGCACGGGTTTCGCAACGGAACGCGGATCGAGTCGGCCCCCGGGATCGTTATGTCTGCGGCCGGTTCGCACCCGTTGACAAATTTGACAAGACACGCAATCGATCGCTCTTAACCGGCGCTAATCGATACAGCGATCGGTTCATTAGGCGGATCAGGTTCGTTTCTCCCTGCGGCCGGCCGGGATCGAGCGCAACCGATATTGGCTTTTCGATCACGTCGGCTCTCACGGAAATCTCACGATTGCGCCGCGCCACCGGCTTCCCTCTTCGCCGATCTCGCGCCTCGATCGATCTCCCCTAGACCGAGATCCGCGGTAGCCGTTTTCCGTCTATCCTCCGCTGCGAAACAAGGTCGCGTCAGCCATGTGCACGGGAACACGTTGAAAGTTAAAAGCTCGGTGAATCGTTTTTCGAGAAACCAGTCGCTGTGACAACATTTCACTTGATTTGGGGGTGCATTGCGTGGTTATTTCTGCTTCTTGCTCCCTTCTTTACGCTTTGGAATAGGGAGTTACTTGGAAACTGGAGTTTTGAGGATCCCCAGCGCGGTACACGCGTTGCCCGGGGTTCAAACGTTCGCAATTATCCAATTGCCCGTGGTGGTGGTTCGTGCAACGCGCTTTTTCCTCAACCGCGGGCCATTACGTCTATGTTTGCACGCGCACGTGCACGTTCCAACGCGAACGTGACTGCAGGGGCGCATAGTCGGTGTCTACGTGTCGTGAACCTCGCGAGGATCTGGGATGAATTCGCTCAGAGGGTGAGTAAGGAACGTCCCACCTGACTTGGACGGACCCTTGGCACATTGTTACGTAAGTCGCCATATGGGCAGACTCTGCGGTCTAAGCTTTCTTATTACTGAGTAACTATCGAAAAGGAGTGAGACCGCTGTGAACTTGAAAGTAATAGAAACTTAAAGAATCAAACGATGGAATGATAGAAATTTATAAACAGCAGATCTCCTGAACGTTCCATAAAAGACATCTGTTCATGTGAAAGAAAAGAACCAAGATGTGGAATATGTACCACGCGAAGAAACAACTCCACTCGACTTTCGATTTTCTCCACGCTAATTGAGTTTCCTCGTGAATTCGTTAATGACGCCGTGGTGCACACGCACGCCCGCCACGGAGATGGCTTCATCGCGCTTTCACGCAGCATCGTCCGCGTTTCCGTTGCGCCGGTGGTAGCATCTGGTTACTTCCCGATCGAAGGTGCGCGGGGAGCACGACGTACACGCGGAGAAACTTGATCCGTCGGAGGAGAAGTAATTATTAATGAAGATCCGAAGGACCCGACGCACTGCCGGAACATTCTTCATCGTTCTCCTCTCCTCTTCCTGATCCGGCCCCGTCCGCCTCTCCTCCACGCAGCCAGTGGAACGCGTGTGCGTGGTATCTCGTGGAAATCGAAGCCGCCGCTTTATCACGTGGAAACGCGGCACTCGTGCGACTCCGTTCCAATCGGGTAGGCGCTAGAAACGCTAACTAACCATCCGATTTTCCTGAACCGGACGATGAATGTTTTGAAGCGGGACTCGAGATGCCGGGCCCCCGATAACGCTCCCCGTCGCAGCTAGTGGGCCTCGTCAAACGGTACGCCTCCGTCTGGTAGCTGACAGCGCGATATTTTTCAAAAGCGCCACGAATTCGTCGCTCGTTAGCGTCTATCACGCGGTCCCTCCGTAATCAAGGGCTGCTATAGGTTACCTGGGTAGATTGGACTCAGCGAGGTGCTGCGTGCGACGATTAGTTTCCTCAGTTCAACGACAGGCGAGCAACTTCCCCGTGGGGCTACGGCTGGAGCGCAGTTCCTATCCGTCGCTAGGCGCGAGGCAATTTCCCTGAAACCCCATTAACCCTTCGGAGATGAACGACGAAGGGGCAGAGGAAGGCGGCACGACGGTTTCCAGAGAGGGATAAGGACGGACAGGCGCGAAGGGGCCGAGGGGGAGGGACGTGGAAGATCGCACTTGTCGCTTGCCAGTTCCTCGGTGCATCTCCGCGCGATGCGCCGAGCCTCCAACACAGCCGACCGCGCCGTCGAGTGTACGAAGGGCGAAGGGAAAGGTGAATAAAGGGGCGGTAGGGGGGGAGGAGGCCCTGGCGAGGCGAAGGGGTCACAGACGCTTATGTAAACCATATAGAAGCACACACTATCTAGCAGCGGGCCGTTTATCTAATAATATTATGGTGCAACGCCAGCGCATCCCATAACAGGCACGCGGGATGCACCGGCCGCGATGCATATAGATACACTTAGGGCCGAGCTTATACGCCTTCGCCGGGCTAATACTCGTGCACAGGCCGAGGCCAGCGCAAGGTGTGCGTCCCATGGGGGTGTATGAGCACTTGTACAGATACTATCGCCAGATATTTCGCCAGATAAAGAGTATACCGCGATATCATCGCCGTGGAACCGATGCAGTTTACGCGTCGACGTCCAAAGTTAATCGAGGGGTGGGACCCGCGGGGGACGGGCAATTCGTTTGCGCTCCTTTTCGAGCGGATTCTCCAAGTTTCTTTTATCCGCTGTGTCTGTGCGCAGAAGAATGCTGACTATTGGGACCTTTAATCGAACCTCGGTATCCACCACAGTCTCTGCCCGGCCTTTTCGGTAGATCGGTCGAAACTTACGGTTATAACCGTCCAAGGATCAAACTTGTCCACGCGCAGACGTTGCGCGAAACTATTCCCTCGATGTAATCCGCTTTCGATCGTTAGCGTCGAAATTACGAGGCGTTCTATTAGAGGCGGAGGCATGTAACTTTGTAACCGAGCCGTTTTAACCGGGAACTCGCGGCGACGCGACTTACGAGCCGCGTAAATTACACGTCCGGCGATGCGGCGGCCCCAATCCTCTAAGTCATTACACGGGAACTTACGACCGTCGAAACTTCACTCGCGCGGGTCTCCAGCGCTCCGCGGCGCGAGCACGATCGTTGAGCAGCGCCGCGGAACGACCGGGCAGCTCGCTGTTGCGATCTTACGATCCGCGGTATCCCAGCGGACGATTCGCCTCGCGAGGAATCGATATACATGCGAGCCGCTCGCGGCGAAATGATTTGCGAATTGCGAATTTATGAACTATTAAGCGGCGAGTAGTTAGAAGCTGTCCAACCACGCTGGGGGATAGGCGCGAGTGCCTTATCGATTCCGTGGCAGGTATCTCGGGAATGCTTGAGCGCCGATCGTAAAGTCCACTTTTTCACTCGCGGGCTTTTTCTCTGCGCAAGCTTTCCGTATATCCCGCGCAACGCGTTTGCCGCGAAATGCATATTAGGAGGGACGAGCGTTTCTGGACGGTTTTACACTGCGCTGGGATTTTGTTATTCTTTTCTGGGACTGGTTCTTCTGCGTTCAGGCTTTGCTGAATTGTAATTGACTTATTTATTCTTCTGAAAGATTGCCATTAACAATGGCATCAGGTGAGTTTGCCTGCTGGCGTTATTTTATGACCATTTCGAATCTCCTGCGAACATGATCTTGCAATTAAATCATCCTCCGCCGCAGAATTCCTACGCTCTCTCTGAAAATATCTTCGCCGTTTCTGACTAAAATGGGCAAATACCGTCTGGGCCAGGCACGGTGCTCAGATTCGCCAGGGCTCCCACTCCATTTGCATTCTGCGAGCAGATTAAAGACACCGACGGTTCTAGCTGAGAGCAAATATAGGGGCCTAGGAAACGAACGCGCGTGATAGAGCGCAATTACCATACCATTTCTCAGTGTTC
Organism: Andrena flavipes; assembly: GCA_963971345.1. Lineage (NCBI taxonomy): Eukaryota > Metazoa > Arthropoda > Insecta > Hymenoptera > Andrenidae > Andrena > Andrena flavipes. The sequence goes on from OZ020480.1 coordinate 47,503,410, forward strand.
GTTAGCGTGTCGAAATCGTCAAAGTTGGGAGCACTCCTGTGGGGTTCGGGAAGGGAGACGATGAGAGGAAGATGGACCGTGATTCTGTAAAGGAGCCGTGTTTCTACAAAGTGGAACGGATAGCTTTAACGGCGGCACGCGTGATTGCGGGCGATCGCGCGTCCTCTACTTTAAAGGTTAATGCCTGGACGTTGGAAAAATGGAGGGATTAATGCGTCGCGTGTGCTACTGGTTGCGTGCCCGATGACCATTCGCGGTAAGCAGCAGGGGAAAACGAAGACGGTGCTCGTGGGTAAATCGGCGTAAACACGCGTGCAGAGAAATTCGACGCGGATCAAAACTATCGGGAGGTTTATTAGGGAAAATGGTATTGCTGGCCGGTAGCTATAATCGGATCTACGCCAACATCAACCCGATTACGGGCTACCGCAGGCGAGGTATAAGGTAGACCTAATATGTTATGGTAGCTCGTGCCATACGAAGTGAAATATCAACTTTGTGAAACTTCGATGGTTTTGTTGCGTTATGTTACATAAGGTGACTGTGGGAAGTTATTCAGAGCAATTGCCGCAGCTGGTAAGTACTGACTAGAAGTACGACATTCTTAGACTATTAATGCTTCGCATCATAGGTTACAATTCAGACTTCACAATCCATACATAACAGCCTACATTCCACAGCCTACATTTCATAGGTTACACTTTTCAGACTATACTTCATAGTCTACAATACACAGCCCACAACTTTACACTTGACACTTGACAACTCACAGACTATACCTGCGTCATAATTCACACTTCACACTCGTGGACTCAGATTTCGTACTTCACTGTTTATAGTTGATACTTTGCAGTATATAATTTACACTTTAAATTACACACTACACACTTCACACTTCACACTGTGCTATCACACAACACAAAGTCATTCCTGAAACTGTAGCAAAGCTGCAGACTGAAATGTAGCGCAAAAAGCGCAACAAAGTTATAAGTTGCTGTATCCGTAAAAAAAATATTTCGCCCCCTAACTTCTCTTGCAGGTCCAGCGTGAAAATTTGCTTCTCTTGCAAGTGCAGCAATTCGAAAACCGCTTGTTCCGAGAGTGGCTGATTTTCGCGCTGCACCTGCAAGAGAAATTGCGAGACGAAATTGTCGGTTTTGTACAATGCAATTTGAAGCAAGCGTTTGTGAATCTCTGCACCTGTAACAATGTTGCAAACGGAATTTTGGCACCTCACGGAATCGCAACAAAGTTGCAAACACAATTTTTCTTTCTCAAACGCTGAAATTATATTTTCAACATTGTTGGGGAAAAATTGTCATTTGCAACCTTGTTGAATAATTTGTCATTTGCAACTTGGTTGCGTTTTCGCGGGGCGACCTTAACCCTTCGTTGACACACCTTTTTTGATCAACTTTGACATACCTGGATGGCTCACACCCAGAGCAATTTTTATCCAAAGAATTCAATTATTATGAAAAAACACATTGGTCAATTTCAAGGTCTTTAGAATGTATTCCAATAAATTTTTTACTGATATTTTATCACAGTTTTTGTAAAATAATTCTGGATTACCACATGTCGAGAAAAAAACGAAGGAAATCGTAACAAAATTGTAACTTTTACAAATTTCAATATTAGAAGCTAAAAATCTACAGAGTTGATATTCTGATATAATATTTTGAGAGAAAAAATAGTTTGTAGTCGGCTTTGAAAAAAGATATTTACAGTCGCGTCGGAAAATAAGTTGACACTCTTTAAAATTGCATAACGTTTTTAAAATTGGTCCAAACGACTTGAGTGGTTTTTTTTTTTTTAGAAGCCGTGTAGCGTGGAATGTGAATGGTGAAGTATGAGCTACGAGGTATGGACTGTGAAGTGTGTAGTGAAAACAGTAAATTGTGAAATAAAGAATACAGAGTATGAAGTATAAGTTTCAAAGTGCAAAGTGTGACCTATAGTTTGTTTCTCATTACAAAGGTAAAAATTATAATACAGTAGGTACAACTACACAGGAAGTCTGAAATTTCTTTATTCCGCCTTCATCCCCCTACCCGCGCCTTCTCCTTTTAATTATTCCCCCTTTAACACCATACCTCGAACGTTGAGCGTTGCACGCGCGGCGCGTCGATCCGTCATAAACGTAACTCAATTGTACAGCGTAAAAATGGCCCCGCGGGCCGTAAAGATCGATGATCCGGCGTGCAAGTCGCCGCACGCTTCATCTTCACGCACGAGCCGGGACGCGGATCGAAGGAGATTAACGTGGGGCCAGGTGACGGACGCGCGAGGAAGAAAAGCGAGAAGAAACGGCGACGCTCGTCGTGCTTATCGAGCGGGAAGAAGGCCCCGCGACTACGAGCGGACTTAATTACGCCCGTTCGTTCCCTCCGCGCGTCGTTACTCGCCCGCAGGGATTTGCCGGTTAATTTATTAGCGGCCGGCTCGTCGTGCTCGAAATCGGGAACGATTCAACGTCAACGTCGCGCGCTAACCAGTCGCGATGGCAAATTGTTTCGCCTTCGATCGTGCCTCTCCATTGTCAGCCGTTCAATTATCGCCCTGACTGATTTCAGCGAATTAATTGACCGAACCGTTGCGCCACCGGCCTGCTGGAATCGAGCCGCAGAGAAATAATCCTGATTGCATTTGAAAAGCCGCGCTCGCGGCACAAAAACGCGGGATTATGCGACCAGCGACAGGGGATAGTGTTCACCGACGGGAGAAGATGCTGAAATTCATTATAAATCCCACGTGAAACGTGCCGCGGATTAATTAGCTCCTATGTCTATGCGTACGAATGTATTGCACGATACGATGACGTTGGAGATACAAAAGATAGTTCTATGGATACCCCGTGATGGAGTGCTGGGGTATGAACTACGTATAGTTGCCGGGCTTTTCTCTCTTATGATAATGTGAATTAAACATCGTTTAATGCTAAACGCCGCTTTCGATGGCTAATCTACGATCTTGATTTGCGAGTCAAATGCGAGTGGATAATGGAGGATGCACAGATGATGGAGGATATTAAGATAATGGGCGAGATTGACGATACACGGTGAGGGTTAATTCGTCGATGACTTACGGGGCCCGAGTGAAAACGTTATTACGTATCGACGAAGGCAGCGAACGATCAGAACTATGTTTTCCACGTTCGCGACTTAATTAGATGGCGAGGTGACGTTTGTCCGTCAATATAATGCGAGTAAAAACCTGTAGAAATAAAATTGAATTCTAATTTGTTTAGCTCTGAACTATCTATCCCTTAAAACCAACAAATCCACATCGCAATTAATACGCACATACTCACCCCTAGTTGGACCACTCGCCGAACAAGCAACATCGAATCACCTGCGACCACGGCCCAGCGGGATGAAGCAATGTAGCTAATCTCGGGGAAAAGGGGAAGAGGAAGAAAGGCCAACGGTACAAGAATAAACGCGGCGCGTTTCGTAACGTCGATCGGATCAAGACGATACAAAGCCCTCCGCTGATTTCCAATGGTAAAGTTCCCCCGCGGTCGTAACAAACGTGACGTTCCCCGCCACGGCCGTAGAACCCGCGGTTCAAACGGCAGTGAACGAGGACGCTAAGGAGATCGAGCCACGTACCCCATGAATATTTAGGGCCCTGTACTCCCGCAATGGAGTATTTATTCCCGGTCGCCGGTTTTATATCACTCAGCCGGAGGGGAGAGGACGGGGAAGATATCCAGGCCTCGCGGTATACGTCCGCTGACTGCCGGCTCCTCAAAGGAGGCTTTCCCGATGGGGGATCCATGCGCTCGATCCCCGAGATCGAGTTTCACCGTCCACCGGTCCCGATCCGCTTGAAATATCGCCGGGATCCAGCTACCGATCACCGATACGAGGCAATCGACGCGCTGCTAATCACGGATTACCTGCTATCGCAGCCAGTGCCTCACTGTTGGGCTCCTTCTCCTCGCGCGCGCTCTCATTGGCACGTGTGTTTCGACTGGCGACGAAAGGGATGCGGATTTAATGGGCCGATCGAGCGCGCGTCTGCTTGTCTTGTTAACTCCTTCCGCGCTGGATAACGGTTCAGGCTTGTGATCAGTTGCTGTATCCGCGGGAATTCTTTAATTAATTTTGCTCCCGAAGGGGTTCCGTCTTCCAGGCAATCCAGACCTCTAAGAATGCCGATTTTCATATCTACGGAGCAACGAAGGGGAAGGATATCGGAGGGTAAGAGCCGCAATCGACTCAACCTTTCGAACAGGTTGCTGAACAGTCATCGATAGCTTGAGGTGAGCCGCGGAATTACGATCGGAACGTTCACTGGCAACGAGCACTCGTAGGAAACGATTCGAGGCGTAAAGGGAAAAAGGCAAATAATATCGCACTGTCCTCGGTGCCTTTCACCGTGGCGCACTAATGCTACCCTGCGAGAGCGCGTGCACGCGTCCGCAGATGAAATTCAAATTCTCCGTCCCCGCGCCGTTCCAAACTACTAATTCCACGTCATTTCGTTGATGGACGAGACTCCTCGGCTGCGGCGGTGTGTTTCATCATTCGACACCTTCGAACCCGGCAACGAGACAGCTCCCTCGATATCCCCTGCACGCGAATGTCTCCCGACCAATGAAACTACCTTACCACGATCGGCTTCGACGAATCGGAGTTCCCTGACTAAATTCTCCACGCATTCTGGATACCACACTTTTTCTATTCCATATACTGTCTGAATAATTCTGTGACCGAGCAGTGAAAGGTCTCATTTCGGACTAATACCACTTACTTACGTACGTGGAAGTCGCGTATATTATACGTTATACTACTCGAAAGCCTTCAACTTTGATCCCAAACACTTTCAATCATCCCAGCGATACTCGCGTGCATCAATTCGAACGGAATACCCCGTAATGAACCAATCCGTGCAATGCAGAGGCAAGTGTTTTCAATTACACTCAAAACTTTCCCTCTATATCGGCCTATCTGTCACAGCAACAAATTTTCTTCTGCCTCTCTAGCTAAGCAGGGGCAGATTTGGAGAATATATTTTAATTCAAAAGAGTCGAGATAATTTTAAAATTAATTCAATAGGGCAACTGACATATGAGTTATTGTTAATTCGCTACATGAAGAAAAAGGGATTTTTTTTAATGTTGTCTCAAGCTACTGTGTTTAAACCTTTTCCAATTTTCTTTACCCACAATCTTTCGCTCCAAAAAATTTACCGTCCCTCGAAATTTGCCACCTCTCAAAACTTGTCGGTCCCCAAAATTTGCTGCTCCCCAGAATTTTTTGCCCCTGAAAATTTGTCGCATCCCAAAATTTGCGGCTCCCTAAAATTTGCCGCCCCCGCAAATTTGCAGCCTACTTAGCCTATCCACCAATCCGCCCCTGTGGATAAGGCTCTATCGGAAATCCCTTGAAGAATCAAGTAGACCACTGTAACCTCTAATAATCACCCACATCTTAGATGAAAGTTGATTTCGTCGATAACGTTATCGCCAGCGGCGTCTCGAGGCTTCGAAACGGTGCCGCGAAACTGTCGCAGGTCTGACCTTTCCAATCGACACGGTTTCCGCGATTTCTCGAACCGCGTTTCTAGACGACATCCGATGTCTGCGTTCCTCCCCCGCTTCCCCCGACCCCTTTGGCCAGAATCGTCGCAGCCCCGCGCTCGATGTATATCTAGGAGAAGGATCGCGCGCGCCTCGACGATTGTCAGGGAATTTCTCCTATTCTGAGAGCGCGCGGACGCTTCCCAGCGCCGGAGGGGGGGACGCGGCCGCGGGTTCTCTAAATAAGGGGCTGCTGGCGGTGTTGTAAGGAAATAATCGATGGATCGGATAATTTATTCTGGCCGATGCTCTCGCTCGTATTTAAATGGAAAACGGAGGGAGGCGGGGGCCTCTGCGAGTCTCCGCGGCGATTTCGATCTTGGCTAAAATCGAGCGGGGACGTCGCTCGAGATGACCGATCGATGGGGGGCTGCGATAAAAACGGAAAACGGAGGGACAGGATTCGGTCGAGATATAAGGTTAATCAACTCTGCACGACACCGCGGTATTTTACTCGGTTGAGGGCCGTTTCTCTTGCTGGTATTTGGTACCACTAGGAAATATTCAATATGCTTGATCGATCATTTTCTAATATATCAATGGCTTAGTGCACAAATATTTTATGTCCATTTGTAACGTTTTCGTGAAAATCAGGTTTAAATGTAAAATAATTACAGAATGTAATGCTTTGCTTTCTCCTCACTCCGCTTTAGTTAATGCAGTTTACTTTCTGTCATTGGTTTTTCTGAATTTATTACCTATTTTCTAACATACTTATGTTCCGTTTCAACTTGGTAATAAAGGGTTTGTACCCATTGATATTTACAAAATAAATAATAATAATAATAATAATTAAACGTGCAATGGCACGAAACATTTAGGGACAGAAATATTATTTTCAGACAAATTTATGAAGTAGATATTCATGTGATTTTTATACAGTATGCAGAAACAGTCAGGAACTATTTCTTGCATGTAAGAATTCGAATTTCACAAAAAGTGAACATACAATACCTGTGCACTAAGCCATCGATATATTCTTCTCACGTGGGGGACGAGTTTAGTTTGTTATTCTGTCAAGACTCTGCTTAAATTCTCAGGAATCTTCCTTTTGATTAATAAATTTAATATTCAGACCTCAGCAATCGTTAATGTCGCTACGTACAAGCCCACCCTGTGCTCCAAGATTAAGAGTTATTAGACTTCGAGCAGAGTGCAGAATGCTTGTACATGCTACAGGTACAAGCCTTCTCCAAGGACAAGCTTTTGGAAGTGACGGTACGATCTCCCGGCGATCCTCGATTAACTTGTAATTCCCGGCTGATTCCCGGCGATAGCCCCCGCCCAAGGGACACCCGATCTCTCGTTAAAAATTCCATCGACGCCGCTCGGATTTCCCCGAATCATCGCGTCCCGCGTCCCAGTAATTTACCAACTTGCATTACGCGCTCGGGCCCCGTCTCCGTTGGAGAGGAGCGCGCGGGATAGAGAGAGAGAGAAGGCGAGCGTGGAGGGGACAAGTTATCGGTGGCGGCCGATCGATAAATTACAGTCAAGCATACGAAAGGCAGGCGGGATGAGGAGGCGATGCGTGTTCCCGATCGCGCGGCGTATCTGCCACCGTCGCGCGGTAATAACTTCGCGGACGTTTATTCGCGACAGCGATGGATTCGTATCGCGCAAATTATCAGTGATAAATTGAGTCACGTTCGACGATCGATGAGAGTGGGAGGAGAAAGCGGAAGAGTCGAAGAGGCTGGGTGACCCACGGGATCCTCTCCGAAGGGTACTCGAACCCCTGCGGCGTCCAAACAGCCGAATCTGTCGCCGCAAAAGAGGAGGACCCCTCCTCTGCCCTCCAAGGGTCCCCTAATAACACGTTGCTCGCGTAGCCCGACCAATATATTAATTACCGCTCAATATATTAATTACTGACCCTGTAATCACGCCGGTGCGCGCCGTACCATCTCGACACGGAGCGTTTGCGCGCGGTCACGCAGCGCTCGACGGGTCCTCTACGCTTTTTCGACCGTAGGTACTCTGTCTTCCTCTTTGTGCATACTGCTTAGTTCTTCCTTCTTGCCTCCTTCGTAGCTTTCTTCTCCTTCTTCGTGGCTACGGCGTCTTGATTCCGAACGGAGCACCGTGCAAGAGTAATTTGGGGTGGATCGTATGCGTGAAAGGCTGTGAGACCAATCGACGGATCACGAAGATCGTTAGGGGGACGAACGATTCTATCAGTTTCGTTACGAGGATCGAGGGACTTCGCTTTAGTCTGTAGTCTCTGTTTTGGATGTGATTGAAATTGTGATTGAGATTTGCTTTGTAAGAGAAGCGAAAGAAATATTGATTTTCAAAGGAATGGCGAATATTTCAAAATAATTTCTTTTTTTTTTTTGCTAGAAAATTTCTTATACAAATGTTAATTCCAAAGGGTTTCCAATATTTTGCAGAAATGGGCACTTCTCTTGTGTGTAGATGACTAAACTTTTGGGGTTTTTGTTCTACTTAGGTCCAACGGTGTGGACGTGAAAAATTCCACCGCGAATTTACTCGCATGTAATTTCATACGCCTCGCTTTTCTGTCATAACCCGACAATATTCAGCTCCGAATAGAAAGACAATCAGCTCTAAGTCTTCGTCATTTCGCGACCACCAATACCATTATATACTTCACCTACGTCCATCAACCGCATATCCCCCCTAACCCCCCATAACTCTCTCGCCTAGCCGCGCAAGAAAGAGCCACGTTTCCGCGATGGGAATCCGATCCATCGGCCTGCCGACAAGAAGATTCCTCGGAATCGATCCTCCATCCTCCGTGTGTGTTTTGTTAATGCCAATTAAAATGCGTCCGCCTGCTAGCGGCGCAAAATCGCCTATTCGCGTTGGACTGGCCGAGCTGTAAAACGCAAAATGGCTCGTAACAATCTCGCGAGGCTGCATTCTCTCCCCCTTGAAATCTGGCTGGTGCGCGTTTCGTGCTGGAAGACGCCACGGTCTCTTTCCCTTTCTTCCTTAACGACATGCTTATCCGCGAGAGGGTCCAGGGGAACTTATTACACGCTCGTAAGGATCTCGTACGTAGGATGAAGCCAGGGTGCCCGCCACCGTCCGCCACGACGCTTTTTCTCCCATTAGTCAGGCTCGACGGCTGACGACAGCAGGATAATGCACGCCCCAAACGGACACCCACGCAATCAGGTGCACGCGCGCGCGGAGGATAACGATTTCAAGCGCGCTTCTTCTGGAACCTGCGAGGAAACTGAGGACGGTGTCGTCGTTATCTTCGACAGCGGCTAATTTGCCATTTCCGTTGGGATACGTTGAAGGGGAACACGGAGAATCAAGGAAGCTTCTCACGAGGAGCAGAAAGAGGGAGGTTCCTGAGAGCCTGTAGGAGGATATTGTAACATTCTCAAAATTCGAATACATAGAACTGAGGACGAAGAAATTATTTTGGTACCGTAAACTGGGGGAACATTGGCAGGTTTTAGAAACATTTTGTTATACATATAATGTAAAAATTAGCATGTTGACATTTGCTTTAAGTATCCTATCATAACATTGCATCTTTTGTGATTGTATTCAAAGTGTCAAAATGCATAAAATTTGTGTCCCTTCCTTCATTAATACATGTTAAAAACGTTAGTGTACCGGAGTAACATTGGCACATTCTGTAGATAGCATTAACAGGTTAAGTTTTACTAACCTGACGTAAAATAACGTAACTCCAGCGTATGCCAATGTTACCCCGTGCTGCCAATGTTCCCCCAGTTTACGGTATATAATTTTTATCTCGAATAGCAATGATTGGATAAGCAAACTGTAACTAGAAAAAATGTGTGTCGTGGCGAGGTTTACAACAGTATATTTTTTAAACCCCAGTTTAAAAACATTTAATCTTCCAATCTTTCTTAGCGTTGGGACAATACTTTTTCCACCCCCTCTTTGCACCCAATCCTTCAATATTATTCTCCAGTTTATAATTCCAAGATCCTCTTAAAACACTAAATGCGCTAATAACTGTGGTTCACCCTGTGCACTCTGCTGATTGCGAATAATTCACCAGAAGGAATTCCCGAAACGTATAAGCGCTCTTTTCAGCTAGATCCTGCGGCTCAGATATGGAAGCGGATCGTGAGGAAAACAGAGTTGAACAGGCGAAATCTTAAAACGCGCGATTCGAGGGCCTCGCATACCTCCGCGGGTCTTTCGATGGAACGATACTGCAGTGGAATTCAAATGAGACGCCCTATAGATTCTACGTGGCGCATTCCACGGCTGATGTCGGTCCGCGCGGCCAGAAATCGGCTTTCGGGGGCAGCGAGCGCGAACGTCGACGGGGGGACGTCGCCCCGGCGCGCGCGTCGAGCTTCCGCGTCATCGCGCGGAGGTCTTATTAAATCAAAGGTGGCGATTCCAGCGCACGATAAGGGCGTACCTGTCGACAGGTGGATTCGTTTCTCGTTCGAACGTTACGGGAGCCGAGGCGCCGATCGTGGCGATAGCGAGCGACTTTAAAAAGCACCGAGGACGTCACGAGTGTCACGCACGCTGCCTCTCGCCGCTGCTTGTGAACTATGAGTGATCAACACGAACGATACCGCGGGGACGATGTGATTAACAAGCCCGGGGAGAAATTATGGTTCGATCGTGTCGTCGATAGTTTCAGCCCGCTGGCCGGCATCGCGGCTGATATATGGCCACGTGGGCCTGCGCGCTCGCCACGCGAAACAATGGGCCTGCTGAATTAACGTCTAACGAAGGGACGACCGTGATAGAGGAACTCTGAAATTTACAAGGCGCCTCTGCGAGCTTTAGTCGGAATATCGTGTTGCTCAAATTCTTTCTGGAGCTTTGAAAGGATTTTGGGATACTGTTATAAAAGTCTCACCGAGTTGCAGCGTTGTCGGCATAGTTGCCCGCGTGGCACACGCTCTCTGTAACATTTTCCACCTACGTCCACGTGTTGCAACGAGTGGCTGGCATCGGGAATGTGGCATGGTTCTTCCACGTTTCATACGTCGAGACGATCGACGCGACAAAGGAATCTCTTCGACGTATTGCGTCGAGATCGGAATGCTGGTGGAGGCGTCATGACCGATTGCGATCGTTTCGCGCCACGTCGCAGATTCTCGATACATTTAAATCGCCTCGTTTGCCGTCTGCCCCGTGTGCCACGAGCGGGCTCCTCTCGGCCACTCTTTTTCATCCCTTTCTCCTATCCTCCTTTTTCTGCACCTCCCGAGCCGTCTGATCTCCCTCTTGACGAAGATGACTCCTCGGCCTCGCCAGAGCGACTCGGGGACCACCGATGTTGCTCGATTCGCCAAACCGATTTCGAAGGCGGAGATGACGGACCGAAAGAGAACGAAACGGAGAGTGACAGGATGAATTTCCACGGGATCGGTCAAGTGCTCGTAAAGTGACAGCGAGACGATGAAATTCGAAACAATAAATTGAACCTGTCGGTCTGGTACGTCGGTAGCCGCTCGCTAGGTTTGATCGCCCATGATAACCGTCACTTTATAACGAAGTCAAGTTTTTGTAATTACATTGCGTTCGAGCAAAAGTGATATACAGGAGTTTTAGGGCGCGATAAATAACGCGCGAGACGTGTGAGAAAGTTGTTGCCATGAATAACTTAAAAACTGGTTGGCTTTTATTGAGGAAGCGGCTGTTATCATCGTCGCCTATAGAGTAGCTATCAAAGAACTTGCAGACCCTTAATAAGATTCTTCTAAATATTAACGAATTCAGGTTAAATTACCTCGGAGCAAAACTTTTAGGAGAACTTCTGAACCGTTCCGTGAGAAACTCCTCGAGTGCCTCTAAAATTAGAAAACCACACGCATTCTTGCACGATACAGGAGCAGGGTCAAAGCAAGCTCAGGATTGCTGGTCTCAGCGATTGAAGCCGCCCACGAGAAACCATTAATTATGCCGAATGAATCTCGCAGCCAGTAATTACCGGTAGCCAGTCCCGATTTATGGCAGCGGCTGCAACAACGACGCCGATCGATCGATTGTTTGCCGCGCAAAGCCGAGTGTGGATTATGCAGAGAGCTGATTACGAGACACTATCTGGTACGCGACATACTTTAAATCATACTGTCAATATTACACGACGTATTCACAGTGACAATGTATTATACCGAGCTCGCAAATTGTACGTCAAGGTACGTCGAAGCTTTCTGAAGGATAACATTCTGGCGCTGCACTTTCAAACTTAACAACAAAGGGGTAGAATTGGCATGAAATGGGAGATAGTTAATTCCCTCACAATTACCTAGGCTTCCCAAGACGAAGGGTCCACTTGCTACCCTAAAGATGATAGACGATGGCGGACAGTACCAAGAAGCAGTTGATCCTGATCCTCGCAAAGTACCTGCAAGCCAGCTAGAAGAAAGAAGGCGCGTGTGCTCCCCTAATAATTAAATTGATCAGCAAGGATTCGCTCGCGGCTCGGTTGCCCCGCGATGTTCACACGCGATCCAAGGTGCTCTGCCCCAGATATCTCGTCGGCGTAACGACGTTAGAAGTCCTGGGCTAAGCGGCGGAGAGGGCGCAGGAGCGAGGACGAGTCGTGATCCAGCGCGCGAACCGACGGAGGACGGTGGGATCTTTTGCTTTCTAATCATCCTCAAGGTTAAAACCCTTGCTGAACCTGCCGGCTCCCGCACGACGTGGGTTAAAGCCTCTCGTCCATCTCCCTCTCTCCCCCTCCCCCTCTCGCCCTGCCTCCTGTATTATATACACGGTCGTATAAGGGTACGACCTTAGCCGCGGGAATAAGACGTCGTCGACCTGCTCTCCAGGCCCCGCGATTGTCTCTGTCGGCCGAGTAGCGAGGATATTTCTATACCGTTAAGCGATTGGAACGCCTCGCTCCATTGTCTCGGTGATCCCCGGCTGTGTGCATGTACACACACGTGCACACCGGCGAGGAGCCGCGATCGCGGCGGAGCGGAGGACTCTCCTCCACTCTTCTTTTATGGGTTAATTACCATCGGCCGATGGACTCCGCGCATGCACGTCGCAACGGCAACGAGGATCGATCTATGAGAGAATCTTGAACCCGAACAGCCGCGATGAGGCAACGCCGTCGAGACAGGGGGATTCGATTCCACCGAACGATGGGAATCCGTGATAAACCGTCGTCCACTCATTTTCCGAAGGCGTTATTAGAATCCTCCGATTTGCACGTCTGTGCTCTCGCTGGGTATACGGATAGAAGGGAACTTCATTGGGAATAATTGGATGCTGCAGTATGCCCTGCAGAAGTAAATGGGATTGTGGGTAGATGGAATTGTGGGGGGTGTCGTGTAGTGGCGGATTTAGGCCATTTTTGGGGGAAAATTAAGAGGTACCTTGTTTACTAAAAGCGGGCTAAGTACAAAAAAAAAATTGTAGGGTTTGGATGAAATCATAATATTGAGGGGTGTCTGGACAGGGTAGGCAGGAGTTGTCTCGTTGTCAGTGAGATTTTCCTGGAGCCCCTCTTCCAAATGTGTGTCAAAGATGTTCTTCAAGCAGAAAGATGAAAATCGGTGAATCGAAGAGTTAATCGTTATCTAATTGCTTCACAAGCCCCCTTAATGTGTCTCACGGGCCTCGTACATCGTGCGATGCATCAGATGCATCGTCCCCTGTTCCTTGTGACGCGTAGAACCACCCAGGTAGCCGAGTGTAAGCAATCCTCGACACGGCGCGCGGAGTGAATAGGTGAGAACGAATCCAACGAATATGTCCGTCGTGTTACGACAAAGACCACGGGCCGCGCGCTATCGGTGTTTCGCGCGAGCGCGAGATAAGTAAGTGCTTTAATTTATTCGAAACACCTCGGTTATTAATCGTCCGCTCCGACGGACTTACCGTGTCTCCCTTCCTCGCTCTGCTTCCCTTCTCTTCCTTCATCTTTCCCGCCCTCCTCTTCCTCCTTTTATTTCCTGCTCCTCTACTCGCGCCTTTTCCCTCGTCTTCCCTCGCATCCACGTTTCCCATCTTCACACCCTCTTATTCATACTTCTGTTTCACAGTGGTCTAAATTTCGTTGTTGACCACTTGCGCGTTTCCCACCCTCGCAGGGTTTTTTCAATAAATCCCATAGAATAAAGGATTCCCAAAAGAAAATCAAGGGTTAGGGGGTGAAAGGCAGATCTTCCTGCTTTTCTCTTCTGTTTCCTGCATCCTTCGTTTACCTTTTCCCCACTTTTCCACTTTACTTACATTCCCCCGAAAAAGTCAAAGGTTGAAAGCTGAAAGACACATCTCCCTGCTCCACTTTGCTGCTCTCTGCTCCCTGCATCATTCACACACCCTCTTCCCTCGTTTCCTTTTCCCTCGGTTCTATCATCCTCCCTCAACAAGTCCAAGGGTGTCAAAGCGAGTACCAACGTCCGATCGTCAGGCAGAAGAGCAGGGTTTAAGACGCTTGTCCCCCGATCGTACGTGTGTATCCGTGCGCCCGCCGCGAATATAACCGGGATCTGGTTGCATACGTGCATGCGCGGGGTAGTTATATATGCATATAAATACGTGGGTACAAATAACGAACACGCGGCCGTGTCTCGGACCGGAGAGCTCGTCGGAGGTGCGCGCCAGAGGAGCTGAACCAGAGAAATGTTTTAAGCGAGCCACTCACGGCGCCCACGCTCGTCCGCGGCAACAGACGCGCCGACACGCGCGCGCACACGCCGGCCCCTTATTTCAACCATAAATTAATGTTCTGTCTTCCGCGGATGCATAATTGTGCGCGAGCCGCGCGCTAGCCGCCCCGACTTTTCGTGTTCGCGGCGCGCACCGCCTCGGAATACCGCCGGATGGGACACAGCCGCCAAGACGAGGACCACGGGGCCTGCTGATATCCCCGGCAATGACACATAACGAGCCTTCTAATGGCTTCGCAAACACGCCGCGTAATCAACGCGTGCACGCCAACGGGATCCACCGTCGCCCCACAGTGGGGCAAACTGCACTTTTCTCTGTCAAAATCATAGAAATTTTGATAGAAATAAGATGCAGAGATGATTTCTTTCCGATAAGGGAAAAATATTGAAACAGTGTAACAATCAAGCTTTCACTTTGATAATTTGTCAAAGAAGGCAACGAAATACTTTAACCACACATTATAACGGAAAACCGTAATTATCTTTGAAAATGTCAAAATTCACATAGATTTCCAAGGTCAAAACTTGTTTGTTATACTCTTTTAATGTTTCTGTCTTATTCTGCAACATCTTAGCTTTACCTTCGAAAAAGACTCATCCCTCTATCTTATTTCTCTCAAAAGTTCTGCGATTTTGACAACAAAAAAGAAGTGCAGTTTGCCCGATGCTCTGCCCGGACGCGTGCGGAATTGAAATGAACGATGAATTCTTCGGGAACGTGCTTTCAGTCCCTCTGCATAGGTTTAGATGTACATACGTACTAGGTTTACTATCGAAGCGCTCGAAAGTGTCATTGCCGGACGAGACACCGACGGATAAATTTTCACGTCTGGTAAGAAGGTGCAATAAAAATTGCTCCACGAACCTCGCGCGACTCGCGATGAAAATTTATCACCGGGGAGGGACAGGAAGTGGTCGCGTTTGGGATTCTTGAATTCACGACGGCGAATAAAGCCCCGACGGGACGGAGCATCGCTTCTCGTTCCGTTCGTCGAACGACAAACGCGAATCGGGATGGCACTCACGTCCCCTGCATTTACATTCAGGCCTATTGTCTCCGTCCCTCTTGTCTGCCTCTCTTCCTTCAGCGAGCAAAGGCCTTCGCTCTTGAACTCTCCCCGATTCGCTTTCAAACGTTATTTTTGTACGCGCCTGTTGTCAACGCCGCCGCCGTCTAAGGTTGCCCCGATTCGTACGAGCCCGAGGATCGCCGATTAACAACCATTACGTATGCAAAGTGGAAGGAAAACAGCGGCTGACGCCATCGCGCTGAACTTTAATTTACAGTCCGTATCGTGCACGTGCATACTATTCGCAACGAAGTATTATAGATCCGCGAGTAGCGAGCACACCTATCAGCTGAGAAATAATACTTAGCTTCAATTATCGGGACTTCCTTCCTCGCCCCGAATTCCTCAAGAAGCACCGACACCCAAATCCATTCTCGCGACAGGCTACGTGAACCGCGTCCTCAACGAATTTCCTCGTCGATTTGAAAAGCAAGGAGGAAAATTCACCTCGGAGCTGACATCCGCGTCGACGTGGACGCACGGCGCGCCACCCCCGCGCGTACCTGCTCGCGTTATTGTCACCCGGGACCGAGAATATCATCGCGTACGTGGCCACGGCGTATGCAAAAGCGGTCGCGCGATAAAATCACGATCTCTCGTCCCCCGTGTATGCGACCGAGTGACAGGTCGGCTTCGTCACCGCGGGACCCGCGAGAGATAAAAGCCGGAGCGCATAACAAGGTGGCTGGGAAACCACGGCGACCGGCGCGGCGTCCACCGCATGTTCTCGTGTATCTTCGTGTCATACCTATTCGAGCGGCCGCGATACAATTATCCCGCGCGAGCACTCCACTCGCTCTGCTATCTTGGTCGAGTGGGTGCTCGAGATGACGGAGCGGGTGACCGAGGCGGAATTCAGATGAAAGTAACGACGTTGATGTAAGGAGTAATCGCTTCAACGTCACATTGGAAGTCGATGGGAAAGAGGATTAGAAGATTCGCGGGTTCCAGAGTGAAAGGCTCTATGCGTTCGGATTTGTAGGAAGCAGTCAGTGTTTCTTGAGATTTTCCTGAGATAGGGGTGGTGAGGGTGTTTTTCTAGAGAAAGGCGAATGGATTCTTGGGAACTTCTAATGCTGAGCGAAGAGGAGTACTTTAGTCTAGTTATAGAAAGCATTTCGCGTTAAATACACGTTTCTATTTCATCACCCTAATTCCATCTCGTCTGTCATGTTTTTATTATTCATTAAACTATTTTTTTTATATTCAGCTTCGATTAGTGTTGTTAAAATGAGCTCCGAGAAGTGAGCTCCAAGAGCTCGAGTCGTGATTCAAACCCTAAAGGCTCGAACCCCTAAGACTCGAAGCTTATAGCCGTGAGAGCTCGAGCCTTTAAAGCTCGAGTCATCAAGCTCGAAGGGTCGAGTCGTATAAATTGTATGTAGTGAAGTGATGTGTTTAAGTTTAACGTTTTACAATAGTGGTTGCGCAAGAAAAGATATAATATCAAGGACTTGGAGTTAACTTCATTACTATTAAACACAAGAGCCTCCAACTTCGAGGCTTGAGCCTCGAAGCTTGAACCTCGAGCTTCGAGAGTTCGAGCTTAATATGATATTAGCCTTAAAGGCTGAGTCTTTAAGGTTAAGGTTTAAAGCTTCGAAGACTCGAGCTTTATGCAGCACTAGCTTCGATCCTCTGTTTGTATGTTTGATTGGTTCAAATCTAGAAATTCAATTTAACCCACTTCCACCAATCCAATAAACTTGAAACTTTGCAGACGTACGTACTTAGTTACGATGACAATACAAATTTTCTAAACAAAAACTTCCCCCCTCGGGGGAGAAAAATTGCATCCCCCACAAACTCAACCCATAACCACAAATTCAATCGACTTGAAATTAGCCTCCCCCGTTCTTCTTGAAAACGAAAAAGAGTCGCTATTTAACTTAAAAAGAAAATTCAATATTTTTTACTGTACATCGCGACCAGGAATTCAGGCACCTAGATCAACAGAAGCATCGGAAAACAAACGACAGAAATCCACGATTGAGTATTCCGCAGGAATTCGATCAGGGTCAGGCATCGCAGGATTCCCCAGAGCGTAGATTCGCGAGCTGTAGGCGATTTTGATAGGCGGAGCACGTCGGATGTCACCATCACGAGGCGACCTCAGGCGAGCGCATCAGGGCCGCTCGCGAAGAACGCACCGTGGCTTGTGGCTCGCTTTTAAAGTGTCGAATTAGCGTTTCGTTCGACTTAATATCGGTTGCCGGTTTCGATCGTGGCGGATCCGAACACCAAGGTCGATCGGAATGTGCGCCCGGCGCGCCGATCGCTGGATCGTCGATCATCAAAACATTGCTCAACAGGAGTAGGTACACTGGATTAAACGTAAAAGGATTGTCGCCCGGGGCCAAAAATAAATCGTGCAGCACTCGCAAAGATGTCGTGGATGTTACGTAGTGGAATGGAACGGTGAGGAAACTTCAAATTGAATCAGGATTGCTGTTCTCAAAGTGTGTTTTTCCAGAAGGTAGACAGAGACGATTGAAATGGGAATATTTAGATCTGATTTTCGAACTTCGTGTTAAAATCGCTCTTCAAACTATCGCGAAGCCCCTTTGAAATCGGCAAGTAGCTGTCGCGAGGTTTCGTGGGATCTGCGACAAGTTTTTTGAAACAGTTCCTTTGTCCCGGCACAGACGCCTGTGCGTGGAAGGCGAGACGAGGAGGCCTTGAATTTTGAAGAATTATGCGAATCGAGTCGCCGGTTCTTGCACGGCGGGGTTATTAGCCACGGTATTATCGACGCGCACCGAAATCCAGCGAGTGCTCCGTCTTCTTTTTTGAGCAATAAATCAAGAGGCGTGTTAATGACGCTGGTGTCGGCGATTGATGCACGGAGAGGCGAGGGAATTGCGGAAAATAAACGACACCGTAATGTGTAAAGCGTAATTAAGAAAGCGCATTGATCTGTGCGGGACCGAAGAGCCTAAACTCTCGACTTGTTCCGCTTAAACGATCGGCAAGAGACTTTTACTCCATGTTCCTCTTTCCCTTTAATTCGTAAAATACAAGATACGTACCGCGATTATTATATATTCGCGAAAAGTAGAGGAAAAGTAGCGGAAAATTTCCAAGTGGAACGAGCAGGAAAACACGAGTCGAAACACGATTTATATTCCAGCCTTCGATGCCATCCGATTTTTCCAGGAAGCGTGCACTTTTCCCCGTCTCCCATGAAAGCTCAATTTATTCCCAGCAGAGGAGTCACGTTTATTACATCGTAATATTCCCGCCTGACAAGCAAATAATGGATCTTCCCTCTAACTATGTTTCCAAGATCGACTCGTACCACTTTCCTGACACGCAGGCTTGATTCACTACTCGATCGAGCGAACACGCGTGTCCAGTCGATCGTTGACATCGAACGGGGGGGATCGTTCGATTTTGCACTCGTTATTCCCATTCGCCTGACAGTCTGTCGGCTCGAAATTGCGTTTGTCGCTCTCCAGAGAAACGCATTCTGCTCGCGAATAATATACCTAAGTCCAGTAGATTCTGCGGTACCATTCGAAGATTTGAATAATGTTTTAACCTAGCCCACTGTGTGACGTCAATTTGGCCACGGTTTGGCTACTGCTACGTACTTCCGTCAACTATCCAGAGTTCAGATTCGTCGGGTGCGAGGACCTCGTAACCCTTTTCTTCCGTTCCTCTTCCTCATACCGAGATCGGTGACCAGCAAGAGTAGCAGAGTGGTATGAACCCACGAGCCAGAGGTCCTTGTAGGGCACAATCTTTGAACCGACCCTCTGTTACATCTCCAGCCCCCATTCGGCGAGTCTTAATTTTCTCCAATTACGTGCGCCTACGATTCGCCATTAACATGCGCATACGAGCGGGGAATTGTAATACGCTTATTACGGGACGAACGGCTCGAGATGCGAATCATCAGTCGCGGGAGACTCGCCTCGCGCGCATCCGTGCGCCTTCCTTTCGTCCCTGGATCCTCATCATCTGGAGGACTAATTCTTAACTGTTCATCCGGGGAAATTTATGGATAACGCTGTGTCCACAAGCGTTGGAGAGTGCTGGAAGAATAGTGAGATAAATCAAGTGCAACGTGCATCATGCTCAGTCACCGAGATCCTGGGAGCAGAAAATTTATTAATCCTGTAATCTGGTGACCTGGTAATTCAGCAATGTAGAATTTTCCAAGTGCAGTAGAGTTTCCCAACTACTGAAGAGAGAAGTAGCTCATTCGTTGCGAAGTTTGAATGGAAACACTCCTGCTGAACAAGTGTCCAAAGGAAGGTGCAGTGGATGTCTGATTGGAGCGAGCCGTTTAGAACGAGAGAGTCCTGAGTGCGGCCGAGCGACCCTGAGATTTCGATCCTATCTCAGGCGATCCTCGATCGAAGGACATCTCGGTTGACCGAGTTGGAAAACAATGCACCGAGGAGGACGAGGGATAGACAAGACCGCGTATTGCAAATTATCTTGGGTGTAATTACCCGGCGAAACGACGATGCTTCTGATAGGCAAACGGAGAACAGCGTGCTCGACGATCGATGTCAGGTATCGAACGGTACAGAGGCGATTATGGAAACGTCCACGTCCGTTCTGAGTGCTGAGAACTCGGACACCTCGTTGACTCGAGCTTTAAAGGCTATTAAAGCTAGATGGTGGTTAGGGTGGAACGAATCATAGGGGAAAAGTATTTTTTTATTGTTCATGACTTTTAATAGTGGGCAAAAGTTGCCTTATATTGTGGTATTTAAGCTTCCAAAGTTTGAACGTGATCAACAAATTTTTTGAGGTGCCGCAAGCCTTTCAAAAAGTATATTTCAGTAAATATTAATATTTGAAGTAATATTTGAAGTAATATTGATATTTGAAGTAATATTTCAGTAAATATTAATATTTGAAGTAATATTTCAGTAAATATTAATATTTGAAGTAATATTTCAGTAAATATTAATATTTGAAGTAATATTTGAAGTAATATTGATATTTGAAGTAATATTTCAGTAAATATTAATATTTGAAGTAATATTTCAGTAAATATTAATATTTGAAGTAATATTTCAGTAAATATTAATATTTGAAGTAATATTTCAGTAAATATTAATATTTGAAGTAATATTTCAGTAGATATTAATATGTGAAGCAATATTTCAGTAAATATTAATATTTGAAGGGCTTGCGGCACCTCAAAAAATTTGTTGATCGCGTTCAAACTTTAGCAGCTTAAATACCATTATAAAAAACAACTTTTTCCCACTATTAAAACTCATGAATAATAAAAAAATATTTGCCCCTATTTTTCGTTCCACCCTACTGGTGGTAGTAGTAGCCGTAGCTGTATTATAAAGGTCCATTTCTGTATGAAATTTTGTATGAAAACTTAAGGGGCATCTCTAAAAGGACTAGGCTAGAATATACCAATTTTTCATCCCCTATACGGAGCACCTTGGGCTATTTTCATATTTATATTTAGGTGCTTGCAAATTGAAAGAAATGAATTCTGTGGTATTTTGATCTTTCGTGACACTCACTCACGCAGGTTTGTGTCGGGATAATGACAGAATATCATTTTTGACGAGATGCATCAGCTCGAAGAAAGCAGTGAAAAATGGTCTCGCTTTCTTTCACGGTCCGTTACACGATATTTTATTCGAAGAAGGGTGAGGAATGACCGCGTGTCACGTATGTCGCGTGTGTCACCTCCGGCGTCCAAGTTCTCCGTCGCCACCCGGTCATTATCTCCCTTGGATGATTACAATTATTATTCCGATCGGCCAATAATCATGTCCCGTACGTCGTAACCATTCGACTGCGATCCACGAGCACGTAGAACGCTCGTCCCGCTGTTTTTCACGCTTAGTGATACTGGAGAGACCCCAGCATCTTCCCCTAGATTCGATCACCCATTCTTCATAATTTCAACGGGGAAAACGTGAATCTCCAGTGACGCTGAGATTCTCCAGGAACCACCATTTACGATAACACCAAAGTTTAAGAACCATCGATCCTCCAGCATTCGAAGAATTCAAGTTTCAACCGTCGATTAGTCCTCTGTTCATTATTTAAATTATATTTCAATTACCACGTCCCTGTACTCCAAGCAATTCTTTTATCTCCACCTCCTTGGGAACACAGTCTTGCATGTCCCATCGCATCTGCACCCTGGTCCCCGCTCAAGTTACCATTATTAGGCAGATCAGGATTAACGGTGGCGTGCCGCGGGATCCTTTCGAGATTACTCGAAGAGGATTCCCCATTCTACTTTGTAAGACGAGCCCCGCGAGTACGCGCGATGACGCGCCGCCGCGATAGGACGCCGAGCGCGTCATGAGTCAGATATCCTGCAGGTCTCAGCGTGCCGGGTCAGGGGTCGATTGCATTTGCTCCTACCGCCCCCACCCTTCTTCCGTCCCCGCGGTCCGTGTGTCTCGGAGTCCTTGATATTAGAATGGCCCACGGGAACGCGCATCCAGTGACCGTTACATCGCTACACCATTCTGCGATCGTCTCGATCGTCTCCGCTGACAACATCGTTTTATAGTCATCCCGATAGCCTTCGATAGCCTTCGAGGGACTTTGCCGTGGTTTCCAGACAATTCAGCGGATTGGGGTTCAAGCTTCGTTGCCGATTAGATGTCTAATCTCAATATATCAGGGGAGACCGGGGTAGGTTGTACAAGGGTGTAAATTGTAACATAAGTAAAATCTTTTGAACGACAAATCTGGTAACCCACAGAGCTAGAGCTGCTTGACGATATTAGCACCGCCGGTTGTTAGTTATTCATTTTGAGGTTATTGACCCAAAATTTTAGTATTTGGAGCACGTAAGTAAATTTTGTCTTAGCACTTTTATTTCAATTAACCGTCGTTAGAAACTGTTTGAATTTTTCCTTCTTTGTCGCAAACGAATCAGTACACATTGGTTTATTATGATGTGTATGCATTTTAGTAATTTGATGTTTAGTTTCTCGTTTGGTGAGATAAAACGCAAAAATTCAAGCTCAGGGTAAATTGTAACATGTTACTATACTTACTCCGCTCTAAATGGTGATAAAGCAAGCTATTTGCTGACACACCGCAAAAAGATGCTCTAGACGAACAACAAATCAATCGAGAATCAAAAAGTAGAAAAAAGTATAAAGGAAGAAGTAAAGAAGATTCAGATTTGTTTAAGATGAAGCTAGATGTCTAAATGTCCAAAATTTTGTCACATAATTTCACGCAATCAGTTCACCACATATGTAAGTAGTAAATCACGCAAATTATTTCCTGATTGAGGAAAACACTTTGGAGGAAAAACTGTGAAAACTTTTTTGTTACAATCTGCCCCTGTATCCCCCATGTTGATATTCCTACAGGACTTGAGAGAAGTGTTAATAGAAAAATGAATAGAATATTCAGCTTCGGCAGAAATTACTTACACGCAGTGACATCAGCGAGCTAAAGAGAACTAGTAGAAGCAATCCAAGATCAAGGTGATGTTTCAAGGCATCAATCATTTCTCATTGGTTTAATAAACTAATCGCGAAGTTAGAGAGTACAGAGACTTAACAGTCCTCCAAGGGTCACGGCTGCGAGTTCAAATCGTCACGCAGAGGAAACAGCGTTGAAACAGCTTGTTCGATTAAAATTGCAAATAGACGTCGTTTAGTGTTTATTACCGTAATTAAAAAAAACTGCCTCCATTCATCACTTGTCATTTATTGGACCGGTAATGTCGATCTTACGAGCACTCGACGCTGTTTCCGCGAATTCCGCTTGCCCCTTGGTTCACCTAGTGTAACACCAGCAGGTACGCGGAGGACGTGACGTTTGTTGAATAAAGAATGCTGCCCATGGGCACGAATGAATTCGAAGTTAACAAGATCGTCTTACAGTCCCACCTTGAACCTAGGATCGTTTCTTCTCGCGGTCCCGTGTCCTTGGATCTCTGCTTCACGACTCTTTAAACATCGTTTGCCAGTTACTTTGCATTTCGCGGATGCTCAAGGACGCCGTCGCGATCCAACTGGGATCGATCGCTTTTCCCGATCCTTATCGCGGCTCGCTGACTTTTGCACCTCGCCTCGCGATCGAAGTCCGTGAACGGCCACGAGGAGCCTTTCTTTCCTCAACGATATCGTAGCGGTAGGTTTTGTAATTCCTATGTGTTCGGGAGCCACGGAAAAAAGGGGGCCGCGGGCGGTCCATAACTCGAACCCACGAGCTTTGGGTTCCTCTGCGTACTGGGCTGTCGCCTAGCCAACTCCACCAACGCCGATACCACGGGATCGATACTTGTACCCGTTACTTGGATCGAAATAGAAGTATCGATAATACTCGGGTGGGAAAGTATCGATACCTTTAAATATTGGCGTCAAATAGATTATTATTCTTCGTAAAAAAATGACTTCTGCAGTATCCATGGTGCCTCGATTCCCGTAATCATTTACTTTTACACTGCCAAACACTCCAAAAGTAATAAGAATCAGCAGAAAAAAAAATCATATTTTGCGTGGAAAGTTACGGGGTTTGTGGCTAAGAAAAACTCTCTTTATCCACTAGAAAAAACGAGGACCAACAATTGTTTTTCCTGGCCTCATTATTTTGACGCAATTAACAATTAAAAAAAATTACTAGTTATGCATTCGATTAGTTTCAAGTAGGGGAGACCGGAGCTAGTTGACTAATTTTTTACATTTCTAATTTTTATAAATGAACCATTTTGTTGACTTGCTGCATACCAAAAGTTTACAAATTTCATTAGGTATACATACAGGCTTAATTTTGAAAATCGTTTTAATTGAGTCTAGGTTGTAGTTTTTATTGTATTTAGAGTAGTGAAACCAACACGCCGTGAAACAAAAGTGAAACTGTAGTGAAACAAAAACACAGTGTTACTTCACAGTGTTATTGTTTCTATTAATTATCATGGTGATAGTTACTGTAATAATTTTGTATTTGGGTGTAAAACTCTTTGTCTAGACTGCATCTTGAAGATAAAAATGCAATTATTAGTGATATTCCTATGCTTAGTCAAATAACCCCATCTGACATTGTTAACATATTAAGGGCCGTACGTACAAAACCTCCACGCACCGGATAAAATAAAATACCGTAAATTATAGTCAATGTATCTCATTTCCACAAAATATTCACGAAAAAACATCAAGCAGTACTTGTCAGTGGACAAAAATTCATAAATAATTGAAACATACATATTTACGGCCCAGCGACCTTTTTAATTTTTTAAATTTTTCATTCTCCCTGACAGAACACGCAAGTTTTTGTCACGGCGACACATTAAATGGCAAGTTGGTCATTCGTATGCTTCAATATCGCGAATCGCAGCATAATTTCAACTAACCCCGGTCTCCTCTACTTTTCTTTCGATACCTCATAAATATGGCACGAGAATTATCGATACAAAAAATCCTCGAAAAGTATCGATACTTTACTTGTATTTGCTAGTATCGAAACAACCCAACCTCCGAAATCTCTTATTTCCTAATCCAACAATATTTATCGACGCTTTTTTCCCACACCATCCTCTCCCATTTTCTCTTTTCCTGCCACCCCGTTAACTCGTGACCACCGTTCCATTCCTCGCATTCGTCGAGCCAATCGCGGCACCGACGGAGCCGGCGCAGCTGACCCGAAATTATGCAAATGCAAACCGGTAGCCCATCACGTTCGCGACCTTGATTTCACGTGATCAATTTTTTTCCTCCGCCGCCAGAACGAGCCACAGACAAGGTCCCTTAATTGGTCCCTTAATTGTGGGGCTGAGATTCGTTGGCATGATCCACATGGACGTTGTTGCCGGCGATGATATGCAAGGTGCACAGTGAGTTGGACTGACCAGCGCATCGCGGCGTCCTCGATGCTCCATGTAACAGAGGGAAATAAAAGAATACACCCGCGTCATGGCTGCGAGCGATACGCGATCTTCGTTGTCCCGATTCTTAATCGATTAGTTCATAGGGGAAAGTGTTTTATTACTCATTAGCGGCACTGAAAATAACGCGTGTATCGCGGGCGATCGTCGGGGAAGCGGTGAGTTCTCGCGATGACGGGTGGAGATGACGGGCGATGACGAGCCTTCAGCTCGCGCTGCTATGGCTATTAGCGATGTTGTCTCTAGATGTCACTTTTTCAAAGTAGAAAGGGGACCCGGGCTACGACAGAAATGCCAGGCGAAGTAGCGTACTGAAAAAATAATTACGTTCCCTGAGTATTTTAAAGCTTATAAGGCACAATAAATTGCGCGCGGATGCGAGACGTTCCTGTCGGTCGTCAAGTCGGCCTTTTTGCATATTCAGTGATAGGTGGCCGGTTCACAGCTTGTTACAGATAAAAACAAACGACGGCGTTTGACGCCATTAGACAGCGATAAATCATTTACATCGTGCGGAGCGCGCGATTGGTCGCCACGAGGCATCCAGCGTTCCGCTTGCCGTTTAAAAAAAAAACAGCTGTTCTCTTCTTCTGACGTTTGTGGATTAAATTCCTGCCTTCTTTCTCGCCTCCGCTTGGTTTTTTTTTTAGATAACTCGAAACCGTACCGTCAGCGTGCGTCGTTGGCGAGCTGTCATTTAAAAGTCAGCGCGTTGGCAGAGCCGACTTAATGACAGCCCTGATCGCCAGTTGCTTTCAATCGGATCGTTTAATCATGGGAAGTGGTTCGATTCTAATTTGAGCGACTTTCACGCGTCACGGGGATTCCGCTAACGCGAGACGCCTGCTCCTTCTGGAGCATTAATAAACGTTACAGACAGTTTGATTAAACCTCAAAGGTTAAACATACGCAAAAACAACCGCCCGAGCCTTCTCTCCGCTGAAAAGAACTGGCACTTGTTGACTCGCCTTTTTTAACACACTCTAAAGATCTGTACCGTGCCGGAGGATGATCGTAAATCTTCTCGTCACCGCTCCAACAGTATAAAACACTCGACCGAGGATATTTTCAAAATAATTACCACCTAAGTGGGCATTAGCTCCGATTTACACCTAGTCATCGCACAATAAAATAAGCTCAGACGCTGAATCTATATTACACGTTTCGTCGTACGAAAAAGGGCCGAGAAATTCCACCACGAGCCACGTCGAACATCCAAAAGCAGGCTGCCACGAAGTGCCACGCTTCCAAACCCGAAAAATGGAACGATAATTCGATGAAACCAGGCCGACACGATGAAGCATCGTAATTGCGGCGATCGGCTTGCCCAAATAACAGTTTCGCCGAAGACACTACGCGAAACACGTTCTCATGGAATAATAAATGTTTCCTGCCGCGGCTGGATTAAGGGCAAACGGTACACCGACGGCTCGCGTGAACGTAATTTCAAAAATGTGTAATACACGGTTCTTAGAGGATAAACCCGAGAAATCCTCCGTGCCGGCCCGGAGCGTTACAAGCGTGGAATTTGCGAATTACACGAGAGAGGCACGGAGCCGCGTCCCCGGCGTGTATTTCGACCGGGGGCACGACCGCCGGGCCGATTACGCAAAGAGGTGAAGGCGGGTTAGCGGATCGTCGTAGCCCTGCAGCCGCCGCAGACCCAGTTCTCATCTATTAATGCGCAATTACAGGCGAACAATACGATTACAGGCGCGTTCGAGTGGTTACGCGACGCCGGCCACCTTCCATCGGCTGGATCCTCGATATCGAGCTTCCTCCTTTCTCGAAACCGTGGTAGCCTGCTGATTCCCCTCTTGGCTGGTTCGGAGAAATCTCTACTGCTGCGTGAAGATATTACATTAACTGATTTGAGTGTAACTGTTTAACTGGTCAGTTAGAAGAGGACTCGTGGTCCTAAGTGAATTATGAACCACCGATTCCTGGAGAGGACCAGAAGCATTCAGTGAATATTGAACGGGAAAGCAGAAGCTTTCTCGAAATTCAGCTCGCGGTAAGCGACAGACGTCAGGAAAACAAGGCTGCTGGTCTAATTGCCAATTCGCATTCCACGAAAATGATGAAACGCACTTCGCTACTCTTTCTCTTTCTCTTTCTCTTTCTCTTTCTCTTTCTCTTTCTCTTTCTCTTTCTCTCTCTCTCCCTCTCCCTCTCCCTGTCGCTCGGCCGGTGCAACACGTATCCAAAGATCACCCACATAATTGAGCGTAGCGCTGAGTGACTCATCGATACCGGAACTTGGCGAAACCAGAGGCTGGTAGAACGCATTCAGTCACGTCCTTGAACCTTGCCTTCGCTCGCGTAGAATGCACACAGCGGAGTAATTGAACGAGCGCACCGATCGATCGTCGTCACCCAGAAGACGGATCGCTGGATCGTTGCGCAAGAAACGGCGATCGGTCCACTGTCCATCCACGATCGACGCACTTGCTCGTGTTTCGTGGCCGTGAGAATTTCCGCTGGATTGATGCGCCCGTGTCTCCGCGAAACCAAACGAACAATAACGTCACGTTTATTGATCCATTCGTCAACTCGGAAAGACCGCGTTTCTCGGTATCGAGTGGCTTGGTGTCTGGCGCCCGAGGCTGCCAAGTAGATTTTGGACTGACAGCTTAGATTGTAATGGCTCTCTTCAAGTACTAGTGCCCTGAATGGGTTGCCTTCAACGTGGGTTAAATTAATCTACATATGTATCGTCAGCGAAGAAATTAAACGGAATGAAATTCCGTTTCACTGTGTTGCCTAAGTTCTGAGAAGGCCCTCCAACATGCTGAGTACGTTAGTCACTCGTACGATCTCTGGAATCTACGAGGAAAAGCTGGCGGGGAACAGGTAACGCTATCGAACGATCTGCAAGTCATCCGTCCCAAAAGTAAAAGCAAGTTCCTCGAAAGAGTTGCCAAAAGTAAAAGATGGTTCTTCGAATCACAGATTTCTACGAGTCCACGTGGCACGTATCTCGAACCTGGAAACTAGGCGATTGCAGTTTAATCGTTAGTAAAGGGGGTCAAGTAATAATTCTTCTGGGGAAGTCCAACAAGTTCCAAAAATTCGATGGTGTCAAAAAGCGTAAGCGGCCTAACAACGTGATCAATCTTTCTTCAGGGTTAGGACGTTTGGTAGCTGGATAATTCTAGCCATAGATTCCATGGGAATCATTAAGGTGGTGTTGCGCTGTTTATTCGCAGCATTCCAACGTGGGTCCCTTTGACAAATGGAAAAAAAACGTCCTAAGAACGACTCACAAATTGCTGCGCTCGCTGGACATCGTTAATTAGAGAGCATGACTCACGTTATCGAGCGGACGCGGCGCCTCTAGTTGCTGATAGCCCCTGGGAACGACCCAGTACCTACACTCGAGTTCCTGCTATGATTACTCAATCGAACCTTTTTCCTGGCTATTCAGAGGAAGAGCACGATGGGCGACTTTAATAGACGCTGGAGCTCGTTCTACACGTATACACGAACTTATGAGGAACCATCTCCAATACAGGAATTTTGGTGGTGATTGAAATCGGAATTTCATTCTCATAGGGGAGACAAACGTAACGGCGTCATGAAAGTAACACACCTTCTCCACCTTCCACAAAAATTTTCAAAACGTTTGCTTTACATAGTTACGCGTGTTTAGTGTTTCTTTCTTTCACGGAGTGATGCTGAGCAATACAACGATTCGTATACCGTGGGCACCCTGATTTCGTTATTTCGATCATTCAGGTAAGTGTCTCCTATTTTTTTTTTTTTTTTTTTTTTTTGTTAATATTCATAGTTGAACTATAGACATTGATAAAATTATTTGTTAGAGCAAATTATTTATTGGCAGCTAGATCAAATGTGAAAAGTGTTACGTTTCTTCCCGCTCTCCCCTACTTCACGAACAAAGTTGCAAGCCAGTCCACGACGGAGGATTAAAGTCTTCAACAGGAATGCCAAACCCACAAAGGTGCATCTGATGATCTCCCACGTCGTAAAACACGCAGTTTCACCAGACAGAAAAAAAGAGAAGAAGTTAAAGAGTTGCTCCAGTACCGAAGCCGCTGTCGTCCAACAGCGCGCTTTCACCGTCGAATATTTTCGTCCGCGGATATATCCCCGCGAATAATTTCTGCGTGGCGGTTCGTGGAAAAGTCTTGGAGCTCGTGCTTCCACAGGGAAAACCGGAGCCTCGTGGCTTAATAGGGGGTCGAGGATGCTGGATACGGCGCGTTATGCCGAGTAATGAGAAAATCTTAATCACGCGCGTGACACGCGTGCCTACGTGCCTGCACATTATTCGCGCGTGTAATAATCCCAGCACGATTCACTCGCTTCGGAACGGGGCGAAACGCATCGCGCGCGGGGGACGCCTCTCAGCATCGACGCGTAGAACGAATCGCCGTCGACGCCGACTTCCATCGCCGCTGTGAGAAAGGCCAGCGTAAGCGATTAGGGGAACGGAGAGACGAGAAGGCTCAACAATCACTGGGCGCTGAGAAAACACGTGGGAGATAGTCGATACTAGGAGCTCGAAATTTGTACAAAACTGACGCCGAAGGCTATATTACGAAAAAGTTGAAACGCAGTGAGATATTAATAATGAAACGCGCCAGCAGCTGCGTCTCATAAATGTAGATGGTATCTTCGTGGTTTTAAGGTGTCAGAAAATCCATTTTACAAATTACTGTGTAAACGTGTCGAATGGGACGTCGATTTTTATAAATTTATGTTACAAAGTGTGGTCGAACTGTATCCCACCTGTGGCCAGCGTACATCATGACCCAGGGGCATGGAATTTATTGCAGCCCTCCGCCCGAGAGTCTCTCACCTGCCAGCTGGCCCGAGGTGAAGGAATTTCGTGTCGAATGGGCCGCTGCATCTACGGAATTCGTAAATTCCAGGAAGGCACTTTGTGTTAAATGGAGCGAAATACGATCGCGATCGAGAAAAATGTTTAAGGGTAATTGCACCGAAAGAGGCCCGATTACTCGATGAAAGATCGGTATCCGATACGTTGCTAGCGTCCTTAAACAAGTATCTACCTATGCGACATATCGTTCTCATCTACTCCATATTAAACTGCATCAGCCCGACAAAACACAAGACCCGACACATCTCAAGCCTCCAATTCTTCATCATTTAATACCAATTTGACATCGCCCTCCCCCACAAGCCATCCCGCATCACGTAGCGATCAAAACAAGTCGAAAACACAGGGGCTAAGCGACGCGCCACACGCCCCATCAACGCGAAGCGAGTCAAGCGTCCGAGCACAGTTCATCCCGGGGGCTTGAGCACGCGGACGAGCGAGCGGCCCGACGTTCGATTCCTGACCCGATTTCGTGCGGCCAGCCGGCATTTATCACTGTCACGAATATGTAGCTGATAAATCGCCGTTTAATCGCGACAGAATCCGACCGTCGGTGACATGTCGGACGGTCGGGAGAGAAAAATCACTCTCCCTCCCTGGGTCGCAAAGCGGATCGGGCAGGTACGTAAAAGGCCTCCGAGCGGGACTTTCCTCCGCGCTGGCAAAAAGCTGCTCCAGTTTACCATCCCCGTGCGCGGCGAGCAGCCACACGGCGAGGACAAACGGACGGGGCGGGACGCGCGCTCCGCGGCGGACGGCGCGTACAAATCTTCGCGCGGAACAAAAAAAAAAGAAAAGAAGGAACGGCGCGGCGGTTTTAGCCGGTGCGCGCGGAAATAAATCAGCGCGGCGCTTCTGCGAGTACTTTCCCGTGGCGTAGCCGACAGACCTCGCGGTTACGCGCGAGGGGAGCGACAAAACGAGCCGCGGCGAGTTCGCGCCAAACAAGGTTTAATTGCCGGAGCATTGACATGCGCTCGCGGCTCCACGCAACCGCGCCTTTTGTCTTCGGCTTCGTGGAAGTTCCAGCGGGGCCCTCCCCCCTGCGGCTCGCAGAAAACGCGGCGTTTCGCAACCTCGCGGAAGCGGTCGACGCCGGGGCGTGTTGGGAAAGGGAGGGAAAGACAGATTTTCAGACAATGAAGAGTCGACTTTGGGGGCTCTCGCGTCGTTTAGTGAAGTTAAACGAGAGTATGTATAGAGCGTTTTCTTGGTTCGCAGGGTTCATATTGTGGAGGGAAGGTTACTTGGGGGTGCCTTTGAGATTGGTAATTTTGTAGGAAGAGTTTGCTGTTCAAAGATATAGAAATAGCTTCTAAAAGAAAGGGGCGGATGTTGGATGGATTTAGGGGAGGATTGCCTATATCACACTAAAGTTATTTTACGTTACAGGTATTTTAGGCACCTACTATTAGATGTTTAAGGGAGGCCTTTCGTCTAATAGCCCTCGAAATTTATGAATTTTTCTTGAAAAAACTATTGTTAATATTGCACTAAACTCTTTTGGGATATAAGGAGGCATCTTTAAACCTGTAAATTTTGTTTTATATCGATACTTTTCATTATGTATTAATTATTGTGGAATCGTGTGAACTTCTTTAACGAGTTTGACGTCAGATGTAACACTTGCCACAGTCATATGTTTGCAAAAAGAAGACAATTTTCTTAAAGTAGACAAATTTACGCTGGTACTGGATCTAAAATTTTAATTTTACCTTTTATTTATAATACTTTTTTTCGTCGGTGTAAATAATAACATGATAAATTTGTCTAAGGAAAAAATTTACTTTTCCTTTCAAACGCTATAAATCGTTCAACTTTTCATTGCTTTTCTTTAAAGTGGATCAATCCCAGCGTAAACTATTTAACTTTAAGAAACTTCTATTTTTTGGCAATCAGATGACTGTGATAGGTGCTACACATCTTGCCAACAGTAGTTACATCGCCGAAGAGGTGGACAAGATTCCACAATAATGAAAAAATAATAAGAAGGATCGACAAAAAAAATTTCCTGCAAGTTTAAACATGCCTCCTTGCATCCCAAAACAGTTTAATCCAATATGATCAACAGTCTTTTAAATAAATAATCTTAAATATCAGTTACTTTTGGGGCTGTTAGAGGAGAATGCCCCTTTAAGTTTTTGTTCAGAACAAATTAATTTGTTACCTATTAATCTTTTAAATGGAAATATTTCCAAGATACGTGTAGATCATCGGGCCGAGAGGTCAGAGGATTCGTTTTGGTTGCGCGGGGTTCAATGGAGTCTGGATTGTCGGCTTCGGAGGCCAGGAATAACACCACCCCCGGCCTTTAGTTGGCAAAGATGCCGCGGATTACGGGATTCCTGTATTCTTTCGGTCGGCATGTAGCGTTATGCTTGCCTTCGAGCAAGGTCTATCACGGGATCGTGAGAAAAACCGGTAAATAGTAATTCAACAGTCTTCTAATTCATATCGAGCGTGCTGCGAGATCTGCCTGCCGCATTCACCATGAAATGACATAACTGTGATGAATTGGCCTGTAATTTCGAGTGTTTGAACACGGAACTGTGTACTCCAGCTACGTGGGACTGCTCTATGCCCCGCGCTATTCGCATAACAGTCCGCAAACAACGACATTTGCGAAGCTCTCATGTATTTTAATTGACAATTGAAGGTCGAGAGTCCGTTTACGCTCCTCCGTGGGTTAGGAAGCCCTCGTTACATTCGAATAAAGGAATTCACACAACTCGCTCGCCGAGCGTGAAATCGATTGCCCGGCGAATGTCGATCGACGCGATTGAACATACGAGTACAAACTTGGTACACATCGTATCGAGCCGCTGGATCTCTATTACCGGTAGAACACTGCCAACTTCCCTGGAATGAAGCGGTAGAGCCGGCACGGTCGCAATAGCGAAACCCGTGGAATCGTATCGACAACGACAATCGATTCCTTATTCCGAAAGGCCCCGGCTGGTTTCTCATGATGCGCCATTCCTCGGATCTAGGCTGTCAAGGAACTTTCACGGCCCTGAGAGAACGCGAGATCCTTGACCGTTTCTCGCCTGATCCCTTTAATAAACGCGATATGGAAAGTGATCGGAACGTGGCTGTTTCTCTCGCGTCACGATCGAACTCGCGCGATCAAAAGTCACAGACGAAGAAAGAGAGTGTGCATATTATTAACGATTGGGAAGATTCATTTTCCTATCAATACAGTTTTTGGTATGTACCTTGACAACTCTCGAAAATAAGGGGTTGAAATACTTCTAGAAACCTTTATGCCCGGCTTCTATAAACCCCCATCGTCCACAAGGAGGGTCTATAAAAAGACCATTCCTTCGCGTTTTCCTCACTCATCATTCCATCAACGAACGATTCAAAACGGTGCCAACGGAAATCGCAAGCGCAGGGCATCGAACCGAAAATCGAGAACCACGTCCCATCCCGTCATCTCTCGTCCATGTTCAATTTAACGAAACGGACGTCGAGGCGTTAAAAGCCGACCAGCGCCCGTGTCTCCGCGGGACTTATTATCTGCGAAACAATAAAATTGCCCGATAAGCATCGGCCGTATACCCAGAGTCCCGTGTCCGACGTATTCCCTCTGTCCCGAGGCACGGACGTTACCGATGTCCGATCGAAATCGATTTATGGCCCAGCGACAGACGAGATATCGCCCGGGGCGGGGTCGAATCCAGACGCAGCCGCGAGTTTCGGGACGTGGGAAGCACTGGATTTTTTCTTCCCCACCCCTCGGGGCGAGATACCGTCTCTGGGATATCGGGTGAGTGGCGAGTGAGTCACCTTACGCGGGGAAGGAGTGGTGAATCGCCCTGCGATCGGCGTGATCGGCTGCTGCCTCCACGATCGTGTTTCGTGTTCCGTGGCAGCCGCGGAACGCCTCGCGCGCAGCCTTGTACACCGTCAAAACGAGTGACGTCCCGACGTTTTACACGGCGGCGCTACGCGGAGTTCGTCCTCTGCTCCGTGGAGCGCGTGTGGCGAGCCGAATCGCCCGAAACCAGCCGCGTACCGATCGCACGACCTTAGGAATTGTGGAGCACGGGGGCACGGCGGAGATTCGATTGCCTGGCAATCGACTTCTCGCGGCTCTCCGAACGTCCACTGCGTTTGATGGAACGACTGTAACGGCTGTGGTGTTTATTGGTAATTATGAGTTATGGTGTAGCGGGAGAAGAGTTATCGTATAGTTCACGGTTTGAGTGACACTTTCTGCAATTTTTGTTAGACGCGTATTAGAGTTTCAGGCATGTTTCGCGCCTTCTTTCATTCCCTTTATAGGAAAGTTCCTAGTCTAGCGGACTTTGCAAGGAACCTGTACATAGTCGCATGCAGATTGCACCCGCGGCCGGGCGCCAAATCGCTGTGTGAGAGATCGCGTGACGATAATGGCCGGTAGACCAGTTAGCCGGTCATGGAAACGAAACGGGATGAGTCGTGCGAACCAATCGTTCGATTAGGTAAACCTCATAGTGACATTTAGCTGGTATCTGTCTCTGGTTACCAGGCCATCGGGACCACGAGGACGCAACTACGAGGCGGTAGATCGTTTCTCCGCGTTTTCTTTCGACCCCCTGCCAACCTCCTGATCACCTGAATGCCAGCAGAGTTTTATTGCTCTCGCGCCTGTCGATACAAAGTGACGATGGAGTAGTAGTAACAGCTCGTTAAGGAAATTAATAATTTGATCGATCAGGCATGGACGTCTAATGACGCTTACCTATCGTCTATCGGTCTTGACATTTCGCAGTTCTGGAATCCCTTAGGCATCCTCTGCGATACTTTCCACGAAGTGGCCTGAGCTAACTATAAAACTGTCGATTTCTCAATGCACCTTTCAATCTTCCCTCTCTAGAAGCTCGGTATGATATAATACTGCCTCCGAATGTCACAGCTCGCAGACGGCTGCTTCTCGCGGGTCTGAAAGTCCCGATTTCTCACGATCAGAGATGACGGTCGAGGACACGAGGGACGGCCAGCTTCCCGCGTGATACCGGTAAATCGTCCGCGGTCCCGCGGTCTCGATCCTCGGCCGATACCTTTGAGCGTGAACCGGTAGTGGGTGCAGATGGGTGGACACGGAGCGGCGCGGCGCGATTAGCCGGCCCCGATACGGCTATCTCCGTACAAGGGACTCCTGCACGGGGTTTCGCGGCGGGAACGCGCGCCTCGAATTCTTCCTCCTCCGGTTCGCGCGAGCGAGAGGTGCTTCCGATTCCGAGCGGCAGATAGGGGCGGCCTGGTGGCGGCTGCGGTCGTCTCGAAAAAATCGCGCGAACCGCCGCTAAAAATCGGCCGCATCGCTCGCGAGGGCTCGCGCGCGCGCGCGCGCAGACCGCTAGAGTGCGAGCTCTAGCGGTGGCGTCGCTTAATTAACGCCGTCCACTAGCGCCCGCGCATGCGCCTAGCACCTCTGCCCGATGCGG
Organism: Andrena flavipes; assembly: GCA_963971345.1. Classification (NCBI taxonomy): domain Eukaryota; kingdom Metazoa; phylum Arthropoda; class Insecta; order Hymenoptera; family Andrenidae; genus Andrena; species Andrena flavipes. The sequence goes on from OZ020480.1 coordinate 47,538,831, forward strand.
CGCAGATCGCGAGATGCTGATAGCGGCTACACCAGCCGCGAGATCCTCTCTCTCTCCCGGTCCCTGCCGCGCTTTTTCTCCACCGCCCTTTTATACACACACCTCCGCGGGCTCTCCTTGTTTTTTCTTCCACGATCTCGGCGATCGATGCAGGCAGCTCCCCGTATCCAGCGTCCCCGTGCGTCGATAAATTTCGGGATCGGCGCCTCCGTCGACCCGGGCCCACCTAATTAAGCGGTTCGCCCCATAATTACGGCCAATTAACGTCAAACTCGGCCGGCACCGGAGACCGCTATCGCGCGGTGATTGCGCGGCTCTCACGTGCACGTATGGAGGCACCGATCGGGAGAGGCTCGGTAGCGAAAGCACGCGACTTCATCATTTTTGCCAGGGGAACGCCGGCCGGCGGTGTTTCGCTGACCGAGCCGATAAGGGAAAGGGAGAAGTCGGCAAGCGGCTCTCGGTGCGTCCGAGGTATTCCCTCGCGACGCGATTTCAACAGCCGATAAGGGTGGAAGGTGCACGCTCTTTCAAGCCGCATTGACAATGCCTCGCGGTAATAGTACAGCGTCTGATGATCAGAGTGCAGACGCTTCTATCAAAGTCTCGAGGCTACACGCGAAACACCCACGCTAGCGTGAAGCAACGCGAAAGCTGCCAGAAAATCGCAGCGCGAATCCCGTCAGTGTGTCAAACTAACTAGGTGCAGAGCGTCGAAACGAGCCGGAGCCTTGTCAGCGGGAAAGGTCAAAATCCATCAGAGTACTCCCGCGCCGTGCCACTCGAAGCCCTCAATTAGACGAATCGAATCCCTAATCTCGCAACCCGAGGAATTCATCCACCGTGACGAGCAGCGTCCAGAGCAACGCCAGCCTTCGCCTCGCTCATTTATTCAGACACCCTAATGAACCGCGGGAGGTGGGGGGGAGACGATTTCGACGGGCATTCTCAGCCGTGGCCTTAATATCAGGCCGACGACGACGTTACATAAGGCCCCTGTGCACACAGAGCCGTGCCGGGTCCGTGTGTGCGAGGAGACGTGACCACGATGTACGGAACGGGGGACCGTGCTCGTGAGCCGTGGGCCGGCGCTGGGCCTCAGAAAAATCCCATTAATTGCTTCTATGGTGATAAATTTCCCCCTGGCGGTGCACGATTCCCCTCCGTCTCTCTCTCTCTCTCTCTCGCTCTCCCCTGCTCTAGCCGCGAGCCTCTCGTCGCGGCCATCCCAGACTCACCTCTCTCGGCGAGAGAGCTCCCTCGGCGACCATATCGGCCGCCTATGTTAATTTTCAGTTTAATAAGGTGCACCAGGAAGTGACACGGCGCTGCCGTTGCCGTTCGAGCCGGCTGGCAAGCAAGCCAGGCGAATGCCAGGTGAAAATGTCGCGGCGGGAGTGACATTTCAATTAATGTTTACCGGGTTTTGCGTGGGAAGGGACACGGCGGCGCGCTTCTTCCAGCCTGCCGAAGCAGGTGCAACGAAAGGCGGACGAACGGTCGCGGGATCCACGTCGTGGAAAAGGGAGCGAGATCGGGGATCTTGATAGTGGGCTTCGATCGGAGCTGGGGAGCAAGTTGAGCGAGTGGATCGTCTGGAAGGTATTCGTCTGAAGTGGACTTTAAATGGTGCAGATGACTTAGGAGATACATAGAAGCTGGCATCAGCAGCTTTCATGATTTCGCGGAGATTTAACTCTGAAGGAGATATTAATAATATCGCACAGACTAATCGTTACCTTGCCAGGCTACGCAAGGGTGGTTTGAAGTGACAGAAAGAGCACTCGAGTCCTTTTAATGATACCCAATACCACACAGAGTGTACACGCCATTGAGCACGGATTGCACCGAGGCGAAGACGCGGTGGAATGATTACGAGCGCGAGGAATAAAGGAAATCCACCTGAATGGCACCGGCTGAAACGCTCCCCTTCGCGCGTCCCTTTTCAAAGCGTCGCCGATGCAAACGCGCGAGCACGGCGGCGTGGTAATGAGCGACGACGGCAATAACGCAGGCGGTAACTATTAACCAGATTGTTCGGTTAACGACGGAGGCGATGAGAAGCGTTCGCGAGCCGTGTCGTTGGAAACGAGGCGCTTTCGTTTATCAAGGACGATACGGAACGGCGATGCCTGTGCAATTCTAATCGGCGAGCGTGGATCGGCGGCGATAAAAGATCGGCCGGGACGAAATTACGCGAAATTGTAGCCTTTGAGGGACGTTCGGTGTTTATAATGAACCTCTCGCGCGAATAGGAAATTACTGCTCTCGCGTTGCGCGCAGCTTCGCGTCGCTCGAGTGCTAACTTGATCCGATCTACGGCGCTATGTTTTTCTACGTTTCAAGTGGTATCGGTCCAACCTAGAAACTCCCCAAATTTCAATATTCAAAATCATTAGAATATTCGCACGATTGATAAAGCTGCTTTAACTTGGGACGATACTTTAATTATCAAGGCCACTTGAAAAAATGGCTGCACGGCGATTCTTTTCACGGCGAAACTTGTTCTCGTAGGCCAGCTCTGGCAAAGTGAACCAGGTCCAATTTCGGCGGGCAGCAATTACAGGCGTCGAGAGAGCGTCGCCGTTTCCAGGCGCTCCCTTCTTCTTCGCCTCTTTTCGTCCCATCTTATCGTGATTATCGTGATCATCGGCACGGCCGGCCGATACTTTCGTGTGACGTAAAGCCTCCGCTTTCCTCCGCGAGGCGAGAAGCTTCTTCCTCCCGCAGGCGTTCTAGCGTTCCGTCACGGTTCTCACGATCTCGATCCGCGCGGTTTCAGTCCGAAAATGGCCAACCGGGGCGACCGTGGACGCGGTGAGAGCACGGCCGTTGAAAAAATCAATTAATCTCAATCGAGGCGACCGTGTGCGCGCGCGCGCCCGCAAGAGGGTAATTTCCAATTTGTCCCGGCCCCGAAACGGCACGGGGGGAGGGTACGTGCGGACGAAGATGGGCCTACGGGCGATCCGCGAGCGGCGAAAGTATTTTTCGGATAAGGGCATCGCGCGCTGCACTCCGCTGTCGTCGCCGCGGGTGACGAACGGTTACAGTGGAGCAGCAGAGAGTATTCAGGTCTGGGGCAAGGATTCGTGGTCCCTCGTGAAATTTCATTTCGGGCGAAGATTTCGGCGAAGATTTCTGGCGAACGTGACAGGAATCGTTGCAGTGGGATGGGCGGGAATCGCCCGTGGCCGCGATCACTTAGTTAAGATCGATATCTCTAAAAGTAAAACTTTCCTGCAAATCACAATTGTCATCGATCGCGACGAAGAGGATTTTATGCATGCCTCGTTGAAGGAGCACGAACAAAAGAACGCGGGGACAAACGAACGGAACGAAATCTGTCGGTGGTGCAGTGAAAAAAATTTGCATAATCGCCCGATGTCGTCGATACGGATTTGCATAAAGAATTCGTTGTCGAACCAGTCGAAGGTGTCCGAGATACGCGCGCAACGGAGCTTGACTTCATTTATTTTGGGCCCGGTGTGTCGCTGGTCCCTGGCGATTTGGAGCGACGATGGTACTGGCTTCATCTTTCTGATTATTCATGGAACGCGCGAAATGAGACAAGGTCTTCTCCAAGCGCATTTAAAACACTCGGAATTTCTATAGGAAAGGTATTCTCCTTTCGATCAGCAGTATCATGCAAACACACCAAATCTTTAAAAATCTTCGTAATTATCCGCTGAGGAAATTATAATATTATGCGCTCGATAAGATCGATACCATGATTCGATCTCGGCGCGTGATCGAATCTGGATGCTTGACGCTCGCGGCCCATCAAAGGGGAGCATCGGGCGACACGATCGCGATAGGGACGATTACCAGGTACCAGTCCCCGATCCAGGAACAGGCCTCGATCCACGCGTCCCTCCGCGAGGCCGGCGTAGAACATGATCTACTTACCGCGGTAGCCGCGGGATCGGAAAGCAACCATCTACCCACGATCGTCTCGCACCTATCCACTGTCCAATCACCGCCGGTACGTACACAAAAGGTGCACGACCCGGTTGCGAGCGTGTTCGAAGTGGATGCACGCGCGTGACCGTGTGTGCGGCTGTCCAAGTGCACCGCGAGTGGTGCATGCCGCAATACGCGATGCACAGCCTTCGTTAATGAGTCATCCAGCGAACTCGGTGCCAGATACACGAGCCACCTTTAACCGTTGCTCTTCTACCTTGCTTCTCCGCTCCGTTTCACGGGGGGAAATGGATGTTTGCGCAAAGGTGAGATGATAACGATGGTCGATCGAAAGGTGGGGTTTGAAGATGTTTGATTCGAGGAGGTGTAATGAAATTTGTTTGAAATAGAGAGTGTTAGCTGCCCTCGAGTTGGTTGGTCCACGTTCGAGTGGCTAAGTGGATGTAAGGAACGCTGAGAAAGGAAAGAAAGGAGTCCTATTTAAGTGTACCCACCTTTTCGGAGTAATCTTCTTCCTGAATAACTTTCCCCCCGGTAATTATTATGCATACGTGTTCGTACTTTATAAGATCTTCGTTCCTTAAACATCCACCGCTTTCCTCCGAGTTTTGTCTTTCCTGTTCCCTTTCTGCTTGCCACAGCGCCGCCGAGACGTTAAGAAATAGTCGTACCCCAGCGTATTATTATATAGCGCTTTAAATGGTAGCGATAAATTACGGACGCTGTTCTCCACGTTAACCGCAATCGCCTTTTAAACTGAGAGGAAGCCTGAACACGCGGTTGTCCCTACCGTACCAGACTTCCTTCGAAGGCGCTTCGTGTTTCCTCTCTGCCGAAACTACTGTGCGCTGGAAATACGAGGTGGGAAGACGATCTTATAGCATCGCGCAAGATTTTCCTCTATCAATTTGTTTGTTTTCTAAGCTCCTCCAGAAATAGATGGTATCGAAGCCACTTCTGCGACGATACTTCTCGAGTGACATCATCCAGACACTGGCACGCAGAATCAGGATAAAGAGGCACGTGAAGTCGTAAAACCTCCACTTCTTTGCATTCTTATTTTTACGATCTATCCAGAACCTACAGTGGAAAAATCTCGGGTACGTTCGTTCTTAGTAGCACTACCAAACTGTGAAAAGAAAATGGACACGCACATTTCTCTAGTAGAATAGTAATTATATAGATGGTTAAAAACTATTTATAAGTTTGATACTAAATGCAAACATGTAGGGGAGAGTCGTGCAGTACCGACCAACTATTAAATTAGTAGATTTTTATAATTAACAATGTTGATAAGAAGACATGTAATTAGTACAATACAAGATTTTTTCAAATTTGATTTGTACAAACTCGCAAGTAATATAATTAATATTATCCTGATCTGTGCATTCGACGTGTGCCCAATCTTTGTCAAATTATTCCTTGCAAACGGAGATGGGCAAAATTTTTATTTAAATAAAATTCCGAATAACGAGTAAAAAAATTAACTTTATTCGTCCAATAATCTAAATTAAAGTAACTTTTATTTGACCCTTATTTACATAATTTTTTATATAGTTTATGCCCAACTCTGCTTGCAAATGACACATTGGATAACCTCTTCATTAAAACCTAGCTTCCTGTTTGTTAGGTTATCATACCTATCCTTATTTACTTTATTTTTCTGCTGGAAAAGGTGGAAGGAAGACTAAATGAACATCTTATATTTAATTATTTTACGGATTTTACAGATTTTCCTCTTCAGTTGCTCTGCTGGCGCCCCCTAGATCGGGATCTGATCACACTTTACATCCGCAGTGCAAATCTGAAATTTGGTAATCACGTTATAATAGCAAAGAGTAAGTACACTCTATTTACCGCCTCCAACAGATACGTCGTTTTACTGCCAGCCTCAACAACCCCACGCGCCCTAAATTCCACGACAGGCGAGCACGTATACAGACGATGGGGAACATCAGTGATCTAAAGAGCAATTTCGTGCGTTATCGGGGAGCCGATCAAAAAGTCTCCACGATGAAAAGCCCGTGTCCTCATCAGGCAGACGAAAGAGAAAGCACAGCTGAGGCTCCCGGCGTGGTGGCCCGATGGATCATTACACGAAATCAGTGCTCAGATTGTATCGCGGTGATATAAAGTATATTTCGATGTATTCCGACGAGCCTACAGAATCGGAAGTCGGTAGCGACGGACAGTAGCGGCTCGCGTCTACCATATAGGGACGGCGAACGAGCCAGAGGCACGTTCGTGCTGAGTGGCCGTTGAAAAACGCGTATGCAAATTAATAAGCCACGACCGAAACGGTCTCGCGACACCTCCGAGAGGATTTTCTCGTCGGCAAGCCCCGATCGTTCGCAGGTAGATCCCTCGATTCATCTGCAATGCCGCTTACTTCGACTTCCTGGTGGCTGGACAGGCCACTGCCACCCACGAGCACGCGTGAATATGCAACTTTGCTGCTGGAAGCCTGGATTATGGAGGAAATATTCACTTGAAGAGAGAAAACCGAGGGTACAGACCCAGGGGCGAATTTATACATGGGCTAAGGAGCCTGACAATTTCTGGGGTGGCAACCTGTATACTTATTTGCTTGATATGCGAATAAAATGTTAAACATAATTTAAAAGAAAGGACCACTTTTTTATATTCGCTGTTACGACCGGGTGATCTTTCCACACACAGACTTAAAACAGTTTTAAAAATAATACACGTTCTTTTCCATGCAACAAATTAGCAATAACTCATAATATGTGAGTGGTCACATTGAATTAATTTTAATACTGTCTCAACTGTTTTAAATTAAAATAGTTGATGATATTTCACGGCACTCCAAATCCGCGCCTGGATACGGAAGTTGTAAGACACTTGGTGGATTTTTCATTAGAAATATCGACTACGAATACATAAAAATTATTGCCAAATTATCTTTTTCTTTATCAGCTACAGGATTTAGATAAATAGTTCTCAGCTAATTAAGCAACTGATAAGTAAAAAGAGTCGTATAATTGACTTCTGTAATTCTGCGTTCTGGTTATCGTCAGATAGCTTCGTTATGGAGGAACTCCTTAAAACGCGTCCCCTTGCCAACATTAATTTGAATAAATTTGAATAGTACTATGCGCAGGGAACGTCGCCAAATCAATTTTACTTGTTAATAATCGTAATACGGGCGCCGTGTCGCGGATACGTTCTGGGATCCCCTGCGTCGTGTCTGTGCATAACCGCCCGATTCTCCTTGTTCGCCCAGCGCAGCACTTGTTCGTCGTGATCTGGTTACATCGCTACCCGTTATGCCGAGGGTTTCGAGTACATTCTTCCCCCCAACTTCCACTGTCCTCCTCTGTGCCCCTCCCCTCTTATCACAATACTCTCCATCTCTAACTCTCCTGCAACCAAAATATTGCAAAGCGTTATTAAGGGATTTTTCATTGCCTGATTAATGACAGAGCATTTGGTGACATCCAGCAGTGTAAAATACTTTATAGATCGCAAAATTGCATTCGAAATACGAGGTCTCTTTAGCTCCTCAACTATATCTGTATGGCGATCGATTCATCATCATTAACTACTAATCACATAACCCTGTGAGCTTCCTTGAAATCCAGCGCGCACAATGGAACAGTATCGTCAAGAGATCGACCAGGTGACCATCGATTCCGAGTAAACTCCGAGCTCCGCCATTAGAGACAGGCGGAAGTTTCTTGCCGATTTTTTGCGGATCGCGCGCGTCACTGGACGAGAAGGCCTGCGAAGCGGGATCAAAGCGTGCACACCGATCAAGGGCACCGATCTTCTGCGTGCCCTTTTCCAGACAATTCGTTCCGGGGGATTATCCGGTCGGTGGACGTCTGCCTCGAATCATAATCAGGATCGCCGTGCTCGTTTGTCGCGCGTTGCTTTCGATCGAGAACGGCCTCAGCTTGAAAATTTAATTGGTTATTCATCTAATTGGTAATTTTCTCCTCCCTCGAGTCAGAATTTCATCAGTGACCACACCAGATCAGTGTCTCTCTAAGTTTTTGCGTCAAACAACCTTCACCCCCAACTCTACATAACACAAAGTCTGCACGACCCCTCACCAACTACAAAAACATCCAAAAATCCGAGAATCCATTCTCCGATTCGAAACACGAGCTTTCCATGCCCGTCACTAAATTTCACAAACTTCTATAACCCTCCAAGAGAACCCCCAACAACGCCACGGACTCTTCGCCGTGATTAAAGAACGATTCCCCCGAGCAATCCTTCTCGCATCATTTTAATAAGTACCAAGCAGACGGCGGGACTGGTCCAGCCGCGGGATTAAACCTGCTAACTGCCAATCAGCGTTCGGCACCGCGGCTGGAGAATTAAATCCCGTTCCAGGGAGCGATATTTAAGGTCCAGCGAGGGGGGTGCGTGGCAGGCGTAAAGCCAGTGGGGCGTCCTCTCGGCGCGGCCACTTTAAGCGGCCGCCAGCGACATCATTGTAAATATCAGCGGCTATATGGCCTCGTAAACAACCCCCTTACTAGGTCGAGAGCGGAGTCGTCTCAATCCCGAGCCCTTCCCTCCCGTGCGCGTCGCCACGTTCCGTGTAGCGTCCGTCCACCGTGGAGAACGCTTACACCCCACTGTTCGCGAAACACGCACGGCTCGCTTTTTTTAATAGCCCTCGTAAACGCGAGGGGCCGCCTCTTATCGCGCCCGGCACTTAAACGTCGCGGTTTCGACCGTCATTAGAGATCGCGCCGAACTTTTCGCCGATCGACCCAGGCCACGCAATAACGCCCCTGAACGTGGGACGTGTCCCCGAGCGATATATCGCGGCTCTCGGTCGCCGCGGGAAACTCGAGCCTCGCGTCGTGCTCTCGCCGTGGAAAATAAAATTTGCCAGGCCGCGAGCGCCTCTTAATGAGTCCCCATAGCGTGACCAACGATAGACGCTCCGCGTATCTCTCGGAGGTTCGCCACGACCTCGTAAACCAAGACGGTGCTTGGGCACGCAGCTTGTTTTCGAGGGTAAAAGGGATTTTGTGGATCATAATGTCCGCCGTGGTCATTTCCTCGCGGTTTAAACGCTCGCCTCTTATCTGTAACGGAAACTTGACGATGATGATGAGAGGACTTAGGACCGAGGTGGATTATGGGATCAGAACCCTGTTGATGCATCTCCTTTCTGCTGGCATGCAGCGATTAAACGGTAGTTTCTCATAATCGTAATGCGTCCGTCTGGTTCGTGACTCTGACTACTTGCTTGCCTTTTTCGTTTAGTGACGTTCCTTAATGATTGGCGACTATCGTTTTGTAGTCTCTATTCTGGCTTCAGGGCATATGGGGGAAATTATTTATTCAGTTTTTATTCTGGTTCTCGGAAATGTTAGGCATGGCAAAGTGGATCCTAAGTTCGATAGGGAATGATCGTCTTTATTCGTTCTAATTAACTGAAAGTGAATCACGAGTCGGTCCGAGATCGCACCCTCGAGCCGTCCTCCACTTATTTCTCCACTTCGATGTCCCATGGATGAGACAAACGTCCGTGGCGCCCATCGGGAGCATCATAAAACCGCAGTTACAAGTTAGAATCCCATTCGAAGGGAACATGTGTCCCGATACAATCGTATATTCGAGCATAATCGTCGAATCTTCCGTTCGCGGGACGCGATTAACGAACCGGGACCACGCCGGAACGTAGGCTCGGTCGATTTAAAGGTGCAATAAACGAGCCATGGAGCAGCCATTCGGTCAGGCCACTTTGACGTTCCGCGAACGAAAATATATGGGCGACTCGCGAATGGATATTAAGAAACGGGTCGGCAGATAAGCGGTCGGGTTCGACAACCTCCTAAAGTGCATCGTCGAGGGAGCATCAGAAGAACGTCACCGGCGGAACGAAAGAAAGGGGAAGTAACAACATAAAGCTTTCAAAGCAGAAGAAGAAGGAACGAGGAGAAGTAAGTCACGTCCGGAGGGAAAAGTGGAACAAAGCAATGACTAATTGCTCGAGACACATCAAAGTGCAAATGCGACGCAATCATTTCATCCTTTCTACATGAATGTTACAAAGAAGACATTCGATCGAAAGCAAAAACACGGAGCAATTCCATCCGTGAGTACTCAAATGTTTCAGCGGAGGGCTGGTGATCGACAGGACGTTTCAAGTAGCGCAAAATCGATTCCGGACACTTGGGTAATGTCACGTGTGAGAGGCAGGAGAGAGCTCCGCCGGGCAAGAAGTCCCCCGACGAAGGAACGTTTCTATTTGTCGTTGATTTATCGACGGCGGCGCGCTGGAATCTGAGATTCGGTCGAGCGAACGTTTCCACGCGACTCCTCTCTCGTCGGGATGCGAACGGACGCGTTCGGAGGCACAGGGACGGGCACGGCTTGTAAAAAGGGAACAGATATTCCCCGTGGCAGAGGATGATGCAGTGCCCCGTGCCCGGCACGTGATCGCCGGCCATAAGTTTGGCTAATTAAAAAATATGAATTCAACGGCGAACGTTGCGACAGCCGAGGGCTGATTTGCGTCCGACGACGGAACGCCGGCGATATTTTTCTCCCGTCTCGGGCCACGGGCAACTTTCTACGTGTCCTACGCGTGGGTGGGCGAAATCAGGTCCCTCGGTTTTCTCCCGGGACGGTTTAATTGACGCGCCGGGACGGATGCGAACGCGCTTCAGAGGAGAAAGAGAGAAAGGAGGATTCCTATCCTCCTTAGGAATTATTACTGGGGCGCATTTCCCAGCGGGCAGAGCCGCGCACCATGCTACAAACCTCTGACTTTATTATCCTGCGCCAGCAGAGTTTCTTTTCCGAGACATCGGCGAAGTTGCCGAAAAACTACGCTCGAGAGTTTAAGGGGGAACAGCACTGTGACGGCTGGAAAAGTAAGCTATTTTTAAGAATTTTATTTAGGATTAATTTATAGTTTTCATAAAAAAAATTATTACCTACCTTTAGTACGCTGTCTTAAGAGGTTATACAAAAATAAATAGGAAAACATCCATAAATTTTAATATATTAATTAATCTTCTAGACCCCCCTCCCACGCGAGCTGGTCGAATATGTAACTATGGAACAGCTTGTCCGAAATCAAATTTCATTTTTATTTTTGTAAACTATATGAGTGTAGTTTCAGTTGTGCTTGTGGATTTTTTTATTGTAAACAAACTTTTTGAAATATGCTCAAAAAACTGTCCATCTTATTCACGCATTTTTGAAACTTTTCTCCTAAAGCGCACCATTTTTACAAAAATAATTTTGTTAAGAAATCGGAAGGCACAACGAAAAATACGCTCATATATTTTACAAAAAAGAAAATGAAATTTGATTTCGGACATGCTGTTCCATAATTACACATTCGATCAGCTTGAGTGGGGGGGTCTAGAAGATTAATTAATATATAAAAATTTATGGATCTTTTTCTATTTATTTTTTTCTGCATAGTCTCTTAAGGCAGCGCACTAAAGGTAGGTAATAAAACTTTTCGATGAGAACTGTAAATTATTCCTGAAAAAAATTCTTAAAAATGGCTTACTTTTACGGCCGTCACAGTGGTGATCCCCTTAAGGAAAGAGAGTTCGTGAGACACAGTTATAAGGTGGTTTATGAAACTAAAATACTGTACAATAAAATCTAGTTAAATAAAGATCAAAGTCCCTTTTCTTCAGAGCAGAAGATTCTTGAAGAATGATCGCAATGAGAACTATGCTATTCTTCTTGAACGATGATTCTTTTTTAAGGTTTCATGCAACGTATGTATGTCTGTCGAGGTCAGACGGATGAAGCAACACTTTTACCGCGGTGACTTTAGCGAGACACATCCCCGTGGCTGGCACGTCGCGTGCTTTGCATTTCCTGCGTGCACGGTGGGCCCACGCGCGCGTGCACTTTCATCGGCGAGCAGCGATCCAGCCACGGAAGCCGGAATGGGAATGGGTATGAAATATTCGATCGAATGGGATCCCGCGGCGGGACTGTGAGAACCGTGGCACCGATCGATCGCCTCGGCGTACCGCGCGAGACACGCGGGTAACTGTATGACTTCATTGGAGCGTGTCAGTGGGCGATTATGAGAAATTGGAAATAGAAAAATCGAAATCGCTACGGGGAACGCGAGCGTGGGGTCTTTTTCTTTTCTTAAATAATAGATTGCCTTTATCGGCTGTGTCGATCGATAGCTCGCGCTCGATCAAGTTTCTGCACTCCTCGAGGTGGACGGATTAAGTGAAGGAAATGGGACAGACTTCTCAGTCAATGGTAACTGTGAATTTACTCTAATTTCTAGAACATTTGTAATCACCTATCACAAATAAAACACCCAGTAACTAGTAGAATCGGAAGTGATATTACCGCAATATATACCCATCGAGATGAAACACTTCCCGTGGACAGAGTAGGTACTCATATTTCACTACCGTGACGGGTTTCATAAAAAAAAAAAATAAAGAAATTTATTATTTCTTCCAAACACTATATTTTTTCATTTTCCTCTTCATTTTGCTGCGTTGCGTCGTTTTGCCTTCTCTCGCATGCGTTCCCTTTAGCCTTCATGTTGTATATTGTCTGCTAACACGAAGCTCTTGTTGTGTCAAGCCTTAATCATTTCCATCTTTGATTATGCCGATGTAGTGTACGGTCCGTGTCTCTCCTCGCCACTTTTGTCTGTTGTCCAACGTGTTCAGAACTCAAGTCTCCGTTTCTCTTATAATGTTCGTAGGGTGACTGTGTCTAATATCGACAGGCAAAAGTTAAATCGCTGTCAATTGAATAATAATTGATATTTTTGCATGCAGTTCGTTTCAAAGTAAAGAGAAATTATCCACCTTTCATGGAGCATAAAGTGAGAGTCGATGAAACCTACAAATTTTTAATTGGGACTCAAAAAATGTAGGACACGATATTAGGTACAGTCACCCTAAGTATGATCACATAACGCCTTTTTTCCAACGTTCTGGCTGACTAAAGATGAATCAGATATGGATTTTATATCTCTGCTGTCTCGTCTATAAGATAGTCGCAACAGGTACGCCGGTATATCTGTATGATCTACTTCGCTCCAATTTTTCCATGAACTCTAGCGGCTCTATACCAACAAGACGTTATTTTCATTTGTCTGTATCTCACCATCGCTCTTGAAAATTCACTGCGTCCTTCTCCTACATATCTTCCTATTATTATAACTCCATTCCTTCTAATATACGTTCTCTGTCGTCGTTTGCTTCATTTAAACTCAGTTTACAGTTTCCTCTGTAATCGTTTTATTCTTATTTCCTTTCCATTCATTATCTCCCAACGGCTTTTTAGGTTACTTTGTCGAGCAGCTGTTAATGCTGAACCTCGCCTACTCGCCATTGTAATTTTAATTGTAATGGTGCAATAAAGACATTTAATAATAATGATAATTTTCCGGAGAAAATGTGCTCCTCAGAACGTTTGCCAACTGGGTCTTTCTCCTTAAATCCGCCACTGACTACCTACCCGGGAGGAAGATCAACTATGGAAATCTGCATAGTCATTGTGTTCGCTACTAATGTGTGTCTACTAGCGGTTTGACAGACCTCACGCACGGGCAACGGCCTAGCAATCAATCTTAACGACCAACCTAAATAACCCTGCAGCTGAAACGATCGAGACGCGTGTCAAGGCGGCTCACGCGACGGACCCGTGAAAAACTCACTCTCACGATGCCTCGGCAGGAATCTGGATCACCGTGGATCTCCATGACACCCATTCCTAGGACCGTAATTCACCTGGCGAACCTTTACAGCCGTGATTAACGTTACAGTTTTACGAGGCGACTTTATGCACGGACTCTCGGTCGCCGGGCCCCCTTTCGTAATTTGTTTTCACGTCCATTAGTAGCGTGCACGGACCTTGCTTTCACGCGTGTCCTCGCCCGCGTATTTCATCAGCGGCGTATCCACCTGCGCCTCGCGCCCTCCTCCCCGCCGTAATATCGATCTTATCAGCGGGCGTCATTATCTCGGTGGCTGCCCGCGTCCCGTTAGATTCGAATCACCCGAACCAACGGGACCTCTCCTCATTGGATACACCTTGAAATATGCACCGAAACGTGCAACCGACTGTCGCGGCCACCTCCTGCAATTACGCCGCGCAATTTCGAGTCGCGCAATTAGCTAGCGCGAATATGGCGGGAGGAATGTGACCGGGGTGGCGCATCGATAATCGATCGGGGTATGAAGTAAAATGAGATTTCACGGAGATCGATCTGGCCATCGGTGAATACTGATTTAGGGGAGGGTTGCCTATATCGTACCACTTAAGACATTTTACGTTATATTTCATATTTGGTACTAATTTCAACGCAAATGACTATTGGATATTGTAGCTTAATCGTTTAGGCACCTACTATTAAATGCTTTACATTTTGTTCGGAACAAATTAATTTGTTATTAATCTTTTTGTCAGATACTGTAAAAGGTACGATTTAGGCAACTGGTCTCCTAAATCGTACCTCCACTAAAAATAGTATTAATAACAAAGAGAAGAAAATATTCCACATAAAGTAATGATTATTAGATAGTTACATATACATATTTAGGAAACATGGTCGATTTATTTATGAATATCAATTTAAACTTAATAATGAATGTAATATGTACTTAAAATGAATGTAAAATATTCTACATTAAACCCACTTTTAGAAAAGTACAAAAATACTGGACAAAAATACCTTGTTTGATTATTATCAGCTAAAATAAAATGGTAAAAAGTTATTCAATCATACTTGATTTCTTTAAATGTTTATAGCACGCACAAAATAGAGTGTAAGCTTAAAAGGTTTTGTTTCTATGTCTTACTTCGCATTTACTTAATATTTTTATCATTAGAACATTAGATTATATTCATTAATTACTGAGAAATTTATGAGCTACGACTTAGGTGACCAGTAGGATATTGGGAACTATCCCCTACTATTGGAAGATCGTTTTGATTTGGTCTTTATCGAAGAAGTTGGATGGTCTATGAATGGGAAAGTTACGATCAGAATATCTGACGAAAATATGGGGAATTTTTATGTAATTAAGGACGTTCGCGTCTCGGGCATACCGTTTCTCCCGAATGTTTGATGAAGTTAGAGTTCAGAGATCAGGATTTTGGGCCCAACCGAGTGATGCCATAGAAGATATTTCACTTTTCGGTGGACGAACAGTGATCTTCGGCGAGCATAGAAATATCTTTCTAGTTAACGAATCGGGCAATAGCCTGGAATTTCCATTTTAATCGGATTCTAACGGTGCTTTGATAGATATTGATTCCAGAAATGAGTGGAATATTGATTTTCTTAATTTCGGAATTGATATACATATCAATTTAGCAATTAAATATTACGCTAATCTTTGAACGAATCCAAACGTCCTCCGAAGCTTTTATCATTTGCAACGGTTTCTTCTAAGATTTTGCTCGTAAAAGTGTCGCAAATTAATAGAACTAAATGAATTTACGACATCCCCGTTACGCGACGCGGAGGTCTACGAATTCTCGAGCGTGCAAACGTGCCTCTTGGCGAGGTCAAGAAGTTTCAGAAATGCCGTAGGTTCACCGTTCGACGAACGTGAATGCTCAACAGCGGGTCCAAGAACCGTCGTCTCGTAAATTTCGTAACGTAATGAGGATCTTCTCGAAAACGGGAGTCCCTTTCCCAACGTGTTGCAACTCGCGGCGCAATTTTAACTCCGTCTCTTAACAAAACTGCAGACCTATCAAACTCGAACTTACGGGATCATTCTACTTTGATCGGCCGAACAATTAAACTATTTTTGAAGATTTTTCTTCAGTAAATATATCACAATGGCACCGAATTAAAAACACAAGTTTGAAGACCACCCTTTTTCTCCGTTATTTTGTAACAAAAATTGTTAATTGGGCTCCGGGTGATAGCGACACTCATAGGTATCTTTTCGAATTTTTATCTTTACCGTTTAAATTTTTCTTCTATAATACAAGAATAGCTTAATAAATTCCAAACAGCTTTATCTCATTATATGTTGCATTTACTAAGAAAAAATCTTTAAAAATATCTTAATTATTCGACCACTTAAATTAGAATGACCCCTTAAGCTTCTGGAAACAATACAACGCTCAAACTTTCTAACTCACCCTCACTTAATTGAAAGCGTATTCTTCTCACAAACAGGTGAATTAACACAGCGGACTAATGTCCATTTACCAACGGCTAGCATCCCCGCGAGCGGCATCCTTGAAACCCGCGCTCGCAGAAGTTCATTACTGAGGGTGATTCGCATCGATTACGTGAGCATCTCGCGCGTCGACGCGTCCGTTTCGATCGAGGAGGCTAATTATCTTGGATCGCGTACGATGCACCTGAGAGGAGGACGCTCTCGCGCGGCGATGGAGGTCATCGAGGTCGTTCGACGGAGAAAGGTGGCGGTGGTGATCCAACGAGAGAAAAAAAAATGGAGGAGGGGTGGGAGGCGGAGGAGGACGACGAAGAAAAAGGCTGCGGCGGTCCGCGTGCCAGCTGAACAGCGGGGTCCCAGGCCGCTCTAATTACCACCTTGGTCCGGGCGAACCGTAACGAGGCATTTACGCGTCCGTGGCGACATAACTCGAGGGAGGAGAAAGGATCGCCGGGGAAAATTGAAGAGAGGCAAATCGGCCGCTCTCCCGTACACGTGTAAGGAGATTCGTACCTCCGGACCTCCGTTGTGCAATCGTGGCCGTCGATGACCTGAAAAGTGGGGCACCGCCGAGAAGGCACGCGGTCACCAGCTCGTTTTTACGCGGAGAATGTGTCTTCTGCCCGCGCATCTGCGCCGAACCACGCCGACCCGTTACGCGCCGACCGATTCGCCCCGTTTGCTTAATTAATGACCAAGCATCGCTCGGCGAGGACGATTTTTTCGACAGTGAAACCGAAATTGCGACACTCGCTTTCCATCGCCTTTCATTTTTCTACCGCGACATGTGACCATCCTCTTCTTACGCTCTGCCCGCATTTCTGCCTCTGCTAAAGACTTTGATCGTTGGAGTTCAGTTTCTCGTGCTAACGAGGGGTAAATTTGCGTCACTAATTTAGTTTAAAATTTATATATAATGAAATCAACACCGTAGGGTGCATTCCTTCGAAAATCCTCTTAAACGTTAGTCTCCAAGTTTTCTACGTCAGTCAGCCACGTTCCCTCGAACCCTCGAATGGCAGCTACTGCGATCTTTGAGACAGGCAGCTTACACGAGGGAAGAAGCTGCAGCAGGCAGACGTCCTGGACAGCCTGCTTCCCTAATGCTCGAGATACGGTGGTGGGAATGCGATCGATCGCAAAAGGGGGATTCAGAGGAGGCACTTGGGTCACGAGCAGCACGAGTCGACGGCGGTAGCGAACGTGGCAGTCGGCCGGGCTGAATCATGCCTCCTCCGAGGTATACGGGAGTCAATTGGACGGTTACGACGTCCTCGGACGAAGGGAGCAGCCACGAGTGGAGGCGCCTTCATCTTTACGACAACGCGTCCTCGTAACTCCCGACATCCTCCTGCTCTTTATTTCCTTCCGCTTTCGGTGCCACGGGGGATTCCATGTTTTACCTCCAGCGTTTCCCTTCGTGCCTCGCACGAGAAGGAGCGGGATCGGTGTTACATCCCTTTATCGTACGCTCGCGTAGCAACGAGAAAAACTGATTCGTCCGAAGACGCGTACGGTGCCATTTAAAGGAAGCGTCGACGACTGAGATATCCTTGACTCTACCACTTGGGACGCCATAAACTCTCCGTCCAGCGACTGAAAATACCGAGAGCGGGGGGGGGGGGGGCGGAGGCGAGTAAAATACCGTGGCGACGAACGCGTTAATTATTTCTGGTCACGTTTCTCCGATGGCCGCGCAATCGGGCACAGCTGAATGGGACGACAAATAAGCGAGCACTGGCATCATCGATCAAGCACCCCCACGGAAACTCCGCGAGCTATAAAGCACGAGGGGCCTAAAAGTGCCGGCCGCTCTCGAGCGTCGTAGCTCAAAGCCCGCGCGGGGGTATTCAATATCGAGGCAAGCGAGCGTAACGGGGATACACCGTGGAAGGTTGCAACGGAGTGTCGAAGCCGCGTAATGAGTACCGGTACCGCGGAGAGGTCGGGTTGCCGCGCAGGCACCGCTCGTGATCGTGCCGTGCGAAAACAAGTGCCGATCGCTCCAATTACACCGGGTACCGATACCCAGGCAAGTGGAAAGGGCCTCTTCGCGAGTACCCGGAGGCGTCCGTGCAACATGGGGCCCCCTCGACTGGCAACAAGAGCTACGCGAGCCGTCGTTACACGCTACTCGCCGGCGCAACGGACGACGATCGCCTTAAGGACACTCGTGTGCACGTGAAAATCTTTCACGGTGGACGAGCGTTCGTGTACCCGCGTACTTCAAAGGGAAATTCTTCACGTGCTCCACCGCTCCGTGTTCCCGATCCCGCTCGCAGCTGCTCCATCAACTCGCCTCCTCGGGTCGGATCACCGTGTTTCCCAGCAAACCGCCGAAACCCATTTGTCCCGCGCCGAAGAAAGGAGAAACGAGGGATGACATACGGCGCGAGGAGCAGCATCGCGCGAGAGGAAGAGGCCGAAAGCGAGAGCAGTCTGTTGGAGGAGTCAGACGAGGGCGGTGGGTCCTGTGCTGACATCTCATTTGACTCCGGCTAGCAAGCTATTTTATTTAATCCGTGATTTAAGGATGCGAACGAGCCGACCGCGAGGCGCATTCCGTGTCGGAGAGAGCCCCGGCCGTCTAACCACACGTGTGTATATACGTGTATATATGTATGAAGAGAAGATGCCCCGAAGATAAGTCCCCGAAGAGAGGGAGGGACCGACCGAGATGCATAACTTAACCCTCCCCTCGCTGTACGTAGGGAGAATTTAATCGCCGCTTCACCGCGTACCCTTTCCCGCTGGATAAAATAAATAAATAGAACGCGTTCGAAATATGTCCCCCGTCCGGCTGATATATATATAGAGCGGACTACCATACAGCTGGAATTCCCAGAGAGCCACGCTGCCGAGGAGATCCTTCCTCGCCGCTTTTGTCGCTCCGACGGCCCTTTCCCTTTCCCTTTACCGTATCCATCCGCGCTCTTTCCACCCGTATTTCTTCGGAAGATCGAGAATTCCTGGCTGTATAGCGCGAGACGGTCCAGCGCGGTGGACGGGGGCATCGGGCCCCTCGGACCTCGCTGTGTCGCGCGTCGCGAGACACGCACGCACGCGAAATGTCTCCGGGCGACACGCGGCGGGAACGAGCGCGCGGAATTCCGGGCCCGTTCCGGGACTTATCGGAAGGGAATTCCGCCGCGTCCACTCGCCCGCTGAGAACAGGCGATGTTGACATAAAGCGCAGCTGCGCGAGGGCGAGAATCCATCGGCGGTTCACGCGCCAGAGAGAGATATTCTCGGGTAATTGATCCCGGTGATTTAGTGGCGCCTGGATCGCGTGGCCGCGATCCCGCCCGGGATCATCCAGCAATTAGACGCCGCGTGCTTGATCTATCATTTGCGGCCTCAGCAACTATGTAAGGATAAATCATACCGCGATGCCTGCTCCAAGAGATCACGTACGGGTCAGGGGTCCGTGTAATTGGGGCGAGAATCGGGCAGCTGGAAGTGAAATGGAACTAGAGATTCATAATTTTTTGTTTCTTTTCTTTTCAAGGATATTCTTCGGTAACTGTTTGGAAGATCGAAGTATTTTGTAGCAGTGCCGTTTAGTGGAGAGGATTTGAGAGAAACTTAGGACGCTTGGTGCGATAAACACTTTTGAGATTCAACAGGGAAACTTACAAGTCCGCTTGCAGTTCTGCAAGAGATGCTCGAGCTTTTGATCCTGGCATGCATACCAGAAGTCTTCGGAGACCTCGCTGATGCACATCATGACCTTCTTTCTATGATTCACTTCGAAGGTAGAGACATAAAGTATCCCGGCGATTTATTTGTACGTCTTTTATGCTCCTGCATCTCGGTTCCCGGAGAGGTACGGATCTGTTTAGAATAAGAACGTCGTCCTTGCAACTTGTGCATTCAAGTCGCTCGCTTTCGCGGCTCACGTTTTCGATCGTGCAGACTTTTTCGATATCCGCAGAAGTTTTCAGGGATCCCATCCTCGACATCCCTGTCGCCGATTAATAAGTCAATTCTAGAAACGTCATCCTCCATCCTCGAGCCACCGAGAATCCACGAGCCGAGCCTGTGCCCGTTAACAAAGAGCGATTCAGGCTCGAAGGCATGATCCCCTCGCAGGCACCGTCCTCGTTGTCGTCGTGTACCTGCCGCGACGAGGGAACAACGTGCGAACAGGTCGCGCCGGCGTCTCGAAGATTACAAATGTGGCGTTGACCCTGGTCGTTTCAGGGTCACGTGAGCGCTCCAAATTATATGGAGCGGAGTCGACTGATGGCCAGAGCACACCGCGGACGTGATGGCCCGATCGTGGCTAGGTCATCAAGCCGCTTACCAATCGGTGTGCACACATCAAGGATCGACGTCCCCTCGACTGGCGTCGCTTCGCACCGACACAAGAGCAACGGTGGTCCCGGTATCGATGACCACGCGAGATACGCCCGGCGATGATGACGATGATGAAAGGTGTCCGCGACGCGTGCTTCCCACATCTGGATCAGGGGACCTTTGCTCTCGATTAACCTGCGCGTGATTTCGGTGACTGAAGAACGCTATTCTCGTTTGCTCCGTGCTTTCGAGGATTTTAACTCGGTTCTAGTCTTTATGCAATTTTTCTTCGACAGTTTTCCTGTATAAGATTTGTTTTTTTTTTTGGCACTCAAGGTCAACGTAATCGTTATTATATTTCGATGTAACTTGAGTCAGACAAGTCACAGCGAGCAAGGTGTCACTGATACAGTAACCATGAGCTTTCGCAGCCGGGTATCGAGCTCGGTGATGAATCGGTCGTGGGGAGAACGTAAAGTTTCCCAGCCGCGGATGCATTACGAGGGCAAATTTAAAAAGGTGATTTACTCCGGCGACGAGTGAATTAGAATACGAGTTACCGATCAGACGTGTAGGCGTGCAATCCGATACCGATCTGGCGAATTTAACGAGTCGCGCCGCTGAACGGGCTTGCGAGCAACGGCCGGGCGACGCAGAGCGCGCGCGGGGCTATTAAACGTAAACATCTGGTGGCTCGAAATGTTCGGTCATTTGCGTAAATCACGATGATAAATAATAACCTACGCTCTTTAAGTAAGTTCTAGGCAATAATTTAGAACCCGCGGCGGGTTCGAAGAAAGAACCTGTACAATGGATGAACCGTTGTAAGAAAGATCAAAGGTTATATAATCCCTCTACGTGTCTTGTGGGAACACGATTCATCTCCGCTGCAATCGTAATGCTCGCCGGCGCGGCTGGGTACACGCCGGTGCGCGCGCGCGACCGCGCGAGCGATGCTTCTGCTTAAAATTCGTAATAAACTGCACGCCTATGCGGCATAAAATGTTTCAAATTAATTGCGGCTGGCTCGGCTATCAGCCGTGCCTGGCTCGTGTACGCGCAGCACGACGTACCATTGACACAGAAACGGTAAACCGTAGCCGCGAATTCGAACGACGCTGGATTGGCAATCACGGCTAAATCTCCGACGATAATAGCGGCTGTTTAAAAACATTTCCACGAGGATGCGTGCGAGAGAATCAGTCACTAACAGTCCACTTCGCAACAACATCGCATCGATCCCAACTCACTTCCTGATCGAACCCCGTCTCAGGCCAAGCCACTTTCAAATTAGCCACATTTCGCAATCCCATCTACCTTAACGAGCTAAAGCCTCCGCAAATGATTGATCGAAGGTAACGTTCGTCCCAAAAACGCCGGCGTCCAACGCGCAATCGATGACCCCAGCGAGATCGAGGTAAAGAAATCATCCCCGCTCGGGTTTCATAAATCGTTCGATATCCGGCATTTCGCGGAGGCTGATAAGCAGCCGGTTACGATTGTGCCGCCGCCAGGTGAAATATTAGCACGTGACCGACCTGTTATCTGAGCTGGAGTTCGCCGGGCGACCGCTCGCCTGGGCTCGCGTGCTCGTAAATTTCAGATAATTAATTGCGTTAACGTATTAGCGAGGCGACGCGCCGCTCCGCCAGCCGGCGTGCACCGCGTCGTCCCCAAGCTCGCGGGATGATTAAGCCCGTGGACATCGGATCTAGTTGAGGGGGCCCCCTAGTTCCAACTTTTCATCCCGACCCAGGCGCATTATCTCCCTGGCGGAGCAGCCCGGTTCACGCGGACTAGCTTGCTCCTCTCTCCCCGCAGCCGGAGATTTGCATCTGGCGCTTGTTAGCCGCGCTCGAGAGCGATTTTCTTGCAACCGTGAAAAATCGATCTAATCTCCGTTGGGTGCCTCTTCCTCGCCGGCCGCGGATCATCGCCATCTGCCACGTAAGTTACGACACCGGCGCGGGGGACGTCGTGCACGCTAGAGGGACGTAGAAAGGACGACCACCGATCTCGTCGCTCGTGTGTTCCTCCTCGCGAATGCATTGTGCTTAAGGTGGCCGTTCCAATGAGCGGCTGGAGCCGCCAGCGACTGCGACTGGCGGCTACAGCCGCCAAGCGATTGCAACTGGCGTCGTCGCAAATGGTATTTCCTATACCTAAGCGTCGACACCATGGCCCCCACCTCTGCTGCAACGACGCGCCACACCACAGGAGGCCCTTTTCGAGCACTTGAAATGAGGGTCTATTGTTGTATGAGGTCTCGAGGACCGTCGAAGACAGTGAAAGACTAGCCATTTTTCTTATATGTACATCGTGGTCTGTTTATCTGCCGGATTGAAGAAGTCAATGGCATTTGGGTGGTTCTTTTAAAATATCGGAATTAAATTGTGGCAAAAAATAGGATAAACCTATTCCTTTCTAGTGACGCATAATTTAATATTTTTAAGTCTGATACTTTTGCTACAAATCCCCCCCCCCCCCCCCCCCGAGAATCGCTAGTATTACAGAAGCAGGAGAGTAAACTTATTGGAAAGGTAGTCTGTAGGCTACTTTTACTCAGTGTGACTGTAACATTAGGAATATATTTTTTTCTGTGTCAATTTATTATATGTACAGTATTCGTGAGTTATCAAAAGTGAAATACATGCTTTTTGAAAAATAGAAACGTAAATATAAATAAATAACCGCATACATCGCGTCATCGTCCCTACAAATTCGAGATAGATCACTTATCTCTCGAGTACGTGCACGCGTTCGAATATCCCAATAAAAGTACGCGCGACGTATTGGATGCAAGAAATGGTTGGTCATAGGGGGGATATGTCACTATGAAGAGGTGAAAACTTTGCGCCTGCAAGGAATGCAGGTCCGATTGGTGCAAATATAATGACATTCCTGTGGCCCATCTTTTCTTGCACCCGATACGTCGCGCGTGCTTTTGTTTTACTATTCGAGCGCGTGTATATAATCAAGCGATAAGGTATCCGTCTTCAATTCGAAGGGAAGTCGACGCAGGCTGGGCCATGCGCAGCCAGATGATTACCCCATTTGGTCCTGTGTTCTACCACCCGCTGACATAGGGATTAAGGAAAAGACCGCTTTTAATTGTATTTTCAATTTTTATTATAATTTTGACCTTTATCTTGAGTTCTGTATTTTGCCTTTATGTTGTGTCCTTCATTAACCCAAAGGAAGCAGCCTCTGAGAGGTAACAGTTGAGAGCGAAGCGAAAATTCATTTATTGTTTATGGCCGGCAATTTGGTATTTTCGAAGACGGCTTCGACAACATCTGGTTGCCAGCATTCTAAAGAGCAATCAAGAACATGGTACCGTCTTTAAGACTTTTAGGAATTCTTCGGTCTGAGTTAATCCGTATATTGCTCTATCGGGGGGTAGCAGGTATCTACCGTTGTCAACCACCGACTCGCGGGACGGTACGGCGACGCAGCAAGACACTCTGGCTGATCAGCCTGGTTAGTTTCTGGCAACCAGATGTGGGAATTTCCCCCTCGATTTCGTCAAGAGGGAGAAGGTTCCTCCTGTTCGCTCGAATATAAAAACAAAGCACGCCAGGTAAGGTATACCATAGGGCTCCAATACGTTAAGAAATACAGTATTTCCTCGCTGTGGACTCGGTTTGGTGTACACGATGTGGGTTTTTCGCTATCCCTACCACTTTTGTTTCACTCTTGAAGCTAGCAAGGGCGGTACGAGACAGAACACGCGTTGATGTTTTGTCTCGCTCCGTCTTTCGGATGCCGTGACACTCCGTCCTTTGCGTACGCGACAAGCGTGCGCAATGGTCACGAGTCCACAATGTGAGCACGGAAACCGTTTCGCAAAATTTTGACGCTCGCGCATGCAAAGCGTTCCATCTCGCTCCCCCCTTCGGCCAGAAAGAAGCGAGAAACGAACACTCGGAACTTGGTTTCTGTTCATGATTGACATGTGTTTACACGCAGATCAGATGTAGCCGTCATGATATTTTTACCTTTGTTTACAAGAGCTCATATTATTAGTTTACAAGAAATATATAAAAACAACATATTTCCATAAGTTATGAATTCTGATTTCTTTCCTTATTTCTGGATAATCTGTCCGAATGTGAACACGGATCGCAGAGCGGTTAGAGTCGCAGAGCGGCTAGAGTCGCTAGACTGCTTCTGGAGCAGTAGAGCGACAGTCGCTGTGCGACTAGTAGATTCTGCCGTTATGGCGGAAAACAGACACTCATGGCATTGTGTTGTGTCTCAAGTAGCCTAGGCTGCTCATGAACCAGACGCGCATAGGCTATAGCAATCCTGGCGCGGCCACAGCAGTCGCAGTCGCCCATAGGAGTTGGGATGAATGCTTTTCCATTGTACCAGTCTACGGCGGCTACAGTCGCTGGCGGCTCTAGCCGCCAGTCGCGGTCGCTGGCGGCTCCAGCCGCTCATTGGAACGGCCACCTTTATTAACCGACTGCTCGTGCGCGATCCGCCACGGGCCTGCCTTTTGGCCGTTTATTCGGTGCACTTGCGGTTAAACGCGCAATTACGGCCGCGGGAACGCGGAATACCGGCTGCCTTTCTGGTAGAATGAGGGAAAGTTGATGAGGCCGCTGATCGCTTGGCTCCGCTGGCTTCCTTTGGGAAGGATGGCTTAATTCAGAGTAGATCTACCAGCTACGTTCGTCTTCCTAGAAGATCTCTGCATCTTAAGCTGCGAGTATCCACTCACATGGAATTTGGAGAACCGAAGATAGAACAGCGATCAGATACCTATGTGTATAAAGACTATGTAGCAGTGAATGTAGATATCCATTCCCAAATAAACAACTTTGCAGACGTCTCCTTCGGAAGTCACTTGCACCAGCGATCGATCTTGCGGCGCATCGGTGTTAAATTTACGATTAGTCCAACGATCGATTCCCCGGTCATTATTCCTTGGGCCACCGTCGCAATTCCCCTTGGTCCCTCGATATATTTCTCTCGTCCCGGTCGGCAGCATATGGGGAGCGTCGATGGGCTAAATATTACATCGAGGCAGATTCGTATCGTGGGCCGTGAGCCACGACTTACGAGCTCCTCTTTCGACCGACGATCCGAACCGATTCATATAAAGCAGCTACGAGAGGTGTATGGGTATCGCACGCCCTCACCGACGAGAGCATTTGCCAGCACTCCCGTTGATTTATCGATCACCATGCTCGCCTCCCTGCTTTCGACGCTTCGGAACGATGACGATACTTATTTCACAGATTGCATCGATTTTTCAAAGTGCCACGGTGTATGACCTCATCTCGCCTTAAAATTCCATCAATATCCCAGATAGATCTTCGGTGCAGGCACACCACGAATTCCCAACCCCCGAGCCCTCGTTACTTGGACAACCAAATTCACTATTCTTTCAAAACTCGCGACGCCCCGCTTCGCGCAGACTACGCGCGCACGTGCGCTCCCGCGATTTACCGTGCGATAAAGAAGCCCGTGGCCAGAGAGAGAGGCTTGGGTAACGCGCGAGGCAAACGATCGCCGATCGACGCCGGCTCGGGGCGGAAAGCGGAGGAGCCGGTGTCAAGGCGAGATCGCGTCAGATCGAGGCCGCCGCGCGGAGAAAAACTAGTAGCGGTCCCATAGATCTGTCGATCCGAGGACGGTTACGTTCGCCACGTACCGTCTTCCCTTTTTTCCCGAAAGCCTCGTTCCCGAGGCCAGGCCTCCGCGGCCGTTTGTCGCTCACCGGCCCCGCCGTTCTTTCGTGTCGCCTCTCCCGCGAACTACGCGGCCGACCGATCGTCCTCTCCTTCCCGACGAGCCGTTCCGCCAGCTAATAAGCCGCTACCACCGGGACATTAAAGCTCGTATTACACGTCGGCCCCGTCGGTAATTGGACGCGCGCTAACCCTGCCGATCGCGGCACCGCGACTGCCTCTTCCGAGTACGGCGGGTCGGTCGATGCTTTATTTAACGAAAGGACGCGGCAGGGATGCGCGGCGACGCGTTGGACGCGCGGCCGCGAGCTTCGTATCTCGCCCCGTCAACGCGTCGCGCGGCGCCCTCGCGCCCTCTTATCGCGCGCATGCTCGCGGATTCAGGCCTGCTTTATGGTTATCGCCTGCGACCGTGCGTGAAGCAAGGATCTGGATGCGATTCATAAGACGTAGGTGTTTCTAGGAAGCTAGAGGATTCGAGGGAGATTCGTGTAAGAGATTGTAGACGCTCTCGCGAGCGGCGTTTTTGCTGGATGGGGAGGAAAGAGTAACGATTCACAGTCAACTGTTTGATGTCCAAGGGTGTGGGAACACTCGATGGAACCGATGTAAAAAGTTGAAAGGTGTCCTGGGCAAGAATTACCAGTCGCCTGTTTGGAACTCACAATTAGGGTAAATCCGGGAGACGCGGTTGATATAATATGAAATGGTTATTAATATAATATAGAAATTACTTATTTTATCAGGAGAAATCTGTATGTTTAGAATTTTATGCTGATTCAGAAAAACTGCTCTATATTTGCTTTAAGACAATATTTACTATAAATCGGGTTGAAAACTGAAGTCGCGAAATCTGGGGGAGAAATGATTTTCGTCGTTGGCAGAGACCACTCACATAATTATTCATGGAAAATTAACAAAGGATAAAGCAAAATTATTTATGAGTGAATACAACTGCAGATTCATTGATATTTAATTTGTTTACGCTAAACAAGTAAAGAACATATCAAAGAAAAAGTGAATTACCTACTGGCGATTAGCAAGGGAAATGAATATAAAAGTGAATACATAATTCGGTACTAATTTCAACGCAAGTGACCATTGGATATCGTAACTTGATGTTGTAGGCACCTACAAATATTTGTTTAACCTTTAACAAGCTTTAAGCTTTTAGAAAAATACGATAATACGGGATAAAACTTCATTAATTGATTATTATCAACTAAAATAAACTTTTAAATGTTTATAGCTGGCACAAAATAGGGTATAAGCTCGAAAGGTTTTCTTTCTACTTCCCATTTCGCCATTACTTAATATTTTTATCATCAGATGTCATTTATATTCGTTAATTACTGAGAAACTGATGAGATATCATTTAGGTGACCACTACAATATTGGCACTTCTCCTCTAAATGAACGGGCGCAAAAGTAGAACGGAAAGTCGGCCCACCTGAGGTTAATTAATGGGTTAATTGACTGAAGGTAGCCGCACGATTTATTCTAATTAGTCGGGCGCTTCCGAAAATGGACGGAATCGCAAGGTACCTGCGCGGAAGCTGCTCGGCCAGGAATCGCGTCGAACCTCGATTAATTTCCCCGGAGACGCGTCGCCGTACATCACCACGATAGAATCGTCCGCGATAAACAGCCATAACGCCGTCTGGACCAGCGCGAAATTTCTCTCGTACGTAACGCGCGAGTCCGGGGGGCTCTCGTTTCGGTTGCTTTCGCAAACGAACATGGATACGCTTCCTCCTCCACTGCGGAACAACGCGGCCGAGAGGCCGAAGATTTTTTTAACGCCAGCATATAAATCGGCCAATAATCCGGCCGGACGGATTCCAACATGGCATGCAAATAAACTGGTGACTTTTTCATTCCGGCTGGATACGTATAAAATCTACTTAATGGTATAATTTCGCTATTAATCTCTACTTCGCGCCGCCCCGAACGACACGAGGACAGTTTCGCCGAAGATGCTTTCTGGGTGTGTGGGGCTCCGCATCGAGACACGTGGCTCACGCGCGTATATGGGGTGTCCAGGAAGCTGCAGAATGTGGCTTGTTTAAGAATCGTAAGGAATCAATGGGTTCGCTAGCGGGATTGCTGTTACAGGTTTCATGATTTCGACGAGTCGTTGACCGAGGACCAAATAACTGTCTCGTACTTTGAACTTCAGCTCTGCGAGGCTTTAAGGTTAACTGTTTGTGGAAGAATACGAGTCCCCCAGTCGGTGGACAGTTTCATTTCGAATACTCTCTCAAAGCTCGGGCTCCAGTTAAATAATTAATTTGAATGCCTCTCCGAGATCGTTTAGGTGTATAATAATTAACCACTTCCTTAACAATTTATCGTGCAATCTTCTCCACCGATTTACACAGGGTGCTGGCCACCTTGATTTCTTTTCGCATTCAGTGCCATTCTTCAAACGTAAACCGCACGAAGCATTACTCTCTGCAGTGAGTAATTAACCACGCGCACCAGAGGCATTGTAACATAATAACGCGACAAATAAAAGAGCAAAGTAACGCTTCTGGACACCCTGTATATCCCGTCGAAGAGAAGAGAGCAGACGTTGTAACCCAGCCTAATTATACGCGATTCGGTCGCGATTTAGCGCCGTTATTCCGCCATCAATTTCGGCCTTATCCGAAGCAGTCCACGGCCTCTACAGGCCCGAGGACACTGGGATCCATCAGGCGAGCCTCGAGTTTTACGATCGCCCGTCCCAATATCGCACCGCGACGGGAATAAATAATTCGATTTCGAAACCGCCACGCGAGATCGTCCTCTCCTTTAGCCTCTTCATACGAGAAGCGTCTCACCAGAAACTTTTTTCCCTCCTTTCTTCCTTTCGTTCCGTTTCTTTTATCTTCTCGTTTTTTTCCATATATACGTACACATATATAGCGAAGTTGGAGGAACGGTACAGAGAAAGGAACGTCGTCCTGGTTTTCAAAGAGACCGAGAGACGTAAAATATCAGAGGAGCCGAGGCGATAAGCCACTGTTCCATTAAAAGGTGTAATTCGTTGAAATACGTTATTACTCATAACCTTTTAATTTAGGGCGGAGTGGGGTATTACTTTTACTTTAAAGGCAAGGGACGGCTGCCCTGACGCGGACCACAGGCTCCTTTCCCCTGTGGCGCCGTTTTCAACGCGGATATTTCGCGCGTCGTACGACGGTTTTACTCTCGAAACCGGTAGTTCGAGGAACGATGTACTTCGGAGGAAATGTATGATGTCTCGCTCCTCGCGTGTCCCCTTGTATCTTAATGGATATTAAAGGAACGAGGGAACTGGGCAGTTTAAATCACGCGGGGCGCTGCGTCGTTACGGGGACGCGGAGCCTATATTGGATTACGAAGCTGCTTACGATCGTTGTTCAACTGATGAAGATCTTATTATGGAATCGAAAGTGCTGCTGTAAACGGGCACGTCAAGAACACGTGAGGGAAGAAAGGAGAACCAGTAAAACTGTTGGTAACTCTATGGAACTACGAAGCGAGTGTAGACATTTATTCTACGGAACTATGGCAGTGATACTACTGCATGCCTTCTTTGAAATGACTAGACTCACCACCTCGCGTCATCAAAACAAAAACGAAAGGTGATTAAGAAGGTAAAAGTTTAACGAGCCCATAAGCTTCCCCTAAACACGATTCAACCGGAAGAAGCGCGCCGTTTAAGCAGCCACAATGTGTACCGCATCGAAAAAGAAAACGATCGGCCTCGCGCGAAGCCTTTTAATGAGCGCCGACTCGAACTCTCCCTCGTTTAGAAAAGTATCGAGCAATCAAGCTCCGTGAAAAAGAATTCCCGCCGCTAAAGGACAGCCTTCTTCTTCGGTAAAAACCAAGGCGAACAGAAAGTAGCCGCGGGATCGAAGCAATTCGAGCAACGTTTCACGGTTACCTTCTTCCCAATTATATGTAACAACTTCGTGGTTCGATCCCTGTGAAAGGGTTACGAGATGGCCAAGGGAAGGCTCCCAAAATTAATTCCGTTCCCATTACAAATTAAAGTTGAAATTTATTCCTTCGGTGACTCCTAAAGCAGAAGCTTTTGCAGCAGAGCGTCCGAGGACCTCCACGAAGCACATCCTCGGGTGTTTGGATCACGACAGCCGATATTGCACGTGGATCACAAGCATTTATCGGTACCCGTGGCCATTACGAGTGGTCCGTTTACCGTAATCACCCTCGCGAAACTGGCTCGCGATCTCGCGCCGTTATTTCGCCATCAATTCGACCTGTTATCCCCGAAGAACAGCGGGCTCTCGTCGTAACAAACAACACGGCGAAGTTTTTGGGGGCCAGTCTCGCCCGCTGGCGCGAGTTTTACGAGCGCCGTCTCGCGACGACCGGGCCTGCGAATAAAATTGCAATTCGAACGCGATTTCTCAGGCCGCGCTCGGGGTTCCGGCGCCAAATTCCGTGGAATTCCGCCGCAGCGTTTATATCGCGATCGATATCGTAGGATTGTAAATAATCGTGGAGCGGGCGCGCGTAAAAACGCGCGTAAACGCGCTCAGGTTGCCGGAGAGGCTGCGAGCCACCTTTTTCCCTCGTTCCTCCAGATTCCTCTCGAACGAGAGTGATGCATCGACTAGATTGGCCGTACCGGCGATCGGGGACAGGTTTCAAGCCGCGGGAATGCCCCGATCGGACGGCCAGGAATTCGGATTTGCGGCCGGATGACTGGCAAAGAAAAAATCAGAGCGAAGGAATGCTCGCAGATAGATGTCCCGATCCTGGAAGGTCGATTTCGTGGAAAGCTCGGGAGTGACCGGGGCCGTGTCGATGCAATCGGGCTGCTTACAAAATTATTCAAATGGAGAGGACGGTTTCGGAGGTGCCATTAGTTAGCCGGGCGCTGGACTAGCCCGACCAGTGTTCGTTTACAGCTCTGTTAATTTCGTGGGAACGAGAGGTGCGTGGAGGCTAATCGACTTGCGTAAGCGAGGGAGATTGTCGCCTCGGAAGATCGAGGTGAAAATGTGAAAAAAAAGATGGAGAGGGTAAAGAGTAACAGATCGGAGAGGCGGCGATGCTAGGAGAGGAATACCAACGTTGTTAGTACAGGCGTAGCTACACGCTTCTTTCGGATGACATCACTCGCTCGCTGACCGAGTTCGTTTGATTTAAAAGCGGGTTCGACGCCTCGAGTGGGTAGTCGCTTGAAATATCACGTAACCCGCATATCGCATTCCCGGCTCGGAGTCGCGCGAATTATTGTGCGGCGAGTATATCGATCAGTGGCGCCTTTGCTGGTGGCGAAAACGCGCGGCACGGAAGGTGGTTTCGGGGTTCTTTTATCAGGAAAAATATCGAAGAGTTCTGGTCTTCTTTTGCTCGATTTAATTCTTAATTTACTTGATTAGAGTCGAGACTGGTCGCGCCAGGCTACAAGGGTAGCTGCTCCAACCCACGCAGATTCTCATTACGAAGTAGATATCGTAGTGAATTGGACGTATTGGTAGGAGGTCGTTGACCCAGGACGAAATTAAAAGCTAGGGGAAGCGAAGTTTTTAAGCGACTCTGCCGATCGTCTCCACTCGGGGAGCGGGAAGGTGGCTCAAGCGACTCCAATCGAATCGGTAACGAACGATTCGAGATACGGTCGAGGGCGTTATGTAGGACCACACACGAGGCGTCCGCGCTATCCTCGACCCGGTCCCACCAGGTAATGTTTCTTTTAAGTGCGAACACAAATTGTAACTGAGACGATGGGGCTTTCGCCCTTTCCCCCTTCACGGGGCCATAGCCCGGGCCCCGGGTCGAGAAATATCTGGCGGATCCGATTTCAAAAGCCGTTCGTTTGGATTCACGATTGTACCAGGTCCGAGGGCACCGAGCGTGTCGCGACTTTGACCAGCAACCCCGACACCCTGGCGTTCTCGTTCACCCTGCGACCGCAATCCTTTTCCTGGTGACGGTGTTACATCGCGAAACCCGGACTGCCGAGTGGCCGATTTATTTCGTCACCGTCACGACGTGGACACTGCTCCAACCGCGAGCCAAATTATAAGAGAGAAGTGGGGGAATAGCAATGCCTGAGATTGGTTGTTTGCTGTTGAAAATGGTGGATGAGGGTTGTTTCTTTAAGATCTCAAATCTTTAGTGACACTGTGGAACTTTGAACTGGGATACTTCTGTAGAAAATTTGAGGAAATTTTAATTTCACAAGTCAGTGGTGAATTTAAGGGAAAAGACCCAGTGGGCGAACATTGCGAAGGGCCCATTTTTTCGAGAAAATGAAGAGGCAGTTTACTAAAAACGACCCAAGTGTAGCGGTGCAAAAACGAATATAGTGTTTGGACAAAACTTTGTCGTTCCCTCTCCCATCGAATAGTACTAAGGGATCTGTTACGCAATCCCGCAACTACGACTTCGATCATTCGCCGAAACAGTCTCTGTCGTGACGGGGCCAGGAGGATTGCAGTTCAATCGACGTGGTTTTCCACGGCCTGAAAAAGAAAAATTCCCTCGTGAGACCTGTTTTCGCGTATGACGAACGCACCTTGACACGGCAGGCCGTGCAGGAATCCGCTGCAATCGCTGGGACGAAAAAGTCGCTTTTCCTATAATTGGCACGCGACCCGCGCGCGCGCGCGCGCTCGCTCGCTCGCGCTACCGCGGAAGGCGTGGCGTGCGAAAGTGCCACGTGGCGTAACACACCGGCACAATGATAATTGCAGCACGCGTGGAAACGGAGCCTCGCGTGACACTCTCGGTCTTCCTTCCGCGAGGCAAGCCGCCCACGCACCATCGGCAACACCAGGGAACACGGTGTTCCTCGTTTTTCGACCTCTGCCCGCCAGTGAAAGCGTCGCGCCGGCGGTCCCCGAATGCCAGCTGGCCACCGGGACCAAACGACTCGCGGATTACGCGTCGATTACGTCGATCGTGACGATTTCGAGGTAACCTGCCGAAACACCTTCGCAATAAATACCTAACCGAATCATCCTCGAAGTGATTTACGCGATTCGAAGCTGCGGATGTTTCTGTAAATCTGTTCCACGGATTCAGGCAACATTGAGCCCGAGATGATGGGAGAAAGTAGAGCACTGTGGGTGCCATTCAATTCTATAATGAACCTGATGCACCGCTAGCGCGCAGAGTTCGCCCGACCGTTTCTCTTTTACTCCCTAAAAGGTTAATAGCCCAACAGGAAAAGTCCCGGACGATTCCGTGGCCGACCCACGCGCCGGCGAGCGTGGACGTTGAAGGGGCGCCCCGGAACACGACGTCCTCGATACGATTCCAAATAATCTTGGCAATTGATCGGCGAGCGGCGGGCGATTAAACCGCGCGTTTTAATGCTGCCCGCCGGCGTCCGTCGCTTTCATAACTTAGACGCCGTTCCCGGGGGCCTTCCACATTTTATGATAATGGCCCCCGCTAAATTATCGCCGCGCGAGAAATGAAGTTTCAGAAGCGATCGGGGGCTTAAAGTGCGCCAGCTTGCCGAGCTTCGCCCCGTTGTAACGGTCGCGGCGCGAAGGCGTCGTTAAAAACAGGACCGACCGCTAGCGTCACGGACGTCCCTGGCGACGTCTCCCGGCCGGGGTCACCGTCAAAGGAAAAATGTCGCAGGTGTTATCAGCGATCGCCTCGTAAACATTTTTACGCTTCTTTAAAGGCGAACTTTCGAATTGGCCGGTCGACCGGTCGGCGGAGTAGGGGGGCGGAGGCGCTTCTACTTTCGCCTGGATATTCGCGAGCGGGCACAAAGTCGCGCGAGGCGAGTGCTTATTGAGAAACAATCCCGCGCAGGCGATACACGCGCCGACAATGGGGATAAACTCCGCGGAAACGCGCGTATTTCATTTAAGCCGTTCCTGAGAAGAGGCGCAGAGGGAGATTGGAAATCACCCGCGTGCGTTAAGTGCGCCGCGTTAATTCGCCGAATATAATGCCCCGATTAATACGTCCAGCCGTTTTAACATCCTCGTAAATTCCCGATATGGATATAATTTTCGAGCTTTATGCCCGGCCACTCGCTTAATGCGAGGGTAATTGCGATAAGGCGCCATAAATTATCGAACTTACTTTCATCGCCTGAAATTACTCCGGGTTGCTACAGTTACTTTCAATGTAATGCTTCTTAACGGTCTTGGCAGTCTCTTGGCAAGCCGAGCGCAATGTACGGCGCTGATAAACGGAGACGTTATGGACTTGCCTCTGGGAGATGACAAGAGTTATCTTTCGAAAAAACCTGACGCTGTAAAAAATTCATCCTACGAGCGCTTTAAACTTTCCACCGGATGTTTCCTAATTCGAGCTATCCGAGCGTGGCACACTTTAATTTGGTTATCGTAGGCACCTCCACCGTCCACCTCCACTTGCAGCACGCGAATCGAGAGGCGAGACACGAGTCCGCGTGGCTACCAGAGGCCGCGGTCACACCTTCCGAACGGTGCAGCCAAGGGCCTAGGACTTGGACGTGGGCATTTAATCGCGGGCCTTACGCGGACCACACCGAAGGCGATGCAGCCCGAAGGATATCATCGGGCCGCGTTATCGCGACCTATTAGACACGCTTGTAGTCTTACGACCTGTCGTAACCGAGGCCGCTACGTCGCTTTACCAGTTCTCGGCTTACAGGAAAGAGGCCCGCGGGTCGGGGGTCAGTTCTTCTGCGCTGGGGACTACCGGTAGGCTGAGGGGGCGACTCGTCAGGTGTCCTTGACCGCTGCCGATCGAGAGATCGAAGTCGCGCGAACCTCGAGGGGGGAGAATATCGCGATAATTAATCGACGATAAACGTAGCCGCGCGTCGCTGATCTACGGCATGTGAAGGGTGTTTCTGCGTTACGGTAGCCGCATCTGCTTGAGGAAATTCTTCTCGTGCATCGTCCAGTACTTTTAAGGATACCGCTGGGGATTTTTCTGCGGAGGCAAGGTATTCCAATGGAGCGTTAAGATTAGAAGTACTGACGATTGCTTTTCGATCTTCCGACGGTGTTGGTGATCGAATTGGTCAGTGTGGAAGACTTGTTGGTAATTGGTGCTTTAGTAGAGTGATGTATTTGGAAATTGATTGGATATTCCAGTTAATTAGGTTGGGAATCTTCTAGAGAAGAAGTTGTGACGGAGATCCTTACGAATGGGATGCTTGAAACGGTATCCTCGAAATGAGAGGATCGAATAGGATGACTTCTGTTAGAAAATACATGGAATACCAAACTTTCCCGCGGAAATAATCCCACGGCCAGGCTGCTGATTCTCGTTACTCGAAAATCCGGGCAAAGGCTCCACCGCAGAGGCCACCAGATGCGTTGACCCCGAGTAGACCATTAAATGATGAATATTACCGGCAATTACGAGTATCCCAGTCATTGTGCGTGTGAATCGGCCGAGGCAGAGCCGCATGTTCGCCCGTTATCGTGCACACGCATACGGGGTGAGAGTGCGGATTGAAAAAAAGAAGAGACAACCGGTTGTGCTATGCGCGCACGGGATCATAGAGCCCCACTCTCGAATGCGACCTCTTCGCGGCTCTACAGCGGGAAGATGACATCGCGGTTCTCAACCTACGTCAGATATGCTGGAAAACCTTTCGGGGCGTTTAAATTAAATTTGGGGACCATAATCTTCCCTTCCAAATAAGATGGAGTTTCATTTAATCGAGTGACCTCATGCCACAGGGTTAATCATTCGATACTCTCCATTCGTGAAATTCCAGGGACACCAAATTTCAATTATCTTCACAAACGAGGGTGTATCCTCGTTCAGAAAATTCCAGAACCAAGACCTTGGCCTGCCCGGAGCGATGCATCGAATGGCTCGATATGCAACGCTGTAACCGATCTCTGCTCGCATTAGGATGCCGCGAGAGCTATCATTTTCTCTCTTGAACCACTTCCTCTAATTAATGCGCCGTTTCTCTCGCGTTAATCGTGCTCTGCTCCAGTCGCACGGTCCATCGCGATGTCTCCCGGACGAGCCAGCGGCAGCAGCGCCGTGAGCAAGGGGAAGGAGCGATCGAGGGTGCGGGGAGGGGAGGAAAGAAAGAGAGAGAAAAAAAAGTATTCCGCGTCCCGGAGCTTTGAAACCGTTCAGGCTCGCGAACAGAAAGACTACGGCTGAGCAGAATCGTCGACAAGCTCCCCTCTGACCCGACGGCGATGGCAAACGATCGGCGCGCAAGAAGCGGAGCCTGATTTATGGGCCGGTCGCGAGGGCTGCGTCTCCTCCGCGAACTCAACCGTTCTGCGCGCGCGCGTTGCACGTATACCCTCTCCTGCCCCTGTGTACGCGGTATACACGGATAACACACGCGCATACATCGAGGCGCTCGCATAAGGCAAGATCTCCTTCCGGCCGGCGGAGCTATCTCGATTCGCGGGGGAAAGCTTCGCGACTGGCAAAACGCGCGAGGCCTCTCTCGACTCTCCCGGCTTGTCGTTCGCGATATCGTCGTTACTCGCCAGCGCGGGATCGCTTCCGAGAGAGTTGCATCCCGTGCACCAACACACGCGCTCACCTGCCGCGTCTCGGCTCCCCCTCTGCCGGTCCATCCATCGATCTATCGCGCGCGACGAATCGATTTTACCAAACCGAACAACAACAGCAACAACGCGCGCCCAGTTTCACCATTGCGAGCCGCACACGCGCGCGCTTTCTTGCCCGTGGGTTTCTCCTCTTTTTCCTAGGCAGCCTCCACTCGTCGCCGATGCCGCTCTCGGCCGCCGCGCCGTCGTCCCCTTTGTCGTTCCACCGTCCGGATCGGCGAAGGGTCGCGAATCGGATCGCGAACATCCTCTCCGTCCTCGCTGTGCCTCCTCTTCTCTCTCTTTCTCTCTCTCTCTCCCCTACGGCCCCCCGCGCCACCTCCCCCGTTTCTTACTTCCTGCCTCTCGCTGGCTGTATTGGTCTCCTACGGCCTCTAGGCCTCGCCGGTAGCCGACCAGCGTTTACATTAATGTATGAGGGCAATCGTAAAGCTCGATGTGTACATACGTCTCGATCGGGCTCCCCCGGCAGCGGCGGAGATTTTCTCGTGCGGCCGACGAACTAAAAAAGCCCACGACATGCCGCGACGACGTGTACCCGATCTAATGCGCTCGCCTATCCGTCCATCGAGGGACGCGCAGCCCGGGCCACCGGTGTGCTACCGCTCGCACGACGGCCCACGGGGCATTATAATGTGAAATCGTGACGGGCCCCGCTGCGCCCCCTCCCCTTCGCTGATTGTCCGTTTCATTATGCTGATCGCGGTTTCGTCGGTTTCGCGCAATTAACATACACGCCGGACGACCGCGGCCCGCGTCTCTGCTTTGAGCCGTGTCGCTTAACGGGACGCTGGTGATGGAATAGTACTTAGTAGAGGATGAACGAATTTCAAGAAAATCGAGAGTGATCGGAGGAGGTTTAATTCGGAAGATTGTAGAATGTTCCCCGACGAAGCGACTCGCGGCGATACGAAGAGAAAAGTTTATGAAGATTTCACGTCCGTAACGCTGGGACAAGTATAATTAATTAACTATTATTAATTTCTTCGATTCGCTTTGCCGCGCTTCGCCAAACTACGTCGACGGCCTTATAAAAGAGATCTCGGGTATCTCGAGATGCCAGAAAATGGAGTGGCAAGTGTCTCCCTTGGGAAAATCGATTTCCAAAGCTTCTAAAGACCCAAAGAAATTTGCTCCACCGGCGATAAATCGTTGAGACGGTGCAGTTTGCAGATTAAGCGCAGAGGAGTCGGAGTCAGCTGGATGTAATTAACGTCACGGTATCGACGTGCCGCGGTAGGGTCGATCGGCCGCCCATCCGCGAGGGAAATCGCCCATCGACGTACGTACGGTGTATTACGCGAGGGCGTTGCGTCAGCGGGCGCGATTTTCCTGCCGCGGGGCGCAGGGTGAGGCGAGGCGATGTGTACGCGTGCACGGATTATACATCGCGATGGATATATATTTGCGAGGTACGTGTATTAACCGCGGAGAGGAGGCCTGGCGGAGGAGGTCGGCCGAGAGGTCGCTCGGTAAATTGGTCGCTGCGGCGTTACCGTTGATCTACGGCAACAGACGCGATAGTTATGGAAAGGTTACGGCGGAGCGGTCGATAAAGCGTCGCGCTGCCTGTCCTCGGGAATCCGCGACGGCGGGGAGCGAATCGTAAATCGCGGAATCGCAACCGCTCGCCCGGCTGGGAAAAAGAAGAAGGGACCCGCGACCGAGCGAGAGAGCACCCACGGCATCTCTCCGGTAGAAGGAGGAGGCCCTCTCTCTTTCTCTCTCTCTCTCTCTCTCGTGCCCGCGCCACGTATTCCGCGATCGCACGATTTCCGTCTTCTTCCGCGTCCCCAGACCACGACCAGGCCTCCTCCGACGCTCGCAGATAAGCGATCGGGGGAATTCGTGTGGCGAGCCTGAAAATCGTCCACGCTGCTCATCCTCCGTGCCCACCGAGCTTGGATGCACCAGCTGAAACGATCGTACGATGCCGGGACTCCAGGAGGAGAATGATGGAAGAGGTTCGGGAAGAAGAGAAGAGATTTCGCCTCCGACAGATGGTCCAGATAATGTAGGTACTCTTACGGGGTCTGTCGTCGCTCGATGACGAAGAGGATTTCAAGTTCGAAGCGGTTCGTTAGACTCTCAGGCTTTATGAATCCTTATAAGGGGTCATCCCGAGTTGGCAGCCGTCATTTTCGGGAATTTTTTGTAGAAAATCTAATGTATATTTTTTATAACTATATGCTTATTTTAAAAGTATATATGTTCGGCAACTCTCAGTAACTTTGTTATAGAAAATTATTAAAAAATGAACGAATAACAGAAACTCTCCCGGAAGCCTTTTTTTTTGCTGTGAGCACGATTTCTCAGACTCGAATCATCTGAAATCGGAAAGTGAAGAAGATGCTGTTAATATACGAGTTTATCTAGTTCGTGAACTAAGGATTTTTGTTTTTGATCGAAACGTTTAGCCGTCTAAAATCGAGAGACTTTCGGATATGTATCTATAACTTCCGAAAAACAATAGTTTTTTAACTGAAATTTTTTTTCTAAGTAGTTCATAATACTATGTAAACATAGTAAAAAACGGGAAATCTTCATCAAGTCGTTGATTTGTAAAAAAAATCACAAAATGTACACTTCTCCAAGGGTTCAAACGGGTATACCCCCTTAAGGGAGGAATCCTGTTTTGAAGGCTAAAGACAGCAAAATTTGGGATTTTTTTTTGAGACACTAGCATTTCGATTCATCTGAAATTTGGACTGTGTTTTTATGCATCCTTGAAGAAGTTGTAGTTTTTTTATATTCATTTTTAATACTAAATAAAAGAATTATTCACGCCGCGCAAAACTCGTCTTCACTTGGTGTGCATGATATTTACCGTTCAGTTAATCTGAAACAGAAAAATGAAACGGCATTTTACTTTGTACATATGTATGTAGCTTGAATTTGGTGATCCAGAATACCGCTCAGTTCTATACTTCTTTTGTTACGTAAGAAAATTGACGCAAAATTGGATAGCAGAAATTAAATGTTCAGACATTTCAGTTTAAAAACTGCACACTGCTCAATATTTTTTTTTTTTTGTTTTTTGCTGGTTCATCAATTTCAAGCTAAGTACATATGTATAAAGTAAAATGCCCTTTTACTTTTCTGGTCCAGATTAACTGGTAGATAAATATCATGCACATCAACGGACGGCGAATTTTGCGCAGCGTGATGGTCGATGAAGTATAACTATTATATTTATGGTTAAAATTTAATAAAAATAAAACTGCAGCTTCTTCAAAGATGCATCAAAACATGACTCAAATTTCAGATGAATCGAATCGCTAATTTCTTAAAAAAAAAATCTCCAACTTCGCTATGTTTTAGCCCAAAAAATAGGCTTCCCCCTAAATAGGGAGGATATGAGTTTCTGGAACGATGCTCGCCACCTCCCTCCGCAACCGTGACGCGGAAACTTTCGAAACCGCTCCAGACACGCTCCAATATGGATGTACGAGCGTATTGTTCGCATTGAGTAACTCAGCGCTACTCCCACGCGGACGACCTGTCGCGCAACAGACGCTGCAAGGCTCGCGTTTCGGCGTTACGAGGGCAACAATAAGGGACGGGCCGCGTTTTTACGGCTGCCTCGGGATGATCCATACCGCACCCTGCTTTCGAGATCGACCCGAGCGCCAGCCGTCCCCGCGTTGCGTCACTTTACGAGCGGGGCCCAAAAAAGGGCAGCCCGGTTTTCTCTCGAATCGAGAACAACGCGGAATCTTCGCCTGGAGGGGAGATTCGGGATGGCGTTGAGAGCGTGCCGCGGCTGCGAATGCGCCGGCCGTGATATATCGATGACACCCGGCGTGGGTGTACCGGAAAGTCGACCTCGAGGGAGATTAAAACGGCCTCGGCGAGCGGCGATCCGCGCAAGAGGCCGCCTCGATCTCCGGAGCTGTCCGGAGCGCGCCCCGCGAGGCCACCTCGCTTCCGACACGTGACAGGACCCGATCAGCTCCGAGTAATCTCGTTTTTTGCTCGCCCCGTACGCTGGTCAGTGAAACGATCGCGCGATTTACGATTCGCATTCCCTGGCATCTCGCGGTTTCTAGTGAACTGAAGGAATGGCGGCTCGAGTGCAGCCAGGCGGGGATCGTGGGGAAGATAATTTGATTGTCTGTATGCAGGAGGTCTAGTAGTTTGTAATAGGAAATGAATTCCTGCGAACGAATTCCGTTGAAAATCCACTACGAACTTTATATTCGCGAATCTCCGTTTTGGAGGATTCGAGTACCCACATAGAGTAATCTGAGAACGCGGTGAAAGAACCTGGGGGAATTTAGCACTTATAAAAATGGAAGCAAGTGTTTAGATAAGATGTTTGATGGTTGTTTCTGTTTTCAATAGACGTCCGATTCCACTCTGTTCCTTATCTTTTTATGGGGATATTTAAATTCGTCGGGGCACCTGTACCTCTAAGCGACTGCCAAGTAGCGAGGAGGAATATTGATGATAAAGGTCCGATATAGAAAGTGGAAAAGCCGAGAACATCGCTCCAAGACCTACGCCTATTCCGGATGCGATTGGATCGGGACGCCATTAATAACGACGCACTTACCGATCCCATGGCAGGTGGTAGACCGCATGAAAGTCACGACCTGACATTTGCCTGGGTTGCCCGCGCCCGATCGCGTCCCGAGAACCGATCGCGATGCGATTTTTCTGCACGCCACGGCGTACCAGGCAACGGGGCAATTTCAAGTGTAACGGCCATCGCCACCGCTGTAACACGCGAAACGCGTGGCGTGCCATCGCTTTCTCTCTCTCTATTCGTAATCGCCTTTTCACTTTCGACCGATGTATCGATCTCTCCTGTGTTTTCTTCAGCCCGCCACTTGTTAGCGTTGCGCAGCTCCGTGTACTCCCGGCATCGTTACGTCGAGCGTTGCTTTCGAGTTTGACCCTTTTTCGCGAGCATTCTTATCCTCTCCATCCTTCCGGATCATAGAACCCCCGCTCTGATTTCCATCACTCGCTAGCTCGGCGTAGAATTCTTGAGAATCGAAGGCTTGCGCGTATTAATTCCCGCGGGGCTGAATACGAGTGGATGAAGAAGGCTTAACGCGACAGCAGGTGGCAGTGCGTGTGAATGCACCTTTTCTTGTTCTCGTGACCTGAACCAGTATACGAGATCGACCTCCCGAGTCTCTACACCCTTTACCGAACCGAGATCCTTCTGCTCCTCCTTCCCTAAATGCCGACTCGCTCTATTCACGAGGACGAGCGAGAAGAAGCGACGAGTGATGGAGGCAGATGATGGAACCTCGAGTCATTCATTTCTCCCGAGGCACTCCAAGAACAATTGTTTCGTTTCACCGATCCGATCGGAGCGTACGCTCCGCGCTGGGCGTGTACGTAAACGATGATGACTGTTGAGTCCTGCCGCGTGTATCTGTAACGATATAGGGCACGGTATCGTTCGAGGCCCTCGCTCGATTCTCCGAAGGAAGGATTCGTAATAACATCACGCGTATTACGCAATGCTGGGGTGTTTCTATTCTTCGATAACTTTCTTCGTTTTACCGTGCACCGTGGATATCACGAAAGAGAGGGCAGAAAACTGCGCGCAGAACAATGCAGAGGTACGATGGCAAAATGAAAAGTTACGGCAGGTTGATGTCTAGTATATATCAAGCTGTCAGGTTCGTAAACGAATTACCGCAAGGGAGTCTTGATCAATATATTTCCCGCGATGGCATAATAATTACCCCGGGTATATTCGACAATGTTGCCACGCAGAAATTGCCCCGGCACCGGTCTTTCTCGATCCGCCCGGACGACGGGCGGAGGGATCGGACGCGGCAATAACGGCGCGATCACGCGCGTAATAATGATAACGCGATCCGACGCGGCGCATCGAATTAATTACCACGTGTCCGCGCGAGCGATTTTCTGGTGCACGCCCATCAACGCCGGCGCGCGGGCGACGAGGCCTGAAATTATTTTTCGGGGCGTGCACGCCGTTACAGTTAATTAACATGCGGTATAATGCGAACGGAAATAATTAACGCCGCGGCGAGATTGTGCGCGGAGATGCATCTCGCGAACAGCGTGTACGTAAATCGATTCGATTTAAGCGTGCGTGTATACCTACGTACGCGCGCGATGCCTATCGTCCAGCGGTAAATGTCACTCGATATAATCTTCGGCAAAGAAAATCATTGATACGGGAGAAGAAAAAAAGGGGGGAGGCGGGGGTTATTTAATTAAAACAATGTGTCTTCATTATACGACGATCCCATCGCGAAGGGAGGATCCGTTACGGCGAACGAAGCCGGGAGATCGGATTATATAACGACAGGGTACAGCGAGGATCGGCGAATAAGTCCATTACTTATTAAGCGTTAACAGGTTTCCAGAGAGCGAATCAAGGTAAGAACACGAGCGGCTATCAACGGGATCGTCGTTCACCTATGCAAGCCGCCGGCGCAGTGATACGTGCGATTGCGTAAGAGCGACGATCCGCGAGAAAGGATCGAGGGATAAGCGTAGCGGGGATGCAACGGGGGCGCGGAATCGACATTTGCGGGCGGAAGGAGGCGCGAGAAGGAACGAGAGGAGCGCGGCGCGCATGATAGACGTACTGCTGACGATTATCGATAAGATATCGATAACTTGTCGATAGGTATCGGCGATCATACCGTCGGGTTATTGATAATGCAATTTGAAATACACGAAATAAGATGTACGACGTGATGTTTCTTAACGTCACCTTTTGTCTTCCCATTAATTAACCATTAGCTAACTCTTGAAATAACACGCAGCGCCGCGATTTAAAATGTGAGCTCCCTACACGTTAATTCTTCGCGATCGTGCATTTCAATATTTCGATCTCCCTGTGCATTATAAACGATATCGTCGGCACAGTCTCCAGTTGAGCTGAATATCCCGAGCGACGTCCGAGCGAGCCGCCTCGCGGCAGAAAGAAAAAGGAGAGGAGCCGTGGATCTATTTGCCAGAAATGGCAACGGGCACGGTAATGTGGAACGTCTGCGGAGGCCTTTACGTCGAGGCTGACCTTTACGCGTCTCCAGAGAGAGAGATGAACCCGCATATCGCCATTGCTCGACAGATTATCGC
Organism: Andrena flavipes; assembly: GCA_963971345.1. NCBI lineage: Eukaryota > Metazoa > Arthropoda > Insecta > Hymenoptera > Andrenidae > Andrena > Andrena flavipes. Next base: position 47,582,493 of record OZ020480.1, read on the forward strand.
GCGTGGATCGCCGCGCCGATCCGTGCCCGATGGATCCCCGAGAATCTCGCGCACGCGAGCCACCAGGAAACGCCGCGATTTCGGCCAGTTTCCGCGACGCGTTTGGCCGGTATACGCCGGTGATTTACGCCCTCCATAAAGCACATCCACGAACCGCGTCCCCCCATGTGACTTTCGAACCGATAGCGAGGGAAAATTAATGGAGGTCAAGCAAATCCGAGTGGCACTTGGTTCGCCTCTCGATTCATCCGTCTATCGGCGGCTCGATCTTTACGGACGCTTCTATTTTAAATATCTCGAAGCTCGTATAACTTTTATTGCCGGCCGCGAGGACTTTTCACGTGTCTATCGTTTTTATCGGTTTGTTTACCCGGGCGATGTATGTTTTACAAGCTCGTTGCCCAATCAATCTCGAATGAAGTATCCGGATGCTCGCATAGATATACGGTGTAATATCATTTTTCAACATTCGCATGTTAATTCGTTCGTTAATATTATCGTTTCGCGACCGTTAAGAGTGAATACATTCCTATTCGTAAACTAAGGAAACGTGGCTCCGCTCATAATTATCAATTCGGACACAGTGTCGAGTGATCCAGGCTGACCGAGCGAGTAGATAAACCCAGAAATTCATCAGACATTCCGCTTCTACTTCGGATGCCCCCATTCGCCGCGCTCACTCGCTCCTCGAAATCGTGTGCGTCTCACAGTGGGGTATTTGGCCCCAAAACCCGGACTTTTATAAATGGATTTAAAAAATTTTGCGTGAACCGTAACATTTTTGGTGCTCGAGGCAGTTGAATATCTGAGGAACAATGTATGAATATTTTATTTTTAGTCGTGCGCACATGAAGCAACAGGCTTCGTCGAAATTTAAGAGATTTTAGAGCTCGTCAGCATTATATGTCAGCAAATAGCTTGCTTTATATCATGTTTCAATTTACCCCGAGCTTGATTTTTTGCGTTTTATCTCAGCAAACGAGAAACTAAACATCCTCCTTTCACCGAGAATGCACCTACCCCGGTCTCCTCTATGTTATATTTTAGTTTTTATTACATTTTATTCAATTAAAGTTTTATTTTGTTTAACGTATATTTAGTGTGAGTTATGTATATTTATCCTGCGTTTATTCAGTTCATTAGTTAACTTCATATTTAAGTGCAGTTTTGATTTTACTTTTATATTAAATTTCATTTTACTTGTACTTAGTAACTACGCTTAAATATTTGTCACATGAATTTAGATATTTTCCGCAATTGTTATTCAAATGTTACCTATTTAACGAGAATATATATAAGTATGTATAGGTATTAAAATGTCAACAAATTGTTCGGTACAGGCTGTGAGTCCATCTGGAATTAAACTGATGACGCGATAAAAAATCAAATTTATACAAAATAAAAGCTGTCAAGATGCAATTCCTAAATGAAACAATATATTTAACTCTTCCCTCTGAGCTGACAATTTGTGTAAACGAAGAATTTCTACAAAAACATTTAAAAACGCAGTTTTTTTAAATGGCTGTATCTTTGTTAAAAAGCATCTGTTTTTTATGAGGTTCGGCTTAGCGTAAAGGCAAAAGATAATACTTTCCGATAGTATACATACATAAAAATTACAAAAATATTGTTTGCACTCCGTAGCACTTAACAAACACCAAGAAACTTTTACAGTTTGGCATTTATCGAGTTCGATAAAATTGATTTAAGAAGTCGAAAAGTAGAAAGTTTAAACTTTAAAATGTTTTTCGTTTCATCAATATTGGATGAATTTTAACAAAATTATAGGAGTCTGAAGATTTTAAAATAACCATTTCTGGATTTTGGGGCCAAATACCCCACTGTACGTCTGTTCCATCGCGTTAAGTAGTTTCGTCGACGAATCCTCGGCGCTCGAGGCAGCAGGGCCCGATTGTATCGCGCCCACGATTTCGACGAGCATACCCCATTAAGCGGGACAGCTCGGTGTCTAACGGAAGCGTGTCAATCAGAGGCGGACACAGTGTATACGCGATTCGGATCCCGGCACATTTCGCGATCGTGCGAATCGCCGCGATAGCGCTGCCTCCCTTTGAGTACCTTAACCTGCGGAGGCGAAGAGAGCCCTCTGGCGACCGAGGTCGAGTGCCGGAAGGCCGCTCGACAGCCTCGTCATCGGGACTTGAGAAATAGACACATTACGGCGTGTAACACGCCGGGCTGGGCGCATTAGCCGTGTCGAATCGCTCGTGAGGGCTAGATCGTCTCTCACGAGATACCTCCGTCCCGCGAAATGCCGCCGCAATGACATCGATAAGCCGCAGAAGCCGCTTCTCCGGCGGTTTAGGTCGCGCGTGGCCTTGGTGGCATTTTTGTTTGACCCGCGCCTTTACGGCCGCATCAAGATTGGTATGTTCGGAGACAGTTAAAGCGGGACCGGTGGACATAGAATTTTTTAGCTTCGCGACCAATGTTAAATTAAGAGTCCCTTGGATCCTATCGATTCTTGGACATGTGCGCGATGGAGATAAGCGCCAAAAGTACAGGGATAATATACGACACTGGTAATTGGGAAACGTCAGAAAGAATGAGCATCCATTCCTCAGTGGCGCTGGCCGCTGGCCAAGGATGACACTTAACTCCTCAAACGAGGAAACACACTTAAGCGAGACCTAAGTGACAGTCGATGTCGGCTAGTTGTCCCTGCTCACCTTCGAATCGGCGTGCGGTGAAATTAATTGCCCCTCGGTGAAGCGGATAAACCGCCGAGAAGCGCGCGCGCGAAACGTCCTACTTGCTTGAAAATTCATTGCAGCGGAATCGATACCGTTCATTAACCGTATCGGGACTTCCCCTTGAAATTACAAATTAAGCTCAGCTGCGTAATTGTTGCCCATTTCTCAGGGCCCATTGTCGATTAATAACGCGGCGCTGGCCATTAAGGCGCGCCGCGCCGTGTCTCCCTACGCCCCGGCCGACCCGATGCACCTGAATGCAGGTGCATCCTCGGTGAAAGGCCGCGGATGGCATTGCACCTCGGCGACCGTGTCCACTACACTTATTCGCCACGGGTACCCGCGCGACGTGCTCCTCGGGCTCCGCCGTCCGCTCGAAAATCATCCGCAAATTGCCACGTCGAGTTTCACACGGCCGTGCGCGATCCTTCGATCCGTCTCTCTTCCTTCTCGCCTTTTTTTTTCTCGCGCGTCTCCATCGACCGCGGCCAATGCATACTCATCGCCGACGCCGGTAATAAAGACGTGGAGGCATTGTCAGCGTGCCGTCGGACAGGATCGCTTAAAAATACTTCATAAATTGCCGGCTGTCGGTTTCGCGTGTTCGCCACGTTCCATTCCGCGGCGGCTTCGCATCGTGCCAACGAACGATGGACACCGTTAATGGAGACGTACAAATGGTTATTGGCATTATTTCGCCGATTCCCGACGCGGCTCGCGATACGGCGTGCCGCGCCACATCGCGTCGCGGAGGAGGACGCGTGCACACAATGCAGTTACGTGGTTGCGCAACCCGCCAGCCCCGTCACGCCGCGCAGATCTCCGAGATATCCGCTCGCGCCACGAAATTTATCATCGGCTCCCTCGTTTTATCGATCGCGGACACGAGCGACCAGCTCGAAAGGACAAACGATCCTCGCGACGCTCTCGCCACCGGTTCGATTTATCGTTCTGCCGGGGAAAGCGCGGCTTCCTCGCTTTCCCGAGGCTGCCGGTGGTGGCTGAATGTCGTGGAATGTCGCGGGTGTCGGATGACGTTTAGCGAATGGCAAGTATTCTGTATAGAGGTTTGCAATTGAGATAATGCCTGGGAGTTGATAACTATTAGGAAGCCTTTGATACCGATGCCACTAATTGTTACTTATCCTTTGTAGATTTTTTAATGAAAACTAGTTCGCGAGCTACTTAATTCGAGAGGAACGATTCACAAACTTCTCAGATATTTCAGACTGGACCAACACCAGCTGGCCACGTGGTTCCGCGGTTCCAGGATCGCACGAGACAGTTCGACGTCGGTCCGACACCCACGCGTGCACGTGCTCACGCACGATCACCCGTGCGTGCAACGGATGAGTGCGTATGGTAATGACAGGCCAGGAAACGCCGGCCAGGCGCCAGCCGACTGCCTCGGGCCATAGCTACCTGCAATCTCCTCGAAATATCGAGGTGACTTGCCTTGAGAAACGACCAAGGCTGCGCAAATCGAATCGATTCGCTCCTAATTGATATTTAAATTCTGAATCCCTAACGTTGTACAGCATCAATATTGAATAAAGATAAACGGAACAGCAGGTAAGAAGATCTGCCACGTTCGATCGAGGTGGAACAGAGTGATCTGAAAGAGCGGTGGACAGACTGTTAAGTAACTCCAAGTGGAACTCGAGCGAGGGTAATTTCTGCAATTACAAACAATGTTAGTCAACGGTGAAAGTGGCGCGGGTCGGCGTGAACGGCCGCGCAGACACATCGCGGAAAAACGGTTTCAGGCGAGCGAAATAAATGTGCGAGCCGCGCGTGTCTTCGGCTGGAGCAGCCGCAACGTTTAATCGTTTTCGCCCGAAACAGGCAGAGCACGCGTGGAACCCCAACAAATCTGCTTTTAATCGACTCTGCCCGTCTAGGCGGACCGTGTCGCAACCGGGCACCGGCTGACAACCGGCCACCGCGATTTGTCGCGATGTAATCTCGCTCGATTGTCGCAATTCCCCGTCCTGCCACTCTGCAAAAGTTCAGCACCAAGGGACAGTTCGCAAGAGGATAGATTTCTCTTTGTAATATGCGAGAAGTGAGTAGAGGTGCGTGGCGGAACCAGCATCATGCGGTAGTGCTTAGATCGATATGGAATCCAAGTGCAGAAGTATGGAATTCTTTGGAATTTTATAGCAAACAGTTGTACAACTATGAAACACTGAATCTATTTTTCCGTGGTGCGTGAAAATACCCAAAAGAACCTTCGAAAGTAGCAAAGCCCAACTCTCATCCCTTTTCGAGAAATAAATTCTTCAGAATGTGAACATTCTGAATCGCTGAATTTCTCCTCAAATTAAACTCCTATGAGACTATGTACACTCTAAGTGGTAAAATGTTTAAACATCCAATTAGCAACCCAACGATATCTCACCCTTCGCGACTGGTGACACCCACGAACAAGGAGTACACACCAGCCACTAAAACGCCCAGCACAATACAATCAAGATTTCGAAACGCAGTCGCCCCGTTAGAGAACACCGAACTGGGTCGCCTGCTGGTACGTAAATTACAGCAACACCGGCGGCGTTCCCGGCGAAATGAACCGCGGGAGAACAAACGAGCAGGATAACGTCGATCGATGAATAATCGGGCAACGATTCCGAATTAGCATTTTTCCGTGTTCACCGGACCACGTATCCGTTCGCGTTTCACTGGCAGCCGCCTCGCCACCGAGGAAGTCAACACCCACGCTCCCCCACGGTTTCGCCGGGTCTAGACGCGTTTCACGGTTCGCCAGTGGGATCGTTCTTTCTCCTCACAATGTAAGGAGATCGATATCGGGCCTCGGTATCGACGATGTATCGCGTTTCACGGTTGCACGAGCCCCGTTTCTTTCACTCGGCCAGCCCCGCATAGCCGAGCACTTGCTCCGCGCCTGACGCCCCAAGAAATATCCAATTCACACCTACGTGACGAAGAAAGGGAATGAAGCCAGTCCCTGAACGGACACTGCTTCGCGCGCGGTCTCCGTCGCCAGCCAGCCGTCGTAAAAATAACGCGATTTGGTGAATCTTGAGAGATTTACACCCGCTTCGAGTCTTTATAAGACACATAAATACGAGAGGCGGAGGAGAGGCGTGCAGCGTGTCGGTGCTAACTATGCCAGCAGCGTGCCCGGGGCCCGGCGATAATGCCAACTTCACGAGTCCGCGGCCGTAAAATCGTGAATTATTAACGCTAATATGTAGCAGCGCGGCCGCGGAGCACAATCGCGTCGCGGAATCAGATTAAACAGGTTCTCTCCTGCCGATCCCCGTCTAGCGGCGCGCTATTGTTGCCCGCGTCACATATATTTTCTAAAAGCGGAAAAAACCTCGGGACACGCGGCGAATTTATCCCGTTAGCTTCGTCGCATCGAAGTTAGCTTTCGCATCGTCGCGATTTGACGAAGGTGGGCTGCTTTAGGGATCCAAGCCGGGGTTTTGGTAATCCTTCGGATCTATCTGGGAATATTCGCATCGTTCGCATAAACCATATAAACGATTCTGAAATATAGCTTTGTCTGCGGGTTTTCGTTAAATATGGCGAGTTAGTTTCACAATATGAACTCCGCAACAATTCCCGCCGTAACCTGGCGTTATTGATGGTGCGCCGCGCGAAGTCGCAGGCGGCAAAGTACCTCGAGGAAATCCCGCGAAACTTATACGAATTGAGTACGCTATAAAGTGTCACGGGCTGGGAAATGTTTCACGGTGACGCAAGCTCGCCGTGCGCCGCTGGAAAATCGAGGCCGAGTCTGCATGACGGACCGTGCCTCTGCAGCGTCGTTGGTGGTTTATGCTGGCAGCGTGTTTACGCCTCTCGTTGCTCGTGACAGAATGCATTGTCGGCTCATCGTGAATGCTGGCGTGTGATAGGCGCCTCTTCCATAACAGCGAAAATTCATCTGGATTCTTTGCAGACCCTTGACTTCGCGCATGCAAGGGGAATAGAGATGTAGGTACAGCAACGAATATAGGCGAGACCGGGGTAGGTTGGAACACGGGGTAAATTGTAACATAAGTAAAATGTTTGAACGACAAATCTGGTAACTCACAGCATGCGAGAGCTGTTAGGCGATATTAATATAAAGCAAGCTATTTGCTGACACACCAGAAAAAGATGCACTAGACGAACAACAAATCGATCGAAAATCGAAAAAATATAAAAAAAAGTATAAAGGAAGAAGTAAAGAAAGTGAAGAAGAAGATTTTGATACTATCAGATGAATAAGCAATGACTGTTTAACTCATGTATATCAAATGTTTAATAATGCTTTCATTTACATTTTTATAGAAATGTTTATTTCTGTTTATATTTGTACTTAAATAAGTAAAACAGATGTGTTACAATTTACCCCTTTGTAAGAAAGGTTCAGATTTGTTTAGATGAAGCTGGATGTCTAAGTGTCCAAGATTTTGTCACATACTCTCACGCAATCAGTTCACCACATATGTAAGTAGTAAGTTGCGCAAATTATTTCCTGATTGAAGAAAACACTTTCGAGAAAAAACTCTGAAATTTTTTTTAAGCAATCTGCCCCGGTCTCCCCTAGCGTCAATTAATAATTAAAATGATGGTTCACATAATTTATAAAAGTGCAAGCACAGAATCTCCTGCTAGCAGTGAAGTGGCATGGAGGCTAAAAAAGTAGATTCTGGCAAAATGTGAGACATAGACAGAGCCTCGTATTTTGATACCTAAATGAGAATGTAGTGGAAGCTTTGGTAATTAAGCGTAGGAGTGGAGGAGAAGAAATTCCGCGATACAGAAGATTAATCGCATTAAATATTCAGCCCAAGGAACGTCAAAGGGCGAATGTCCCCTCTGACGATGAGTAGAACCGCTGCTCGTGACTAAACCAACTTCGTTACTCCAATTCCGTGCGCTCGCGTACCCGATATTAAATCGCAGAGATGCGTTTACCGATGCCACGGTATATTATAACGTAAGTGGAACGACACGAAAGCACCGCATTGTGCGGCCGCGGCGAAAGAGGGGCGCGTCGAGACGTTAGAAAATGTCTTCCTGGGATGGAGAAAAGAGAGTAAGGGAAGGGCAAAGGTGGGCAATAAAATCGAGTTATTATCCTTATTATCGGCAGCGTTGCGAAACTGCAAGCGCGCGCGCGCGTGGGCAGCGTGTAGACTCATTGTCGTACTATGTGCACCCGCGTAGTCTACAAGCAGGATATCCTTCTACCACGGGGGATCGATAATCGAACGCTCGAAAACGTTACAAAAGTTCCCACAATTTCCTAAACTCCTGTAATACTCCGTGTAGGTGCTACCTGTCTGTTATACACAAGCTTCTTGATTCAATATGTAGGATGGGGCAATCGCGGTCAGCTGGCAATGATGATCAGTACTGTTATTATAAAACGGCATGTCCGAAATGTGCAATTTCTTTTCTTTACGTTCCACAACATCATTCGCTACATTGTTGAACGACCTCCCCTCAATTGTTGCTAAGCAATCGAGAAAAACAAGCCTTTTTGTGTTTTAAACCTCGTTGACGTTATATTTTGTGTGCACCATGTAAGAGATAAATCTCTATAAGCTTTACATAAAAACACTAAATTGATGGTATAAAAGTATCTGAAAATTTAAATGCAACGCAATTTGTTACAATATACAATATTATTTTGTACATGCATGGTACAAATTTCCAGAAATTAATCCGAAAGAAGATGCTTCTCTGTCGAACCTTCTCCGGACAACTTCCAAGTCTGCGACTCTACATATGAAATCGATTTAAAAAATTTTGGCGACTTACCTTGTTAATTAAGACAATAATTCAGTCTCCTATTTAGTGTAAAAACTCATGACATTTCAGATTCGGACAACTTACATTATTTGACACTTAGCATCTCTGTCTAGCTGTCAGGTTACAACAACTTGTTACGCGATTGGCCGAAACCCACATCCAATGAGCGACGTGCCTGAGACACATTTCCTCACCCTTTCATACTCTCCCCTTGCCTAGAAATGTAGGACCATGACGATGACGATGCTGAATCTTAAGAACAAAAATTCAGCAAATTGCAACTTTACATCGAAATATCTCAGCTCATAAGGCCCGTAGAACAAAACGAAGACATTTTCCTTATGTAAATCAAACCCAAGCTATCCATTAAGATCATTCAAAATCTAATCGGATCTGCCGTTATTGAGATTCGGAAATCTCAGGGTTCTTGATAGAGAGTCGTGGCGTAATAGAGCCACTCTGTGTCTCGCGCTGCGCATATACATATTGTATATATATATATATATATATATATACTTGGCGCGAGACACTGCCGTGTCTCTTGATCTTCCGCGAGCAGACTGTCAACTGTTTACTGTGTCGTTGTAAATGCAACACCCCTAGTTCAGGTGGGAACATACTGTGCATTATGTTCTTTCAGCAGAAACGTCGGCCAGCACGTTCCAATAAACGTCACACAACCACAGCGCCAACTAATGAAAGGGTTAAACCGACGACGCTGTGCTGTGGACACGAAGGAACTCACGAACGGCTTCGTTCACGCGAGACCCTGCGGGGTTGTTAACGAAATCGTTGCTTTGGATCAAAATGGCGATAAGGGATATCGTAATGCGAGACCTAAAAACTGAGAAGGAGCAACCGTTTGAGAAATATTCTCCCAAGATTGCTATTGGAGTCTTTTTTTTAATATTATTTGAGAAATAAAATGAAATTGTAGGAGAAATATTTAAAATCGAATCTGGACGGATGGAATAGAGATTAACGAAGATAGATGATCGCAGCCAATCGGCTCGTATTACTTGTCGTGTAATTAATAATTTAATTACAATGTTACTTGTGATACGATTAGTAATTATACTTCAAATAATACAGATTGCCCAGGTCTCACCACTTGGAGGCGCTGCGAGTGGAGACCCGCCCTAACCGCGGCCCATCCGCCCTCCTTTTATGCAAAATTTTATTTTCATTTCCATCGATCCCCCTGATGCACGATTGCAGAACGATCATCGATCGCTCCACAAGCGGGCAAAAGAAGGAGTTATTCTGTAAAAAGCTACCGCGATGAAACTAAGCAGAATTTAAAACATTTTTTGTTTTTTTTCTGTTTTAAATTTGAAGAATTTTCTGGTATATTTCTACTATGATAATTGAAGGGTTGGATGCAATAAGGGGACTAGCGCTCGAAAATGTGAAAACGTATTATTGAATCGCTAAGAAAAATTGGAAAATTAAATGTCGTTAAACTGTATTTTAAAGAATATAGTGTTGTAAAGCTCGCCACGGCACATATTTTTTCTATTTACAGTTTTTTCATCGAATCATTAGTATTCGAAATAAAAATTATAAACAAAAAAAATCCCTCAACCGAAATCATTATTTTTTGAAACATGAATTGCGATAACTTGAGTAAATATTAACGGATCGTTATGATACTTCAAACATAAAGCTCAGAAATCTCTTGCGAAGCCGTAAAATGTATGCACAAAACCCTTGTGTTAAAAAATATAATAACATTTAATTAAAAAGTAATACTGAACATAACCCATGGTTTTCAACTTTCACCGTTAAAATGTATCGAATCAATTTTGAGGTACATATAACTTACAGTGACAAAGTGTTTCCTTAATATACAAGGAAGTCTTTTACCAATTTTCATATTGATTAATAAATAATTGTGGAAGATATGACGATATATATAATTCTCGCACGACGCCAACTGTGAACGCAAGTGCCTAAAACTGCTAAATAGCGCATTATACGTGGCGGTTGACTGATGGAGGCGCGCAAGATTTATATACATCGTCATATCTTCTACAATTATTTATTAATCAGTGTGAAATTTTTTGAAAAACTTCCTTGTATATTAAGGAAAAACTTTGTCGCTGCAAGTTATATGTACCTCAAAATTGCCTCGATACTTTTTAACGGCGAACGTTGAAAAACATGGGTTATGTCCAGTGTTATTTTTTAATTAAATATTATTACATTCTTTAACATAAGAGTTTTGTGCATACATTTTACGGCTTCGCTAGAATTTTCTCAGTTTTATGTTTCAAGTCTCATAACGATCCGTTAATATTTACTCAAGTTATCGCAAATTATGTTTAAAAAGATATTGACATTGGTCGACGAAGTTTTCTTGTTTATAATTTTTATCTCGAATACTAATGATTCGATAAAAAATCTGTAAATAGAAAAAAGAAAAAATATGTGCCGTGGCGAGCTTTACAACACTATATATTTTAAAATACATTTTAACAACATTTAATTTTTCAATTTTTCTTAGCGATCGGACAATACTTTTTCACATTTTCGAGCGCTAGTCCCCTTATTGCATCCAACCCTTCAATTATTCACTAATTGGGAATGAAAAAAAGAATAAAGGGGCAATATTTGAAACATTCGCAAAAGTATTAATAAAGATTCCGTGAGATTTCGTTTCTCAAGGATGATGAACCTGAAATCCTATTTTTAGTAGATAATCAAAAACTTTTATGCAAATGTTGAAGATTGGAATAATTGCACTTTACTGCACAGTAATCGAAGTTACTTTCATACAGAAAGTAGCAATAACGAGCACGCTTTAATATTGACTATCACTATCACTTTGCACTAACACGTTTCACTATTACTTTTCACTATCACTTTTATTTTTAAATATATTATTTTATTAAGTCTCTTCACCGCGAAGGTATAACCACGTTATGTTAGTAACAGTGAGACCAGCCTACAGGACATAAAATAAACCACGCAAAACCATAGACGAAATACATGAAATAGAACAAATTACGCAAATTAGCAATTGATATTCATAATATTAAGCACATTGGGTGCTTTGTTACATCAACTCAATAATTTCCTTGTATTTTCTCATTAATTGGCATTTTTTGCAAAATATGAATATACTTTCAAAACATAAATATATTATTTTATTAAGTCTCTTCACCGCGAAGGTATAACTACGTTATGTTAGTAGTAGTGAGACCAGCCTGGAAGGAAATTAAATAAACATAATAAAATACAGGACATAAAATAAATCACGCAAAACCATAGACGAAATACATGAAATAAAACAAATTACGCAAATTAGCAATTGATAATCATAATATTAAGCACATTGGGTGCTTTGTTACATCAACTCAATAATTTCCTTGTAGTTCCTCATTAATTAGCATTTTTTGCAAAATATGAATATACTTTCAAAACAATATTTCTAGTGACAAACACTCGATTCAAGAGTGGGTAGGTGGTGGGAGGAGAAGGAGGATGGTGCAGCCACTTAGGGCTGCTAGAAAAATTGGTCAGTGACCAGAAGGGCAGCTGATCATTGTCCACTCATTAATGCAAGAAAACCGTGAGTGGACCGTTTCTTTCTTTCGCAACGCTAGCTTATTAAAGACTAATATCAACTCCCGAGCATAGTCACTAGGACTTTGGACTACTCGCAGCACTAATTTCTCAAACAACTTCAAAATTCCCGAATGGTGCTTGAAAATTCTACTACAATTAATACTCTCAAGCAGCTACACTACTGTAACAAATATAAAAAGCTACAGAGAACCACCACGTGGGTGGTTTCATTTTTCGCAACACTAATAAAAATTCAATGCACCTGTGTCTCGTAATACGCAACTCTAGCTTTAATTCGTTGCAGCCTTCCTGAAGGCTGTGTAGAGTCCCATGCGCAGCAAGTCCAGCTGCTCGGGACTCTTTTTCCCCAGGAACATGTCTCTGGACATGTCCCAGGACAGTTTTGGGGCATTGGGGGCTGGGGGTCGCAACTCTAATTACAAACGCGATCAATCATCATCGCAACACTAACTCAAAAAAATATTAAGAATCAAACTAGAACGAGTAATTAAAAAAACGCGATCAGTCGCATCGCAACTCTAATAAAAAGAATACAATGAATCAAAATTAATGCTATAAATCAAACTCTAGTAACTTTAATTCAAAATACAAGAACAACCTCAAAAACAATCGCGACTCTTTTTTCGAAACACTACAAGTAACCACGATCGATATTTATTCGCAACGCTATGCTGCTACCAAACGCGGGGAATACTCGATTCGCAACGCTAATTCAAACCGTGATCAACATTTAGTCGCAACACTAACTGGCCGCGTAATCTTCTTCGCAACCCTAATTGAAAACGCGGTGTGCTCAATTTCAGGGGAGGGGGTATCGATGGGTCAGCCTATGGCCAACCAAACTACTACTACTACTACTACAACTACCGACGAGCATAATGGCAAAGTAATACCTACGAAGAATGACCCTGCACCCGAGGATGCAGGGCCATTCTTGGTAGCCCACATGATGTGGCCGTTTTACTGGCCGGGCTATCTTCGGCTCTTTGGCCACTTCTTTGCTTCGGGCGGTCCGCCCTTCTGAAAGTTAAGGGGGTACTCCACAGTGAATGGATTTTTTTCTCAGTAAATACAACATATAATGAAATAAATCTTTTTGATGTTTATAAAGCTACTCTTATATTATATAAAAAAAATTAAAAAAATATTTTAATTTGTTTTACTTGTTTTTTTTACAAAGCGTCAATATGGCAACTAAACAAAAACGTCGTGCAGGTGATTTTCTGGCTTAGGCTTAACTGAAACAAAAAATCCGAAAACATTCTTAATCTGTATGAGTGTCGCTATCGCCCGTAGCTCAATTAACAATTTTCGTTGAAAAATAACAAAATGACACCTGTTTGAAGGAAAAACTTCTCCAAATAATGGTCTTTCTCGAATGTTCCCCGAGAAAAATCTCGGTTATTTAACGAAAAAAATTGTTAATTGAGGAACGGACGATAGAGACACTTATACAGATTAAGAATCTCTTAGAATTTTTAGTTTTAGATCAGGCTACGCCGGGAAATCACCTGCACCACGAACATACCGTTTTTGTTTAAGTGCCATATTAACGCTGTAAAAAAACAAGTAACACAAATTGGAAATATTCTTTTTAATTTTTTTGGTATAATATAAGAGTAGCTTAATAAATATCGAAAAGATTTATTTCATTATATGTTGTATTTACTGAGAAAAAATCTTTAAAATTAGCTTGATTTTTCGACCGTTCACAGTGGAGTACCCCCTTAATAGCGTGCCCAAGCCCGTCCTGCCGACCGCGACCAGCGACAATGTGCAATGTCCCACTGGCGTCAAAAAGTCGACATAGCGGGGCTAGAAGCGAGGGCATGCCCCACTCGCGCTAGTCTGGCCGTCGACTTTTCTCACAAATTTCCTGAAAGCAGGTCATCGCAGGGGGGAACATGCGATCAGAGAATACGACGACCTGCCCCGGCCCTACCTACTTATATTTAAGTCACACATTCGTACCAGAAGTTAAGTTACCTATCCTCCCGAACAGCTAGGTTACCCATCCTACCGAACAGCTAAGTTACCTATCCTACCAAACAGCTAAGTTACCCATTCTACCTAACAGCTATGTATATTTAAAAAATGGCAAAACAGTCTCTCACACACAATCACACTCTAATAAGTACGTACCAGTTTTCACTGAAATCGGCTAGCAAAGGCAGTGACCATTGCGTATAAGTATGATTTACAAAACAATTAACTATTTTCAATTTCAAACAATGGATTACTTGATAATGTGTATTGTACATATTATGTACATACATGAATCGTTATTACTATCTGGTTTGATTGTACGAGATTGATTAAATATCATATTCCCAGATTATTTACTAGAATGATCATCGTGTGCAACAAGGAATATGATACATTGGTATCGTTATTGCAACGTTACTATAGTTTCGTTAACATGGTCTTTGATGAAAATCTTTCACCGACGCAAATTCCACCGCCTAACCACACAAACACACATAGGTGGAAAATGCGGCGTGCACGATACACTAACGCTTTGCAAGCCGCCGACATGTAATTATTTAGTTAAGAAAGTCATCGTGCCCCATTGCCTTCACCCACCCAAGTAGCACATGGGCACGTGGATGAGTTAAAAGGCAATGAGTACGGAAAGATATCCTGAAAATCCTCAACTAGAAAATATCATTAGTTTGTATAGTGTCTAGCAGGCTAATATTCTTTCATTTTACATTATTAAGCAAAGTGGCTCGACTTTCAACTTGTGAATAGTTTAAAGTTTGATAAATAAGAAAAGACTCTACTTTAGATCAAGAAAAAGGACTCTACTTTAGATCAAGAAAAAGGACTCTACTTTAGATCAAGAAAAAGGACTCTACTCGATATTCAATTAGCGAGAAGAAAGACTCCAAAATTCAATTGTTTAAGAAAATCAATCTAAGTCATGAAGAATTTACTTTAAGAATTTAAGACGGGCTATTCCATCGTCAAAGTAAATTTCATAAAACAAGAAAGTATGATCTCATGCTAATTACTTTGAATCTGAAATTTCCCCACCCTCAATTGTCTTCTTGCACATGGAAATTAATTATTCTATTGTGTACGCAAACGAGTGACCTTTTTAAGAAAGGAATTACATTTTTATGTATATTATCATCATTTAGAAATCAAGTTACTTTTGAACATGTAGTATCAGAAAAATAAAAGAAATTCAAGTCATTATAATCGTTCCACTACATATTAAATCAAAATGATCGGAGCTGTGGAGTCTGAGAGTATCAGACTTCTTCGCTACATAAAAATTAGCATTCAGTCGTATTGATATTCGTACCAATACCTTCCGAGCTGCTATGCACCTTTATGTGCATTATTTAATAAATATCTACATCAATGTATGATCAATGATAAATATTCGCGTTAGAAACCGTTTATCTTGGAAATTATGATTATAATGTGATTCTATTGAAAAGGCGCGGCGTACAAGAAGGCCCTAGCCTCGTCTAATAAATACATACACAGACAAAAATATTATAAATCACGGGCATGGTTATCATACCCGTGGTCATTATGCTCGTCAAATATACAACCGGTCACTCGTGTCGATTCGGACCAAACGTCCTACGACATGATTGAGTGACCAGAGGAACCATAATGCATGCGCACTCACATTTCGCTGTGCCCCGGTGACGAAGACGCCAACACCCCTGCTACTGCTCCGGAAAAGTCATCAAGCTGCTCAGGTGCGCCCAAACTGTAACGAAGGAACAGAACACGATTATAATTTCTTTCCAAAGTTACGATCGTTTCAACTCTAATATAGAACTACGAAGCAATTCAAAACTAACGAAACTTTTTATCATTTAGACATTTTAAGAAAAAAATTGAAAAAATGAAATATTAAAAATTAAAATTTACAAAAGTTTTTTCTTATAATGTCTAAATGAGAAAAAGTTTCGTTAGTTTTGAATTTCTTGGTGATTCTATTCTAAAAATTAATTTGTTTAAAATTGATTTCTTTCTAAAATTTTGAAGAATGAACTCTACTTTAAAGGAATTAAATCAAATACATGGATACTTACATCTTTCCATTAATATGCTGCGCAAAAATCTCCTCTTCAGCTGGCGCACTGACTCTAATTTCCGACAACAAGTTTCTCTTTCAAAACTAAAAAAAAATAAAGAAATGGTAGACTACAAACGCGCCGCAAAGATCATAATCGACGAACAAAGCAGTGAATCTATTCTCGCGATTCGTAAGTCAGAGCCGCGACGCTCGTGAATGAATATAAATTGCGTAGAAAACACTGGCTCTACACTCGCGTATCCCGAAATTGTTAACGAAACTCTACTATGAGCAACTGTGCTCTTCAAAACGAAAAACTTCGTACGTCATAAACACTGACTCTATTTGGCCGCATTGCACGCGGTCACAATCTCTGAAAAATAAGCAGGATAGGACGGTGGGGTGGATGTGGTTTCATCGAGTGTTTGTCACGAGGAAATATTGTTTTTCGTGAAACCAGCCAAGGGACTTTCGCTCCTTGTTATTTAGAATACAAGGTGTGATACGAAAATACAGAATGCTCGCTCGATAGAAGCAGCTTTGTATTTCAGTAACACACGATATTATCCAGAATATACTACTGAACACATAATTATTACATTTAAATGAATCATAGTAGTGGCTTTCGTCATTAAAATTGTAAGCAAGTTCGTGTTATTCGAATAATACTTTAAAATATCTTTATAAATATCCAAAATTCATGGCAAGAATCAAAATTCCTTAATTATTCATGCTTGAATAGCATGTTCTCGATCAACTACGCAGTTTCTGAACATAAAGAATAAAACTTGCATCCAAAACCGAACGTAAATGCAATTATAACAGCTTCATAGAGATAGATTCTTAAAAATTATTGAAATATCATCGAATTCTACGTAAACGCGACCGAAATGCAATAGAATTCGATCATTCCAATATTTCGTAAATATCTACAGACGCCATTTTAAAACTTTTAAAGAAATCTGATTAAAATTATTCAATTTATCATAATTCAATCTTTTTCCATTTGAAAAGATCAAAGTATGAGACTGCAAAATTACCCATCACCCTCACAGCCAACAATGATTCAATACAATAATGAGAAAAATACGTATACCACACGTATTATCATCTCCTTTTTCCAAGGAATGACCAGACGCCATCCAAGCATCGTTCAAATTAACCGTCAACTTTCATGGCGTCGCCTGCCCTTTGCTTTCGATGTCCGCCTCAACGTCTGTTTGAAACAAAAGCATTAAAACATTTGTAAGGCAATTAAACAAGAAATAAACTTGAAATATGCCCGAAAAGTCATGTATTTGAATACCGAGACACGATATGTGTGCACTAAATGTGCAGAAATATCGGCACGAAGGCAACGAAGGGAATACGTGACGAATATCTAATGGTTTTCTCACGATATTTAAACAATTTCGGGACGAAAGTGTATGCATAGTAGCAGCAAGTGACGATAGAGAGTAAAGAAGAAGGCTAATAATGAATAGAAGTAATTATGTGACGATAGATAATGTACGCGTACCATTTACGTACGCAGCTATCGAAACGTCTGAACTGAACGGTGTCCACGAAACGAATGACCCCCGCGTCCCGTCGCTGTACCGCGGCGAATATGGGCTTTGGTGGGGGGAGACCAGGCAGGCCTCGCGAGGCATTACACGTCTGTTATCGCAACGCCGAGAAACGTAAACATCACAGCTCGTGGCCTAGCCGTCTGAACAGTCATAACAAAAGTCGTTTCTACGCACACGCTCTGCTACCGGTAGAATAGAAATATTACGCGTAATATATTTCCTTCGTTTATAAAATATTTAGCATCTACATACAGGACTGTGGTTTAATTAAGTTTGTAAAACTTAACACAGACGTCTTAGTAAGTACATATTCATAAATTGAAGGGTTGTATGCAATAAAAATTGGAAAATTAAATGTTGTTAAGCTGTATTTTAAAAAATATAGTCTTATAAAGTTCGTCACGGCACACATTTTTTCTATTTACAGTTTTTTTTATCGAATCGTTAGTATTCGAGATAAAAATTATAAACTAAAAAAATTTCTTCGACCAAATTATTATTTCTTTAAATATAAATTGCGATAACTTGAGTAAATATTAACGGATCGTTATGAAACTTGAAACATAAAACTCAGAAAACTCTAGCGAAGCCGTAAAATGTATTCAAAAAACCCTTGTGTTAAAAAATGTAGTAATATTTAATTAAAAAGTAGCACTGGACATAACCCATGTTTTTCAACGTTCGCCGTTAAAATGTATCGAGGCAATTTTGACGTACAGATAACTTGCAGCGACAAAGTTTTTCCTTAATATACAAGGAAGTTTTTCACCAATTTTCACACTGATTAATAAATAATTGTAGAAGATATGACGATATATACAAATGTCGCGCACCACCAAAAGTCAGCAGCTACGTACTGCGCAACTTACCACTCGCATTACACTGCATTTATTACGAATAAGTATGGTCTGCAGTGAGCAGCACGGTTTCATGCCAATGCAAACTACCGTATCGAATCTTTCTGTCTTTTGCAACTACATATGTCTCAACCAATCTAGACCGTGGCAACCGGGTAGATTACTATCCCATCAAAAAGAATCCCATTTAAAAACATTGTCGTAAATTAATACCCATCAAAAAGAATCCCATTTAAAAACATTGTTGTGAATTAATAGCTTTACAAAACTAATGATATACACAAATTGCGTTAATTATCACAATGGCTATTTATGCAAAGAAAAAAATGTATTAAATAATATTAAGCAGATATATTTTTATACAAATAAATATTTAATACGAATAAATATTTTATCTCTCCGAATTGGTGTTGCTAAACTGAATAAATATGTATAAATTACATTAAAATCTTTTTCTTTCTTGTCTCAGTGGTGTCTTGTCTTGTTTTATTTTATTTATGAACCAAGACGATTAACCTTTTTTTGGTTTCGCAAAAGTGCGAAAGTTCCGAAACCTTCAACCAATGAACGACGTGCATATGGGAGATATTTCCTCTCCCTTTCATGTTCCCCTCTTGCCTACACTTGACGATGCCGATTCTTAATTCTTAAGAACATGAAATTCGGTAAATTGCAACTTTACATCGAAATATCTCAGCTCATAAGGGACGTAGGAACAAAACGAAGACACTTTTCTTATGTAAATCAAACCCAAGCTATCCATTAAGAACATTAAAAAGCTAATCGGATCAGCCGTTATTGAGATTCGGTAATCTCAGGGTTTTTGATAGCGGGTCGTGGCGTAATAGATACACTCTGTGTCTTGCGCTGCGCATATACCTATATATATTTGGCGCGAGACACTACCGTGTCTCTTGATACTAATTTTGAAGCTTTTTACATTTCAACTTTACGTAAATACAGATATACCATCAATGTAAAGGATTAGAATTAAACTTAATATAAATATATTTAATTTATTTATGTAATCTTCAATTTTATCAATGAAAACTTATTTTTTGATGTCGTGGGGCAATTACGAACAACTCGGATGGGGTAACCTCAAACCTTCGAGATTAGCAACGATAACCGATTTTGATGAAATTTTCAGTATTTATAAAACTTACTTAAATCTACAAAAGTTATTTTTGAATTTTCATTACAGGCTCAGAAAAAAATTTAAAAAACGATCTTTACTATTTCTTTTCGATATTCCAACCAATTGTAATTTTTTTCTAACGCACAAGAAGAGGAATTTGAAAAATACATTAGGTATAGCTTGTAGCAACATTTTTCATAAGTTGGCCATTGCAGCCGCGCTTTCTGTGACATTTATCATTCTGTTCGTGATTACCCCACGGTAGTCGAGTAATCACGAACACCAACGGTTTTGCTTTTTCACTATAAAGTTGATTTTTATTATAATTTTTAAAAAAATCGTCACAGGAATTTATAGATGAATAGTTTAAGTATATTTGTAGATAATAAACAAATTCATTTCTCATATAGTTTTCGTTTTGTTTGCTTTTTTGCTTAGGTGTTCATAATTACCCCACTCTTCCTTACATATGCGAAAAAATGAACAGCCCCTCGACCGTAACTGCCCACCACGTGACCGCTATTACCCGCAGATGTGGACAATGGCGGTCAAACGCACCTGTTCTGTATTTTGAAATTTTATTGAATAAATCAATATAATTTTAATTATTTTCGTATCCTACGAATAGGTTGATAGTTTAAGTTTATAAAAAAAAATCATTTTCTAGAAATATTGCCCTTTATATCTTGGTTTTATCACACTTATTGCTTAAGTGACCATCATTACCCATTCTCTCCTATTCCACTCATTGCCTAGTGAAATCAAAATCTTACTTTTCGATAATCGACTTTGCCAGCTTAACATTGAGCTCGCGCTGTTACCGCCGCTGGATTTAAATTCCTCTCTCGCCCCAGTAATAGATTCCTCGATCGACCACTTTCAGCTAGACGAGCGCTTCCTTCCTTTCGTTTAATCTACATCCAGATAATCTACATTGTATTACAAGTCATTACACCGGCAGAGGGGAAGCGCCGCAAAGCTTGGAACTTCAAAAGGAACCGTGGGCACAAGTGAGCGCGGCGGCGCGCGGAACGATCATTATCGGCAGCCGCGTGCGGTAACACAAAGTGAATTCCAATAAACTGGCCTGCATTTTTCCGCATCCCACGTGGCACGCGGAGTTCACGCATCGGCTGCGTAGCCGCGTTCTACGGCCGGCAGAAGCCGGGGGATCGAGAGCGTCGCCTCCGCTTCTGGTCGTCGGTGCACGTGGCTGGAATCGCTCGAATTGCCGCGACAGTCCTTCGTCGCGGCCTTATTTACTCTCCATCTGGAGTACGCCTATAGAATTTGAGCGCATCCGCCGGCAAACGCGGAAGGCGACCCACTCGGACCGCCACTTGTCCCTGGGAATTCCAGGACAAGTGGCAGAGCACCGCGCGGGCCCCGTGATCGAGCCAACTTCTGGTCCTCCTCTCGTGTACAGGCTGATTCACCTGACTTCAAGACCCCAAGCGGCTCGTAAACCATGTTCCGCGAGAACGTGTTTGCAACAAAAGCGATATGGTACTGAGGGACTTTGTAATAGCCAGGAGTGTCTCGTGAATGCTATGCAGCTTTCGTTTGAAATGCTGCTTCGAGCTATCGTAGCATTGAAGGAAGAATTGACTTTGAAGATGATCTCCAGATGAAGAGAACTCTTCGCTTTTCTCCTGCCCTGATAATTTATGATTTTTGCAGATATTTGGGGATTTTTTGGTGAAAGTAGTGATGGGTTGGAACGCATCGAGAGTATTTTTGTTTGAATGAGTTTTAGTTGAGGGTATTGATCTCGTTATTATATTTGTATCATCCATTCCTCAAGAACGATGTCTCTAAAACTTAGCTCAAAGTGTTTGAGAGAGTGGGAGTGGTTTTCTAGGCAACTCGGCCCTTTCTCCGACTCGATAGCAGGTGAATCAACCTGTACATTTTCCTCCCTCCCGGTTTTTCTACCGTTGCCTCTTCTACGACGGCGAACCGGAGGTCGCCAGCATAGAGAGGTGCACGGCGAGCATTCAGCTGAAGCGGGTTAATACCTCGACATTGTGGACACAAGTAATGGGGGCCCTTACGCTTCAGGGCGCTCTAGCGGATCGGAGCCTCGGCGGCGGTGGATTCTGCTATCGCAACCTTTGGTCCTTTTTTTTCTCCTACTATTTATTGCTCTGCTGATTTATTGTCATTATTTGGAACTTTATAGTCTGAAACGCATTAGTGGACAAGGCTGGTTTATAGCCGTGTTTATAGACGTTTTTCGCTATTTATCGATTTAATGATCTTTTATACATAGACGGAGCACGTTTCACCAGATCGCCCCATAGAGCGGACGTTCTGTGTATGTAACGGTGGATTATCGCTATCGGTGTCTCCGTTTATTGCCACATTAGGGACTCCAAGGTTCAGAATTCTAATGCCTGAGCATCGATAATCATCCGCAGATGATGCTGAAACCTTCGAGGCTTTTTTATCAACCTTTATTGCCCCGACAGATCTACGCGCGCGTACATAATTGATGTTCCGGTTTGAAATGTTCCATCGGCAGCAGAAGGCCCTAAATGACGTAGAAGCTTGCTAATAATCGGTGCCCCCGGCGCGCGTTATTTTATCGTCCGATTGGGAGTACCCAGGACCAGTTCGAATCACCTCCGTCCGAAGTGACTCCGACGATCGGTCATGCTTAATAGTGATTGATGTCTCCATCGATAGTCCTAATATTCCTCCACTTGTTTCGCCGACGATGATCGTTCGGAATGTCGAAAGCGTCCGTGGCGTTTCACTCGGCAGTGCCCTTTTTCAACGTTCGATTATCATATTCTCTTCCCGCTCGAAAGACCCGCGGGACAATGCCCACATTCATCCTAATCAAAAGCTGAATACCAGCGAGCAGCGCGAATTCGAATCAGCGCAGATATATTTATCGATGTCAGCTCTAAATCCATTAATTCGATTCCGCATTATGCAAATACAGCGGCGCGCTAACAGCGCTCGACGAGCCCCGACGTCTTCAACAGCCGCACGTGGGCGAGACACGCTACTTGTAGCTCTCATTCGGGCTCCCGGCGGATTCGTTCAAACAAATTCGAGGCTGCAACGACCTGGAGGTTCTCTCCTCGGTGGGTCGCGTAGGTTGAGCTTCGTGGTGTGCGGCTCGTCACACGCTCATTCCCCTTTTCCACGGAAATAGGGACGGTAAAAGACAGCTTTTGCCCGATGGCGACGGGGCATATTGAAGGCATTATCGCTTCTGGATATATTCTTCACAGGGAACGTAAAATTTCGTGAACACTACGATGTAAGTATGTAGAAAATGGTATTCGAAAATTTAGGCGCTACCAGTGGCGAATTTGAGGAAAAAGGCCCAGGTGGTAAACGCTGTGGGCCATCTTGTATACATAGAGGAATTCCACATGTATACATACATGTGGAATCACACATGTATGAAAATTATGGGAAACAAAAAAATATAACCTTTGGATAAAATCATAAAATTTTTTGGGAAGGTGAGCACTACTTAGGTGCTACCATTGCATTTTTTATTCTACTTTGAAAAAGGGAACCTGTAATAAATTTTAGACATTAGTATGAATAAAACACGGCCGAGAGAAATTCTTCCCATTTTCAAAATACAAAGTTTCTATTCATATCTCCGTTACGTTAGATCTAAGTTGAATATTCGCTTGGATACTAGTTTGGTGTGGATTTTTTTACAGACAGGCTGTCGTTGCGACAACAGAGACTCCTAAGAGAGGACTGTTACTGCCATTAGCCCGTGTTGTTCAATTAGAATTCGTTTGCCCGCGAAATCACAGAGAACGCATCGCGCTTTCTCTTCTGCGGGGAGACACCAGCCTCGAGAGAGGCAACCCGATCGACGTAGCTCGCTAAACGTGATACACCTGCGCGGGTGTGACTAATTAGAAACCGCGACGAGCAAGGATGATCATTAACGCGATACGCCCGTGAACCGACGTTAATCGCCGCGGGAAAATGGCCCGGGTCGAATCGCTTTTACGCAACGCCGTTGATCCGACGTACGGGCACCGCCAGTGGATGAACCAACGTATAATGAGAGTCAAATGAAAGTTGGCTGTAATAACGGTAATCCTCTGGTCAATGGATCGCGCGATTGTCGACAATGGGCTCGCCTTCGACTCGTGCAACGAGGAATTCCGGCGGTAGGGTGGATGTACCAGTAAATGAACACGTACCGGTGAATGGACATTTTTTATTCAAATCAGTAAAATACGTTATTAAAATAAGCAGCTAATTAATTAGAGAATTCTTTGAATTTCTTGCTTCACATCCAAACAATTTTTGTAGCACGTGGAATCAATCACGCTGCAAACATAATTTTATAATAGTGTTCATTCATTAGCTTTAAGTGTTAATTGATTGGTGCGCTTACCTCACACCATCTAGTTTTCCAAAACAACATGTCCACGTGTTCACGGGATTTAATGCATTCAAATTCGGAAGAAAAAATACGAGGATAATTAAACAGGGCTGACGCGAGGATGGTTTACGCCTTAATGCAAGAAACCATTTGGCAACCCCAATTTAAGAGCCGCAAAATTGTACACCTGTTTCCTATTTAATATGTTCTGACTTTACGCAGTACAAAAAAAAAATAATTACATTTACATGTTGTTTACGTGGTTTCTTTGATTATTATGCGTGCGGTATAGTTTTTTAGCGCCTCTTCGGCTGGCGCCTTTACGCGGCGCATAACTTGCATAACGCTGCCCCTGCAAGTAAATATATTTCTATGAACATATGTACACTAGCGGACAAAAAGTTATCACTTTTTCGATTTGTTCTATTTTTGTTATTTTTTAGCATACATTTGGAACTGAGGTATATTTAATATGCATATTTTGATGGAGAATTTGAAGCTGTATAAGACTTAGTTAAAGTTGTATTTATTTAACTGACAAACAAAAGTATTATATGACATTGAACGGGGTAACACATTTTTAGTAACTTTTTAAGTTGCCCCAAAAGCAAAAGGTGTCGCTACATAATATTAGATTTTTTTATTATTGTTCAAAAGTGATGAGTTTTTGTTGGCTTTAAAAATGTGTTGTCTTGTTTAATGTTATGTGGGGTTTTTGTTTGTTAGTTAAATAAATTCAACTGTTTTGTACAGCTTTTAATTCTCCTTCAGGATATGTATATTAGGCACATACTGCAGTTTTAAGTTGATATTAAAAAGTAATAGACATAAAGCTTTTTTGTCCGCTACTGAACCAAGGTCCCTGATCTGGAATTATCAGTCGATTTGATTAAATCCCGCAGGAAAACCATCGTCCCCAAGAATCGACAGACGTAGCAAAATCAGGGCACGTTGGACGAGGATGAGATTCCTGGCCAGGTCTCCTGGTTAGCCTCTCGTGGGAACGAGGCGATCAAAGCGCGGAAGCGTGGTTCCAGGCTCGCAACCAAGGGAGAGCCTCACATTTTCGTACGATGATAAATGATCTCATCACCGGCATTTAGAACGCGCTAAGGTGTCGGTAGGCCGAAACGAGCCTGGACAAGGGAGAGGCAACGAGGGGCGAGAGGAGCGGGGCCTCGTTTGGACGGGATGAAGGGTGAAAGGGCATGAATCGCGTGGAAACGTTCCTCGTGAACAGAGGGCGAGGAGAGGGAGGCTAGAACGGATCTAACGCGAGCTGGAAGACTCATTAACGCTGCGAGGCGGCTTCGTTACTCAGACTCTGTTGGCTGGATCGGGCGGCAATCAGCCGGTGCATGTCCAATTGAGCCACGAGTCGATCGATGAATCCAGCCATCGTTAATACCGCTTTATTCTACGCCATTCCCTGAATTCCAACGTGACACGTGCAGATAATCGACGCGGCACTTCTCGGACCTACCTACAGTGTAAACTTCTACCTTCTCGATTCGAAACGGAATACTAAATGAATGAATAGAGCAGAGCCGACTGCAGCCCCTGAATCTATCATCAGAGTGAAGATTGCGTTCGACGTTATTACCACGAAATCGACGGGGCGGCTGGAGGAAGCTCGGCTGAGGGGAAAAGAACGAGAAGGAGCAACGAGACAGTGGAAACGGCCGTGGGACGGGGGAAAAGGGATCGACTACCTAGGCGGGTGCAAAAATGGATATAGATTATCCGCGCGAGGATGCGCGGTACTCTGTAACCGTAATAACCAGTTAAACGTTTCGCGACGGAAGGGACGTAGGACCAAGGGGGCCAGGAGGGAGCGACGAGGCAGGACGTGAGGTCAAAAACTAATATCGGAACCTGGGAGGGCCGCGCAATTGCGGTCGCGAGGAACGGCTCCGGCTACCGTGGGCCGCGCTCCACCGAGAAACTTTCGTCCGCGTCGTGTCGAAAGCCGTCGGGCGTCACTCGGGGATCCTATACAATAATTTCGCCGCTGGTAGGACTAATTTTGAATGCCATTAGTTAGCACACGCCGCCACGGGATCATCCGACCGCCGGAACGGATTGTTATTCCATTCGTTCGTTCGTTTCGCTCTGCCGTTTCACTCCCCCGCGTCCACCCTCTTTCTTCCTATCCACGGTTCCCTCCCTCCTTCCCCCTTTCCCTGTTCGTCTTTTTCTACCTCTGTTCGTGATTGTTCGTGCGCCTGCACGTCGATACACAGCGCTACCGTATTATGAGGCTGGACGCCAACGCATTACGCGCCGGGTCCCCGTCTCGTCCCCGTTCCTCCGCGTCGCTGCATCTTTCTCCATGTTCGTTTTGCGTTTCTCTCTTTTTCGTCGTCGACCATCCCCTTCCTAGCCGTGTGGCGCCACTTCTGATTGAACCGGCTGCGAGAGGGATATAGGTGAGGGATTCGCCTCCTTCGGCGCGCCGGCGTGCTCGTCCGCGAATTCCGCGGGATCGTTTCTGCCGACCATTTCCCAGCGCCGATCGGTACGCGCGGTATTGGGTCACTGGGCGCGCGGTAAGAGATTCCCCTTTGTTCCTCTCCCTCTGACGCGAATCGGGGAATCGATGCGAGTCGAGGCTCTGACGAGAGAGAGTCCTTCCGTCAGTGGGCGAACGTTCCATCGGTTGCGAGATTTTGTACCACTGGGGAGCGCGACGCGCCTTCGTATTGACAAACGCGTTGGATTCGTAGCGATACTTGGGGGCTTCGTATTTAGCACGAAGTTTGGTGTATATTTTCTTGGTAGGGTAAACCAACCAATACCTAATTACCCGCATACCAGTAAATTACCATAAGGCAAAGAAATGTCGCGGACAAGAAAAAGTACGCGGTCGTTTGCTGGATTTTCACACGTTTTGCATTTTATAATCGTTTTTTTTTTAAATTACGATAAGAATAAGTAATTATTTTTATAGAAATTTCAAGAAAAATAAATTTAAATGCAATTTCTACAGTTGTTTTGTTGCTATACATAAATATTCACACGATGTTTCATTAAAATCAGAATTTTTGGGGTGGAAAAGTTTCCCTGCTAGTTTTCTGCGTTAACGGTCATTATTTACGTTTTAATAGTCGAACCTAAATCTTGAATTTATTATTACTATTATTGCACGGGTGTATTATTCTCTAGTTGACAATAATAAGAAATGCAGGGAACAGAAAAAGATATGGAGTAAACCTACTCACCGATTCGCAGTGTGGGGCATCGATGATCCATACCGGATGAAGGTGTTACGTCTGAAACACACAGACACAAAAAAATTAGTTCAAGATTAAGTATTCAGTTCAATAGAGTATCAGCTCAAATTTCTTCTGGTTCAGGCTCCCAAGCATTTGCCACGTCCTTCCAAAATATTCTTCCAACATTTCACCAACATTGCAACCACCCTTACAGTCTTCATAAGAGTCTGCAGCTGCACTGATGCAGGTATGCATATCCACCCTATCCGTTCGCACACTAACAACTAACTCCAATTTCTAATTACTCACCCCAACAATATCAACCAGAAGAACCCGAAGAAATCCACGAAAAACCTGGCACAGAAAATCCCCAAGCGGGAACTCGCGTCGAAAGCTCTCCCGTCGCGAGGAAATCGCAGGAAAAGCTGAACGCAAAAAGAATATCACCGAGGGATGGATCGTTCGGCCATTAGCCCGTTCGGTATCGGCAGCATGAGCGCTCGGGCATTGCTCGTACACAGGTACGTAGTCGCTCACGTAGCCGGCTTTGATGCACGCCGCGCCGGTGCATTGTAGATGCATTATAATGCATGCCCACTAAGAAGCCAGTGTATGTTGGTATTATGCCCGCGCGCGAACGCCTCTCCCCGCCGCGGCCGAGGTTCGATAATCAAAAGTGCCCAGGCTCCCCCCTCGCTGCAGCGCAGCGTGCACACGCTCGGCCAAGATTATATGAATAGAAAGGCGCCGTGATACGTGATGGGCGTGTGCAATTGAAAATCATATTACGTAAAAGAGCGGGGAACCAGCAACGAGCCGTAGTGAAAATTTGCCGTTTCTTTTCAACCGCCGCGCGACACCCCACCCTGCCGGCAACCCTCCCCCAGTCACTTCGGCTCGCGGAATGACGATGGACGCCGCTGATCGGCCGATAATCCTGAAATAAACCCATACATTGTAGTCCTGGTAGCTGACGCGAATGACGATCACCAGGACGTAGCTGCAGGGTGAAGCTTTATAGACTTTGAAAAGATCGTCTAAGGGTGTGTAAATTCGCTGTGTAAATCGCGTCGTGGATAGAGGCAGTACCTGAGTAGGTATGGGACACCGTGTTCTCGTGAGTTAATTCACCGAAGTGGACGTAATCGGAAAACCTGTTAACTTCGTGACGTCCGATCACGAAGACGAAAGGGTATCATCCGACTTCCGCGGTGCGTAGCTTCTACGTCCACCTCTGCTGGCTTCCGTTGGCTGGCTGGCCTGTAATTTGTGCGGTCGTGCCCGGAGGATCCTCTCCGAGTGGTCCCCTGCTTCGCCTGCATCCTCCTCCCGGAATTGTATTCCCTTTCCCCGAGGGTGGACGGGGGAGAAAGGAGCCCAGGCTGACGTCCGGTAGCAGCCACCGGGTGCCGCTTCCCTATCGCTCGCAATTACAACGCCGCCGGCCGTTTTTAATCTCGGACGACCCGCAAAAAACGTAATAACTTTTTTGGCCAGCGCGATTACGCGGCGCGGATGCGGGCCCGCCCGTCCAACTGGGCCCGCGATCAGGCCCCGTTCGCGCAAAATTGGAGACTCCGCCCCCGCGTGCTCCGTCCCGGCCGGGGATAACGACCATTCGCCCGTATGCAAATTAGCCGTGGAACGGCGAGATTTCGCGCAAGATTATTATATCGCGTTGCCTCGTCGGAGGAATTACGCGCACGGAAGCATCGTGGCCGCAAAAAGGCGCCGGGTGGCGTCGCCAGGGGGACCGGGGCCGCCCGGCAGAACACTTTCTGACAACTTTTTAACGAGCACGCGGCCGTCCGCCCTCCCTGATCACGTAGCGAAATAGGCGTCGTTTGGAGACGGGGTTCCAGGTACTCGGCGGCGGGAACGCCGGCGAAAAAGTCTCCCCACGGTGTCGAGGCGCTAGTTTGCAGCCGGATACCCTGCCCTCGGGAATATTTCATCGCTGACTCGTATTCGTTCATTGGCGCGCGGCGAGAGACACGTAAGTCCGATGGGTTTCGCGCGGCTCACCCCCGCACACGCTCTCGGCCGCGGAGTCAATGGCGCGGTTTACCTGCGGCGTAAGGTGTGAGCCGGGTGTCGGCGAGAAGGTGGAGGCGTCATTGTCGTGTTTCTGTTCGTTTCACCGATTACGTCACGACGCATGACTGGCCGGGGGTTTCGTGGCTGGGGCATAAATAGAAAGCATACGAATCGAATGGCCGACGATCATTTGTCAAGCGAGAACGTCCGCGTGCGACTATCGCGTCTAAACGCGGATTATCGACGGCGACGACCAAGCCGGGCGAGGAGGAAGGAGGGATCAAGAGGGGGAGAAAAAGACGAACCACTCGTACCTACCGTATCTCGCCTGGGAGAGTGATATTTCTATCGTGGATGTTCAAGTAGAAACGTGTTAACAATCCTAGCCGCGGCGCGCAGCGATTGATGGCCGTAGAAAAGGGGATTTATTAATCCTGACTATTATCACTGTTTGCCGAGCGGCGGCGGCGACAACGACGACTCTATCTCGATGTTTCGCGCGGACCCATTACGCGACTACCGACCTGTCTCACCTTTGCCCGGCGATTTTTCTCGTTTCTTGTCGCATGGACCAACCGGCGGCGACGTCGCGTTAAGAGGTAATCCAATGTCATAATGATTGCAACTGGTTTCTATGGTGGTTGGTTCGAGAGTGTTAAAAATGGCAGAGATTTCTAGCTAAGAGTTGTGAAGAACAAGAGCAGTGGACTGATATTAGGGATGTGACTGATTGTAAGTGCTATGGTTGACTCGATCCACTTGTTTCGTGTGAAAATATCCATACTCTTCCACTTTGGGCCTACGTCTAGGACAAGTTTCGGTTCTAGTCTCGAAGACACGTCTCGATTTTATCTTCTCGAGCTTCATGCATATTTTATCACTGTCCCCAGGTGTCGCAATTATTAATTACAGAGCCACCGGGGCTCGCGACACGCTTATCAGTGAACATCGTCGCTACATCGACTCCGGTCCCGGTATTTCGATCCCAGGAGACGGTGGCGTCGCTTCTTGAGCACACTTCGTTTCCCCAACGGCGATCGTCGGGCACGAAACAGCGGATCCAGTGCGTATCTCGCCGCGATTCCGTAATTCTCAGACATTCCGTCGTCGAGAGGGGGAGAGATGTCGATGCGTGGATCGCTTTATTAAATTTTGCGCAATGCAAACGATTTTCCAGCGACGACGGCGTACGGTGCAAACAGGCTATAAATCACCAGCTACAATGACATCGGCATGACGGTTCCAATGGTGCCCTCTCCCCCGGGCCACTCTCCCTCCGTTTTCTTTCTCTACTCCGGCTGCTCTTTTCTCGCGGGCACGCGGCCAATCCGCGCGGCGTTTACTTACGTAAATGCATTTTAACCTGGCCATCGGGAGAGTACCAGCGAACCTACCAATCCGAGGATCGTTTCCTGAGATGAATTCCCATGGGCTCGATCACTTGAGACGTCTATCGACCCTCTGCCATTTTCCTGTCATCTCTTGTACGCTGGAAACAACGTGCAGGCAGGAGAGCTACGCGTAATTCATGCAAACGTGCTCTAAGCATTTGCCCTTTGAACATTTTTAGGTAAGAAAGGATTTAGAGATGTGGCGCCCGTAGGCTGAGAAGCGTCTGCGGCCCTTTTCGCGAGATATCATCAAATATTTTAATTTAAAAGAGTTATGACACTTAAAATTAATTTAATATGTTTTTAAATTTTTCTGAAGCCTCTGTGTTTGAAGATCACCCTTCACTTTCGATGCGACCTTTCATTTTAAGGCGGAAATCTATACTATTGTTGTCGATGAAGAAATATGAAGTTACAGGCATAAACATATTGCTACCTTTCCGAATTTCTTTCGCAAAAAATTTATCCCTCCAGACTGCAGTCTACCCAGTCTATATACAAATCTGCTCCTGTTTTTAGGGGTTGCTAAACGACTCTTGATCTCTAAGAGGACGATAAAAGGACGAAATTCGTGATGGAAAATCCACAGATGTCACCAAGCTTCTGCTCCTCCCCCTTTTTCCCAATCGAAAGGCGACAGGTTCGCCCGATTACTCAAGGCCTGCACCTCGACGATTGCGTCTGTTCACGGTTTGTCCAATTTACATTCACGCGGACAGACTTTTCCCATATTCCTGGAAAGCTTCCATTAATCAAGCCACCGTACGACGAGATATGCAACCCTGCCGACACGTTTTTCCATTCGATGTGGAAAACATCGCCGAGTGGGAGGAAAGATACTTAAAAAAAGGTAAAGTTACACAAGCCTCCGTCGATGCAGTCTCTCGCTAAAGGCCATCGAAAAAGGATCACGGGGACGGCGGCTCCTCGAAATCACGGCGCTGCCCCACGAAAATGGCCCCGACGATAAATCACGACGGCGGGGATCGAGTTTCCGGGGCCTACAGTCGATAAAATCCAACGCACCCGGGCCCAATCATTATGAATCCCGACAGCCACTTTATCCCGATCGACGTGCGTGCCCGTGAGGCACTGGAAACGTCCATCAGGAAACGTCGAAGCCCGACGAGCAGCCGGTTACGGGGGTGGGTACACCCCGCGGGCCGTGGATCGCGTACGAGCCGGGTTCTACTTTTTTCCCCCGCGCGCGCGGCCCTCGAGAGCATCGGATCGTGGACCAGGGCATCGCGGTAGAATGATTGATAATCGATCGTGCCGAACTGGCCGGAGTCTCGCGCGTCCAACGAAGATGAATTCGTTCTGCGCCGAGGCCTAATTGTGCGCAGTCAGTGGTCCACCGTGTGGACTTGCCACGAGGTTCCACACCTACGCTGGACAAGGACGGGGAAACGAGAGGGAAAAGAAGAACGGAGGAAGAAGACGGCTAAGGGAAACAGAAAGCGCATTAACTAACCCGAGACCTGACCCCCTGTCGATATTTTCACCCGGTCCCTCGACCTCTGGAAATTGCGTCCGTTTTCCTCCCCGTTGCCCCTCCGATAGATCGCGCTGCCCCCCCCCCCCCTCTCCAGCCCCCTGCCCGTGCCCCAGGCGCGGCAATATATTTTTTCAACATTTTTCTTCTCGTGCATTTTTTTCGTGGATTCCGCGAGGCCTCGGCTGCCCCTTCGCCTCGGTCGTCGCATAAAACACACCGGGTTAATGCACCGCTATAAATATAACGCCGCGGCGAGACGTGCTTTGCGCGAAATTAATTACGCAACGTATTTACGCCGATGCGATGCCGTTAGGCGTGATCGAGGACCCCGTGCGGCGAAAATGAGACGAGACCGTGGCTCGGGGGATAATGAATTATCGACCAAGGCGACCGACAACTCCAGTCGACCCCTTTCCACTCGATAATTCGATTCACTTTACGCCTCGCGCTTTACCGATACTCCTTCAACCGCGTGAATAATTGTGGGTCGTGTGGAATGGAATGGGTGCACATTTCGTGGCCATCGAGGTACATTTTGTTTCAAATTCTTTCGTCTATTGAAAGGAACAATCTCTCTAGGTTTTTGATCGTTTCGTTTTCCACGTACTTCTTATCCTCGACTCTCTAAAAACGAATCGAGCACAGACATCGCGACAAGAAACTTTACAACGGCACACCCCATGGAAGATTCGACGTTGGAAGGTAATCAGACGTTTATTGTGTTCGGCGTACACTTTCTAACATCCTGTCCTTAAACTCCACGCCTAATTAAGCGGACGGAGCAGAGTCGATCGTAAATTTTCTGCTTAAAATTTCTCTTTAACCTGCGATGACCTTCGGTCGCAAATCAACCGATCGAAAATTGAGACGCAGTTTGCTCGTTAAGACAGACGCGATGTTGAATTAAAAAGGAGGATGACAAGTAACTCGATATCGAACAAAGGTTACCTCTCCATGCCCAATATTCAAGGCTGGACGTCTATGACGTTGGAAGCTTACGACAAAGACTTTCTTCGGTTTCGAGAAGGAAGACGAGGAATAGGCTAAAGCAATTCGATAAATTTCGTTTCTCCTTGTAAGTTCAGGCTGGAACCTTGTCACATGGACGTGTACCGTGCATCTTGCTTTAAACCCCCACAACGAAACGCTATGTGAAACCTATTCGCGACAACTTTATTAGAGAGAGTCGTGGGTACATCGCGGCACGATGCGTTTCAGACCACAACACGTACATCGCTCGTAACTATTGTAAAAAGTTTCATCCTTTCTCCCGTTGAAGATTTTCCTAAGCGGATGAGAACGTTGGATGCGTTACCCAGAGGCGAGGGAGCAGCTATTTCAGGACCGTGTAGCAGAGGGGTACAGCTCCATCATTATCAACTTCGAGTAAATTAGAAGAATCTGTTATCTCTGAACGTTGAAAAGAGAACACTAATTGAAAAATAGATATTTTCACACAACAAGTAGGAACTAAGTAAGTAGGTATTGAATTGATAAGTTTTCATTTCTATTTTTGGCGGAAAGATATTCTGCAATAAGAATATTAATATTAATACTGGTATTTCTCGTTCTTAATGCTAATATTAATATTGATACTATTATTAATATTTATATTTTCATTTATTAGCAATAAATCACTCATTTGTTATTGCACCCCTCTTGATGCAAGCTCCTCAATTCAACTTTAATTCGTATATATGTTTAGAATCCAAATAGCCCCTGGTGATCCATCAAAAAAATTGATCCACCGTACAGTGAATTAGTACTAAATCAACTACATTTCACAATCTACTTAAAAGTCGACCACGGGCAACAAACTACTCGGCCGTCGACGCTCCGCGAGCAATCAAGTAGAACACGCTGGCGTCTCGACAGACACCGACGGGAGATTGCTCGCGACAGGAGCGAGCCCCCCATCGACAGATGATTTGTTTATGATGATAAGATTTCACGTGTGAGCTGGTGTTAAACGGGGCTCGTGAAAGCGCTGGGAATCATCCGCGGTGGAGCGTGGCTTAACGATGTGTAACGAAGTAGTCAGGGCCCCGGCGTCAATCGTCGTAAAGCATCCGAAGCGCGATCCCTGTCCGGGAAGTCTGTTGTAACACGGCTCGTTGGATAACAGTGGAACGAACGGGACACGTCGCTGCAAGCTAAATGAAAATTTCTCCGGCGTCGTCGTTACACATAACGCGCACGGCGGATCTGAAAGTCGCGTGCACGTAGAGGATCGGTGCGTGAGAGGCCCACGGTGCCGCCATTATCCCGATTGCCAGTTTTCTAAAGGATTAATCTCTCGCTGGAAGGAAGGACGGGAGACGTCCGATGCGCGCCGCGTCAAACGGCGGGGCCCGCCGCGAAATCTCGATTCTAACGAACGGGGGAGGGGAATTCCATGCGCAAGCCTTGTTCTCTCGCGAAAACCACCGCGGGGTTCGCGCGGCCCGTGTCAATTTTACGTTTCACCGTGATTGCTTCCTTGTACGGCAGCGGCTCGAGTGGCCACGCGGTGAAACGCGAATTAAAATCGTTCCCCCGACGTCGGGCCGATAATGATAACGACCCACGGCACGAGGTGCTAATAGCTTGACAGCTGTGGATCATCGATTTCTAAGCGGCGTAGGCACCGCCGAGCTACGCTCGCGGAAGGGATCCACCGGTCGTCACCTGTTTCGACCCCCTTGCAAACGGCGGATTGCAGGATTCGAGAGGTTCGCAAAGATACATTGTGCTCGTCGAAATTGCAACGTTTCATTTGCTAAGCTAGACGTCAGCTTTCTACAATTTGCCCATCGTGGGAACGATGCTTTGACACGTTAATTGCTGCGGCAGTTGTCAAGAATACTTTCGCAATGATCGAACTTCAGGGAATACTTTTACCAAGCTTCTTCGATTCTTATGAATTCTCATTTCAGTTCCGTCGTCCACTATTAGGGGCCGTCCTTAAATTACGTAAGGGTAATTTAGGCGATTTCTTACAACCTCCCACCCCCAGTATAAGATTTCATATTCCACAGTAAATATGTTTTACATCGCATTTCTTCAGTTATTAAAATTCTGTTAAAGGTTTATATAATTCATTTAACTCCTTTTACTCTCCACTGCTTCTCTTCTCTCATCTTTAACTCATTTAAATATATTTTGCGTAAGACGCTACCCTCTCCCCCCACTGTAAGAAGACGTAAGAAATTCGCGATCCCCTCCCCTCCCAAGAAGCCTTATATAATTTAAGGACGATAACTTATCTGACGAGGGATATAGAATTTCTCGAAGTTAATAATTCTAAGAAATCACTGCTGCATCGTTGAAAAATATTTATCTACGTCAGTACTTGGGTGAACGCACAGTCTCGAAATTCGACAACTAACTATCGTCGGAAAATCGGTCGATAAATTGGAAAATTCAGGGACCATCGACAGGGTTAGGTACGTCGGAAGAAGCGCGTTCGGTGGTGAGTGCTGGCGCCAATGCGATTCAGATAATTCGCCGGGGGCGTTCGCAACGGCGTTCGTTCGTGCCAAAATAAATCAGAGAGGCCCCGGGTACTTGAAAAATAACCGTGTGGCATCCTAGTGTATATATTCGGGTCGCGAGGGCGAGCGATCCTAACAAATTGGTCCCGAAGCAAATGGGCACTGCGATGCCGATTTATTATTATCTATTTACGATGCGCCTTAAATCACGCGTACCCCAGAGCCAACGGCTCTGCTCGAGCGGCGAAATCGTGAAGAAAGCCGAGGGAACAAGGAGCGGAAAGTAGTATAGCCGCCGATGTATTATTAACCGTTTAGCAATTTGACAAGCGTTGTACTTTCGAATCGGCCTCGATACCATACGCGGCAAATGATTTATACGACGAGCGCGGTCCTTTTTTCGCGCGGTGGTCGGCGGTAGCGGTGTACATTACACGCACTATTAGCCGCGCCACAGTTTTGGACCGATAGACGCCAGGGGAGATTGTAAATTAACGCTGTATAGCGTTCACGAAGAAGAGTTTATGGTTATTCTCACCGGGAAGGGAATGAATTCGATCGCAATCGATGGTAAATATATTGATCCATATAGTCGAGGAATGGAGGCACTGGTTTTACACAGAGAGATACCGAAGACGTCATTGAATTAAGAGGAAAAAAAGCCTGTTCGAGTTCTGTCCTTGCGTGCTCGCTTTCACAGCATCTTCACCAACCCATCGATTGCACTAAAAAAGTCAAGTTACATCACCGGTGACCCACATACAGTGGTGGTCAAAGGAAAGTGTAAATATATTTACATAAGTAGGTATGCGAGCGATCTTAACAGCTCGACTAAATCACCAATATTCGCCATGCATCTAATAACAGATTCCACTTACCAATAATCTACTCCGCAAGATCCCTTAAGTCATAAAGTTCCTTTTCTATCGCAACCGTAGCATTCTGATTATCCTTCATCTCTAACCCTAACTTGCTTCGTGGCAAGTTCAGCATCCTCATCGAAAGGCCCGCCGATTCTAGATTTCAGGCTCGGACACGAAATTTCGTGCGAAGATTGGCCTTGACAGGGCATATCTCGGTGCCCAACGAGGTATACCGGTGCGCCTATCAGTGACGTATTGACAGACGTGAACAAATGACAGTGCACAGCTGGGGGGGAAGCGTTTGCCGAGCAGAGGGCCGCTAACAAAGCGGAGACGGGCCCAGGTGAATCGGTGTGCCCGGGCACCGAGGCATTATCATATTATGCTCGTTTGTAACTACAAATTGAGTTACCCCCGCGTGAACCCCGCGGCACTCGGGCCGGCCAGCCACTCTCAGATATATATCTCTCAGGCACTGTCAGCCCGCGAACCGATACTTCGCGATCGATACCCTTCGAGCAGCACCCTCCCTTCCAATAGCTCCAACGGATCAACCTGCTGTCCGGGAATCACCCGCCGGGTGGCCACTCGGCCTTCGACCGTCCATCCCCTCGCCCCCTCCGGTCAAAGGTGAAAAATGTTCCGCTCGCGTAAGAACCAGACGATCGGCGTGATAAGATTCGCCCGATACAAGGGTCGACAAATCGTGCTCGCATGGAAATTTCCGCCCCTCGGCCTGCCGTCAGATTCGTGTCAGAATTGTTTCAGACTAATTTATGAGCGGGCCTGGGACTTTATATTCCACCACAGAGGGTGTCCTAGAAGTATCAGAGCGGTGTCTGAAATCGTGTATAAAAGGCTAAAAACATAGCAAAATGTGGGAATTTTTTTTAAGAAATCAGCGATTCGATTCATTTGAAATTTTGATCATGCTCTTATACATACATCTTTGAAATTGTAGTTCGCGCAACGTGTTCAATGATTCTTAAAAGAAAATTCCCAAATTCTGCTATGTTTTTGGCACCAAAAATAGAATTCCCTCTTAAGGGGTATTCTGGTCTGACGAGGCGTTTTCGTCGCGTTATTTCAGATTTTTTTTAGAAAGAACCCATAAAGTTTATTATTATTTAGTTTATTGCTACATGTTTATTGATATTTGAACTATCTTTACAAATTTTGTCAATAGAAAAAAATTGAAAGCAAACGCAGTATACTGCTTTAAAGTAATGGTGAAATATAAACATGGGGTCATGTTGATCATGATTGGGCTCGTTCTAGTGATCAGAAACAAAAAATGTAAAGAGATTCTTTATTTGTATGGCTTTGGCTATCGTCCCTACCAGAATGATAAAAACATATTGAAAATTATGAAAATGATGGCGGTTTGAAAATTAAGTTTCGATTATCGCACATTTTTTCAACTTTAAAGGTCTGTGAAAGTTTAAAAACAAAATATTTTATCTTAATT
Source organism: Andrena flavipes (assembly GCA_963971345.1). Classification (NCBI taxonomy): domain Eukaryota; kingdom Metazoa; phylum Arthropoda; class Insecta; order Hymenoptera; family Andrenidae; genus Andrena; species Andrena flavipes. The sequence continues at coordinate 47,620,501 of OZ020480.1, forward strand.
CTGGTAAGGACGATAGCCACATGTGTGCTGATAATATATGCAAAACTTAGACTGAGATGGTCAAGTCGATCTTGAAATATCATGGTCACCGATTCGAAAAACGTGGTTTCGAGAAAATTGCGTTTAAAGTTTACTCAACGTTCGAAGCCAAACTAATTAAAAGTTGTGACCTAAGAGAGTAACGGTCTCTTTGTAACCAATTGGTCGGTTTTTGTGTTCTAAAATGCACCCGCCCCCCAAAAAGAACAGTCCACTGAAACTTTTCCGAGATACACTTGCAGGAACAAAGCTGTTATGTGTCACCTATCCCGCTCAGTAAGCGCGCCGTATCGATACCTACTTTTTCTGCATTCTGTAGCTCTACAAATATTACGAATTGAAAAAAACTAATGTACCACTAGAAAATGCAAAAAAAAAATTTTTTTACCCGTCAGACCAGAATACCCCCTTAAAAGAAAAGACGAAACTGTTCATCGTCCGTGATTGTCGAGCTACTATTTTGAATGAAGCGAAAAAAAATCCCATGCTTGCACACATGTGTACCTTCTCAAAGTATTATAACTGCATACGCCTCGACATTTCGCCGAAAGACTCACAGCAAGAGAGTCTATAAGACTGGTTTCTGATATACCCAGCGATTCATCAATCGAAGACATTTCAATTTCAAAGCGAATCGGGAAAACGACCATTGGGAATGGATTATTCCAGGCGGCGATAATTTTGCAATAGCGCACGGCTCGCCTCTTACTGGGTGAGATTCACAGGAAAGGGAATGGAAACCGGAAACCGGTGCCTGCTCGAACAGGCGCGCACGAGTACATTCACTGAATCTCGTTCCTGGCAGATGACTAATACTTGATTTGACGAGACAACCATGAAGAAACTGTTATACATTGTTCCTTGATCACGGCTGGAAGCAGCGTGGGCGACTCTCGCCGTTATGCTCGCTCGCGCGCTCCCGCCCGTTCCACACCGTTCTTCCCAGGAGACCGAAACCAGCTACAGCGACTTGTGAAATCCGCGTTTCGTCAAATATTTTATCGGGACGGGCACTGCGCACATTCCGCTCGTGTTACGCGAATGTTTTACGACTCGGTGGGGCTGAAAAAAACGCACCGCCTCCATAAAAACGCCGCCGCCTTCGTTCCCAGATCTTTTTCCGACTAATTTATTGCCGATACAGTGGTTTCTTCCTTTACTCGTCTCCGAGAAACACAAGACCAGAAGGCGAGAGGCAAATCGTTAAGCGTTGATGCGACGCGACGTTTTACGGCCGATACTTTTCACCCGAATGAATCGGCCTCTTTAATTGGTCACCGATTCACGCGGCTTTCCATTTTATGGCACCGCGGTAATCTCGCCCCGAGCTGAAAAACCGGCGACCTCCTTGACCGCCTCCGAAAAATCGTTAAATGAATGAAGAGATAGCTTGTCGGCCCCTGCCCGACACGGATTCGTGGGAATCTTCCCGGAAGCAGACCAGATTCTATCCCGAACGTAACTATTTATGACCCGAGGCGGTTTCTAAGACCGTGCGCTTTCGACTTTGTCGGGCATTAGAGGAGCCCTAAAAATCGAAGGATTGGTGAGCGCGTCGTAAACGAAAGGATAGCTGAAACTTCTCCTATTATACTGTATTATGGTTTATGATAGGATTGATCGTGTCATTACATTTGATGTGAATTATTACGAAAAAGCGGAGGGAATAATAGTTAGATATAGTGCCTAAATCGAAAATTGGGAGACGCTGGTGATCGAGGAGTGGAAAGTAACAAAGTGGATAAAGCACTATTAAATAGACCGCTACACAACGGTTTAAAATGCAATTGTAGCTAAGCAAAATTATTTTTGTCGTTAATTTTTCCTATACCTATGTAGATATCTTTAAAAGTATTTACTCATTTATTATTTTTAATGTTATTCCCACATAAGTGTTTATAATAAACATCTGTCAGGATTACTTATTTATTTGTTTTAATGTTATTTCTACTTATTTATAATATAGTATAGGTATATACGTGCAGGAAAATGTAATGACAAAAATAATTCTGCTTAGCTAGAATCGCACTTTAAACCACTGTATGCTGCAAGTTTTAAATCTGTAGGCAAAATACGCTGAATTTCAATTCTTCGCTATTCTTCACGGTAGGTATAGTTGGTCGGGGACAGTGGCTGATGGGGACATTTACCTTACTATTCAATAACCTGTGAGGATCTGTGCATCGGGCCAACAGAACGATCCTCCTACCCTATTTTCATCTTAATCTACGCGCGATCCACGTACAGGATTAGCATAAATCGTCGTGGGAGTATAATAAAGCGCGAACGGAGGGGCTGACGCGTCATCCGGTACGAACACGAACGTTCTACCTGGCGGGAGCTACTAGACCACGATGGCCCACGAGCACGGCCATCTGCATCTGAATCTGCATCTAATATGCGATTGCCCAAGACCGTCGGTGGCTTCCTCTCCCCGGTGGTAAGCTCGTTTCCGCTGACCATTTAGGGTCAGCGGGGGTTGACAGAGGTCGTGTTCCAATTACTCAAGATATAGCCGAGGGCAGCCACCTCCACCTCCACCTTCATCTCCATCTTTGCCCTCGTGTTTCGCAGCGCGCGAGGATGCAACAACCGCGCTGCTCCGAGACGACAATCGAGAGGTGGGAGGACAAACGATCGTTTACCTACGTGTGTCGCCTCGCCTCGGGTTCCGCTCCGTATTATGCTGTGCATGAGTGTGCATCCTCGTCGTTTCGCCACTTCGACGGCGGCAACCCGCCGGGATGATGCTCCGCGAGACAGCTCGTTGCTCGTCGTAACTTGATTTCGCATCAACGAGCCATTGCCCGCTGTCTGATCGTAAATTTCGACTCTGAAAAGAGTCTGACGGTGCCGGGGTGGTTTAACACCATTCACGCTGCCATTTTCATATCGTAGCTTTTCTAACCGACTCAATTTACCTTCTTGTTCCTAGACAGACCTACCTAACTATCAAGACCCACGTAGAAGCAATGGTCTTCGTAGTTTCCATGAACCAGCGGGGCAGATATCAGCGGCAGAACCAACAACGCTCCCTCAGCTCGGCATCCGCCCCCGCCTCCTCATCTATCAATTAAGAGATCGGCCGCGCTGGCTCGTGCACGAGCAGCTCGCGGGGCAACAAGCTCTGGAGCGGGCGGGGGATCGCTTTGGGTAGAGCCGCGAAGCGGAAACTTACGAGCTAGTTCTCGCCTTATCGCCGTTTACGCGACGCCCGCGCACACTTGCCCGATACGATCGCCGGCCGATACCGATCGGCCTGCGGCGCGTAAATCCGCGGTCCGCCTTATTTACTTGCTCGCCGGGACGCGCGTGACACACACCAATTCGCCCGGTGATATATGAATGACACGGTGCGACTATCGAGTAATTACCCGACGATTCGATTACGCCGGCCTACCACCGCGCCGCGCTTTCTCAGCAGATCTCGTGGAAGGTCTCCACCCACGCGTAGACGGGGCTCGTACGAGCCACCGATCCTGCACCGCTCCTTGCACCACTAGCTTCCACTTGTGCACACACGCTGCACAGCCTCCACCTGTGTGCGTGGTCCCTGCCGATCTTGCATCGGTGGAGGATAGGGCCCAGCGTAAAAGTCGAGGAATAAAGGCTGCGTTGCGCAATAGACTCGCGAGCGCGCACGGGTATCGGGGCCTCCACGACACGCCATAGTGGCGGAGTTAGTCACCGGGTCGTCATGGGAGACGCCGACGGGGACGGCGTTACCCAGCCGATACTCGATTGCCGGGGAATGAATCACCAAGACGTGCTCTGTCCGCCGACAGGGAAGACTTCCGCTGGCTTCTGACATTTCCACCTCCCAGAGGAAAGGGACACCTCCAGGTGATCGTCCAGACTTTTAATTACGTATTCGTCATCTGTTGGCTCGTGCACATTGAGTATAATTGCCGATCGCGCGTAGCGTAAGAGATCCTTTGTTTATTGTGGGCAGTGGCGCACACAGAATTTAATCTTGGGAAGAGCCAAGTTGAACGGAGTGAAATATTTTTAATGCAAATTTAATAAAATTCATTAGGTGATTATAAAAAATTATTTAAAGTGTAAAACTCTGTTTCTTTTGCTTTTACAACGCCCCTTCTTTGGGGGTGCTGGGACCCCTTGGCAACTTCTGAGTGCGCCACTGATTGTGGGGATGCAATGGCTTAAGACTCGAGAAATGGTATGGAAACTCAGAGGAGTAGAAATAAATTAAATAGTTGAAATGTCAAAAGTATTTTCATCCAAACTTCCCTTGACGAAACTTTGCTCAAACTAATACTTTACCGAGGTTAGTGCGATGCTCGTAATCCTAGTCACTGGGCAATGGAAATGCCAGAATTCTGGGAACTTTTATAAGTAACTAGCAAAATACCCCCGCGCTTCAGTTCGGGCCTAAGAGATAGTAAGGAATTCATGAAATTACATATCACACATTTTCACTACCCCCTTAGGGGTTGATAAGGGCAACATTCTGAAATTTGTTTTCAGGCATTTATGTGGATAATCTTTCGATGTAACTTTCTAAGAGATTTTAAGGAATCTGTGAAAAAATCCACCCTGTTTCCCCCGCTTAGGGGTTGATTAGGGCAAAATCCTGAAATTGGTTTTTAGGCATTTGTGCGGGTAACCTTTGTAAGTAAAAACCAAATTGACATCTAATCCGGCCTAACAGATATTAAGGAGTCAGTGAAAGCACACTTTACCCCTTTTCACCCCTTGGGGATGGAATTTCAAAAAATCTTTCTTCTTTCTAGGGTCAGCGGTTTGGACTGGACGGTGATAAATCAGTAATATAACGATCTTATACAAGTATAGAAAAAAATACATAGATAGATTGAGTTTCAAGTTTAAAACTCACCCTTTTAGAAACAGTCCTGATTTTTGGAAATCTCGAAGCCGTCCCAGTGGAGTACGCAATTCCCCTATTGTATGCGCCTCTATCTGCAAAGAGAAACCATTGTCAGTAACACCAGTAAGAAAAAAAAAGGAACCGCACAATGCAGCAGCGTTTGCGCTTAATCACTGCGCGTTCGCTCCGTTGGACATGTTAGCTGTTAGATGAGTGACTAGGAGCCCCCGTGCTGTTCCCATCAGCGTTTCAGGGTTCCATTAATATCATAGATCCTCGTATGAAGGCTTGATTATCGGAGGGAAAGAGGGGGAAGGTAGTTAGCTTAAATATAATAGCGAGTGGGATATCCCGAGCGGCGTTACTCCCTACTTTGCATCTATGTAGCCGCGGCAGTCGCATCAACGCAATAAGTTACTCGCGGCATCCCCTTCACTCCGCCGTTAAGTATAAGCTCGCCCCCCCCCCCCTGCCCCGGTGGATTCCAAGCTGAATGAAAACGAGAGACAAGTTTACAGCATCTTGTCTAACGTTGAAGCAGGCTGATTTCTCATGGTCCCAAAGGAGAGCGCGGCTCAATGCGGGCAATCAGCGGCGGGACCCCCGGATAAAAACCGCTTAACATGGCCGACGACATCGCGGTGGCTTTGAAAGAAAGAAAACGCACGACCGCACAATGTTCTTGGCACGGGATGCAAGCGGATATACATATGTATGTACGCATAGCGCTGCGGCAGAAGCAGTTACACTGATTGCCGTGTTTTCAAACTCGAAAGAACTCCTCCCGGGCCCCCGTCCGTGGGAACACGAACGTGCCTGCAGACGATCGCGAGGCGGGCGCGTACTCGCGCGAGCAGAGGCGAGCACCGCGCCGCTCGGCCCGAGGATGGAACGAAACAGAAAGAGGGCAAGTAAAAAGGGCCAGGCAGAAGCTGGGAAGGAGAGAGAGAGAGAGGGGGAGAGAGAGAGAGAGCCCGGGCAGCTCATCACTCGCGAATTAACCCACCGTTTCCAGTACCACTTCTTCCACTTGGCAAGCGCGCCTCGATTCGATCTCTGATGAGAGTTTACGAGCATCTAGCGCCTCTAAAACGGTAACGAATAGATCACGGGCATCAAGGCCTGTCCGCCTCGCTCTTCAAAGGGAATCCGAGAAAATCAGACCGACGCTTACCGTTATGGGAACATCTCTCTGCCGTGGTTCCTTAATCCCCATCCGAACGGGGAGGAGAGATCTAAATCGAGCTTAATGGGACAAATGAAGGCAGCAATGTTTCACGACAACCGGGATGAAGCTCCCCGATGGGAATTGCTTGCTCGCGTTTACCAGAATCCGACCGCGATATGACTGATTTACGAGCAATTAGCTCGCGAACAAAAGGCGACGACAAGCTCGTTCCCTTATCGAAGTTCCATTTGTAGCTTGATGAACGGTCGCGTCTCTCTCAGCGGGCGCACGCACCGCGCGATTTATCATCCGCGGGCCTGCGGTGGAAGGTACTAGGCAAGTTCGATTTAATGGCTGGCCGATTGGAAACGCGGGGAACAGATAAGCCGATCAGAAATCTGGACGATATAGGCGCGCACGGACAGCCGGGGAGAGCCTCGCAGAGATCGCAGATAGGAAGCGAAACAACGTTGACGCATTTATGCATGAGCACCGGCCGTCAAGCCTACGGGGGTATATATACCTTTCCGTAGATCGTCGCAGATATATACGGGCCTGCGCCTCTATACGTATGCGGTGCGCCTACCGTGATGGCGTTACCCTTTTGAACGGTCCTCACCTTTTTATCTCCCTATCCTATTGTCTTGCATCTTCGCCAAAAACACGTCGCGTACGCGTCGGCATAATTTTTCAATTTGCTCGGACCGCCCCTCTCAGATTCTATCTGCCGTTGCTCGAAATTGTTGGGGTAGCTCCCCCTCCTTCGGTCCGCTGGCCGAGGACCGACGAGGGCAGGCAGCTGAGAGGGAGCGGGATGGAGAATGGAGAGAAGGGAGGTCAGTTCCTTCGCGCGTGACCTTTCGCACGAGAGGACAGGAGCCCTCTGCGGTCAGCAGCCTTTCTCGTGCCATAACTTTTCGACCACGAACCCGTATCGCTGCCCGAGGAATCCTAAAATTCCCTCCACGGTGATCCCTCTTCTTTGTTGCGTGCTCGCTTGACGATTCCGTGCGAGTTCCACGGCGAGATACCGTCTGCGCCTATCTAACGGTGCCACGGTGCACCCACCTCGAAACGGGGAAGAATGGCGCTGCCGTGAACGGTGAATTGTTCTCTAATGAAGATTGCACAGAGGGGAGGTATCTGCAGTCGAAATCGTCGCGTGATCGTACGCTAGACGCTTACTTTGAATACCTTCAGCTATATCGGGGTTTCTCCGTCACCCATCTAGATCGTAACATTTCCGCGAGGGAGCCCCTTGTCCCCGGTGTACTTTGTGCGACGTCATTGTGTCGACGGCCCGCGAACAAATTGCCCGCGCAATTGTCGCCCCACCAGTGCGACAAACGCACCACGATTTTCGTCCAGTGTGCTTGTCCGGGTGTGCATCTTCCGAGGTCCACCACCTATTTCGAGGAGGATGGTTCTCAGGGTGACGATTCCTTCAAGGAGGGCCATTTTTTCATCGAGCATCTCGTTGCTCTTCTATCGATCCAGGTGTCCTCTGTGGTCACGCAGGCGTGGTTGCAGGGCTATATTGGTCAGCAGGTGTTTAGGCGTCGCGCCGATGTGATTTCCTTAGGAATTCGCTGGGTGTAGCTAAGAGCTGGCTCGTTCAACCTGTGCGCGGGGTATCAGCAATAGCTGAGAGCCACTGCGGTGTGTCTGCGACCCATGACCCTTCGCCCACACGAGGACGCCATGCAACGCGATGCAACGCGGGCCAGGGGCCAGTGGGAGGGCGACTGTGGGCCCGTTGGACCCCGAGGGGCCCAGAGGGATCCTCGGTCACCGAGCCCGAGCGGCCAGCCTGATCGCGCAGACCACTTCGCGCAACCTGCAAACTCGTACCAACGGCAAAAATACTCCCTCGTGCAAGACACTCCTGCGCGTAGACCTGACGACAGCCTGCTTCACCCTGACGTCCGTCTTACGCGGGTGCTCTTCATCGGTAATGTACCTGGCTGATCACTCTTCAGCTGGTGACGATCGAGGCAGGTAAACTGTCCAGCTGTTATTGCGGATGCAAGGTGTGCCCACCTTTAGATACTATTTACTCAAAGACTGTGCAGATTCTACCTCTCAGCTCCTGGCACTCAATCCTCGAGTAAGCTACCGTGATCACCTCCTACCACCTTCAACTATAGTCTGTTCCTGCACTCCTAACGGAGTCGAGGTCTGTTATACAATATAAACACCACTCTGGCGTAGTTTGGGTCGATTCAGGCGATCCAGGTTGGTTGGGCGGTCCAGACCACGGAAATCATCAGCCAGGGCTTCGACGGAGGATCTAATAACCGAGGCGATCTTCGCGAGGGAATCAGGAAGCTTAGAGAACGAGTCTGTGTAGAAAGTGCGAGCCGGAGCAACAATAGCTCTCGCGCTACAAAGACAGAGCCGCGAGGAAGTGTCTCCAGCGGGGAATTATGCCTTCGAATCGCGACCGGGTCCCCGGGCGCTGTTAGCTTGCCAGGTTTATGATCGGTACTCGGAACTACACCGTCGTTACTCGTCCACTCTTTATGACGAAGTTGTCACTCGTGTCTCGCCGTTGTTCCCTCCGCGAGCTCGCTGCACCGTTCGCCACAATGCAGTCTTTCTGTTATCTCGACAGCCACGCCGCGAATGGAGCGCGGATTTTTCAAACGATTCAATGACGCCTGGCACCGAGATAGGGTTCGCGACACCGTCGTGGTTTATCGACGGCGGAGGCCTGAATTTCGCGGCAGTATCTCCGGCCTAGCCGCTCGCAGACTCGCGAATTCCTGTCCGCGAAGCGCCAACCGAGACTCTTAATCTGCAATAAATCCTGGGCCTCGTTCCGATGCTGCGCATCCGTTATACCTATGTACGTATCCACCTACAGTCACGTCGAGGGTTACGGGGTGTCGAGTTATGGAATATAGGGGGCCCCCACTAACAGAGGGAGTACGAGAGCCAAGCGTGAGTTACGAGTGACCCCATAAATCGTGGCTGGGTCACCGGGTAATTGGCGAGCCCCAATTCTCGCACCCAATCAACCCCGGGGAACCTGATGTACGATGACGTCACGTATTACCGGCGATTTACGCGGGGAAATTAGGGTCCGCGCCTTTCCCGCGATCGATCCTACTCAGGGTGTTTCGAGCAAGAACATTACACTTAGAGGAATGAAGCTCCCATCATCCCCTAAGTTTTGACAAAATTTCCTGAAAGCTCTGTCTGTTGTCAGAAAAAGGAGCTGAATCTGCAACGCTCGCGTAACTCGAATAATCAGCCCGATGTACCTACGCCCCCGTCCGCAGACATTCGCTAATCGTATTACGAATGAATAGTAGACAATTAATCTCTCCGAGCTTCTCTGCCGACGATTAAGCAGGTGCAAACGACTCCCCGGATCTTCCATCTGCCTTTGTCCCGCGACCTGCCGGTGCGTCCGTCCCGTCGGTGGTTATTCGACTTCTACGTGCGACGATTAGAGCGCGGTCCGCCAAGAGCGTCGGGACGATTAACGTCATAACAACCGTAGTCGTCGGCCACGAGTGGAGAACAAAACGATCCGCCGCGAGACGTGGAGCACACTAATGCAGGTCGTTTCGCGGTTCATAATAGGCAGCGCAGTCCTCTCAGACTTCCGAGATGTGACATTGCCATCTAGCCTGACGTTCCGCGCCGGCAGAGGGACGTTATTACCCTACTACGGACAGGTGGCTGTCGCCCGTGCAACAGCCGCGTCGCGGCTAATTAGTACACTGATTACACGCTCCGCGCGATTAGCCGGCCACTAGGAGATGTCTCTCTGGCTGCCCTGGAATCGTTGTCGCTCCGCTTGCCTGCTGAAATAATAGCACTTCATTCACCGAGGACGAGAGCATGTGTCGGAAGCGAGCAGGACTTCTTCTGACTTTCTGTAGTAGGTATTTGAAGGAGGTCTTCGCACTGTGGGTATTTAGTATGTAAGAAATTGGGCACTTTCAAAAACTGATGACCTGGTATCTTTGATTTCTCTTTTTTCAGATGTGAATTAATAATGCTGGATTTAATTTTAGTTAGACTAAGTGATAGTAGTAATACAGGATATTAGCTGTATCTGTGATATTTTAAACGCTACCGAGCTGTTATTTCGCGTAAACCGTAGAGGGGATAAAAAAATAACACTTAGGTTTCGACACGGTCCAGTCGCATGTGCACAGCTAAGGAGATTTATTTAATATTATTTCTTTCTTCCTACTTGAAAAAAACCTTAAGTGTTTGGCACTAGGGGAACTCCTCTTCATACGTTAATTTTTACAAATACACTTGGGAAAGCGACAGAAGTACCTACTCGTTAGTAATTTGATAAAGTGTGTACGCACAAATTCTTCACAGTATTCGTGTACCACTTTACTGTAAGTACCCTCGAATGGCCCGAAACGGAGCGAACGAGTTACAGTTACGCCGGGTGTCGTAATGGACCGACTAATTTCCGAAAGGTGATTTATACGCGATGACTCCGAGAAGATAGGAGCACATTCATTACCGTCGTTTACGCTTGCGGAACAAAAATGAAGTCGGCCCCACGAGATGAGTGTATGATTATTTTAAAACACTCCGGAGTGTCATAAATAACGGTGGGGCCGTCAGGGGCTAATGATAAATAGCAGGTGTCGATGTAACGCGGTGCCATTCTTTCGAGACGCGAGCGCTCCTTCACGATTCCCTTCCCGTGCCGTTTTTTCTCTGCCCCCGGTGGCTCCCCTACGACAAACGCCGCGGCAGAAATTGCACGTGACAGCGATCATTAGAGAAGGTTAGCGGGGTTTCATTAGGCAGCAGACGAGAATCATCGATACACGAGGGGAACGATGCCGAAATGACTGGTTTCGGCGAGCCCCGGCCTCGGTGGGCCGCAGTTAGAAAGTCGGTGGGGATTCATCGTCGTTAGAGAGACAAGAGGAGCGAGCGCGCGCCACCGACCGATTCGTAGAAACAAAAAGGTTTCACCGTCTCCGCTGGACTGGTAAGTAATGGGCGGTTAATTACGATCCGGTTCGAAATACGCTGGCATTTCGATGGGATTGGACGCCTGAGAGAACCGTAAAACCGCGCGCGAACTCGCGCTGCAGAATCCGACAAACGACTTCCTGCTTTCTGTGCGTTCACCGTTAATCGCTACGGTTTTACTGATAAACGCTCGCAAAAGTCCCCGTTCCGCGAACATGCGAGGAAAAATGATGCTGCGGAAGTGACAGTGCCAGATCCTCGAATTCCACTATTAGGGAATAAGGAAGGGGTAAAGACTGCTCTCATAAAGTGCTTCAATGTGTCTCAATGCTTCTTATTCTACCCACTCTTCCGGAAGTTATGATAAGAAAGATTAGACGGAAGCTGCGAGACCTCTGAACTGGGTCCAGGATTCTTTTTATGCGTGCGATTCGCGGGTCCCATAAGATTCAGCGAGCCCAAGCGTCCGTTTTAGGACGACGTTAGGCAATTGCAGCAAAAGAAACGAAACGTGGAAGATGAGGACCCGAGGGAGACGCACGTCGACAGTCTGAAACGCACCCATAACTACCGCTCGCTCTAGACTCACGTACTTCCTTAATGCCGAATACGCCATCCGTTTCCTTGCCATATAAGTTTCTATCAAAAGGCTGGATCGTAATCCAGAAATCTCTCGTGTGACCCCATGGGAATACACACTCGGTGAAACTCACGCACGTCCTCCCTCTCGTCAGATACGCGCTTAAGAACGAATGAAATCGCGGTTGACTCATCGCCTCTTGATACAACCAGATCTGTGCTTTCCTTTTGGCAGTTGGTCCAGCTGTCGGAAATAACTACCGTTTACCGTGCCACTTAATATTACTCACACCTTGGATCAGTGTAGGTAGTCTACCTATCGAATCTCTAAACAATTCTGAAGAGATGAAAGAAGTCATTTCTTCGGAGAATCTCTGAATATTTCTAGATAACAAGGAGATATCATTCCGCGCCTGTCAGAATCAGTTCCTATCGATCACTCCGATCGCAATCACATCCCCTCGGCTAACGCTGTTTCATCCGCGTAGCAACAGCTCGCAGAGTTTTCTTCCCGAGCGCAAACAGCACGTGAAGTTTCAATTTGATCCCGTTTGAAAGATCTGTGGGAATGCTGGACTGGCTCAGGGGCGTTGAAAGATTTTGACGAATGCTCGTCGGCCCGCGACGTGCTTGTTCGCCGGAGTTTCTCCTGGCACCGCGAGCGTTCGGGGAGTGCTATACATTCGTCGGTAGGCTGGTCAGATCGTAAGTAGTAAATCGTTTTCTTGCCCCACTGTTTATGCAGCGTGATTGATGAAGTTGCATTAATATTTCCGTAGCAGGGGCCTTTACTCACGGCGAGCGCGCGCTGGGCCCGCGGACCATCCATACGTTACGAGCGCGCAATAAAATATGTCTCACCCGTGCAGATTTACGATAGGGAGCCGCGGATATTTTCCTCGGGCATTGTGTCGATATCCTCGATCCTATTTGGCGAGCTGTGGCACGCTTTCCACGCGACACGCACGCCGCTAAGCGAGAACCGTGGCCTCGAACAAACGTCGAATTTTTCCGCGGAATTAATAATTAACCGCGGCTCGAGACGCGTCGATAAATCAGTCCGTGGCGTCCAGCCCCCTCGCCGGAGCAAGTGGGTTGTTCTCCCTCTGCCGTTGCCAGGAAATTCTGCTCTGCATGCACGTACGCGGCAAAGGGCCTCCGTGCAGCAACCTGTAATTACGCGTATTACGGATCTCTTTCTCCCTCTCTTTCGCCGTCTGCTTTGCATTGCATCCGGTACCATCAAGTAGGTACGTGGAACAGTCGCTGAAACTTGGTGAACTCGTTCTTATTTGCTGAGCGTACAGTGCCTGGTTTTGACCGATCAAAATTGTGCGAAAGAAAGTGTCTTTAGTAAGGTATAAAGTGAGGACCCTAAGCCTAAGTTTTTGTGAAGACTGATGGTAATTCTTGGTGATCGATGGGTAGTATCTTAGAAAGGTGTCCATCGAGTCCCACTATTCGAGCCCTATTTTATCGAAGAAATACTCGTTTAAGTCTACCCATACACCGCCACTCTTAGCGAGCAATGCCTCCGGTTCTCCGCGCAGCCGAAGAAATCTCGCTACCTCGTCCTCGTCGATCTTCCTTTCGACGGTCGACCCCAGCGCGCGATCGAGGCCCGAGCGTAATCGAGGGGATCGAGCATTAGTTGCTCGCTTCCAGCGTCCGGGAATCTTTGCACGAGCCGGCGTGCGCGCGACGGTCATTTAAATACCGAGTCATCGCGATAATTCTCGCGCGAAGATTTATACGCGGCGTTACACTTCTGCTGCCGGCTCCGGTCGCTTTCACCCGAAAGAAAAGCCGGCACCGAATCCACCTTACGCCGGGGTGACAGAGATCTACGACGGGCAAGCGCGCGGTGAAAGCGGAGGAGGCAGATGCGGCCCCGGCGCGGGCCGAGGCGGGGGTCGGGATTTCGGGATCACCCGTTGCACAGGCAGGAAGACGGCAGGTGTAGCCTGCAGGCGAGGAATCGCGAAGCAGGGCCGAGCTGTTGCGTGGGCGCGTTTCTCAGGGTGGCTGGGATGCGTCACACGTGAATCCCGCGAGAAAACGGAGCCGATGGCTCGCGAGGACGAAGGAAGGCACGAGGAGAGCGCACCGACGGGCGAAACATGACGAGTGGAAACGAGACGGGGCCGAAAGAACGAGACAAAGGGAGGAGGGGAGGAGGGGAGGATGAGGCCTGGCATCGTCTCTCTGGACGGGAACAGAGAGAAGAGAGTACCGCTTTGCAGGACCTGTAGGCGAACTATGCCGGGTATCCAGGCTGAAGGTTGGGCAGAGAGCTAACCAGCCGAGCAAACCAGCCCAGGATATATCCTGAGAACAATCGGACCTACCGACTGACTGGCGTGGGCGAGCCACCGGCGAAATATGCATTCCTAGCGAGCACTCGCGCTCAAGGATTATTACACTTACGTGCCATCGCGGTGGGCCAACGAAAATCTGATTCCTCGAGTGTCTCTTCCTGGCCACAGCAACCTGGAGGTTGAGTATCAGAGACTTGGGGGTAGATCGAGCTGCGATCCTCTTGTGATGTACGTACGTACGTCTTGGTAACTTGACCAGGGAAGTGGGGAAGATAGTTAAGCTTATTTCGGAGAACTTACCGTCAGAAGATCGACTCCCAGACAGTTATCTCTGATACCACGGAAGTACAAGAAGATTCTTCGCACGCTGACGCGTCAAATTATCGAGCACTGTCGCGCAGATGATAATTACATTTTCGAAAAGATCGGCGACCGTTTCGTGCTTCATCTCGCGGTTGAAGCGGGGCCATTTTTAAGGTGACCGTGGTTGAGACAATCTTGTTCTGGCCGCGGGAAAGATTAGAACTCGGCTGCAATAAACGAGACGCGGCTGCGTTGCTTCCATCAAACAATTCGCAGGCTCCATTACGCGCGATCGCAGCTGCCAGCCGCGCTACCCGGGCCAGGCGGCAGGAAGGGGTTGGCGAGCAGAACGACAAAGACGACTAGAAGAGCGGAGAAGCAGGACGGGGATGCCATCGGGGAATAATAGGCCAGCATTGCGGTCGCCAGAGCTGCCAGGTTTGCGGATGTGACGAACGCGGACGTATCATCGAGAGATCCTCGGCCAGCTCGTTGGATTGTCGTCATGAGAAACGCGGAGATTGCCGAAACCCGCAGTTTAAATTAGAAGCACCGTGCGGACTGCAAATTGAGCCTACGTAAATTGCCTCGCGGTATACTTATGTCCTGTCATCGAGCCACGGTGTTTGGATTCGTTCAGACAATCTGTTACACCGCCAGGAAGCGCCCGACTGTTTCCACCAAGCTTGCCAGATCCCGGGAACGCGTCAGAGTTGCATCTGTATAATCTGTTGGGCTTTCGAGTCACTGTACTCCATAATACTCCTCATCGAAGGCCTTCAAACTGAAATGGCGAACACGAGAAATGGTCCCAAATTTGATCCAGCTGACAGGTACCACTGAATCCACGCACTATAAATACCCGAGACATATAATTGACCCATTGATTGAGCTATCCGAATGAAGACTCTGCCCTGAGCTTAGCATTCGCAGAACGTCCGATGTCCCCAGGCAGTGGAGTATTGGATTGTACGCTACACCATTCCTCTCGAGGGAATGGCGCCGGTTCATCTTGCCACGGGACTCGCGCCCTACGAGGCTCGCCGAGCGTTCGTTAGAACAGTCGCGTCCAGGCATCGCTCATCCGACGATTCGTCGAACGTTAACATAAACCGCGGCGCAGCATCGCTCCTTTCTTTAGGATACGCGCGTGTACGGGGGATCCAGGCGAGGTGTAAATCATAGTACGGGGGCCCCCGTACAGCCACCGTACCACCACACCAAAAGGGAAGTCTGGCCTCTCCTCTCCTTGTCTTCGGTCCCCGTCGCGATCCGCCGCTCCGTTCCCTCCTTCTTCGCGGCGCACGATGAGAGCAACTCTCTCGGCGCGGGGCCATCTCTGCCCCGCTAGAGCCGGGCATCAGCTGCCTGACAAGGCGTATAATTAATCCCTAATGACGCTGGCATAAATCCATCTCGGTAGGCCGTTTGGCCGTTCGCCGCTCGCGCGCCGTTGCCTTTACTAGCGAAATCAGCGCCAGCTTTGTCGCTGTCGTCCATTTTCCGCGTTATTTATGCGCCCATCATTGGATCGCGCCGCTTCGAACACGCTCGACCCCACCGACCGGGGAACGGGCAATATCTCCTTCGTCGGCGGATTCGCTCCGCGAAACGTTCTAAATCAAAGTATTCAGGAAACAGCGACCGATTGGGCC
The DNA here is from genome assembly GCA_963971345.1 of Andrena flavipes. Taxonomy (NCBI): domain Eukaryota; kingdom Metazoa; phylum Arthropoda; class Insecta; order Hymenoptera; family Andrenidae; genus Andrena; species Andrena flavipes. Next base: position 47,636,374 of record OZ020480.1, read on the forward strand.
CTGATTGTCGCAATCGTTGGCTTTCACTGTCGTTGCTCCCCCGGCCGATCGGAATAGCGGCGAACGGCGGGCGATAACGGTGCCCCGCGCTCAACCCCCGTCCCCATCAAATTTTACGCGCGTCCACCGGGAATTTCAATCGGGGAACAACGACGCCGGTGACCGCCGAGCTTCGACCTCGTAGCCAACCGCTTAAATTACTCGGCCGACAAAACGCGACGGGACAATGGAACGATAAAGCCGTTGGTTAAAAACCGACGCCAGCTATAAATCCCGCGGTGATCTAGTTTAACAGCGTTCGTATTTCTCGGCTACATGTTCGGCTGACGTCACCTTATTGTAATCCCGACCCACGTCGGTCACGTTGTCCCGTGTCGTTGGGATCGGGAAAAATCGGGGACCGTTCGTAAAACCAGCGATTCTCGCGTCGACGTGACCCCGTGGCTCGTGGAGAACAGCCTGACGAGGTTTTACGTCTTTGCTGGGGTCTTGGAAGAAGACGTTTGTGTCAGCAGCGGAGGAGGTGGAAGATTTGGGTGATGATCGTTGATTCGTAACCTGTTAGAATGGGAATAATGATTGAGGATAGTTCGATGCTGCAGTTTTCATTTAGACTGAACAGAATGGGGACAGAGAGCAGCTGAAATGAACTAGAATAACCTCTGGCAACTCCAATAACCCTTTCACCAATTAAACCTTCCTGTGAGTAGACACATTCTTGCCTAATAGCTCGCTGACATAACCTTTCTCCTCTCTGTTCCTTCCCTCTCCAAAATGTCACGATTTAACACATTCTTCGTGAACACATTGCACACCGATCGCTAGATACCTACCTCGTGCTCTCGTTCCACTGACAGACGAATTTCGAGTAGTGATACATTTGCATACTTGTATCTTTGCGAACATATCTCTCAAAACCTCCTAATTCTCCTAACAAAACCATAAGCCTGTAAATACAGTAATGTGCACAGTCAAGATGACATTTAAAGACCAGTTAAATTCGCCTAAAGTCCGTTAGAAAATTTTAAGATTAATATTTGAAGTCCCTTCTTCTAAAAGTAGTCGTTCTAGCAAACTATTGGTACTCCTTGACCCCCACAGCAAAACGCCCGATCCCATCCAAAAGACGCCCGTCCAACTCGTGACCTTCCCCTGTGTGCCCATCGACTTTCCCTCGCCCGTTCGGCCATCACGCCAGCCAGCACGAAGGAACCAGAAGCTGACCCCGCGCGGAACGTTTGCCGGCGGATACGTGGGATAAAGCGGAGAAATAACAAACTGGCGGTGAAAAGAGAGCGGGGAAAATGAAGCGTTTACCGATTCCCGGATAGCAGGTCCTTCCTGGAAAGGATCGACCCGCTCCCTCCCCCCTCTTCTCTCTCTCTCTCTCTCTCTCTCTCTTTCTCTGCCTACCTCTCTCACCCCGAGGAGAGCACGAGGGGCACGTGATGCGGTGGAAGTTCGTTTGGAACGGGGCCGGCGTAAAGGAGGCGAAGGAGGCGAAGGAACGGGAAGAAGAAGAAGAAAAAGCCGAGGGAGCAGAGGAGATCCGCGCGAGAGGAGCACGCGGCTGTGAACTCCGCAAAGAGGGAACTGGCGTACCGAATTGATGCACACGAAACGGCATGCCCGGAATGTTATAATCGCGAACCTTTGAACCCAAACAGCCGAGACTCCCACACCACCCGAGAGACCATGGCCGGCCGGGCCCCATTTCCATCGCTGAAATTACTCGTGTTACTCTCCCGGTTCGTGCCGCTTCGTCGCTGATACGCTTCCACGAAAGCCCCGGCAACAGCAAACGACCGCCTCGCCGCGTATAATAATTCTCGTGCGTTTCACCGATACGATATAGCCCCGATACCGGGTCATAGACGTACGAATGCAACCGTCCGCATCTGGAAATGAATCTTCCTTCGACGATGGAGGGAGAGAGAGAGAGAGTGTGTGTAAGAGACAGGGAGAGAGAGTATTGCCAGTTTACAGATGCAACGCGACCGCCACTAAAGGACACGGAATTTTATCATCCATTCATATAATACGCCGCTTTTACGGGGTTTCCGCGCGATGGTCGATACGGGGAATCGCCACGGGCATTGGAAAGCACCGTCGCCCGTAATTAGAAGAAGATATCACGAAGCCACTGTCTTTTTCTCCGGGACTCTCAGCGGCTGGTTGCGCGCGCGAAAAAAAGTAACGCTACACTCGCAAACGGACAGCGTGAGAAACGCGCATATTTCGCGTCCAGGAACCGAATGTTGGAACCGTTACTGGGGCCGTCCGAAAGGTTCACCCGTGTTCGATGAGAAAAAAGCGGCAAGACAGATCGCTTCGGGATCGGGTCTAAAATTTCATGGGACCGCGGCGATGTACCGAGCGGGCAAGTCGCTCGACTCCCACGAATGCCCTACGGGAGTCCTCTCTCGCCGCCTTCGTTCCAGTGCACGGACGCGGTGGGCGTTACGGTAATTAATTTTTGCCCGATAATTAAGATATCCAGCGCGGACGCTGAGATATAGCCCGCGGTTTCGCCATTTTTCAGGTCGGCGCATCGCGTGCTTCCCCCGCGCAACCTTGCGATTCCTGGTGTCCCGAAGCAGCTGCCATTGCGTTCTCGCAGGAATTGTTATTCCGATGCAGTGTAATTGGGGTGTAATTCAATTGCACGGAGTAGCTACGTGTTCGATGTCATACGAGTATCGAAAGTTTGGATTCTAAACCATGCCACGATGCAGAGAGCTACTGCACCTATAAATGGGGATTATGATTCCGTCCCCAGGAAACTTACACCTCCACCAAAGGATAGAATCATGCTCCACCAGAGTAAAGTTACCACAGCGTTCGAGGCACCGGCTCGCGTTATTATACTACAAAGCACGATACATGGCGCAGCAAATGCGTAATTGCCATCCGCAGCTCGCTTGTTTACCTACTTGCCTGCACGTCGCCCGGGGCGCATTTAACCACCACAGCGAGATAGGAATCGCGCTATCGACGTGGTATAAAGCCTAATGGCTTCAGCCTAAAATTGCAAGCGAGCTGTCGGATCGCACAGCGGCACAGAGAAAGTCGCATGACAGAATGCAGCGTAAAATTTCTCCGGCCCGAAAGAGTCGCAACCGCAGTTCGCGGTCGCGTTCTCGAATCCCGCGTTTTCGTATCCGCGGGAACGCGCCCCCGTTCCTGGCCACGCTCTGCTCGGCCAAGCAGTGGTGGTAACCGGGACAAGCGCGGCGGAAGACGGGGCAGAGGACGCGGGAGAGGAGGAGGAAGATGCTGGTCGCAGCGAGGAAACATCTGGCCCACGGTGCTGGTGTTTCGTGGGGATTATTAATTGTTTCATCTCGGCGCTTATCCGCGCCTGCCCGATCGCACGACTAAGCAAATACGAGAGGCGTAACCCACGCGGTGATGTATGAGCTTAAAAGCCCTCACGATCCGGCCACGAAGTCGGTGTCTCTCTTTCTTTGTCCAGCGCCTGGCTTAGCCACCAGCAGCAACGGAGAAGAAAAACGATACAGCCGAGGGGTTATCGGCTGATTTATAATTTCAGGCTGCTCCATCCTGGAATACGTCCCGACGTTTTCCGGTTCAAGAAACGTAATTGGTTGCCGGTTACGATCGCAGATAGCTGTTGCTTCGAATCGAACCCGCTCCCTATGTCCCTATATCCTTCCTTTCTCTAACCCTGTTCGCTTCGGTTCTCCCTAACGCGTCGTTATCTCGCGAAACACTTTTTAATCCGCGTCTTTAATCACGAATACCGATGGTGGCCGTTGAAATCCAAACCACCTCTACGGGATTAAGTAGTATAGGTAGATAGAGTAAATCCGGAAGACGCGGTCGGGCCGGAGAGTTAGACGAGTCGCTATATTTCAGACACTCTACGTAAAAATGCGTTAAAGTGCAGACCAATTACTTCTCTAGAAGCCAAACAGTTGAATGAATAGCGCCGTTTCGCTTTCTTCGGTGTTTTTCTGGATTTATAGGCTTTAAAAGTAAATTGAGGTTACATTTAACCTCTTTTGTCAAACAGCGGTGTACAGAATCGTATTTAAAATATAAGTTTATTTTCGTTTAATTTTTGGGATAATAACAGAGTTGGGTAAAATGTAATCTAATTACAACTTACAAATTTCAATTAAAATGTAATTGTGTAGTTGATTACACATTATTTTCTGTAATCATTAATTTAGGTAGTTGACCATTTGGTTTCGTTGACTACCTAAATGAAAGATTACAAAAAATAATGTGTAATCAACTACACAATTACATTTTAATCGTAATTTGTAAGTTGTAATTAGATTACATTTTCTCGAACTCTGGATAATAAGATAGTAGAGATATTGAGGGACAATGCAGCCAAAGTACTTATTTGGCCATATTAACTCTTCCTCTCAAATCGGCACATGTAGCAATTTGAGAGATTATTTTGCTTATGCATATATTGAAACGATAAACACTATTACACCATGTTCTTAAATATCATTTGGTCCATAAGAACGAATCAATCAATAATTTCGGCGTTAAATAATCGAAATAGACCAAAAAATAATGATAGAAAAATATTTACCAATCTGGTACGCGACTAAGAGGTCCTTGCTTATAAAAAGTAATTTAAAGCACAACGATCTTTTGATTTTGAAGATAGAACCGTCGGAACAACTTACCCCCGGCCTCCCCTAGGTATCTACTTTTACACATTTCGTCCCCTCCGAGGATGGCTCCTGAATCCAGGGATGAGCAAAATCTGTATTTAAATAATAATTTCAAATAACGAATGAAAAATAAGAAAATTTTATTCGTTATTCAAGGCTCCAATAATTCAAGCAGTGGCGGATTTAACAAGGCGGCTGATGAGCAGTTGCCGCCTAGGCTCCTGTAGGGCTCCATGGCAAAAAACACTACATTTTTTTCGTACTATTACACATGACCTATTTTTAGTAAACTAACTCTTCATTTTCCCCCCAAAATGGGCCCCCTAGAACGTTTGCCACATGGGCTTTTTCTCTTAAATCCGCTACTGAATTGAAGTCTTTTTTTAACGAATATAATTTTTTATCTTTTATTCGTTATTAACCGTTCACTCTATCTCTTTCTATCAGTATTTTTGTCTCTTTCTTTTTTACAGTTTCTTTCTCTGTCTACTTCCGCTTTTGTTCCAAATCGCAGCAATCAATCAGCGACGATACACGTTGTTCCGCTCACTCTCTCTAGAGGATCACCAAGTATTAAAATAGTCGAATATAGCGCGCGAATGCGATACGGTCGTCCAGCGTCGAAGTCTCCCGGAGTCTTCAATGCCCGAAGGGGAACGAAGCGACCAGCCATGCACCGTGAGTGCTGTTCCACAGGGAGACACTTTTGTGACTCATGATTGTTATCTTCTGCGACGCAGTTGTCAGCGCACAGTGAAATTGGATCTATTAAGAACCCCCCGTCTCTCTGAACGTCGTTTCCCAACGACCAGCACGCACACGCGTACTAACGGCTCGCGCGCACAGACGCCGACGATTTGTTATAACCGCGGGCGTACGCGATCTCGCGGTCCGCATTTGTATCTTTCCACGGTGCCTGGTGAAACGTTAGCGCCGACGTCTTCATCCGCTTGGACGATCCGTCCGCCTCGATCCCGTGGACCACGAGCCTCTTTTAACGCGCACACGCACGGAGGCTGGCGAGCCGCGAGCACACGCCTGGTGAATTATGGAGTGCAGCAACACCCACTTCCTGGTCCTCGAAACCACCGACTCCCACGCATACTGATGGACCTGCCAGGGGCGCCGTGTGATGCCAGCCACCCCCTCCGACCCCCTCGAAATCTCGACGCTATCCAGCGCAAACGGGCCAGCGCCGCCTCTCCCATCCCTCCCCCCTTCTGTTCTTAGCTCTATCATTATTCGCCGGGCGATTCGTTAATCAATCATACCGCCTAATTGCGCGACGTGGCGCGTCATGCGGATCGGACGTCTCTCTTCGCGCGCGGCTGAAACCTTGTGTTTTGCGGCCCCTGGCTGAGGGATGATTTAATTCCAGCGGGGAACGAAGGTGGAATATCTCCGCCAATGTCTCGGGATAAGGGGGATTAAAGTAGGGCTGGTGAGCGCCTGGGTAATTCCCCCGGGTTCGTTCCGTCTGGCGTACCGAGGCTCGCAGACTGGGAGCGGTTTTATTGTACGTCGCGACGATATCTGCCGTTCCGAGAATCCGTAGAACCGATTTACTTGCGCGGCGGGGACGGTGCACGGGGAATCGTAAGGACATACGTGATATCGAAAGGAAATGCCTCCCCGCCGGACGTCAAGCAGGCGCCGGGAGTACGAAAGGGGAGGAGAAAGGAAGAGAGAAAGAATGAGGCTCTCCCCCGTGGCAGGCGCGGAGAGTGAATTCTGAGATGGGGCATAAATTGATATGCATCCAGCATTCGACATGTCGGTCGGATGAAAGAAGGGAGCCCCGAGACAATGCCTGTCGGCCACGAACCCCCTCGCGCATCCGGTGCGTTTTCAAGGAAGCTTTCGGAGCATCGTGACACATATCAATTGATTTTCACGGGCACAGGTCCCGGCCATGCCCCGTTCGACATTATCGCCTCGCACCGTCCGCTTTCTTCCTCTCCGCGGCCGCCAGGAACAAAAGACGAAAGTTCCGTGCGAGCCCCGTCAAGCTGCACCGTCATCGCAGGCGATTTCACGTGTTTCGTGATTCCTTTCGGGATCCCATCGGGCATACGGCATGCGTGCAGCCACGCAGTAGTTACTAATTTAATTACAATGAGACACCGATTGCACAATTAACATATCGTTAAAATACCGCGGTGCTGTAATTATACACTTTCTAGGTGCATAGGTCGCCGCGGATTTGCATATCGTTCGGAGAATATAAACAACCGCCGGTAATGGATGCATTTGACAACGATCGGTGGAGGGGGGGGGGGGGGGGGGCTCGTTAGAACGTCGCGCGCCGGGCATTGTGTAATTCAATTTCCAGATCGGACCGCCGACAATGCCAATGTACCAAAGCTTCATTGCGCGGAGGGTTTAGAGGCACATTTCGGCGTCATTTCTAGCTGTTATTTTTTGATAATGCGAGCTAGCGTCCAGTTCTACATTGATGATTGATCCAAATGATGAAACCTTTGCCACGAATGGTGCACCACGGGCAGCTGCGTGATCTGAATTGAATTAAACATGGAACACCTGCGGAGCCACCAATTAAGCCGTCGTCGTTCCCTTTCTGAATCAAAATCATCACCAGTGTAATGAAAAGTGTGTAGTTGAATGAATTAATTATGGTCCTGGCCAATGCTAGAGTGAATCACAAAAATATTCGGACCCCTTTAACACAGAATAACCTTTTTAAAACTGTTCCAAACAACTTGAGCTTTATTTCGAATCATGGCAGCTAGTAAACTCATCCTTCTAGCCTCTAAAAAAACTCAAGTCGTTTGGAACAAATTTAAAAAAAAATTCTGTTTTAAATAGCGTGCGAATATTTTTTCGACTCATTGTACTTGAATGAATTAACTGCGGCCGTTGTAGCCGTGCAATTATCAAACCTTTTGGATGTGAGCACTAGATTTGCTGAATAAAGAGATTAAAAACGGTACGATATAATTCTGACGGAGGCGCCGGAAGGTTGCTAGCCCGCTCGATCGTCCTCGACGTGTTGCTTCTATAAATTCCCCCGATAGCTGGAACGTCCCCTGGAAACTACTTTGTTTTACAACTCGACACCCACGTCTCGTCTCTATGCGTACGCACGCGCGTTTTCGCGCTCGGGCTCGCTCGCGCGCACACTCGACGCGTACGCACACGCACACCCGTGCCGGCTCGTAACCGCGTCTGCGTTCTACACAGAGCACGCGCTGCGTTCAATGTAAAGCGTTAAAACGCTACGTGATCGAATTCGACAAGCGACCGGACACTCGCCAGTCCGAGCCACCATTTCGCGCACGCCGCGGGAATATCAAGCGGAGAGATCGTTAGAAACGTTTTAGAATTAACCGGGGCTTTTGCCCGAGTCGATCGCCGTCCCGAAGATCGATTCGAATGGAACGCGATGATCCCGGTCAGTGAAACCTGCCTCGATTCGAGCTAATCGACTGCCCACTCGCGCCCCTTGGTCTTGAAACTGGACGAAGGCGGAATGGAAATTTGAAGGGTAGCGTAATGTCCCGAATTTTCATTAGAACCTTTCAAAATTGTATTGCTTGAAAGCGGACTTCCATGGATAAATCTTTCTTCTAACGAAAAAGGAATAGGAGCTGCGGCTCGGTTAGTGGTGGATCTAAGGGGGGATTCTTGTCTAACAGCCCCATAAGTAACTGAAATTTAAGAATTATTTTTTTAAAAAACTATTGGTCATATTGGATTAAACTCTTTTGAGATTTAATGAGGTATCTTTCAACTTGCAGAAAATGTTTTTCTTGTGAAAAACGGAAGTACAAATGGATTTGAAAAAAAATCAGCATATATGAAACATGTCTATTTAGTTACGACCTGTTTTGACAAAAAAAAAAAAAAAAATAGAATGGCTCTTTTCCCTGGCGAAAAATGACGTTTCTTTAATTTTTGCCGTTTTGCAGCCACCATTTTTATAATTTTGATTTTTTTTTCTTATTCAATAGGTTCAAGGCAGAATGTAGGCCAGGGAAAAGTATCAATTTCGGAGGATATTTCACAATTCAATTTCTTGCGGGCAGAATCACCGCAAAATTACAGCAGCTCCAGAAAAAACGTCTACATATCAGACGACTGTAGCGCTGTCATACATATGTATACCTATAATATTCAAATAATTTTTTTACCATTTATAGCATTAATAAACATTATCCAAAAGTACTAGTCACAATTTGTGTCCATCTCCTTGTAATTAATTCGTAAAAAAGACTTGATTTTCGAGCGATCTGACTGCCTAAGCTAAGTAGTCCCATTAACGGGCGGCCGAAGAGCAGTTGCCGACTGGGCCCTGCCAAAAATGCCTCCCCAGGACCCCACCTTCCAAAAAAATGATGATTTAACCAAACCCTATATTCTTCTTTGATTTCCCATAATTGTTATACCACACGCGCGTGTATTTATTTAAAATTCTGGGGAGACCGGGGATAGTTGACTAACGAGGTTAGTTGACTTATTCCATTTAATTGTTTTATTATGAAATAAATCATGTTGCGATTCGCGATATTGTATACCTAATAAAATTTGTAAACTTTTGGTACGCAACAAGTCAACAAAATACCATGATCTATTTATAAAAATTAGAAATGTAAACACTTAGTCAACTAGCCCCGGTCTCCCCTATACAGGGTGTCCAAGAACGTTCGCCACCTGATCATTTTTCCTCAAATCCGCCACTGGGTTCGGTAACCCACGCATAATTCCCATGAATTAGTAATCTCTCCTACCATTTCTATTTGTACTTTCATCAATCGAAACGAGAACGTCTTGCCAGCCACCCCGCCCCTGCACGCGTCGGCCAATTACAGCGTGTCCATTGTTATTAGCGACAGTCGCGAGCCGCATCGAGTGCCAAGAACAACTTCTTCCTTGAGACCCGACGCCTCTCGCCTCGCCGAGACGTTGGGAAATCCCATTCATTCGGTTCCATCGTGTTCCACCGATGTTGCTCGCGAGTCATCTTTCGGGAATTTACGGAGGTGTGCTGTTACAAAAGCACAGACGGCTCCCCCCCCTCTGGGACAATGCCACTCGACGAGAGTTGCTCCCAATTGAACGCTGACTATTTTAAATAGTTTCCCACAGGGGTGCTGGCTAAAAATCTGCTTAAAAGATGGCAACCAGACTAGACGTGGACGCGTGGTAGCGGCGCGCACCTATGATTCACCGAACGGGAGGAACGGCGCGGTAGAGCGCGGAGAGTCATTATCGCCCGGCGAGTATCAACTTAACGTGACTCCGCGAAATAATCTCGGGCCTCGCGTTAACGCGAAATCAGGCGTTTCGATCGTGAGACGCCGAGCGGAGGCAATGAGCGTCGATGCCATTTCAAGCAAACCCGGTAGGGATCACCTTGATCCCTGAAATGTTAGGTTGAACGCGGCTCTTCTGCATAAACTATCTGTCTCCATCACCGGCGGCGGTGGCGGAGAGGGGCGCGGAGGTCGGCCCGAGCCTCTCGCTACCCGTATCGCGGAATTAGATTACGTATCTCGGCCTGTCCGTGATTTATTTATCGAGCCCGGGCTCCTTGAGGCGTGCTAGGGTTTCAACACCTTTTGACGCGTGTATTTACGATTATGAGAATTACACAAGGCAATTAGAGCCGTCCGACCGGTATAAATACGGATAATTGTGCCCCGTTCGGAGGCCGGGCGCGCCTCTGTGTGTGTGAGCGCTTAAATTACGCGCTCGTCAGGGGAAAATCGACCGATGCTCGGGTAGATCATGATGAGGATCGCCGGCGTGATTTCGCGTAATTGCAAAATTATTTCCACCAGTCGTCGCGCGAGCCTCGCCGATGTAGCAGAGAACCCGTATTAACGTTTGGCTCTACCTGAGGCAACTCTGATCGAGGTAACGATAAAGGATGACAAATGGCTGATTAGATTGAACCGGAAATGCTCGTCCTAGAACATCTTCGATGTATGCAGCACGCTTTGAAGCAGCAGACACGCGCCTAATTGGACGACGGGATTCGTAAAGAGAATTCAGAATGCGCAAATAATTGCAACTTCCAAGGTAATCGCACCGGGAGATGATCGAGAGACAATTGCCTGGAAATACCACGGTTAAGTAGTACCCGCTCGCGAATCTCGATACCACTGAAAATCAGAACAAACTCTGTTAGAACGGCGTGTATACAGGGAACGACAGAAGGCACTGGAAGCTCCAAATGGAACAGGAGCCCTAACTGTACACGCGAAAACGACTACCGTTTCCCGTATCAGCGCCGTTGATCTCGTCTAGCGCACTTCAATCCTCGATCCGTTCCATCACCCGGGGAATATTAAAATTTGCCACGACCGTAATCGTTATAAGTTATTCGGCCGGGGATCCCGACGTTATCGCGGCCCGATCGCTCGCGCCGGCCTAAACGATCCCCCGAGAGTTTCTATTCCGTCCGTTCCGCGGCGACAAAGGAGAAGCAACGGCAGCAACAGCTTCCACACCGTCCGGAGAGTCCGCGGCCGAGATCGGCCCCGGCCTGGCCTGCGAGATCGTGAGAAGTACTCCAGATCACCGAGCAGGATCTACCAGGTACATATCGCGGGGCTGTTAGAGTCAGATCGCTAACAAAGTGAGGATCAAATAATAACACGTTACGATCGCGCTGCCCGAAGATAGATGGCGCACGGTGTGAGTGAATAATTTGATAATGGCGGCGGGAGCGACGGCGTAGCACTTCTCGTACTTTTGCGCCCCCGCCGCCTCCTAGGATCGAGGACGAGAGCGGTCGAAGAGGGAAGATGATCTCCGATCCTTGCTCGAGATCTAGCACTCGTGCCTCCTCTCCCTCTCTCTCTCTTTCTCTTGCTTCGTTTCCGTATCTCCGTCACACGCACTCGCCCCTCGATCGTTGCACTCTCTCTCTCCCTCTTTCTCGCCCCCGCTGCCCATCATCCGACATCGCCTTATTTTCTCCTTCCTTTACTCCCGATCTTGAAAGATCATGCCGCGAGATCACGGGGCTATTCGTGATCTACCCGCCGCGGACGGGTTATGCGCGCACCAGAGATCGCCTTTTCTGCCCCGTGTAAAGGGATATTCCGGTGTTTTCGGGATTTTTGCAGACAGCCTTAATGGCGGATGATTGTGTGCCAAAGGTAATTCCCAGGTGAAAATGAGCCATTCGCGGGATCCCCGTCCCATCTCGAGCGCGGCGATCCTCGCCCAGCATCGAACGGTAACTCTCGATCCTTGGGAGCGTGTTCCACGTCCCTCCCCGCAGGACCCACCGTTTCGATGGATCTCCCGGGCGCGATCACGACGCGCGTGCAATTTTGTAGCACTTTAGAGCGCAATAACCGCGTCTAAAGCTGCTTGAAACGCTCGCTATTCCTTGTAATCACGGAATCGAATCCCAAATTTCGTCCCGACGGGTCGGCAAGTGTGTACGTTCTCACGGGTCTGTCGTGCGGCAAATGGGGCACTCCCCCTTGCTTTAAAAAGCGTGAAAAATACCACTTTACACCACCGATACGACAAGCCATGCATGGTTGACACTTTAAGGTTTCCTTCGTCATTTAATCAAAACTCTCTTTCGTCCTCTCGTCTATTATTGCTGGGAGTTCCATGGCTCGTTCTCGCGTGCGTAAATAAATTTCACGGATACGGAAGACGAGCCAGCCGACGGCTGTCCGTCGCGTTGCACCACGATTCCGGGCTTTTCGCGGGAACCGCCACGAGGGAAGAAAGAGCGGAACGTAACGGAGACGGGCAACAAGGGCAGCCAAGGGATCAGCAACGACGAAACTTGGGGAGGAGAAGGGTCGGTCAGAGATGCTTGCGGCTCGTGAGGATCAGCCATAGGTAAGTGGCACTTATGTTTAATACGTGAGTGTGGATGAGTAGTCGGTCCTGCACGCGATCCTCGCGTCGGCCCCGGTCTTCCCTGACCTCGCGCGTTCTCTGGAACCAATTTCCGCGGATAATACGAGCGCTCTGTAAAACTGAGATATTCCTCTAAATGGAGCAGAGCCATGGGCTACGAGGGTACAGGGCGCTTCGTTGTGAGTGGGCAATGTTTGCTACCACTATGCTATATCTATCTACACTACGGACTTCTAGTTATATTATAAATCAAACTCCCACGGATTTCTTTTTAACGGTCTCTCCAAATGGAGTGGAAAACCATAACTCAGCGTACAAATCACTTAATTTAAATAGGGTAATTAAGAAGTAAGTATTATAATATTGTCTATAGCAGTGACGTACCAAAAGAGATTAATGTAACCACGACTGAAGCAATCTAGGAGCTTTGTAAAAAGAAAGAGAAATGGATTTTATTCTTTAAATAAATCTTTATAATCATCTAATGAATTTCATTTCTAAACTCGTGTCCACTAATAATAAAGCACCCTGTATATCCCTCGCTTATCTACCCGAGTTAAAATGATCTCTTTCTCCTCTTGGAATGAAAAAAAAGGGAACCCTCCAGATGTGACTTTCGTTGGAAACGCGGGAAAGTGAAAGGCTCGAGGCTACAATAAACTCATGGAACAAAATAATCGAACATTTATGTACCGGCGCGTAATTACACCTCGCACTGCGCCACGATTCAGCGTGTAATCTCGGCACTCGTTAAAGTCGTGATATCACGGCGTAGATTACACCGCGTTTCCCAGTCTGTCATTAGCGTAACGGATCCTCTAGGATCGTTTTAATATCGATCGAAGTTTCGAAACGTCGCAGCCACGGTCGGCAGCGGAGCGATTTTTCACACGCGCTCCTTTGGCGATCGTTCCGCAGCCGCCTCCCGTGCCTAAGTAATGGGAAAATCATAGGAGTTGTTTCTCACGAAGGACTCGCGAGGGCGCGTAGCGGGGATCGAGTCGCGAGCGCAGCAACCCGGGAGCCATCGATCGGCGATCGGCATTCGTTTCCAACAGATGAAGAGTGAACCAAACATTCGGCCATTCGGCAAGCTTTCGCGACCGCAAATTCTAAGTAAATTGTAAAATTACCGTGATCAATATTTTTCCCACTGATACGGGGGCGACGAGCCATCTATTATGACCGTGCATTGCATGAGGAACCCGATGTACGCACTGTGTCTGCTGGCAGCAGTTTGCGTACGACAACATGTACAGAACAGGTATGGTTTTACGAGAGATTTTTGAGAATTAATCGGACATGTGCCTCTCGGAATGGGGAAAATACAAGCTAATTTACTTTTCCTCGATAGATTAATGTTTAGAGTAAGAGCGTGGGGTAATCCATTTTCGTTTCTCTGAAGTTCTATTACCAAGCTGCCAATCATTCCCATTCCGAAGGTTCCGAGCTTTTTATATAAATTTTCTGCTAATTTTGAAATATGATGTTCAATGCTTAGATCGTCTGGGCCATTGACAAAGGGGGTATCATTCCAAGCCCCTACAACCCTTTTAACGAAACCTAACGAAGCAAATCTAAGGACAGTCATTAATGCCCAGACCTCGAAGATAAGTAGTCACAATCTTCCGACGGTCAAAGAAGCAGATTCGTTGGTTTCATGCGTGTATAAGTTCACAAAGCGAGCACGGCGCATGGTAGATGACATTCGCACAAGCTTTCCAGTAAGCATACTCTTTGAATTTGTATTTCTCATACCAAATAATTCATCGTTGATGAATATGGAGTGTTGGTATTTGATTAAACCAGAGATGGGCATCAATTCTAGATAAAAACGTTATTTAAATCACAAATCCAATAAAATATAATTTATCTTTATCCATTATTCGACCTTCGAATAAAGATACAACTAAAGATGAAAAAGTTATTCGAAGCTCAAAATGAAGGCCTTCGAATAAAGATACAACTAAAGATGAAAAAGTTATTCGAAGCTCAAAATGAAGGCCTTCGAATAAAGATACAACTAAAGATGAAAAAGTTATTCGAAGCTCAAAATGAAGGCCTTCGAATAAAGATACAACTAAAGATGAAACAGTTATTCGAAGCTCAAAATGAAGGCCTTCGAATAAGAAAAGTATTTTCATCTCGTGGGGTGAATTCCCGTCGAATAAACTGTTTCATCCGTGAATATTTTTGTCTTTTATTCGAAGTCAAACTTTTTGCTTAGATAATTTTTTGCCCATCTCTGGATTAAACCTCACACAATACAGGGTATATCTTAATATGTAAGACCCATTTCAATGGTGGGCAGGGGACACAAAAACGATGAAAAGAAAGTTTATATACCTAAACATGTGCCCTATTTCACCTTGTTCCCGAGTTACAACCATTTTTAAACGATTTTATTCAGCTACGATTCTCTGTTTGTTTGTTTGTTTGTATGTATGTATGGTTCAAATCTGGCAACTCAAATTTAACCAACTTCCAACTATCCAATTGCCTTGAAACTTTGTAGGCGTTCGTAGTTTGGATAATACAATATTTAAAAAAAAATTAACCCCGAGCGGGGGAAAAATTACCCAGTCATCAATAAATATAACCCATAACCACAAATCCAAACGACATGAAATCAGCCACTCACGTTCCTTACAGAAACAGTAAAAAGACGCTACATTCGGGTTGCTAGTCGCATCGAGATTTGAAATTAAATAAAAGATATTTCTAAAGAAGTCAGAGCTGCGAAATGTAAATCTATAAACACTAAAAACTAGAAAATAAAGAATACATAAAGAAAAATTGTATGTTAAACGATTTTATTAAAAATGCACTAAACAATAAAAAATAATTATTTTCTTCTACTTCAATTTCGATGGTGTTTTTTCACTTTAAATAAAATCGTGGAGCAGGATATGTCATAACAGAGTATGAATCAATTTAATACAGAATTAAGCGTCGAAATGAATTTGTTGTGACATATCCTGCTCCACAATTTTATTTAAAGTGAAAAATACCATCGAAATTGTAATACAAGAAAATAATTACTTTTTAGTCTTTAGTGCATTTTTAGTATAATGGTTAAACATAACTTTTTTTATATATTTTTTTATATTCTAGTTTTTAGTGTTTGTGGATTTTTTATATTTTTTCTTTCTTTTCTTTTCTTTTCATTTTTTACTCCTTTTATAAAAAAAAATGTATTATCATCACACCCACGCACGCCTACAACGTTTCAAGACAATTCGACTGGTGGAAGTGGGTGAAAATTGAGTTACCAGATTTAAACCATACACCAAACAAACAAACACCAAACAACAAACATCCAGAGGATCGAAGCTACGTAAAATCATTTAAAAATAGTTATAACTCGGGATCAAGGTGATATAGATAGAGCACCTGTATATATGCACATTTCTCACCGCTGTTGCCGCAAGATCATCCAAGGAAAATGAGCCTACATTTTTCATCATTTTGAGCCCCCCAATCCACCGTTGAAGAGGGCCCCGCATGCTAAGATATACTTATTACACTCGATAAAAGCTGCCTCTGAATATATGGATTTTCAAAGTTTTTCATTCCCGAAGGTTACGTTTCCTTTTACTAGATCTCCAAGTCACCCGGCTGTCTCGATCCTACATCCACTTGCAGCGTCCTTGACTCTCTACTGTATTTAACGAGCAGCGTCGGAACCAAATGGTTAGCCTGACGCGAAACGTAACACATTAATGATCAACTAAGAAACGCGGACAGCCGTTTGACGGAGGCATGCGCGGATTGAGGGGGAATACGCAAACGATCTTCGTCAATCGGCGGTAATGAAGCTACTCGATTCTACGGTGAGTAATTTATCTTAACACCAGCCTCCCAGCGGAACCCCTCAGCCTCCATAACTTATCATTCTTTTCCCTGTGCTTCAGACATCAAGATTCGCTAGCGACACGAGACTGGCCACGTTGCGAAGCACACGTCGCCTCGTGTGATCGAATTTTTTTTTGGTGTCGCCCGCTCACTATGGCGCCTACGAGCGGGCGAGACCCTTTGCGCGAGCCGAAACACTTCGCGCGCGAGTCTTTGAAACTACTATAAATATATTCGTTGCAACGAAACTTTAATCAATAAACATATGTAACATGTCTTCACAGATTCATTTATCACATCGCGAGCGTACAGAGAAACTCCACTGCCCATTTGTGCTAAAGTTCATATTTTGGAAAATCCTCCAAGATCGTAACCTCGTTTGTATTGCTGTTGAAGAGTGCTGTTATTTTGTGAGTCCTAGTAATTCGTCACCTAAAATGAGAAAACATGATTCTTCTCGACCCTTTCGATTTTCCTTGTACATCCGCGATGTGATCCTTAGTAAGTTGAACTCTGTGAGCCACCGAATTAGGCATCCCTAACTCTCGTATCGTTTAATAAAGTATAATTCCAAAGTCGAGCGTGCTTCTACCCAGATAGAATTTCAATGACAACCTTTACCCTTCAGTTTCAATTTCGTTGCACGGCCCAGCGCTTTCGCATTACGTCCACCTACATTTCGGAGCCCCTCATCCGTCGTGCAAGGGGGGGATTTATCGCAAGTATCTCGCTGGCCGTCGTTCGACCGCTTCTACGCGTCCCGTCAGTCATCGGTCAGAACGGTGGCCGAGCAGATTTCCAAATCTCTCGTTGGTTCGGCCAGTGGTCGCGGCGGAGACGGGCTCTGGCTCATTTGAATTTCCCCGGACAGGATGCGCACCGCGTGCATTTCAATCCCGTGGGACACCCCGACGAATTATGGTCGTGGCAGACGATCCCGTGGAAGAAGAATGGACGAAAAGAAGGGAACGCCACGGGATCTACGTGCACGCGGATGGGTAGTTTAAGAGCGAGCGACCGGTATCCAGAGCACGTCCGGAGCGCGAAGAACTTATTGTCATGTGCAGGACTCGCCGGGGGCATTTTAATATTTCCGCTGAATGCGCCGTGAAACGAGGGGGGCCACGCAGAAGAAGGTGCAGACCGGAGGCGAGGAATCGTTACGACGCCAGTTGCCACCGGTCTTGCCTCTCGGCTGACAGGTGGCTACGTAGCTACGTCAACCCTTTGTTTTTTCTCACACAAGCCCCTGACGACCGAGACGACACCAGTGCTTAGAGAGGCTGGCGCCACGAAGCGCATAACGATACTCGAATTTAAATGCTCGGGGAACTCTGTGTGTACAGGCACATTCTGGTTCCGTTGTTCCGCTCTGGAGAACTCAAGGATTTCTAATTTAGCATAAACTGATATTGGAGGGGACATTTTGGGAGCCATTTTTACTGAACGCAACTAATGACTAATTACATCTAATGTGTACATCGAGTAGGAACGAGGATGGAGAAACCCACGCGATGGTATAACCATCCATCTTCATGGCCACAAATAACTTTCTCTAGCGAGGAAAAAAAACGCCACCCCCTCAGACATGCAAAGTACTACCGTTTCCCCGAATGCCAGCGCAGGAAACACATTCGAATCAACGTGACGAACGTCCTCCAGTATTCACCAGTCGCCGGCTGCGTGCGAAGCACACGTTACGCCAAGTATATTTCACCTTAGCCAGGGGATCTATCACTCGAATCGGTCCTCAGCGTCGTGCGTCGATTTCGAGCGCCCCTTGTTGCCGAGTGATACACGGTACTCGGGCGCTTTCGTCGCGCGACAACCACCAGATAAATCGTGGCGGGTCCCAGCAGGCGTGTCAGCGCGTTATCCTGTCTCCTAATGCCACCGTTGCACCGTGCAAATCGTTCTGGTAGTCCGAGCGTGGTTACGACACATTTACATATTATGCGTGCACGGTAGCCGCATCCTTCCGATGCACCACGAACGGACTCTTAATGCCGAGGCGACAGGAGGACCTCTTTTTCGACTGTTACCCTTAGACGTGACGATTTTAAGAAGAGTCGAGTTTCGGGAGCCACGGAATAATTTCTCCACTCATTTGCAGGGTAAGCTCGTCCGTGTCCTTTCCTCCGTGAACGATCTATTGGTTCGCGTGATGAAGAAAGATGGGAAGGGAGTGATATTAGCTTCCCTAGGTACTTCCTCGGGTCAGTGATCCTGTTCATAGTTTCCGAACGAAGCCGCACGAAGTTCTTTTCGGAAATCGTGACGAACGTGAAGCAAGGGTGCTCCCGGAAAAGGAGTCCTTTACACGAAATCCGCCGGCGAACGATTGATTGGAAAAGTTCAAGCAACGGATGCACGTATCAAGGGAATTGCGACACGTATCCTACGGTCGTTCCCTGGCAGCCAATGCAATTGTTATATTGTAGCAATAAGAATTGCTTCGTTCCTCGTGGCACGCGATCGATGTAGCCCTGTATTGGCAAGCCTAATTGCGAGAGCCGTGGTATTTTCTCCGGTTACTTACATAACGAAATCGCCGTCTACCGCCGCGTCCGGATCTCGTTGGACGTCGAAGAACAAGCGTGAATCACCCCCAACACGCAAGAGCGATCGGTGAGGGTCTGCCTCGCGATCTTCGCAACGAAATCGTCATTTCGTCGAGCCGCCTTTCGGTTAGGAAAAGGTGTTTAGCTGCGGAGCAGCGTACACTGTCAATCATCTATTAAGAGATCGTCCTTAAGTTACGTAAGTATTCTTTTGGAAGACGCGTCACGAATTTCAGGTGACGTTTTACGCAATATTTTTTTAACCTAATCTTCGATATAAGTAGTCGAAAAATCCATGTTTCATGATACACACGAAACTGAGTTAAATGAATTATATAAGTCTTGAAAAGAGTTTGAATTCTAATTTAAAAAATATTACATAAGGAAAGGAGTTGGAATATAAAATCTCACGAATTCTTATACCGGCTGAGGTAACGGGTAAGAAATCCCCAAAACTACCCTCGCGTAATTTGAGAATGGCTCCTAAATAGGTAGAGCTGTGAGAAGTTTCCCTTTCAGAGGATAGGTGACAATGAACGAGGAAAATGTTTGTATCGCAGCGTTAATCATACCCAGTGCTAGCAAAATTTACAAAATTCTTTCTCCACCATAGTTCCTACTGAAACTTCAGACCACCGGTATAAATGGAACGCGCTTAAAAGGAGTATTTACTGATCTAAAGCCTCGGGCTACGGAGGCGTGCTTTTCGCATACCGATGGCAGAACGAAATTCACTTCGCACCTAGGACAGCGATATCCGAGGTTACGAAACTCCGACGTGTCGCGGGCAAACAGCAAGACCGTCCAAGGAAGATGAGCCTGCAAATGGCTTTCACGCTTGCTCGAGACCATGAAACAAGATAAACGGGGCCTGCCTCGGTTTTTATCGAGCGGGATCGTCCAAGTACGATGTGAATTATTCCCTCGATGGGGAACGTCCGCGGAGAGGCGACGTGGCTGTTCAATTTTCAAGTCATCGCCTGGAATCTAAAGGAAATCTCGTCGCGCGGTGAAAGAAGGTGGAAAGGATCGTATCTTGCGTAGACGTCTCGCATCGCCGGATGCGCGTGTGCCTCCCTCGCTTCCGGTCGTAAGGCTGCACGGCTCATTGCCATGCTCGCCGCCGCGCCCGCCCCCGGAATATGAAAACAAAATCATATTCTTTGTCCGTGGCCTACCGATGAGCTCCTTTATCTCTCCCTGTGTCGCGTTCACGGGTCCCTCCTACCATCCGATCGAACAAAGCTGCCGTTTCGCGAATGCGTTTCTCTCTTTCGACGACTTCGAGGTTGCGGCAGCGTTTATGATCCAAGTGACAGGCGATAGGGCGAAACGTCTGCCTGACGCAACGTGCTCCTAGATTATTCTAGAAAATCGTTCGCTAATCTAAAACTGCAGAATTTCTGCGGGCATTTTGCGTAACTCCTGTACTGATATTCTCCGAAGAGAAGTTTATGACTGTACGCGGGCGGGAATCATAAAATTTTTGCTTCGGTGGCACGAAGAAGCGATGCCCTTTGGACAAAGTCGACGACCGGCGCAGTCAGGGCAACATAGCTTCTCGGGATCGCTCGTTAAGGCTGCAAAGATTACCGTCATTATACCATAGTTGCATATGTTGCGATTTCGTTGCAGAATGCAACTTGAGTAGCGCTGATTTCCCTCGGCACGATGAATAGAATTCTTATTCTATTTTTAATATTCTATGGGTAGATTTTTTACACGGAGTAACCGATTGGTAAAATAGAGTGTATTTTCCGCGTGGCTACTTCAAAGGTGTGCAATAAAACTGAAGCAACATTGCCCCGCGACAGGTACTGATGCCGCCTCGAGCGTTTCCCGTAATTTCCAATCATGAACGCCCAGTGCACGCCATGTGCATCTGGTGCATTCGAACGTCACGCTCTTGAGTGATTTTAACGCCTGTCAAAGCTGCATCGCACTGCTTCCGATGCAGCAGAGCAGAACAAGCTTACAGTCATGTGTTCTAATCGATCTCCTATCCACACTAAAATCACCGGAGCGTTATTAAGTCACCTACGAAATCAATTAAACGCATCCACTTTAATCGTAACTCGTGTTACCATCGAACCGTGACAGCTGTTTCTAAATTTCCGGTTAGCAAAAGTGTTCTCCTCAATGGGACCGAATCGAGAGTGACGTTAACGACCGGAAGCTTCGAAATATCGAGGCACAACGGAATGACAAAGGCGGAGGATGAGCCGAACGAGATGACACGCGAGCGAGTGTGTGAATGGTGACGGTGCAGCGCGGTCGCGGGGCCATTCTCCGTGGAAACAACAAAAATGAACGCGAGTGTCGTCGCTGGCAATTAACCGTGCCGCGCTGGAAAACTCGGAAAGTTGCGAAAAAAATATGCGAAAACTACAGAGAGGCAGGCAGACACGGTCGAGTGTGTCGGTGGACGTCGACGACCGTCACGGAAGGAGGGCGTTACGCACACGCATGTGCGCGATTGTGTCACAGATGTCATAATCTTACGTAATTCGGAGCCATCGTCGGGCATTTGTAAGCTGCACGCATGCGAGAGCGAGCTGGCCGAGCAGTACGCGCAGCAATTTGCTTTGATTCGGTATCGTAAATTGGGTCGCGGGAAAAGTGATGTCCGCTGTTAGGAAAGCGCGGACTGGAGCTGCTGGCAACGATAATGTTATCGATGACTATCGCGTAAACTGCCTTTATGTAACCCTTGTACTGGTGCAATAAAAAAGAGGTCCAGATACCTACTCCAGGAATTCTTATAACAAAGATGACATCCGACGATGTCACTTGATCGCTCCAGAACTTGAACTTTACCAGGCAACATCGAGGACGCGGCAAAAAAGTGCGGCCGACAGGGCCGCGAATAAATCAGCCCCGCCGCGCACGATTTTAAATAATTACAGTAATGCGCGGCTGAGTTATTACTTGTAAACGTCTCATATAGAAATTGAAGCGGATGCTGGCTGAATAATTCATGAGCGTGGACCAAAAGCCGATGTTTATCTGGTCATTAATCAGCCGGTCTATGTTATAATTAATTTTTGCCAGGGCGCTCTCGCTCGCGGCCGCCTATAGCCTCCGTTTCCCGTGACTCATGGCTGCCGTCCAATCTAATGGTAACCAGGTCGTTACCAGTCGCGTCGAAACGTTTGCTTCCCGCGGTACGAGGTCGGCCAATTTCTTTCGCAACTCGCCCCGATGATATGCGACGGGCGCACCACCCGCGGCCATTATGAAATAACGATATACATATTCCGCGCGCGCCAGGCACCAGACACCCACAGAGGTGTTACGATACAACCCGCTTTGATGAACACCAGGAATCGTGTTTCACCCACCACCGTCTCGCACGTACGTACTTACGGGGCCTGGTCTCACATAATTTTACCGTTCGACAGGGGGGAGAATCGTGCGCGCAACCAGAGAAACCCATCGAGGAACGTACCTCCGCCCTGTAGATACCCTGATTTACCGTTTCGCGATCAATCTACGGGCATACTTGGTCTATGAGTTGAATGAACAAAGTTGAGTGTACAGTACTGGATTTACCCCTTAGGCTAACAAGGCTGAAGCCTAGGGCCTCGTTTAGTTGGAGGCTCCTCATTCTAAATATTTTCTTCGAAAAATCAGCATTTTTTATATCATCTTTATTAACTTGTATCTTTAATGTTTATTTACGTTAATGTTATGTTTAGTTTTGATATTCAGTGTTAAAATTCTTATTTAGTTTATACGAGTATTATGATAAAAAAAAATCAAATCAGCGTTATTTTATTTTTTATATTTAACCGAGGCCCCCCCTCCCCGAATATTCCGCCTAGGGCCCCTGAAAAGATAAAGCCAGCTCTGGGAGTGTAAGTGAGTAGTAGGCATCTATTTTGAGAGTATCAGTATGCGCGTTTCATCTGAATTTGTTGGAAGACGAGTAGACAGTGACGGATTTGAAGATTTGGCGCCCCAAGGTTGGCAAGCGCCCTTTGCCGCCCTTCCCGCGAAATATCATAATATACTTATTTTAATTTAGAAGAGTCGAGGCAAATTTAAACTTAATTCAATATAGCAACTCTCATCTGAAACATTGCTAATCCGCTATATGAGAAAGAGGGAATTGTTTTTAAAGTTGTTTTAACACTCTGTGTTTGAACATTTTCCAATTTCTTTCGCTTAAAATTTGTCGCTCCCCAATATTTGCCTCACCTCAAAAATTGTTACTCCCCAAAATTTTCAGCTCCCCCAAATTGGTCGTTTTCCCAAATTTGATGCTCTCCAAAATTTATCGCTCCCCAAATTGTCGCTCTCCAAAATTTGTTGCTCCCCAAAAATTTGTTGCTCTAACGTAATAATAAATTTTTCAGCTCCCCCAAATTGGTCGCTTTCCCAAATTTGATGCTCTCCAAAATTTATCGCTCCCCAAAAATTTGTTGCTCTAACGTAATAATAAAATTTTCAGCTCCTCAAAATTTGTCGCACTCCAAAGTTTATCGCTCCCCAAAATTTGCCACACCCCAAAATTTTCAACTCCTTAAAATTTGGGGCACCCTAAAATTTGTCGCCCTAGACTGCAGCCCACCTAACCTATACCGAAATCCGCATCTGTGACTAAGGATATTACTTAGGTGTTCAATCGTTCAATTAGGAAATAGGAGAAGTTAACAGATTCTCTCGCAGTGAGAGAAAAACGGACGCCACATATGGGTTTTGAAGATGAGAAGGGCGCCAAAGATCTATTAGATAATCGATGGTTTATATTCTATAGTCGACGGTAATTTTGTTATGAAAAAAATACAGGAAGGATGCAGACGAGCTTGCACGATAAAACACTCGTCGTCGAGGAAGGCTGGTAGGTGATTGGGAGTCTAGTGAATTCCGTCGAAGAGAGGAGGAGCTTGTTTCTCATTATTTAAACCAACCCCAGGAAAAAGCGGTCTCTGGAAGCGGGCACCACCCCTTCGAGGCGAATTAGCAAATCTAACGTAATAATTAAATTATCGCCGCGCGGACCCGTCCAGGTAGTTAAAGACGCGCTGTTCACCGCGGACCGTGCTAATGAACCGTCCCGCGCAAATGGCAGTGGGAATAAATTTGAATTTCCATTACCGTCGCGGTGGCGTAGCCGCTGTCTGCGAGAAGATGGATCTTCTTGACGAGCCGGTCGATCCAGAGAAAGGAAGAAACTGGAGCTGGACAAAAACCGGGGGAAACGAAACGACCCTCTGGCTATCGTGTCGTTGCAAGAAATCTTATCGACTTCGGTGGTGCAAAGTCAATCACTGACCCCCAACATAATACAATCCAAGTATTATATAAGTACATTAATGAGAGGGGGATGCAACGCGGATGTCCTTATATCAATATCCTCTGTCACGGAGTAATTGCAGTAATTGCACCCCGTAACTCGGAAATCTAACGATGACCCATTGCGTTCTTAGCGTCCTGGCACGGCCATAAACGCGGTACAAATATCTGACATTTACATCGTTGCATATTTATTGGCGTCACTTTGCATAAACGGTCCTGAATATACATGCGCGTCATCGAGCCTCACCGATGGTGAATTTCATTGACTTGAAGCCTGGATCGTGGGCAATTATACACGAGTTGAGCGTAATGCGACACATCTATATTTACATTTCATTTTCGCCCGGCCGGATCGCGCCTCCTCGGATATCTCCGCCGCGGTTAATTGCACGCTTATGTATATCCCACGACTGTCTAATGCGTGCGCGATAAAGAAAAGGGGACTAAATGCACGCCGGGCCTGCGCGTGTGTAAGAGAGCAAGCGAACCGTGGGAGGAAGCCATTTAGAAACCTAATCCACCTGTTAATCCAATCGCGGCGAAGCTTGAGAACGTCTTTAATTGCGTGCCCATTATTTCCAACTACCAGTGTCCCAGGAAACGGCATCCGCGTGGCCGTTCTTATTGGACATCACTCTCTGCCGCCAGATTTTGACGACTCGAACCGTTGGCTGACGGATCAATCAAAGGGGGAATACAGACGACTTCATCGCGGCGCGGAAAGAAACGAACGAAAGTAACGAGATAGAAAGAGTGGCAAGATAGACGCCGATTCAGGAGCCCGCGAAGAAGCAGTGCGAGAAAGTGCAGCACGACGGTCACGAGGGAGGCATTATTGCCTTATTTTCATTTCTGCGACGGCCGATCGTGTGTCTTCGTGTAAAAGTTCAAGACGTCGATTACGAAATCGAATCCTCCTCGGCGAGGCACCGCGTGCGTGGCGAGGTGCCAGGGTCGACACGTTCGATACCGAGCTATCAGGGAGCCTTCTGCACCAACGAAGATCGATACCTTCGGTTAATTAACGAATAACGCTGCACTTTTAACAGCTGCGTGTCTGCGGTCGCGCAATTAAATCCCATGCAGGAAAGTGACGCATGAGCGGCGAGGTCGTCGTTCGAACTAATTAGCACATTCCGCGGGATGATGTTACGAAACGCGAGATAGACGCTCTATAATAGGAGCGGTGATACCCACGTCGGAATAATCGATACTCGGGGATTTATTACGCGGGGAGAGATTTTAGCGCGGAATAATTTATTGCGCCGCGCGGATCAAAGCCAATTTCACGGGGAGACCAGACGGGGCGCGGAAAAAATCGGATCGAATCGAACCGATTGAGACACTCGTGACGTCCCTCGACTTAATTAAAGCTGCTTCTAGGTACAATTGTGATATTATCTGGGTCGTTGCAGTTGCGTGCATCGCTAGTCCAATCTAAGTAACTAAGAAGGAAAGATCCCCAACCCGGAAATTCAAAAAGTTACGAAACTTTGGGGAAATGTAGGGGATATTTATTACGCAATTTTCTTTTGCTGCCTAAATTCACTCTCAGATGGTGAAATTGGCCACTGATGAGCCAGTTATTTTCCGATTTTGTGTTATAACTCGCGAAGTGTAAGTTGCCAAATGGTAGCCCTAATTAAAAGAAGTAACTTTTGTCTGAAAACTTTATTTCTACATCGTACAATTTGCGAGTTATAACACAAATTCGAAAAATGGCCAATTTCACCTGCTTAGAATGAATTTGGACAGCAAAGAATTACGTAATACAGACTCATATATCCCCTACACATCCCCAAAGTTCCATAATTTTTTTAATTTCCTTTGCAGAAAGTATCTATCAAATTGGGGGGTGGAAATAGATCCAAATACAAAAACCTACTCCTTCAAACACAAATTAAATTGCAACTCCTAACAGACTTGCATCGCGAGCAGATCATTTCTGATGAACGTGAATCTAGTTGTGTTACCTCGTTATTTAATAATTTGCCTGGGGATCACGGTTCGCTTGGTCAGTATTGTCTCATCGTAATAACGCTTCGGCTGGCCGATCGTTGACCTCGATATGTTTCCGGAAAACCACATGCGAAACGATCCTGCTGATGACTGTTTTTTCCAATCGCAGTGCCCGCAATATGAACAGTGAAAGCTTCCACATGTGGTACACCAGTTTCCACGTTCAAACATTAGAAGGCTAATCTACCTTTAATCTAAAATAAGAGCTAAATCGACCTCGACTTCAAAGCAGAGATACAATCCCAGTGAACTTCGCATTAGATCCCGCGATTATTTCAAACGGAACGGAGTCGAGACGAACCCTAAACCGAACGGATAGCCGGGGTGCCCGTATCAAAGGCAGAACGCAGCGGCTAGCGTACGTTTCTTTTGCCACATCCCTCTTTTTTCATGTACGCTCGTTTCGTATTCCCGTGCGACCGTCGGCCACGACGCCACCGTACATTCTAAGAGACTGACTCATCCCGAGTGCAAGTGCCTCTTCTTCATCGACACAGGACGCTCCGCGTCTGGTCACGTCCCCTGGCACCGCGAGCCGCATTACGCACCCTTCGTGTACGCCTCTGTGCGCTCTTAAACCAGATGCCTGCGATGTATTATCTCTCGGGCGCAATGAGCCCTGCTAACGCGGTACACGTTCGCCCTCGCATGACAATGAAGAACGACGAACGAGAGGAGGGAAGGACGACGGGCGAACGAACGTTTCACCCTAACTGATCCACATTCTGAGAGCGAAAGGTACAAGAGACCGCGGTAATTCCGCCTGCAATCCTTTGAATCACTTAATCCCTGGTAATTGAGATAATCACGAAGAATTAACGATAATACCGGCCGCAACCGGTTCGATACTCCGCTGCTCGCGTCTCAATCGACTCCTCTTTTTTCCGATTCCACGCTCGGAGGCGGCCGCGCGCAGTGCGCCCGACGAAATACGTGTAAATGCGTGCAGCAACGACACGTTGCACATACCCGCTCCGGTGCATACGATTCATGCAAGCACGAGGGAAACCGCCGATGCGTATCCAGCTATCCACGTGCCAGGCGTTGCGTGCGACACGCCCAGTGCGTGGCTCGTACCGCACGCACATACGTGTCGCGCGAACCGAGATTTATGCCATTGGCCGCGAACCACGCCGCTCGTTTATCGGCCGTTACACGCGCGCGGATCACAGGTACGGAGCAGGTAACCGCGCCTCGGGAAAATCGCTCGGTCTGCTGAGCGCGAAAGGGACAGCGCGAGCAGACGTAATCGGCGATCGATGATCCACTTCTTTTCCTGCGGCGTGCAATCTCGGTGGGTCTGGAGAGCTTTCGATCATCGCCTGCCGAGGTTCAAGTGAACGTGGTACGTGGCTCCTGGGATATTAAAGTAGCTAATGGTGGCTAGTGGTACTTGGACCCCGTTGTAATTGCTTTTAATGGGGTTGGAATGAGACATGAAAGGTTCAGATCAGGAAGGTTTTCACCTTCCATTCCTTTGGTTTTTGGATATGTTTTAGGGAACTAATAAGTAAAAAATTGGTGTCTTTATTTTGGCTCATTTACATGTTTGGGGGCGAAAGCATCCCTCAAAGTTCATAAGAAGAGGTACAAAAGTTCCTATTGTTAATTTAAAGAATATTTATTATAATACTGTGTTATATCAAGTATTTATATAAATTTTTATTCAACACAGTGTTATAATATTCTTGAAACTAACAATAGGAACCTTTGTACCTCTTCTTATGAACTTTGAGCAGTGTTTTCACTTCCTAAACAAAAAAAAAACAGATACATATTTATTATCTTTCGGTCCTCCAAACCATATTCAAGAACCAACGCAATCGCTGGCGAACATCTAAAACCCTCTCCATGTCCGTACGATAAAGTGATACTAAAAGGAATGAAGCTACTTGTTAAAAACGACAACATCTCGTAACACCTGCGGAGTGTCTATCGTGACTTGAATCCACACCATCCTTCTATCGATCTATCTAGACCTAGACTATCTTCAAATTCAATCTTCAAAATGATCTACACCCTACACATTAACACCCCCTACACCCGCAGAAGCTTAAACTCTCGTATCCACAGTCGATCAACACCCAAGATACGCGAAGCAAATGTCTTTAGAAGAAAAACGCAGTCTCCCCAGACGTCGTGTATTAATTAGCCTAATCCTTCATGGACCTGGCTGCGTCTTCTCACAGCCACTTGAACCCATCTCCCCCGTGATCTCTCGTTGGAAAATCAGGAAACGTGGCACGACCAACAGGTGCACGAAACGCCGCCTCTTATCCCCGTTACGTATCAGAGACTCATCGGTCAAATCCACTTTCATCCGAAGTGGCCGAGGAAAATCGGCGAACGACGGACGTGGGTGAAGCGTGGCAGGTGCGTCTAGGAGTTACCGCGGCGGATGCAAAGCGAGGCACGCGTGAGGCGAAGCCGGCCGCTCCGCTTCGTGCCCCGGCGATTCCCTTTGGCTGCGAATCGGTTAGGTGAGTCAGCCCCGCAGGATGGACGAGCTACAGGGACGACGGGAAGGCAGACGAAAGAGAAAGGCGGGGTTCGCGATGTTCGAGTTCCTCTACCTCCGAGGAACCTGGCCCTCGTCGCCGTCGTCGTCCTGGTACGGGAGGCTTGCCGGATACGCGCTCCCTGCATCTGTAACGAGGGATGCGCGCCTCCGAGACAGCGGTGGCAGTGTCGTCGCGCACGATGCATAAAAGCGCAGTCTGGCTCGAGTGCATCGGCGCTACGGCGCGGTCTACGCGCCCGGTACTTATCCAGGCCCGAGGCATTGAAATGCAATCCCTCGCGCGGATGATTTATACCTCGCCAATGCCCGCCCGCGGGGCAGGATGTCGCACGTCCCTTCTTTATGTCTCTATCGTTCGCCTTCGAAAATATCCCACAGCGCCCAGCCGTGTTACGCTTGACACGTACGTATACCAGCACGATCGGCGCCACCGTTCCGCCTGCGGATCGAATCCGAACGATCGAGTTCGCGGCCACCACCGAATCGGGGTGGACGCTTCGAATCGCGCGGTTTTGGGACTGTTGGCTAGAGAACCGGTGGAGGTGGGATTAACTGTGGCTTATACCCATGAGACAAAGCGGCGTATGCCGTACATACTTGGCTTATGTATTTTGTTGGATGGAACGATGAAACAGCAAGTGATTCTTGAAAATCAGAATCTACTCCCGAGTCTCGTGATTTAGGCGAATTACTCTTCTGCGAGCATTGAGAAATTCGGCACGCGGCGGTACACGGCGATAACAAAACGCCATTCCCGCGGACGCGTTTCGAATATCGATTCCCCAAGTTCACGACGCGGAGTAACGATCGCCGAGCGCTCGCGACCAAAGCTCGAGGAGAAAGTCGCGTGGAGCCGGTCGTAACAAACGATCCCTTTGTTTCTGGTTAAACTTGGAACGTCGTAATTATGTAGGAAGCCGGGGTGGAGCGTGGTATCAATCTCAGGGAACGTGTTCGCGGAGAAATCATCTAGAGAGGCGTCGACACGTGTCGGACGGCGAACCAACGAACTCGATCGAACGAGAGGCGCTGTTTTACGGCTCGCAACGGCAAGCTCGCTCGCTCTACATCCAAACGCATTAGAAACGGCCGAGCGTGTAATAAGCAGGGACCGAAAAATTAGCATCTGCCGGCCAGGAGACAATGCCTGATTTGAATAACAATGTTCGCTACCGTGTGGGCTTCTAACTCTTAACTATGGGGTACTAGACGTGATGCGAGCCTGCATATCGCACTCGTACAGTATGTACCAGCCGCACATGACAATGCGTCTGCCTCCACGATTTCCTCCCGCGGTCGCGTTGCTCCCGCGACTCCGCCGGGGAGAGAGGAAAAATCGGATTCTTTTCGTTACCAGCGCGCTCCCTCTTTTCTCGCGTTTCCTAGTACCGGTTCTCGGGGCGGCGGGCTTGTGAAACCGAAGCACACCGATCTAACGTGATCCTATTCGATGGCAGCTTACGAAGTAGTAACCGGCGAATAATCCTGTCAGGTTTGCATAGATAAGGCGGCTATTTGCCTACAATGTTACTCTTTACATCGGATCAAGGATCGAGTTGTATGCCTCCGGTGACGCACTGGCAATCTCATCCTTATTTATGGTCGACGTATGGTTGGATGTTTAACACATAAATTCAATGATCGCTACCGGTGCGGAGAAGAATTGAGGACCTCGTAGCAAGAAGGCTGCAGGTCCGTGTTCCAATTTCGAGTAAATTAGAAATAAACTGTTTATAAAACTATTGCCCAAAACAACAATGTGTGGAGGTTCAAAAATTGTAACAAATCGGTCATCTGTTACCTGATTTGCATCAAACGTGCACCAAACGATGTAGAATATTTTTTTACATATATTACTCAAAAACTGTCACAAATGAAGTTGCACGTTCCGGTTCCAGCTCTTAGACAATTCGAAAGAAACCACAGAATTTGCATCTGAGAAAAACCAGTGGACTATGAACCGTGTAAAACAGAATCTAAGTAACTTGATCTAGAAAACACGATAGCGCACAGTGCAAAATTTGCCTAATTGCTTAGAAACTCTCGGTCCCTTCTGCACATCTATGTCCCACAGAATAAAACTCAAACAGCAATCCCGTTAAAAGGATGTGCCGTGGCAAGCACGCAAATAAAACGCGAGCAGCTCAATAACAATGCGAGATCGTAGCATCATTAGCGGCTAAACGGCTTCCGCAGTTACCAATTAATACCAGCAACTGCGTATTGGAAAAAATATCACGGACATGGCATACCTGGGTGCCAAGAAGCGGGCTGGTGCTGGCGGGTAAGCGTAACATAAGTATGAGCGCCGTTGCGAGCTGTATACGAGCTAGTCATATCGATGCGCAAATGTCTGACCCTGAAGTGTCTTCACCCTCGCTCGAGGCTCCCGGCGATTCGACGGCTCTCTGTGTGCCCGTGCGTTACACGATCGCCGTCGTCGCCGCCGCCATATCAAACTGGCCGCCGGTCACTCCGGTCCGTGTGCCCCTGTGACGGTGAGACAAATATAGTTTGTGCGTGACCGGGGCGGCAAGTGTCATCTGCCGATGCACGATCGCGAGACACGCACGGGGCAGGCATACGCGCGTCAACACACCTGGGGGAACGTACGCTACGCGAAATTCCACCGCAAATACTACCGTATGATAACCGATTTAGCGAACGTGGCGATGTTTACGTGCCGGCGTCGAAATCCAGACTCGAGTGACTCGCGGGCTCGCGATATTTTCAACAGTTTGCAAGGACGCCGCGACGAGGTTTCAAAGAACTCTGCCGTGTTGAGTATAATATCGAGGGGATAATAAGTCTCAACCGCAAATCCGTCGATGGGCTAATCCTCTGTTTACGGTAATTCGAGTAGGCTTGCTTCCAGGTCACAGCCGGGAGTCTAATGACATCGGTCCATTTCTTTCTGATTTTATACAGGGGGCAGTAACTCTGGAGAATGTATAGGGGAGGCCCTTTTGCCTTTTCGATTTAGTGGGTCGTACTGTTCAGTGTTAGCTTCTCAATTGCAGATTAAAAGCGTGTATTAAGGGGTCATGCTCAGTGAGGAGGCCGAAAAAGGGTGGTTTTGGAAATTTTTTACTCAAAAGCTATAACACATTTCTCAAAAAATCTTTTTTCCTTTTAAGGATTGCATCATTTTTATTTAAAAATATTTAGCAATAACTAAGTTATTGTCCATCACTCGAAGGTTCTCTCAATAAAAGTTTTCTGTGGTGACTACTGCTGCTCGAAAGTCGATTATTTAAAATAAAAAATTCAACAGAATTTACTTATTATATTATAGTATCTAGTATTTAAACGAAAGATTTTTCGAAATATTGATTTGGCTGAAGAAATGGCTGATGTTTACAGTAAAAGTTTCAATTTTTATCGTAAATCGTGCCTGATCTTTGTCAGTTAAAAGAAAACTAAGCATCGGATAAAAAAATCCTTCGTTCAAAGACTAGATAATATAATATAATAAGTTAATTCTTTTGAATTTTTTATTTTAGATGATCGACTGTCGAGCAGCAGTAGTCACCGCAGAAGCCTTTTTTAGAGAACCTTCGAGTGATGGACAATAACTTAGTTATTGATAAATATTTTTAAATAAAAAAATTACAATGCGCGGTACTATATGCAATCCTTAAAGGGACAAAAAAAATGAGAAATGTGTTATAGCTTTTGAGTAAAAAATTTCCAAAGACCACCCTTTTTTCGGCCTCCTGACTGAGCATGACCCCTTAAGCCGACCGTTTATCATAAATAACGCTAAGTAGGTCATTTAATACCAATGCAAAAATTTTCGTAATATCTACTTTGGAACTAATTTCACTACTAAAATAGCAACTTATTACACGACTAACGGATATTTTAAATAACACTAAAACCCACAGAATACTAAAAATGAAACAAATTAAATTCAGACAGAATAAATAATTTCTGTTTACCCGCTGTCTGCCCAATTTAAACTTGAAATATTCCATTCTTCTTTGAAAATGTGTCTCTTATAGATTATGGCTTACATAAACGCGCATAAGAGACTGGTGAAAAGTGATTCGGCACTGGCTAAGCGAGGGTTAAGTACTAAGTTTCGCAACTGCGAGGGCAAGGTTGTAAAAACCACGCAGTATATCAATCCTCCATGAGAGAAGATTGGTCATCCTAATAAGGTTGCGCTATTGAAAAGTGTAACGATAGGGGACGACGTAAAATTTCAGTTTTACGGGGCCGTAAATTTGCTCGTGCACGGTAGCTCGTTACAGTTTATGACGAACCACACGAGACAGTTATGGGTAACGCCAACGATGTCACGTCGAATGACGCGTGGGTGTGACCGGCCATTGTTCGAAGGTGTCGCCTTCGTAATTTCTCATGGGCAAGAAGGGAATACACTCTTTCCTATAGCGTTGGCCGCCAGGGCCCGGCGGGACGTTACTCCCGTTTCCAATTCCCAGCTCGTGGCAATAAAACGAGTATGCCGCAAAACGGTTCCCGGGGGCGTTGTTTGCCGAGGGATAAAATTTTAGCGAACTGCTCCGGGGCCCTGCGCAACGCCGAGCGCAACCAATAAAGTATCATTAGTGTCCGTAGCCTATTCGCGGCACTCAAAGCGGATTGTGAGGATGCAGAAGCCGATCTAAGGCTCGACCTGGCAAACACGTCTAACACCATCGAGGGACCGATCCCCTTCCACGTCGGCGCCTGTGATCGCTAAAAACGCGTCCTAAGCACACCGTTCGACAATGGACGATGATCACCTTTCCCCCTGCGTAACCGTAGCATTTCGGTTGAAACAGGTGGCCCCTTCCCCGCGGGGTCATAAAATCAGGATGCCCCGGACAGGTAGAAGCGGCGGATAAGATAGAAACTTGGGGGACTTTCGTGTTTGCCCTGCGAACGAATCACTTCGAGCTTTCGTTTTAAGGTTTTATTGCGACCGTACACGGACGGGAAAGGCACGGTCGGCGAACGAAGCGTCCTCTCCGTCCCGCTCTCGGTCACGTCTCGTTCGTGAACGGTCCTCCGTTCCTTTTTCTTCTGTTTTACGATGTTTGACGTGCACGTTATCGTTAATCGACGAATACGCCGCATTTACATTGCGGATTCGGCGATGGCATTTGATGGCATTCGCCCTGGCCCGTGGTTAAGTTTCTCGTCACTCTCGATCGGATAAGTCCTCGCGGGCCTTCCCGATGCATCTCTGCCACGAAGGTCACGCCGTGTTTCGAGAACCTGCCGGATCGAACTCGCTCACGGGAGCGTATCAGCTTACTTAGTCGTAGATCGTGCCCGCCAGGCCTTGTTGCGAACATTTATTTTCTTCTTATTGGCTATGTACTGTCGATTTCTGGACTACCTAATCGTAAATCACGGGGCCCGACGGCGCTCAAGTTGTATGTACCTGCATTCCTCAGTGTACAAGCTGTAACACGACGATCGGCCGTGTATACGGTGCGCACGGAGGGCCCTGGATAAGGACGATTAACGCGACATCGATATTAATAAATATCGCCGGTTGGATTGGACCTGTTGCATGCAATTAAATCACTCGCGGTATCGGGACTTCCTACTCCAGTTTCCTTCCACCCTGCGTCTTCATCCGTAAAGCGTCTAGCATGGACTCAAGAACGACTCCTTTTAGATAGTACATCTTCGCAAAGTGAAAAATTGCAATAATTTTCAGTGCCTTTGTAATCGACCGAAGTATCCGCTGAAATCCATTTGAAATCCAAAGCCATAGGTAGCATTTAGCTCTATACACATTTGCCTGGCGTGCGTCTTCAGCGCGATTAAAAACCTCGATCTCGTCGCGCGCAATAAATTTCACGGCGGCTGGAGCACGGTCGAAAAGCGTGCACGAGGCCGCGTCTAAAAGGCCGCGCGGCTCGTTCCCCGCGACTAGCGCGCGTTTCTGCCTCGCTCTGGCGAGCAGCGAGAGAGCGGCAGGTCGATTTCGATGGTTGGAAAACGGTTTCAAGGTCCCGTGCGCGAGCTTTCCGCGCTCGGAGTTAACGAGGGCGCGAGCCGCGTCCCCGGGGCGCTCGAGTGGCTCCGGGATCCTTGCACAAGACATCCTCGCGGCGTTCCACGCGACACGGGGGAGATTCGTCAT
Organism: Andrena flavipes; assembly: GCA_963971345.1. NCBI lineage: Eukaryota > Metazoa > Arthropoda > Insecta > Hymenoptera > Andrenidae > Andrena > Andrena flavipes. The sequence goes on from OZ020480.1 coordinate 47,671,249, forward strand.
CGCGGCGGGACGAAAGGAAAAGTGTAGGAGATCCGAGAGGAGGCGAGGTTGGCCGCGGAGCAGACGCGCGCGAGGGAGACGAGGGCCATCAGCCTGGAGGGTGGGAAGGAAGAGGAGGAAAGGGCCGCGAGATTCGCCTGGCCGCGTTGCCTGATGCCAGGACCCACGCCCGCATTGTGTTTTGCGCCCAACTTGTCGCTCTCGCCCGTTTCATTGTGCCTCTTCCTACCCTTCCTAGCTCGCCTCCTTCCATCAGAGTCCCCGCGCAGAGTAACAGTGCGAGCGGGCACCGGATTAGGTGGGCAGACGCGTATGAGTCACGGTGCTCGCGCTCGGGCAAGTGAGATTTTCTAGCGGCTAAGTCGACGCCCTAACCCACATAAATCCGTGCCATTAGCTAGCCAGGAAAGGCCTTTTCTCGCACCTCTCCGCTCGCGAGAGATCTCTGCGAGAGCGCGGCTCGCGGCCTGGTGGGAGGTCGGCCGACCCTTTGTTCGCCCGCCACGCTTGGAATCTCGACTGGCGTAATCGGGATTCTTTTATTAAGTCATTCAGCGGCGATGATGCACGGCCCGACCGGGGGCGTTGTATTATAGTTGTAATCGAAGGCGTTGCATTCGCTTTCGATATCGAGCGGAGATACCGGTCGCGAGAAAACCGCCGCGAGCACCGACTGCCGAGGGTATTTATGGAAACGATCGGTAAACGCGCCGCGTTAACGAGAGCCTCACAATGAGGCGAGCCTCCCCGATCCGTCGCGGTGCCGTGTATTCAATATATTGCTCAACCAGCCACGTATTTGGCCGTGCACGCGCCTTCTTTTCTACGGAGGAAAGCCCCCTTGGCGAAGAGAAAAAGCGTGAAGCGTGGGCGTGTGTACCGAGCGTTCATTCTTCTCGAGTCGACGCGCGAGACAATGCTCCTCTTCTGTCAAGTGCAGCGGTTCCTCGGCCGCGGACGCTCCTCCGTCCGGAGCGGCGTGGATGCCAGCTTTCGAGCTCCAATAAGATACTCGAGGTGTCTGCGTGACGGAGTCGAGGAGACTGTACGTGTTGCGATTATTCTGAATTAATTGTCACTCCGATGGAGCGAGTCACGGTAAGTGGGTCCTACTGACAGTCCACGGCGCGGGAGAAACGAATGTCAAGGGGTTAACTTTTCAGCGACCTTGCCGGCTTAGAAAGTGGTACGAAACGAAAGAGTCGGAGGGAAATCGTATACGTGGAGCGATCACGAGGCGAGACAGGATCGCGGACAGAAAACGGAGCGGGTCCAAGAAACCGCGTGGAACAATGGGCACCACTGTCAAAGAGTTGCTCGCTGCGCCCCGACTTGAAGGAGATCCGATAAGATAGGTGCAGCCCCTCTCTTTCTCTCGGGGCCACCATTCATCGGCGCCGTCGTCGTGGGTACCTCTTTACCCTTTTCACAGTACGCCGTATTAGAGCCATTGTGTTATCTGTCACGGCCAGGATATCTGAAGGGCCAACACCGACGACGGCTTTCGGTGCCCTGGCAAAGGAACTAGTCGCGTCAGAGGCGTGAAAAGCCCTCGCGTGGGTGGCACGAGGCAACCCGATATAACCGCCCGTTCCTTTCGTGACCGTCCGAAAAACCGAACGCGAGCGAGCGCGCGAATTCCATCGACGCGTTTCGAACAACGGCGCTGAACAAGAAGGAAGTCGTCCAATTAATCGTGTAGGGTAGAGTTGGTCGAGTCACTATACATATTTCAAAGTCTATACGTAAAAATGCATTAATGTGCAGACCAATTACTTCTGCAGAAGCCAAATTCGAATTTTTTTTTATTTATAGGCTATAAAAGGTAAATTGAGGTTACATTTAACTATTTTTTTCAAACAATAGTGTACAGAATTGTATTTAAAATATAATTCTAAATTTATTTTCGTTTAATGTTTGGGATAATAAGATAGTGGAGATATTCAGGGACAATGCAGCCAAAGTATTTCCTCGCAAAGCTAACGAGAAGACCATCCTCTCACTGCAGAAAGAAGAGATGGTCGAGTTATGATTGTTTAAATATTTTTATTTATTTTTTATTTTTTATTATTATTTTATTATTATTTTAGTTTATTTAGTTTATTTAATCACTTTTGTATTCAGTTGCCTTGCTAATCGCCAGTAGGTAGTTCACTTTTTCTTTGATGTGTTCTGTACTTGTTTAGCGTAAACAAATTAAATAATTTTGCTTTATCCTTTGTTAATTTTCCATGAATAATTATGTGAGTGGTCTCTGCCAACGACGAAAATCATTTCTCCCTCAGATGTCGTAACCTCAGTTTTCAACCCGATTTACAGTAAATATTGTCTTAAATCAAATATCGACCAGTTTTTCTGAATCAGCATAAAATTCTAAACACATAGGTTTGTTCTAATAAAATAAATAATAGGTATCTATATTAGTTTGAATAGCCATTTTCTATTAAGTCGACCGCGTTTCCCGGACTTTTGCAATCACCCACTACCGAACGCCTCGGCGCGCGTCCGCTCCGCGGCTCGATATAGACGTAACGAGTGTCCCATGCACGGCGACAGAAAGACACGGCGTTACCTATCGCGCCTACTGTCAATCTGTCAGCAACGCCGCGTGCTGTAATTTTCACGCCGACAACAATCTCGGGGGCCCGAGACTCGGCCGAGTAATTCTCGGAACAAAAGACAATCGACGGTGGAAACTCGGGCCCGAATAGTTTTCCCCCGCGCCGTTCCGTCGGGAATTGATTTCAAGCCCCCGATCACGGTGCACTAGGCGCGCTCGCACACACCGCCGCGGCGGCAACGACGACACGGCCGCAAGGAGGAGCACCTACCTACGTGCACACCTATCTATCCGTACGTCCATCTATCTGACTACCCACCACCTACCCACCTATCCGTCCGTCTATCGGTTACGTTACTTTCGCACACCGAATTGTAAAAGGCCGTGTAACACTTGCAACGAAAACCAAGCTGCCTCGCTCGGCCCCGTACTCTTCCCCTGCAGCAGCTCTTGCTCGGCTGTCAGGCAACAATGGCAACGCTCGCTCTGACGTTTCTCATGACGATTAATCCGCCGGGACAATGCGCCGGTTGCGCCACAACAATTAGCGACAACACTTTTGCCAGCGACGACGGGATCGTCCGCGTGCGTGCACGCGCAGCCGCGTTTCTGTTGCGATTATCCGTGCGCGCGAGCGAACGCGCGTGCCTACCGTGCTTTGCGTATGTGGAGCATGGGATCGCCATTGTCTATTGTTGGCTGGTTTTACCGTGGACGGGTCATGGTCGCGGGCTGACACTTCGCCAATTCCAAATCGCGCCGGCTCCCTCGGCGGCCGCCTCTTTTATCAAGATAGAAAGGATTACGCGTTCCGTGACTGGCCGTGTTCGGTGCCGCGGCGGTGTTTCGTATCTCGGTTAAATGCACTCATCCTGCCGGGGAGAGGATCGCTGCCGCGGCGACCGCGCTTTCCTCTCGCGTTCATTTATGCAATCCACTTTTTCGGTCTGTCACGCAAATGTCGAGGCGCTTCGGGAGACTGGCGTTCGCCGGTGGCCTCCGCGGATTCTCACGCGATACGCCGGGTCCAACGGTCCCTCCGGTCCGCGGGCTGATTTCCCCGTGGAAACTGGTCGACCGGTGGAGCACAAAGGGATCAACCCGTAAGCGCTATCGCGCCGTGGGCGGAGGGGTGATACTTAGGATGAAAAGAGGATAAGAGCGGCGAGGCGCGGTAGAATAAAAGAAAGAGTTGAAATGGAAGGGCAAAGGGTTCTCGATCGGTGCTCATTCGTGGGCGAAGGCGTCGGAGCGGTCGCCCGCAGTGCCGCTGACTATTTATCATAAGATCGATCGGTATCTCGAAACGATACCGGTCCGATCGGCGCCGTATCGATTCTTCTAAGGGCTTCAATTAACGTTATTAAAGCACCATTAATCTCCGGGTCGACACGACGGCATGCGAGGCATGCCGTGTCCCGATCCGTGCCCCCTGCCTCTCCCCCGTACGTCCGTCCACGGGTCCACCGAGGGGAAACGAATATATACGCCGGATCCGATCCAGTGGATCGCCTCTCCCGTCCTCCGTCCCTTCATCCTCGATCACGAGCGGCACGTGCGAAACATGCCAGCTTGCGGATCGCCTGCTCGCGGTAGAAATTACGACGTGTCGTCGAGCAATCGAACTTTTTCTTCCTTTCGGTTGAAATTGGCGAAGGACGTTGGTCCGACGCGTTTCATTTTATAACAACGATGCTTCGCTATTTAGGAATAGAATCTATATATATTCATTATTCGGGGAGAGTCTCGATCAGGAGATTGAGAGGGTCGTGTATCAGACATCTAAGTTGCGTGTTCTTGCGAGGCACAGTGACCAGAAGGAATCGAAGCACTTGTGGTAATGGAACAGAGTATTTTCCACTCGTTTCAGGAAGCGTTATGTCTTTAAATTATTAAACATTTTTGTCAATGCTCTGTGTAGTTTTAATTACTCGGGGAGAGTGATTGATGGTTCTTTTTAAGGGAAGCGTGTATTCAACTGAAAAGTGCATCGCTGTGTAGTAAATTCTGAACGGTGGTACACCATCGCCGTACAGAAAAGTATAAAATCGGATAGCCCGTTTGAGACACCGCGTCGCGAAACGATGCGTAAATCAACGTAGAGGAGGTTTACGATAGGTCGCAGCATAGCACACCGGCGGTACCCCTGTTCGGCTGGCAAATTAGAAGCATCGTAACGCAGGTCGCCGTCACAGCCGCGTTTCACCGCAATTAAACCGAGAACACCTGCCGCGTGCGTTTGCGTAAATGTAACAAAAAGATCCGTTCGTTCGAAAGGGCAATTGCGACTGAATACTCCACGGCTATGCGACTTTCTAACAAAGTCTGATAATATGGGACATTGACTCCCTCTGCAACTGTGGGACGTTCGATGCACCTGCACGTATACACAGACCAATCATCTCAGTGGCATTTTTGAGTTACTACTTTCGTATTTTTTAATGCAGTAGGTATAGCCGGGTAAGTATGGGGAAAACAGCCCCAACACCAATTTTAGTATTTATGTGTGTCAAATAATGCTCCTTGCCTAAAAAACCACTGAGAGAAATTTCAGATTTTTAAACCCCCCTTTCGTTAGGGTGATATGGGGATAACAACCCTAAACTTTGCACTATGTTATAAATACCTACATTATAATTAATGTTTAAGTTAAAAAAAAATTCAGCTTATTAAAATATGAAAGAAAGAAATTAATATTTTATAATGAAACTATTCTTGCGACATTGTGTTATTTTATTACTACTCAGATAAGTTACTAATAACATTTTCTTAACTCATTGTACTTTTTTTTAACTGATTATACTATAATCAACTTACCCCATACTGTGAGTTAACCAACCCCGATCATGGGGCTGGTTGACCAGCATGGAAGGTGATAGAAAAACATTAAAATACCTTAATTATTGTCACATTGATTCAACATTAATAACTTAATCAGATAGCAAAATGTATGCCCTATCAAATATACTAACCGGTTTAATGATATTTCGCCCACATAATTTATTAAAAATCAAAATCTGAAAAACTGGCCTACCAGACCCGGTCTACCCTACTAATTGTACATTCGTAATACTCATACAATCATGCTTTAATAGTCTCTTTCTAGAAATGTAAATTACGAGATGATGAAACTTGTAGTTGAATAAATAGTTGTGGAAAAGAGCAATTTTCTTTCTTAAAATTCAACAAATTTTTAAATTTTAATATTAAACTCTAAAGATTTACAAAAATATTTTGAAAGAAAAAGAAAATGCCTGTGGTGCGATACACAAAAATGAAAATGGAAAGATGCGTTCCACTTAAGGGGGAGCCCTATTTAGGACGCTAGGAATCAGGTGATTCTTGGGAGTTTTTTTCTACGAAACTGTTAAATGAATCTTTTCCAAACTTTCAAGGTATTTTAGTTCACATTCAAGCAATAAAAATTAAATTTTTCGTTACAATGTATTCGATAGAAATGGAGATGTATATGAACACGTTCGTAGGGCCCTCGCCGCCTGAATTGCAAATTTTTGATTACGTTGGAGGACCCAATTCTTCCCTGAAATACAAAATCAGACCTAACCCAGATCTTTTTATAAGAAAGGTGGAAGAAATCTATAGTTCGATAGACTCCGTAACGAAAATCTAAGATGCACTATACCAAGCTACAGTTCTTGAAACGTAGCTTACAAATTCCAACCCGGACGAGCTATCCAGACAGAATTCCCAACGAGTCTCCGAAGAGGATCCCCTCTCAGGGCACGAAATATTGTTTCAACGTAGACAAGGATCAGTGTAAAGGTGGCTCCGTTAACTCATGCGATATGTAAAGTCCCGGTAAGCGCGTATGCTCGCTGGGTCCACGCTAATGAAGTAGACCAGACACTGGGGCAAGAAGCTGGCCCCGGGTACTGCACTACCGGGGCGTGGCCGCATACATGAATACGAAAAGCCCGGTCTCCGAACGAGTGCACGGCTCCTTCTGTCAAAAACCTCGAGCTTCCCTCGCGCCACCTCCCAAACCCACGGCCAGAAGAAAACCTCCGCGAAGAAACAAGAATAACGCTCGCATTTACGAGCGCCCATCCAGTGTCCCTCTTAACGAGCCCGGCGCAACGATGAATAATTCGAAGGCCCTCGGTGGGGATCGATCCGCCGAGTTTTTGCGCGAGTATCGCTGGGCCCGATCGCAGAAATTAAGGACACTAGTAATTGACGTGTTCTTTAATCGCGCCGCGATCACCTCCGATGCTAATCGCGGTGGAGAAGGCGCGATTGATGAATTACAAGGTGCCTATCCCGCAGCCAGCGTCGCGCAACGTTATCAAGCTTTGTCTCTTCACGGGCACTTCCGTTCCTAAGCTCGCCGAGCCGGGAGGAGCAAGGAGGAGGAAGGCGCAAGAGGCGCGCACGCCGGTATTCGTCAGTCAATTTATCTCCGCGACCCCGTTTCGCGTGCGTTACGAAAATTCGCATTATCCGTATTGTTAGGAGCGCATCGTCACGACAGGTCGCACGGAGCGTGCCCGTGTGCACCGGCCGCGAAGTTCCGTTTTCCAGCGGCCGGCCGCCGCGCGTGAAAGAAACCGCTAGCTTGTGCAGCGAAGGATGCATCTGGCGCGAGGTCCCGACTCGTCCTTGTCGATTCCGTCGCCGGAAACGCAGCCTCTTTACACACCCCCGCCTGTCCTCCCTGCCGCCGTGCTTCCGGTAGCGAGGGAGTCTGCGCTAGGAAGACCGGCGACGATTGTGAAGACCGTGACTGTAACCGTATCTAGGACGGGCGGCTGTGCTAGCTTGTAACACCCCTCTCATCGACTATTCAAGACGCCGCTTCGGTTTCCAGCGGATCAACGAGTCCACCTCCGAATATATTAAACCAAAACGTACGAGTCTACTGCTGGACCTACCTCGAAGACACACGATCCTGGTCGGAGTTCAGAGAGATCCGTGAATGGGACCGATGATGCTTCATTCAAGCTGTCGGTGATTTCAGTCGCGTCACGAGTCACGACTACTGTCGCGTCGTGGTATTTTCTGTGGGAATGGTAGTGTACTGTTTCTACGGGCGTTATATGAAAGAGATGTCTACCCCAATCGCTGATTGTTTCACTTGCTAACCTTTCAAATAGGAAGGGACAACGACGAAGTATTTTATTCTTTGGTGAAGGTCTGTTTTCACCCTCAGCTTGGACTGTGTGCAAGCTAATCGGTAATGGATATTTCAAATGACGATGCGAGCGTCAACGAAGTACCGATCTGTAGAACAGAAGTCTACGGCGAACGACGCAGTTGAGAGTAGAAGGGGGACAGAGACGAAAAGGATGTCCAAACGGAATCAGGATCGGCATGGGCAGAGAACCGTGCACCAGGCAGCCTCGTCGACATCCTGCCTTTGCCAGGATTGCGACACTCACCATGGCTCATGCACGGAGAACACACTGTGCCCCGACAGCGGAAGGAGATCTTGCGCAATCGACCGCCCATTGTCTCAGGATCCTCCTCGTCGGGGTCGACTTCGACGTCGTCTTCGTCGTTGCACGTACAGGTACGTAACAGTACCGTGGATCCATTTGGAAGCGATCTCTTTCCATATCTTGACGAACGTCGAATCGATCGATATCTCGTATATGGATCTTGCGATCACGCTCGTCCTATTCATCGAGCATCTCTTTCATAGGTACATTGCCAAAGAAGGAAAGCGGCTGCTTAACCAAGAGACCGTAGTAAACGCATCGAAAGAGTGTACCAAATCGAAACTATCCCCGCTGCAATCCAATAGCAATCAATACGAAATCCCCGTCAACGAAAGCGAAATCGTTAATGGCCGTGTGCACGGTCAATTAAACGCGCAGGGGGAGGTGCAGGCCACCGATTTATTCGCGGTTACACAGAATCGTAATGGCAGTAGTTTCGTCCCGTTGAATGGCACGCGAACGCGATATTTCGTACGGAAAACCGCCCATGCGATTGCAAAGGAGGCGCGCAAGGTAATCCTCGCGAAGGCGCGCGAAACTGTTGCCACACTATTTCCTCCGCGCGCAATTTTACATCCGCGCGCGGTGGCTACGGATATGTGGGACGGCCAGGAAAGCCGGCGCGCGTAAGAAATCTATGAATCATCGGCGAGTGATACACATGGGACGTGAACGATTATCCTCGGAAACATCTCCGGCGGGTAATTCCGTCGGGGCCGAAAGCGTGTTTTCTCGCGCCGCGCCAGTTCCCCGCGTGGGAGGATTACGTAAAAGGCCGACAAGGAAAGATCCCGAACCCGAAAATTCAAAAACTTTTGAAACTTTGTGAATGTATATGTGGGGAATTTCCCTCTGATTACAACGCAATTTCTTTTTGTTGCCCAAATTCACTCTAACGGGGTGAACTTAATTCCTGAAGATTCGGCTATTTTTCGATTTTATTTTGTAACACCAAAGAGGTGATATAATAAGAGGCGTCACTCCGGGCGGAACCTTTGAAGTCGTTACTTCACCTTGGTATTTAAATTGGTTGTCTCTTCGAGCGGGATATTCAAATCTACTAAATATACCTTACCGCAGTTTGCTGATTACTGCCGAAGTTTACCGATCATTGCCGAATAGGCATTTAAATTGGTTGTCTAGTGATTTCCCTAAGTTATTTTTGTCTTTGTCGAGTGACGCCTCTTATTATATCTCCTTTTTTGGTAACACGCAATCTGTAAGAGATAGAAGAAAGTTTCAAGACAAAATTTACTTCTTTTAATTAGATCTATCAAATCGTAAAAGTAATATCAATTCTTTAAACAATTAGAAAGAAGTTATAATCAAAAATATTAATAATGTTTTGTAAAATAGGTTTTTTTCACGTGAAATCTGAACTGAATGTTTAAATAATTATGAAACAGTATAATCCATATTTTTTCTATACAATTTCAACTTTTGTTGTATCGCGGAACTGTGCTCCTCGACAATCAAAGAACTTTTAGTTTCCATTCCGTCCGAAATTTTTTTTTAAATGCGAAATTTAATTATTAGTTCGGACAACAAAACAAAATGAAATAAAGTTTAATGTCTTGATTTATTTTTATGTTTCAGATAAGCATAATAGGCGGACCTTATGGCACGGCAATTCTACTCATTCCGCGAGGGACCGAGCGATTATAGCGAGGGGAGGGAGGGTGCCTTTTTTAATACAATTTTTTTTAATATTTTCAATCAACGATCTTTCATTTGCAACAAACCCCATCTTTCTAGCTTTTTCATATAGATATTTACTTTGAATTTCAATGGCAGGAAAGGCATTTTTGTAAAAAAGAACGCATCATAGACTCCTCGCCCCTCTAACTACCCCAGTAGCAGCTAATTTTTTTACACGATAAAGGTAAGGACACTGAACACCACTAAACTCTCATTCAATATAAACAATGAAAATTGTGAAATTCAGTAAGGTATAATTCCAAAAATATCAGAGATATCAAAATCAAATTTGGCACAATTCAAATGTATACCTCAACACTTAACCCTACCAAAAATTAGTGGAATTAAGCAAACAACAAAACTATAAATAACAATACAATTTCAAAAGAGTTTCGTGGTTGTTCTATTAAAAACCGTGTAGTCGCGTTAAAAATTAATAAATGTGAAAAACAATCATGCTACATCATCACCCAAACATGCAATCAACTATCCGCAAAAATATTTGCACGTTGACGATATTTTTGTAAAAGGACTTAGTGCGGCGTTTCGACTCGAAATGCCTCACTGTGCGACGCAGGTAAACGGAGGAATTTGTGTTTGAACCTCTTAAACCGATATTTCCCTTCTAACAAATGGTCCCAATGATGGACCACTATTTCCCTCGCGAAGCAGTCGCCTTTCTAACGAGTGATAATCGCCAACGTTTTTCCCCGAGGAAGTTAACCGCGCGGCAAATGCGTCCCGCTACTTCCTGCTGCTTTTCTTTTCTGCGACACTTTCTCCTCCGGAATACCGATCCCCATCCTTCAGCATGTATCGCTCGATCCTCCACGATTCCTCGAGGCGAATCAAAAAGTTAATTGCGACCCGTCTGCGATCGGCCTCATTACGGCACAAACGTGAACGCTAATTAGACCAATTTGTGACAGTTTCCTAACGACGTCTTCAAGGTGGTCCCCGGCTCGGCTGGATGCCCGATGGGTCGCTTGGTACCCATAATTGAGACGTGCCCCATGCGGCGGCGAATTATTCCGATGCATCGGTATGAATATCCGGCGAGAATGCCACTGGCCTCATCCCAACGGTATGATTTACAAAAAAAAAAATACAGTAACACGCAGCTGTAAACATTTTAAAAGCTGTCCTAAGGAGTTGAATCTCCGTCGCGACGAATCCAGCTCGTCCCCATAATCCTCTCAGTACTATCGCGTGCACACCGGTTGCAGATCGTCGTGAATAGCGTGTAATTCGCGGGATCAGGTATAAAGTGTCGCGGGCGCTTTAAAATCGATTACTCGTCGGTCTACCGCCCTCGCCGTAACGATACCTGGCGTTTTCGCGGACCACACGCGCGCAGCTCGCGATACCAGGCACGCAAGCGCGCGCGCGATCGAGCGTTCAGCAGCCGGGACAACGCGCGATCGCGTAAAGTATCAATCTAGCGTAGGGACTTGACCCCTCGCGCGCACACGCATTTATATTAACCCCCGTTGGCCCGAGATCGCGCTCAGCCGGGCCAAAGACGATTCTATTTATGCGTGCAACCGACTCGGGCCCGGGGTTAATGTGATGATATTACTCACGGGATATGCTTACCTACCTAAGTCGATTAGCGCGGCAAAGTCCGGGACGAGTTTTGCGGTCGAAACCGAGAGAGCGAGCGCGAGCCCGGACCCGCGGCATATCTCCTCGAGGAGGGTGGCCGTGAAACGAAAGGGACAAAGCGGACGGAAACTAGTTTCTCCTGTCCCTCTTTCTCTTTCCCTCGCGGGATCTGGACCTTTAACCGGTCATCTAGCAGTGCCAGGATTCCGTCGCACTTGTCTGCGATTCCGAGATCCTCCTTCTGCGAAAACAGTCGTGCCGGCGTGTCGCTGGATTTAACCGGTCATTTTTCTACTTTCCTCGCTCGGGCAACTATGCGACCGTGCTAGGCGCGTGATTCATTCGCCGGATGCAAATACGGGGCCTGCGAGGGGGGTTAATAGATTGTCTTTAAGCGATCGGGGCGATCCAGTTTTCTCGTTTCGCGATGGATGATTAAGCGGCGGTATTAATTTACATCGATGATCGAGAATGTAATTGGCACGGTTCGGTTTGGAGGATAAGGAGTCGTTGACGATTCATCGCGTACGAATTATCGTCGCATGTCTCATCGTGCCCGTGCATGTCGTCGCGAGTGAAATGCTATGCAAAGCCTGCTTTGCATAAAGTGACCTGAATCGGATTTAAGGCGGGCCGAGGGTGATCCCTGCTCTCGCTGTTGCTGCTCCTGACCACGGCCAAAATATAGTTATAAATATTTCTCTGTCAAAATAAAGAACACACGCTGCACCGCAAATCCCCCCTGAGCGCATTAATTTCGCGCCCGAGGACAGCGGGTGCGCTTCTTCGCTCGGGGGAAAGTATCCGTGTCATCGCAAGAACAAAACTATCGGGTCTGCATTTTCTAGACCTTAGCACTACGTACAGAAACAGTAATTAAATAATTCAACTCAAAATTAACAGCTGTGACATGTGCATGAGCGTTGAGCAACTATGAGCAAGTAGAATAAGTAGTGCACTGGTCGGCCAACTGAAATACCCATACACTACCCTTCTTAGTTAACCCGCCCTATCTAGAATTTTCTCATTTTTTGAGGTATGTTGAAATATTTGAAGTTCCTCGCGTCTTTTACGTTTTAAGTAAAGTTAGAAAACTCTACGTGCTTCGTAAAGATTTATAAACAGTCTAATATATTTAACCTAACTTCTTTCAAAATGGTTAAAATATCTTATCTAAAACAATTAATTAATTGGTACGTTAATAATGCATTCTCTACCGTTACACCTATTACAAAAAATTATATTAGGCTATTACAAAATAATGACAACATGTTGCAATTGGAATGAAGTACAAAGTAAATGATAAAACTTCAGTTTTCTCAGTTGTTTCAAAATGCTAGATAGGACATTTTAACTAAAGAGGGCAGTACATACCTGCGCTTATAATATTCCTTGATAGAACGTACGTATACAGACTTGTCTACTATTATATGATTGATAACCTTTACCACGATTTCTAGTTCGATCGTAGCTCCAGAAAGATCATCACGTCGACCTGAAATCACCACGGTCTCGCTTCACCAACGTTTCCGGGTCTCCGAAAGCGATACCTTCGTCGTCATTAATCTTTGTTTGAGCGTCCATCTTAATTACACTCTCGATACCGCAACGCGGTGCATGCGCACTGTAATATTCTTTCCAAGCACCGGTGTCACGGACGCTCTATAAATATCCCCGTGGCCCACTCTCCATATCAAACTCGACAGATTAAAATCATCGCCTTTCCATTGCCCAGAAACCCTAAAACAGAATCCGTCTCGAAACGAACGAAAGGATCAGCGAGTTTCGCCCCTTGCAGGTTCGGACCTAGCGGTCGCACCTGCCAGGAGCTAGCTCTCGGCAACCGAACGGTACTCCCGGAGCGGGCAATAAAATATATCTTCCAACGGCGTGATTATACTGACGAGCCCTAAATATTTCTCTCCCCGATGCCTTCCTTTCGATCTTCTGGAATGCGCCGCGTCGTTCGTCTTTTCCACTCTCTGCCTCTCCACCGTCCCGCTCCCCCTTCGCCGCCCAATTGAACCCATGAATACATCTTCGCGTTAACGAATTTCGGGTGTCCGCCCGAAGCGCGGGGAACCCTTCTAATCCTGACTAACGTGCTCGTCTGGGGGCCAGTGGCGCGAGGATATGGGCCCCGTCCGGGGGCTTAGAGCGTCCCGCGTCTCTCCACCCCCCTCCCCTTCCGGTCCCGACTCACGGTCCCCAAAAAAAGGGAGGGTTACCCACGGGGACCTGACAACGTCTTTATCGGCCCCGATCTTCAGCCTCTTCCCTCGGTGCGCGCCGCTTAATAGCGTCCATAAAGTTTCATCGTGCGACTACTATGTCGTTTAAATGTATATCGAGCGCCGTGGCGTGGCGTGGCGCGTTGCACGGCGCGGTGCACCGAATCGCGTGCGCCCCGGACGATTTATTTTATCGTTCGGCCCGCTTTATGCCTCCCATCCGGCATTTGCATACCGCCGCCACTGACGTACGTGTGTACGAAATTCGTTTTATTGCCAGCGCCGTGTACTGACGTTAATAACGCGGCCGTCTCTGCCCTTTCGCAATATTCGCAGCCGAGCGCTCGCAACTTTGATGCATTCACGGGGATGCGAACCGCAGCCCTGCGCACCGGAGGACATCTCGTAAACGTCGCGAATTTTGCCATTATTTATCATACGCTTATTAATAGTATCCCGTGCAAGGTTCCCCCCACCCGGCTTTTTTTATTAACGGCCCCCGTATCGTTCTTCGTTAGGCCCACCGTCCGCGGGCCTGATATACACCGTCACGGGTCTTTGCGAAACCCTCCTGCGGGATATGAGAAACAACGCTGTGATTTCGTGCTGTTTCGTGTCGAATGGTATGGCGTAGCAGAGGACCGAAGCTTGCTGAGGCTCAACTCCAGGGGCGGATTTGTGTATGGGATAAGTAGGCTGCAGCCTAGGGCGTCAAATTTTGGTGGTGGAAATTTTAAGCGATAGAAATTGAAAAAGGTTGAAACACAGAGGCTTCAGACAACTTTAAATACAATTCACTTTTCTTTCATCTAGCAAATTAACATTAACTCAAATGTGAGTTGTCGCATGGAATTGACTTTAAAATTGCCATAACCCTTTAAAGACCAGACACGTTTCTCGGCGGAAAAAAATGATTTCTTGCAATTAGTTAACTGAAAAATGGTCCTAACCTAATAAACCTTCATCGTTGTTTTCCCAAAAAAGCCAGTCGAAATATGATTTTCTCGATGTGACGTATACGTCAAACTGGGCACTAAAGGGTCAAACGGGTGGCAAACACTTGTTAGCCTAGAAACGTCAAATCTCTAAATCCATCCCTGCTCCATTAAGAAACACAGGAGAATCAAACATATTCCTGTGATCCTAATTCGTCGATTGATCTGGTGTTCAACTTTGTAGAAGATTTAATCATAAACAGAAGAACACATAATCCACATTCTTTTTCCTCTTGAGGCAACGACAAAGGGACAAAGACCCTCAACCCGTTCCATCAATAGGGTCCACTCGGACGCTTTGCATTTCTGTACTTATCCCAAATGGGGATGGTGAAAAGGGATTCGGAGGGCGCGCTGCTCGTGTTCTGTTTTTGACTCCGCTTTGCGTCACCGCTCGTCCGCCACATCGTTGCAGCGGATTGTTATGTTGCAACATTCGCACGGTAGCAGCGAGCGACTCCTTTGTGAGGACACTCGAGCGTTTTGTGGCGACACAATGGCTCATTCCGGCGACCGGATTTTGGACTTCTTCTGCTGGCACTGAATGGCCCATTGGGACCGAGAGCAGGCCCTCGGCTGGGCCGACGAGCAACATTAAGGTAATAATGTGCATGGGTGTCAACGTATTAGGAGCGATTTCCGTTACATTGTTGCCCATCATTTTTGCCCGGCGCTGCCGCGATCTCGCGCGCTCGTAACTGAATTTCCGTCCTGCACGATGATGAACGAGAAAAAATCGAGAATCATTTCCGGCACCATTGTCGTACCCACACGTAAGGCACTACGCAAATGTAGAACGATTTGCGTGTCAATGAAGAATACCGCTGGGGTATCATTTGCTCGTCAAGGAGACTGCGTAGCCTCTTTCCTCGTTCGAAATTAAATTCGAGGCTCCATTGTCTGGCCCGACCCGTGGCAACAATTACTACTCAGTCTGGAAACCTTCCACCTTCGGCTAGGCTAGAATTCTTCAGAATATAGTAGGTAATCCAACACCGTCGTGTAATCATAGAATACTGTGCCAACTATCCTCGGCGCAAAACTTAGAATTACTAGCTACGAAGGTTATGAATGAATTGAATTGAATTAGATTATTAGATTCGACGATAAGCATATTTGCGCGGGTTAAGAAGATGGTGAATAGAAATTTAGGGCAAGACTTTGGCGAGCCACGTGGTATCCCAGGCGATTACCTAGAATCCTACGTGGATGCGAGAATAGTGGAAGTAGGTGACCGTCACGGCTGAAAGTACCGTGTGAATCCACGGTCTGAAAAGTCACGGATCTACTCGACTTCCTACCAAGAACGCCCACGCCGATTAAAGAAGACCATACACGTACCTAGCACGCGGACGCTACGTAATGGTAATTGCATTATGCAACCTTGATATCACTGCCCTGGAAAAGTGTTGTCTGCTGACGGCAACTAGCGATCAACGGGCGGTGGGCCAACTTCTTTCAGGCTCGAATGAAAACCGAGAGGATGTCCCGAACGCTGCTAGTCTTCAAGGTTCCACTCCCATTTCCGTGGTTGTATTTCATCGAGAACTATCGCCGCGGTTTAATAACTGGTTTGCCCGGACACCTTCGAGCCAGGGATCCTTTAAATCTTTCCACGATTTCGAAAATTCGGAATACGTTACCGGGGATATTTATGGAACGCCATACCACATCTGTATTTTTTTTGGGTGCCCTCAAATCCTTGAATTTGAAATAAACGTAATATATTAGCGCGGATAATATCTTCATAACGACGGAAGATGGTTTAATAAATTAAAAGCTTAGTCACGGATATCGACGTTGCAAAGAGGGTTGCGTAACACCGCCGTGTCATTCAGCTTTGTACTTGATGGAGGTACGGTTGTGAATGAGAAACTCGTTACGGGAATATCGGGCGATATTTTCTGGACACAGTTTGGTTGTAGGAAGAGACCTGAGGCATCGACTGCCTTCGCACATTTCTAAATCACGTGGAACTTTGGTTTTATCTGACTGGGGCTTCGATAGACGCTACGTGATTTACCAGATCCACGATGGTGATTGTTTCGCCTAAACAGGGTCAAAGAAACTGAACCGTCGAGAAGGTAACGTAGGATAACGGACAAGAAAAGGAATCGAAGAGTCCGCGAGTGGGAATCTCGCAGAAGAGGATGGTGAAACCAAGGGAAAAGGAGAAGTAAGAAGACCGGGCATAAAAGAAGACGAGGAAGAAGCAGCGCGCGGTCGCGGTAGCAATCGACAGACCCGTCATTAAAAATCAGTTAACCTCGCAATTACCGTGCGAGTCCGAGCCTATTAAGTGCGCGTAATCGGAAGAGACTTTTTTGGAATAATCGTTTGGAGCGAGCCAGAGCGCGGAGAAACGAGCTTGTAGGACTCGCAATCAGATCTGCGACTATTAAGGGGGAAAGGAGCGCTTTGTTTCGCGGCAAGGCAAATGGGAATAATGGGACGATGCTGCGGATTCTTTTGGAAAAGGACGCTGAAGAAATATGTGCGATACCTTGTCTCGAATGGGAGATACTCGAGGCGCGTATCGAGAGCAATGCGAGGCGAGTATCTTTATAAGGTTAAAAACCGGTGAAAAGAGTTTAATATGGCCTGACCAGATCAATTTTCTGCGCTTTCCATAATCGAAACATTCAAAATGAACAGTAAGTATCTTCTAAGATTTCGAAATGGATGCATTCTTGGATTGATTGTAGCATCTAAATTTCAAAAATGAAATTCATTCATGCATGATTTTCTTGTTCACTATCCGAAACTCCCCTTGTCTTGTGGTTCTCTCTCTCTCTCTCTCTCTCTCTCTCTCTCTCTCTCTCTCTCTCTCTCTCTCTCTCTCTCTCTCTCTCCCGCTCTTCTGTTGTTTCGCTAGATTTACTTCTGACAGATAATGTTTTCGGGTTAGATTGCAAAACAGCAGGTAAGTATTCTGAACCTCGCCCATTTATCACATAATTTATGTTATTTGTGGTGAATAAAGTCGATTAATTATTATTATTATTATTATTATTATTTTCTGCGGCAAAGAACCTCCTGGGAAACTACTCGTGTAAGAACATGATTTAATATGAAAGGATGACGCACACGTTTACTTAATTCTATTGAAAATTTAACGAAGTTATCTTAATCATATTTCATCATCCATTTCGTGCCAGTACCATTTCAATCACGGTTACACAATATCCCATTCGACTAACGAAAGGTACGGTGTTGTAACCTCTATCTAAGAATGTAGACAAAATGCAGTACAGGTTCAATTGCTGTACGCAAGATGATCAGATGCACACCGGTGCTTAGATTGTCATCCACATCTTGAATATCTTATCGAATGCATAGAAATTATTCATGGTAATCTACCAACGTCTTCCATACGTGGGATAACTTCAACCACCATGTACAATCTTCCTCGATTCAATATCCACGATACACAATAAACTGAGGGAACATTGGCAGTTACTTGACATATATCAAAGAAGAGAAAGAATAAAAATTGCAATCACAAAAGGCACAATGTTATAATAGGACACTTAACGGGGGAGACCACTGAAAAAATCTGTAGTATCGATT
Source organism: Andrena flavipes (assembly GCA_963971345.1). Classification (NCBI taxonomy): domain Eukaryota; kingdom Metazoa; phylum Arthropoda; class Insecta; order Hymenoptera; family Andrenidae; genus Andrena; species Andrena flavipes. The sequence goes on from OZ020480.1 coordinate 47,689,367, forward strand.
CTTTCTTTTTTACATTTTTTGAAAGATGTACGTTTCAAGAATGCTCTCTCCAAATTTTATGAAGAAATTCGCAAAATTGACGCAGAAATGGTTGTTCCGTGAAGCGGTGTCAAACGCGCGACTGTGCCGCGCGGGACATTGAACGCGTTTTCCTCAGAATAACATTTTTCAACCGCGTTGACAGTTACAGACAAAACTATATGTCCAATTGACACGAGCAAGGACATTTATTGTACGGAAAACCCTTCGGTATTATGTGACGATCAGTTTTTTTTTCAATTTTCGATCTGCTTCTATTTTTTTTATCAACATTTCCCCAATTTTGTACCCCGAAACCATAATTTTTTTCTTCAGTGGTCCGCCATTTTGTAATTTTTTGCAATTTTGACATTTTTTTGATCGTCACGTAATAGAGGCAGGCTTCTAGTTTCTAAATATAATTGTCTTTTTGAATTCGGATTAACCATATGGCCTGGACCTTGTCAACCCGACTAGTATGTTTTTGCCGCAGCGCAAATTTTGACGAAGAGTATACAGGAAACGGATTTATGAATTTGATTGAAAAAAAATTCTTACCCTCCCATATGTACACTATTAACTATACCAAGCAATAAATTGATTTACTTGCGTTGTTTGGTTGAAATAAATTACCGAAAAACCCTTACACTTCGGATCGTTACAGTGGTCTCCCCCCTTAAAACGAATGTAAAGTAGAAATGTTAATTTTTATATTATGTAACAAAATGTTACAAAAACATGTTCCTCCTGTTTACGGTACCTACTCACCCAAAACGAGATATCCTGTGCGCGTGACGCTAAGGCTACATAAGGAAAGCTGGGGTGCCAATCACTGGCATCGAATGATTTTTCGATCCAGCAATTGGAAGCTCGGAACGAACCGTTATATGGAGAAGCTTTCATTTACCGGCTTAAGTGGCCACTTACGAGTCTATAACCCTTTCTTTACCTACATTATTGCTTCGTTAAAGCATCATTTTCCTCTCTGCTGATTTCCGGCGTTGCGGGTCGCCTCCTCGATGTACTCACTCCCGGGGCCCATTCCCGAGAGTTATCCCCGACTGTTCGAGTCCGTACTTAACTCTCCGCCATATAAGACTTCCGGAAGAGCCGTTTGCTCTCGATATGTTGCTCCCCGTTCGGCGGGCACATCGACAAGTTAAAGAGAGAGCCGATCCTCGAGAGTAGTTACGGATAAGTTTGTCGGCGCTTAAGTGGCGCCGAATACGGACCTGTAAGTACAACCTGCTCGTGGCACACACCGTTGCCTGTATACCTATACGCGTACAAGCGCCGTTCAATGCTTGCGGAGCGACGAGCGTTCCGATACGCAGAGAAGCACAGTGGATCCTCTTAAACGGGCTTCCAAATCGGTCGATAATTTTGCCGGTGTAATTGGTCCACCGATGCGTTCGAATTTCAGAAATCCCGTCGCGCCAAAACTTAAAGTGAAACGCCGCCAAAGAGGCAGAGAGTCGACAACGAAGACGCGGTAAACGCTCTCGAAATCGGGGCTAGCCATCGGAATTCTGAAACTGATATTTCCACTGGAATTCCGTGGAGGGACGGAACAAGAGTTCGAGGACTCGGCCGAAACAAATAGTTACAAAACAGCGTGGGGGACAGAAGACAAAGTATTATTCGTGGAGCCGCGTCCACTGGCCTCGTCGTTTTAACCTCATTGCCATTATCTCGAAAAGGGATGGCAGGGAACCGGTCGTACAGAATCCCGGGTTCGCGATAATATTTGCGACACGCGGGCCGGTGCGCAGGAGGCCGCTAAAGCGGATAGGTTAGAGGGAGAGGGCCGAAAAGCGAGTGATTTGGCCCGGTGGGCCCCTTGGGGTGATTAATGTGACCCACTATGCACGCCCGCTATATGGACCGAGCTGGCTCATTTGCATTTGCATCGGCGCGGACCACCGTGTTCTCCGGCCGCGGAGTTCCCTCGGGAACGAACAAGCTTATTGTCGGGGGAGAGCTCCATTCAGCCGCTACCATTTCGACTGCACCTTACCGCCTAGGCCCGGGTATCTCGAAGCGAGAACGATTATCCTCGTGGAACGAGGGATCTCCCCCCTGACGAATGATACAGGCGAATCTAAATCCGCTACTTGCACGCTTACTACCGTATTTAACCCCTTAACTGGCGGCATGCACGTTGGATTTCACGGTTAGCAAGCCCGGCTCGCTAGACCGCGATAAAACGGACGTCTACGAAAGGTGTCGCGCGTAGAAGCAACGACAGGGCCACTCGCAACGTGGGCGTTTATTGGCGACCTGCTTAACACAGTCGACGGTTAGCGAGCCCAATGATCGTGTAATTGCCGCTGAGAAACCGGACGGTTGCCGCTTTACCTGTAACCCACCCCGCGATTCTCGCAGGTGGAGCAAGAGTTTGGAAACGTTTTACCATCCTTTTGTTCGGTATTGACAATGGGGGATCGAACGTTGGGGTCTAACCAGAAAAGACGGCTCTTTTCTTTGGGAAATGTTTGGACGATAAAGGAAGTTCCTTAAAGTCGTGCTAAATTTTTGTTTAAGGGGTGGGTTCTCCTTTGTGGGACCGAAAAAGTAAAAGTAGGTGATAATTGCGAATTTTTCATAAAAAAAAACTGATGAACGGATTTATTTGAAATTTGGCAAGTTGTTTTGTTGTACTTTTAAGTATTATTGCAAATTTTTATGAGGCTATACACAAAAAATGAGATTGTGTAGAGCGTCGATTGCAGTACGTTGAAAAAAAGAAACGGCACGTGCTGGCATTGAAAAAAAGTGTCCTATGGTTTATATAAAATACCAGAAGGAAAAGGGATTCTTAATCTGTATGAACATGACTATCTATGGAACTCGAACAATTCAGAAAAATGAAAATTTGTTAAAATGACAGTCTTTTGAAAAAAAAGTTCAAATTCCGTCCAAAAATCGCAAGGAATTATTCAAATAAAATAAGAACGGTACCAGATATATATAGACATAATCCTAGTTCCACAGATAGCCATGTTCATGCTGGTTAAGAATCCCTTTTCCTTCTTGCATTTCAGATAAACCATAGGACACTTTCTTTCAACGCCAGCACGAGCCATATTTTTTTCAACGTTCTGTAATCGACACTCTACAGACGCACATTTTTTTTTTTTTGATAGCCTCATGAAAAATTGTAATAATACATAAAAGTACACTAAAACAACTTGCCAAATTTCAAATAAATCCGTTCTACAGTTTTTTTTATAAAAAATTCGCAAATATCACGTACTTTTTCGGTCCCACAAAGCAGACCTCCCTCCCTTAATATGACGAGGAGATGTTTTTTGTCCGCCTCCGATTGCTTTGGATTTTGTATATGTTTTAGAGGACTCAAAAAGAAGAAATGTGTGTTTTTATATTTTTCGGTTTTCTGAAACATATCCAAAAGTTAGAGCAATCGGGGGCGGACACCACTCCTTCTTATGAACTTTGAGGGGTGGTATTACCACTAAAATGCAGACGAGCCAAAATAAAAAGATCCCTATTTCTCATTCATCGATCCTCTAAATTAAAAAGCCAACGTATTTGGAGGCTTCCACCTGAAAATCTTATAACTTTGAGGGGCGGTTTAACCCCCTGAATATGAAAACGGGCCGCTATCAAAAAACCTGTACCTATATCTTATTCTTCGATTCTCTACTTTTTCAACTTTCGAATCGGTATCTACCCCAATTTTTAGTCAAGTGCCCTTGTCGTTTCAACTTGTTTTTTAGCATGGTATCAACCAGGCTTGTTCCGGGAGATGGGTTCTCAGAAAAGATGTATAAATTCAAACTCCTCGGAGCTCTACGGGTTGCTGCCCCCATGGAAACCTCGGCCACGATTTAATCGGCGTTCTCACACGTTCCCGTGGCCAGATCCGCGCCGCGGCGAATAAAAGACCGCCGCGGCGATAAGATCGCGTCGCGGAAAAATAGCGAGGCGGTCGCCGCGCCGTTCGAGTGAAATCTTCAAGAGGAACAGTCTTCCCCGTGGATTCGCGCACGCCCACGCGAAGGGGGCACGCGCTCCAATGCAGGTGCGTGGCCACGGGTTCGCGAGGGTTAATGCGCCGGGTAATAATTAAAACGCCATTTCGCGGAGGAGAAAGGCGAGACGAGGCGCGTTTATAAAACCGCTGCCGCGCCTATAACGGGGTTTAGCGAGTGGACCACGATATTATATCATGCGCGCGGCGTGGCTCGTTCCCCATTGGCTGCTGGGACCGCTATGATACAGATAAAATATGCGTGAAGATTTTAATAAACCGCGCGGCTCGGATAATTTATGAATCCTCGGCCGATACTATTCAAGAGTTGCGACAGAACGGCATGTCTCAATTTCGGTAATGTCAAGAGGATCGGACGGTTGCTCGATTGGCGTAAGAAGCGAGATATTTTGCTCACCTCGGGTAGAGGCGGCCATGTCCGGCAGTATTTCAGTTTCTAAATCACCGTGGCTTGAATAATGGCGCCTAGGCTCCGGTGTCCTTGTAGCGCGCCTCCAAGGATGGGCACACATAGTTCCCCCGTACGAAATTCGTCGGGATGATACACGTGCTCGCGTGTACGTAAGTGGCAGTTGCATCAAGCACGCGCATACATTGTAACGAATTATCGCACACCGAGCGGCATCGTAATTAAGAGTTACGCAACGGGTAATTGAGAAACCAGACGCCTTTACAAAGCGCTACCTCGTCGACACGGCGAGGTATCGTATCAAGAAGCTTAATAATAATATGGTTCCGCGATGATCAAACCGCGCGCGTACTCGACAACACCGATGTACATAATTCCCGCGCGAGGAGCCGCGAATCTATTGGCTTGCCCTCCCCATCAAGCATCGATGATCCGAGCCTGACGTAATCGCGTCCCGTACCTGCGCATTTTCCCCCGCGCTCGCGTGAATTTGTTAATTACACCCGCGACTATCGCGCGATTTGTTGCGCAGCTGGGAAAGACGATGACAATACTGACGTTGATATGTACCTAGTTCCTTCGGTTGCGTAGTTTGTGGTGTGACACTCTGCAATTGGTCCCCATCTCCCGGTTATCGCCGACGATCCCTCTCCCCCATTGTATATTAAGCCTCCCTAATAACTCAACGCTTTCCGAGAAACCCTCGAACGCATCAATCACGGTGGAAAAGCGTTTAGAGGCGATGCATCGGCCTCACGAACGGCCGATCCATCTCAATTGGAATTACGCGGGCCCCGTTCCGCCGTTGAAATATAATGTCAGGAGGCGTAATGAAAATGTAGCCGCAACAAAAAGGCCGCGACGACGCTAAACGACCGGGATAATCTCGTCGTGGGTGATAAAGATGCCTGGATTCCACGGTCTAATTACCGGCGATTATTCGCCGGCCTAACGCAACGGCCACGTCCGCCGGGGCGAGACGAGGGGATTGGGGGGTTGGGGTGGTCGGGGGCACGGACGCGTACACGCACGATGAAGAAATAAGCATCGACTCTTAACCGTCCCGGGCAATTATTAATCGCGTCTCGGGCTAATGACGAGCGCACCGCCGCGAAAGGGCCCACGTACGAGAGCGTATGCTAATGAAGCCGAGAGTAGCCGGGCCGGCTCTTTTATTTTTCACGCGGATAATGCAACTTTGGTTGCCGCGGCCAGCATCGAGTGATTAGCATCGGCTCTGATTCGCTTTCACGATGAGGCTATCCCTCACGAAGGCTACCCGGGGATAGAGGTGCAGAGGGGAATATCCCTCAATGTCGCGGTAGCCGATGAAGACCTCACTGGGGGTTGCTGCGAGGAGCCTTGACCGCGCGCTCCGCATAGGTACGTATCTCCATCTCGGTGGAAGCTGAGGCAGACGGTGTCAAAGTACGGTATCCAGGGTAGAGCTCTTACTACCCGACCCGCCGGGCACCCGGGTGTTCAATGAGACCCAAGGGTACCCGTGAGATAACCGACTACCCGGGTACCCGTCGAAAGTCGAAAGTCGACAGATGATCGGCTGTCAAATCGAAATTCTCAACTATCTCATTACACTTCAGTTAGGGGAGAGTTGCCTATATCGTACCAATTACCTAAGACATTTCATATTTGATACTAATTTGAACACAAATGATCTAGCTTGATATTTTAGGCACCTACTATTATATGCTTTACGTTTTGTTCAGAACAAATTAATTTGTTATTAATGTTCTTGTCACAAACTGTAAAAGGTACGATTTAGGCAACCGGTCTCCTAAATCGTACCTGCACTAAAAATAGTATCAATAACAAATAGAGAAGAAAATATTCCACATAAAGTAATGATTATTATACACAGGCCTCAATAACCTATGAATATGATATAAGTACATAACCTATAAAACAAACGAGTTGTCAAATCCTACTTGTACGATTGTAGTGGTGCGTTTTAGGAAACATGATCGATTTATTTATAAATATCAATTTAAACTTTATAATGAATGTAATACATATGTATTTAAAATGAATATAAAATATTCTACAATAAACCCGCTTTTAGAAAGATACCAAATACAAATACAGGACATACCTGATTTTTTAAAATGTATATATAGTACGTACAAAATAGGGTGTAAGCTCAAAAGGTTTTGTTTCTATTTCTTATTTCGCATTTACTTGATATTTTTATTGTCAGATGTCATTTACATTCATTAATTACTGAGAAATTGATGAGGTACGATTTAATTGATCAGTACGATATTGGCAACTCTCCCCTACTGAGGTATCTCATGAACACCCGGGTAATTTTTGTCTATCCGGAGTCTCACCGGGTACCCGGGTACTCGGGCCAAAAGAATAGCTCTAATCCAGGGTGATCAACGCGGGCCAAGTTCATCCTGCATCTTCGACGAACCATTTCGGTGAGATCGATCCACCGCGAGTCCGCGCCGCGATATCTCACGGCTGTCACGCGTCTCTGTACCGAGCGTTCGGCGCGAATCGATCGCCCAAGGATCGTGGCTAATCACGATCGACGGGCTGCTCAGGATCGACAATCGACAATCGACGTGTCTGTTAACGTAATCCAGAACGCTCCGTTGCCCGCAGCCACTAATTAATCGCGGCATTGATCGAGGCATCGTTCCGCGGTGGTTGGCGAGGTTGCGTGCGTCCCGAGAGGCGCGTGAAATTGATTTAAGATCGACGCGGTTGTAAACAGTTACTTTGAACGGCAACGATCGGCGCGCATGGGAGCAGCGGAGCCTCCAAGTGCGCGTGTTTATTGCGAGTATAGCTGGAAACGGCCACCGGCAAAAATGCCACTGCTAATCACGCCCGATCTAATCCTCCTCGCCGCGTCGAAGCAGTAAAATCGGGTGCCGCGCCAGCGGAGCGCGTGAGCGAATACTCATTATCCGCGGCGCAAGTACCACCAGTAAAGTGTACGAAGTAATTCCAGAGTGTGGATACCAGCGGACATGTCAGACGCTATTTTAAGGCGTACCATCCTCGCGGCTCGGCGCTATTTTGCAAACGATGAAATACACCGGCGGGGCGGGGATTACCGCGGGGATAAGCCGCAGAGCGTGTTAAGAAAAAACACCGCGGCCCGAGGGGGTGGTGGGGCGGTGGACCGAAGCGTAATTACGAATAAAAGTTTCAATTAGCTCTCGGGCTAAACGTGGGCATCGCCGCCCGTGATTCATAGGCCATATAACTGTGTGCGCGTAGCCTAGCGTCGTCGTATAAGATCGTCGAAGGATGATGACGACGGTGCGTACTCCTTTCACTTTGTTTTCCCAGATGCCTGGCTAAATATTAACCTGCCGTGACAGAGACGCTTTTCCCGGCTGTCGCGCCTCATGACCATTACCAAACGTTACGGTGCACCGCCTGAATTTTCAGGCGGCTGCGGCTTTCCCCGTTGGATATACATGGTGTGCGCGATGGAAACGTGTATGCGTGGACATAGATTCGGAGGGATGAAGGCGAAAATGGTAGTGCAAGTGGATTTGGAAATCGATCGTCTTTCAGTTTTGAAGTGGAAGTGCTCTTATGGATCTCGACAGGTGTTCGATGCGCTTATTTGGGTCCAGAATGATTGTGATTTTCTACGGTATGTTCCTGGAAATGTCTACCTACTTGCAAGAAAGATGCCCCAGGGAAATGACTACATCACGAGTGTTGATCTATCCGAATCTGCCATAATTACACATGGCTGCGGTTTGAAAACTTCTTCGAATATAAACGTGCGGCTTCTTCAGTACCACCAATTACTTGACCACGCATAAAACGAATGTTTGCTACTTCAGCATTCGAATAAGCGTAAATCATGTTTGAAATATCGCTACGCGAGACCCACGCGCGTAGAAATGTATCTGTTTAATGTAATTGCACAGGTATCCAGTAAAGTCTGGCGACCTTTGTAACCTGACAGAATTAAGCAATAAGCTTAATTGATACGCGCAGAAAACTGACTGACTGCTAATGGAACAGGTGTAACAGAAGCGGCTTACCACCGGAGAACGATTGACTTTCGAGCGCGTTTATCGCGAGGCGAGTTTAGAATTATCCGCCGATGAATTCTTGAACACCCCGTATGTAGCTCTCCCGTAAACTCTTTAACCCCATCGAGTATTACAGTGTAACGCATCCGTGGCCGTTGCCGCGCTTCCACGGCAAATTAAACGGAGAGATACTGCTGTTAAACCTCCCAACGTTGACAAGGCATTCCGTCGTATCTTCGTGTTTTTATCGTTTAAATCGACGCCGTCGTTACCGGGGATATTTTTATCGCGCTTAGAAGGAGTGCCACCTGTTCTCGCGGCTCCGATGGATGCCACGTCGAGGAAAGAAGGTGTAAAAACGGCCGTGAAGCGTTGACGTCCAGGCGATTCTTCGTGTTCTAAGTTACGAGGTGTACGCGGGACCAAACAGCAGAGTTACAGCTGTCCGAAGCTGTTATTAACGTTATTCAATCATCGCTCGAGTTTCCAGCGGAGGGTTCTACGACCTGGTTTCCGACGCGGCCCCGTTCGACGACCACCCGTGCCCGAGAGGTTCCTCCGACGTCCGAGGACCGAGACGAGCTGCACCGCGACGTCGCACCTCGACAATAAGGATTCCTCTCCTTCGGTGCGAATAACTGTGACCACTCGATACTGTTAAACGCCTCTGAAAGGCTGAACCCGACGACAGCCGAGGGGAGGACGGGCAAAAATGGTACTCCAACGATTCTGCGTTGTCATTCCTCGACCACCTAGCTGGGTACTTTTTCGGCCGCTTTCGCTAGTATCGTCGGAGGGATCGCCTCTCGGTGTCAGAATGTGTCGAGATTTATTACTGATTGCATTCTGTACCATTCCTCTCTCTCTCTCCTCGGGTTCGATATTTATCAATATCCCCACGGGTCACGTGTGCCTTCGGGATAGAGGCAGCCTCAACCACTCTGTTCTCCATAATGGACGCTATACGGAATGTTGCCTGTGTATCTCAAGCGTTCGCCTCAGTCGCTATTAAACGGCCGGACACTTTGCACGTCACAAACAGCTCAGTTAAATCTGCCGACTCTGTTGCAATCGGCCAAAATAGTCTTCCCATATCCTCGCCCTCAAAGAATCTCCCCTTTGAATGACGCGAGTTCCCAGCCGCGGCTGGAACGTCGTTCAACCTCGTAGAGACGGTCGCTGTGACGTTAACGAGCGACTGGGCCCGTAATGGGATTACTTTGCGTAAATCACGAAACTGGCCGGAGTCGTCCGGAGCCACTCTGTACGCTTATTACGTGCGCGTTCGACGACTCGGCCCGACGGTGTTGAGATACGTTCGACGTTTAACCCCGGGGTCCCCGCCGCGCTGGAAACCCCCGGCGCATCGATCCCCGAGAGCCGTCCGACCGCGACCAACACTCGGACATTACCTGCAACTCCGAGAATTCTATGTTCCGAGGCGGGCGATGCGAGCGTGCCAGCGTACGAGCCGAACGCCGGGGCCTCGTCTTCTCTAATCGCGACTTTACGAGCACCCTGTATTCCGGCATGCGTGCCTCGCGCACGACCCCGGCCGACCCTGGCCGACCTCTCCCACATTACCTCGTCCACGCACCTCCTAGGACGGAGAAGCCTCCACCGCAGCTCCTCGCGGCTTCCAACGCCGGATTACCCCCCTCGAGACATCTATCGCGCGCACGGCCGCCAAATTAGCTCTCGCTCGTGTTTGTTTCGCGTCGATCGCCTGGACGTCTCGCTTAACGAACGTGCGAGCCGCGTACAGCGCGCCGCGGCGTCGTCGGTTAGGCTTTGAGAGGCAGCCGCGACGGCGGGGCTCGGCGCTGGGGTACGAGATTACACGAGGAGTCCGCGCGAGTATCCTACTTCCCGTGGAAAGCATCCATGGGAATTCTTCCCCCTGGACCGTCTTTAATTAAACTCCTGACACGGTATAGCTCGGAGGAATCCAGCGGACGGATACGAAGCGGCCGGGGTGAAAGTAACGCGAGGTTACCAGACAGCGGAGATTATGCGCCTCTGGTCCTGCGCGGGGACTTTTCCCCGGTCCCTGCGGGCTCGATTAACCCGCGCTTCCCGCTCGTCGACTTCTGCCGAAAAGCCGGCGTCCGCCGAGCAATCTGAGGGTGGATAAGTTGTCCGCGCTGGTTAGCGCGCAGCGCTGTTTAATAACGAAGCGGACGCGCGTGGCGTTCGGTTCCTGAAAGCGGCGGGAACACACGGAGGCGCAGCGCTGGAGGAACGAAAGATTTTCTCGGAAAGCAACCTTTGTATTCGACTTGGGGAACTCGGGGGCCGTTTAATTGGCCGTTCCAACGGTGAGCCGCAAAACACGGCCGCGATGAGCGTCATCAGCGGAGGTGCTCGCGTCCGTAAAAAACCGTTCAACGTCAGTGTGCCGATATTTTATCGTTGTATAATCTGCCGGCCAGCTCCAGGTCCTTCAGAGCGCATAAACGACATCGACCTCGCGCTGACCCGGGTAATTGAAAGAGGTGGCCACGGAGCGACTTACGGTGACCACAAGCAGCTCGCTCGTACGTAGGCGCAGGTGCGCAAGTAGTTACCCGAGCAGATGCGATAACGAGCGTGCGGTTGTGCGTGCATTTTTCCGCCGAATGGGAGAAATTGGACGCGGAGCAGGCTGGTAGCTCTCTACGTAATAAATCATCAGTTTCTTCGACCGCGAGGGAAATTAGGAAGACGATCTGCTCCCGGTAAAATGAGGACGCAGGAAAGAGACCGGGGGTGTTACACTTCTGTGATGTGTAAATTCTTAAATTCCTACAAATACCAATAAAGCGGGCTGTCGATGCTGTGTACCTACTCTAGAATTTATACAGAATTTCTATCGTAGATGCCTAGTAGAGAAGCACCCAATAACGTTCGCGCACCAGGTACGACCAGGACAACAAGGGGACGGCGCTGAAAGTGTAGGCCACACGTAGAGAAAAATAAATTAACGACTTGGCCCTAATTGCACGTTCAGAATTTTACGGCCGACCCTGTCGTACACGTGATCCGTACAAGATTACGAACACACTCGAGACACGCACGGGAAGGGAGGTGGGACTGTAATTACTATAAACGTGTTCCCGTGCGTGATAAAAAATCAGACCGAAATGGTGCCTTTATTAATTACGTATTACTTAATCGCCGGACTGAAAAATGGAGGCATAAAGAATGTAAGCGCATCCTGGTTTCTTTCTGCCGCTGATGAAAGAACCCACGACCCAAAAGAGCCACGTCCACCGAGACGTTGTGCAGGCTCCTACGGCGCGCGACTCGTGCCATGGCCCCGATCGCCCGTACATTTTTGGCCAAACGTTCACTTTTAGAAGCAACTATGGCCCCCCTTTACCGCGGTACCTCCGCGGGATCGTTGTGCAACGATCGCCGTGGACTTTTTTCACCTTGCCGGTTTCGCGCGTCTGCCCGTCAAGTGTCGAAACTTCTGCCCCGAATTAGCCACGATTGTACGCACAGACCAGCGAGTCTACGATGCACAATAGCGACGGCTTCGAGGCTGCTTGATTGAAAAAATAAATAGCGCCTAGCCCGTGCAAACTGTTTGCTCAGCAAATATAAGTAAACGACGCGTGACTATTATATACCCGACGTTGCAAAACGTGTAAACCATCTATCCCTGCCGGCGCGGACCATCCGTGCACTCTTATCTCACCGCGTACGCGCGTCTGTTTATTGCAAAAAAATTATGCTTTTACATTGCCCCTAGTGCCACGTCTTCCCATAAAATGTCGATCCGGCGATTTTATCGTCGCCGATATTTACCAGCGGCTGGATCGACGTTTATAATGCGATGACCTTCGAAAAAATCCTTCGAACTCTGCCACGGATGAGGCAATAAAACGAGTTTCGGGGACGATCGTACGTTTATTTCCGTCACTATGGCAGAGAAAGGATTGTCACGGTGGACACGCGCTTAGGGTCGGGTATTGATGATCTCGTGAACGTCTGACACGCGATCAAGAGGAGAACTGTGACGGTAGGTCTCGATGATTTTAGAAATCGCGTCAGTGCTAACGGACATGCTATCGGTCGGCCGGGATTACTTCAACCGTTTCTCTATTTGTGCACTCGATTTATCTGTCTGCGGATAGGTGGTCCAGGAATGATACTACTAAGTAAAAAGATGTTAAGGACACGATTGCACTGGAGTACCTAGCTGTTATTACATTAGAAAAGTGTTGGGGTGAAACTATACAATACGCTCCATCTGACAAAACGCCCCTCCATTATTTTACGCACACAAACAAGGATGCACCGACGCGATCATCAGATTCGAACGTACCTCAGTCGCCCACAACTGCCGCAATAGAATACGAGCAAATATTACGGATTTTACAAAAATGTACAAGAATTTATATTTTCCGCCTTCAGATAAATTGCGGTGAGTATGTGAGAAATTGAATCTTCTAAGTTACCATTGTTTTTGCGATAAATTCATGCATATATTTCGAAAGTAGACAAACTGATCTCTGTAAATCGTTATTGCCCAAACCTTTTTCCACTACGTTGTTGCTAAATTGAAGCCGGGACGTTTTGTACTCCAGAATTTGCAATATGCCCCAGCAAAGAATTTACCATAAGCCCCACCTCAAAATCATATTGTTCACGAATAACATATTTCTTTTCTTTTTCGTGGATAACAGAAATGTCACGTAAATATGTAAGGAGTAGGTACATTACGTGCATCGTGGTCCGAAACTGAAGCGATAGAGAAGGTTAAGAGTAAATGTACAATCCCCTATGCTATGTAATCCTTGCGGCAGAATAAGTCATATAAGAAAATGTAAATAAAAAACAATGTAATAATTTTATTCAAGATTGTTCTATTTTTGTTAATATCTTTTATAATATATATTCTATAACATTTTGATAAAACTAATAAAAAGTAATTACTTATTTATGTCGGGACGTTTTGTAACACAGTCGTCAGGTAAAACGCCCCACGTAAGGTTCAGGAAAATTATTATTTCCAGTTATTTCCAGTTATGTTTTCTTCAGAATTCCGGGGTAGTTGTGAAGAGTAATGGACATTTAATATGTTTACACAAAAAATTTAAAGAATTATTAAAAAATATTGGTTTTATAGATGTTACTTTAAAAGTGTGGCGTATTGTATAGTTTTACTCTAAGGTGTTACACGGATATTTCGGGGTTAAAAAATCGAAATTTATTTCGATTGTTTATGGTAGCCACAAGTCGTATTTTAAAAAAGATTTCATTGGAAAATTCAGACAATTGCGCTAATGTAGGTAAACGCGCCGCGGCGGACTTTAAAGCCGTTTTTTTTTTTAAACTTTATTTCTCAAGTCGGTGAACATCGTAACTAAAGAACGGATCGATATTTTTTGTTCAAATTTTAACTGAACCTACAAAACACATTTCCCCACAATATGGAACTCGCTCACTAAGATCGCATAGCTTCAACAACATTTAAGACAACATTTATCACAGAATTACTTCAGTGAAATCCTTCAAAGTTGATATTTATTGTATAACTCCGTGAATTTTTATTAAAAATTTCCGACCGAGGTCCACATTGCGAAGAAGAATGTTTTGCAGGTACAGTTACAATTTTAACTAAAAATATTAATCCGTTCCCGACTTATGATGTTCGCCGCTTTAATGCGTGCATTGCGCAGCGCCCACTTTGACGCTTTGTAATTCCTGTAATTTTTTATATTTTTCAGATTTTCTGGTGTTAAAATGCGTGTTATATCCACAATCAAGTATTGTAAAACGTGCAAATGGTATGAATTATTAGTGGTCCTTCAGGCCAACCCAAAAGGAACCGTTCATTTTACCCGTCTAATACCCGTGTACCCCCTTAAGTACTATGAAGGATCCAGGTTCCTCAGACTAGAAGAAACAGGATTCAATAACTCCTGCGATTATATCACTATTCGCGAGGATGTGAGCAAACTCGTGAATCACTGTAATTTTCGGATTACATCGAACTTTAGCCTCCGAAACGAAGAATCATTCTCGCATTAATTATAATCCTCGGCAACGCTGACGCCTACCAACACACGTCCTCTATAAAACGTTTGAAATCCAGCGGACTCTATTATGGAACAGGATGATCGAAAGAAGAAGACAGGGTCGTTGACGAGGTATAATTATCGTAACGATAAAAAGAAAGAGTGGCCACTGAAAAGAACGTGCCTGCGTCAACGTCGACAAAAATGAGACCGTACCGTTAGAAGCGGCACGGGCATTCCACGCGCGATATTACCGCACGGATTACGCTCAATGGTGTTTAGAGGCGCGATGATGTGAAAGTGTACGGTTCGTAAAAAGTAAAAGTAAAGAAATTCCGCCGGGCTCGTCCGGGATTTGAACCCGGGACCTCTCGCACCCGAAGCGAGAATCATACCCCTAGACCAACGAGCCAACTTGTCAGTTTTTTTCCTCAAGCCGACAGTCACCGGCGAATAAACAAACGCAATAATTCCTGTCATCCTCCCTCCATTAGACAACTCACTGTGGCATCCCCTATAATTTGTGTGCACTAACAGTCACAGGATCAACGAAATGGAAGGGCAACATTCATTAAGCTTTGCGAGAGGCGTCGTACGAGATAATTAACCGGTCTCTATACCGTTGTAACGGCGGGAAAACGTGGTTGAACAGTGCCATTGCAAAAAAGGCCCGAAACACGCATTCCAGCGGCTCGTTTCCCTAATCGATCGGCTCGGAACGTATCGGCGCCCCGCGGTTTTTGCCGCAACCTCGTCGAGAATTCCGCGCTACCCTGGGAAGAGGCCCCGATCGGGCCACGGCGAAAGAAAAAGCGTTAATTAGCTCGTTTGAATGGGGGCCGGGGACACCGGTTTCTCGGAGTTGATGCACGTGGCGCCACCTATGGAACAGTCGCTGCATCCTTGATTAGCGGCGCCCCAGCTAGCATCCGCCAGCAACAGGACCCCGAGGCATTCGATCCTCCGGCTGGGGCCAATGTTGCGGAAAGATCGGGAAGAGAAATCACGTTTGATCGCGGCGGCGCGATTGCGGGCGTTTCGAGAGGCTGGTGTTAAAATTTCACGCATTTATATCCCGCTGGACCGGAGGGATCCAACAAATTAGGATCTCCTGGAACTGATCCCTTCCCTGGGGCTGACAGACTTCTTTCTCTGCTAAAGAAACATCCCCGAGGTGAAATGAAGACGAGGGCATAAACTATTCCGAGGAATCGGTGCCGTGTTCGCGATGACGAGCTAACCATTGTTATTCAAGGTAAAGCACGGGAGAAGCACGCTTTCTTCGTGTCCCATGTAGAAGGAATTACGGAAATTTCCTTGCTGCGCGGAGACAAAAGGCGAGCGAAAAAATAATGACCTCGGAACGCCGCGGCCCGTGTGCTGTCTTATTGACGCAGCGTCAGTATTTTGGCCTTTTTTAACGTTTAAACGGCCAACGGTGGATGGCACTTCGCACCCATAAAGATTAGTAGGACGGCCCGTCGTAAAAACACGCGCGGAGGCGCGCAGGGAGGGGGTAGAAATTTTTGAGACAGTTTTTACAATAGATAAGTTTTTACGGTAAGTCGGCGCGCTCGGAAAGGTGCCCCGTACTTTTTAATTAGAACTAAGCTGCCGACCGTAGAGGACCGGGCCTGATTAAGCGGTTCCGACGACCATCATGATCGGTTTACGACAGCCTCGCCCTTTCAAGGACAAAACGCCTCAATAGCGGCAGACCATTGTTCCGGGGATACTTTCACCCTCTGCGCCACGATGGCCACTGTGTCATCTGTGTTCCGAGAAATCCCTCCGCAATATTCCTGGCAATAAGGGTAAAACTTGGGAGCGATTAGGTGGTACCTCGCCGGACGGGCCAGGCCGGGCCCACTAGAGGTAAGCGCGCTGGTACCTCCTGCAGGACTCCCGATTAACCGCTCATCTACCATAAAAAGTGGCTTTACGAGTGTTTTACAAACCGTTTCAACGTCCCCGTTAAGCTCTTTTTTTCGTGCATTACATTTCAAACGGTTTACGATCTGTTTACATTGACTTTCCCCACGAATGAGGGTCCCTAGTAAATGGTTAGGGGCAGCAGGGTTGCATTGTCTTATGGTGGATTATCGCCTGAACGTGAGTTCTCATTCCCGACGTATCACGCCACTAATTACTTCACCTACATTTCGGTGAAAACTCTGATACTCGAGGTGTATTATCTTCTACTGCCACCCTCTTTCAAGGAGAGGGGGCTAAGGGAGAGCATACGAGTTTCGTAAAAGTAAAACGGAATAAATGAAAGGCAACGAGGAATGCTCGAGCATGCCTTCATATATCACCAACACGATCCCCAAAGCCCTTATCGATCATTAAGATCTCTATGATCTACGAGTCGCCGCGGTTGGATCTTCAAGGACACGTAGCGAGAATTGTGCTACTCCGCACAAGTGCGGGGTATTTCTTTAAACTAATTTTAGCACTGACCGGTGCTATGAGTAATACGAGTCCTGTGCTTTGTATCGTGATTAGAAGAAAAAAATTTCACCAGAGGCGATTTCAGGATGCAAGGTTAGTCTGCAACTAAAATTATTCTCTTTCTTACGTCGAAGAGGCGCGAAGCAACGAAAATGATTCTCAACAACGTGTCACTGTAAAAAAAAACCTGCTCAGTATGGTTCAGATTCCTCAGCCACCGAACAATCCCATCTGAAATAGGCCTGGGACTATTTGTCGAATTTTTCGGTACCTACTCGAATATTCGAATACTTCAGTTGCTTAATTATTTGACCAATATAATTCGAATATCCAAGTATTCGAATACTGATGTATTCGAATAGTACGGTGTAAATTATAAATCAAGTTCTTTAGGTTCATTTATCAGGATGAAATCTTGTAAGCTAATTTTAACCCACTTCACACCATACTATTCGAATATATCAGTATTCAGTATTCGAATAGTATTCGAATAGTAACATTTGAAAACTCAAATATTCGAAGTTGATTCGTAGCTTTCGAATATTTGTAAAATACTCGAACATTTTATTTTCGAATAATTATTCAAATAGTCCCAGCCCTAATCTGAAACAGTCTTACACGACCGATTCAATGATTTAAATCCACCGTCATCGAGAAGCACCTTGGTGCTGGACGCTGCGAGAGTGCTAGCGACGATCCCCAGCTATCCGTTGCTGCGGGAGGGGAAAGAGTGCGAGAGGAGAGGTCCTGGGTAGCGCAGGATCGTTATCGATACCGTCAGCTTCGGAGAGGAAGCCTGCGTCTCGCAGGTCCACGAGATCAGAGAGGGTAGGAGGTCCGGGCGAAGGAGGAGGAGGAGAGGAGGGGAGGGAGGGGAGAGGGTAGCGCGGTGAGGCCCCTCCCTTGTGCCCCCTCCCCGCGGCCCGAGAGGATCTCCCCGGTCGTCCGGCATGACCCCCCACCAAAGGTACGAGAGGACCCGCGGCCCACCTGTGCCGCGGATGGACCCTGCACGCTTCTCCGCTGATCCGACGCACAGTGTGCCCATAAGGCCCATTCGAAGTATACTTACGAGAGCGCACGAGCCTAGCCTGGCTAGGGAACGAGCGAGCGAACGAGCGAGCGGGCCCGACCGATCGGGCGAACCAAGTGGGACCGCAGAAAATAATCGGAGGTGGGGGCTGATTCAAGAATCGACGTGGACACCCTCGCCTTCCAAAGTCATTCACCTAACGGTCATCGTCGCGTCAAGAATCTTCTTCTTGTTCTTCTTCTTCTGCCCGCTTCTTCTTCCGTTATCCGGTCGGACCGAACCATACGTTTCCCTTCTCCTCTTTTTTTTTTTCTCGCGACGTTGCCCATCGCGGAGGACGTTTATCGGGGCATTGCCGAATAGAAGGGTGGAGCTGTTTTTTATTTTGACAACTGTCAAGCACGCTCCGGTGACGCCTGAAGGCCGAGAACATACGCCAAGTGTACGCAGATCGAGGACTGTCAGGCTAAGGAACACTGCTCGCCCACCGATGTGACAGTTTCTCTCCACGGATTTTGCGGACGAAACAGTGAAGACGTTCGCGTCTGGTGCCGAGAGGATTTCGCCGCTTCGAGGACAGAGTGAATTTCAGTCAGTGTACCGAACCGTTGGATCCCCTGTGCAGACATTCCTGTGAATTCGCGGCACCCGACGGTTCGGTGACTGGGATCGAGTGACCAGTGTCGCGAATCGATTCGCAACAGTTCGCAATACGTTATGGTGGCACAGTGCTGGATGGTGTGTTACTTTTGACAAAGAGGCCCAGCAACCGATCCTGCCGTTGATGACTCCTCTGCAGCATTAGATCACCGTCGCATTCAAGGTACGAGAAGCTTCTTGTTTACGAGAGACAGTCAAATCAGACTCGCAGAAATTACGACCATCCATATTCCCCGTTTTATCGCGACTCGATCGCGGATTTCCCCATCGTGACTAATTCAAAACGTATCGCGCTGTCGGTCGACGTTAATGGCACCGTATACTGTGCCATAATGCCTTAATGTGTCGTGGAACGTTCGTTTCGTCGAATAAGTAGACTCGTACCGCGCACTGCTACGAGCACGGGCAGAAGAGCCGAAGGACACTCGACGTTTCGTAATTTCAGCGCGTGTGGCTGACCGATTTCTTTGTGTTTGATCGTGACACGGAGTGAAAAGCGTCACGGTTCGACCAGATCCCAACGATAAAGGCCGTGTCGCGAGCATGGGAACTCGCGCACGATAACGCTGCCTCTATTATGAACCTTCGGGCGCCGCGATTAGGATAATTATTTGATTCATTAGGCGTCGCTGATCTCGACGATACCGGGCACGAAGCATTCCCAGAGCGGCGCGAATCTCGTTTGAAATCGACACACAATGCGCTTTTTAAATCAAGATCGTTCAACTTTCAATCGTAATGCACGCGGCTGTGCTTGGACATCGGTATTGCAATAGCTATTTATAACGCGAAATGCGCGTAAATAGATCGGCTCGTGGAAAAACCGTCGCGCTCCCATTCGAGAGCGTATTTGACGCACGTTCCAATAGCGCGCCGCTCGTTGCGCGATACGTTAGATACGAATCTGAACGGGCCTGGGTATCGAACAGCGATAGAATAATAGCATCGGAAACAAACGGTCCACGTTGCATCGCGCGAAGGCCGATCGGCGGAGCGCGCGTTGCGGAACGCCGCGCTGTTTCGTTTCGAAACACCGGAAGTGCCTCTCTGCAAACTGGATCGCGCTGCTTTGCCGAAGATGAGGCACGGGGACGCGAAATTTCAACTCGCTAGGCGGTCGTTCAAACGCCAATTCTCCTTACCGATTCCGTGTAGATTTAAGTCCACCGAAGTCCGTATTTTTACATTTCAATCTTTAAATAACGAAAAAATAGAATTGAACGTGAAAAACCGGATGAGAACAGCAACGAACGCGAAGTGTCCCAAAAAGATAATTGCAGCTCACAAGGGGCAGTAAAAAAGTGACCTGCCCCATGACCCACTCGGTTGGGCAAGCTTCGACGCTTTAGTGCTCCGGGGAAAATAGAGCCCGAGCCATTTTTCACTAATAAAAAGCCGAATAACGGTCAAGCCTCCACGAAAAACAGGCCCGAACCTTTTTTTACAATTCCCCCTCCCTCCCCCCTCCCGCCTCGCTGGCTTAAAAATCTGAGGGAGGAAGCATAAACGCGACCGGCGGAGGGTCGTCGAGTAGTACGTTTTAAACCGGGCGCGTACACAGTCGTAAAGCTTAATCCTGGATCGTGGCTGCGTAAACGGAACTACGCTCGTTTCCGTAGGCGTGAGTCGTCGAGAAAACGGGAAATTCTACGCCCGTCGTCCGGCCTCTCTGTGCCGCGGCGACGAAAGTAACGAGGCGTCGGTCATTTAAAATAGTTCCGCGCTAAAACAACGGGTACGACTTTCACGCGCATGTAAATGAAGAAAAAATCCGCTAATTCGAGGGACGGCTCATCTAAACGCGTCTGGCGTCGCTCGTAAAAGGGGTACCGCGCTTTCCGTAGGATCGTCGGCCAGATCGGCGCGCCGTTCTTTTTCCCTCGTAGCGGAAGATCGCAGAGATGCGAGTGTCTTTATCGGAGAAGGTCAGCTCTAGAAAGGAGGACAATCACCGAGCGGCAGGCGCAGGAACTCGGGATTGATCCCTTTGAAACGATCAAGCGTGCTGGCGGTTGCACCTTCGGTCCCGTCCACTGTCTTTTCCCTGGAATCACCGATGATCGCCGGTGTATCGGCCGAGCGGTAGAGTCGATCGCGCCGAGAGTTACGAGCGGCAGGAGTCGTTACGATTCTCACGGCTCGATCGACTAGCGCAACAATTGCGGCTCGAGGCCCTAATGATCTTGACGATCATCGCCGCCGGGACCGGGCCTCGACCTTCCCTCCGAGTAATCGCACGAAAATGTATCGATAAGTGCTCGTTATACGTCGACTTTCCCCGTGGTAGCGTCTGGAATTTAGGCATTCCCAGCGGAGACTGAACTTTCTCCATAACTACGAAGGATGCTTCACTCGAGCCGCGTTTATTAAATCCCCGTCCCAACGACTCGATGATCATTAGCGGAGGGAGAAGCAACGATTTCGTTAAGTAACACCTAAACGCGCCTCCATCCACGCAAATGCGAGCCACGCTTAATTAATCAAGCGTTTTATTGTGGCCGCGGAGAGGCCATAATTAAAAGTCATCCGCCGCAGGAACATTAAATCATCTATCATTCTTTTCGCGTCGCGGGGATTCTATTAAGCCCGTAAACACGGTATCACCGGCCCCGTGCACGCGTTGCGACACGCGAGCGTAACAATATGGCTTAAACGTTGCAACCGCATCGACGTGAAACGCTCGAGTATGCAGGCACCCCTTGAATGGCTCACCGGATGCACACCTGCAATCAGTGCAGGTTGCGATACCTCTGGCGCACCGTGAAGCGCTGCTCTCGTACTATCCTCGCTATCGATACGCCGGCATCTATCGGTAATTAATAGTATACAGAACAATCCTTCTGCCGAGAGCCGAGCCCTGCGCAGACAGAAGAGTGGATGCGCCCCTCTTAAAATATCAACCATGCCTGCCGGCTATATTTAACGAGAATACCATCGTCATTTAAATTCAATTAACAGTCGGCGCTCTCCCCGTCCCTGATTCCGCGCCTGTTCCCCTCTCGATTTCGCGAGGGCAGCCGTCGAGGTCCAGCAAGCAAACCGCGACGATTGCCCAAGATCGCGGATACGCCAGTTTTTCCTGCCGATTCGAAAAATGCTCTGTAGCAACGCTCGGCCGGCACGATCCCGCGAAGAGATCGTTCCTCTCCCCCTCGGTGGACGAAATCACGCCGGTGAAACGGTGCCTTGCCACCGGACCGATTCGCCGGGCGATGAGCGGTGTACCGTGTGTAGGGTGACTGTACCTAATATCGCCAGGCAACAGTTAAATCACTGGCAATTGAATAATAATTGATATTTTTGCACGCAGTTCGTTTCACAGTAAAGAGAAATTATTCATCTTTCATGTAGCACAAAGTTAGAATCGTTGAAACCTACAAATTTTTAATTAGGACTCGAAAAACGTGAGACATGCAAAAATTGGGTCCTGAAAAAAGTGTACCTAATATCGCCAACTCAAGAAATATTGATTAATATGAGTTTTTAAAGTCATTTTCACGTGTGCTTTTATTATTTCTTGCTCTGTAAATGTATTTTTATGCATCTTCGATTTCATTTTTATTAAAAACATATAGAAATTTAAAATATTTTATTTTCTACGTTCCGATGTACATATTGGATAAATGAAGTTTATTTCGGTCGCTCGGCACATTTCATAACCCCACCTGATAGAAACATTACATCCAAACCGGTAGGCAGTATTGAGAACACCCATTCTGCTAAAAGAAAAATAGTATTTTCATTACGGAAAATATTTGAATCGATTTCATTCCTTAAGTACATCATTAATTAGGTATTTCTAGTAGACATTCTTGCATTCACGGAATTATTAGACTTACCTTCTCCGAATATAATGTAAAATTGTGGCAGTCCAATCAATTTTTACACTATTAAAATTCACTAAAATACTTCTCTTTCTGTAATTGTTGATCACATGATGCTGCAAATATAGTATGCCTTCTTACATATGTGTAGATACTAATTCAGTACATAACCGATAAATTTTAAACCTTACTTTGCCAGGTATAGCGGGTGACGATATTAGGAACAGTGTCGTTATTAAGTACAGTCACCCTACCCGTCCACCGGGGTCGATATGAAAGTCGGGCCGCGATGCAGGAAGCCAAAGTGACGGGCGAACGGGGGGAAAAAAAAGCATCGAACGCGGAATTAAAGGTATGCGTAGGCACGTCGAGGCGTCGAGCGTCCGCGAATGAGAAGAGTCAACGACTGTGGGGTGTAGGTCAGGAAAGAGAGACTCCGTTGATCAAACAATCGATGTCTCTTCCATTAGCTGAGATTTACTTTCCCATTTAGCGACAGTCTGTCATGTATGAAAGTCGCCGCAGGTGACACCGGCCCCGCGTGCCCTCGGGCTACGTATGTGGGTCACCACTATTGTCCCATATTACCCGGGCCTCGTTAGGATTCAGTGTGCAGAGGCGGTCGTGAAAACTGTATCGGGACGTGGTTCCGTCGAGCGCGAGCGAAAAATCGTTCGGAGCGTGGAGGAAGCGGTGGCCGTTTGAATCTCGGGAGCCGTGGGGCCGCTCGAAGCGTTATGCAAATGGCCGGGCTGCGGTGGCAGAAACGACACAAAGTAAGGAATAAAGACCGGCGAGGTGTGAAAACGAGACTGACGGGGGCTCGCGATCCGTTTCGTGGACGGGCGGCCGAAGAAGGCGAAAGGTATCGCGCGGAAGAAGGGAGGGACAGAGAGGGAGAGACAGAGAAGCGAGGAGGCAAGTGCCGCCGAGGGTTTTCCGCTCGTTGAACGTAACACGCACCGCTTTGCCACGATCCAGCGATTCGCGCGTACCGCGCAAACCGGCGGATTGCGCAACGAGCCTTCTTCTCTTTCTCAATCGTGCTCGATCGGTTGTGGGCGCGCGATAAGGCTCGCATTGCGATTTCGTCGGACGCCAGGAATATACGAGGTTGCGCGACCGACCGAGGGTGACATCGATTTTCTTCTCCCTCGGTTTCGTCACCCACCGGGACGGAAGCACCGCGATCGCCGGTGCGGGAGACGGTGCCACGCCATCGATCGTAGATAAACACCCGTATCGCGAAACCCTTAGTATCGCGTGGAGCAAAGTCAAAGAACGCCGTTATTTTCTGTTGCAGATGAATCAACAGTGCAAGGTGTGCGGCGAGCCCGCGGCCGGCTTCCATTTCGGCGCCTTCACCTGCGAGGGCTGCAAGGTGAGTCCACTTTCTGCAATCTAATAACCGATACCCTCCATTTCCTTGGGAACTCAACAACCGATCCGATTAAAGTGGCCAAACAAGCTGCCCGTTGTAATGGGCTTCTGTAATTGATTTGCATCTTTCGATCGCGGTGATCCTTTCGAAGCCGCCGCTGCGAGAGGAGATCGAGCAGCGTGACGATCGCGAACGGGAGGGAGAAAAAGTACAGCACCGCCAATTGGGAGCAAAGAACCTCGTTCCTGAAATTTTCCTCTCCGTTTCTTCTTTTTTCTGCGAGCTAGCGGCGGCGATCTTTCCCGCGGTTTCGTAAAACTGAGAAACACTGATCGCTTTCACGAATTGCTTCGTGGCCGAGGTTAAACGTTTGACTAGGCATGCGTGTCAACCGGGCCCCCGAATCTAACCGCGCTTTGGTTCAACCACCGAATGGTTATTGTGCAAAAGATCATCAGGTTTACGGTTTCAAATGGATGCAACTTTGAGGAGACTTTTTTATGGCTCTAGATAGCATCTGTTAGAAAGAATGTACCGATCGATCCCTCTCGCTCTGACGACGTTAATCTTAGGATAAGACGCGATATCTTGTTATCTCGGTAGACGAATCCTCTTTAGAATCACTCCAAAAAGTCCCGTGTCACAAACACTGCTACGTATCGAAACCACCTACAATCGCGTGTCGAATTCGCGCTACTCTATTCCGAGTCTCGTGCACGGGCCG
This sequence comes from Andrena flavipes, assembly GCA_963971345.1. Lineage (NCBI taxonomy): Eukaryota > Metazoa > Arthropoda > Insecta > Hymenoptera > Andrenidae > Andrena > Andrena flavipes. The sequence continues at coordinate 47,713,918 of OZ020480.1, forward strand.
CGCGAGTCGAGCGTAAAAGCAAACGACGCCACGGTGGAGAACACAGAGGGGGGCAGGAAGGGACCGACGGTGGGACGGAGGGGGAGCTGACATGCTACGGTGGGCCTGAAAACGAAAATAACGAAACGAAACAATGTCGAGGTGACGTAACCGTGAACTAGGGCGGAAACAATTGTGGCAGACAAGTGCGAAGCTCCGGAAGCACCGGCTCGAAGCGATCCGAGATCGCGAATTGACGAAACGTGCACGTGCTCGCGCGGCCACAATGTCTTCGCGTAGATCTGTCTCACGATTGCAGTGGCAAAAGGTGAAACCTGAAGAGCGCGCGACCGGGGTCCTTGGCGCGGTGCCGATACCAGGTCGGACCGAGCGACTCACGGTTTACAGGGGCCGCGTAAAAAGCAGAAAACCAAGTGGAAACGATACAATGGTTCATTATCGCTCCCATTGAGAACTAATTTCAACTGGACGCCGTTTTTTTCCCTGTTCTGTTTCCCTCCCCTCCGTCGCCGGGACGTGAGTCAGAGATACGCGCGTTTCTTACGCCAAGAAAGTTCAACGATGGCGTAATTAGCCGGTCTATTTAGCGGCGGGTCAGCGTGGTTTTCGAAAGGAAACCGTAACAATCGCTGGAAGGTTCGACGATGAAAAGGCGACCGAGCGGAGTTTCGAAGTGGAGTCGCGTTTGCATAATCCCAGTGTGTGCCGTCGCGATGGGAGAGGGGACACGGGGGCGGAGGGACCGGGCACGTAATAACGGTAGCATTTTCTCGATTGTGTCATCGCTCCTGAAGCGTCGCGCGTATTCCCGTGGCCCGTCCTCCTTGTCCTCTTTGCACTGCTCGACGAGGGGCGACGTTGAAGACGGCGCGCGCTCAGACACGACTGAACGACGCCGCCGTGGACGACGACGAAAATCACCGCCGGTGTGCCAGGCGGCGAGGAGGGCAAGTGGAACAGCGCGGCCGGGTCTCGGGGGCCCGCGCATCGGGACCACTGGGCCGCAGGAAGAGCTCGTTTTCGGAACAAACGAACCAGAAACGATTAATAATATAGCGTGCGTACGGGCAGAAAAAGCGAAAGTGGACGGTGCCGCGCGTACATACGTCGGCCGTCGTGTCTCTTTAAAGGCTGATCATTACCGCGAAGGGCGAAATTTTCCAGCTGTCGTTGCACAGGAAGTCGTAGGTGTCTCGGAGCGATACGCGGTGAGTTTAAATGCATAGTTGGGGCACGAGGCTGATTCGATGCCTGTCATAAAGAACGAGGTCTTAAATTGTACGCGCGTTTCGTAAGACGCGTGTCTGATTGTTGGTTTTTCGTTGCCGATTGCGAGACCGCGATGGATTTAGAATAACACGGCGGGGCAGTGGTGGCTGTAGGAGCGGGAGGCATTTTTTTTCTTGTCGACGGATAACGTCGAATCGAAGCAGAACACATCAACGCGGGTAGACACGGTTAAGTAAGCCGAAAAAGAAATGTTACGAGAATGCATGCGAATGAAAGGGGGACCCGGCGCTCTCCCGGCTCCGACACGAAAGCCAAGCGATGTTGGAATCGCGGAATTGCACCATTTGGGCAATTAGCACGAGCACAGTAGGCCGCACGCGCCTACGCCGCTTGTTTCCCCGCTCGTACAACATGAATGGGACAACGAGAGCACGGCTGTTACGAACTAACGACTTTGCCGTACTCATTACCAGCGTTACACTCGCTGTTGCGCTCGCGGCACATCTTTCGGTAAATCTTCGGGACCTCGATTTACATTTAAAGGGCGCTCTTCCTTTGTAACGCTCACCCGCCCGGTTTAATTCGCTTCGTTAGCGCGACCGAGATGAATAATAATCTCTTTGTCCCCGATACATTATCGCATTAATGATAACGAAAGGTCCTCTCTGTTTGTTCCAGTCGTTCTTCGGTAGGTCCTACAACAACCTGAGCAGCATCTCCGAGTGTAAGAATGGCGGGGAATGCGTGATCAATAAGAAGAATCGAACAGCCTGCAAGGCGTGCCGTCTGAGGAAATGCCTACTGGTGGGCATGTCGAAGTCTGGCTCGAGGTACGGACGCAGATCTAACTGGTTCAAGATCCACTGTCTGATGCAAGAGCAGCAGCAGCAGCAGCAGCAACAGCAGCATCACTACCAGCAGACCCTCCCCAGTCAGCAGCTGACGCAGCAGCAACGGAAACCGATCAGCCCACCTATCGGCATCCACGCTGGCCAGCGGAAGGACGACGTGCTGATGTTGGGCTTGGACGACTACAAGAATTCGACGTCGCCCAGCATCAGCTCCCCGGAATCGCACAACAGCGACAGTTCCGTGGAGATATCGGAGCGACGGGCCGCGTTCTCCGGGCACCCGGGCTTCAGACCCCTGCACTCGCACCTGCAGCCCTCCGTGGCTGAGCTGTCGGCTCTCAGCAAGGAAATGATGAGCCTACCCCTTGGCTTCCACCTCGGTGGCATGTCCCTGCTGCCACCCGCGTTCCTACCACCCCCGAGCCTCACCATGTTCTCGCCCTATCACCTGTACGCCACTTCTCACGGGGCTTCCCACCCGCTGGTGCCCAATCACCCGTCCACCATCCTTCGACACTCGCCAGTGATCGATGACGCGACCGGCGCGATCCCCGCCACGAACACCACCACCGCCACGACAACCATCGGCGTGGACCACAAGGACTCTTGCGGGAATAACAATAACAACAACAACGACAGATACGCGCACAATCATAACATGGAGCCGTCGAGGCAGAATTCCTCCCCGCACGCGGAGGTTGGAAGGGCGTACAACAAGCGATATTACTTGGACGCGGTGTTGAAGAGTCAGCGAACACAGGTGGGGGGTTCGCCACTGTCTGCGAAGGCTCGCTCGGAGGACGGTTCTCCGCTGTGCAGCCCGGGACCGGAAGCGGACTGCCTGCCACCCCAGGATAACCCTATGGACCTGTCTATGAAGTCCGCGAGCACTCCAGCGAGAGACGAGACCGAGGACGATGAAATCGACATGGAGAGCGGGAGCGATCGAGACAGTCCTCCGCTGAAAAGGCCAGCGCCTATAGACCTGACGACGAGGTCCTAGAGGGGAGGAAACTATCGACTGGTATTTCTCGTTAGGCCGCGAGGCAGTGCAAGGAGAAGTCGAACGAACTCGCGCGAGCGTTTTGTTTACACAGAGGCGGCGCTGATGAATTTCTGGCGTGGAAAGCGGTCGCCGGAGTAACCTGCTCCGCCAAATACGGCGCGTGAGAAAGGGATACGTGATATCCTAATCAATTACGCCCCCCCTCGCCCCCTGCCTTTACCAATCATCGAGCGTCAGCCAGGAAGGCGCTCAGCGGGCGCTCGATAGTCGGCCAAGATTCCCAGAACCGCGCGTTATCGTTAATTGCATTCTTGCCCCGAGCAGGAATTACCGGATCGGGCCGATCGCTCGCGCAGAGACAAATCATTCGCGCCGAATCGTTAAACGCGCGCGCGCGCTGCCCCGCGTAAATACCCGCGGCCGCTTGGAAGAATGAAGGATTAACGTCTCAATTCCGGGTAATCACGGCGAGGATCGCGAGTCGCCGATCGATGGCTGGTTACGCAAAAGCCAATCGACTTTAACGAGAGTCCTCCGCTTTAATTAACGAGCGCGCCAGCTCGCGGTGATCGTGGCCAGGGACGGCGGGGGGAGGGGGAGAGAAAGAGAGAGAGAGAGAGAGAGACAGATCAAGAGAGCGAGCCGATCCGCGTTCGCGGAAGCGGGAGAGCGACGGCGAGATGCAACCGGCGGTGCATCGGTTGATAAACACGTCAAACTGCGGGGTGCACGTGTTCGGAGCGTGCGTTACAAACCGGCGTACACGTGTAGAACGTTGCCAACCGCTTTATCTTACAAGCGTTCGACGCCTGCCAATGTAAACGCCTCCGTCGCCGCCGCTCTGCCGCCTCTTCTCTGCTTTTGTCCCGCGCCTATTTGCTCTCCCGCCGAAGTAGTCTCCCCCCCTGGAGGAGAGGGTCGCGACCGTCGGCCGGGATCCATAACCGATCCCGCGAACACCGGGAGCACGGGGATTTCGGTGAAACTCTCGTGGCCCTCCGCGCCACGGTCCACGGGCCTTCCTTGAGAAACCAACGCGCGGACGAAACTTTTGCGGTCTTTCCTGGACCGCGAGGCCGAGCCTAGCCTCGTCGAACACCGATATGCTTTTAGCGCGAGGCTCCCGCCGATCGGCGCTTTCGACATCCCGAACGCCCAGGACCAGCCAGATCACGAGATACGGGAGCTGAAGATTTCCCAGAGGATCTTCGGAGAGTGTCCATGACAATTTCAAAACAACGAACAACGCCTTATCTATTTAACGTCCAATGGAACATCCACGAGATTAGAGATTATACAATGTTCTACGATAAAATGTATATATTGTTTGTAAATAGAGGCTGGGAGCGACGGTATTTCTCTAAGCTTTTGTCTGTCGAAACGCGATTCTGGTTCTCGGGCAGAGCGAACTTTGCAACGAACAGATATTGGTAACGATTTTTATATACATTTATGCTTTGTTAGGTACTTGTTATCGTGGATCACCGAGGTAGTCATTAAAAGGCCAGTATTTTACTTTGCGGTTAAACCGTTGTTGATCGTGTTTAGATATCCGACTTCGGACACGTGCAATTCTAGATCTGTTCTATTTAATTAATTCCCACTTGCGTGTGGGCATAGTATATCCGGGGCGCTTCATTTGTAACGAAGCGGCTCGATTAGAGAGTAGAGCGGGGACGAAAGTGTAAATATTAAATAAATAGGCAAGGTTTGCGGGAACGGGACCCGGGCCAGTAAGTACTTACTTGTACATAGCCACTAGGTGGTAGCGATTAATGGATCACACCGTTCGAGATAATTATTAGGACCCCTGAGGCGAATGAAAATGAAGAAAGAAACTTTACAGGGAATGTTACGCTTTCAAAGTATCGGTTACCAATGCACAACTAGGCGATCCTCTAATTATTTCGAACCGCGCGCTTTGTGATTTTAAACGATTATGTAAATCGATCGATCGCGATGTTACGGATAGAAATATTTTACGATATAATTAATATAATTCACGGCGTGCACGTTACTGAAACTATGCTTCAGACTGATATAACAATTATAAAGCCATGCTATTTCACAAGTAAAGTACAAATCCATCAATCCCTGGGCCCTTTACATGTAAATAGTCATTCACTCGAAAGATATCCAAAACTCACGTTTCGCTGTGTCGCTGGTGCTGGCGTCCAGGCTGACCGAGGAATCGATGTCGATTGGACTCCATGTGAACACCACTCAAAAATTGCGAGAACCTGTAAAAAACATCGATGGTTGAATAATTGTAGAATTAGGAATTTATTATAGTTACAGAAGCCACTCACTGCCACATTAAATTAACGCGCGGAACTAGGGCAACCTTTGTCGACAATACATTTGTACAAAAAATGCAACGATAACATTAACGAGAAAATTGAAGAGTTGTTATAAAAACATACGATTAAGTAGGAATTCGTCAAATATATTACTGAAAAGAACGACTTCCAATTTTGTTACACTTCGAACCATGTACATACATACCCGATGAACTTCGATCACGTTACACTGAACGTTCAATGACAATTGAAGAATAAAGATTTTACTTTTGATAAAAAGTCGCAATACTAACACGTAATTGCAATAATTTCTATGCGCGAACGACTCTTCGTAAGCTTTCGCGAAGAGTACGCGAGTAAAAGAACGCGAGACAATCTAACCTTAACTGACGAAACGTTGAGGAAGGATACATACATATATATGAGGTGTGTCAGAGAGAGAGAGAGAAAGATGGCCGTGTCGTCCCGCGGGGTTTGCTCACGAATATCTATATTCACGGAGCATAAATACTCGGTTCCCGAGAGCGCGTATAAGCAGGCAGACTTCGCGAGATATAAGTATCAACGGTTCACGCTCAAGTATCAATTACTCTATCTGAAACGTACTTCTACCGTGTCGCGAGCTCTGAATCCCGGACGGAACGAGTCTTCGTACATTACGAGGGAGAAAAATGCACTCGTTCGTCCACTGGACAGTGTACGAGACTTTTCGCAACATCTCTGCACGAGAATCGCAAATATTACGTGTAACTAGCGAGCATAAGTCAACATTCTAAGTCCTTACGCAACTCGCCTACAAAAACGACTTCTAACAAACACTTAATATTGCGAATAATTCGTAACGTAACGTAACACACCGCGCCAAGATACACTTCGGAAACTAACTAACAGGACCGCGGAACACGAACCGGCAGTTGTGATAAATGGAACGTCCCAAATTGGAGCGGCAGTTGGAACGTTTGCAAGAATATTGAAAATGCGTTCAATATAACGTTTAATTGAGAATTCAAAATCTCAATTATTTACTTATCTCGTCACTCTAATCGAAGTGAAAAATTTATTTCTGTTTTATTCAACTCGATTACCTCTCGCGGTTCAGGAATTGTGTTTATTACTGTTACCGTTAGATGGTCAGTTGGACAGCGTGAACCAGTGGCGGGCAGTTGCTCCTGAATTATCGAAAACGTCGCGTCGTGAATTTGTATCTCGTTTCGAATTTTAATCGCGTTAAGGTTTAATTAGCACTAAAAGTGTGTCGAACGAAGTGCTATTATCCATTGAGTTACGATAACAGTGTATTTCAGCGGGAAATATTCTGAAAACAGAAGTATCGAATAAGATTGTCTAAGCCGGTGGATGGGGCCTGCAGTGGACCAGCAGAAAATGGAGGAGAAAGGTATGAAACGAACATTCTATTTAAAAAGATGTTGCTATATAATTTGTCGAACCACTGTTCGTAAAGATTCCACGTGTTGGTTAACTAATTAGCATACGAAGGATGAATTGTCACATATTCTTAGGACTGAGCAAGATTGAAATGTTAGCCTATAATAAATAGAACAGGCACGATGTTACTTATCGTATGTACTTACGTGCATCCGTGTCATCGGCGCGTTTGATGGTCTAATGCGTATTCAGTAGTTCGCATTTTTCCGTGTATTTTCACATTTCACGTTTACTTTCGAACGCGCCGCTGTAATACAGATTAGATTTCGAATGTATCCGTTCACATAGTAATTTAACGCGCGGTTTAACGAGCTTCTTGGGAATCGGCCTGTGCACCGAAGCGTATCGGGCATTCGTTATGCGGGACACGAATGATTGCTTGGCATGCTTTAATTCCGTCTAGTGCCAAAGTCCTTAATTGCAAGCTAATTTCGGTCGATTTCGATCGGCTACTTGTTGACGCGTGAAATTTATACACATACATTAACAGTTTCGTTGCGCGACAGAAATTTGAACAGTTGGAAAAGTCTCATTCTTTATTTTCAGTACGAACAGTATACAAAATTACAGTTTTGTTAAATATACTCTGTGCACATTTAAAATTCATTCAACTGTGAACCAAACAACAAATTGCACTCTCGCGCCTTAATCTATAATAATACATTTCTAATTTATGATGCATTCGCAATGTTACATGACATTATTTTGAACCACATATATACAAGCTTATGCAATAAAAGATATTTATGTACCGTTAATGAGCGGATTTGGAGACCGGATGGCTAGGAGTAAAAACTTCGTAATCTACTACCGAAAAGTGGTAGCCTCCCATGAGTACGGTGTTGGAGGCATGCTCGCCATCGTAGCTATGTGGAAGATTGCTATAACTCTCCGTATTCACATTGCAATTGTTAGAAATGAGTAAATCCGCTCCTGCCCCGAAAATCGGACCAATGCTGCAATGGTATAAGAGAATTAAAGTAGTTGTTCACAATTATCCGTAGATTTGGTAACGAAGCTGAACTTACTCCGGGTGATAGCAGATTGCGAATGGCTTCTTCACAATGTCGTACTTTGTCGGTGGTACATCTTGATTGTTCGTTAGGGTAAATAGGAAAGCTTTCTCTGAAAAGATATAGTGCCCTTTAGCATTTGTTTTGCCCCATGGCGCATCGCTGAAACCACCACAGATTTCTCCTCGAGTTCCCTGAAACATCGTATAAAGCATTATTATTCACAGACTTAATTTCATGCAATCTCATTACATACCAGTGTAATTACGTATGTTGGACAAACTCCGTCGCAATGTCGATGAAATGATGTCGCCGAATAACCGTGACTAGAGGCTCTGAAATTTATTAACGATTAGTACGTTACGTTAATTGCGATAATTTTTAATCGATGCACATTCAACATACCGGTACACTAAACGCCAGCTCTGTTTCGGTGAGCCGTACCACTGATTCAAAAGTCGTTGGAAACCCATCTTATCTCGGGATAAAATTTGCGAGCCGAGAAAAAAGAACGGGCTCACTCTTGGCTGTAATCGTTTGTCTTCCCAAATCTCTGCGTACTTGTTTGGCAGCGCTGCATATCTGTACCTAAAACAAAACGTAGAAATCGAAAGCCTCCAAGAAAAACAATATTTCCGGGCAAACCATACCTTATGGATTTTGAGCCACTTGATCGATCTGGATTGAAAAATTCGTACCTCTCCAAGGACAGCTCTATGGGCACGGCTCCGGTCGGTTCTACTTCCTCCGCGAACACCTGGCTATCGATCAGCAGCAGGCGAACGTGATTTATCACTCCCGATAAATGCTGGCAAACCCTCGCTCGCTCCTCCTCTGTCCAGTGTTGGGTAGGCTGCGTCACCCCTGCCTAGGATCGTGGTCCGTACGGTTAAGCGTTCCTTAACTCGTAATTTTAAATTCCGATCCAAGAACCTAAGGATCCAAGGACTCGGTAATAATCGTATGTGATATAAGGTCTGAGACCTTGCACGACATACGCACGGTCAGAGCGCTAAGTCTTCTTCGAATTCAAGGGATTTAAAGTGCTCGGAAACGGAATAATATTTTCATGGGAAAGGAACCTGATATTTAGCCCAATTCAGTACTGCTCTCCAAACATCTTCTTCCTCCAATCCAAGGTAGTCTGAAGATATAAGCTTCACCAATGCGTCCTTTGGAAGATTGCAAAATGCTGTTGTCTTTACTGTATCTACAGCATTTTCCCCAATGAAGGCGAAACATCTTTCTATGAAAGACGAACAAGCTCCTTTACCACCTGTGAGAGAAAAGTGATATTAAATAATTGATTCTTATCGGTAGTAATTATATTCTCATTCTCTCGGGTAATAGTGTTTAACTTCTATGGGCTCTAAATTATTCATTCTTCGTTACATATTACCTAAATACATAGTAATTCTATCTGGTAAATACGAAATTAAGGGTTTCACGTACGAGTATCAATAACACATGCATTATGGTTGAAAAATATTTATTAAACGTAAGTTGAGTTCACATTCGTTACAGTAACTGGTCAGTCATGTAATATTTACATGTGAAACAAATGGAATATAGCGCACAGTTTTCCATTGGATGAAATACAGGCTTCACAGGATGATGTTACATTCAAATTTTCTAGACTTCTTACAAAGATTGTTTCAGTACAGTAATAATTTCGTCTTCCAGTAGGGAACGATATTGTCGTCCTAATACGACGCTGATGATATCAATTAAAATTTGTACTGATCCATTCGTCATTGTTCATCTTATCTATTCTAAATTAAACGTCACATTTACAACGTCCAAGGTATTCACGATTTCTTCGTTGAGCGTTTCGACGTCCTTCTCTTTTCATCTGTACAGTTCACAAACGTGATCTCCACGCGAGGTATTAAACAATTTGTTGCTCGTATCAGAAATGTCCCCCCACGTTTCGGGCCCATAATTAATTCGCTCCTGGATTCGTATTTTGTATTAATGTTATGTTATCTCCTTTCAACATTATGCGTCCCAGCGATTTCCTGTTCTTCGTTTTCAAATAGTACTCCTCTGCATCGTCCAGTACCAAGTTCATGTACTCGTCGAAACCAACGATGTGCCCCTCGATACGGAGGTTTATGTTCTCGAACAACCAAACTTGCACACGCGAACGGTTTTGCAGATATCGAAATATAAGGTTGATGGGCTGTACCATCACCTTCTGAACCTTCTGTGGCCCCTTGTACGACATGTTTTTAGTGGTTTTCAAAAATTAACACAGAACGCTTAATAAACGTGTGCTTTAGAAACGCCGGACGCCGGAAGATACGGCGTCGTAGTCGTACCAACAGCGTTTTCTAGTTATTTTTACTATATTACTCTCTTCAAATCGAATACGTTCGAAAATTTCAAGCATTCCCGAGTATTATTGCATATTTGAAAAATAAATCAGAATAAGGGTTTATCCGAAATTGCTACATGCAAGATTTCTTACAAAGAATTAAAAGCTTCCATAGGGACAAAGTTTTGAGTGTTGGTAGTATTGATTCCATAAAATCTCCCTATACGTGCTGCCGCTGTGGCAACGAATGGCAACTGTGGTGGTTACGCAACGAAGAACATGGTCGATAAGTAACCATGTGAGCAGAAATTTTTGAAGTACAAAATATAAAATATCAAATTTAAGAATTTCCTTGTATCCATGAATAAAATAACAGAATAATTGAGACCGTTTAAATTTAGTATAATTAATAGAAGATAGTACAGCAACGATCAAGAAGCTATACAATGCGAAAACGAATAGACTTTACTATATTTTAAAATTTATAAGGGCTAAAGAAATTACCAAACACTCACTGTTTCGCAATTTCTATTCTAAACGTTACTTGTGATTCCCAAGCATTTCAAGTGGCACGCGTTCCGTCACTCGAGCGGTAGCAAATCGCCAAGTTCGTGAATTGAAATTGTTTGGTGCTTCAACTTTTAATAGGATGCCATGAATAACTTACCGGGAACTCGCTCTTGAGCCTCCAGTGCCGCAGTCAAAAGAGCACACGCGTTTCCGGGGCTGAGGGTGGCGGAGACATGTTCTTCGCAACTTCTCCAAAGTTCCTCGACGCCGAGTTCTTGAGCCAGTCCCAGCATCTCGAAGATGCCACTGTCCTGTAGCATGATCTATAGAAAAGTTACAGTTGTAACTCGGTTGTGTCTTGTGGGTCAATGGGAAACTTTCTCATGTTGGGTGGAGGAAATATAAAGAGGTACACTCAAATATTGTACAAAGCGACAAACTCGAGGGAACAATCGCATGGGCATAAAATATCTACATATTTATCTTGCTGTATTCAAATTCTTCAAAGTTGACACAAAGTGTACAGTGTTTTTACCAGGGTTCGAAAGAGTTCCGGAACTTTTCAAAACGTTCTGTTTGAAACATGGACCGTGGAACTTTTTTAAAAATGTTCTCACATTAGAAGTTCCCATGAGAACCGATAAAATAAAAGTTTTAGTTGGAATGGAACTTATAAAATATAAAAATAAAAATTTCTCTATAACAAGAACAGATATTTTCTTGATCAGTATTAAACAAGTTCTCAATCGTTGTAACAAATACTGAATACTATTCAATGAATAGTACCTATTACAATAATAAATAATTATTACAGTTAAATTGATATTCCGAATGTGTTATTTATTTGTAATATTTACCTACGCAGATATTATAAATTTTGTGTGTATTTTGTTCATGTAAGTTATAAGAAAATTTCATTTAGATATTATTCTTGACAAGTTCTTTTTTCTATTGAATACTTCTTATGAAACTATTAATTACTTATGGTACCTTTATTAAATAAATACGAAGAATATGATATTATATTGTTAAATAAAACTAATACCTAATAGTTTAGTATTTTTTTATCTTATGAAATCTTTTTTAATAAATATTCTAATATAACTGTTTCCATGGAACTTTTATTATATAGGTTCTAAAATATCTGTTCCATGAGAACACTTTCTAAAGAAGTTCCTAAATTCTTTCAATAAAAATTCCACAGCAATAGATATTTTCTTAAATGAAACATAAGTTAAAATTAAAATTAAAAATTAAATTAAAATTAAAACAGAATTTTTTAAAAAAAATAGGAGTTCCAGAACTTTTTCGATCTCCGGTTTTTACAACCTCACTATACATCTTCCACCTACAAAACTTTTTCCCAAAACCACCCTAAATCTTCTTTCTTCATCCAAGCGCCTTATTTACCTTGCCCGTGTAAATGTAATGAATGAACTGCCGAAAGGTTTCTGGATGGGCGTGCGGCATACGCACCGGTGTTGGATTTCCCGGCGTACCGATCCTCTTCGCGGCCGTGAAGTTCTTGCACCTAAGAAACGAATTCGATGGTGTATCGATTCTTCGCGACGATAATTGCCATGGTACGCGGGACGGGGGACAGTAGAAGAAGAGCCACGCGGCTCTGAATCGCCCGAGAGTAAATGCAACGTGGCTTCGTGGCCCTTCTAACGAACATCCAGTCACCCACCACTTCGCCCTTTCGTCACCCCCGCGTCTACTACTTCTGGCAGTGTTTCTTGTTACAAAAGGGCTTAATTGACTTCGTCAGGAAGCTCCGTTGCCGCAAGAGTATTCGTAACGTGCGCGAGTCGGGGCTTTAGTTTTCGTTCCTCTAGAAATTAATGGCGACCATCGAAAACTCGCCTCTCACTCCCGCGCCCTTTTTCCCTACGGCGAACCGACGGCACTCGTAGGGACGGATCATTTCTGACTGTTCGAGTTGAAAGCAGATCCCCCATGACCCATTGGGAGACCATTCGATCTCGGGCTTTTCCGCCGTGCCATTTCCTACCTCGCGCGGCACTAGATACACAAAAGGGAGGCTTTTAACATCGACAAGTCTAGAAACGAACGGTACACCCGTTTCTTTATTCTTGAATCGCTGGCGCACCTTCTCCTCGTATTTTCCTTCCACGTGCATTCACACGCTTCCCTGGGAAATATTCCGGAGGGTGTTTCAGAGCTTTTTTAATAGTGAAAAATCGTGGATTGATATTTCGTCGTACGAGGCCAGTTTACTTCTGTCGGTGCTCGAGAAATGGAGGAGCTTTGGAGGAGTAATTAAGAGAATCCTGCTCGAGCAAGGAGGCGCAGCATCCATTTGTTCGAAGAATGGAAATAGACACCGGGGAGTTAGTTTTTATGTCAGGAAAAACAGACGAGCTGTTGAATACACGTTCCATGCCCACGGAGTGACTGGCGATACAACGGCCCCAGTTTCTAATACCATTAACCTCGTCGACGCGAAAAGATTTCGCGTGCTAGAAACGGAGAGATTCGCGACGCGAGTCGCAAGGGGGCAAAGCGTGCCGGCGTTTCGTATCGAATCAAAAGAAAATCCGTCAAAGAGCGGGCGCAAATGGAAAAGGCGTGCACGGTGAGCTGCTTTGATATTATAACCGGCGCGTTAACAAACGCTCGGCTTCGTCGACAGGAGAGCGCGAAAGTCGTGGAATCGTGGCCGACCCGCGAAACATGGTTGCCGTGTCGACAGAGGGAAACTAGTGCTCGAAAAAATTAAAAACACCCGCACATACAAGCTCAAATACGCACAGATGCGCACCAGCGCTGCGGCTCGACTTTCAACGGAACGAAAAAAAAAACAAAACGAAAAAGAGAGAGAGAGAAAGGAATTCGACCTTTACGCTTTCGGTTTGGAAGCGATATGCGGGCTACGCGCAATATCAAAGCTAAGCTCTGCACATTTATTTCCATAAATTAGAGGAAAATCTTGCGATATAGCGGGCCTTCGACTTTACCCGCGACGCTAGTGCAACCCGCCCGACATAGAAGACAGAAAACACAGCCTCGCCCGTTTGAAATTCGATTCCCAGAAAATCCTGGCAAAGATCGAGTAACGAGCATGTCGCGGAGCTGCCTCCCACATCCTCCGCCAACTGCCTGAGACGACGCGCACGTAGCCAAGCAATTCTGGCGCGAGCCACGGCAATATTCGTGCACGAAACCACGCTAGAAACAGATGAGAAAAAAGAGTATTAAGAAGAGAAATAAAGGTACCGGATGCTTGGTCCTGATGGATGGTGCGCGGAACGAGGCGAACAAGGAATGGAAGAAAGGAGGAAAGGGGCGGTCGAGGGGGGCGCGGAAGAGAGAGGAAGGGTGACGAGGGTGGAAGAAGGAGGGCGCGGAGAGAAGCTTTTCCCTAATCACAGGCGAACGCCGCGCAGCGGAATCAAAGAAAACCAAATATCAGCGAGTGACGCTGCGAGAAAAGAATAGGGCACCGCGTGTCTGGTGTGACGACGAGGTGTCACGGGGGTGGTAGCGTAGGTTCACGAGAACGGCTCGTGGAGAGAGGATGTTAGAGGGGTAGAAGGGGGCTAGTGGCGCCGGGGAAACGAGGGTCGTGGCTGGTTGGTTTCACGGCGGCAAGGGTTGAATGTCGCCGCGGGCTCCGCTACTAACGACCAAGCGCGCGATTATATAACGGCTCCGTCGATTTCCGTGCAAAAACCGCCTACGCTTCCGGCGCACGAGAGTCAAATTCGCGTCACACCTCTGCGTTTCCCGTGACGCTGGAACGCCCCGCTTCTCTCTACGGTCCATTATCGGATCGTTTCTCGATCGATCTCGACGTGTAGCGTTGCCGTCGGATGCATAATTACTGGGGAGCTTATGTGTCGACAATGAGCTGGCGGGATCTCTGTTCCCTGGGATTATTAGACCTAGGGGTTTGCGAGCTTCCTCGCGCACAAAACGCCCGAATTTCATTTCGCTACTAGCCCTCTGTATCGTCACGGAGGCGGACAGAAGCGACGGGTAACGAAGGGATCGCGTTAAAGTGCCATCGAACAGTCGACGCCGCGGCGTGTTTTCCACTTCCTTTTCTTCCGTTTGTGAAGCATCGTCCTCGACTCCGTCGCATTTCGAAATGACAAGGATTCCGAGGTACCGTGGGGTGGGGAATCGCGACTCTTTGTCAGGATTTTCACCGGACTGGAGTGCGCCGCGTAGAGTTTTGAGTGCGGCCGCGTATTGTCCATTCGTTTCTCCTGCGGACGCCTGTCACGAGCATGCGTAACTTAATTTTCCGAGGTCGGCGTCGACGGGGGAGGGCGCGGCGAGGGAAAAAGGGACGATGACAAAAGGAGCCGTTTCCCTTCCACGCCCCGATATCAAAAGGGATCGCGGAAATATCGTAATTGACTTTACAATTAGCATCGCCCTGTGCTACCCGGATCTCGCTGCCTCGCTACTGACCCCTTCTAATGCGCCGCCGAGAACCTCTCCTTACAACAATTAGAATTCAGCCAGTGAAAACGCGGACGAGACGCGGCCGCCGCGGGTGAACCGTTGCGGAGAGCACTCCTCTCATTGTCCGACTAATTAGAACGTTCGATCGATTCATTTCGCCGTAACAATCCGAGCCCCTTAATTAAAATTCATCGCCAACTACGCGGAGCCGCTGCTCTTCCCGCCGAAAGAGAAGTTTGATGACCTAGCGATATTTCTGTCGTCCCTGTTCGCGCCACCAAGGGCTCTCCTTGTTCCCTGCCCCGATCGACCGGTGTTTCACCAGTGGAACGCCTTCTCCTCTTTCTTTCGTGGAACAGAAACGAAACAGGGCGAATTATGCACAGGTCCGTCGGACGCCAGTGACTTCGGGAACTTAACGAAGTTATCATTCCCCTCTTCGCTGGGTTCGTTTGCGATTCCCGCGGTGGAAAGTTAGCCGCGCGGGGTTTTTTCTTCGCCGCCAGTTCCGCGGCAGAGAGAAAAGTTCGTAACGCAGTTACCGCGAACCGAGTTGCTCCAGCCAGTAGACTCGCGATTGTCTCGTGCTCCCGTGAACCGAAGGTATTTTCGATGGCGAAGTTGCTTCGTTACGCTACGTGCGTCCTTATTTACATTGCAAAAACTGCCGCGAGGATAAGGGTCCGCGATATTCCACTCGGCTACGTTAATTCTCCATTTTCTGCAAGTGGCGAGACCCGTTGTCTCGCGGCGCCACGTTGTATTTATTTTTCGCGAAGTTGCGCGTCGGAAACACGCGATCGCCCGCACATTTCCCCCGTTATATGCTAGAGTATCGCGTCGTTCGTCTCCCGCGCGATTTCTCGCGTGCTTTCGGATCGTTCCGAGACCTCCGAGGGGATTCGGCGCTGATCGATCGAAGGGGATGCGTCGACGAGCGGTTTTAATAAAAATTACGATTAACAGTTAATTCGGTCCCAGGACGGCATCGCGGCGGTTCGTTTAATAATATTTCCCGTTCGGATCGCTCTGTTCGCGTCGGTGTTGTTCGCGTCCCCCGGGATGGTGAAAGATATCGGGAGGAAAAGAAAGTAATATAAATTGTCTCATTGTGGGGGCCGCGGGTGAACCGTCCTCTGAGCACGCGCCTAAGTAAATTAATCCACCGATTCGATACGCTTCGTTGCGAGTGGAGACAATTCGAATCGCGGAATACTGACCTCGCCTGCAGTATAATTCTGTGAGCGTACACTGGCGTCTCATCCCTTCCAAGCAGGAAGACTATGTCGGCTGTATCTTTGTCCTCTGAAAGGCGAGCCAGGTCCTCCAGGAGTCTTGGCACACCGGCTAAACCAGCCTCGCCTGACACCCCCGCTGCACCTGGTGCTGCACCCACAGCGACGGCTCTGGTTCCCATGTTGTCTCGATCACGGATCCACAGCTGTATGAGGAACGGAACGACAAATTAATTAACGAAATGGGTGAACTGTATTCAGTAATGGTGTCGGTAGTGTCTTAGTAAAAGGCTTTCAAGTATCTCGTTCGAGGAAGCTATTGAAAGAGGTTCAGCTCCAGAGGGTAGTTATTCAAACACTTGCATCTTCGTGTTTCAGAAACTATAGGAGGTACGAAGCAAGGGGAGGCAAGGAACTACTCCTCTGGTGGCGTGGGTGTTATTCCAAGACAAAATGGGGACGTCACTGCTCAACAAAAGTAGCTTTGTTTCTGAAAAACAGTGTCCTGTGACCGGAAAAATTTCTCCTTCAATTCTTGCCCTAGAACAAAAAATCAATAATTTTTTAGTTCTATATAAGATTATCTCGGGAAGTAGACGAGGAAATAAAAAAATACTGCTTTTTGGAAGAATGGTGCGTGATTGAACAAAACGTTTCAACAATTTTGAGATTGTGACAGTTCTGTGTTTTGTTCAATCATGCATGATTCTACAAAAATCAGTGTTTTTTAATTTCCTCGTGTACTTCCTAAGATAATTATATAGAACTAAACAAAATTCGGATTTTTGTTCCCGGTCAAAAGTTGAAGGAGAAATCGTTCCAGTCGCGGAACACTGTTTTTCAGAAGAAGTTCTTTTGTTGCACTGTGGCGCCGTCATTTTGTATTACAAAAATTTTAAAAAAAATGTGTTGATACTTCAAGGTATGTACAATGAAGGCCTTCAAGCAAATTTTGTATTCCATTCACAATACTCGCATAAAAAGTTCTCAAAATCAGGCTACCTTCCCGGGCTCTACAGTGGCTTTAAGAATTCTGTCCGAGACGCCCCCTGATTTATTTCCCTTTGGTGTGGTAAATATGTGTGCAACATTTCAGCTCGACCAAACAACTCTAAGCCCTGCCTCAAGAGACTCAAAGTTTCGAACGAAACTGCGCTCTTGCCAACAGCTGTTTTTAACCAACTTCCAACTATGCTACTATGCAATTGTCTTAAAACTTTACAGGCGTGCGTAGTTTGGATGACAATACAATATTTTAAAAAAATATTAACCCTGAGTGAAGATTTTTGGAGTTACATTGTCCGCCAATTATAAAACTGCCATTTCGAGAAAAACGCATTTAAAGTTTTCTAGTAACCTGGTGTTCCGTAGCAAAACCGGCCATATCCGCTTTAATTTTTCGAATTTCGTTTTGCGGTTTCATCGTAATTATCGTGATGTTTAACTATTAATTTATGCAAAAAAAAAATCGATTTCTTCGCCCCGCTGCACCAGGCTCCCCCCTTAAGATATCGTTAAGTGGTGGAAGTTCGAAGGTGGTACAAGTTTTCCATTCCTCAAGTCTTTGGACTATGGCGGTAAAATATTTATGGATTCCAGCAACCTCTGTTCCAAGTAAACGATTATTTTGTAAAAGTGGACAAAAAAGTTTATAGTATATCGTAACTTTAAGCTTCTTGAGGCGGGGTTCAGAATAATCCGATTGTGCCGTAATTTTTCATACTTACATAGCACACCAAAAAATAAAATTAGCGGGCGTCCCAACAGTTCATCGCACCTTCAATTTTAAGGGACACCGTACTCAGGGAAAGGGGCAAGAGGCCCCGACACCTCCGCAGAAGGGGCTTTGTAAAAAGAATAGAAAACTAGATTTTATTCTAAATTCTAATAATCGCCTAATGAATTTTATTTAATTTGCATTAAAAATATTTTTATCCCTTTTCTTTTCATACAGCTCACTCTACTCGTTTGCAAGATATGCTTTCCATCCCTTGACATCGTACTAACTACCTTCGCGCTTCCTTCTCCTACGTCGCTCCCCATTATTATAATTCGCTTCCTCCTGAAATCCGCGCACTTCCGACTCTCTCCTCTTTCAGATGCTCTTGTAAATCTTTTCTGCTATAATGTTATATAGCCTACTTTGCGGTCTGGTTAGTATGTTCTGTCTTCTTTTCTTTTATTCATTTTTCTGTATTATTTTAAGCCAAGGTTAAGTTATCGTCTTAGGTTAAGTTGAAAAACAGTCTCTGACTGAACTTCGTCTTTGCATTTGTCGTTGTTTAATTTCTCTTCGTTGTTTTCTGCTTGTTTTGTGCAATAAAGACGTTTCATAATAATAATAATAACTCAGCTCCCCCAAGATTAAATCATGAGTGCGCCACTGAGAATCTAGCACTAATACACTTTTGGCTAAACAATAAAAACTCTTCAACGAAATCTTCTTCCCTCCCACAGTTTCGAAGTCACTAATTGTAACATTTCCCCTAAATCACCCTATATAATGAAGTTTCTAATCATCGAACCACACCCGATCGCGGGATTCTGCGCAACCGTTAATCCAAGCAATTCGCGATAATCCAAAATTAATGGGGGTTCCGCAAACAGGAATAAAGCCGTGACTGATGACAGCGAGGGTGAATACCGCGGCGCGTGTCATCGTCTCCAACATTTTCTGGTTGCATCCGCACGGGCGCGCGCGCGCCACCGCGGGCGGATGCACACGGCGCGAAAAAAAAGCAAAACCGATTAACGTACAATCGGCGCTAATTGCGCGATTAATATTTGATTTGCACCGCGTCGCGACGCGGCCTTTCCACTCCCCCTCTCTCTCTCTCTTGCTCTCGCGGGCGCGCTGGTGCACAGGTCGATCGACGGAGAGATTTTGTGTCACGGCGGCTGGCTGATTCCCTTTTAATTAGTTCGGGTTTTGTAGTTTTCGAACGCGCCGATCGCGCCGCGTACACGCGGGGGAGAGATCACGGCTGCCGGTCATTTGTCCTCCCTGAATCACCTCGCCCCATCGCATCCAGCATTCCACGCGCCGTGATTCGATCAAAAACCCATCCGCCGGAGGTTTTGTTTACTCCCGGTTGAGCAAGTCGCGACGTAAAACATTTATTAACGGCCGGACGTCGTGGCTGGCTCGGCTCGATTCACCGAGCCCTGGCGGCTTGCCTCGTCTATCCTTCCCGAATCCTTCGTTCCACTTCGTACCACTCGATATAAATCAACTTCTCAAGGAATCGATCTCTAACCTCGCACTGATCACTTCGTACACCTACCTGCAGTATTAAAATCTGAAGTTGCTTAATTACTTTTTCGGACATATATCTCGCGAAAATCACAGTAAATCCGGGCTGGAATGGCGCACCAACGATGACTACTGCTGATCGCGATGTTTGTTTTGCACGTGCGTGATCGATTGGTCCCCGTCGCGTTCAATATCGTCCTCGGGATAAATAAACACGCGCCCGCTTGTGTGAGTCGCGCGAGAATTCCGTAACGAACACGCATCGTCGAAATCAGTTGTTCGAAATTCGCGCTCAATCTGAACGAAGGAAGCTCACCTGAGGAACGCGAAATCGCCCAGCTCTAACGTTCGTAGTCGACGCCACCTCGCAGAGGAACGAGCCGTGAAAACGTTGTCGAGCAGGCGTCTAAGCGAGTCGGAGCGGCGAGGAGAAGCGTCGTTTCCGTGGCACACGTGGACGAGTATTATGTTGGCGCGCGAAACACCGCATTTTCAGCGGATCCACGGCGTCTTACTCTCCCACGGGGCGGGACATTGTTCCCTGAAAGTTGCTCGTGTCCCTCGACGCACTGTCCCTGCTGTCTGTGTCGGCGGCACTCGTTGTTCTACAACGGAGACGCACTCCCGCGAGATCCACCGCGTGCACACGGAGTCGGAAAAACGCGGAGGAGAGCTGGGCCCCTTTTCGGCCGGAAGTTTCCAAGTTCACCGCGAGGTATTTCTCGAGCACGAGACGAGTTTTACGAGCGCTGGACCAGGCCTGGCTCTGTCCCACCGCCGCTTCGATCCTTCTCCTCTCGTTCTATCGCGTTCTATCCTCCTCTCAGGTGTGCCTCGACCTTTTTCCACCTATGCCACTTCCCTCCTTTCTTCTCGTTCTCCCGTGGCCAATGCTCCTGCAAGATCATTCCTCCTCCTCCTCCACCTCCTGCAGCCGTTGTTGCCAGATCCTCCTCTCTGGAGCACGCCGATCACACGATCAAAAAGGATACACGAGCCGCCTCATTCCAGCTAGCAACGGATCCTCGTCTACTCGCCTCTCGATCCATGCGATCTCCCAGAGTTTTTCGCCTTCCTCCTCGCCGGGCATACTCGCGTCGTTTATCCACATTCCACCCCTTTGTCCTCCTTAAAACGTACCAAAGGCAAGACCCTGCTAGCTCGTCGCGCTCCTGAACCCCCCTTGCGCCTCTTGTTTTCGAGACGACCTCCCCGTGATTTTGCTCGGTTGCGCGATATTGCCGCAATGCGGTGCTTCCCACTTTTCCCCGGCAAAATGAGATCGCCCTTTTATTCGCGTCACTGTGAGCGGAGCCTCTCGGCCCGCTCCTCCGCTCCGCGAGCCCACCGTGATTCCCGAAGTTTCCGGCAAGTCACGTCGCGATTCAGACTCTGCGGCTCGTGTTTCCGTCGCTGATTTCATCGGATTGTACTTTCACTTCAACCTCACGCGGATACTGTAATTGTATTTGACACGGTCGTGGTGTGTGATTGCGTTGCGTAGGTCACGTTTGGTCAGGGCTATTCTTCTCATTAGGCTTGCTCCGCGATGAGTACCAATGGGATTTCCAGGGGTATTTAGAATTCGATCAATAATTAAACTTCGTATAGGGTTGCATCGGTGTCCACTTTCCAATCCCTGAACACAATTACCTCGGAATGCGGCTTGGGTCTGCGCAGAATTCGGGATGCCGATCCCTGCAGCCATTTTGCCAGAATACGCTCTAGCTTTCTCATTTAACTCGGCCTGAAGTAACGCAGTGGTGGGAATGATTAATTGCGAATACAAATTAAGATTCCCCTTCGTAAAGTGTACTGATCCACGGTAAAGTTTCGTTGAATTCTCCAGTCGCAAAGTAATCGATCGCTGGTAAGGCAGACAAGCTAACTCCGTTGGTGCAACGATATCGATCGTTGGTCTAACGATCGTGATATCGATTGCAGAGCAAACTCATCGGCAACGTAACTGCAGCGACGAATTCAAACTTATTTCCCCTCCGCAATTCGTACCACCCCAATTGGGACAACTTCAGAAAAATTCACCAAGCCCGCCTCCTAGGTTTCAACGATCGTCTCCCAGTAAATGTTTCCCAACAGTGGACACGGAAATTCGCCGTTACCTGAAATCGTACACAATTTTATGTAATGTCGCACGCATTAAGCGTCAAGTGTCACTCGTGACGATGGGCCGCGCGAATTTCCAGCGGCGGTAATATCAGCGCGCTCCTCTTTCTCTCTCTCCCTTCCTACTCCGCGCTGAAATGGAATCCCCGGCTGGCAGTAATAATCGGGGAAAGATCACTTAATGGCCCTCCAGGATAAGAGCCGCCGCTATTCGCACCTCCGCGAATTTACTGCCAGCGCCCGGCAAAATTGCCGCATTATGCCGCTTAACGCCCTCGCGGAAATACACCGCGTCCCGAGAAACGGCGGAGAATAAGAAGCAGCGCGAGGGGGGAGGTTGGACGACGACAAGGGGGCGAGGCAAGGGAGCGAATGCGTGGCGAAAAGAGATGGGACAGCCGGGGAAAGAGAAAATTACACGGGATGTCCGCGTGATAGAGCGATGCGACGCGATGCCGTAACACGGGGAAAGGTGTCAGAGAGTGCGAACAACTGGGGCCGAGGATCGCGCTGCATAATAGATGCGTCGGCCGCGCTTTGGCGCAAACAGGAACAAATTCCTCGGTGCACTCGTTGCAACAATTGAATCGGTAATCAAGCCGGTCCCGATAATCGAATCAGCCCGGGTACACGCGTAATTGAAATTTCGCAGCCGACCACTGCAAATATCGCCCTGCCAGCCGCCCGAACCCCCCACGCGAAATTGCCTTCGCGCGTTTTCATCAGCTCGTCGAAAATGCTGCCCCGACTCGAACGGCAATCTTACAAATTGTCGGTGCCAAAAAAAAAAGAGAGGAAAAAAATCAGAGGGATGATCCATAGCGACGTCGATGGCACGGGGTGTGCACCGTTTCACGGTATAATTCCACGGGACGCGTTCGCCGCGTGAAATCGTATTTCCAGGCCGTGGAAAAATCCTCTGCGCGATGGCAAGAGCACGAGGATGTCAAAAACAGACATAGCGGAGCGCGACGTGGATGGAAATCGCGTAACAGTTTGCTATTCCGATGTTGCGACGACGGATTTTCGAGGCGGGGAGGAGATCAGTCGAGGCAGTTTTCATTCGTAAGTGGTTTTAGGGATTCTGACATTGTCAGTTGTTGGTGGCGCAGTGGACGGAGTTTTCTTTTATGCAAAATAGCTGGTCGGTACGTTCGAATACGTTTTTGTTTCCTGCCAGCCTCCAGGGAATATAGAGACACCCTCTGTTTGCACAGGGAGCATAGTTAGTGCCATTTTACTTTTCCGCCGTGAATCCACCCTCTCGGCAATAATGACCTACCCGGCAACGCGTACGACGAACAGAAAAGAAGACGAGAATTAATTATCGCAGAACAAAATGGGCACTTAATTAACGGGGCTGACCGGATCAGATGTTCTTAATCGCGGAGCGGTGTGACAAGCAAGCGAGTTTCCTTGCAGCGCACCTCATTTCGCGAACCATGAATAAAGGACCTCGGGAGAAGACACGCCGTCGCCGCTCCGCGCCCCCGCTTCGCGTAAATTGACCCTGACGAAGGAAAGCATCTCTGCAAACTACTTTCATTCCGTCCCTTTTGTGTCCCTCCGCCTCGCGGCTTTGCCTGAAAAGACCCCGCGCGATCTATGGAAAGTGCACGGTCGGCGAGTCGCAAGTAAATTGACGCGCGACTAAATATCAATTGTACACAGTAATTATTAGCAACGCCATTGTGACCGAGCGGAGGCGGCCTTAATAATCGATCCGTCGAGGGAAACCGCGTATCCCATCCGGCTGCGATGCCGTCGGATAATGTCGACGGTCAGACGGTTCGACGTTTCTTGGAACATAGAAATCGGGTTTAATTACAGAGAGACGTCTTTTATAATATTGCGAAGCATCTGTTACGCAAGGATCCAAAGGGAGAGAACGAAAGAAGGAACTTGTTCTTTCTGGAAACGAGGCTCGCCCACTTTCGCCTTGATCTCTAATTCATTTAGAGAGTAGCAAAGAACGTTGCCGGCATCGACACGCGATAAAAGGCGGCGCACGGGAGATTGCAATCTCTATTTCACCGGGTGAATCGCGGAAGCACGGCCAAGGCTTTTTTCAAGCAGTTAGACATGCAGTCGAACGGGGGTGGCCGGCGCATCCTATTCACCTTGTGCCGCTCGCAAGGCGGCATCCATTCCTCCCCCAGCAGTTTTTGCGTGGTGTAAACACAAAACTCGCATCACGGAAGAGAGATGGGGAAGGCGGTGCTGCGGGCCTTCCTTCTTTCCCGTCGGCGTCGTGTACACACCTCTAGCTTACCTTACGGAACGTGGACCGAGGGTATCTTGCTTTTTTTCTCTCTCCTTCGTTTTTCTAAAGACACGCGACACAGGGAATGCGTAATACGCGGAACAATGCTCGACACGCTTTCCTGCAACTCCACTCGCATTCACGGCATCCGCCCGCCCTATTATCTTTTCAGAAACGTCCACTTTGTGCCGTTTTCACGGGGGCCGGCCGTGCGTCCCGCCGTCAGGAAGCAGCTTAATTCACCCCCTTCGGGCGGAACGTACGAGTGATCGCGTTACCCGGCGCGGATACAGACGTTCTCGAGCGGATATTCGACGGGCCCTGGCAACCGTGCGGCCACTGGCCGCTGGAAATTTATCAGGCCGCGTAAATCAGCCGGCGCAACGTGAGCATTTAACGCGCCGCGCCGAATTTATGCACACCGGTATCCGGGACGGGCAATTTATATCGAGTCGATTCGAAATAAAGCGATCGCTCGTAAATTCATTATAAACCGGCCCGCTATGAATTCATTTCGTCGGGGCGTATCATTCTAGCGGAGAGCGCGGGGAAAAATGGTATCACTTTTACGGCCGATACGGAGTTTTATTTAATTAGCGAACGGACCCGACCAGGCGCGTAAAATCGAACGCTGCGAGGATTTCGCAAGGATAATGCGTGACGGATAAAAATGATGATTAATAATTTGCTCGCTGCCGATGTCGAAATTTGTACTGGGCTGGCAAACAATTTGACGGAGCAATTGGTCGCATAATTTTATAATCCAGACAATCGCACGTGGAATATTTTACTTTAAAGCCTTTTGTTCTTTGCTGTGAATTTACTATCATTAGGGACGAGTGGGGTAATCACGAACGCGGGGTTACGGCGTTTTAATAAGTAGAAACTGATGTTCCTTCTCCACTAGCTAATAGTTTAGGTTGTATCCAACGCCGGGCAGAAAGTAATAAATACAGAGCGCTCATGCTATTCGAGATAAACGCAATTTATTATTTTCATCATGTTTCAAGTAATATTTTGTCCATTTTTAGTTGCATGTAATTACTGTTGAATTAATGATAGGTACAATTGGGATTTTTTTAAGTTGACGTAAAGCACTTTTTTACCAACATTGTGTGACCAAGGCGTGGCTTGAATCACGATTCTAACCCTTGAAATAAATTCCTTTTTATTTTTTGATGTCGTGGGATAATGACGAACAAATCTTTAAGCGTTTGTAGCTCAGAGCAACATTAAAATCTTATTTAAATCTACAAAAGGGATTTTTGAATTTTCATTACAGGATCAGAAAAAAGTTTAAAAAACGGCCTTTACTATTTTTTTGCCATATTTCGACCAATTGCAATTTTTTTCTAACGCACGAGAGGAGAAATCTGAAAAATACATTAGGTATAGTTTGTAGCAACGTTTTTTATAGGTTGACCATTGAAATCGCGCTTTCTATGCGACTGCTACGATATTTAGCACACCAAGGGTTCTTATTTTTCAATATAAAGTTGATTTTTATTATAATTTTTCAAAAATTCGTCGCAGTACTTTATAGATGAATAGTTCAAGTATGTTTGTAAATAATACATAAATTCATTTCTCACACACTTTCCGCTTTGTTTGCTTTTTGGCTTAGGTGTTCACAATTACTCCACTTTCCCCTAAATAGTAAAAGTTTGAATATGGGGTGACAAGTAGTCACGAATGGCAGACAGAATTGGAAAGTGAACTAAAGAAAATGTTGTTCGAGCGGCGTCCACCGTGAGCGTAGACACGTCTAGCGTGACATTTCAACGCGGCGTTTCCACCCCTCGAGGCCCCGCTAGTTAATGAAGGACTTAACAGAGACGTAAACGGGAAATTCAACGTGGGGACGAGAACGGGGACGCGTATCAACGTAGGTTTCCGTTTTTGCGCAGAACAGTCATGTCCATGGACAACCGCGCGCAGTAGGTATCTGTAGGACCTATCCCATGGCGAGCCTGTGCAAAAGCCTCCGCTGTGACGGCGCGTAGACGCGTGTGCGTGGTCCCTCCATTCTCCTTCGTACCCCATTATGCTCCCATGAATGGAGTCCGCGTTTGAGTACGAGATTCGAATCGGCGCCCCGACCATCGTCGACACTTCGCCTCTGTTCGAACTGTCAATGGAGAGACAGAGAAGGACAGGGAAACAGAGGGCGAGAGCGGGAGAGGCACGGTGAGACATGGGGAACGGGGACGTTTCACGACAATGGCAAACTCGCGCCACGTAGACGAGCCACTGGCTCCGTGTTTTTTCTCCTCGTCACCGGACGGT
Organism: Andrena flavipes; assembly: GCA_963971345.1. Taxonomy (NCBI): domain Eukaryota; kingdom Metazoa; phylum Arthropoda; class Insecta; order Hymenoptera; family Andrenidae; genus Andrena; species Andrena flavipes. Next base: position 47,740,189 of record OZ020480.1, read on the forward strand.
TGTCAGTTTCCCGGCTCGTGACACGTACTCGAGAGGAAAAGGATATTGATGCCCGCGATGGAATAACGGCCCCAAGCGGAGGATTTTAAAGCTACCGCGGTGGGAGAAAAAGCGAGAGAAGCTTTGGATCAGCGCGTGACGCGTTTACCACGAGCGCCGATCTTCCCCGGTTCCGCCATCTTTCCATCGATCCCGCTGCGGGGGAAATTGTTGCCGTGCCACTGACACGGCCAAGTGCAGCTCCGTCCACCGTGGAAGAATTCGTCGCGGGTGACCGAGCGAGAGGATTAGAACGTCGGGGTGAATCGGGCGACAAATGACTCATTTGCTCGCACTGGCAGAAATTGGATTTTTGTCGAGTTCCGGCTCGAACCCCCGACGCTTCGATCGCACCCTGTCCGTGGCTAAAGTGACTCTTATTGCTTTCTTTTAATTTGCGACTGCTCACACGTGCGCCAGAGCATCCCCCACGCTGTCATACAGTGTCGCGAGCGGTAGCGCATCGCGCGGCCGATTCGATTGTCGGCTAATGTGATCAGGGCGGAGGGACGATCGAAACGCCCGTGGATCGGGCGCAACTGGCCGCGCCGTTCTACGGGATCGTCGTCCTCGAATCGTCGGGACGTATAACGACCATTCGTGAACGGTAACGAAGAGCAAGTTCACCACCCGCGGCGACCAATTACCCGAGGGGAGAGAGCGAAGAATTTCGAAGGGGGCTCCCCTCTCTGTCGCGCCACGCATTGTGTCTACAAGATCGTTATTTCTTGTCGATTTCGAACGTACTTATGCGAGCACGCTGAATACCGGCACAATTAAGATCCCCGACGGAGGTAATGGGAACGTTTATTCTCTCCTTAATACTTCAATATTCTTCGAGGGCCAAACCCAGCGGTCGTTACTGATTTCGTTCCTTCACGCCGGTTCCTGGGATCCTTTTTTCCTATACATACACGTTGCTTTCTTTATCGCTGCAGATGCTGGAGAACGTTTCCACAATGTTGCTGCAACGTTTCCACAATGTTGCTGCAACGTTCCTGTAATGTTGCTGCAACTACCGTTTAAACTTAAAATATTTCCGTTGTTTTTAATTATAAAAAAATGATTGCTTCAGGGAGACAATTATTCTGACGGAGACGATTTTTTTCTTAAGGTTATATTTCCCGAAATTTCAAGATCATCCATGGTTTTTTTCGGGGGATGACGTATTTTCATTACTGTAACGTTATAGCGAATTAAAATACAACTACAGGCCGCCGGTTCCGAAATCCCCCTTGGGGAAAAAAAATTCTATCAGAAAAACAATCACGGTCTTTGTATTTCTATGATTCCGCGTCCGTCGCAGATGCATATTATATTAATAATACAGTTATTTATAATTTTGACTCTACTTCTCGAAACGTTGCAGGAGGCGGACATAGAAATATTGCTGCAACGTTGCGTACAACATTTCAATCTTACAGTGCAACGATGCTGCAACGAGAGTGTGCTGTATGGGTTGTAACAGTATTCGCTTGAATTCAGCTTAAAAGGAGGCCTCTCTTTCGAAAGGAATTTTAAATCTCATCCGACGTATGTGCGATGGGACACTGCATAATTCGTCTCGATGGGAGAGAAACGATCTGGATCGCCAGCCTTTCGATCGCACACAGGCGAAGGCAACTCCGCGCAATTTCCACCAGCATTTTCCCCGGCGACTCGTGCCCCGATCCAACCGGTAAAACCACTAATGCCCAGTTCCATTATAATGTCACATTCGATTTGGCATATCCGCGGCGGTGTTCGGCGTTCGACGGGCACCCTCTCCCATGGGTGGTCGCAGCGCTCAGGGGCGCGTAGACACGGAGCCAAACCCAGCGCCGTTCGAATTTCACCGATGCAATTTCAAGACCATGCCCGTCGCTGTTCTCATTCATATTCATCGCGTCAAAGCTGGCCGCGGCTGTCGCGCGTATTTACGCTCCGTTGCCGGATAGAATAAAGTCGCGGTGCAAGGCTTCGATCATCTTTGCGCCGGGCGCATCGATCAAAAGCCGACGTTATCGCATCAACTCTGCTCGAAGCGTGAACCGACGTGCCCTACCCTGATCGCGTCGCTGCGTTAAAGAGCGCCCCGCAATCCGCTGCATTTAATAAACTGATTAAAACACGTCCGATACACCTCCGCCGCGACGGGTTTCCGCGCGAAAGTAGGCATTCAACCGTGTGGCATTGTACGTGCACACGCGTCTCTGCACGTGTGCGCCAGGAACCAATGAAACGTTTCACGACTGACGCCTCCTCGATCGAGGGGATCCCCCGTGTTGCCTCAAGGCAATGTTCCCGATTGGATCCCACATCTACCACTATTCCCGACCGCAGATAGCAATACTGGCCGTGTACGTGTAGACGCACACCCAGCCCAGCGCACTCGACAATGCCAGGTATTTAGCCAGCCGACCGTTAATACGAGTTCGCGTCGCTGGCTGGCTGACTGGATCAGTTCGGTAATTATCTCCCGGTTTAACTTTCTCACCTTTGCCGCCAGCTGCAGAAGAAACGGATTTATTGGCGGGGAGGAAACGCCGTTGGAATAGATTTTTCAAATCGGAGGTTTTCTATCTTGCCTCCTGGGAGCAGTATAATGTCTAATTGTTAGCTTGACACGAGTTAAATTCTCAATTTCCTTGAATACCTTGTTCAATTCAAACCTTGCTCGATCGCGTTGTAGGTAGGTACTACTTTCTGACTGTAACACGTCTCCCTCTCCCTACTCCCGATGCGTTTTCAATATCGAGAAGCTCGACAGCAGTCAGCGATTTGCAGGCGCAATTAAGGATTTAAATGCGCGGTGTTCTGCATGAAATCCGTGGCCGTCTTTGGTCCCTGCCCCGGGTCTTTGATCGGAGGATTTCGCCCCTCTGTGAAGTCATCTTGAGAAAGCCCATTTCCATATTCTCGATGCGCCGTGCCTGTGACCCGAGCGCTGATTGGGCCGCGGTAATTAACAGGGGTAATTATTGAGGAGGAAAGGGAAGAGGGGATCGGTTGTTAGCTGAAGGATACTGCGTAAGAATCGTCGCAGCGGAGACACTTCGGTATCGAGGCTCCTTGCAAATGAATGCCACTCGACCGCGAATTGATTAATCCTATCGGAGACGGTTTGATCGGGGCAAGATCCGTTTTACAAACTGCGCCTCGCACAATGCCGCGGCTTATTGCCTCTCCGCCGTTGCGGCGCGCAAACGGTCGAACCGAGTCGGGGGAGGGGCCGCGTGTTCGCGAATCTGCAATTCCTTTCGCGTCGAACGGCGCGATTTGCAAGCCCTTTTGCTAGACAGCGAGCTCTGCGGCGACTCTTCCGTTAACTCGATGCCAGGTTCAAACGATCCGACCCCGTCCTTTCGGGGCGATCGTCGATCTTTCATCGACCGACGCTACGGACGTCGCGAGCTTTGCCGCGAGGAGCGAATCCGGGGGGCTCGGTAGCGGCAGCGAGGCTTCAATGCCAGCGCATCCCATTTCGGCGGGGAACATTAACGCGAAATGAGCAAAGGCAATTCGGGAAAGAGCGGCTCAAAGGGAAATAAAGGTGGCGTCGCGCTTTACAGCCGGGCGAAAGGTGGAGAAATAGACAAGGTTGGGAAAGCGACGGCAAAGCGGGTAGCGAGAGGAACGGAGAGGCGGCAGGACAGAGCAGAAACACGCGAGAGGAGGATCGAGGGGGAGAGCGGATAGGACGGGGAAGAAAGCGAAAAGAGGTATTTGGATAGCGATGCTCCTGTCGTAAAACGCTGAGAGAAGTGAGAAACGAGAACGTCAAAGCCTGCCACGCATCCTTTAATCCCTTAATCCACCGTTGCCCTGCGAGAATTCTCTCTTCGACACCGGAACTGTGAATTTTCAAGATGGAGGGGAGGGTAGAAGGAGAGGGACATTTTACGGTTCAGACTTTTCAGGGCTGCGATGCGGGAATTACCGACACGCTGTTTGAAATTAAAGCAAGGGCGCAAAGGGTTGCGCGCTTATACCTACACACCTGCCCCCGTCAGAGAGAAGAAAACTGTGGGTATAGACCGGCGTAAAAGTTCCTCAAGATATGTACGTGCTCCGCGGCGATGGAAATCTTTCTGTACGCCGCTACGCCATCCTTCTCGGCAAAGGGCGAAACGAATTTAACGTCGCGCTGTTTCCTTATTTGTACGTAACTCGTCCCCGCTTTGAGTTACATCTACCTCCGCCGCCCCTGCCTCTGTTTCCCTCCCCGTTTCCCGGACTATATTGCATCCGCGGACTCGATATGAAAGACGAAATCTCCGAGGGCTTTTCTGACACACTCTGCAAATAAAGCCCGGCGGTATTATGTTACTCGGGGCATATGAATCGCGCGCGATCGAGGGACGATTGCAATATAGGTGATCTTTGGCCCCGCTCCGAGCTCCCCGTCCCGCTTTATGTATATCAAGCTAGAGCGCGCAGGACACCGATCTCCAGCCCCGATCTCAAGGGGCGGCGGCGTCTCGCGAAGTCTCGATAATGAAAAACAAAACGCTATTATCCACCTGACGATGGCAGCCCGGAGACTTCAAAGAAAATACCCTCGAGCCTGAAGAAGCATCAGAGGAGAACGACTTGAAGATAGTCGCTTCCGGCGCGGTGACGGGCGCGCTAACTTTTTTTTCCTCGAGCCTCCCCGTATTTTCATAATCGATTTCGCATCGGAGGGCTGCACGGCGAAAAGACGGGCGAAACGAGGGACAATCGGGGGGGAGGCGCGCGACGGATCGATGGTGCCTGGCTTTTATGTCCGGTTTTAAGGGATGGTAGGAAAAGTTTCCCTGGACGACGCCGCGGAGCCACTAACTCTCAACGATCCCGGCGAACGGTCAACGGGCGGGTTGCATTGAATCGGGGCAAACAAGTGAAACGGTCCTTCGAGCTGTTCCGTAGAGTGGACGAGCTTTGGCCAACGTCCCCGTCGGGTGTCTCTCTGGTTCTTTGTGTCGTTTCGAATGCGACACGACGGGCTCAAGGAGCCGTTTATTGGGAAATATTCAATCCCCGATACTCGCGGTTAATTTATGTCGGCGCTGAAATAATGCACGCTCCTCGGGACAGGAACGGGCGCGATGGGAAAAATACGCATGACCACCGTGTTATTTCCACATTTCGGGGATGGCAGGGCGATTGCCGGCGGGCGACATGATGAATTAGCTGCATCAATTACGGTATTCCGCGGCTACATTCATCCCCGGTTTGGTTATCGCGCGCGCAGACAGCCAGAAGCGAATTGCAGGGCTCTCGCGTGCATGCACAGGTTCGACAGCGGATCGCAGAAAAAAAGTCGACGAAAGGCCGCGTATTCGCTTTGGCTGTCGCGCGTATATTCGAAGGCGAGCGCGATAAATACGAGGGCACAGTAGTCAGGACGGTATCCGTGAATGCGGGACCGCCGAGGAAGACCGTTGAGCGAGGGAGGGGGTGGGGCATGGTTCTTTTTAGTAATTAAAAATTACGCGCCGCGGCCTGTGTGCGTCAAAGCGCGCGGCTTCGTTAATATATTCAGAGGCCGTGTGCCTTTGGCCTTGCAAAAAGACGCGACAAAGTTCGTGCCTATTTCCCTCGCTCCCCGCGCCGCCACCGTCCCCCGCCCTTCATTCATACCCTTTCTCTTCCTTTCGGTCTTTCTTCCTTTCGCCCGCCAGAGGAACAGCCCCCGCGACGATAATCTTTCCTGATTTTCCGCCAGGAATTCTAATTTCTGCCCCGACGAAGGGCGGGCACGCCTGGCGACGCGGAAATCGCTTTCATCGCGCGATAATGTCTCCCAGCTACGTCGAATCGACGGACCTAAATAGGGCTGAGTGATTCTCTCTCTGAGCGAATTATCGGGACGGATGGTAGGGGGTCCCGGCGTTTATTCGAATTCCTTCTAGGAGGCTTCGCTCTCCGGTCGATTCATTATGGAAATTATAGGGTAGGACGCCAGGTGTATCATGCTGGAATTAATGCCTTATGAAATTGTTCCGAGCCTGGCATACGGAGCTTGTTTGCAGGCGACAAACTCACGAGACCGCCGTGGTATATACCGGGACCAGGCGGTGTATCTTTGCAACGTGTTTTATCAACATGGAAAAGAAACGGAGCAGTGAGAATCAGACATGTGTTTCACGGTTTCCGGTTACTATCCATCGTCTAAGGTTTCGTGTCGATTGGGTGCTCTTTTTTCGAAAACCCTCTCGGGTAGACTTTCGGGCACCCCTTGTGAAGTTGTGACGGCGGCCGAGAGTTTGTTTTTTCCCAACGATATACAAGTGTACACAGTAAAGGCCTGGTTTCAGGGGGGAGCCTAGTGTAACTAACTGAAAATCAAGGCATTTTTCGGGAATTTTTTTTAAAGAGAGTACTTAATTGATCTTTCTGAAACTTTAGGGATATTTTATTATCAGGTTAAGGTAAATAAAGAAAAAATTTTATTAAGAAAGAGCGGTAAATAACGAAGTTATAAGGGCTCATGCCGCAGTCCGTTCGCGACGCAGTTGTTCCACTGCGGGCAACGTAGCGTCTTATGGTTTCATCTGAAACCAAAAATCGAAAATTTTTCGTTTAGTTTATGAGTGTACGCACAAATCGTATAAATTCATAACTTAAAAGATGCAAAACTGAACAAATGGCGGTCTCTTGAAAAAGAGTTCACTTTCTCCAACTAAATTTTGCCTTAAATGTGCCAAAAAAAGTTATTTTTTTTAAACAATATCATTGTACCAATAACTTAGCTCTGTGAAGAAAATGTTCACAAATATCCGTGCACAACACCAAGTCGATTGGTTGAATATTTTTAAAGTTACATTGCCCGCAAAATGTAAAACTGTTGTTTTGAGAAAAATACATTTCAAGTTTTCTGGTAACCTGATGCTCCGTAACAAAACCGGCTATATCCGCTTTAATTTTTTGAATTTCGTTTTGCGGCTTTGGGAACATATTATCGAGATGTTCAACTATTGATTTATGTAAAAAAAATCTATTTCCTTCCTTAAGCTACCCCCTCGTCAGCCACGTTACAAATTACCAATTACAGTGCACTTTATACAAGATTCTATCGACGCTTTCTGGCTCGTTGAAATTTAAATTCACGATGGTGTTAGGATAGCTGCAGTTGTTCCGAAAAATGCATACATTTTTCAATTTGCAGTCACACCGCAATGTGCGCGTGAATGGGGGGAGTTTATTTCACCATTTCACTTTTCTGTTGCATTATTGATACTTTTAATTTAACCGAGTCTACAGAATCAGATACAGATTGAATAGTGATTCAATTTCCACAGAGATTTCCATTCCAGTTGCTCGCAACTGCTTTGTGTTTAATTCGCAGTCTAAAAACGTATTCAGGGATCGCCTTTATTCACAGGTCTGTCACGGAAACTCGGCTGGAATAACAAACAGTCCGGAGAAGTCGATCCAGGAACGCGGATTATTTTCCGGCGTCGTCATAAAGCTGTCAGGAACATCGTCCGGCGTTCGTCACCTGCAACCGTAAACACGTGAGCCAATACGTCATGCTTTATTCCACTCGTATAAACTTTACGGAAATGAGCCGTAAACGAGAGTTGCGACACACGTACCCTGTGAACGTTATACATATTTCGTTTGGAAACGCGGAGAAATTTTCAACGTGTCAATACTATAAGCGGTTTTACAGTTTTCATCTCTTTACTCGTTTCACACAAACTCGCGGAACACACACGAAATATTTGATTCGATATAATTAAAGCAATAACTCGAGAGTGGAAATATTTTTGATAAAGTTAATTTGAGAAATAACGGTTAAAAATTCGTGTCCACATTCGAAATATCATTAGCGACATGTTGTATGACAGTCGAATAAGTAAAATTCGATAAACAATTATACACGGACCATTTCCATAAAATTACTCGGCGATTCTGCTTAATGTCGCGATTTCCAGCTCGAGGTGCTTCCACACAAATACAGTGTGTGGTGTACGCTAATAGGTTTCGGGTAATTTACTAAAATACTGCACCTTTGAAGTTCGATTTCATTGACGGTTCGATGGTTGTGCAAAGGCTGACTAGAATTTTGCACAGAGAGGCTATTTCTGCTTTGGAAACCAGCTTAGGGCCATTTTTTGGTCTGAACTATGAACTTTAAAACCTGCATAGGGCTGTGTGTCTATAACGTGTGCACGTGTAATTAGGGATTAGCTTTTACACTGTGGTTTCCTTTTGTAGGTGCCTCTGTCTATTTTTCCATGGATTCAAAGCGCCCATACCGCTGTGATAGTTTACCTTTTCCATCAGCCATCAGCTTTTTTATCAGTTGAATAATTGGCAGCAACCTTTCGTTATCGACGCACACCACTCGTGCATTTCGTTTTGTTGCGCGCGAAAAATGGACGAGGGAAAAATTTATCCACCGTTTTCGGCCCCTCCTCCGTCCATGCCGCCCCTCGTTTAAAAACCCGCGCGACGATAAATCGCAACTGATGAAATTCGTTGCGCATTTTTGCGGCGGATTCAATCGGTGGCACAATTTTATTCGAAAATTACGCATCGCTGAAAAACCGGCTGCCCGAAAATACGAGCTCGCGATGTTTCCGGCGGCCCTTTCGACAACCATGTACCTACATTGGATAGCGGGCGCTAGGTATATGATTCGTCGGGCTGGAAAGGGCGCGCATTTTTCCCATCGCGTTGATTCCCTCTCATCGGACCACCGGTTTCGCCTCTTTTTATTTTCTCGAAATCATTCGCGATATATCGAACGTACAGTCGTCGATACGGGAGCGCATTGATTGCTCGAACCGAGCCGCATCCTCGTTCGGTAGAAAAATCCAATAATTATTCTACCCGCTGCTAGATACGCGGCAAAAAGAACTAAAAGGATTTAGTGGCTCGTGCAATGTAATAGTGTACAATTTATATAAATGTAGGCATTTCGTAACGACGTGCAAAAGGTCCGGGGATAACGGATGTTTAATTGAAGGAGACCCATTAGGGGTGAACGGTCAGGGGGCAAAACGCGAATCAGGCTAGCGGGGCACAGCAGTCGAACAGGAAAGTCGATTGCGAAACCGCCATTACGTGGACGAGAATCGAATTTTCCTCAATTATTCGGCCCTCTACGTCAGTTCGCGTAGACTTCTGATCGATTTTAATTGGCCGCCTAGCACGGATTTGCCCCTCGATCGCCCCGAAATAATTGAGCTCGGAGGCAAGGTGACGGCTACGATCGTTCCTTCGTGGATACAATATCGTTATACTTCCCGTGGGATTAATCGATCCCGTCGTATGTTGCATTTCGCGTTATCGACTCTCGCGCCCTTAATATCTGGTCGAACCTAACCCGCCGCGTACCCTATATTATCGTCGATCTACCGAAAATTTTCCGGACTAATGAAATCCCTCGCTCGGCTAGCTCGCATCATAAGCTTCGTATTTATAGTAACCTACATCCTGCGGGAAAGTCTGTTTAGCGAAACTGGTGAACGCAATTAACGATGTCACAGTGAAGTGGAGTTTAAAGTGGCGTCTTTGAGAGAGGCTGCGGGGGATATTAGAGTCAGGTGAAATCAGGTCTCTCATACTGCGTCGTTTTACTTTCGTTCTTCTAGTAAGACCGTAGCCCTGTCTATTCCACTGAAGAACCGTGACACTCACTTTCATCCGATACTCCAATCCACCCAGGGATCTCTTCGCCACGTCTGCGGTCTTAGGGATAATCTATATTTCTCAAGATCCCTAAGCAAAGGGTCGGTATTATCACTCTTCTTACGCGAACACGAGCAAAAGTGGAAATGCTTTTCTTGTACAGTGAGTCACAACTCCAGCTACGGATCTCAACGAGCAGTTTAAGAAACATCCCCCTTTTAGGGATGGGTCGTCGGGATTTTCTCAGAATTCTCTGTTGCTGGTTTCGCCACTTCGGAATATTCGAAATACTTCCACGGTGTAATTCGCCCATTAATCGACAATCACGAACGAACGAGTGTAACGGAACTCTCGATCGGACTGATCAGTTGTGTACACCGATGATCCGAAGCTGATTCCCGCCCGTGTCTAGCGGCGAGGCGATTAATTGCCCGTGTCGCGATTTTTAAGCGAGCGCCAATTTCCGCGGACAAGAGTCGCAGAAGCCTGGTGCGCCGACCCCTCGACTGCGATCGTTATATAATGTTTCGCCTTAATTGCGGATTCGACCCCCGGCGATCCGTACGCCGGCTGGCCGGGCCTGCAGCTCCCGCGCGATACACTTTTAATTGCGTCCAGATTTGCAATTCAGATTTCCTAGGCGCAGGCCGACGTCTGACTCCTGCATATATCCGAAATTCGAAATTCGCTCTCGAGTGCTGACGGAAGACAAAATACCCTCCGCGCATCCGGTGCCGGAGGGGGAACATCCGTCGATCACCAGCCCCCCATCGTGTCGTGAAAAAACGCGCCTGCAGGCTACAAAATGTCTACGGTTTAAAATGGCGCGAGGGTCGAATTGTCGCGATAACGATGCGGTGGCGCGAGGTCGTCTAGAAATTAACCGAGGGGTGCGCACTGTTTCGCATTGACGATTGCATGTCGTACATCTGGACGGATACTTCTGACGTGGACAGTAAAAGTCATCGCGATAAAGGTACGCCGTACATCGTGGAGAGCAGTTTTCCTCCCTCGCGATGAAAAATTTCCAGTGGCTGTGCCTCGTCTCTGCCAAGAGCTAGACATTGTCCGAACTACTGAAATATAGTTTAATTGCTGTGCAGGGATTCGAATGTACACCATCGGATGCCAACACTAGCAGACAATAACGGCCCCTTGCACGGCCAGCCGTCGGATAGGGTAACAACCCTCGTTTTGTTTGACTAGAAAAATCCTGGCACGGTTAGCTACGCTCAATCGAAGCTTAAAAGATCCACGAGTGTACGCGCGGTGGCAATAAATACCAGCTCGAATAGCCTCGCCGTGGACCCGCGTGTTTTACGAGTGATTCCAGCGAATTTGAAGCAAGAAATTGTAGTTGCCCAGGGCTGTATGTACAAGAGCGGGGGTGGGGGGTGGTTGGGAAAATGGGGTGAGACGCGGAGAGGGAAAGATTTAGAAGCAGGGGTGGAGGTTTCATGGTGTCATGGCAACACCCGTCGCGATAGAGAACGCCTTTGGCCCCCTTTTGCACTGCCAACACACTGTCGGGAGGAATGAGAACGTATCGCGGCATTGGCGGAGCACCGTACGAGGTTAACGTCGGCTCCTTCAAAAGGAGAATCGCCGATCGATCCCCCACCCCCACTGCCACCGTGTGTACTAGCTACTCGTGCACGGTCATCTTATCAGAGGAACGGTAGCATCTGCCGAGCATATTGGAAAACCGATAAGCGGCACAGAAAGAAATTATATACCGGCTATAGAATGCGCGATTTCCTTTTAAAAGGCAGATAAATTGATAGGTCGATTTAATCGTCTGCGGTGACATCCCTCGAGGAAATGAAGCACAACAGTATGTACCTACACATAGGTACTCACTAAAAGCGCAGCGGGTACAGTGACAGATGTACCTATTTAAAAAATCAGCTTGAATAAAAATAATAATCTTCAGGAAAATATTAATGATAGTACTCGGGTTTGGTGTTAACGATGGCCTGAATTAGATGGAAATTAATTTTTCCTTGTTCAGGATTAGTAAATTTATTTCTGCTTTAATGGTGTGTAGGGTGACTGTACGTAATATCGCCAAGCAAAAGTTAAATCGCTGACAATTGAATAATAATTGATATTTTTGCATGCAGTTCGTTTCAAAGTAAAGAGAAGTTATTCATCTTTCATGTACACTCGGTTCAAACGATTGTGGCCGATCGAGTTTCGATTGCATTCGAGCTCACTAGGGCTGGCTTTTTTACATCGCTACGATTCTACAGTATTTCGTGAATATGGTGGGGCCACTGCCAACGGGAACCTATGGCTTGGCAGTGCCCCCACCATATTCACGAAATACTGTAGAATCGTAGCGATGTGAAAAAGCCAGCCCTAGTGAGCTCGAATGCAATCGAAACTCGATCGGCCACAATCGTTTGAACCGAGTGTAGCATAAAGTTAGAGTCGTTGAAACCTACAAATTTTTAATTAGGACTCAAAAAAACCCTAAATGCAAAAATCGATTCCTGAAAAAAGTGTACCTAATATCGCTAACTCGAGAAATATTGATTAATTCATATTATATATGTATATATGAGTTTTTAAAGTCATTTTTACATGTATTTTTATTATTTCTTGCTCTACAAATGTAGTTTTAGATATTCTTGCATTCACGGAATTATTAAACTTACCTTGTCCGAAAGTGTTTTAAAATTGTGCCAGTTCAATACATGTTTACACTATTAAGATTCACTAAAATACTTCTTTTTCTGTAATTGTTGATCACATGATGCTACAATTGCAGTATGTCTTCCTACATATGTTTAGGTACTAATTCAGTGTATAACCGATCGATTTTAGAGCTTACTTTCCGAGATATAGCGGGTGGTGATATTAGGTACAGTTCCCCTAGGAAGACGGTGGAATCAAATTTGAGAGTAGGGAATTTGAAAAATAGGCACTAGGTACAAAGCGAAAGGTAGTACATAATATATACGTTGTGTCGATCGACGAAGAAGCCGAGCGCGTTCATCCCGCTTGATTTTCCTCCGCAACTCGCCTATCTCCTCGATGCGAAATTCTATTAAGAATTCCTGTGCTGGAAGACCGTGTCTGCGGAAATATTTACGTACCACTTTTACAGGGGGATCGTAACCCAGATATCCCTGCAGTATTTCTTAAACTGGATTTCTTCGGGGAGAGCGTTTCATCGCGGAGAAAAGACGAGGGAACTTGAAAGCCGTTTTCGTTCAAACTTTTAATGCCTCGTAGTAAACACGACCGCGGACTCTAGTCGCTCTAACGAACTTTTTCCGTTTCACCATCGTGGCCGTAAATTCGTAATACCTATAGCGGAAAGATTGTTTTGCAGAAGTAAGAACCCGTGTGCATTCTTCTTCATATCCGTTTCTAGGGAGACGGTCTTATCCCTTACTCGTACAGCTTCGTCGAAATAGTGGCTGTACCTTCGAAAATTAAATGGATCTTTCACGAAATAATCATAACTTTCTCCACACCTGTGCATTTGTCTAAAAACATATACCTATCATGAAATCAGATGTTATTGCAAGCGTTAACTTCAGATTCCACTTAAATCCAAATCCACTCCGTGCTCGTGCTTCTTCATGATAAGAAAAATAATTACCTCCCGATAAGAGAGCAATCGCTGATAAGTATATTGTTATTTCTAGCTGAAGCCACAAGCCTTGTACCACTGCGCAGTAAAGTACAATACACACACTAAACCAGAAACGTTAAAAGAATGTATGACAATCATGAAGATTACCGAAACGATACTTACAGCTATTTATGTACCCCATTTGGGAGTATAATAGTGAAGGGGATGATGTCAGATTTACGACCAATAGCGAATCCATTCTCAAGGAAGCCCATCTTCCGAAGGAACAGCTAGAAAAGGACCTTTACGGTGCAGCTTTCAATTCAGCCTCCTGCACGCAGCTCAAAAACGAGCAGCGCGTATGAGAAACGTTATACGAGCTTTCCCATCGAGAATTTTACTAGCGCACACACCCGATTCCGCGCCATTACGCTCGCACAGCTTAAAGCCAGCGATGCAAAATCTCTTTCTGGCAAGGACTCGCGAGCAACATCCTCTGCCTACTCCGAAATGCAAGCCTGGCACGGATCCAGCGCGTCCTGCTATGTCTCCTTTAGTCCCTTCCTCTTTGACGCCGCGTCTTCCGATGTCGTACATCCAACCTTTCTGCACATTTCGCAGTTACTCGCCCCCTACCCCCGGTAGTTTCCCCGCAGTAAAAAGAGATCCGTCCGCTTCTTTTTTCTCGCGTTATCACTTAACCCACGGCAAATGTAAAATGATTGCGAGAGCGCTCGACTCGCCTGAACGTGGAGTGATACCTTTGGAATAGACGATGGCATTTTCGTTGCCAGTTTGCGCACGATACTCTAAATATGCTTGCGGTATTCCGTGGGCTGGTGCAATTTATGGTGGAATGAAAAAACGGGTGTTTCTTTGTGGTTAGGGGCGGATTTGTGTATAAGTTGAGCAGGCTGCAGCGTAAGGCGGCAAATTTTCGGGGACGGAAATTTTGAAGAGCGACAAATTTTGGGGAGCGACAATCTTGAGGTGCGGCAAATTTTGAGAGGCGCAAATTTTAAGGAACTATAAGTTTTGGAAAGCGATAAGTTTTGGGGACCGACAATTTTGAGGGACAACAAATTTTGGGGGCCGCAAATTTTGGGGAGCGGAAAATTTTAGGAGGCGCAAATTTTGAGTGAAAAAAAAATTGGAAAATGGTTAAACACAGGGGCTTGAGACAACTTTAAGCCACTGTAGCGAATTCGCAAAAAAACTCGCATGTAAGTAGCCCAATTGAATTAATTTTGAAATTGTCTCGACTCTTCCAGATTAAAATATTCTAGGGGCGCCAAATTTCAAAATCCATCCCTGTTTGCGGTACAGTAAATTGGGGATGTGGAATAGAATAGTTTTGGAGTCATCGTTTTCGAGAGAAACTCTTTGAGAGTGATCAATCATTACTAAATAGATTTTACTGGCTTTTCATATAGATTACTGTTATCTACTGATGCAACGATTATTGTTTGACTCTCCAAGAATAATTGAATATTCTTATCCAGGACTGATGGTACCTAAAGTGTCATCATAATTCTTTTTAATAGTGAATTAGACCTCCAAAAGGTTGACATCTTCGAATAGCCGTGGCCATCTTCGATACACTAACGTATATGATTGATACTGTGGTTGATCCGCGAGCTAGCTCCCCATCCTTATGAAAATTTACCGTTGTGTACGGCCGGATTTATCGGCGAAGGGTTGAATTTACAAGCTCCGGCTCGGCCGCCGCCGGCTAGCCTTTCCAAACGATAAATTTCTTGGACTTTATCCAGCCGCGTTTATCCGTGTTTGTCTTACATTTAAACTTCGCCTGCTCTCTCGCTTCGGACTGAACTGGCGGGGTAGACACCCGAAATTTCTCTTCTTTTCCACGGACACGGTCGTTTCCCGCGTCACGTTTAATTAACCGGGAATAAGTTTGAGATTTATGCTCGCTTTGATCGTCGCGGATTCTGTTGGTTTCGCGCCGCGAAATGTAAACGCGAGCGGAGGTGTGCGTCGGCACACCTGCCTGGATTAGCTCACGTGCACTCGAGTTCTGTGTTCCATCCTCCTTTTCGCGCGCGAAACGGCACCCACCGGATATATGGGTTCCGGGAGAAGGCAAGGTAGCCACAGCTTCTTCTGTCGAGGATGAGACGAGGATTTCAAAGGGGACCGTGTAATTTTTAGGATGATAACCGCGCTGATCGATTCGGACCACTTCGACGATTAAGTAGCTACCGCGGCCATTTTCATCGGCAAGATAAACTCTGCTTTCCTAGACCTTCTTAGCCTTTGTTAGGCGGTGCGCGGCCGAAGGAGAGACAAGTCGCAAGGGCGTTCCGAGCGCGGGTAAAGAGACCAGGGGGTTGGGGTGGAAAAACAGGGACGGAGAACGGCGGTGGCGGGGGTTGAAAGGAAGGACAGAGACGGCAAATGGAAAAGAAATTCCCATTACTTTGGGGGAGAGACCCGTCTAGTACCCTTCTTCTTCATCTTCCCGCTGGTCGTCTTCATCCTCTTCTCCTTCGCCGTCCCCCGTGCCGTTTCCACCGCTTCCTCCTACGGTCTGGTACGCGGTCCCCGAGCAAGGGGACACGATGCACGCATGTGCCGGGGTCATTCTATCGATTTCCCTGGTTCGCGCGGCAGTCACGAGGCGGCGTACCCAGAGTCGCGCTCTCGCTGCACCAGCACGCCACCCAAAACAGCCTCGCGTATCGTCGCAACCGGGTTGCCTTTTCAAGGTTAACCTACACGTATATATGTAGAACATACCACCGTCGCCACCGAAAGTGTCGGTAGTCTTGCCTTCAAGTGCATCCGCCGTGCTTTCTTTTCCCTTTCACGTGCGCGCCAACCATCCTCCGGCCAAACTCGGACTGTGATTTTGGAAGATCTTTGGTGAAAACGAGAAATCATCGTCCTCTTCGACGGTCTCCTTGCACCTAGACACATCGTAACCTGCGTTTCCTTTTCACGGTGAGTAACAGCTTATCCTTTCGACTACTGGTCAGCTTTCGTTTCGCGGGTGACAACAGCTGCGCTGCGCGACAGAGCTTTCCGCGGTTTCGTCTGCTTTTTTAAACGCGACCGCAGTCGGCCGTCGATGTTATAAAATGCGCGAGTTTCAATTGCCCGTTATGCGTCCCCCGCTTTCGTGACGGGTCGTTTCGTCCGGCGGTGTCTATTAAAATTCAATCCGCGGACAGTTTTATCGAGCACCAGCTGTCGTTAGGATCGCAACGGTAGCAGAATAAATAGCGGCGAGCGGGTCCGATGATTGCCAGTGGCTGTATAGGGGTGCAACGAGGTACGATGACAATTAACCGGCGGCTAATTAGCCGGATCACGGCTAGATACCGGCGGTTCCTTCGAGTTTTCATCGGTCTGCGGAGTGGGCATTGTGCGGCGACCGCAATTTTCGTGTAGATGGACAATCGATCAGGGATACCGCTCCGATATCACGCAAACGTAAAACCACCCCTCGTGCTTTGATACACGGCATATTCTTGAGACTTGGTGGGGCGAG
The DNA here is from genome assembly GCA_963971345.1 of Andrena flavipes. Taxonomy (NCBI): domain Eukaryota; kingdom Metazoa; phylum Arthropoda; class Insecta; order Hymenoptera; family Andrenidae; genus Andrena; species Andrena flavipes. The sequence goes on from OZ020480.1 coordinate 47,756,934, forward strand.
GGGAATGACCACTGCTTCCTTATTCACGATTTATAACGTGGGGAGGAAAAAGCACTACAGTACAGTCTGTGAATCATTTATGATTTAAGCTACAAGTTTGTTTCTAACAGCTTACAAAGTATCTCAAGGAATCTAACATCCAATTCGTCAAATTTCGTTCCGCTCGTTCTAAAACAATTACCTCCTCGATAACCATCGCCGTCTATCTTACGTAACAGTCGTATAAGAAAGAGAAGGCACGTTATCTGCCGGTAATCAGGAAAAAAAAGTCGAACCAGCGCGATTCACAATCCGATCCTCGGGCATCGCGATAAGAATCGGCAGCGTCATCGGCAAGGTGAGGCTTTATTGCCGCGAAAACTCGTCGGATCCCTGCGTGTTATCACCGCGAAGAGTACAATGCGACTTATCGCCCAGCGGAACGTTTGCCCGCTATAAATCCGGTTACCCGTGAGCCACTCGTAACGGTGGAGGCGTAAGCCAGAGGAAGCGGGTCCCAACAATACGGCTGCACGTTTTCACAGAATTTTTCTCCCCCTTTCGGGGCGCGATAAGCGCCGTTATCTTTTGTCGCTCACGATAATCCAAAGAACCGTCGTTTCAGTTCTTTAGGCAGGTCGGCTGCAGCCAGCAGCTCCGATCAACTAAACGCCCGCGGCTATGTAACCAGGAACATAACGTCGGCCCGTGTAATTCCCGAGCTTGTTACGATGAGGATCGTGGACGCAGAGAGACCCCCGTTCGTTTCTTCTCTCTCTCCTTTCACCCCTTTCACCCGTTTTTCCTCCCTCACACCTTCTCCGTCTTTTTTTCCCCTTTCCCGCTCGCCCTCGCCCCCCAGGTCCCTCTGTCTGCACCTATCGCTTCGACTCTGTCCCGCCCGCGTAGCGTTAGGTAATTCGAAAGCAATTTGAATTGACGTGCAGCGGCAGAGGAAAGTAATTACGGGGCGAAAGCTCCCGGCCTAGCCGCCTCGTATGGCGCGTACCTTGCCTTCACCGCGTGTTCCGCGCATAGGGGATACACACCGATACCTACGTGTCCGCGTATCGCATGTGCACTGCCGTGTATCGTCGCTTGCGGTTAGATTGATTAAAATTTACTATGCAAATTAGATTACGTCTCGGGGCGAATGGCGGCCGGAGGAAGCGTAGGAGGAAGACGGGGTCGGCCCCTCTGAAAAGATGAATCGTTATCATTAGCATTTTCAGCATTGACGGGGGCCCTGGCGGTGTTATCGCGCCCCGCTAACATATTGGGGTCTCTCCCGCTTCCTAGCGTTTCATCCACGTTGGCCGATATCACGCTCGCCCCGCGAGATCGTGCATCATATTTCCACCGCGTAGCAAGTGTATCCTAGTTTTTGCAACCCCTGGCCGTGAACATTGCATCGTAAATTTCCTTGGATACTCAGGTGCTCCGTCCGTGCTGTCTATGCTACTCCACTTTCGCGTCGTTCATATTCCTCCCTCGACGCGCACCGCTGTTTCTTCGCCAGACGTTGCTTCGGGGGTCGCGCAGCCGCCGAAGAAATTCGTCTTTCCGCTAGATCGGCCGAAAGCACCGCGATCCGCGGTCGAGTCGAGGGGTGGGCTTCGCCCCCCGAGGCATGTACACGCGCGGCAGGCGAATTGATCGCGTTGGGGTAGAATCATCCATCACCAAGTGACAGACCCGAGCTAACTCCCCCCCGTGAAAAGGTGGCCCTCTCCCCTTCCGACAAGAGGAATGGACAGAGGTGGCGGAGAAGGGACGCGGAAAAGGACGGGGCGCCGCTGCGAGGGAGGGAAAACGCGGTGGCGCCCTCCAACGACGGGCGACGAACCAAACAACCCCCTCAACAATGCCCAACAGATCCCACGGGACGGCGCGTTTCTGTTTTCCTTTTTTCTTTCTCCCTCGCCCTCTGCCGCGGCGCGCTCCGTCTCAGCTCGCTCTTGTTGCCGCTGTCGATCTGCCTGTGACGCTGCTTCCACCCCTCGACGCGGTGGTTAGTTTTTCGAGGATCGTACTCGACGGTTCTATCGATGCGAAACGCTTTATTATGTGATCATCTCGTTTAAATTGCCGCTCTCGTCGGCCCGGAGAAGCTCAGGGACGGGGACATAAATTTTCGTTCACAGTTCGTGATTATAATTAGGCGTGGAGGGTAAGAGCGGGCTAATTGATTCGTCAGATTGGGATTCAAAGTTGACTCTCCGTGCCCGCCAGAGAATTCTTTTAACGGTGAAGTTATCCCGGTGTAATATGTTCAACGAGTAACTTCTTGTTTAGAATTTGAAGTCCCCTTTGCGCCACCCTCTTCCTTACTGTGCTTTGATCGAAACAACCCTTCAGTGCATCCCTTTCTCGCGCAAAGTCTTTCAAAATTCGACACTCCTGAGCACAGTTGCAGCTTTTATCGTAAACCAATGAAGAACGTACTTTATCCTTTCAGAGAATCCGCTTGTTATGGAGTCTAATAAATATCCCCTTAACAAGCTGCTAGTTCCAGTCGATATATCTAAATATGAAATTGCCAGGCCATTGCACAAACCACCGATAAATTCTTTCTCCCCGAGCCTCTGTAGTATTCGAAAATGGCTGCCACGTGGAGGGTGGCGCATAATAGCGGCTGGGATAGGAAAACAATGACTCTCTATGATCAAATAAACCGACAAGTAGAAAAGAGTTTCTTACCGCATAGGTCTTTACTTTCGACAAAATCCTGTTTCTAAATACAAAAGAATATTCTTCTACATTCGACGTGTTCACGATTAATCTTTGTACTCAAAATCAATCATCAGTTGAACTCGAAAAGTCCTGATGGCGCCAGAGAAAATTCCCAAATTGTTTCCACGATGCTCGCCAGCCGATCGTTAGATAATGAAAACGAGAAGGTCGTAAAGCTGCAGGAGTTAATCGAGGCTGGAGTCACTCTATCGTCGGATGGTGCATTACCAGTCCTTAGGGTAGGTGCACCACCATCCCCTGCCCCCCAATCCAGCTCGTTTCCCGGCATTGATGTGCTTCCTCGCCAGCGCGACGGCAATTTTCTTGATCACGCGACACAAAGGGCGGAAATCAATAATACGGCGCGGTAGGAAACACGGTCTAAATTGGAATACGACCTGAGCTGCACGCCTACGCGATTTTATTCACTTCCCAAGCAATTCGTCGTGAATCGAGACAGTGATTCGCGACCAGACGAATCCGATCGTCTCGATAAACCGGCCGACACTCTGGAGCTCCGTCGTCGATTCGATTAGAACTCTTCTATCAGCGGGATAGCTTTGAAAAGGGAAGACGCTCGCAGAGAAATCGTTGCTATATGGAGCATACGGTGCTTGGAAAAGGGGAGGAAATAGAGATCCTGTAGGGAGCACAATATTTGAACGGGAGGAGAAGGTAGGTTCTTTGTAAGGCGCGACACTCTAAACACGGAAAAGAGAAGAAGAAGAGAAAATATACAGAAGGCAATACTCTGAGAGGATACGAATATCTCCGACGTATACATATATTCTCGCAGATGGGAGAAAAAAAGAGGAGGTTCCTCGACCGTTGAGCATCGCGAAACGAGACATCGGTAAGAAATTTTTACGATCCTCGCCCAGAGGAATAACAATTGAGCGCGCAAAGTAGCTCGGGGAAGAAGGGACAACACCGCGCGTATATACTTAAATAGAAGTTCGACTCAGTTAAGACAATGTACACCAATCGCATTGTACGAGGTGCAAGAGCTGATAGCACGGAACAAAAGGAAACGTGGCCTAGATCAGAATGCACTCAGAGCGGGCGTGTGCACACGATCTACCTTATTCATCCCTGGGTAAACTCTCGGGAGGCTCGAACCGAGAGAGTTTGATACGCGAGGCGAGGGAGCATTATGATCCTGTAATGGGCCAATATTTGGATACGTACGGTGGAACGTTACCGCGATTCACGCGCACCTCCCTTGTGGCTAGTCCGCCCGGCAAATCATAATTCAAGGATGCATCCACCTGATACAGGTCCTGTCTAATTTATACACGGACGTGTCCGATTGTCCCGAACCACCGGGACGTGCAAAGTGCCACGAACCAGGCCCCGGCAAATCTTTTCGAAAGAGCCCGCGATTGTCTCGGGAGCATTTAGGTCAGCTCTCTGAAGAATGGATCGGAATTTAACGCGAGAGCCGCGGGAACACTGTGATCTTTTAATGGATACGAACTAGGAGAGCGTGCAATGCAACGTAGGTATAGATATAATGTGCAGGAAAATCAGTACGATCCTTGCAGGGCTCGATCTAGCTTTTCCACCGCTCTGGGTAAAAATGATTTTTGCTGCCTTTTGTATTTGATAACAAATAATTATTTTAAAATATCATTTTTAACAGTGTAGGTATTTGTTGAATTACTAAAGCTTTACTTACTTCTTTATCGCTTTCCCAAAAGTTTCACTTTTTTATTGGTTTCTGTTGATTTTCGGATTGTTATAATTTTCTTCCTTTTTCAAATTTGAAGGAGATTTAATTACAGTAAGAATATTAATTTTAGTACTAATATCATTTTTTGTGTTTCTTTTTTTTTCTTTGAGTAAGAAAGACGATTAAAAATAATAATAGTAATTTTAATTTTTTTCTTTCTACCAAATGTTCCGCTTTGGATCCCTGTGACGTTTTCTCATAGTAACACTGCATCAATGTTTAGTTCTGTGTGTTGATATTTGTGGAAATATTGTATATCGATGAGGGTAGGGTTGAAACATTAAGTTCTGTAGCTCGAAGGCAGTTGAGGTGCAGGAGAATTATTTTGCAGTCGAATAGAAATCAGAACACATATTTGAGGACAAGATTAACGACATCAGCCGTCTTGTTGTTAGGGAAGGGTCACGTGTGCCAGTAGAAAGATTTGTTTAGGCTACCGTGCGTCCCTCAGAGTTTGCTTTAGAGTGGTTCCCTCCTAGGAAGAACAGATTGGTTTATCCTTATCTATCGCTGTCTGCCGCTGGGAACGTGACTATTCTTGGTCAGTAGATAACCGAGCAGAAATCGTACGATAAGGGCGTCGAACGAGATTTCAGACCGCGTCGCGCGACTCCGGAAAGCACAGTGTCGAAAGCACACCATCATAGCCGAAGCTCGATCGTAGGATCCAAGGGTCCCTCGACGAGGTGGAAAAAGTTGGGCGCCGTCAGCGGATACGCTGCGAAATGTCAATTCATCCCGGTCGGTAGACGATGTAGAGTGCTTTAGGCGTCTAGAGTGTCTTGCAGCACGATTCACCGGCTGTTCAGTCTCACGCGCTCGAGGATCCATAGAGCGTGTGCTCGTTGGCTGTCATTACCAAGTCCTCGGCCTGGATGTGTAAAGAGGTCTGTGGCTTGTCCTCCGCGCCCTTGTTCGGGGCGTATCGATGGAGTATCCGCCCGACGCGTCTATCAAAATCCGAACGCTCGTAGTCCGTCGATGAATTCGCTGGGTCGTTGCTCGAGCGAGCACAAAGAGAGGGCCTCGTATCGCGGTCCATCGATCCGCGCCACGAAGAGGCCTGTAAAAGCGGTTACGGGGGTGTACGTGCCCCGTAACAAGGATACTTTTGTCCTGGAGGAAACGACGCGCGAAAGTACACACCGCAGCGATCGGGAAACGAGTCACGGAACACCGTTCGTCGTTGCTTTTCCTGGTTTCAGCCTCGCGACATTCGCAACGTGACGAGAACCCGTGGATAGCCCACGTTTGCTCGCTCAATTGTATCCTCCGCTCCCTTGATTCTTATTCACTCCCCTTTGTATGTGCTCTGTCAGAGGCCATTGTAAAATTCTCGGAAGCATCGCCGCGGTAGCTTAGCAAATGCGACAGACCCGACATATCGCGCCGTACAATCCGCCCCCTTAAGTCCCTAACCTTATGAAGTCTTTTATACACTGCCCTATTATCGTAAACTCGATCAAACGAGCGTGCGCGGTCCTTAACCACGGTAACAGGAAAAAAGCACGGCCCCGGCGCGTCCTTTTATCGGCATTTTCACGACTCCCTAGTGGACGCGGAAAGCGTGCTGCCCTCGTACGCGCCGCGGGTGGCGTCGTTAATTTAGTGACATCCTAACCAGGCCGTAGGAATCCCGAAGATGAGCGGCCGCGACAACCCCAGTCCCCGGCAGTGGCGACAAGTGGCTTTTGGGGTGCGAGTTTTACGAGCGTTTAACAGCCGATTTATCGGTCGTTGAGAGGAGGCGACAAAGTCGGGCACGCTTTCCGTCGCCCAAGCTCATGTACGATCGGTGCATGCCACGTGCCTTGGGCATACTAGTAGCTACCGAGTCGTTCGATCCGCGGGACGATTTATCACTTCCGATTTCGAAGCGGGCGACGGCGCCCGTTACTCATTCGTCGCGCGTCCGTTTCCTCGAAGCTGTTGTCTTGGCAGACGGCGACGGGGATATGTTTTCTTATTGGCGTCTCGTGCGAGTCTCGTAAGGGAGGTCAACATCCGTTCACCTCATCCACTCCCCGGGATTCCTATCCCCTTTAGTCATCTCCGCAGTAGTGTCCCGCAAAAATGTCTGGCAGCGGGCGAAACAAAGGAATCGATATCCCAGGGGACCGACGTTTCGACGTGTTCGTGGGTATCTCGTGATTAATCCTTTACCTCCCAGGACTACTTACAGTCTGCATGAGTTGCTTTTCATCTGAGATGCTGGGAATAGCGACCGAGGAGGCTGCGACGTCTCGTCGCAACGGGGTACGCCTCCCAATGTCTGCGAAAGTTCATTCTTCGGGAAATATTGCGCTGCCATTCAACTACTTGTATCGTACCTACTTAGACTCGACAACTTTCCATGACGTGTAAGTGGAAATCCATTAATGAAACATGGATCATTTACCAGTGAAGCTCTGCAGCTATGCCTGTGTTCGCTCGACCTCTACCCTCGCGCTACTAATCCCGTGAACTACATTTTCAACCGTATTGAGCTTCCCACCAAATATTAGGTGTACCTAGTCCAGTGAACGTAGACGGAAATATAGCCAATCTGGGGAATAAATTCCAGTAAGATAGGGAGTGAATTTGGGCAGCAAAAAAATGCGCGATACATACCTGCATATCTTCTACGTATCCCCAAAGATTAACCTTTAGAGAGCCGGGATTTTTTCATTGCAATTGTAAATTTTATTTACTTAAAATTTATGCATATACATATACCACCAAAAAGGCCGGCAAAGTATCAAATTTCTTAGGCGGCCACTATATGTAGTGGCCACCTCGGCCCTTGGAAGATTAAAGTTTAAGTTTATTCACTCGAAGAGGGTGAAATTGAATCCTGAAAATTCGGCTATTTTCCGATTGTGTGCTATCACTCGCGAACTGTAAGAACTGTAACGTACCAAATGACAGTCCTAATTAAAAGAAGTAACTTTTTCCTGAAAACTTTTTTTCTATCTCTTACAGTTCACGAGTACTAATACAAAATCGGAAAATTGTCAAGAGTCAATTTCACCTTGTTAGAGTGAATTTGGAGAGCAAGCAGAATTGCGTTGTACTTGGGAGGACATCCTCTACACTGCCCTCTTTAGTCAAACAACCGAGAAAACTGAAGTTTTATCATTTACTTTTGCACCGTCGTTATTTTCCTTCATTCAAATTAAAACATGTTGTCATTATTTCGTAACAGCATAATATAATTTTTTGTAATAGGTATACTGGTAGGTAATGTGTTATTAACATACCAATTAATTAATCGTTTTAGATAGGACGTAGCACGTAGAGTTTTCTAACTTTACTTAAAAAGTAAAAGACGTGTGGATCTTCAAATATATCAAAATATCTCAAAAAATGAAAAAATGCTAGATAGGACAGTTTAACTAAAGAGGGCAGTTACATATTCACGAAGTTTCATAATTTTTGGAATTTCCGGGTGCGGGAGCTTCCCTTGTCAAAAGTATGAGGTTTGAAATTTTGTAAGGCGTCATACATAAAAATTGTTACTCGTACGAAAAAGACTCATACAACATTTTTTGTAGAAAATTTCCTAAGCTACTAATTTTATAATAACTATTTTGGCTGTAAAACTGATAGATAACGATATATATTCGCGAAGAACTGTTATTTTTTACCTTGGTCCCTTGGACAAAACCGTAATTTGCTGGGAATTATTCCCCAGACAAATACTAATTTCACTGAACTAAGTAGTGTCTTTCTAAAATGCTCTGTAACCTCAATGCAGTGAAATTCAACGTCCAAAGCTGGCTCCCAAGGCACGGGACGCAAAGGTCGATGGAATAGTTCGCGGGGAATTTGAAATTCCATTCCGTCGACCAGCCACGATCCTACTTACTCGTTCCAGTACTTCCCCAGCCCATATAGCTCGCAATGAATGTCCCTGCGTGCGCGAAAACACTTGGAGCGGTGGCAACGGTGCTCGGAGACGAACAATTATCGGTAGATCCGTGAGCTGGAATAAATTTCGACCGTGTAGCCGCCCCCTCCAGCTAGTTCGTGATCGTCGTAGAAAATGAGTAGTTCCGTGAATTCTCTCGCTGGCTGGCTGCAGCCAGCGGACGCGTAAATTAAGATGTACGCGGTGTCGTAAGCGCGCGTTCGTAAAGTGTCGTGTTAAGTGGTAATTTTATAATATTCTAACGGGACGGGAGAGCAAACCTCCAACTATTTACCATGGCCAGAACCGGAGGACAGGGACCGTTACGGTGAACGTGTGTTCCTTTCTGTTAGTTACAAACGTTCCAGCCATTACGCTTTTTGCCCGTCATAGAACGGCTACAGCAATTTACGTAATGGCCCCTGGTGAATTGAAATCTCGTGAAATTGGATTTCTATGCAAGCCAGACGAACGAGCGAGTTTGGTCGGATTTAAAGTCACGATAAGTACATATTACACGAGAATGTCTGATATATAATAGTGGATACTACTTGAATTCTTCTTACACTACTTTCGCACATTTCTCAATCATACCTTCGGTGCGCCATTATAATACTTTCTATTCGTATACATTGCACTCTGGTATGCGTACGTTTCAATACCTTTCTCTATATTGTATAGCTTTCTCTCTAATAAAATCACAGAGGCTTGATAATCGCGCTGCTACGTGTTTCCTCTTCGAGAGAAGGATACGCTAAGTGGACGATCAGAAGGGATTCGTACTTGTCCAGCATCGAGTAGCAATCTCACGATCGCTACAGTCTGGACGAACAAAGAGTTCCATGTGGCAGAGAGCCTCGGAGGGTCATAAAGCTGCTTCTATGTGTCACTGGTTCAAACGCTGCAGACAGGAGCAAGTGGCACAGGATGACGTAAACGGCCGTTTTGATCGGCATAATTTTCGTTCGCTTACATCGAACCTGTCAAGTCGCTCGGCATAGCGGAGCTGCGCGTGGGACAGGCGTAGAAAACACGGGTGGGTCGGTCGGATCGGCCATTGGTATGAAGACGTAATTGGGCCGGTTGACAGTTTCCGAGCATTCATTTGACGTGTGACATGATTCAGAAGCGTCCAGCCGTTGTCACATCTTCAATTGCCTCCTCCGTCGGGGCAATCATCGTCCTGCGACTCGCGAGAATCGCATCGGGCCAGCGCCCGTGCCTTCACACGGGCGATTTCCTTTCTTATCTGTTGCGTCTGCAGCGTAACGCGATCCCAACGTTGTCCAGAGTGCGATGCCCCACCGCGAAAACACCGGGCGTTCAATCGAGCTTTTGAAACGGAAGTTCGCCAGATAGTAGCAGATAATGCTTTCTCGGAGTGCAAGCCTGCGCTCGTAGTGCACCAGTGGGTCACTGCCCTGCTTTGGGTCAATGTCTCTTCCTTGAGGAATGATCGATTCTTTATTGCTTAAAGGGTCATTCGACTTTGATCGGCCGAAAAGTAAAGCTATTTTTAAAGATTTTTTCTAATTTCATACAACCTATAAAAGAATCTTTTTAATTTTTTTGTATAATCTAAAAGTAGCTTATTAAATACTAAAAAGATTTATTTCACTGTATGTTGTATTTACTGAGGAAAAAAAATGTTTAAAATAGCTTCTTTTTTAGGGCATTCAAAGTAGAAAGACCCCTCAACGGGTGCCTAAGAAAGGCAAACTTCTGTCCAGCACCTTGGTTTATATGAAGTGTTTGTTCCACTAGAATAGAAGAAGAATTGAAATATTAATTACAGTAGCACATGGCTTTCAAGAACGCCCGGACCACGGTCTCCACTTACCCGCCATGAATTAACAACTCTCGCCCCGCGTCTCGTGAAACGATCACAGCGACTCCTTTCCACGTACAAGCGCCTCCCGATTGAATCGTTCGCAGAGGAGCTGAAAAGCCTCCGGTGATACCGGAGAACCGTGGAGGGAAACTCGAATATTTTGTGGCGTAATGCCGAGGCCCCCCCGTCGGGGGAGCCCTTAATAACACGCTGCTACACGGAGGAACGGATCCAAGGCCAAGATACCAGAAGCTAAAAAGTTAATCGTGCCCGGACAGCGGGGCGGGAGAGCGAGTTTCCGTCGGGACAGTGATTATGTTAATCGTTACGCCGTTCCAGGTATTGATAACGGTATATTGCGACGGCAGCATGGGATCGTGCACCTTGCAGCAGATTATACCTGGCTAACTCGTCGGTAAATAGAAACCTTACGCGATAACGAGCGCCGCGCGCGTTTCGTCGCCGAGGTAGCATCTCAGGTGAATTATCAGCGTTGACTGGCATTCGGTTCTCCCGCGACGACCGTTCGCGTCCACGGCCACGTCCTGGAACCTGTTTATCGAACCGTTTAGTTGGAAGCGGTCATTCTTGCCGAGTATTAATTGTAATTATACCCCCGCCGCTAATTGCACGTTATTAGATAGCGGAGTGGCTAGCAAACAGACGCTAGCTGCTGTTCGCGTACGTCTTCCACTGACATGCTAACTCGAGACATCAAGCTCTCGCTGGAGCCAGCCTCGCACTCCTCTCCCCTTTTCGCGACATTTCACGAAACGGGGATTTTTAGATATTCGCGCGACAGGATCGGTGACGTTGATCAGACCGGACGGGTGATTCGCGCGAGAGAAGATCGAAATATCGCGCAAAATCGAGTCCGGCCGTCAGAGAATACAACGGGCTCCGTCCGCCGGATGAAAATTACATTTTCGTACCGAAATCCGATCGCGTTTCGATTCCGTGCCACCTACACCCTTCCGTCGATGATACGCATCGCATAATTGCGCAGGCCGCATCTGGTTTTTGCAGGAACACGGTGTTATTGGATTTTTTGATTGATTCGGTATCACCCCGCCTCCTCGTCTGTCCTTTCCAACACGGAGCGCTGCTGACTTTTAGCGATGATATTTGCGGATTGGTTCATTGCGCGATTGCGTCATTCGTGTCGATAAATTAGGTTTCATGAAATTAATTGCTCCGCGCGTATTGGCTTCTCCGCTATATTCCATTTCCCGAAAGGGGATTATATAGGACCTCTTTGCTAGCTGTAGTTTTTTGTGCTAGTGAATATTCCAGGTAATGGTACCGTGGAACATTGCTTCCTATTGATACTCATTCTCCCTCTAAATGGAGACGAAGCCTGGGGGCGGGAACGAAAGAGGGGATTACGAAATATAACTCGATTACAGAATCTCGAGTATCCTTTATACCTCACCAGCGTATTTTCCTTTTCCCCGGCTGGAGTGCGCTTGCGACGGGTTAATTTTCTCCGGCCCCCATTTTCTATCTCTCCGAGTTTTCCGCTCCCTTTCCTCGATTCCCCTTCCTTTCGTACATGTACTACATGACCGGAAAGAAAACCCTGGAAAATAGAGTGATACCGAGTTCGGTTGATACCGATACGCTACACTGCTGTATTTCAATCAATATTCGATCTCGCTACTTCTTATTCATAACTGACTCCTACAAAATTTAATTATTTAATTCGCACTTCTAATTTTCTAATTACGACACAAGTTTCTCACCCTAATGCGCATCTCCCACCGCTCTCGCACCATCAACTCAAAACCACGATCGTGAGAAGTTGTGTATCATAGATCTGCTCAGATAACGTTACAGCAGATCAACGCTTTCGACCGAGCAGTCTGCGGGGTTGGCAACGAATCAGCATGACAAAGAACGTGGAAGGAGCTGGCGACCGAAGGCTCAGCCTCGGTGTACGTTGCAGCATCGAGGGCAAAAGGGTGTGTGGCCAGTGAAATCTGTCACCCGGATGTCAATCAATATTTCGAGGGGTTCGAACCGCCCCCTAACCCCCTTTTTGGCTTTCCCTTGTTCGAGACCCTCCCAGTGTGTTCTCGGTCTCCCGGCTGCGTCCGTAGATCAACGGACCGAATCTGCGAGCCAACGGCGGCGTTCGTTCCGCGTGCCCCCGCGTGATTAATTTCCCACTAGGAAATTAATCAGACGGAAAGAATTTGTCGTGCGTGGACGCACCCGCGCAATGATCCAGCGGCAGATGGGAAGACAACGTCTGGATTAAAGTGTATGACGGTTCTCCTCCTTTAATTTACGACACCCACGGCCGCCATTAGGTACGGTTTCATAAATCACGACAGGTCGGGCCCGCGCGACCATCGAGTTAACGGCAGTTCACTCGTTATTTACGATCCACGAGTTGAGTGCACCTTGCTCCTTGTAATCTATCGCCAAAGGGGTAGATCGCTCGTTTTTTTCAACGATTCATCAGACCTCGTTCCCGTCGCTTGTCTTCCTTCGCGCATTCAGGGTGATTGCGTCTATTGCCGGTGCACTCGTAAAGAGTGGTGACTCTGCGAAGAAGAAATTTTATAACAGAATAGACTCCGATCAAACGAGCTTCCATTATCCGTCCACGAAGGAACACCCTTTTCCCCACTCGTACCATCGAGGCACAGACCACCCTGCAGAAAACAACCTCCAGAAAACCAGTCGAAGGAGCCTTGCACCATTTCCTCTTCAATCTGTCTTCACCCGTGGATCAATTTCACGGAGTCGAGCGTGCCGCTGGCTACGACCGATCATCTCCTCGTGATCGGCCAGTACTCGGCTCGGCCCCCCACAGCAGTTGCCAGCGTCGAAGGCCTCTTTAAAGCGATCGACGAGCTCTCGTCGATCGATCACCCGGTGAACACTTCCAAGAGCGCACGCCGAATAATTGCGACACAGATGTTACGGGCGTTTCAAGCGAAGGAGAGAAAGCACAGCTCGCCGAAACGAGGGGGAGTGTGTGTGGCTCGGAGGGGTAGGGAAAGAGAGGGACGGCGTAGTTAGTAATTCTCAAATTATATACGTATATAGAGGAACCCTATGTTCGAGTGTACGCGGCTCCCGTCATCCAGCCTGCGTTTCGACGTCGTCATAACCGTTAACGTTATCTGTGCCGCAGAATATTACGACGGGGGTGGGGCCGGGGTGAGCGGATCCACTGCATAGAGGAACGCGCGAGGGAGGGGCGACGTGCCTCGTGCATGTCCCTCAAAATAGAGTTACAAACTGTAACTACGTTTCGGTGCATTAATGCCGCGTAGGAGCGTGGGTCGACCCCGTCGTCGGAATTCGCGCGGCGCGCTCCATGCGAATCGATCGCGGTTACAACGCTTCCCCGGGGGGATGAAGCCTCGGTGCTAAGCACGGAAGGGCCCTGGGCTTCGGTAGATCGTCGCTTCATGGGCCACTTTAAAATTTAAATGGACCTTTCGCCGTGTCCCCGAATCCTGCCCGCGAGTGCGTATTGGTTGTGATCCTTGGTCGCTGCCGAAAACCAAGTTTCGGGAAACAGGGTATGGGAAGGGGTGGAAGAGGGCATAAATTTTGGGGACACTTGCGGGGATCGTGAATATTTCTATCGTAGGTATCAAGGTGTGGTGAATTGTGCACGGTATCTTGAGAAAGTAGCGAAACAAATATCGAGGTAATTCATCCCCAACGCAGCTGACGCAAAGGGAATCTTAAACGAATTAGAAGTAAACTATAGACAGAGGCTTAAGCTGATCGCGCTAGATTATCAGAGTATAAGCATATTCCACGCAATCATGCGGATCTGAAGATCGTGGATCTCTCTCGCGATTAATTCACTCTTCCGCCCCATTCTTTCTGTAGCGGCCTGTTCAGAGTTTGGGTTACCATTCTCCTCGCGTAAGAGGATTAAGATATTACTTGAGCGTAGCGGCTAGCAAGCGTCACGAAAACACGGGCTTTAACACGCTTTATTCGCTTCGTGAAAATTCACGTCTGAAAGTGCAACCCCATCCTGCCTCCCTCTCGTGTCTGAGGGTTTACGCCGCGCGGAAAGAGGGTTGGCGAGCATAAAATCGCTCGTGTACACGCGCGTGCATACACCTACTTGGCCCCTCGCTCCTTCCTTCATCCCTGACTTCTTCAAACGAATTCCCTCCTCGGCCGGCGCGCATTTATTGAAAATCTTTCTCACGATTCTAGTGTATTTCGTAGTGACGCTCCTAGCAACGCGGGCTAGGATACGCGTGTAAAGTAGGGTAGTTTCTGGGACACTCGAGGCTTTAGAAACACTTTTAGAAGGGGGAAAGCAGGCCAATCAATATATGGACTGATTTTTCTTCGGAGAGGGAACCTTGAAAGTGAGCGGGGCGTTTTCAGAGATAGTTACTCCCCTTCGTTGGGCCATCTTGTCGAGAGTAATCTTCAAATGAATTTCTTCTTCGCCCAGATTCTTCGGAATACACTCTGTAAAAATATTCCCGCGTTGTGGATGCTGTAATAGGCCGCGGTACCACAAAGATCACGTTCCTGTGGGAAAATATTAACTGAGAAAATGTATTTAAGCTGGCAGCAGGGACCGACATGTAACAATAGAATATTCTTCTTATTCGTGCCACTGATTCCTCTCTAGACTTGTTCAGAAATCTACCGCGAACAGTACAGGAGCTCGGCGAAGCCGTCTCCGCGGTGGCCAAACACCCGCAACTGTTCCAGACGAAATTCACTGTCTTCTTCCGTCGACAACACTGAAACTCCCCAGCAGTTTCCAGCGCAGTTGGTTCGCGCTCCATAAACAAGAGCCATCGCATCCGGCGCCCGTACAGTCGGAAGTTACAAAACGCTCGCACAAATATGATTGCGCGTCCCCGAAACCGTGGTGTGCATATTCGAGAATGGAGGCGCTCCGCGTTTGCTCGCAACAGCGGGCGTAGAGTGGCGGTTTCGTTTATCCATCGTCGTTCTTCCGCGGATGCATTAAATTCCCACACCGATACGCGTCCCCGTGGAAGCAATGCCGTTACAGGACGCCGTTCGACGACGTCGTCCTCGTCGCCGACGACGTCGACGATGGCGGGCGGTGCTTTGAGGGCGCCGAGTGCCGCACTCGACGTGTCATGCGGCGCCCTCTAACACTGGCGTAGTACTCTCTCGAATTATTTTGACCGTTCTTTGTCCCGTTCGATCCCTCGGATGGGGTGTCCCACCCGCTCGAGCAGCGTTTGTTTCACCCCCTCGGGAGTATCGACGTTCGCCCGGCGAGTACACGTTTGCTCGCTCTCGCGTAGATCCCCGAAATTTCTGTCGAATCCTTCCATTATCCGCGGCAGCCTGGCGAGAAGGAGCTTAGGAAGAAGACGGAGAAAGTGGCTCGAAGCTACGCCAATGGCAAGGTAGCCGGCAATAGCGCGTGGCGGCGTCGTCGACGGGGGTGGCTTCCCTCTTCTCCTCCTCTTCTTTCCTTAGCGCTGCCACCCTTGGCTGCTGCCCCCGGTGAGCCCGGCACAGGGCAGAGTCGTACTACTTTGATCGCCACTCAAACATTTTTGCTACCAAACCCCCACCTCCCCATCTGCGGGTACTGCCAGCTTCCGTTGGTGACGGTGGAGCGCGGGGAGGTGGGGCCGCGTTGCTTGCCACCAACTAATTACAGTGTGGATCAAAGAATTCATCGAGCGGTCGTCGCGCCTCCGCGCGACGCGTGTGCGTATCGTGCGTGCGCCGATGCTGGAGGAGAAGAATGCTGCAAGAAGGGCGCGAAAGGGTGAGAGCCGGTGGCCCCTTGCACCCTGCGCGTACACCCTGTCTCTATACGATCTTACGACTTCCCGTCGGAATATTCCTGGACACATTATTTCACGCTACCTGCGCAACGTGGCCACGCATTTCGGAATGTCTGGGAGAATTGAGAAGATGGAGGGTTGCTGTGGATGTACAGAAATGGCTTGAAAATTAGTTTCGACGGGAATTTCTAGCTATTAAACATCATCCATTTTCACTGAAACAATTAGGAACTTTAATAGTGCCAGGAGTTCGAAACGGTTATAGGGTAAAGGACTCAATTACTGAGACATTAAGCGTTGACGCTGACATTATCTTATAGTTATGTACTTAAAGACTAAAAGTATATGTTGTTCTTGTTATTTATTATTGTTTAATATTTTTACTTGATGAAAAAATTTGGTGTATCTTAAAACTTCGATTTTTATGTATAAATTCATCAGTTTCAAAAATATATTTCGGAATCTATTACTGACACCCCAATTACTGCCAGCTAACCTAATACTGTTTATCTCATTTTAATACATGAGCAACTACTGCTAGGGTAGATATCCCTATTACTGGGATTAAATTACTACATAAATATTACAATTACAGCATTTTCTTTAACGCCTTGTTTTCTCTTTCGCTAGTAAGAAAGTCATCCTTTCCATTCTCCTAATATTTGCTTAAATTTTTTTATCGTTTTATTCAAATTAACGAAGAATAAATTAAGTACTATTTTCTGTACCGTATAAATAACAGTTTGAATGGTATGCTAAATTTTTTCTATGCATCATTTTATAAGATTTATTCGTTATTTTACGTAAAACAGCTTAGGTAGGTGGCAGTAAATGGGTCCTTTACCCTAATATCGGTTTCGAATAAAAACCGAAATAATCTTGAAACTATTATAAAACCGATACGTAACTGTTATGGAACCGATAGAATATCTGTTGTGTAGAACCGTAACCGAAATCGATAAAGTTAGAAAATTCGATTCCTTATAACAGTTATTCAGAATATCGGTTCTTTATAACCGATATACCTATAACGCTGTGAAACAGTTATTTTCAGAACCGTTTCAACCCCCTGGATAATACACAAATTCATAAATAAGTTAGGAGGGAAACTCTATAGGTATTTCTATTCTTGGCCATTTTGCGCAATACACATATTCGCTTCTCCTATTTTCTTGCTTCCTGAATTTATCACCCAAAGTATTGCCACGCCAGTTAAGAGACGCCGTGTATAATTCACCGAGCAAGCCAATGCGGACGTGGCACCGTGGTCACTCGTGATGAATAATCCCTTCGCGGCAACAACTTGGAACTGTTCGACCCTTCGCTTTGAGTTCCGCCGGAAAAACATTGCTGGAAATTGAAGGCCAGGTCGTCGACGTTTCAAGAACCACGAACTAACTTATTTAGTAGGTACACGCTATTCCGTCAATCCCGGGATAAAGCGACGCCGTTCAGTTTACTTTTAACGATGCAACTTTTTCGCCCGTCGCGAAAAATTCGCCGGGGATTTCGGCGGAGCGGCAGGAAATCAGAGACAGAGAGTCGCAAACGAATACTCGATCACTCGTATGATTTATTCAGTCGCGCAGATGTCCGCCAGCCTGGAACCAGAGTGGCGACGGTTTGGGGGAGGGAAAAACGAGCTGGCGATCGATGTCGAAAGCGACGAAATCAATTCGGGTAACCAAACAAACGGAACATTTTTGTTTTTCCACGGGATTGCTGGCCGCGACTTTGCGTCCCGCAACTTCGATTGGAACCGAAGCCAACGGCGACGCAATCAGTTCCTGACGGCGTAACGTACTTTCGGCAGAAGCCCGCGCTGCCGGAATTCGCGACCCTTCGGGTGCACGCGATTGTTTCAAGAGCGAAGCGAACCGGCCGGCGAGAATGTTGGTTAGTTTCTGCTGCGTAGGCTCGCGAGCTCATTTACCAGCACCATGAGAAACGAGAGCGAGGCCGATGCTCCAGATGCTGCTTCAGCAATTTTCACGTTCCCTCGCAATTGAATACGCGGACGGGCGTGGAAGTTCGGTTTGCGTATTAGTGGTACGCGAAACAGACGTGGTGCGGGCGTGCAAATGGGGAAGAAGAGGATCCTGAATTCCTGTACGGACGTCTGCGCCGCAGCCGGCTGTCGAGTGCTGGCTCCGACGAAATTAACAACTTGTACGAGAATTGAACGTGTTGACCGTTTGCACTCGAATTACCTCGCTCAACTGGTTGACTTTAAGGGAACGAGTGACCCCTTTTAGCGCAGGAAATGCTCGTTACTCCTCCGTTCAAAGAAAACTCTTGGAGATGCACAGGTTTTCTGTGGTATCCTAGATGTGGGTCAAAATGGTTAGGTCCGTAGGTACCGATTTCGGTGGTATCGCGGCTGATTGGTGTCGCAGGCATTTACAAGACGACGACGTTAATTAAAACCTTCACTGTTTCGATCCAGGCATTCCAAGAAGGGAGGCTTTCAGATTCATTTGCATAAGGTTCTGGAGCCCTATATCTCCTGAATTTTCAAACTGATCAGGCGTCCTTTTTAGGCAGGTGAGAGGGTGATGCATAGGAGATGAGTCTGGAGGATATACGGAATATTTTGGGAGCAGAAGAAGAAACGATAACGGGTGAAAGATAAGCCCGTGGAATATGACAAACATGTCAGGCGTCATTTGGGTTTCTTAATCTCCAACATGTGACATTATCACGAAGAAACGAGAACCAGTTGTCAAACACATTATCTCTATTTTGTGAAGGAGTCGTGTTACCTTTCGCCGTTGGATAAAAAAATATTTCTCAGGCCATGGTGCGCGAGGGGCCACCCTTCAACCGAAACGATTCCGTAGATCTGGCTCGGGTGTTTCTTGCGACGTTTCTCACGGGCGTCCATGCGATGCCATTTTCAGCTGGGAGGCTCATAACGCGGGGTCGCGTCGCGAGACACACGCGACCCCGAAAAAGAGGAGGCAAAAAAGGGGCGACGGCCGTTGGTGACAGCCGACGAACAAGGGATCGCGCGGAGAATACACTTTTTCCCGGGGTTTCTTAGACACGTCGCCGGCTCTTCAGCGTCGATTCGCTTCGATCGTCTGCTCCGTGTTATTTTTCCATCCCTCCGTCGTTTCATCGACGACCCCTCGAAGCTCGGTGTCTTTCTTGGCGGGAAGCGTCGCGAGACAAGGCAAAGAAGCAACAGAAGGAAGGGAACAGGAGCGCGGCCCTCGGGAAATTTTCGAATCCGAGGGCATCGAAGCGAGCGTGCTCTCTCTGGCGGAAAATTATGCCGTGTCGATGTCTTTGAGGAGACTTCCACCATGTGTCCGTTTCGATTCGACGTTAACGAGAGTTTATTTCCGCGAGGGTGGCTCGCGCGCAAGGGATGGTTTCATCGGCAGCCCCGTCGCGTTTTCAAACAGTAGATAAATGTTGCTGCTCTTACGATTTTACTGATAGATGAATATCACAGGGAAGTTGAGGGATACCTTTTCATCGTGTAACCAGCGGTCCCACGTGAAAACTCCCCGCTCTTCGAAAGTGGCTCGCCGGTCGTTGCACGCTCAGCCTGTGAACTTTCCTATGGAGTGTCCTCATTGCGCGATCCGCGGCCACAAAAAGATGTAACAACTGAGCGAAGCTTTGTCGAGGATGTTCGTAACTCACCGGCTCTTTACGTTCGAGTGTGCGCCGCGCAAGCGTGCTCGACGATCTTTCGTTGACAAAGAGGCTTCGGTCAGCCTCGCGCGTTGGATCGCGTCCTTCTTGCCTCTTCACCCGCCCTCCATTGCTCCGGTACACGGATCCAGAGAGAGAGACCGAGCGAGGAGCGACGAGGGTGGCTGTTCCATCCATGTAGACAACGCGGAACGTCCATCGGCCGATGCAGGAAGAGGGAGGTGGGGTGGCGAAGAGGGGGGGGCCAAAATCGTAATTGGATTCGAGGAGGAGCGCGGGCGAGGGAGACGAAGCGAGGCGAGTAGAGAGAAAAAGCGGAAGGGAGGGTGCCTCTTCGGCTTCATTGGCCGACCCCGGCGATGTCACAAAGTATAATACGAACTAATTACCCCGTCGTCGGCAAAGCTGCACTCGAGCTGCCACTCCGGGACAATGAGTGGGCACTTCCGCGATGTTTTCTGCATACGCGGCATCGGAAGCAAAGGCTCCTCGCGGCACGGCCGCGAAAGAAACGCTCGCCCGCGCCGCGGAGCAAGAGGAACCCCTCCCCCCAGCCGGCGAAGGGGCGAGGGGGCGAAGCGGAAAAGGAGGCGAACGAAAACGCCCGTGACACGAGTGAGCCGGCGCGGGGGAGAGCGACGAAGACAGAAGTAGGAAGAAGTGCTTCTTTTTGGTTGATTAGCCCGCCGCAACATGGAAGATAGCGGCGCCGGTGAGAGGAGTACACCTATCGTCACGCGTCACAAAGCCCACCCACTCTCACCCTCGAGAGAGAGGAGATACAGCGAAGGGATAAATCAAAGCAGGTATCATCCAGCCACGATGACCATCGTGCGAATCTCCGAGGGAAAAATACCGTAATTAGCCCCTTAAGCATCGTGCGTCCTGCCGACCCCCCACCAGCAACCCCACCCCCGGGACCCCTCTTTGTAAAATAGAAACCCCCCCCCCCCCTCATCCCACGTTCGGCGACATTATCGTTGGTACTTGGTGTATACGTGGGTGGAGAGTCAGGACCTATTTCCCTCCCCCTTGGTCCTCTCCCCGGAGCCTCGCCGCGCCATCAGCGCAACCGTGTCACATCCATGCCCCGACGCCATACGCGTATGGTCCCCTTGCGCCTATGTACGCCGCTGATGGAACGGGGGGAGGGGGGAAGGGACGAGGGGACGGGGGATCGGCGGGGGCGTGTAGCCGAGGAAACTTCAAAGCTCCCGAAACGATTGTTCGGCAACGCTCCCGCGTGTTTCTCGTGTACCTCGAGAGCACCGGGGCGTTTCGAGGAGGGGGTAAAGTACCCACGAATATACACCTACCCCTTTGATTACCTCGGCGGTACTCTTCTTGGTTTTCTTTTTTTTCTTCTTCGAGCTTCGAGAAAAAAAGTCGCGTAAGCGGGAGCGAGCGAGATACGGGGGTGGTTCGGGGGAGAAGCGAAGGAGAGACCGGGAGAGAGGCACAAAGTTGCCGGTCGCATGTATGGATGGAAAGGGCGAGCCTCTCGTGCCGCGGTAGCGGTAAAGAAAGAGGGAAAAAGGGTGGAGGGTGGACGAGCACCGTCACCGAGATGAAGAACAAGATGCTCCACATGATGCATCTAGCCAGAAGGACCGTGCACTCGTACGTGTGCCCACCCCCTCCCCTTCTGTGTGCAAGCACGATGGCGGTACGTATGGCCCTGCGAGAGAAGCTTGCCGGTGGAAAAGGTTCGTTGCTTTTACGAGCTCTCGTTTGACCCGTGTATTACGCCGCAAGGCAAGAGGCCGCCAGCGAGGCCTCTGATAATTAATCTCCTATCGACCCTCCATCCCCTTTGTCCGTTGATCTTGAAACACCCACAGCGGGAAAGAACGCGGAAAATCTTCTCGTTCACCGAGAAAATCCATCGTTCGAAACAGAGAAACTAAGTAATTCGCTACCATCTCCTCGTGAAAATATTCCGAACGAGAGTTCGGAGGACATACCGGGAACTCGTACACATTTTAGTCTCAGCTCTTTATGCATTATTCATGCGGTTGTTTCAATTCCGCGGATAATCGTCGGCCACTATTTCACCAGCCAGTAACGAGCCCTCCGAAAACAAGATCCACCGCCTCCCTAACCAGCCCCCTGACCAAGCTCGGCTTATTAATTTCATGAGCAGATTTTTACAATACCAGGCTTACGCGCGCGCGCGACCGTGCGAAGTCGATACAAGCGTCCCCGGGACAATGGTCACGTACGATTTCAATGCCGATTCACCGGCTATTCATCAGGACGGTTCGCGCGAGCGTACAGCTTATCTCGTTTCCTTTTCTACCTGCAGCACTCCTGGCCACGCTGCACCGGGCGAGCCCCCCATTGTGGGACGTTCCCTCTTCCTAGTCGCTCACGCGACGAAAGCTGAAACGCGCGCGATAGCGCACGCGAGAAAACGAAGTGGGCGACCGAGGAAGCATTTACAGGGCATTTAATCGTATCGCCGAAGGAATGCCTGATGAAGCTGCATAAATAAACGCCTCATCGTTCTGTTGTCCATCCCCCACTGGCCTCTGTTTTCCGTTTCTTTCCTTTTTCCAGCCCTCCCGATTCTTCTTCACTCGCGTGATTCACTGTGCTCTTCGGACGCACCGATACCGAGCATCGGGGGCTAAGTACCTGCTTCGACGGTATAACTCATTTGGTATCGGGACTCAGACACGTTTCCCTTCGACCCCTGCACCCGCCACTATCGCCGAGAATTACGAGCGTCATTACCATTAGTCGCGGTAATATAGTAGACGGCTCCGCTACTCTTGCGTCTAAACAGATACCGGCCCTAAGTTTCACCAAGGCCTCCCTGGCCGGGCTACTATGACGCGCCTGTCTCCGAAAGGAATGCCACCACGAAATTCTAGGCGCTTATCGCGCCAAATGGCCCTCCCCCGGTGTGGGTTACACTGTCGAAATTTATGCGACTGCGACCGATTTCTGGAATTAGCTGATTCCTTAAGGGACCGAACACGTTTCCTTGTGTTTCTACTATACAGTTCAGGTAACGTGAGATCATTCTCTACTTGCGTAGCGCTTTGGGATGATCAGGCTTCTGTTAGCTTTGAGTCACTCGAGGAGTCAACAGATAACTTCTGTCTAGCAACTGTTTGCAAAATATGTTATTCCTCGCGATAATAACTTTCCATTTGAAGTCTAAATTCGTACTGCTTACTCATCTAGCACGTGGGAACTAATAGAGCCATCCCTTACTCTAAATACCTTAGCACACGTATCGCTAACTAATTCAAATCCAATTACAGTTGGGATTCATTTCGGAGTCAGATAATTATACAGACCAATTCACGGGTCAAATGCACAACATCCTCGAGGTTGAACATCTACGTCCCACGGTCCACGTGATCGACGTCGATCAATCTATCCCGTGCCGGCAGCAATTTTTCGATTATCTTCCGTTTATTGGCAGAAGTGCCTTTCGACGACGCGGTGATTCGATTCGCTCGAAATGCCGGCTCTCGATTCAAGGCCGCTGGATGCAGATTCGATCAGAGGCCGATCAGCCGCGTCGTTGGACGGGGCGCGAGGATCCTCGTCAACGGTTATGGCAGCGGGTCGCGCCGCTCTCGACGAGTTATTAATATCTTAATTACATTCGACTCGTTTTTGCGAGGACGTCTGGTCAATCAGTGTTACAAGACAGGACGAGATTTTGCGGGATTAAGCCGACAGTGTCCACGACCATCGAGCTGGCTTCCCCCGGTCTTGCTCGAGCAACCGATTAACGCGCGCATGATATTCTACGAGCTCGACATCGAGAAAGGCCAGTTACTGTCTCATAAAGTACTGTCGCGCGAAGCATCTGCGCCCGGTGATACGTTTTCACTTAACGAATAAGCAGGAAACAATTTTTAATCCCCCACTCAGCCCTCTGGAACGAAGGAGCCTCCCGGTACCAATTAAATTCGCCGAGCAGTAACGGGATAATGATTCCGTGGCCGATGGTTGTACGGTGAATAATCGAAGCTGGCACAGGTATCGATCAAATATGTTAAATCGGACACGCTGGCACCGCGATACTCCGTGGAATCGGAATTAATCGCGGCCATTGAAACGCGAAACGCGGTCCCTCCGATCAGCCGTTGTAATCAATTGCATATTCAACGATAGCGGGGGTGGGAGAAGAAAAAAGCGCGGCAAAACACTCGGGCCAATATCAATTCATCAAGGGTTATGGGATAATTCGCATGCGGCGTCACGTGGCCCCGATTATTGCCCGCGAAGCGGATCGTAAATCCTTCGATGAGCGTGCAACTCGCGTACACCTGACTCGGAAGTGTCTCGTTTGGCTGGCGATTTCCTTGGGCTGCGCTCGTGACTGGAAACGAACAAAACCGCGTAAATCGGCGGACCGATTGCTGGCGTCGTTGGACGCAGGTAAATATTTTAATTGTGACGCGTTGAACGCCGCGGCACTTTTTCGTCAGATTAATGCGCCCAGCAAACAGGCGTCGGAGCGCTCTTAATCGAGCAATCGCAAACATTTGTTCAGCGGATACGCTTTCCTCGTGGCGGCGCCGTTTGGCGTCGGCAGCTTCTTACGCCTCTGCTACCGTTTCATTTCCGCCGACGTGTCAGTTGGTACCTGGCTGAGGAACCCGAAGATTCGTGGGCGAATGGTGGGGGTCGCCCGATCTGTTCGTGGGATGGAGGAAGTGGAACAGATATCGAGGTACTTGGGGTGTTAATTTACCGGCGGGAAGGCAGATATGGCTCTAATGGCGGTCCCTTGGGGGAACATTCGAGGAAGTAGAATAAGATGTAGCCCACAGACAGTCCTCTGCTATCGGGCTCTCCCGAAAGATGAATGATTTCGACAGCTCGATTGATTAAAATACTGCTTAATGCAGGGGAAGATTCTGGCTTTCAATCTTGGTCCAGTAATCTTATCAATCGATTCTCCTTTATCTAGAAATAGAATTCATTGGAAGCTGAGTTTATCACGGTGGAATACGAAGTGTTGCGATCGCAGCTTTGAATTATGCAACAAGCACTACTTCCCAGGCAGAGACGAGCAAACGTTTTATTCAAATAAAAATGTCGAATGACGAATAAAAGTTAAAAAAATCAACCGTCATGTGTCGAATAAAGTTAATTTTTTTCACTTCTATTCGTTATTCGAAATTCTTAATTAAATAAAGTGTTTGCCCATCTCTGTTCCCAGCTTTCAAAAGCTACGAGGAATCATTTCGCGTACCAGAATTAGAGGGTTGCAATTTCTCCCACGTAGCACTTAATATGCTAGCTTGCATCCAACAGCATCATCCCCATTGAAAGACCCCAACCGCAACAACCCAAACCAACCAAGATAGGAAACTTCAGAGAGCAAAATGAAGCACAGCGAGCGTCTTGAGCGCGCGTGCCGCGAGTGGAGCGTGCCAAGCGAAGGGTGTTCGAATAGTCGCCTCCCTGGCGTATTCATCCCCCAGAACAAGGGCGGCGAATCGAGAGTCGGACGGTTTTGCCGGCGACTTGGGAAAGGTCGGAAGTCGTGGCAGATCGATGGTGCGAGGCGATGAAGGAAAAGCATCCGCGCGAAAGGGGCAGTCGCGTACAGGCGATGCGACGCGTCTTTATCGGCGGTCGCGTTTCCTCGTCGTCGTCGCGCACACTCGGCGCGCGCGTATCGTACGCGTCCTCACGCACACGTCCAAGGGGGCCGGTAAGGGACGGACAGAGCGGCGAAAAGGGACGCGTGCAGGGAGCCACGGGAGAGAGCAGAGAGAGAGAGAGAGGGAGCACGCTTGCGCGCGCGAACGCGCGCACTCCTCGCGAGCGTCGATAAAAGCGAGCGCCGCCGGGCGGAGCGTACATTTCTCGCGCGCCTTCGAGACCGGCAACCCGGCTAACGTGGACAACGCGTGCAGAATCCCTCTAAACTACGGAAAACTAACTGGTAATCCCTTAATTCGCTCTAACGATCGTTTCACTCGGGCACGTTCTCCCAGGAGAACTAGCTCGCTCGAGCCGTACCATCGTTCCTACCGTCTGTGCATCGCGGGACAAAGGTGTCGGGCCACAAAGGGCCACTTTCCTCGCGACTGTGAGTTTCGGGGACACAAAAGACGGTTAACCGAGCTGATTTCCTCGCTGGAAACTGTCCGACGCTGATTCGACGTGCGAGTGCGGAGAATAATAGGGACGGACCGCGAGGGAGTGAAGTTGAATGGAGGAAAAATCGCGTCGATCTTGCTCGTTGGACCGAGAGGCATAGGCGAGGGGAAGTTTGGCGAGGATCGAAGTGGTTCGTGGATCGTCAGATCGGACACTGTGCGGAGAACGGACAGAAGAGAGTGACAGTTTCCGCGTGGCGTTCGTCGGCGAATCGGTGCTGTTATCGGAGCAATAAATCGCTGCTATGTCGGGAATCCCACCTCGTTGACGACACCAGATAGAAGGGACGGGGCGATTTGGCACGGTCTAATCGAAGCCGGCAATCAGGTAAGACTTAAATCGAAGGGACGTGGGAGTTTGATGAGAGCTTGCGATTGGATTCTGTTCAGCAGAGATTGGAAGTTAGTTCCCTGCAATTTGTAGGACAGGATCTTCCGAGTGGTAGAGTAATCTGGGGGGAACATTGGCAGGACGGGGTAACATTGGCATACGCTGGAGTTACATTGTTTTACGTCAGATTAGTGAAACTTAACCTGTTAATGCTATTTATATGATGTGCCAATATTTTAGTTAAGATGTAAAAAATAAAATAAAAGAAACAAATTTAAGTTTACTGATCTCAGATTAGTAAAACTTAACCCGTTAATGCAATCTACTTGATGTGCCAATGTTACCCCGGTGCAGTAACGTGTTTAACATTTAATAACGAAAGAAAGGTCACAGATTTTATGCATTTTGACAATGTTATGATAGGAAATGCTTTATATTTAAATATATAGCAAATGTATACATGGTAATTTTTACATTATACCTATAACAAAATGATTCAAGAACCTGAGAATGTTCTCCCAGTTTACGGTAGATTGGCACCAGATTTATTTTTTGATAGTAAACTGTTTAAATGCATTCGATCCTAATTACAAGCTAGTAACGATATTATCCTCTGCAGATTTTATATTTTCTGCGCCATCTCGCTGAACTGCGTTCGCTTTGGATATTTCCTTCAAAAGTCAGCTCCATTACTTACAGCGAAGTGTATATTATTAAGAGCAACGCAAACATTTGCACTTGCTTCGGTTTGTCAACGCTAAACCGCCATGAGCCGGATATAGTACACTGCCACTTCGTGCGGATCTATTTGACCAGTAACAACCTCGCTTTACCTAGGAAATTCGCCAAGAAATTTAGCTCCCTTACTGTACCTTTGCTCATCCATTCTATATTCATGCTTGCTCCAAAAAGTGCCGAGAATATTCCACACGTTCCCATACACAGTGCCAGAAAAATTCATTTCACGCAAATGCATTCCTCCTGACTTCCCAAGTAGTTAATGCAACACGGAACGGCTCTAAACAGTTACACACAAAGGAGGACGCACGGCTAACGTGGCGATCGACTAAAGAGCGTTCACATCGATTCGACACGCTCAGTTTCTCGCGTCTCCGTGTGTCTGGTGCACACGGATCGTCGAATAGAAAGGCATCTTATCGAAGTGCTTTCTCTCTCTCCATTCAGAGGAGAGGGGTGGCGCGCGTCCCTCTTTGTCCGGAGGGAAGTGTACGCGAAGCCTCCCCCACGGTTCGTCACGGATCGCCCCTCGTAACGAGCGCTTTGAATCGGACACACTGTCACCGTCGAAACACGACGTTTCTAAGTGGCGGACCCGCTTCATTAAATTCTGTTATCCGTCGGACCGCATTGTCCCCGCGCCCCCCGCTTGTGTCCCGGGGACACCTGGCAGGCCCCGACAATGGCTTCCTACCACCCGCGCATTATTTCACAATTATGCGATCCCGTCCGTGGCCGCGCGGCTCCAACGGGACCGCCGGTTAATACACCGGGGCGGAGGCGGAAGACGAGCGCCAATGCACTCGTTACCAATGCATTGAACACAGGACGGAAAACGCATATGCTCGCGCCCCGTTGAATCGCAAACCGACGCTTCGGAGGGCGCATCGTTCTGCCGCCACCCCTTCCGTGAAACGCCACGCGAGCTCCTGGGGATGTAGCGGCGTGATTTCGTGCGAGGGGTGCGCCTGGTCCAAGTACCGATACTACGTGGAGTATAATTCTAAAGGGCAAGGGGAAGATTTTTTGTAGAATGATATTGTGTAGCTTTGAAAATTAGACAACTATGGGGAGACAATTCGAATACAATTTCACTTTCCAAGTAGTTCCTTCAATCATCAAATATAACAACTACAGTGATTTCTATAATTACATATCCTTTCGAGTAGAGTAGCATTGAAAGGCGAGTGATCGAGGGAATAACTAACAAGTCATACTTGGCAGCGCGCGGGTGCGTCTGGCAGGGGTAGATGCGGAGATAAAGGGGCGCCAGCGGTTTGCAAAGGGCGAGAGGAGGCAGGTGTAACGGAGGAGCGTGCTGGGTGGTATCTAGCGGCGCTGCAATTACCTGCCGCTAGAATTACCCACGCGTCTGTGCATCACAATTAATTCGTAATTAAATCCTTTGGCTAGGAGGCGTGGTCCTTTTCAGCGGTGTATAGAGCGAGGCTCATGCACCGGTTGGTGGGCACCCACGTCCGACCGCTCCGTGCCGAACGACGTGGAGCGTATCGTCGGGCCGGGGTGACAGCCGGAAATAAAGGGCCGGCCGTGCATTAGCGTCGACGGTCAAAGGGTCGCTCGAATATCGACCGAGACGGTCGACAGCGTTAAATTGCCATTTGTCGGCCGGGGAATGCCTCTGATTAGCGCGCGGAGGCTATCACCCAATATGTCGCCCGACTGCGGGGTCACCGCGCGAAATTCCCCCTATTCGCATAAAAAGATGATAGTTAGTCGTGGGAATCTGTCGGGGCTGGTGTTCGGAGAGACTCGAGGGAAACGGCGCGTGGAAAATCTGGAACTGCAGGCGGAAGCAATATGTACATATCAGGAAACAGTCAAGCCAGCGGGGGGCTTAGGAATGGTAGCTCGCTGATGCAGGGGTCAAGGTTCGATGAAAGTTAGAAATTTTTCCATGAACGGTGCAACTCGTCTTAAGAGGATATACCTAGTCAGGCGATCGAAAAGGAACGCACGTTTGTGATTTTTTTTTTTAAAAGCGGAAGCATATATTCTACAGAACTTTTTACATTTAAAAGTGCAATATTTAAAGAACATCTCGTAATATTTTCATAGAGAATATTTATGTTTATAATAAAGTAACACTAGACATCCAAAAAGCCTTTTTAAAACTTCGGTTTTGCAGGGAGCACTGCCACTAAAAACCAGATTATTTAAAATAAAAAAACAAAAAGATTTCATTAGTGTATTAATGTATCCTTTGATTAATGGAGGGAATTTCCGATATATTAATTTAAAACAAAATGGCGGTTATTTAAAGTTGAAATCATGATTTTTCGTGCAGAAATCACGCGAAAAAGGCTTCTTGGATGTCGGTTGTTATTTTATTATAAACGTAAATATTTTTCTACGAAAGAATTACCAAATTTTCTCTAAATATTGCTCTTTTAAGTGCAAAAAGTTCTGCAAAAATATGCGCTTCACTTTTTCAAAAAAATTCACAAACATTCCCCTCTTTTCGGCCGCCGGATTAGGTATAACCCCTGAAAGGGGTACAAGGGTATTAAACGGCCAACAGGAACGGTTTCTTTTGAGTTGGATTGAAGGACGACTAATAACTCATATCATTTGCACGTTTTACAATACTTTATTGTGGATATAACACGTATTTTAATACCATGAAGACATTAAAATATTAAAAATTGAAGGAAATACAACGCGGCAAATTGGACGCAGCGAAGACGGCGAAAAACATCATAAGTTGAGAACGGATCAATATTTTTAGTTGAAGTTTTAGCTGAGCCTACAAAACACTTTTCTCCACAAGATGGAATTTGCTCCTTGAGATCGCAGGACTCTGAAAAAATTTATTAAACCTTCTTTAGAGAATTATATCAGAAGAAATGTACAAAGTTAATAATCAAGTTCCACCTTGTAAATTGTGAGTCAGAGAATATTCATTGACCACAGTTTTGCTTTCAGACGAGTCATTCGACCGGACTCACGTTAACGCGTGCATTCCGCAGCGTCCACTTTCGCGCTTTGTACTTCCTTCAATTTTTTATATTTTTAAGATGTGACAGCGATAAGGGTACTCGCGTCTCCCCACCCACCTCGCAACTTTTTATCTCCCAGTGAACTAGGTGCATGACCTCTTCCTCCCCCGTCCGAACAAAGAGCAATTCGACGACGACAGAGACGATTAATATCGACGCACAAATTGCCAATTCCGATCAAAGCTAACGTTTCCCCGGTTTCCCCTGGAGAACTGTATGCGGGTAGTCTCGCGGCAAGAGGGGAGGACGGCCGTGGCGGGGGATGGCGAGCATTTCGGTATAAATTTTACGGCCGACACCCTGTACAAGTCTCGTTTTCCTTATCGCGGAATCAGCCCGCGGCACGGGACGGCCTCCGATCGTCCGAAAATTACTTTCGCCATCCTGATCGCGTTTCCGATCGAGTTGCCCAGCCAGCACGGAAAACTCGATACGAATTACCGCCCGGGGGTGTAATATCGGCCATTCGAGCCGTCCGCAACCCCTCCCCCTTCATCTGCCACGGAATCCACTTCGATCCTTTCTTCGATACTCTTCCGCTCTCTCCACTTTCCCTCTGTCTCGTTCCATCGTCCTCCTGATTTCTCGCTCTCCGAACCGGCTGTTATTAAGAGCCACGGGGAATAGCTCAATAGGAATGGGGAACGACAGCCCGGCGGACAGGCGTTCGAGAATTCCAGTGGCTGGACGGCGACGTTCGCCAGTAATCGATGTCGCCTCTTCACGGTTTCCCGACCCCGCGGGACAAACGACCAGAATGTTGCGTGCATCTCCATTGAGTTACCGTTCAGGCGCACGCGAGCCTCGCAGAGTTCCCCGTCGGACGCGGAATTTCTGCGAAGCGTTGAGCATCGGCTAGCCGGTCCCGCTACGTCGCCACTCGTTCCAATGGTAGCCAGCTTTTTGCTGCGTGAAACCGTCCATCCAGCGTTATGGTGGTTAATATAGGCGTGTTAACGCCAGCGAGCGTGCCAGGCGTGGACCTGGACGATTAGCAGACGGTTCTTCCTGCCCGTGATTACCACTTTGTCCCGCGGCGCTCGTCAACAAGAAGATCTGTCCGCGTGGATTGAAAAACTGCGAGTATTATAAACGTGCAGATGGAACGGCGAGAGACGAGGGAAGAAAAATAAAGCAGTCTGTACTTTTGTGCGTACTCGCCACATCCGTCTTGTCTACGGATGAATGTATATTACTCAGCCAACGTCTAGTCACCCTCGACGCATACGTGCGTGCATGGAGAACAGGCTACGGCCTCGTAGTTCTCTGCATCGCTTACCCCGGACCCATCCATCCGACGTGCAATCGTTTTTCCTTAAATCCAAGGAGACCCCACACGTCTACGTTTCCTTCGACCCTCTACTCTTGCGAAGAGTGGTGAGAAATAAAACGAGGGTAGCTTCTGGGAGATTTTGGTAAATATCTACGAACGGTGCTCTGTAGCTAACGTTTCTATTTGTTATACAGTAGTAGGTATGTTGGAACATGGTGTACATTTTCCTAGAATGAAGACTAGCGAACGTGAATAGGCACATATATGACAAAGAATTATTTCCAAAATTGCTAAATTGCGAGGTTCCACTACCCGATTAGATTACAGCATCAAAGGATACATTTCAAATACATACACGCGTGCAATACAAAGCGCTCGAAGCTGCATTTGTGCTTCATTTTCCCAGGCGAGCCAGGCAAAACTGCACAAAGGTAGTGGTCATTTTAAAAATGAACTTGCACAATGTTGCGCTTATCGGTTCGTTACAACAGTCCCTGATTATAGTGGCGTTTGAAATAGCCAGTCATCCAGAAATGACACTCCTCTGCGCGTATTTTACTAAAAAATTCTAGAAAACATAAAACTCTTTCGTCATCTCGAAAACCAGTCAACGTCACTCTTACGCTTGATACTAATCGAAAAAGAGTGTCGCGAAATTGGTTTCTCGTAAAAACTTATTGAGATGAATTGAAACGAGGGTTAAGGATTGAGGGTTGGAACTGTGGAAGCTATCTCCACCCTCCACCTTGAATCACCATGGCTGACAAAATACATTCCTTCTCTTCAGCTCCTATATAAATCTCCAAGTTTCATCGAAACCAGCGTTGAACGCTTTGTAGCCTTCCTTGCAATTTCAGAAAGTCACATTCGGCAGCTTGCACCTTCGACACTGGCGGATTTATGGAGGTTCGATAACGGAGCAAAAATGATGAGAATCTTTGAAAAGTGTTTTAATCTAATGTTCAAAGTGTAGTCCGCAGTGTGTCAAAATTTCAAGTCGATTGATTACACGGTTTTTGGAAAAATTGAAATGAAATTTGCGCTCTTATACACTGGGTGTTATGGGAGAAGCGATACAATTTCCATACAATGTTAAAAATTCCTTAAAAATTATGAGAAAGCTTTAAAAAATGTTGCAATGAAAAGCTGAAATATTCTAGTAAAATTCTAAAAAAAAAATCGGATATGAACCGTACCGTTTTATTAGATAATTGAATAAATAGACAACGATGTGCTCGTATTTTTTAAACTGCCTGAGGGAATTATTTAAAACGTGGCAACGTTGTACGCCGGGTAGTTATCTATACAATATATACTTGTACAAAGCATACAGTAAAAATTGGTAAAAACACTACCAAGCTGTAAACATGTATTTAATAATTTGTTGCGAACCGGTACGAACGCGCAAAAAGACGCCCCAAGTGTGAGACGGAAAGAGAAAAAATGATGAACGCAAAGCGACGTTGCCGCATTTCAGTCACATATTTTACGCTATATTTAATGAAAATACAGTGTTTCTATCTGCATTAAACATAGAGAAGAGCGGGAACAAAAGTAACATTTTTTACATTTGGCCTAGCTTACAATTACCTTTTATAGATATAAAAATGATAATTATGCCGTAAGATAGTATATTTCTTTGTCTATCATTTGAGCCTAAATTCAACTTTAGCGTGATAAGTAGTCAAAGAGTTATGTCAGTTTTCCGCATTGACTGTCATTGTTACTTTTGTCCTGCAGAGGTAGGACGAAATATTTTGAGAAGAATTACGTAAGAACGCTTCTTCCAATAGGTTTACATGCCACGCAAGTGAGGTATCGAACCTCCTTAAGGAAAAGGGCCAAAGTAGCAAACGTTCTTTGAGGGCCATTCTTTCGGGAAACGAAAGAGATAGTTTATTAAAAACGGGCAAAGTGTAGTAGTACGAAAAAAATAGTGTTTGGATGAAATCATAATTTCTGTTTTGAAAATGGGGTCTTCTGCTCATCACCTACTCATTCGATATCTCTTTGCATCTCGGATTCACCCCAAAGTGCCTCACAAAATCCCTTCGAACCACGATGTAGGGATTGGTCGCGTGCTGGCGCGCGTTGTCGCGAGTGGTGCACGCGATTTCAGTGAAATGGCGCGAGCAGATTCGGGCGGTGGTTTGGCAGCCCGGTATCGTTCCCTGTTTGCACGCAGGGGCAGCGGGCTCGCGATCAGGAATACGGGGAGGGCACCGAGTAATATTACCGGTAGCGCCATTACCGCTGCGCCACGGCAAAGCGGTAGCGTAGCTCGCGCATACACGCGCGCACATAAAACGAACGCTGCCGCGGCCGTTGCTCGTTAAAAAACTCTCTCTCGTTCTCTCCTCCGCCTTATATACATATCGGAACGCCAGGAGTTCACAGAAAAGCTCCTACGCCGCCTTTGTGGATCCAGCAGTCGCGGCTCGCGTGAAACGCTCTGTATATGTACCCGGGCTCCCGCTATGTGCCACCGCGAGTGAACTAAGGGAAACGTTCCTTCGAAACTTTCTGTATTTTCATGCAAATTCCCTCTCGTTCGCTCACGTTCTCTTTCCCCCGTGCTCGCCCGGCGTGCTCCTCTCTCCGCCTCTCTCCTCTCCGCGTTTCCCTCTTTCCACGCATCCCCCCGTCCTTCTTCCGCTTGAGCCTCTTCTTCCCGGCCCCCTCGTCGCGTGCTGCTGTCTCTGTCGTCCAGTGGTTTTCGGTTTGCATGGCACATATAATTAGTAGTCGCTGTGCGTCCCCGCGGGCCTCTTTTCGTATGCTGCGCGGCCAGTTCGGGACCACGAAACGCCCCACGTTCGTGCCTGGATGGGGCACGTTTTCTACGATTTTCCACGGATTTTCGATGGCCACGACCAGGGCACGAGCTAGAATCTCCTGTATATACTGCCCGACCCCCCCCCCCCTGATGCCTCTTGAATGCGAATTACTGTTTACTGCAATCAGCTTGGTGACCCTAGTGCCTCCTCTGATCTTGATTGGGCGAGGGGAGACGGGTAAACGAGTCAATTGGTGCAAGTCAATTTACCTCGTTCTGAGAAACTGGTCCTTGAGAAATTTGTTGCAGCGCAGCGCTCGGAGGGTTATGAAATGTATGGTTGAAGCCGAGCATTGGATTCTTCTCTTCGGCAGTGTGGTATGCTACTCGTTAGTACCGAAGTTTGTAAGAGAAATTTGTCTTCGTGATAATTGAGAAATGCCCGAGGGACGGTGTTTAGTGTACGCTTGTAGGATACAGGGCAGATAAGCGGGAACGAAGAACGTCGAACAGGGAAAGGGACAAGATTTAGATTTCGACGCGTGAAGGCGAATCAGCCTCTCGCATCTTTCCCCCGTAAACATTCAGGAAGGCCGGCACGTCGAACCCATTCGTGAACAACGCGTTCCTTCCTTTCCAAAGAGGATTACGGGTTTTCCTGTTCGTAAAGATTCCAGGCCCTTAAGTTAGAACCTGTCACTTCCCGTGTTCACCGTTGGAACACCGTAGGCCTTGGCGACGCATTGACGATTCGGAGGGACGCTCTTATTCGGGATTAGGAGCGTCCCTGGTAATAATATCGACGTGTGTCTCTGTGGGAAAAAAAGAAGAAGGGAAATTAATCGGACAAGGTGTTTGGATAGGCGAGATTTAAATCCCCTCGGCGACTAGTAAGTCCTTGTCAAAACACGATTGGTCTCGCTGTGTAAATGGTTCTCGTCACTGAGGGATTTTCGGAATGCTGACAGATTTGTCACCTATCACCAATGTGCTCCTATAGTTATCGATCGACCTGTTCGTCGCTTGATCTGAGGCATAAAATTAGAAAGCGTCTAGAGTCCGGACTATTTTTTGCCGATCGATCACGCGAAAAGTTAAACGAAATTCATCTAAAGTAAACAGTGTATCATCTGATACATAGATGGTATTGTTTTAAATTATCAATTATTAGTTGGAAAAAGATGACGTTTCAAATTTAAGAATTAATAAACAAGCGACTATTCAAATCGGCAAAGTTTATCGTCAAAGAGTGTAGGTATCGCAATGAATTAGACCTCCTTAAAAGTTTTCTAAAGGTATTTCCTCTGTCTTATTTACTTTCTACATGATTTTTAAAAAAAATTATATGCCTTTTTCTGGACATTTATGTTTCAATTAATGTATACATAATCATATATTCGACAAAAAAGATAGTAGAGCAGTATCCATGACCTGAGTTTGCTATATAAAACTTCTCTATTTTGCTTCTGCTTGTCCACCTAACTCGCCCATAAGTGGTCCCACGCCCACCTCGCAGCGATCCCCCAACAAACTCCGTTCCACCTCTGCAAGACGTCAAACACGATCCTCCCAGCCCTTAGTTCCATTCCCAACACTCAGTCTAGCAAATTGCTACACGATAGAATGCTCAGGGGCCGATTATTTCCATTCCTTAACGAGCCACGAAAGTCTGGCCAGCGGCGATATCAGGACTCCTGATTGAATTAATGTATCTGCCAGCAAAAGGAGGAAAGCGGCCGCGGAGCGAGAAGGAGTGGAGAATAACTCGGGCCCATCGTGCGGCGGAGTGAATATTCCAGCCCACTTCCATTTTATAAACGTACACCGGATCCAGCATCGGATCCAGAGGATTGTTCCGTGGCCCGATCGTGTCCTGTCCGGCGCTGGTACCCCGTCGTGCTTGGTAGCTGCCACGCAAGCGATAGGTATCTCGTAACCGAGGATAAATTGGCATTATTTATATGCCCGTCACGCGCTTCATTGTCTCGCAGCTCGGCGAGTAGCCCGCTCGGGTTGCCGCAATAAAATAATAAAACACCAGTCTTTCCTCTCGTTTCCACCGTCCCCCGGCCCCGCTTTCCCATCTCCCTCCGCCCGGCGACTTTCCGCGAGCGGTGGTACACGCGAGAGCAGCCTCTTTCCCGCGACTTACGCATACACCGATTCTTCGAACGCGGCTCATCCCGTCTCGCCGGGTCCGGCTCTCCAAGCCGAGGGATTCGAGGGTGCAGTCGCAGCGGCATATAATTTCATAGAGGCCGCTTCAAGCAGCGGCGGGCGGGGAATTTAATTTTCGAGTTGATACAAAGGTAACAAGGCGTCGTTACCAACTTTGAGCTCGTTACCGCGAGACCCCGCGCGCGAGTATCACAGAAGAAAATTTCCAGTATATACGTTTCCTCTTTGCATGCATTGAGACAGGCTGGCCTCTCTTTAACCACCGCCCCGGCGTCTCTCTCCTAGCCCGCCTCGTTTTTCCTTATATTCGTAATACGCCCGCGGCCTCGTCCCGCCCGCAAATGAGACTGCGCGATTTACCGTGAGGGCTTTTTAAATCGCACAAGGACTCGCGGCGCTCGGTTATGTATGTTTTACTGAATGATAAATTAATCCTCCCCCGCTCGACCCTCGGCAGCCACCCCTGCCACCGCTTCCTTGCCTCGCTCCACATCGCGCCGCCATCCTGCAGCCCAAAAGATTTCTTTCGCTTCCTGAAGCTTCCCGGGGAGATTTATCGCGCGCGACTAAGCCCGAGCCAGGGGGCATTTATAATTCCTGCACGCTGGCCAGTCGCGGATAAAGTCGGGCCGCGATGCGAGCCCCGTGCACCGGCGCTAGCCGCGACCGGGGAACGTGGCAAGCAGGAAGTCCAGGAGGAAAGGAACGGGGTGAGCGCGAGGTAGCGACAAGGAGGACCCGTAACTAACGCACCGTGAAATCCACTGGGCACGCGCCATTTCACTTAGCCCACGGGCGGTTCCTTTTCCATCGAGCCGCTACTTCCAGGCCTCGTTGCCTGGCTCCTTCGTCTTCTTCCAACACGAGCTCTGACCTCTGTTCTCTGCTGTCCCGTCGCCCCGGGTCATCGATTCTCCAGCACCTCTTGCGCCTGACGCGAACAATTCGCGGCGGTGGACCCTCTCCACTGTTCCGCGTCTGTCGCGGGAAACTGTGTCGTTTACTTTTTCCATGTTACTTCTCTGCTCCCTGAGCACTTTGTTGCTAAGCTTCTTTGTGCGATGCAGGAGTTTCTTTGCTCTTCGGTTGTTTTGATACGACGCGAAAGGAAACTGCTAGTGCTACTAGTAAATAGATCTCTAGGTCACTGTACTTCCTTCTGGAGACAGTAATCTATTCGTAACTTCCAGGACAAGCTTGTCTCCAGGGTGATACGTATTCACTATGCCAAGAGGTATTTAGTCCAATTTACTTATTCCCATCTAACGCGGCCGCGAGGAGCGGGTAGCAAACAATTACCGCGAACTATTGTCGTCCGCGGAGGATTTACGACTTCCCCGCGCTTTGTTATCTCAAACTATGGCGTCTGCGAGCTGCAGATACCCCATTGTTCCGCAAGGGTGTAACGAAAGTTCCCTAATAAATTTTATAGGCTTGCACCTCGTCTCGCGCGCCGCTCCCATGCTCTGGCATAATAATTTGTACGCTTGAACCGGGACAGCCACTTCGTCTGGTGATCCCGCAAATAAATAGGAAAAAGGAACAAGAATACGCGCAATTAAAGTTACGAAGCTCCAAGATACGCCCCTGTTCCGTCGAGCAACTTTCGGCGAGCGAAATCGCTGAAAAAAAAATATATACGTATATAGGTAAATATAAATCCGCCCGCACCCCTTTTTACAAACATTAAAGCGCAAAGGGCAATGAACCCTCTCTGCCTCTCTTGAGCGGACTCTCGAAACGGCGCGGATATACGCCTAAACGGCGATCGATGCCTTCTGAAGCTGGCGCAACGAAATCGTTTATAATATGCGGGGCTACAACAGCCTCGTTATAGAAACAATGCCAGCGATGCCGTTTGAATTTCGAGATCGGCGCGGGAGTGCTCGGGGGCCGTGCCACCCATTGTACGCGACAAATTCGTTTTGTTTATCCTCGCCTCGCCGGTCCTCCTCGTTACGTTTGTCCCCGTCGCCTGTACGAAATCCGCGAGAGCCCGTGACGTGGGAATAAAATAGCCCGCACACCCGTCGAGGCCCTTTATGTGCCCCAAAATTGTTAATAGACTAACCCAGGTAATCGGCGTACGCGAGCAACGAGCGTGCAACCGGTCGCGTTTTCGCGGCCACGGCGGCGTCACGGCCTACGCCACTGGCCGACGATAAATTCTCCTTCTTTTCCCTCTCGTTTCTCCGCCGTTCCTTCGGTCTCCCTTTCTCCGCGCGCTCTTCGTATCTTCGAGAGTTCTCTCGGCACACGGTTACCAGGGAGGGTCGAGGTGTGAACGAAGAACCACAAGTGCCCTGGAAAGTGCCAGCCCTCCGCCGCCACCGCCACCACCCCCCGCTCGGTAATCCAATCCCCCTGCCAGGACAGCCGTTGCGGACGAGTTTTACACGGTTACGCGTTTCCCTCCCACGCCGCGGTCGACCGGGCGACGTCTAGCTCGTGGACACGACCGTTCCAGGCTTAATCAGCCACGGTCGATCGGCCGACGACGCCCTGCCATTACGAAGAAATCGTTTCAAGGCCTCCGAGATCGCGGCCTGGCGACACGCCAGGGGCCCCTAAGCGCGGCTATCGGCGCGTCACGGTTTCGCAGGTGTAAGGGGGGCCGTCTTCGGAGGATCGATTCGCTTCCATAGGTGCCAGGGAGCGGGGTGACAATGGTGCGCCCAGTGTCCACGCAACCAGAACGCTCCGGAATGCCAGGCGAGTCGAGGGATCGGGGGAATCTGGAAGTTTGCTTGTAGATGTTTATCGTAC
Organism: Andrena flavipes; assembly: GCA_963971345.1. Lineage (NCBI taxonomy): Eukaryota > Metazoa > Arthropoda > Insecta > Hymenoptera > Andrenidae > Andrena > Andrena flavipes. The sequence goes on from OZ020480.1 coordinate 47,795,763, forward strand.
GCCCACATGCTCCTCCGAACACCGTGTACCTGTGGTTCCTTATCCCCGGGGAACGATCGGTTAACGAGATTAGCCCTCCTGGAGCACGTACGTAGGACTTCGGAGATTAAGTTGACGAAAAGCTGCGAGCGAGTGGGACGTTGCAGGTCGAGTGATCGATTCGAACTCTCGCCGATAGTGGAACGCTACCAATGACCAGGCCCGAGGGAAGTTTCAAGGGCTTCGAAACGGGGCCCATAATCGTTCCAGCCGCCTATTAACGCGGTGATTCGCGTGTTATTATACTTGTAAATTCGACGTCCTTTGATCCGGCGGAGATGACTAATGAACGCCCGTTGAAATAACGCGTCTCGAGTTTTATACTGCATTAAACTTCACCATCGAGTGTCGTAAAACCCACACGAGTCACCGTAAGGTACCATTCTAGCCTTTCGGAATGCAAAATCTCTATAAGAAGAACACCAGCGCCTTGACGCTTCGACTACCGCGCCGCACTTTCTCTGCATCCATACATCGGAGCCACTTTTTGCTCGATATTTCTTAATTTCAATCAGATAGAAGCTCAGCACGTATTTTCCTCCGCGAGTAAAGCTTATTACTCGACCTCGTCGCTCATCGGCCAATTAAGTCGTACGGTGGCTCGATAAGCCGTCCGCCGTTCGTAAAATCGACGACCGGGTATGGAGCATTAATGCGGGTAGATATACACGCATAAATTGCGGGCCTTTCAGCTCGGCCACGGCGACGAGCGTGCATCGAGCCTCGAAGGGCGTGCCCGTCGTATTTGCCCGTGTAATATCGAGGGGTATCGCAATGATCGAAAGCGCGGATATAATCATCTTTAATTAACGGTATCCACGTGTATCGCGGGTCCTCTCGTAGGGAAGCATCCCGCCGGCGGTGCTTGGCTAATAAATTCCAGTGGTCAACCGATAAATCCGCCGAATCGGCGACGTTAATCCCACCGTTTCCCCGGAATTATCGCTAGTAAATCATCGGTTTGTATACGAGCCGATTTTATTTCACCAAACAGGCTCTGGCTATCGTTGCGTCACCTCCTCGTCTTTCCTTCCGTCGCAGTGCGCGTCGAGGTGGCAAAGGAAATCACTTTAGCGGTGTTCAAGCTGCTGCAGGCTTCCGTGAGCTATGATCCTTTCAAAAGAGGATTCCAACCCTTCGCCAAGGGTTGCAGTTACTTGAGCCTCCACTAGGGTCTGAGGATTACTAACGCTGCGTTTTGTGGTTCGTTGTGTAACGGACGAGTAACCAGTGGTAGCTTTCAATTGATTAATTTGCGGAGGGTAGGTATGTCACGCTACGATTAATGTCTCTCATTTTTCTCCCTTTTCTGGGAAAGTATGTCTCTCGGGGGTGTTTTCATCGTCACTCGCTGTGAGATACATAAAACTGTCGTCCATATACGGGCAAACATGGCAGTCGAAGTGGGCAGGCAAATGGGTTAAAGAGGAATATCCATCGATTTAAATGGAGCATGGTTTATCGATGGGGGTAGCTCCACGGGAAGTGGAGAAATTTTATTAGCATCCCTCGAGCACCCCCGCCCGCATGCGGAGTCGTGGAAATTTAAGGACAACGGCGCGACGGTAGGACTTGGCTCGCTTCGCTATCCGAGCGTGTCGCAATGTGCCTCGAATCGAGCAGAGCACAAGGAACGGAGAACATTCTCTGGCAGCCTATCGAGCGTAATTGGAAAATGACTAACACACCTATACGCGGGCCGTTGGCAAACAGTTTGCGCAACGCCCCGATAAAAACGATCCGCTCAATTTCCAACCCTTTTTTGGCTATCAACTGGTCTCGCTGGACGTGTACCGTGACTCTCTCCTGCGCTCCCGTTCTACGAGGTTTCACCTTCTCCGTGCAGCGACTCGCGGGATCGATTTTCTAGCTTTCGTTTGGCTCGTACGTTCCCAATCGTCGCGAGCTCCTCGAGCGTCCTCGAGGATCCTCGACCCGCGTCAGCATCCCTCTCGACCCCACCCTGCGACCCGTTTAGAGTGCAAGGAACGGGGCGCGTTAGTCGAAACCCGGCCGCATGAAAAATTCACCAGGCCGGGAGGATTGGTTTCAGGGTGCGCGGGATAGCCCCGGTATTTGCTTAACAACCGGTTCTGCGCTCGGTTCACCGAGGCAATCGCGATGTGCTGCCGGGTCACGATGAGAACCGCTGCGGTATCGGTCGTCATAAGTCACTCAGCGTGTGGCATACAAGGTACATGGGTCCGTACGTTAGTACCCATGGGCCTACTTGCTCCCCCCGCCTCTCTCTCTCTCTCTATCCCTCCATCTCCCCGTCCCACGTCGTCTTTTTTAGCCCTTTTCCATTTCACTGGCCGTCTCTCTCGTTCACCGTCCCCCGGCGTTCGCGGCCGCCCCGATCCTACCGACGCTCTCTAGACACTCCCAGGCTGTCCAGGACATCGCGTCGTATCCCGCTGGGCCTCGCGTCAGATCTAAGTGGTTCCTCTCGTACGCTCGCTCGCCTGATCCCCGTACCCTTAATCCAGCTCCGGGCATCGGATGGCAGGCTCCGCTGGCCCCTCCGGCCGGCCGCCGCCTGAACGAAGATGGAAAACGCCGATAATTGATTCCACCGGTCGTACATACCGGTCTACAGAAACCACCGGAGGAGGAGGAAAGAACGAGGAGCACGCGGGGGGCTCAGGGGCAACCGGTGGAATAAAACTAGTCGTTAATCCAACAAACAGAGTCCCAGAGACACGCGCGCGTTGGATTCCTTTAATTCAGACGTCTCGAAGTGACGGGCCGAGCTGGGCCCTGGCATTTCACTCGAATCCGCATAAATTATCGGTGTTAATTGGTGAGCTCCCCGAACGGCGCTGGGAGCAGCCGGTATTCTTAATTATTACGATCGTCCCGCGTCATAACCGCTCGTTTCGACGCGATTCGCACGGCCCGGGCGCGCGTCCTCCTAATTAATAAACTGGTGGCTTATCGCCGCGCGCGGGACGCTCGCGAGAAAACTACCGGGAACATCGATAATTGATTCCAGCGTCCTATATCGAGCGTGAAACGGGTAGAACGGAGCCCGATAGCCACGGCGACTCCGTTAATCCAACAAATAGAATCCGAGCCATTCCGTGTCCGATGCAGTTAAGCCGACCGTATCCCCAGCCCGGCTGGCCGGCCGTGTAGTTACAATACCTCCACTGGAGCTTCCTTTTTTTTTTTATTATTTTCCGCGCTGGCTTTAATCCTCTCCACTATTTACTCTTCATTTATCGGAGGAGGAAGTTGCGTATCAGGCGCGCGACCGACTGCACTTCTTACTCCCCGTCTTGCCGTACAGCGGCTCCGGACGATTTGTGCTTGTTCTTCGAATCTTGCGGCGTTTTCAATAAAATCGTACGATACATATTATGATACGTATTAAGCCGCGCGGCCAGTTCTTCGTAACCCCCTCGACTTTTGTTCCAACGACCACGCGTCAGAATGGACTCTCCGGTTTAAATGGACACTCCGCTTCCGGTAGACAGCATTTATCTACGACCTCCATTCCATGCATTAACGCTCCCCGGCACTCGGAGCGGTCTTGCTGCGCAAGAAACTACAACCGCGCGTATCGAATACAGTCACGGGCATTTTATTTATGTGACCGATAGCAGAATTTACAGCGCACCAGTTGGAGAGCAGTTAGATAAGGGGCGCCGCGCGGCCAGCGCCGTGACCCGATATTCCGCTCGTGGAGGTATCCTCAAGACCGGAAGCGAATAGAGGAGACGCGAGGACAACGGATCAATTCACTCGATTCCACGGGATGCCCCGCGGGAGAGCCTCGCGACGGATCCCTGGCCGCGGATTCTATTTCCAACCGATGGTTCGTGAGCTCGCGGGAACGATACCTGGCGCGTCGAGTCGCGCGTAAATTCCCGGCGCGCCTCGAGGCCACCCCTAAATCTCGGACGGGGGCCCGCGGCCGCCATCTTGCCGGATTTCATTTTCTAGCGTGCCGGGATCGATTAAATATTGCCGGGGGAAACACGAGACACGGAATAAAGTGTTACACGACACCGCCGTGGCCGTCGTACAGGTAGAGTCACGCGGGTATTCATCCTCCGTCTACCTAAGTAGCGCGGCGAACGCCTCGGGAACGAAAAAGGCCAGCTACGAAAAGCGGAAACTCGAGATCCTCGCGCCTCCCTGTGCCGTCCCTAGCGCCCTCGCCAAAAATCCTCCTTTTGCGTTTTACGAGGCCCTTAAATCCTCCACCGCTGTCCGCCGTCCGCGTCCACCAGCAACGCCTCCCCCTCGGCGCCGTTCAATCTTTAACGAGGGAATAAATGATTTTTATGCCCGATCCCCCCGCGACGCATAATCCTTGGCGCTGCGAGCAGGATGTACCTCGGATGCGTGGTAATTGAATGACGGACGCTCGTGTGGAGTCGAGTCAATTTCGTCTGATCACCGAGACGTGTGTTAAGACACTGGTACCGATTGCTTCTTCGTTTTATGGATAACTGACGGCACATCTCTGCGAGTCGAGTTTCACTTCTTGGTGTAGGAAATGATAAATGCTGAGGATGATGTCATGCGTGCAAGATGGTGTCAAGAAGAACAGAGCGATTGAATATCAAAGTGTACCTATAACATTATTGATTGGGTAAGTCGGGGTAATATGCCACAGTTAACTTTGAAACGCGATATCTTGCAAGTAAAAGTAGATACAGGACAAAAGATAAAACTATATGAATGTGTAACTAAATCTGTGTGCTGACTAATAAGTAGAAATACGCAACTTTTATAGTTCAATGAAAAACGTACAAATATAAAAGTCCTCGAATATTACCCAAGTGGTGGGTAAATATGCCACAAGATCTGAGATAATATGCCACAAGCTACGAAGTACAAATTAATCACTCAAATTTTTGAGAATCAACAATATTTTAAACTATTCAAGTTATTGGTAACTAATAACAAATATTTCAACTCAATGCAACGTAAAATACATATATTTGAAAAAATAGCTATTTCTTACAAATTAAACAGTCCCCTATTTCTACTCAGTCTTCATGGACCCACCTTTTTGATACAAGTGGTTTTTATCAAGTCACATTTAGGTCCTATTTATCGTAAGAATATAGCAATAGTCGAATCGTTTCTCCATTCGAATAGCTTCCTTTAACCTTCTGTCTAACCAAGCAGCACGGCTTGAAATTCGTACATACTTCTTACGCATGATTCTAATACGAAAAAACAATTCGATGCCGTTAAATAGAAAGAGTTATAAAGATATGAGTTTATCGGTAAGTGGCATATTATACCGACAAACATGTGGCATATTACTCCACACGGCCATAAAAAGGAGGATTGAAAGTCTCTCCACAAAGTACATAGTTTTAACGGATGTGCGAGAGATTATGAAATTCGTTTGTCAGTATACTTTATCATAATCTATTGAATTTTGTAGAACTGTTCGCACAAATTTATAATCTGCATTCTAGTTAAAGTATAAAATTATATCAAAACGATACTTTTATAACTTACCAAGATTTACTGAAAATAAAAGAAGGTAAAAGCCAAAATCTATTGTCGTCTTAGCATTTACACTAAATTGAACAGAATTAGTTCAATTGCAACGCTAGCTGTGCACTATTTAAAAAATTATTGAGAAATAACATATCATCTACGGTGGCATATTACTCCAAGTTACCCTATGCTGTCCCAACTGATACAAAACACTTATGAAAAGAAAATATTTTTCTCCTCAAAGCATCAGTCCAACAAAGCCGTAGGAAGCACGCCAAGGCCTGCAAAGAATCCCTTGCCAAGTGTTCCAGTCGAACACCGTGAGCGAGAATAACTGCGCGTGGATAAAAAGTATCAAGCACGCGATTAGAATGTACAAATACACACATCGGATTGACGTATACCGGCAATTCATCGTTGAGCGATCCGCTAGGCACACACACTCGACGGAGTACTCGATGCTCGTTACACACAGATCCATCATACGTGGCTGGATCGCATGGTCGAGCGTAATGTTTTACAATGCTGTTTGGCTATCCCATTCACGGGTAGCAGAACGTTCTCTTCGACACGATTGTTTTCACTGGCCATGAATACGAAACGTTTTCGAACCCGCCCACGGCTTTTCCACTCCTCGCCGTTTTCTTTTTCGCCTTTCCCCGTCTCCCCCGCTCGCTCTTCGCTGACGTGATTTGCTGTCCCTTCTCCGTCCGTTTCCACGACTGTGTTCTTCCACGAAGAGAGCTCGCTTCCGGCTGCCACTCGAAGCCGACGAGGCGATCGTCCGCGTCTGGGCGTGCGAGCAGAAGAGGAACGCACAATGTCTATTCATCGGCGATCGGAGATGGACGTCCCAGCGCGAGCTTCGTCAGCGCGCAGCGCTCGTTGGAATATGAAAATACCCCCACGAATTAAAATAACACTGGCGCAGCGTTGTTGCCCCGCGATCTTAAATAATTCATGGGGTTTTTCAACGCCTGACTCACGGCACGCCCCGCGTGCGAGGGCGGCAGAACGTCCGACGTCTTCGGGTGGAATATGCGCGTTCTGGGAGCGCGATACCCATCTTCGGCAGGTATGATTTAAACAGAGGAATCACTCGTTCCTCCGCCAACCATCGCTGTTACTCTTCCGCTAGAATTACTAAAAAGAATCTCTCGCGGGTCGGTAAACAGCAGACGACCTTCATCCTCGAGACTCTCCCCCTACCGGCATCGTGCATTTTTAAAATTTCATCCGCGCACCTCGTCGTGCGATTAATCAAAACCGCGTGCTTATCAGATGGAAAGTGAAACCGTGGCCGGAGCGATTATTAACGAAGGCCATCGGTAACTGTATCGCTGCCCATTCGTCATAACACCCCGAAAAACGCTTGCGGCTCTCGCACGCGAGGCCCTCGTTCGCCCGCTAAAATAACGCGATCATTAATTAACAGCCGGAGGTTAACGCTTGCACGCCGAGCGCGGTGGCAACGAGAGGCGAGATCCGTCGCCGTAAATTAGGCCGCAACGCGAGGGCGATTCTTTAAATCCGACACTTGGAAACGGGACCCACGTAGTGGTCATTTCACGCCGGCCACTAGCGGACCATCCAGCGCCACGAATCAACAGGCCTGGATTCGAGGAGCACCTCGGTGTCCCCGCGTGTACACGTGTATCTAATTGGATACGCGTAGTTTACACGGAAATTCTCGCGCTTCGTCGAGCCGCTATCGCGAGGCCCATAAATAACGAGGACCAGCGCGGCTTTCACACGCCAAAACAAGAGTCTGTCGCATTCCCGATGGGAATCAGGGGACGAGGAATGGCCTTTTAAAAGAATACACTTCGATGGCTCGCGACTGCTATCCGAGGCCCATTCGCACGGTAGATCAGAGCTGCCTTTGTCGACAGAGCCGTGCATTGTCCATTTCTCGTGTTTAATCACAGTGGAGCCAAATAATGAAACTCTCGCAGAAGAATAATGTCATTCTTCTTTCGCTAAAAGGAAAAGCTACCAATGGCACACAGTGGCCTCTCTGCGCCTCCGTCCACTCGACTCTTTCTACTGTCCGAGGCACTGTCAACTACGTCCAGCACTTGCGAGCAAGAGTAGTGACGTTATGAAACAAAAAGTGGAAAACGTGCAAATACATCGCAGGTAACGAACCACCAAAGTGTCCCATCTGAAGAGGCCCCAACAGATCGTTGACGAGTCATTCCCCGGGGTCCTCCCCCTTTACAAATAGAAATTCAAAGTGTCCCCATCCGGCGATTTATGAAGGAACCCCGGTAGTCCCCTGGGTATCGCGTGGCTAATCTCGATCCGCGTAAATCATCGACACCATCGGTCCCTGTTCCTTCGATTCCTCCTTCCTTTTTTCCACGCGCCGGTTTCTCCTGGCCATTCCTTTAAATCATACGAAACGTAGCCGCTCATTAAACCTACAACTGTACATTATCGCCCGAGTAATACTTTCTCCGCGGCGAGTGCCGGCGCGGTGTCTTATCTTTATTTATCTGGCCTGACTCACGCCCAAGCAAGCGAGCAGGGTGCATGCCTGTAAATACGCGTGCGCAGTAACGCCAGGACCTCTGTCGATGGCACGTACCTACGCAAGGAAAACGGCCAAACGACGGACGCGCGTGTCGATCAGCTCGCGCTACCAGTGTTGCCTTCGTCGCCGGATAAAAAGGTTATCCACCAACGATCGCGTAATCCCCTCGACACGTTGGCTTTCGAATCCGTTCGCCATAGTTCGCTGGAGGAAAAATCCCTGCAAGCGCCGCGAAGCAACGCGCCCACGCCGGTCGTTTCCCGAGCGCGGAACTCGGTCGGCCTCACCGATTCACCGAAAGGATATGGAAGGCGAATCGGCTTGTAACTTATAATTCGATACGCCCCCTTCCTCGCGTGCAGATACGCTCCGCTCGATAACGCCGCCGTGTTTATTGTCGGCCATTGCAGTGGACCAAGTCGGAATGAAAATAACGCGAGTATTGATTTATTCGTGACTGACGAGCCAGATAATCGGTAACAACAGGTACCGGTAATTGCCGGCGAATGCAGCGGAGCTTTCATCGATTTTATCTTCAGTTTACCCATGCCCGTGCTGTGTTATCGTATCGCGGCGAATTCGCGATGGAGGCTGCGGTCGGAGTTAACCGCCATAAAGTAATCACCTTCTTGCTCGCGCCAGATATCTCGGCCCACCTCGTGCATCTACTTGACCAATTTCCAGGGCAACGTGCACGCACGCGTATACATACATAGATATTAACTCCCGCGGCTCGGGCTCGCCCGATTTCAAGCGAGCCGTTTCCGAAGCAATACCCCCCAGCTACCAGTTTCGCTACCTCGGGCGACGTCTCCCCGTGATCGCTAGAGCCGACGCCCGTGGCGGCATTATAAAAATCTGGAATTTACAAAGACACGTCGTCGGATGGTGTGGGCGCTGGCTGGCGTGCCACGGTTACCGGGTCCCCGCTTCCATAATAAAGTCGTAACGCACTTCCCCCCGTAAATTCGACAGAATATTACGGTACACGGCGGCGGGCCTGTTTCGTTTGCCGTAAAGTCGCGGCTGGTGATCACCGGTGAAATTTACTGACGTGTCAGATCTCTTCGTAACCGGGCACCCACCACCCCTCTCTTCTCGCGTCGTTCTTCTCCCCGGCCGGTACACGCGGTATATCGACGTGTATTTATAAGAGAAACGCCGTCGATACGCTCGTATTACGTACGACCGGGGTGTCGCGTTCTCGATATCGTACACTTCCGTCGGGGGGTCCTAACATTTTTTCCAGCACCGGGACACTTCTCTGCTTTCCAAGCTGACGCCCGCACAGACGCTTTTTAGGAGGGAGCGATTAATTTCTTGGCTTATCCAGCAGCTATATCTAGAGGTACCACTGATGGTGTCTGACAAGGATGATTCCCAACCGGGAAATTAAAAAATTATGATACTTTAGGGATAGCACGGGTTATCAAGTTTAACCCGAAGATGTCGATAAGTGTTAAGGAGGTATAGGTACTCGTTTGAACGCTCGAAAATTGTGTTGGAAAATTACAAAGACGATTACTTAAATGCTAATCTCGAGAAGGTGGACTCGCTTGAGGTTGTCTCTCGACTATTCTCTTGAGTCATCCAGGGTATCATCCTCCTTCACCCTGGGCCCAATGTCTTCGATGATCCTCTACCAGCGTAATAATTGCCAGATGGCCCTCCCACATCTCTCCAGATTTCCTATCGCGAGTCCTTCCTCACGCATGCCGTCGTACCGCGACCAATACAAGGCGCGACCCGCCAATATGTATCCTATAGTGTACATTTTTTAATTTTTTTACAATTCAACGGTTTGATAAAGATTTCCAGTTTTTGTATTATGTTTAGGTACATAGTATTATGAACAACCTAAAAAAATTTCAGTTAAAAGTATATTGTTTTTCGGAAGTTATGGATAGGGGAGAGTCGTGCAGTACCGACCGCTCTAAGTTCTTTTTTGTTATATCTTGGGATAGAATCGATATAAATCAGAAATTCAAAAACACGTTTGTAGTATAGATGGAAGTTACATAGTAAGAGATGGGAAATTATTTTTGTGAAATTTAATAATAAGAATTGATAATTCGCAAAAGTAAAAAAGTTGTAATTTCTAGGAAACGCAAAATTATCGTCCAGTACCGACCAACTATTAAATTAGTCGATTTTTAGGTCTAAATGACTAACAATGTTAACAAAAAGACATTTAATTAGTACAATACAAGATTTTTTTAAATTTTATTTGTACAAACTCGCAAGTAAAATAATTAATATTCTCCTGATCTCTGCATTCGACGTGTGCCCAACCGTCACATTCGGTACACAGCACCCAATCTTTGTCAAATAATTTCTTGCAAACAGAGATCGGCATTTTTTTATTTAAATAAAATTTCGAATAACGGATAAAAAAAATTAACTTTATTCGTCGAATAAAAAATGTTTTTATTTGATCCTTATATACATAATTTTTTATTTAATTAATGCCCAACTCTGCTTGCAAATAACACACTGGATAACTTGTTCATTAAATACTAGCTTCCTGTTTGTTAGGTTATCATACTTATCCTTATTTACTTTATTTTTCTGCGGGAAAAGGTAGAAGGAACCTAAAGCTATATGAACATCTAATAAATTAATCTGAGTTGCTAACAGATTTAACTTAGAGAGAAGAAAAATTTGGTCTGTACTGGTTGACAGAGTCTGTTGATCGGTACTGCACGACGGTTGATTGGTCGGTACTGTACGACAATCACGGGGAAACATTTTAGATCATGGTATATTATGTACAAAAAAATAATGCAAATCTAGGACGTTTTATTAAACTTAATAGATTAGAGATAGAATACATAATAGAACACAATTATTACTTACACGAGAAACAAAAGATCAACTTTAAAAACTAACTTTCAACCCACTGAATACCTATCAATGTATACTTATCTCGAAAGTGAAAACATGTGACATGGGTCGTTTTTCCTTACAACCACAGGTTTAAGCACGACCCCCAGTATTAACCGACATTTTTGTTGCCCAGATTCACTCTAAGGGGGTGAATTTGACCCTTCAAAATCCGGCTATTTTCCGACTTTGTGTTATAATTCGCGAACTGTGCGTAGGTAAGTGATACAATCAAGTTTTCAGGCAAAAGTTACTTCTTTTAATTGGAATTATCATTTGGTACAAAAATTATTTTACAGCTCGTGAATTATAACACAAAATAGGAAAATTGACGGATTTTCAGGGGTTAATTTCACCCCTTTGGAGTGACTTTGGGCAGCAAAAAACTCACGTAAAAATAAGCTCTACATATCCCCAAAGTTTCATAATTTCTCGAAGTTCCGGCTTGGCGATCTTGCCTTGCGAGTACCTATATACCTATATGTAGTTGGTATTATTCAGAGAAATCACAGGTACGTTCACGCATCGAAGAAGTCCATAGCCAGCCGTATTGATTTCTCATGCTCCTTGTTACATGCAATAATGAATAGTGACTTTCACAGAGAACGCTATTATTCGTTCAATCGCGTTCGTTCGCCGAAGAAACAACACGCTGAACGCCCAACAAATCTCCCCCGATAAGGATCGTTATTAGCCGCGATACAATTGCGCGCTGCCACTTACACGGCGCAAAAACGCCACTTTTCTCGCGATAGAATTTTACAAGCGGTCACATTTCACCCGCTATACTGGCCGTTCCCGATTTTTTACGGTTCCCCGCGAGCGCAGGTCGTTACAAAACGCGAGTCTCACCGAATCGCCCGGTGTCCCGTCGCGGAACGATCTCTATTTCATCGGTATGCAGGGGCGACCGGTGTTTCGACGCGAATATCTCGGGCACGTCGGGGGCGAGGCGCGTTAAAATTCGCGTTTTTATACGATCCGACAGAAAGGAGCTGCGCAGCTCTGTCGAAAACGTAGTGGGTAGGAGGGGGTGGAATTAAAGCGGACCCCTTTCCGGAGGCAGACGGGCGTCCGCGCGATCGCCTTCTTTGCATAAAAATGGGGACGAATTAAAGCCCTTTTCAAGCACGAACTTTCACTCTGTGCGTGAATGGCGACATTGAGCGACGCGTTCCGCAGGCTTTGCCAGGGAGAGGGTGGCTAGCGGCGATTGGAATAATTTCAGCCGTCGTTTGCAACGCCTGCACGTCCACGCGTTCAAGTCTCTGAATACGAAATTTTTCGGCCGCGGCGCCAAGATCGCAATCCTGATTTTTCGCCCCGTGGACGTCTCGCGGACTAATGGTGGACGTCGACGGGGGTCCGTTTCGCGTCGAACGGAATAAACGGACGCTCGTGTAACCATCGTTAAAACGAGGAACGCGGGGCCGAGTGTCACGGTCAGAATCATCGAAGCCTCGAGGAAATCCGACTCCCCGTGGGCGGCTTTGCGGTGCTGAGGACGTCGCCTACCTGTGGCCTGTGGCATTTATTAAATCTTATTCTGGCATCTTCTCCCTTTCCACCGTCTCAGGTTACCCCTCGCCGTGTACCCGACAGCGTTCCCAAGGAACGCGTAGATGCGGCGCTCGAATTTGCGTGCTTTTGTCGCGCGATTTAAGGGGACCGTTCTTTTTTTCGTCCCCCGGTGGCGCTCGCGACGCGGGCCACCTGCTCCGCTCTCGATCAAACAATGTTACGATTAAGGGCGGAGTCGATGCGGCCCCGGTGGCTAGCGGGAAATCGAGAGACCTCGGGAGGGAGTCTTTCTTCGAGGATGCCGGAGGATGATTCGAGGGGCGAAGGTGTTATTAAGTTCCCCCGTGAAAAGACCCCCTTTCGCGCTCGCGACGGAGCTAGGGAGGCGTGAAGGCGCGATACCACGTGCAATTCGCTGGTATAATTTTCTAGCAGAGGAATAGGTACAGGCTGCTCGGGAACTATTGGTACAAACTTAAACTGATAACGGAACGAGAAACAGTTATTCTAGAAACGAGTAGTCTAACTGTTTTCAGACTCCTTTTCTTTCCCGAGGTGTTCATCAATCTACCGAGTGAAGGCGAGGGACGAGAGGGAAGCTTTGTGCTCCGCTGTGGCGGAGGAAAAATTAGAATGCACGGTGGAGGCACGTAGAGCGCGTCGTGTTTCCCGATAGATAGTCCATCTCGAACGGGTGACGATATATTTTCATAATTTATTCCGCGTCCGTGTCGCTGTCAATGCTTGGGCACAGATCCTACGGATAAAAAGAGGCCCACGTTCCGTCTCCGGCGACGGAGCCCCGCTCGGTCGGCGGGGCTCGAGACGGTCCTCGTCCATCATCATCGTGCGACGCACACCTCGCCTCGCAGCAGCATGGAGGTCGGGGCCCATAGTGTTTGCAAACTTCTGTGAAATGTGGACGGCGCGTCGCGTACGTTCCTTCACGTGGCAAACAATAGGGAGGAAGCGCCCTTTCAGATGGCACAAGAAAGAAACAAGTCCATTTCGAGTGAAATACGCGCATAACTGCGCCTTTTTGTCGGTGGGCCCCCTCGAAGGAGAAATGGTGTCCAGAAACTGGTTGGGGCCTGGACGGTACCCCGCAGCGTCAGTCTATCGGTCATTTAAGTCTCTCTCCTCTCTCTCTGTCCCCAGCCACGTCTGCCCTCGTCGCACTCGAGCGAGTTTTCGAGAGGGCGAGCAACGATGACTCGACAGTCGCTACTTGCTCCGACCTTTCGGAGACGCGCGTTTCGAAACGGAAGAGTGGCCCGTAACTCTGGCCCGGCTGTATCTGAAGAATCCTTGTCAGGAGGAGCACGGGGCCGACCACCTTCCGAGCTCTTTTTTCCTCGGGAATAAACGCGCCATCCCGGGCGGCAGTGAAAACGCTTTCGTAACGTATCGCCAACCATAAGCAGATAACGAACGATGCTGGGACGCTCGAGCGTTAAACCGTTACAATGGAAAGCTTAAAAACAGAGGGCCCCCTCTCCCGCCGCCGGAGAGGGACAGAGCGCGTCCCGTGTGTATGCACCTGGAGAGTCTCGTTGCACCGATATGACCGTGTTATCTGCTGGCCCCGACCACCCGGCCACACCGTCGTGTCCGGTCAGCACAACGCGCGCGATACACACCCCGCTGTGTGTACACCGTGGCAGATAGGCTGCAGGAAGTCGTAATCTTCTCCGCCAGGAGTATGTATCTAGTCGCGCCAGCTTCTCGACTTCTCTGGACGCCTCCATTATTCTGCCGCGCTCATCGAGCGATGCAAATACGCCGAGCGATTTTCTGAGTTACAATGAGTGGATGAAAACACTGCGCGCACCGGCCCACGCGGTCCTCGGACTTGCATTCGTTAGATCATTGTCTCTGAGACGTGCGTTACTTCGCGCGTCTATTTCCAGAGCTCATGGGAGGGTTGACGTATCAAATGAAGCAAATAAATGCGCTAATAGCCCGTTAGTCTGCCGACGATCGTCATTCGCACGGGATGAATGGCAGGAAGGCAGCGAGGCAGCTAAGCTATCGCGTGGGAGCGATTAGAATCGCGGCTACGGCGTTGCCTGGGGATCTCTCCTCGCGTCTTTGCTCGCGCTCCTCTTTCCGCTGGGACGGGCGAGTAATTCGCGGCGATCGATCCCGTCGCCGGCGCGTCCGGTAAGCTAATTTCACGTCGAATAAAAGCGCGTAATGCCACCGAAGGGAAAATCCGTTTAGCTCTCGGGAGCCCGGGCTTCTCAAGATAAATTGGTTTCGGGGGATTTCTAAAGCAGGTCCTACGGGCGCAGGAAGTTCGAGGGTGCCAGACGGATCCTTTGTGAGCGAGGGCCTCCCTCGAGAATCCTGGTGACGGCGGCGACGACTCTGGGCTTGGACGCCGTGAATGTCAACCGTGACCCAACAATGGCTACGGAAGACAGTGAGTCTAGGGTTCCGCTGGGGGAGCAGACTTTAACTTCCACCCCGGTGACAAAAACCTATATTTCCGACCTGCCGTTGGACGCCGTCTCTGAGCACTTCATCCCAGCAGACCGCGCTCTGTCACGCGTAGAAAAACACGGGAAAACAACCGTCCCCCCCGTTCCCCGGACCCCCTACCCGGCGAGCCGCTCTATTTGGTCGCGTTGAACGACCGTAACGCGGT
This sequence comes from Andrena flavipes, assembly GCA_963971345.1. Classification (NCBI taxonomy): domain Eukaryota; kingdom Metazoa; phylum Arthropoda; class Insecta; order Hymenoptera; family Andrenidae; genus Andrena; species Andrena flavipes. The sequence continues at coordinate 47,810,861 of OZ020480.1, forward strand.
CCGTGCGGTTCTATCGGGGACGTTAAATAGGGAAACTTGGATTACGTACACAAACAGCAGGCGATCGTGATCGGCGTGCAAAGTTTCGGTGAAACTCTTTGTCCCCTCGCGACTCGCCCCCTCCATCGTCCTCGCGAATCGGTCGCGTAGCTGGCCAGGGCTTCTGGCCTCTGCGACAGGCACGGAAAGTATCGCCGCGAAGGCGTTATTATAGAAACTTTCGCTTTGACGCCTACCCTCGGTCCACCTCCCCCTTGCTGGACGGGGAAGAATGTAACTGAAACCACCCTCTGGGAATCGACCGCGAGCCACAATAAACCGCGCGATGAGAATCGATGAGAAGAAAAGTTGCGCGTAACTTTTCCACAGTTTCTCCTCCGGCTCTCTCCTTCTCTCTTGAATTATTCGTCGCGCGGAAAGTAAGGGCTCCGAGCGGCGGACCAGCGGTCCATTCGAGCGAGGGGGAAAAACGCTTTTTAGCGGCGGCCGGCAAGTCCATTCGTTGCCAGTGACTCTTAAAATTTAAGTTCGGCGGGCGAATTCTGACGGGGGAGGGCATTGTTGCCGGAACAATCGCGAGATTCTTCGTCTTCGGGCCGGCCATCGAGTTCGCCTGGCTGCAACCCGCGGCCATTGTAAGGGATCTTTCCCGCTGGCCGGACGTTAATTAATATCGCGGCCGATAAATCGTATCGAGGACCGCGCGAAGACGGGGGCCGCGTAGTTTTCGAAAATCCCTAGGCTCCCAAGTAATTCGTGGCTCGAGTTAACGAACCTCGATGGATTTAATAAGGAGCGCCGTTACCATCGAGCGGACGACCTCCTCCGGCCTTCGTCCTCCGCCCCTTTTGTCCCCCATCGCACCCCACTGCCTCGCCTAACCCCCCTGTGTCCCGGCTGAAGGATTATAATGGACCACCTTGCGCGTACGCGGAATTACAGTCATCGTCATTGTCGCGGGTCCTTAGGCTGGGGTGACGCGAGATCGTAATCAGAACCAATCCTCCGTCATTCCTATGCACCCGGGGCTGCCTGGCCTGGCTCTCGGGGAGAAAGAAAGCTACCCTCCGCTTTCCCGGCTATTGCGAGAGCGCCGAGGGAAAGTGTCCGTGGCCCTAAGGGCTGGGAAGCTCCCTTCGTGCCAGGTCGGGGACGCGGAGGACACCGCGCTCACAAAAGAGGACAGAGCTCGACTCCCAAAGAACCCTGCTGAACGGGTAGACGCGATTCTTCGCGAGATTTCGCGACGCGACGGCTTCGAAGGCGCTGGATTCTCCTGTTTCTAGGCACTAATGGTAATCACGTCGGGGACTCGTCCGACGATTCCAGAATTGAATAGCATTAGCCACATTTATCCTCGCCTTTCACCTTGGCAATATTTCCTGCGCGCGAACCCGGCATTAACTTCCACCCGTTCCACTCAGGCAGTTAAGCGAAAATCAGGCTCAACAAAGTGAAGGTTCACCTCCCCTTTTTATCAATCTCGTATAAGTTTCAGGACCAGACGCTCGTCCTTCCAGGGTAAATCCCCCCCCCCCCCTTCCCCCCACTGACGATAACGACGAGCTCGTACCTCAAATCGCGATAAAGGGTACACAGGGCTTGGGTGGAACAAGGTAACGAGGAAGGGTCGATTAGCATTTTATTGGCGTCGCGTCTTGCAATAGCTTTGGGCAGAGAAATAAACGAGGAAGGGACGTTAAACTTCATCGTCCATCGGACACGCCTTGTCGCTGCAGGTGTGCTCCTCTCCGACGTTATTTATTGCGCGTGCCCTCGCTGCCTCCTACGAGAAGGGAGGGGGAGGGGGGGGTGTTTCGTTATTTATACGCCGGGCGAGGCGTTCATTTTTGCGCGCGGAATTCGTCCTCATCCCCTGACCCCCGCCCCGAGAGGTGGTAAAGCATCGTGGCCGGCGCGGACTCGCACGTCATCCCGTGGACCGATGGCCCCCTCGCGTTTTACACACGCCACGTGAAACCTTAGATGGGAATTGTTCGGGTCCACGGGGTTGGGTGTCCGCGGACTCTCGCTAGTAGATACTCGATCTTGATAGGGAGGTAGGTCCCGAGGAACCGGTCGTGACTGTACCTACACGAGACATCATTAATGCCACCGTGGAACGAGCGGCGGACGAAAATCCAGCAGTCCGCGGCGGGAAGGGTGACTTCTCGAACCCGCACGATTTCTCCGTCTGCCAGCGGCAGCAGCAGCGGCCTCGGGTGGAAAAGGAATAAACCGACCACGGAGGAACGAGGCGAAACCTCTAGGACGATAATTAGCGATCGAGGGTCCCGAGGAAGACTCGGGCCATCTCGTTATCCACGCCACGGCGCCCAGCGTGACGTCACCGCGCGTGTGGTGGCTGCCGCGAGAGGGTAAGGTGGTGCGAGTCGCGTGTACACGCGCGGACAAACAGGTGTGCGTGTGCCAGTGCACCAACACCGGGTCGTGAATATCAAGAGAAAAGATAGTGGGAAGAGAGAGAAAGAGAGAGAGTGAGAGAGAGAGAGGGGAGAGAAGAGAGGGAGGCTGAATACACGTCGGAACTGACTCTCGGGAGGCTGCGGCATGAGTTGGGCATTATCTAGATAAACGAGTTATTCGAACGAGCCGAATCGAAGATAATAGGCGCGCGAATAACATACCTCACTTGCATCGGAATTTCGTTACAATTTTATTAAGAAAATTCTACTAACGATTCGATCTTCATAGGTATCAACATTCCTTTCAATTGCTCGATATTCCCAAAATTTCCAATGATCATCCGCTAACGCTACAATTAAACATAAACGCCTAATCCGAAAATGAATAGGTATACGAAGTCCCTTTGCCTTCTCGATCTTTATTTGTCGAATACTTACATTCGCCTGGAAACTATTTATCGCTACAGATTACACGGGCTATCTTCGCTCGATGACGAACGGATAAAAAATACCTTATCTTTTATCAAAAATTTCATCTAGATAAAAATTGAAGCAGTCCACGGTATCCTACGATTGTGTAGCGAGTATAAGGTAGAGCGCAGGCTACAGGGGGACGGGACGCAGCGAGGCGAGCCGAAGTCACCCGACGCCGTTCCCCCACTCGGCGGCGATCGGGTCCCCCCGCTCTCGTGGTTCCGCGGTTGCATTCACGTCAGTGCGTTCTCGGCCAGCGTCGGGGTTGCTTCGTGATTTGTTCTCGTTACTCGCACGTGTGTATCGGCACCGTGCGTCGTGTCCCACCGTCGGACGCGTCGCCCAGCGTGAGCGTGCGCACCGAACGAAAATTTTGTAGGAACGTGTACGGTTTTGTGCGGTCTGTGCGTGGACGATAACGGCTCGTAAGAGAACGCGTTGTGGTGATCCGCCGGCCGCGGTACACGAGAGCATTCGACTGTTGGACGTGACTCACGTTATTGCTCGTGCATACGTTTTACGGGGCCGATTTAGTGGCGGGCACCGAGTGTGTATACACGATTCAGACGAGCCAAGCCTGCCCGTCGGAAGGGAAAAAAGAAGAGACTCCGGAAACGAGCGGCCGCCTCGTTCCCTGTCTCCGAACTAGCGCTCGGCTGGTGGTGTCTACGATTCACCTTGGACGCTGCTGCCGCCGCCGCCGCCGCTGTTTGTTATTTCCCTGCCGTCGAGCCTGATAATGGATTAATTCTCGCCGGGGGAAGTTCACCCCGGCGGCTTAGCCCGGACCGGAGCACAGAGAGGCACCGCGGCAGCACTCTGCGATAAATCAAGGTGAGATCCGGCTTTGTTTTCGAGAAGGGTGTTCCGATAGTCGGGGCCCTCTCTACCATTGACCAGCCTCCGCGTTCTCCTTTTCCGTCTGTCTCCCTCGGATCGCCCGGCTATCCGCCCGCGACCGTCTCCGTTCCGCCACCGAACGCTGCAAACGAGCATCCACGAGAGCGTGCAGCATATATTTTGCGGCCACTCGCTCTTCCTTCCCTGTCTCTCCTTTTCCACCTTCTCCTGCTCTGTCTCTACCGAGCCTCTCCGCCGGACTCCGTGCATAGGGACGAACGAGAAACACATGCACGCGAACCCGAGCCACCCTGCGCCGTTTTCTCTCTCCTCGGTCCTTCTGCATTCTGAATACCGAACGACAGACCTTGCTGCTTCCAATTCCCCTTCTATTTCACCGATGCCTACCGAATATCCTTCCTCCTCCGCCTCCTCCACCGATGGTCGATGCCTACTCCCGCCGTGCGTAAAAGCCTCTTCTTTCGTGTCCCTATGCGAAAATCATCCATGCAAACGCGGTCGATACTTAGCTTTCGAATACCGTCCCGTTCGGTAAACAGTCGAGTCGTTTTTCTTTTGTTGCCTCGCCGAACACTTGCCGAGCGCTGCGGCGGCCAACGGGCTCCGCCGATGATTGGAGCATTTCGATGGCAATAAGTGGACGATGGTTTCGTGGCAGGTATCGTGGAACGTGCGAGTATTCTCCCGAATGTTTGGTATGGGTTAGTTAACCTCTCGGCGGGCGATACGCCGTTGACTAGAACACTGCGAACACTAGTGTATCATGAGAAGGGGTTTAGAATCGAAATAAGTAGCAGGTGGTCGATTATGTGAAAATCTATTTCTCGATAGACCGATTATCGGCGTATCTAGCGATATCAAAAGAGCACGTTGCCCTCGAGATTGGTTGCGCTCGTTGTTAAGTACTCGAGCTTGTCGTTAATGGCTGATAAATGTTAAGTGTTGAGTTGTTAATGTTAAGATTTTTACATTGAACGTTCAACAGAAATACTCTGTAGTTTTTGGAGAAGATTCTGTTCGCTGATAGGTCTCTACTTATAATGCAACGAGGAGGTGATACATTACAGATTCTACGGTCGCACGGAGCAAAGATAGATTGACAACAGCGTCGCACGCCGCATTCAAATGAGCAAAATCAGAAAACAGAATAGATATTGTCTCATTCTGGACAGCGTTTAGAAATGTCTCATTATCATATTGAAATCTTGATTTCTACGCAAAGTATTTCCACTCCAAGATTATTCAACTGTTTCTTCCATTCCTATCTATTTCAAACATTTTCCAATCGATATCTCCTCGGTAATTCATCAATTTCAAAAGCGACTTTGCTCACTTCACTTCTAACCATTCGATATCACAGCAGAGCTAAAAACAGTGGCCGTATTAATAGACCGATGCATCGATAAATCGATGGACAATTGCCTCAAGAAAACAAGCAAAAAGAAGGGCACATTCTGCGACGCTTTCACGCGATGCTTCTCGGTCTAACAACTTTCCCCATTTTTACTCGTCCGCCGCTGAGGCGACCCGTTTCACGGCTACGGATACAAAAATAACAAAAAAAAGAGCAGAGCCGCGACGCGAAAGATTTAGTCCCAGCCCCCTGAATCGGTTTCGTGTCGTTAAATCCTCGACAATCGGGGCCCCGGCCAAACGAGGCTCGTCAACTTTGCTCGCCGATGACATCTGCGCGCGCTCGTAATTGCGTACCTGCTATTCATACGCGATGAGCTCTCCGCCTCGAATAAGGACTTCGATCAAGGACGCGAGCAGTCTATACACGACGGACGCGCGTTTATGCAAATAAAAGCGAGCAGACATTGTATCGCATAACAACGACCACGCGAGCCACGACTCTTTCGCCGGTGGCCTGTGGTTAGCTACAGGATTCATGTAATACTACTTACTCGTAGCCTTACTATTTCTAGTTACGCATTTACCCAGCATCTCTGCGTGAAATGTATAAACCGCGAATGTTGTAACACGTATCGATAGACAGCGTAATTAATCATGAATAAACGCGCGTTTGCTCGCTTCTCAGCTTTAATTATCACCTCATCTCTCGTTACATTCGTTGCCAATTAACAGCTCTCCCCTTTGTTTCTATAATTACTCCATTCCGCCTATTTATTACGGTGCATACTTCACTCAGACTGTTAAGAATCCTGCACACAATTATAGCCGGAACTCTAATTTTCCCATTTCCACGTGATGAGTGACCGAGCTCGACATTTGTCGCAAATTCTCACGGGAATAACGTATAAAGGATTGCCCAGAGGTACCCTTCGTCCCCAGTGAACATCGCCCAGCGGCATACAGTATTTATAATTGCACACGGAGGCTATCAACTCCTCCGCGTAGCCCAGACCCATGTTATTCGCCATTTGTTACCCGCCGCTCATATTTCACCCCCGAAATTCCTGCTCCTCAAACGCCAAGAATGAGGTAGCCACGCGGAACGTATTCATCCCCCTGTCACGGGGGAAGCTTGGAAAAAGGACGGCGGCGAGTTGTCTCGCGTAGTCGCGCGCGGTCGACATCACCCACCTGGCCGACGATATATCACGCGAAACGAGCGCGGATCGGCTTCTTATTGGCTTGGCAACGGGTTACACCGTCGCCCGAGCGACATGACTAATTATTGCTGTCCCGGTTCGGCGTGCCGTCCAGTTTACCTTTGCGCGTGCACGCGCCCGCTCTTTCCCGTGATTTCTCACTAAAGCAAACAAAGACGGTCCGGTTTCGCCGCGATTCTCGCTCCTTTTTCGCGATCCGCCGGGCACGATCCGATCGCGAACCGGTGTCACAACCGAGCGAGCCTAGCCATGGACGGTTGCGACAGGCAGCTAAACGGAGTGAAAAACGAGGCGCGCAACGATCCCGGTTACCGATCGTCATCGGTTCGTGTTAACGCGCTGCTCGATGACGCGAGTGTAATTAAAAGCATCGCAACGCCTACGACACCCGAGTAATCCGAAGACGCCTAGCTGTCTTATCGCGTAAGGATGCTCGGAGTGTCCGATAGAGGTCGGTCGATTTATCGCCGACGCGTTTCCGTTCGTAAGACACCGCGGGATAAATATCGGCGCGTCCGGGGCTGACGCGCGCCTCCCTGAGCGGGCGAGGAAAAAATATACGGCCGCAAATATCGTCGTCGCGCGCGGTCTGGTGCAAATTTAACGAGAGCGCCGCGACACAGGAAGGAAGCCGCACGATAGTCGTAAAAAGGACCGGAGATAAACGACGCAGCGACGGTTTTCTCTCTTTTTTTTTTTTGGTGGCTAGATTAGATCGAGCGACGACGCGGAGGCAAAGTCCAACGGAGATGTCTGCTTCTTTTTTCGGTGGCTTACGCTGGCAGGGAGAACATGTGGATCATGGGGGCTAATTAGGGTGGAGGTTACTCGGAGCTGTCGATCCTCTTTCACTTACAATAATGGAGTCGACAGAATGTCTCTCTGCAGGGATAATTCAGTATCTCCACTGTCAAATCTAAATTTGAATTGGTCCTGAAAAGTGACACGAGTATCCTGTGTTTCCCCTTGCATAGCGGCGGTACGGAATTAGCCGCGAGATGTTTGGTTAAGAAATACACGATCGAAAGAGGAGAGGTCAGGTTGAGCTTTTAATCGTGGCAACTTAATATAATGTCTAGATTCGAGCGATTACATCTTTCGATGTAATATGCCGAAGAAAGTTTGAAAACAGTAGCGAGTCCTTTTTTTATGTACCCGTAGAAAGCAGTGAGATCAGCGGTTACACGATTTTGACGCTCGTAGCCTGTTACATTGATCGAACTTTCTAGTTTTTATCCGTCACTTGGTTCGTTTCGTTGTTGTTCGCCTACTCCCGTGTTTTTTCTTTTTGTATTTCTGTGGTCGTTACTCGTTGATCGAATGCCGACGTCCCGGTGGCAGAGGCACGCGGGCCCATTCGGATAGAGACGACGCCTCCCCTCCTCCCGAGTCATTATCGACGTCGTTTCGCGCGTCGTCCCACTTGGGCCACGGGCAAAAAGCGCGTTCCACGCTTTAGTATCCGGTAAACCTACATCTGGAGGTGGCTCCCATTATGCGAACGGGTTCCCCGCGAGTCCATGGCCTTTTTTGGTCCACCCTCGGCGACTCCCCGGCCCGTGAAACCCCATGAAAGGCGAAGGTGGAACAGTCGCCGGCCGCGGAGTCGGCGTGAAAAGAGCGCTTAATGAAAGAAAGAAAATGTTTGGAAAGGGGGCGAAAACGGAAACGAAACGGCGCGTTTGAGGCCGTGACACGCTTTCAGCTGACGGACAATGGTAACACCAATGGGCGCCTTCGGACCGATTGTTCCGAAAGCGACGCGCAGGCGCGTGTATGATAAAAGAAATGAAAAAAAAGCGAAAAAGGGAAGACGGGGCTCGCGTTATTATCATCTGAATCGCGGATCGTTTCCCCATTCACCGCGGGCTACGCCTCGTATCGATCGGGCCCTCCTCTCCCCCTCCTCCTTTGGGCTACGGAGCTTATAAATTTATTCAGCCTCGATGGCGCCTTAATTGACGACAATTCGACGACGAACACTTTTTATAATTCAGCCCGTTTCCCTCGCAAGTGTCCTTCCCGGCCGTGTATTGTAACTTCGTTACGCCACTCGTTGTATCGGTTTTTCTGGCGCTTCGCGGTGAACTCCCACGTACGGCCATTCAGCGGGAGCCAGTCTGCCTCGTATTTTTCCATGCGTGCAACTAAACGCGCAGTATGGTATTTTTATGTAGGTGTCCGCATCTGATAGAGTTCTATATAATTACTGATCGATCGTGGGAGCCTGCTTGCTACGCGGAGTGGAACATCGAAAAAGGCAATAGTTCGTATTTCAGGGTCTAAGAATTGAGTACACTTTCTATTCCAGTTCCAACTAGTGTCTTCATTAGTGTGAACAGGTGAATCTACACCTTAACCTTCAAGTGGTTGTAAGAGCACAGTGCTCCTTGGTTTTTAAAGTCATATTGAGAGTTATAGAATTGAAAAGTCCTTGTAGAAAGACTGTAAGTGCCAAAATTAAATTTTTTTATCGGAAAATGTTCTACGTAAAAATGGTAATAATATAGTAGGGAATTATAATGCAATTTTCCTTTGTAAATAAGGTACCAATAGTACAAAAAGATAGTACCGGCTGGTACGTCCAATGCCACTTCTGTAGAAAACAGCTCTTCGTTCGGAGCTTGCAAATTTAAATTAATGGCACATTAGGATTTCTCTTTGCAAGGGATGGAATCGGACGTCACGTGAATCGGCGAGCTTGTTCGGCTCGTCCATTCTCGGCAAATAGTCGGCTTGACGAGCACGATTCAGCGATCCATGACCGATCAGACGGCACGTGGGTTCGGCGATTCACGTGCCGTTTGATTCCACCTTAAGAGGTGGCTTAGAGCGAATAATTTCCCAATTAGGGAGGTCTAAAGGAACCACCTCTCAAAGCACTGTCATTCATACACAAACAATCTAAAAACTAGACCACTCCATGTCAATGTCCCTCCGCAACCTCGGAGTACCTTAAGTGGTGGTCATCTCAGTACCAGTGGCCAGAGTCCTAATTTTTTTCACCTCCGTGCAGTCTACAGTAGCATAAGCAAAAATAAGAAACAAGTTGAGATGTTCGATACAACTACGCTCGGCCCCTCCTATCCCCACGTTTTTTTTTCGCCCGATAGTGGCTCGAGCGCCCGAGGCGTGTTTACGTTACCGCGCTCGACCGATTCCGCGATGCGCTAGTGCCATATCAGCAAAAAACTTCCTACGACCCTTCGCTGTAACCCGATACCTTGTTCAAATGCGCTCTTTCCTAGCGTTCGCGCTTCGTTCGGGCGTTAGAAAAAAAAAACATGTTTTCTTTAACGCTCGGCTGAGCTTACGACCCCACTGTTTCTCGGGCGCTGGCTATTCACCGTCGCGTCCGAAAACAAGGACAGCCGCGCATGAATGAACGGGGACGGTCTCGCTCAAGCGATATCGCGACTCGTCTCCGAGTTTGCACGCGGCCTCTGCCTCGTGCACCGATGCTTATTTATTGCGTTAATTACAAACGCTCTCCGGCCGCCCTTGTTATAACGCCCGGAGGATCGCGCTGCGCGCGTTATTGTGAGCACAGTGGAGGGAAAAAGGGGTCGGGGGCCCGCGTCCAGGACAAAGACAGACAGACAGGCAGACACACGCCCGGCTAAGGGGGGTTGCATCGCCGCGGCCGAGGAGATCCAGAGGCAGTGGTGGTTGGCTGGGTGCCGTGTGTGCGCGGGCACGAACTTGCTTTTTCGCACATCGTCGAAGCATTGTGGTTAAATGAATTATTTTTTAACGAGGCGGCATTATACCCGCGCCAGCGTTGTTCCTCGCCGTTGTTTCGCGGAAAAACCTTGGCGAACGGTGTCTCGCTGTGTACGGGACTTTTTCTCGTCTCCTTTCCTCCCCCTGTGCCCCGGCCTCTGGAGCTGCAGAACGCTTTTCATGTCGCGTCAAGCTCGCTGTAGTCGCGTCCCAACCGCCTACCTCTTCTCCCCCCTTTTCCCCCTTTTCTGCCGGGCGAATAGTCGTTTGCCGCGAGGGGAGAGGAAGCGTATACGCGACACCGTCCCTTTGACTCGTCCCTCTTTCTCCCTTCAGGTGGGCAGGTGAAACCGTAATCGACGTACGCGAGCCACGGCCACGTTCTCTGTGCGTCCCCGTCTCTCTTTCTCTGTTCGGCGGGCGGCGCAAGACGCACCCAGACGGCTGGATATTAACCTTTCCGACGGCGAAGACGCGATCCATCTCGCTTAATGAAATCACGCGTTAAACGACCTATAGGACGTCGCGGAATTAAGTGCACGCGGGTGGGCCAAGTATGCGTGTATACAGTTCGTGGTGGCCCGTTGCTTTGAATGGTCGAGGATCAACCGTGGGGCTTTGGCGAAAGTCTCTGTTTTGCTTGATGAAATAGTATCGGGGAAGGTGGAATGACGTGGCGGAGCACGGAAAATGTGGCGCTTTTGACTGCTTTATGGTATTTTCTTATTCACTTTGCTAGTGGGCTCGGTTACTGATATTATAAATATTTCCTCGGCTTTGGCTTATCTTCAGAGGGTCTATCTTTGAGATTGACAATTTGTGGGGTGATTTGCAGATAGTGGCTAGTTGGTCGAGTTAGTCATCGCGGGTCGGGTCATAGAACGAAAGTAATTAAGGTTAACCCAGGGGTGTGGGTACACCTAAGATAAAATTGTTATTGAAACTAACACTGATATTATTTATTTTATCAGAATAAACCTAATATGTTCAGAATTTTATGCTGATTCAGTAAAACTAGTCGATAATTCTGACCACCTTAGTTAAAACGTCCTGTCTAACATTTTTTCATTTTTCAAGATATGTTGAAATATTTGAAATTCCACGTGTCTTTTACCTTTTAGGTAAAATTAGAAAACCCTGCTTCGTAAAGATCTAGAAACAGTCTTATTTATTCATCTTAACTGCTTTTCAGATCATTTTACTAGTTTATAATGTCCTATGTAGTATCTACTAAATTAGATTGTTCTAAGTTTACGGTGTTTGATTTTAATGATATTAAATGTGCTGTGCAAGAGGCAAATTCTTCCAAAGTAGACGTTGGGAAATGGACATAAATAATTTTTTTGATTAGGAAGACTTCACTTCACAGCCAAATTAAAAAAAATTCTCCTAGATCATATCTTCATGATTTTGTAACTGTTCGATTCACAAGAGAGGAAAAAATCTTAAAATTTAAAAATGATTTCCTTGCTGAATTTAAGGAGTTCAATTTTCTTAATGCAAAAACAATGAAACCTAAGTTATCGAACCAAAAGCCAGAGTTCAATGTATAGGAATTTCTGTAGAGAGAAAAGAAAATTTAATTATGAAATTGAAACTAATCATGCCAGCCAATCGCCTTGCCTTTTGGGAATTATTAAACGTGTCTAATAATAATGCGGATGATGATATCCTATCTGAAACATTTAATTAATTGCCACATTAATAATACATTATATGCCGGTACATCTATTACAAAAAATGAAATTAGGCTGCTACGACATAATGGCTACATTTTTTAAATTAAATGACGAAAAACAAGGAAGGCACAAAGAAAATTATTAAACTAAAGTTTTCTCGGATGTTTCGACTTGCTAGATAGGACGTTTTAACTAATGAGGGCATAATTGCTTTAAACCAAAATATTTCCTAAAAATCGGGCTGACAACTGAAGTCATAACATCTGACCATTTCTCCCACGTCATTGGGAGGGATGGCCTACATAATTATTCATGAAAAAATAACAAAGAATTATTTACAGCAACAGATTTATCGGAATTTCATTTGTTTTCGTTAAATAAAATAATTCGATATTTTCAATATTGGCTTTTACTGATGGTGCTGTCGTCGAAAAATTCGAATACAAAGTGCAGCGACCGACGTCCCTCGCTCCCCTCGCCATTCCCCCGATTTATTCGCCACTGTACCAATTTTCACAAGTGATTCCACACGGTGCACCGCGCGACAAGGGCAAATTAGCCGCGCATCGTTCATCGCGGGCGCGAAACACGTCCTCCCACCGACGTTATCCGCGACGGTGAGCGATGCAAAGAGCCCACGGCCGACGACGCCAGAAACAGGGCTTCCAGCGAAATTTTTCGCCCGGTTTCGCGACACTCGCCTCGATTGCCACCCACGCGGAGCGACTTTCCTACGCGCGAGGCCCACTTTTCATCCCGGTTACACAATTCCCGCATAATTCGCGCGATCTCTTGCCCGCTCGTCCGCGTGGGTCGCCGCGATTCGCGGAATAGCGCTCGCGCGCGTGTATCTGCATAACGGGTGTGCGCCGCAAAAGGGTCGGAAAAAAAATGGCCGGCGTGGTCGTGGCCGTCCTCCCCGAGCCATGCGAGTTAACACCAGTTGCGAGACGACTCCCCTCCTCCCCCGTTCGCCCCTCCGTTTTGCCGGCCGTTTGCTCGGTTGTTGGCGCAGCTTCTCCCTCTCGCTTTCCCCATCCACGCTCCGCGCCGTTTCCTCTCTCGCTCGCCGTCTCCCTCGATCGTCGACTCCGCTGGGCCCAGCAGCCCCGGGCTGGATGGAATCTGCATCGAAACCGGCGTGGAGGGGAAGCAGAGAGAGAGGAGGAGGAGGCCCTAGGGTCCCCTTCGAAAGGTCAGGAGAGAGCTCTGTTGGTGGATCCTGGCGAGATCGGCGATCGTAACTCTTCGAGGGAGGAGGAATCCGTGGTTCGGCTCGGTTCCACGAATGAACGATAGATAAATAAAGGAGATAGCGGTCGAAGGGAAAGAATTGTTCCTTTGTTGTCTCCTCGCGTGCTCGCTTCTGTGCCCCGTCCGCAGGCACGGTGGAGCAGCGCGGAGGACGCACACGCGATGGAAATTGAAGCAACAAATAAAGGGTACGATTCACGCCGGCCTCTTTCGGTAGGTGTTTAGAGGCGAGGCCCTCTCGCGGCCTCGTTTCCGTGCATTGTATTTGTTTAGGCGGCGCTCGATAACGGAACACGCGGCCGGCGTATCCCTTCCCTGAATAGCGGTGCCGAAAAGGTAACTCGAAACTGCTAAACGTTACCCCGGGCCTTTTCAAGGCTCTCGCACCGCAGACGGCGAACCTGCGTCGCTGATAGGGATCAAAAGCCACTTTGTCGGAATATTCTGCGTCGAGTACCTACCGACGAAACTCGCGCTGTTTTCCCTCTGCGGTGTCGCGTTACGCGCGGAATCCTTGGAAAAAGTACGAACGCGATAACGTGCCGCTGTATCGCGATTCCTCCTTTTGTCTCGGCGTTGCGACTATTCGGGGAATTCCTCGGGCTAAACGGGCGGCTTTGTTTTCGACGCCGACGATCATCGCGTGAGGAATAACAAGGAGATAATTAAATCGTCGAAATCGGTGGGAATCAAAGAATCGGATCTTATTTCAAGACGTTTGAGTGAATTGTGGTTGTGCCGAACGTAGGTACACTTCAAAGTGGAACCCATTCACATTCTTATGTGTGGTAGACACTACACCAAATGAAACTTGCAAGCGCACATATATTCAATCAATTTTATTTCTGCTTCATAGCTAATTCTACTTGATACTACTACCCCATATTTATATTCCCTATTTCTTCCATCTCGTTCTACCGTAAAGTCACTCGACCTGAATACCAGAATCCTTCGACAATCTTTCTCGCGTCGCCAGTACTTTTTTGGGCCGGTCAAAAATTCTCGTGTAATTCACACGGGAAACTGTTGGGTCGATAGCACCGACACGGTCGGAAAGCTTCTCCAAGGGGAGCCCTGATGGTGGGTGGAATGACGGTGGTGGTGGAGTGGCGGCCCTATCGACCGTGTGCCAACGAGGAACGTCGTCACCGCACCATAAGATTTCCCCTTACGGTCTTCCCCGTCGCAGCGGTGTCTGCGGGGATACCGCATATTTCCTGCCAGCCAGATCAAACTTTTTCTGAATCAGTCCCACCACCGTTGCTCAGGCGATCGAGCTTTCGAGCGTGACAGGTATTCCGCTCGGTAGACATTCATCTTCGTGGGTGTTGGATACGCTGTCACATTCAACTCGCGCGGCATTTCATTCGATAACTACACTATTCTTCGTATTATCAAACGCGAATAGAAAACATTCACGCGACTCTACAGAATTCTATAATTCAACAGACTTATTCGCAATAATCCTAACAATTTCATTTTACGATCCAGAAAACGGGTACTTTCCATCATAGCCCGACTGCCCTAGGACTCACATCCAGCCGAAACTGTCCCCGTCGTTTTCGTTTATGAACCCCCAGAGGCCAGCCATAAACTGCTCAAGGGTTGAGCTTTCGCGGCGCTCTTTGCGAGTGCGTATCGCTAGACGTCCCTCCCTCCGCCCGAGGAAACCCGCTTTGACTCGGCCCGAGGGAGCCGACGGAAAGCCGTGTTCCGCGAAGTGGAGCTTCGAAACGCGTCGCGCAGACGATCCGTTTAGCACGGCCGGACAGAGGCAGCGCGCCGCGCCTGGTTTCGTGATAACCGTGGCCGGTCCGCAGAATCAAGACCGCGGCGGAACGCGGGTCTTAATTAATGTTTTCCTCGCGAAGCTGTAGAAGAAGCGGCGCGCGAGCCACGAAGAAACGACCTCGTAAAGTCCTCTATTGGTCAACGGATCGGTACAGTTCGCCTTTGTCCGGGATCAATTAAACTGCCGACTGGCCGCGGCGACCGGGGGTCGGCTCGAAATAAGATTTCTCCGGCGTCGCAAGGAGATTCCGGTCTCGTTCTCCGCGCGGTGCGTCGCGACGGGGGAAACCGTCGCCGGCGAACAGGTTCCTTTTTTCTCCAACGGCAGTTTCGAAAAACCCACCGTTCCCTTAAACGAGCCGCAAAATAATGACGTACTTGCTCCCTCGCCCCGTTCGACGAGGTGTTCTTAGGATCGTTGCTGGCGCACGAAGCGGATCGACGAGCGCCGTTTCTGGCGCGCGATTGGAGCCGCCGTACTTGGCGTCGAGTTTTCTAATCGAACCGATATGTCGTTGATAGGATCTCGAGGAAGTACTTAGTATTTTAGTGCTGGTGTAGGCGAAGTGTTTTGAAGTTTTATAAGTCGTAGAGTGTCAAGGAGGTTTTACATTTCCCCAGGGCCCGGTCTACCTTGTCCGCCGCTCTGGGCAGAAATGATTTTAAATAATTATTAAATTTTTTAAAATCATAAAGCCTTTTGTTGTATAAAAAATTTAATACTCATAAAAAACAGTAACAAAATGAATTAAAATATATACATAGGTAGGAGGTAGGTAGCTTTACTTTTTTTTTTTTATTGTTTTAATACTTCGTTGACACTCTGGGTATGAGCCATCCATCAGCTGATTTTGACGCTTTGTATCTTTTAGAGGAGAGTGGGGTAAAACTGGACGCTTAACTTTAGAGGGTGATAACATAAAATCGGAAGGAGAAAAAGACACGTTACTTCAACAGGGGTCTTCAGTGGACTTTAGACTAAGAAAATCAAAGTCATTCTTAAAAAAAATCTTTGGGAACGATGGGAAATTAAATTTACCGGAGATATTGAAATTTTCGTCTCGCTCAAGTGGTAGGATAAAACAAAACACTCACTTGAAGTCCATGTGAACGTTCAAAATCTTTATCTTTATGATTTAAAAAGTATTCATTTAAGTAAAAAACCATAAATATATGTTTTAGGTATAACTATTACAAATAAAATATAACAAAAATATATTTTATAGGTACACAAGGAAAAATATTTTAGCAAATAACATAAAAGTTACTGAAAGTAATCAAATACAAATGGATTTTTACATGAATACTGAATGTCAACACGTACATGAAGTATTTTTCAGTTTTTAGTGCATTTTAAATAAAATTGTTTAACTTAAATTTTTTTTTGCTTATTTTTTATTATTTACCTACTTTTTAGTGTCCAAGTTTTGATTTGTGGTCATATGCTGATTTCAAGTCGTTTGGATTTGTGGTTATATTTATTGACGAGTGGGTAATTTTTTCATTCCTCCTGTTTTTTTTTCATAATTTTTTAACGTTATCATAACTACGTACGCCTACAAAGTTTCAAGATAATTGAATTGGTGGAAGTAGGTTAAATAGGTGTTCCGTTTTACCCCACGAAAAGTGTTTCGCTTTGCTTCACATGCGGTAATTTAGTCAACATTTAATATTTACATTTCAGCGTGAGATAAAAAACTGGGTAAAACGTCAAAATGTAGCGTAAGGTCTATAGAATCCAATGGTATTCTTGCCGTTATAAATTTTCTAAATGATCGAAACTACATCGCATTATCGAAACTTCTAGATTTTTTTTTTATAAAAACTGAGATCAAAATTTCAATCTAAGTACAATTGGAATACTTTCTAGAGACCTTGAAATGGACCCATGATTTTTTTCATAACGATTGGATTCTTTACATGAGAATGACAATTCTTTAGAAATTGCTCTGGGTGTGAGCCACCCAGGTATGCCGAAGTTGATCGAAAAAAGAGGCGTGTCAACGATGGGTTAATTTTCTCTTTCTACCAATTTTGCCGATCTGGGTACTAGCCCTGCTTACGCCCCTATTCTAGATTTCAGATCGGGCCCTGGGTTTCCCTTACACCGGGACTAATTGAACACAGATATCTATCTCGAGGACTAAATCGCTCCGAAAATATACGCGAAATTGGTAGAACGCCTGACTCGACATTTCCAGCGCGAGCGACCGAATAGAAGAAAGATTAATCGTTCGCCTGGCAGCTTTTACATCGGCTCTGCTCACCGGCGACGCGTGATTAAAAGGAATCGCGACAGATTTCGAGGAAGCGTTTCCCGCCGACCTATCGATAGATCGCGATGGAAGGCTCTTTTCGCGGAAATATGGAACAAGCGCCCGCCTTGTGGACCCTCGTTGCCCTCGCGTTATCCCGTCTAATAAAGCTCGCAATCCAGTTCGACGCGCTCTGGGCCTCGTCAGCTTTTCATCCCAGCGCACTCGGACGCGCTGCAGCGTTTTCCATTTCCGCCATGAATGGGACACAGATGGGCTCCTCTGCGGCGTGGTGTACTGCGTTACCTGTAAATTCGCATTTACCTGAAAGCGTGGACGTGAAATAATGGCGGAAAAGATCTGCGCGCCGCGTCGTGTCTGGCGACAGAAAATCGATAGGTTTCTCGCGGCTGGAGGACGCGGCAGCGATTAAAAATTCGTGCACCTTGAACGCCGAGCGGCTGGCAGATAAGCTGTGACGATACTGATAACGACAGCCTCGGTTGTAGTGCAATTTTTTGCGACAGCCTTGGGTCAAGGGGGTTTTAGTCGAATTGATTTTAATTGAATCCTTGAACGGCGAGGGATTGAAGGGTCTTAATTAAATTCATCTCAGTTTCCCCGAGGACTTGGAAATTTCTTTGCACCTATTGTTTCTTTTTCTCCCTTAAAATATTGGACGTTTAAATAGCTACAGTTTTCTGTTACGAGGATACTTATCTTAATCATTCTTAGTCGATATAGTTTCTGGAGAATGGATGTCATTCATTTCTTTAATTAATGCCTTGATTTAATGAGCGTCTGTAGTATCTCTGTCCATAGCCTTTTATGTAGATTTTTCAATATTCAGTGACCTCTCCGCTTGTGTAATCAATGTGTTATGAATACAGTGAGTGCAGGGCGATAATGTCGATGAAATGGTAATTTATTTCTTAATTCTTTATGTACTACTACGCACACTCCTGCATGCGATTATCGCGCACCCAATGGTTGAGAAGTTTCTCACCGAATGTTTGTAACGTATATGAAGCTCGGAGATTCTTTTGTATTTAAGAATTTGCTTTAAAACACAGGGGAAGTGGAGCGGCAAAGCCCATCTAATCTAGCGTTTCAGACTACCGTTCGTCGATGGCGATTTCACTGAATCTGATCAAACGCTACCTTTTCAAATAGTGAACACGACTTGAATAAACAGATAAGATAGACATCGTCGACTGGGACACTCTGCTATCGACGACAAAACCGGTTACCATTTTTCTCGGGCTTCATATCTTCCCGTGCCTTTTTTCAATAAAGAATCGTTGTGCCTCGATTCTATTTATACAAGCTTCTTCCTCCTGTCGCTGCTTGTAGAACATGCTGCCGTACTTCAACGCTTCACCAGCACATTTCTCAACGTCCTGCAAGCATCAGCTTCGAAACCAAATTCTATCTCACAAGGAAACCTTTACCACGATTTTTCAAGACAAGGTAGATAATTTCGAAATCATCAGAATCTTGTTGATAACCCCAGCCTTTGGGAATATTCCTCTCGCAGCAGAATTAATTTAACCCTCCCCTCCCTGGCCAGGTGATCAATCCGGTGCGAAACGAACGTCGACTAACGACGACACTATTGTCCCACCGTTTACGACGATGCGCAGATTTTATTTGGCGATTCTGCGTACGCAAACGCGCTCAGGTCCAGGCGTGCGTGTCGGTCGTGCACGACCTCTTTCCTCCTCCCTGCTGGGCCGGTTCGAGCGGACGAGCGGGAAAGTTTATCGCGAAGCAACGAACGGTTGACAGCTCGGTGATGCATCGGTAGCGATTTGCATTGGCGTCGAGAGCACGGAATCCGGCGGCTCGTCCTTCTGGGATACCTTCGGTCCTCGGGGGCCGGCAAAAACCCACCGTGAAGGTCGGGAATTAACCGCTTTACCGTTACTCCACGGATACCAGGGGACACTTCTCGGTATCTGGACACGGAATTCTGAGGAAATTGATCGACCCAACGCGCGAATTCGGCGATTTCGAGGAGGACACCTTGTCTCTGCACGCGTTGCGATACATGGTGTGCGTGGCAAGGAATTAAACGAGACACGTTCTTTTGAATTAATCATGATCCCATTTCCGCGGCAATTCTCTCAAATATCTCATAGAGGTCCAAAGGTAGCGAGGAACGGGTCTTTCGACTCAGCAGGCATCGCGAAATGGAATCCAGCGAAGCGGAGATCAATCGGTAGGACGAATTTCGTGTCGGCCAACGAATTCCTCACGTTCCCTTTGACAACTTCTCCAATTTGTCCTGCGAGGCACGCTTCCCACGCGACTCGGGAGCCGTTTGCTCAGAGGTAGCCTCCAGCCTAAGCCGCGCAATTTATCTCGCCCGTAAGATAGCGCCGTCGAGCCTCCTCCGGGGCGCATTGTTTCCAGCGGTCCCTTAGCCGTGGCTATCTATCGACGCGATGTCCGCGCGTCTGAATATTTCGCGGCGTCACGCTCGTCCGTCACTCTCTGCGCCTGTAACTACGTTCGGTCGCCCTCTCGCGTGTTCCGCCTTCGACGCGTACACCACACCGTCACGCCGCTCGGCTCGCCTCCTCGTAACATAATTAAGTGACAACGAGCCGTTTAAAGGGCTTGTAAACACGAGACACGGCCCGGCCGTTTATCTCTGCACCCCCTCATTAAGGGAGCTCCGGTATCCACGCCGTAAATCGGGCCTCCATCGGGCTTCCTAATTAAGGGCACATGTGGACAACACCTTGGCCCAGTGTCCTCCGAAACCCGTCGCCTCCTCCTACGCTCTAGAGCTCGGCTGCCCTTCGACCGCTGGGGCCGCCGAGTCGCGATCTCCCGATCCCATCGACAGCCACGCTGGTCATGTTTCGCCCCGCTGCAAAGAGGGAGAGACCCACGGGGTCCTCTCTCGTTGGGCGATGCGCACCCCGGGTTCAAGGGCAGCCGTGGGTAGGAGACAGATCGTCGCGGATAAGAGCAGCAAGAGAGGTATAACGAGCACACCAGGTCCGTCTCTCCCGTCCCTTTCTCCCATCCTTCTTCTCGCTCCCCGCCTCGTTGGCCGCTTCTGTTTCTTTTTCTCCCTTTTTCCCTCCTCGCTTCCTCCCTTTTCCATCAGATGCGTCATCTTCGAACGGGGTGGGAGAGTGGGCCGATGATTTACGGTCTCTCGTGCCTCTCCCTTTCTCTCCCTATCTCTTTCTCTCTCCGTCTCTGTCCAAGCCTCTCTCCGTGGAGGTCGAGAGCCCAGGACCTTCTTCCTTCCCTTCGCCGTCCCCGTACCTGACCACCACCGCCGTCGACGATGATCGTCTTCGAAGCTGGTTTCGCCGTGGTATATACGAGCAGCGGACGACCGGTGCACGCCTGCCGGTCTCTCGTGAAAAGTAAACAGCGGGGCCGTGGCAACGACTTGGCAGCGCGTCACCGCCTCCCCTGGCCGCTGGCTAAACGATAGCGATAGGATACAGCGGAGAGAGAACGGCCAGGTAAAATGGGCGAAACTTTCTATCGAGCCGGTGGCGCAGGGACGCGCTACCTTTTCCTCCACTCGCTTCCTGGAACAGGACACGCTTCTTGTGCCATCTTCGTGCACTTCTGGCATGGCTATCTATACCATCTAATGGTCTCTGTATCCTAAATCAGAATTCATGGTCAATTATATTCCGGAAACAGTCAAAACTATCGTTGTCCACCAAGTAAACATACACGGAACGTTACTTTCAAGCCACCAACTGCGTTCCGTGTGAAAGAGCTGTTGCTCGTGTGGGAACGCGGCTCGAGTCCCTCGTGGATCGTTGCTGCGGCCCTGGCGAGTCTCTGCCACGGCAAAACGCTCGATAACGTCGATAGCGAGCGAGTTACGAGCGTATATACACACCGGGTCGTTTGGTGCATCCGCCCCGAAGGAGTCACGGCCCCGCTCTCTCGGTTGCCACGCGGAGCAGAAGAGGAAGGACGCGGAGGAGCGGACACGCATCGGCGTCGTTTCCGCGGGAGGAGCGACGGATCCAATTAACGGGCCCCGCGAATCCATAATTCACTCCTAATTAATTAGCGTACACCGGCGAGGGAGGGTGGAAGGGAGGCGGTAGGTAATCGTGGCTGGTTGCGGCGCGCGGGCGCGAGCAGGAACGAGCGCTCAGAACGAACGGAAAAAGAGAGAGGCGTGACAGGCCACTGTAATCCTTTCCTGGCCACGTTTACTCATGCCCGACGAGACGAGCGAGCTGTAAACTCGCCAGCTAGGACAAAAGCGGCTGCGAACCGCTCCTGGCTTCGCGGCGTGCCGCTGCTATTAACCCCCGGATTATTGTTCGCGCTGGAAATGATGGGAGCCGCTTGCCCAGACCACGGAACGCGTTTCAGAGGTAGATGGGAATATTATCGCGACAAACGGGCGATTTGAAATCGTGTGAAATCAGGTTCAACTCCCGGCAAAGAAATTAAGTATCTTTCAGATAATTTCACAGAAGTTCCCATCATCTTCCTGGTAACTACCTGTGTTTAGCATTCCATCTCCAACTAGCACACTAGAACCAAGACTTCTTGCTCCAGAATCTACCAGCAAAGAGTCAATAATCCACACTGCACTCTCTCCGCTCCAATTTCTGTAAACCAGCAGTCCGCAAACCACCTCTGCTCTGCATACTCATCGCGCCTTTTCCCATGGAACACGGCTATTTCCACGAAGCACGGGCCCGTGTAGACGCCCGCGTGTCGACTCCGGGAACAGGATACAACAACGGGTGATGCGCGCGTATTCACGCCGCGAGAAAACAAACACGTATTCGTGTTACGGTCCATGGACGCTAACCGGGGACGGGTTCTGGCCGCGGACCGTTCTTGCGGTGAGCCCTTTTTAGCGCGCCACGGACTCTCGGCTACGGTCCGTGAAAGAGCGAGCCCCAACCCTCTCCGCACCGTCCAGGCGAGCGAGTCCAGCCCGAGCGTGAAACCCGAGAGTCCGCGATGCGAGCGCAGGAAGTGGTGGCTGGTATTGGGATCCACTTTTAAAGTTGACACCTCGCGCGCCGGGCCCGTTTTCTTGCCGGGCCTCGTTAGGACCCCGACGGCCAGCGCCGCTTCCCGCCGAAATACCGGTTGCGTGTTCCGGTGTGCGATTACTGGCCGTCTGCATCCTGATCACGCGACACCGCGCGGCTCCTTTCCTTTCTCTTCTCGTTCATCGCGAAATACCAACCCTCCGGGTAAACGCTCGAGGCTGGAGGAGGAGGGCAAAACGAAGGGCACGGAGGACCGCACAAGACACGCGAGGCTTCTGTAAAGAATTAGCGAGTCGATGGAATTTTGAAGAACGAGTAACGATGAACGAATTCTTAATTATCTAATGAAAGTAAAATCCCTTTGGGAGTCTATCGCGTGGGATACGCGAGCCATCGAAATGGTCAAGCTTGGTTTCATTGAAATCAGAGGTGTCCGGATAATGAGTTGTTCCCGCGAGAGAAACAAGTATCCTCGGGGAAGTGTCTTGATCGATTTCACGTTGGGTAGGTGCGTGTGTGCTCCCGGCGCTGGGAAGATCGAGACCGTATTTCACCGTGACGTGGGCGCGAGTATCAGGAATACCTCGCGCGCTTTTTATCCGCCCGGTCCATTGGTCCGGTGGCGCGCGCGTAATCGCGCATTGCGTGTCACGCGGTTGAAAAAGGAAGGAGCTCGCATGCCACTGGCCGCCTCCCCGTGGCCTGTCCCGGAATAAGATATATAGAGTTATTAACAGGTCGACACCGTCCGCGCTCGGAAAACGTATAAAGCGCACTTTAGAATCGCATAAAGGGCCCCGTGGCACACCGTACGTCGCTGCCCGCGTATCACTCCAGAGGTTTAATAAATAGTTCCGTTTATCGGTGCATTCGCGACTTGGGCCACCACTTTCCGCGCCTCTTTATCCCCAGTGCTCAGCTGGTCTTTAATAAACTCGTCCCGGGTACGGAGCAATCGAGGCTTTCGTATCTGGAGCTGTTACAAGGCGCACGGAGCAATCTTAGAAACGCCCTGCCTCGCAATCCAGCGCCCTTTTTCGCGATAACGCCTCCGAGGCGAGCACGCGGGAGATGGGCTTACAATTTCGCCGAGATACGGCGGCTGGTTCGAGTAATATGGCAGAGAACGGTACGGGGGGCCTCATAAAAGTTTAGCATCCAAGAGAATATTGGAGGGAAGTTTGATAATTCTAGGTCCATTGGGAAATACAGCGTTCAGAATACATACTTCGTTGCTCGCGGTGGCTGGGAATTCGTGGCTTAACCTTTACCTGCGAGATGGGAATGGTGGCTCGTCGCGATATAGGCCAGATTTGCTTTAAAAGGGCACACTTGGGCCCTACATTGCACAGAAACATAGAGTACTTACCAGGGGTCGAAATGTCCTAACTCACCTTTTACCACTGTACATTAGGGTGGAGCTTATGTTTCAGCTATGAAAGTATAATCTTCTTACCACTTTGATTTGTTCCTTTTTATAAAAATATGTAAAAGAAAAATTTTATGTTAAACGATTTTATTAGAAATGCACTAAAACCAAAAAATAATTATTTTCTTGTACTACAATTTCGATGGTATTTTTTCCCTTTAAATAAAATCGTGGAGCAGGATATGACGCAACAAATCCATTTCGATACTTGATCCTGTATTAAATTGATTCATATTCTATTATGACATATCCTGCTCCACGATTTATTTAAAGTGAAAAAAAGACATCTTCGAAATTGTAGTACAAGAAAAGAATTATTTTTTAGTCTTTAGTACATTTTTAACAAAGTCATTTAACATAAAAATTTTCTTTTATATATTATTTATTTTCTAGTTTTTAGTGTTTTTGAATTTACATTTCATAGCACAGACTTCTTTACAAATATCTTTTATTGCTGTATAGAGTTTAACAGTTTGCTTAAACGCTATATTGATACAGTCACTAAAAAATAATTATTTTCTTGTACTACAATTTCGATGGTGATATACCATGATTAGGTGAGGATCGAAGCTGAATAAAATCGTTTAAAAATAAAATGGAACAGAATATGAGCACAATTGATCTATATTTAGGTGTAGCTAGCTCAATGATGAAATTTCCAATGTACATGATAATTAATGGAAGGGCTTGCAATACTACTTATTAACTTTTTCAAATGTAGCTATTCATTTGCTCATTGAGAAAAATAAAAACTGTGAAGAGGTACAATTGTGTCCCATCTGACGTATAATTAAGTAAAAAATTAGTAGATAGTACCCTGACAGCAGGAAACAGACACTTTGTGATGTCTGAGCTTCTGTGAACAATAAATTTAGCAAATTATCAAATATAAATGTAAATGTATAAATTAAAATATGGTCATTGTATGTTAAATTTGAGCCCCCCTAAACATAAGAATATATTGTCCAAAGTTTTTATATTCTAGTCTTTGCATATCTAAAGGAACAAATCAGAATGGTAAGACTTATAAAAAAAATTTAATCTTTTTTTTTAACTAATAAGCTCCACCTTTCAGAACATCTTTATAAAAGACCCCCTCGATAAACTACACAGTTACTATTTCAGCCCATAAAAACGCACAAAGCCACAAAGGTCGTTAAAAACGCACCCATTCGCTATCTTTCGCCTGCATGTAGCGCGCCTACAAATTCCCTGGTACTACATCGAATTGCTGGGTCGCGTTTCGATTGCCATTTTAATCGCCCCGTCGATATACGATTGCCACGGCATCCATGAAACGGAACTCGACCGGATGACACGATGGAGCATCGCGATGCAACTCGATCGCGGCGGGCGCGCGCGCGCGAGCGTGCCACCGATCGAATCTCGTTCGATTCAACGGTCGTTCGTTCCTTTCAATTCGCGATACGAAATCGCGCGCTCCATGCAAATGGTAAACCCGTGGCCCATTAATCGCGATTTCCCCCGCTGGCCCGTGAAAACGGACTAGGGTGCCGCGTGTTTGCCAACCATCCGCAAGAATCTTTCAAACTCCGCGAATTCGTACGGCACGCTTCAACCGGGGGCGTGCTTTTAATTCGAGCGGGCCGCGGCGATCGCGTACGACTGGTTATTTCGAATTTACGAGGACCACTTTCCCGTCGTGCCCACCGCCGCCGTTAATTAATACCAGGATGTCCGGTTATTAACGCGGCTCGTGATTTGTGTTTACACGAATCGCGTTAATGATCGCTAAATAGCCCCAGCGGGGCTGTGACACGTTTTCGCGGCGCAGTTTATGGGACCAGCCGCGGCAAAAAGTGGGCGAGCACACCATTCCGGGGAATTTAATGGATCGTGGAGTATGTCGGTACACCGGTGGTCGTTTTCCTTTTGCCATCAATGATGCATGTCACTGAATGAACGTGGGCGCAATGTTTACTCCCGGATGAAAGGGACATTTAATCACTCTTCCTTGAAATCACCCAGTGATTAAACAGATGCAAATCTTCGACTGTTGAAATAAGTTTTAATAATACCGACACTGGTCGTCGATTTTTCATTCATGGTCGACTGAACGGTGCCTATCAATTCAGGGCCCCCACGGTGAAGGGACATTTTGCATGGGGCGACGTCTCGTCGCCAGCGCGTCATCTTGGAGATATAAGGGAATGTTCGAAGGGGAGATCGACTTCCGCGGAGATTCGCCGCGGAGGAACGATCGATCGGCCGTCGAAAGAAACGCTATGACATTTTTCATGGGGACGGGCGCACACGCGTGCTCGGTAGCGAAGCTCTCGCGTTTCTTTCGCGAGCTCGTAACGCCGCGCCGAGCCATCGACGTATATCTTCGTCCCGTGTAAAATGTTAAAGGGACAGCGGACATATTTCACCTGTCTCTCTTTGTCCCGCTGCACGCGGTTGTCAGTGCCTCTCATTCGATCGATTCCACGGCAATTATAATTAATCGCCGGGCCATTGTGCTGCTATTCCGTTCCCAGGGGAACCTGAGAATTTGATTCGACGTTTGCATAAAACAAGACTCGGTCGTACTTCATCCGCTATGTCGGGTGATTCTTCTTTTTCCTACACGCCACACGCATCGAGGTGGTAATTTATTGTCGTCGTTATTTTTGATATGGAAGGCGTGAAACGTGGTCGTGAAACGCGACACCGCGCGGAGGTGTAAAGTTTCAAAGTGGAGACCTGTCTGTTAACCCGCTCTTCACTCTGACGTGCTTTTAGCTCTTTGTTAGCCAAGTTTCTGCTCGGATTCCTGGTGCCTTGAATGCTTCGTTCGGATTTCACTCATTACAAGATTCCAGCGCCAAGGAAACGGAAGCATCAGCCATTCCTCGGCCATTAAACAGAAAAAAAAAGAGAATCCTTCCGTGAGGCGTCATCTCCCCTAACACCTAAAGCTCCGATCACACGCTGCCAACAAGAAACGGCCCCCGAATTCCTTATCTCGACGGACATTTTACAACTTTCCACCGTCGACTCCCCGGGCGAGAAGAAAATATCTCCGCTCGTATATTTTTCGGGGGGCTGTCAGGGCCTCCAACCCGGTCGCTTGTTCAAACCGAACCAAATAAAAGAAGGGAGAGAGAACGATAGGAAAAAAGGAAGAATCCGAGACGCGAGCGAGGAAGACAGAGAGAGGAGCTGGCTAAGCGCAAAATAAAACGATCGTCATTCTGTCGCTGGATACGTGGCTTCCCCACGCTCGCAAATATTTTCCCTATCGTGAGGGGGGTGGAGAGATGGGAACCACCTCCCGCGGCAGCGGCAGGATAATTTATGCAAAAACGCGGGTGAGGGGGATGCGGCGCGAATAGAATTTATTCGCGCTTCTTTCGTGGCTTCTCCGAAACCCGTAGGTCATCCGGTGTTGGACGAGCTCCGCTCGCAGTCCTTGCGATCTTTCGCAATTCCGACGGCCCACTCGATCCATCATGTAACGACGCGTCGCGCGACGGGATACTGATTTCGAATTCTGCCCGGCGGTTTCGACTTCTCTCTTCTCCGGTTTCGCCGATCGATGAGGCTCCAGCACCCGGGGAAACGAATTGCAGCCTCGTTTTGTCTATAATTAACGCCGCTGACCCCCCTCAGAATCAGGCTTGTTCTCGGAAGGAATTAATTTCGCTGTTTATGGGCACCGCGTTCGCCTGTTTGTCCCCTGTTAATTCGCGATGAATTACGATTCTTATGGCCGGCCTCGCTTTTTAGTGCCCGCCCGCCGTTGAAGCGAATATGGCGTTTCGGGGAAATGGAGATGCATGGGGGGCCATGTAAAATGCGGTGGAGGTGAGTTTTTATTTGCACGAGGATCTAACCGTGGAATAGGGAGATGCTTCACTTCGTGGCACGTTGAATGGGGGGAAATGCCGAATTTTCTGTTTCAAATCTTGCGCGATATAGCTTAGGAGATGTTTACGTTGAAGCTGCACCCAATCTTTGTCAAATGATTCCTTGCAAACACAGATAGGCAAAATTTTTATTTAAATAAAATTTCGAATAATGAATAAAAAAAATTAAGTTTATTCATCGAATAAAAAAATTAACTTTGTTCGTCGAATAATCTAAAGTTAACATAACTTTTATTTGACCCTAATTTACATAATTTTTTATTTAGTTAATGCCCAACTCTGTTAGCATTAATTGGATGCACATAATGTGTGTTTACTACGTTGACTTCTGACTTCTCATTTCGCGATAATTGAAGATAATAATAATTCTTCTTCAGAATCGCTCATATCTAAATGGTTCATCTTTGCAAAGTCTTAAACGACTGAAACGGTACTATTATGACAGCTCTATTATAAAGACACTACTTAGTTCTGCTCCTTGCTGACTTCCATTACAAAACTGTAGAATGTGCATAATTATCTTATTTTTAAATTGCTTGCAGATCATTATTCTGTGGAAAATTTCACATCATAAATATTTTGTTCAGTATACCGCCCCAAATATAAGGTTACAGTTATTGCTTACACGGAAAAATATATTTTTTAAGAAGTGGCCAAAACTGGTACCTTACAATACCTTAAATTGCACAATGCACAATGGTGCATCTACCCTATCTACCTACTTCTACGCTTCGGTCTCATTTTATCTCCAACATAAACGTACTCTTTTACTACTCGTACTACTCTATTCAGTTTGAAGCACGGGGGGATGCATCGAGTAGACGATGAACTCGCTAGTTTTATTCAAAATGGAACAAAAATATGCAGAGTTCCCGAAGCCTCTATTAATCCTCTCCTAACCAAATCTCCAATGCCATCAGCTCGTTATCACCATCCCTACAGGTTCAGCAAGCACGCCAATTTAAAATAACAACGTCTCGAAACTCGATTAGGACATCGGCAGGGCCACGAAGCAAACAGCATCGTGCGCACGAAAGGATTAACAAGTTCGTTCCATTGGCAGGCATTCAGACGATATTCTCTACAGTCTACCTGCTCGCATCCACGGGCTTCAATTATTAGCATTCCGCGTCGAACTCACTCCGACGCGCGTTCACCGTGTACCTAGACACAACGAGATAAGCGAGCGGAGACAACGGGACGCGAAAGAGGAGGTGGCAACGCGAGCAAGGTATTTCGTAGTACCTGGGTCAGTCCTGTCCCGGCGGATTTCATGATTAATGCTCGCGACGCACGGTTTCATATAAAACCTGACACCGTCCGCCGTCACTTTGGCCAACTAACGAGCGGCCAGGACGCGTACCTTATCCATACCTCGTCATAAATCTCCGCGAACGCTTTGATTTATGCATCTTTTGGGCCGCGCGCGTCGTTCAAACCAGGACTTCTCGTTGGAGCCTTTCCTTGGCCGTACTCTCGCCTCTGTCCCGGTTTCAGTCGAGGCACTCCGCCTTTGGCGAGCGCGCGTGGTTACCTTTGACCGACGGCCGTGCAGGAATTAAAAATTTCTCGACGACCGCGAGAGAGACGCGTGTCCCCGGGACACGTCGCCTCAGAGTAGTGGCGCAGCGTTCACGCGCCGCTGCCCCGAGCCTTTTCACGCGGTTTTCCGCCTCACGGAACGTTTGTAAGTTACGATCGCGCGACGTCGACAAATCGCTGCTTTCTCATGAACGATCAAAAGTAGATTTCTTACTTTCCTGCGAGAGCGACGGGGGCTGCGCGACGTTTGATTCCTCTGCAAGAGCCTGGCTGCTCTTCTGATCTGCTCTTTAATCATCTAGAACAGAGAAATGTCTAACGCTCCCCTTATACTCCAAACGATACATCATTTAGACAGCGCCAGGTGCAGTTGTTACCATACGAAGTTTCAGTAACAGCGCAAAGGTCTGGAAACCCCCCAGCGAGCAAAGTTCCACGCAATTATCGGCTCTACAGGCGAGCGATAGTTCCCTCGGTAACTCCCGCGCGTAACACTGGCTACGATCCAAAGGCCGCGCCTATGCACTAAGATTCAAAGCAAAGACAAATCCCAGACGATTATGGGACACCGCGGTGTACTCAAGGGTCAGCCTCCTCTCGCTGTTCCGCGCGAAGACGAGCGCGCGTAGGCAGGAAAGAAAGAAGGGAGGGCGAAGCGGAATTTACATGGAAGAAGTGTAAATCATAACCCAAACAACGCTGCCAGCAGAAGCGCGCGTATTCCTGGCAGGGGCGAGGCCTTTTAAAACTGATTCATTACCCCGACACGATCCCCATCCTCTCGCCCGACGTTTCTCTCCGTCTCTCCTCTTCGCTGGAGAAAGAGCGCGCAGCGTCCGGGGCATCCCGCGAAAATGTTCCTTAATGGGAAATTATAGCGCGAATGGAGGAGGGAAAGCACCATGATCGCGCCCCGGCCCTGCATTCCTCCAGAAGGTAGTCACGTAGAAGGAAGCAGCACGCGGACCCGAGCTGCTCGAGGTGAGGCAGGAATAATAAGCGCCCGTGCACCGCGGCCGGCCAACACTCTATCGCGTTTTCGAACGCGATAATTTCCCCGGGCCCCGATCTCCACGACGCGTCAATAAGCGCGGCACGTTGTTGCTCGCCGATTAACGATCGATCGACGGTATCGCGCGTGACCGTGTTCCGGTATAAGGCGCGCACGGCATTCGTTCGGCCGTATGAATTACGATGACTCGGCCACGTGGCGATTAATAATCGGAAAGGCGTGCACGTCTTTGTCAGAGCGTATCGAGGTATCCACGCGTTGGTTTGAGTCGTTGGATGGGGGGTGAATTAGCGGACGACACGGGGTCCAGGGCTGAGGTGTTGGTAATGTTGTTTCGAATCGAGATGCAGAATGCTCAGTTTTCTTGTAAATTGAGAGGAACGAGTGATATGAAGGGCAGGTAAGGGAAAACAGGGAATGTCACAAACGAACTTTATTGAGAAAACTTTAAGCTTTAATACTTTGGTCCAAGGTTCAATGAATTTAATTTTCTCATGTAATTTCCTTTATAAGGAAAACAACCAGCTTCCACTGTAACACCCTAAAAATTGACCGTTCTTTGGAACTTCTTTTTTGTCACCAAAAGAATGTATTTATTAAATTGAAGTTGTTCTTATTTATTAATACGTGTTTTCAGAATAATACATCCTTTTCTCTTATTTTTTAAATGCTTGCTCTCGTTAAAATAGGTGAGTGTAATATCGAGACTTAATCAGTGCTTAATTTGTTTTTTAGTAGGTATAACTGTATTTTTCTTGCCATACGCTGACTGCACATAAAAACTGAACAATTTTAATATTCAAAATTGTCTTCTATCTCGCCCCCGTCCAAAGTTATATTAAAAAACCCGTAAAACGCGTTAACTTTAAGGGGTGATTTCTATCCTTCAGAGTGAATTTCCTCCTTGCCAACTTCAATATGCTCCTCCTTCGCACGAATTTTTATTAAAGTCTGAATTTGCGGGCTGAGAACGTTTCCTCGTAATAGAGGAGTGGTGAATGACTTCCAGGAAGGAAAAATTGTGTATCCATTAGCCACGTGTCGATTAATCGAAAGGTACACCTCTGCAGACTCACGCGTCCTATAGACGTAAATCCAAGGGGGTGCCCTCTGGGTGGGTACCGAGGGTTGCATGAGTCACGTGTTTCCGAGTAGGCGAGAGAGAAGTGCAGGGGGTTGTTCGTGCCGTCGTTGATGGGTCCTGTGAACCCTGGCCACGTCCGGACGACGAGAAATCGATTAAAGAGACCTGGCATTCAGATGTCACGGGCTCCGCCGGCCATGAATATCGAATTCTCGTTCCATCGACCACTCGAATGCGACTTGGAGTAAAGGAAGCGTTTATGCAGCTTTCCTCTTCATTAAGAGCTGCGTGGCAGAGACGACTGCCGGGACCATTGGCCACTTACGAATTGCAAGCATAAACGCCCCAGCTCTTAGACATCCTCGATCTTTGAGCCGTCTCCTTGCGCGGAATTTCGCGTTCAACCGTTCTGAATAACCATTCCCCCAACGAATCAACATCCTCGAAACCCTGGGAGTCTCCGGTTCGCCCTACCCCGGTCGCATTTGTATACCGCGTACACGAGACAGCACTTACGCGGAAGTAAGAAATTAATTTCTCTGGGTCTACTTGTGTCTCAGCTTTATATAAATTCATTAAAAAGTCCCCTCGAGTTGAATCCTCTTAGGAAACTAAACTCCACTGAATCCTGCATGGCGTTACGAGTTGCGCGCGGCATCTCGGCCGAATGAGTTAACCGGAAACGAGGCGAGGGAGGAAAAATACGTCTCGTCCTAGCGGAGATAGTCGTGATTTGTCTCTCGCGGGAAGCTTCCTCGATCCTTCCGTGTCACGGGGGCCCGGGGGCCGTGTCAGTGCCCCACCCGTTTCCCTGATCCTTTCCTTGCGCGCGTCAATCTTCCGCGCCACACACGTAGACCTTCTCTGCACGAGGAAGATGCAACACTGGCCGGCGTTCTTATAAATAGCAACGGAGCGCGTGTCGGGGTGCTAGCAGTTAACAAACGGTAAAACTAACACCGCCTCCTACAATAACATTTCGCTCCGGTCACGTGTTTTCCGCGGCCCCGACTATTATAAGATCCACGACTGTCGTTCCCCGTGCCTTCAGCGTCGCTCTCTCCTCTGCTCCCTTGCTAGCTTACACGTCTTGCCCGTCACATCGCGTCCGCCTCTGGCACCCTTTACCCCCGTTTAATGCCTCTGCTCGGCCGTTGCAGTCGTTCGGTGCTTTGTTAGATTCGAGCGCGGTGCCCGGAGCGCCGTTCTTGCAAAAGGAAGCGACCGGGCGCGCTTCGGTCTGTCCCTGTTTATTAAAAGCACAGTGGAGACCCAGAGCCATAGTTCCCGCTCCTCGTCGCGATCTAAACAGTGGGTGTTGACGTTCAAGAGTCCGCGAGAGACACGGTTCCTTCGGTGAACGCGAACCCTAGGATCTGTAGTGTAAACGTGAAATGTTTTTAGCTGGCACATCACGCTCCTATCGCTTTAGTTAATTATAAATTACAGCGATACATTGTTATCGCCTCTACTTGTCTGCGAGCGTTTCCTTCAACTCGCCTGACTCATACATTCCATCGTGCGTGTTCAGAAATAGTTCGCGCTGATAAACTCCTGACTTTGCGCTCGTTCGATAGCATTCGCAGAGAGAGAGAGAGAGAGAGAGAGAGATTGAACGAGATGAATTAATCATATTTATCGCATCGCGTCGAATGAACCGAGAATACCTTTACACCCCCTCGGCTTCCTCCATACATCAAGCGCGCTGCTCAGCCACCGAGGCCACAAAAACTGGCGAAAGAAGCGTCGTATAAGAACCAGAATCTCTCCCCGGAGTGTCATCTATCTCGCCGCATCGTTCGCCATCTATTCCCCCCTAAATATAGTCATTTCTTCATACTTCTCCCATCCGAGGACCCACAAAAACGTGTTCAATCGCTGAGCCCCTTACGGTGGTCCTAATTAAGCTCGCCGTTTCGTTCCCACCGAAAAAAGGCAAAAGGACCAGACGCAAACTAGCATAACATTATATAACCCGTTCTAGACGATCGGGCCCGATTGTATTTGCATAACCACCCGCCGACCGAATCGAGATTCGCTCGTTTATTTCGTGGCCGTTAAGAGACCGTCTGCGACCTTAACGAACAAGGGCACCGGGGGTTCAGGTGGCGGCTGCTGCCGCATAAATCAACGTCCCGGGGTCTAGATCCCTTGGCTAGATCTCTGGCTAAGAGACGAAACTCGATCGGCACGGTTCGCCTCGAGATATCTCGGAAAGTGGAGATGGGACCAGCTTCAATGGGGGTTGCAGGGCTAGGTCATCTTCTCGTGTCTAAAGTCTTTTCAGAGTTTTTGGTTTTCACAATTTGTAGTTTTAGCTAAACGAGAAGTTATGGCTATGGAAATTCATTATCAAATGACGGTTTCATATGAATTATTTGTCATTATAGAGCAGTGGTTTCCAAACAGTGGGTCGCGAAATGTTTTCTAGGGAGTCGTCGTGGTTATTTTTAGTTGACGACTTGTAGCACTTATTTATTGTAATATTGTGACATTGCCATATTCTATTAATGATTTAACACTGATTTTTCGTTTATGAAAAAAAAAAGAAGCTGGTTACCCAAATGCAAGTACAACCACCACACTAAACAAAATAACTAAATGTATTAAACATCTTTAAGTAGGTATATTAATGTATATATTAAGATAATTAAATATTAAGTTAGAATTATATTCTGAAATATCTATTTTTATTGTGTTTTCTTTACCTCATTAAATTTACCTTACCATGAGGCTTATATGAATACTATAAAGAGGGTCACGAGTAAAAAAAGGTTGGAAAACACTGTTATAGAAGTAGCATAGAGGCTAAGGACGCATAATTCGACGGATAATTCGACGGATAATTACAACAGAACATTTTGTTTTTTGTGTTGCAGGCCGGAGTAATGTGCGTCACGCAAGAATAAGCGAAGCGTTTCTCAGGATGGGACTTGTTGGACGGTCGAAGCTGCTTCCAAGCCGAACGATGGCGTCGTTTTTACCATTGCTGTTGCTAGCAGCGTTGCCGAACGCACGATTAGAATCAGGGATCAGTCCAGTGAGTAGCGTGGGCTCGGTATCGAGCGGCTCCTCGTCGTCCTCGTCGTCCGCCTCGTCTTCGTCCATGGCGGGCGTCGTGTCTGGTAGTGGCTCTGGTTCCGGGAGCATGGGCGGTTCTGGCAACGGCGTGGTCGGGGGTGGCAGCAGCGGCGGCGGCGGTCACTCGTCCCTCGGTGGCGGAGGCTCTAACGGAAACGGTAGATGCGAGGAGATCACTATTCCGATGTGCCGCGGTATCGGTTACAACCTGACGGCGATGCCGAACGAGCTGAACCACGACACCCAAGAGGAGGCCGGCATGGAGGTGCACCAGTTCTGGCCGCTGGTGGAGATCAAGTGCTCCCCCGACCTGAAGTTCTTCCTCTGCTCCATGTACACGCCGATCTGTCTGCCGGAGTACACGAAACCGCTTCCAGCCTGCAGGAGCGTGTGCGAGAGGGCGCGGGCCGGTTGCGCGCCGTTGATGCAGCAGTACGGATTCTCCTGGCCGGAGAGGATGGCCTGCGAGAGATTACCAACGCACGGGGATCCGGACAACCTCTGCATGGAGCAGGACAATCGCACCAGCAGCAGCACGGGATCCACCTTTGGAAATGGGGGCGCGGCGAGCAGCGCCCCGTTGCCAGCCGCGGCACCACCGCGCCCGACCAGGCCGTCGAAGACGACGCAGCCACCGCGGTGCAAGCCAGGCAAGAATCAAAAAAACTGCCAGCATCCCCCGGGGGAAAGGGCGAGGGATTGCGCGTGCCGATGCAGGGCACCCCTCGTACCCCTGGGGGTGGGGGGCACAGTAATCCCAGGCCCGATAAGCGGCAGCAGCACCGGCAGCATCGGCAGCGAGGCTGGGCTGGCAGACATGGCCGGAAATGGGGCCATACCGGCGCCGCCGATAAGCATCGCGCGGAACATCATTCAGGACATTGCAGGAGTACCGAACTGCGCCCTGCCGTGCCACGGGGCGTTTCTCACCCCCGAAGAGCGAGAGTTCGCGGCCGTATGGCTGACTCTGTGGAGCAGCCTGTGCGCCGCAAGCACGCTCGTGACCGTCACCACGTTCCTGATCGACACCCAGCGCTTCAAGTATCCTGAGAGGCCGATCGTCTTCCTCTCGGCCTGCTATTTCGTCGTGTCGGTGGGCTACCTGTCCAGGACCATGTTCGGCCACGAGGAGATCGCGTGCGACGGGCCGGCGTTGAAATCGGGGCCGCAGGGCCCCGGATCCTGCGTCACCGTCTTCCTTATGATCTACTTCTTCGGCATGGCGTCCTCGGTGTGGTGGGTGATCCTCGCGTTCACCTGGTTCCTGGCGGCGGGTCTGAAGTGGGGCAACGAGGCCATCGCTTCGTACTCCCAGTACTTCCACCTGGCGGCTTGGCTGGCACCAACGGTGCAGACGGTTTCGGCGTACGTGGCTGGAGGGGTGGCAGGAGACCCGGTGGCTGGGGTCTGCACGGTAGCGCCGGACGGGATACGCTCGTTCATACTGGTGCCCCTGTTCGTGTACCTTCTGCTCGGTACGAGCTTCCTTCTAGCGGGATTCGTGAGTCTGTTCAGAATCCGCTCGGTGATCAAACGGCAACCGGGGGCCAAGGCGGACAAACTGGAGAAGCTGATGATCCGCATAGGCGTGTTCAGCGTTCTGTACACGTTGCCGGCCGGGGTGGTGTTGGCTTGCCACATGTACGAGACGGCGCTAAGAAGCGAGTGGCTAGGCTCGCTGGCGTGCCCATGTCGGCCGAGGGCAAGGCCCCTGTACTCCGTCCTGATGCTCAAGTACTTTATGGCGCTCGCGGTAGGCATCACGTCAGGCGTCTGGATATGGAGCGGCAAAACCGTCGACTCGTGGAAACGTCTGTGGAGGCGTTTGTTCGGCGGCGGGAGCGGAGGAGGCGGTCACGGAGGCGGTGGCGGCGGTATGGTAGCTGGCGTGACAGGCGTCAGCGGAGGCATCGGCAGCAGCAGCATCAAGGGCGTCGTAGGACGTGTCGGAGTGCCCTACCCGCCAGCGCCCGGCCCGGGCAGCGCCCTGCTGCCACCCGGCAGCGTGGCCAGCGCCTCCCAGCATCATCTCCACCATCACGTCCTCAAGCAACCCCCTCTGTCGCACGTATGACGTCACCAGTCGGCGGGGGGCGACATGAACACCGCTGGCTGCGAGCAGCAGCAACAGCAGCAGCAACAGTCGGTGCAGCAGCAGGAGAGGCCTTCCGCCCTTAGCAACTACGGGCCCATTTAGCCCTTCGCCTCGGCCTCGCGCAGGCACACGCCGCATACGGCGCCGCACACGGCGCCACACACGCCACACTCGGCGGCCACCATATACTCGAGAAGGTCGCTGGCGTCGACCACGGGCCCGCTGACGCCGGCCCACGGCCTCGCGCCCTCTTACACGCAGGCTACCGAGGTCTGAGTCCGCTTCCGCTGACCACCGTTCGTCGCCGAAAGGGTCCCGCCGAGCGACCTGGGCCACGCGCCACCTGGTAACCCTGACGTGTGCCACTCCACGACGCTTCGAACAGCGTCGATGACTCGCGACGGTGCTTCTCGACCACCCGATATACGTATTAGCCCGTACGTGTCTTTGCCGCGGGTCTCGAGCCGCTCTTTTCATCCCTCGCCTCTTCAGCCGTCTTCAGAGAGGACTCTTTCGCTTGCCATCGTGGGAACGGCTGAAACGTCGTCAGCCTGATCTTTCGGCTGGTGCTCCCATCGATCGATCTGAACTTGAACGGTGGCGAGATCTCTGCGATCGGTAACGCCGGAAGTCGCGAAAGTTGTGAGCTAAAACGCGTGGACCCTCGAAGCCGTCGACCCAGACGGCGACCGTGAAATTGGCGCTCGAGACTACCCGGTTCTAGTGAGATTGTGATTTTTCCGTGCGTAGGTTAAAAGTGATGGGAGTGAATGAGTGCGCGAATGGATGTACGGCAGGACTCTCTTACTCGTATCTATCTCTAATCTTTTCTTACTTATACATATAAATATATATATATATACGTAGCGGAGCTCGTACAGTCCGCATGTCCGTCTAACGTGTATCGTCTCGTCTATTTATCTATCCTAGCCGTAACTGAATATAGGTGTAAAACACGGTTTAAATGAATCGTACGCGGCGGACGGCGGTGGCCTGGACATTCTAGCGCCGTCGTTTTTATAATTTCATATATTGTTCGCTAGTCGACATTAGCGGTACCGATTCGTGATAAACGCGGCTTTTTTACGAGATAAAATGAAAGTACTATCGGATCGAATGGCCAGGCTGTTCACCGTCGCCCGTCACCGGAAGTACGACGAGCAAGTGTATAGCGCGGACGTCTAGAAGGAGAAAAAGAAACGAGGAATGCTGGTGACGTAACTGTAAATATCGCTCTTAGATGTTAGGAGAAACGCTGTAAATAAGAAGAAAATGGGAAACGATCATCAAAACGATTTGCATATATCGGCACGAGCCATAGATATACATAACAAAGAAGTGTACAGGTGCGAGTACGTCACGGTCGCGGTGGACGCGCGTTCCTTTTCCTATCGTTGGTCCGCGGAGCTTTCAGTTCGCCTCGAATCTTTCGCAGAAAGTCGATCTTCTCCCGAGACACTGCCACACACAGCTTAAATGAAAAAGAGGAAAGTCGATTAGCCCGTTCGAGGGGCGAGGAAGACGACAGGCGTCCCGTAGAGCGCCGCGCGACGCGTCAGGCTCAATGGATATCAATTAGCGATCGGAATACCTCAAAAGGAAGCTTCGGAGGAGCCGCTAGTCTTGCCACGGACGAAGGGAACGCGTCGATTGGAATGTACGCGGCTAGACAGAGCGTGATACGCAGTCGGTCACACGAGTCCCAAACACGACTTCACGGATACGCGATCCTTGGACAGCCAACACGAGAAGCACAGTTGAAAGGGTAACAAACACCACGTACATTAGAATTTACAAATATCTCGTTGGTCCCCCCAATTGGCAACGATGACGGCACCTAATTTCACAGGTACTA
The DNA here is from genome assembly GCA_963971345.1 of Andrena flavipes. Classification (NCBI taxonomy): domain Eukaryota; kingdom Metazoa; phylum Arthropoda; class Insecta; order Hymenoptera; family Andrenidae; genus Andrena; species Andrena flavipes. The sequence goes on from OZ020480.1 coordinate 47,848,879, forward strand.
GCCTCGCGTTACACAAGGTCTGTGTGGCTGGCCGTAGATTTATACATTACATACGGTAAGCGACGACGTAATCCCACGTGTCGAACGAATTTTTACCGCCGAACGAAGCCCCTCCCCACCAAACTTGACTGTTTTATATATTAACATACTCGTATATATACGTCTCGAACGTAGCAGGCAGAGGAACCGTAGAGACACGAAACGCCATTGACTCCAGTAATACCTGTTCTCATTTCGTACCTCGCGCGACTTCTCGGTCCTCACGGAAGGGACTGGGCCCGAGCAACACGACCCACAAACACACACACACACACACACACACACACACACACACACACAGCCGTACACACGCACGTCGTAGAAGAAAGACAAGAAAGTTCAGTGTATCCCCGAGTAATCCGTAGGTAAAACGAGGAAGGAGAGAATCGTACACGTTCGAGTGTTTCTATGTTCGCGCAATCTAGAAGTAGCTGTTGACACAAGAGTACATCATCAAGTACATAAATATATATATGCATATGAAAAATGAATATATATATACACACGTAAATGTCGCGTAAGTGCGTACGGGACCTCGGAGGCGAGGACGCGCGTGCTTCACGCGATACGTCGATATCTCAGAATTTTTATAATCGCTGGAGGAAGAAGCAGATAGGATAGGAGATTGCGGCGGAACGTCCCTCTTATCGGTGCTTCGCGTGGGACATCTCGAGAACCAGTTGCGTGCAACGTTTAGAATTCGACGGCGTTGAAACGAACGGGGAGCAATCGTACTCCCCCCTCGGTTCCATTCTCTCTCTCTTTTTGTTACTGGTTCCATCGTCGAAATTTCCGTGAATCACGCGATGGTCCCGCGTGATGTCTCGCGGGGAGGGCGGGACGGGAGGGAAACGACGAAAGGGACTGAAAAACGATAACTGCCTCAAGCAACTTAAAAAAGAAAACGAAAAAAAAACACCACGACCCGTATCGCATCCAGGACGGGGACCCCTGCCAAACGAAACGTACACGTGTAATGTTGTAAAGTAGTGAGAGTAACGAACCTTTTTAGTGTCACATATCAAGCCGTTACGAGCGAAAACGGACAATGTCGCGTTCGTGGACGGGGACGATTGACGGTCCAGGGGACGGAGAGAGACGTCGAGTCGAAGATAAAAAAATAGGGGGTGAGGAAGAAAGGAGGATTGGGAGAGTTAGAGCGCGTCGCTGTACGCGATGACAGGAACGATCCGAGGGCGATCGGGGGAACGAACGCGACGCTAAAGAAACGAGAGGGAGGAATTTATAACGAGTATTTGTAAGCCACTTTTTGTCACGATGATTGTCAATAAAATTGAAAATACTGTGTGTAACGAGTGTGTCCCCGGCATTTTCATCCACTCCGGCCGTTCGAGACGTCTCCTCTTCTACGTCATACACTCGGATAATAGGGATGCTTGGCTTGCGCCCGCGAAGGGATTTCCGGAGCCTCCCTCGCGTCTCCCTCTGTTTTTCTTTTTCGTGCGTTTTCCTCGTTTGGCTTTTACGTTCTTACCTTTAAAAGTAGCAGAGACGCTCGCCACGATCCGCGGCTAGACGACGTCTTTGCACCACTTTTACGTTGCCATAGTAGTTAAACGGAGTAACCGACGACCGATGACCATATCGTTATATAAATATATATATACTGAAATCAAAATTGTATACGATTTTTAATATACTTTATTATTATTTATGTTGCTTGCGTTTGTTCTTAGCACCCCAGAGTTCTCCTCGACCTCCTTGCGACTGCATGATTTTCTGTTACCGATTCTTTGGCGATTTTCGGCTGGCGGCGCGGGTTCGTTTGCAAGATAAACGAAACTTGAAGGTAAGTGGATAATTGTGTTCTGTACTTGTCTGCTCGTTGATTGTTGCTTACGCCAACGGCCTGTGCCGCGCAGAATGCACCGGTTCTCGTTAGATCACCGAAGTTAAACTGCATTGGGCATGGTCAGTTCTTAGATGCGTGGTCATTTGAGAGGTGTCTATGTGTTGTTGGCGAAAAACGGTATTTCAAAGTCCACCTAAAATGGCTGGTTAATTATTTGAAAAGTAGATAATTCGTTTCAGAAATGTGTTTCTTGTGTAGTTGAAATTGATTAAAGAATAATTAACTTGCTTTGTATTTAATACCATATTTCCTTGTTTCTTACCAGCCTCGTTTCCTTTCACGTTGAATTAATACATATTGTTCAAGGCGAAGGCGTCTGTAAACGAATCAAAGTGTTCCCCAGCGATCGAGCAAAACTACTAGGTTTTTTACAGAATCACTCCTCAACTGGGATGATAAAAAATATTTATATTTCGATTCGTAGAATCCTCGAGGACGCGACTATTTAACATAAAATGCCTTGAGTAAATATTTCCACGTTTAAATCATGGCTGAATATAAACAGAGGTCTCCAAAAGCCACACACTCGAGTTTGTACGGAGGAAAAAAAAGGTCCCTTCCGTTTAAGAGCCTCGAACAAGTGGCTACATTCTTCTGTCCGGGACTGATACAAAGTGTTCCAAGAAGACTTCTCTCATCGAACCTCCGCCTCAAATCATCCTCCCACATAATTAAACCTACAACATTGGCGCTCACTCGACGGAGAGTCCATCCTTCGTTTCTGCTCCTCGCGAAAGAACCATAAACATAAACCAGAAGCCCGTATATCTGCTTCGCCAGCTCCTAACCGGAAAACCACGCAGCTAAGAATACCTCAGCCTCCCGGCTCAAAGGGTTGACACGTAAATTTCGCGCTTTCGGTGGGAACCGGCCACGCGGCAGATCCATTAGGGAAGATAAATCCGTCTTTAAAGCGCGCCAAGGGAAAAGGGTGGCCAGCGAAGTCTCTCGGGGGAGCGCGATTGTTTATAACGCTCCTTCTCCCCCGCCGCCTTCGCTCACCCCCCTTCTCCGCCCCCTCTGGCTGCTGGAAATTAATGTAAACGCAGACGGCCGTTTGAAACGCCCGGACCACCGGTATTTACACGGCGTTACGAATCGCCCCGGTGAAAATCGCCGTTTAGCCCGGAGCACACCTAAGTAAACCCACCCCTGGCCCCCGTGAGTCATCGCCGACGGCGCAGTCAGCACCGGTGGCAAACACCCCCGCCGACGTGGAATTTATGGTCCGCGTCTCGGTGCACCTCCGGTATCACCGCCATAAACAAAGCATATTAACCGACAGACGTTTACGGCCCTCCGCGCGGCTTGCCCCGGAAGATACGGATCTCCGTTAGTCATTCCCTCGTTAACTGGCGTCACAGCGATGCGTTGATTTCCCTAATTGCCGCTGATGCGCCTTCCTCGGCGGAGGATTGTCGCGGGCTCGCCATATTGTCGGGGAGCTCGCGTGTCCGCGTTACATTCAATGCTGCACGGATGTCTTTCGGTTAATTAGGTGTGTGTCATCTTTGCGTGGCCGAGTTACAAATGGGGAGATGTAATTTCGTCGAGCTTCTGCTGCCTTCTGATTACTGAGCGGAGGTAGGTAGAAGCGGAATTCTTTGAAGATTGCACGTGCTCGGGAATTGGGGTGGAAGATTGTACTGTGATATTAATTTGAGGGGTTAGTAGATCTTCAATTCTCCTGAATTTCAGATGAAAATGGGGTTCTGCTTGGTTGTTCTATAGGATTCGACTAGAGCTGAATATGGTCGAACAATTTAAATAATGGAATATTACGGAGCATTCGAAAATTTCGGAGTAATCGAATAATCTGGAGTAGGTATTCGACAATTTTGGAGTAACCGAATAATCTGGAATAATCGAATAATCTGGAGTACCTAATCAAATAATTTGGAGTAATCGAACAATTCGAAGTGTTCGTATAATTCAGTGTTCGAATAATTCGGAGTATTCGAAAATTTCGGAGTAATAGAATAATTCAAAGTGTTCGAATTTTGGATTACACCGAATACCAATCTAAACATTTGACAAACAAATAATTGTAAAGACCAATACCTACTTATGACAAAATTTCCACGATAAAACATGAAAAAATATTTTATATTAGATTCCTATTCGGTACAATTCAAAATTCGAATATTTCTAATTATTTGAATAATGTTCGAATATTTGACTACTGCTAATTATTCAAATAATATTTAAATTATTCGAATCTCAAAATTGAATTCTACTGATATTCAAATACTTACTCAGAATATTCGATTATACGTACCAGCTCTAGATTCTCATTCTGTTTCTCATTTCACTTTCGACGACAACAAGGTGGCTTTCGTTTCCTCGTTCATTTCACTCGCTGCTCCTTTCCACGATCTTCTAACGAGATTGATATGTCATCGGCCGAGCGAGTTGCCCTCAAAAATAGATCCTTGGCCTCCGTTATTTACCGAGAGACAGTGTTCAGGAACGATTTACGAGCCGATCTGGCGAAAGGTCTCACCGATCGGCTGAGTCGCGTGTCTCCGGAACTGTGATCCACGACGACTAATTGCGCCTAAGAAAACTAATTTACGGAGGCGGATCCGGTGCTAGCCCTCTGTTTGTCTAGCAAAGGAACGTTTCCCAGGCGGCGGAAAAAGGACCCCGAATTTTCGGCGGAATCCCTTCCACGCTTCTAACATTAGATCGTGCATGGAGCCTGCCACGCGCCACCGTTTCTCTTTTTCCCTCGGATACATACTCGCGCTTATTGCCTGTCGTTTTCTCTAAATCTAGGACGTCGTAATTATCGCGGCAGCGTGGCACTGAAAAAATAGTCTGTTCGCCGATGGTTAGCTTCAATCTGCATACTTTACATCTAACTTTTGGAGCAACTTCCTGTTTCACTTTATTCAAATAGGACGTAGAGGAGTCACACCCCTGATAGAGCTTTTTAACACGTCTAACTGGTCTCGTTCGATGTCACGCTCGTGCAACTTTATTTCTCCACTCGAGCGTTTAATATTATACTTCTGCACTTGTAATAAGCAGTTCACGCGAAACGACTATACTCTTCAGCTTTCACGCTCGGAAATTATACGTTGTAGACCGCGAGATATTAGAGTGTCTCGTGGTTTATAGACAATTCTACCCACCGTCTTTTAGCTGTTAATATCCCTCGAACGTTGCTGCTGCGAGGCGTGCCATTTTTCTGCCGGAAACGCTGTTCACCGCGAGCTGTTCACTCCAAGAAAACAAGATACAGATGTAAAATCGGCTCAAAGTCCGATTACCCGGTTATCGTTACATTCGCGCGTGGGCAATTTATGCGTACAAACGTTGCCACACGACCATCCCTTATCGGCGTGTCAAGGGTCGTCCAAGCGTTGGGACCGTCTGTCGCATTCATCCCGGGGGAGATTAATCGCTGCTGCGACGGTAATCTATTGCTATATAAATTACCACTGCCGCATATTAAGATACGAGTCTGTAAATTGAATATTCTTCTCCTTCGATCTCTCGGATGTGTGAAACTTTTATTCAAATCAAATATTAAAACTTGTTACTCATGTCTGTAGACTCTTTAATCACGAGAATTGAAATTCAACGAATTCTTAACCGAATGGAAGAGGAATTACATTCCTCCGATCTGTCTGATCCCGGTTATTTAAGAACCTTACCGCCCAATATTCATGCTCATTGATCGCATCATATAATTTAAACATCCACCCACTCCCTCGACTTTTCGAGAGACAAGAAAGCTGGAATCTGTTTATTTATGCGTTGTTGAATTCCCTGGAGAAGGAAAGCAATGGAAATCTAGTGATTTGCGACCACTAGCGAGCGTCGACTTTCAAGCGGGTGCGCAACGGATACTGTTCGCTGGCAATAAAGCGAGCCGTCTCGGTAACCATAAACGGTAACAACGATCGTGGTCGTCGCCACCAGGCCACCCTAAAATCGTTTCAGGACGGATTTACCCCGCGTGCACAGAGCTCGTCGGACAGTGGATGAGAGCGTTGCAGTCCAGCGCATCGTGCTCGCATACCGTCCGCGCGGAAGTGGCCGCGCACAATGCGCGTGCTGTCGTAGGAAGGGCTTTTCGAAGGCCCTCGATTCCATTCAAATTAGATTCCCTTGTACCGTTAATCCTCCTTTGCAAATGCCAACAGCTGCGGGAGACGGCGGCCTCGCAGCTGATCATTAATTATTTGCGTCTCCGGATTAACGGGTTAAACGAACGCGGCAGCGTGAGTGGGCGGCCGCTCTTGTTCCCTCGCGCGATTCGTCATCCGCGTGTCGAAGCTTACACGGCGGATCGATCGCGCTCGTTTGAGCTTGCGTGGAATTATTACGCTCCTCATTAGTGATGGGATGAAGTGAACAGTTCGCGAGTACTTGAAAGAAGAATAACAATAGGTACTTTTAAATAGACTCGAACATGGACGAGATAGGTTTGAATTCTCTATAAGTAGATATTTTGATAAATGTAAGGGGTACTTTTATGTATAATCGAACCTGGATCAAGTAGATGCGAACCTTTTACGATTCACGAGTTATTTGCGATAGATTTCTGTTTGCAATATTGAATTCGAGTGAAATTGCAATATACGACGTACCTATATAGATCTATATCTTAATATACTTATAAAGCAGAAAGCTTCTATATGGTTGTGTGTTTGTCTGTCGCCTAAAAACTTTCGAATGATAAACTCTATTATCACGAAATGTGCCTCAGCTCATTATGCCTGACTAATCCAGATGAATGTGACCATTTTCACAAAATAAAATTAAAAAAAATTCTATAAAATTAGAATCTAAATTGCGGGCGAAGCCGAGTAGTAAAAATGGTATTGTATAAAAGAAAAAGTCCTGGCTGACTGATTCATCAATGCCCAGCTCATACCGTTGAACCTAAGAAATTTTTGAAGGTACATTGTTTTAATGTCGTAGGCACCCACTAAAAAAGGATATTTGGTAATTCCTTCCCTAAGGGGGTGAGAAGAGGTAAAATGTGTTTTCTCAAGCTCCTTAATATCTCTTAGGCCCAATTCGATATCAACTTGCTTTTTAAACGATTTTATTCAGCTTCGATCCTCTGTTTGTTTGTATGTTTGTTTTTTACTTACAAAGGTTACCCAAACAAATGCCCCAAAACCAACATACACATCTGTAAATGTTGGTTAAGCAAAGGTTACTTTACAGAAGTTACATAGAATAGTACATTACGTGACAAGGGAGAGAAGAAAGCGATTCGTTCACTTTGTGCTTATTTGGGACATTCTTCTGCAGTATTGATTTACGCAGCACGGAGTGTCATATTCCTCTTTATCTTCTGATTCGAAATATAAGATCTCTGTAGATTTACCCCCGTGAAGCATTGACGCGCAATTAAGGGTATCACCTCTGTGTTTGCCCCCCCTCCCCTGTATTCCGCGCGAGGGCGCGACGAAACGATGCCGGATTCGACTCTGGAATAATACCATCCTCGTGGCAGTAAAGCTGCAGCCGCTGTTGAAACAATATTTTCACAGGGGCGCCTGTCCGCCACGTCGTAACCCAGTCCTAGGGCTTACGATATCGCTGTTTTTCGACGAGCCTGATCTCCCGAGAACGGCCCGGGAACGTCCTACCGGTCATTGACGCCCTCCCACTGATCGATCCGCAGAAATTCTGCTGCACGCACGGACATCGACAGATCGTAAGCCACGCTAAATATAGACCCTATACCGTGGATCAAACGTATAAAACGAGTCGGTCTCCAGGAGAACCTTTCGCGTTCCTGCGAGCTAGGAATCGCAGAAACAGGGGGTGGCCTTTCGTTACTAACAATTCAGCTCCGCGATCGATGGATTTCCCATTAACGATTCTTCTTTGGCGAGGACTTCTGGCCTTTCCAATCGGCGCTCAATAATTCCCGAACACTCCGCCCAGGACCAAGCGAATGTCTCCAAATATGGAAACGTAAATGCTGCTGTGTGAATTGGAGAAGTAAAAATGCTTGTCGAACCGGGGACACAGGTTTCGCCCGTGTCCTCCGCTACGCTCATTCGTTATCTGGCGGGACACGGACGGAAGGTGTACTTCACAGATGACACGACGATAAAGACCATCTTGTTTCGGTGATAAGGCGCGGATGGAAAAAGCTGTGCGCACACACTTGTGGGAAGGATTCGTGGAAATGTCTTCCGTTTCACGGCCGCTTCTGCGACGCGCATGTTTCCACGTGCTGACAGGCAAACGGGTCCCCGATTTCGCCCTCGGTGCCCCCGCGGCGACGAGCCACTCGCGGCCCACACAGCCCGTGACCTCCAGCCTCCGATCTGTCCCGGCCGCGTCAGACACGAATAAAAACCAGAGCCGGCAGGAACGATCCGCGAAAAGCATCCGCGCGAGCAAAGTGCTCCGGTCGTTTAGACGTCGACAGCCTCGTACAGAGATCATTCCGGCGGGGGAAAAACAGCTGGCTCGGCGTGTACTTGGGGGCTCGTCTCGGAATTAAAAGCCCGGGGAGGAGCAGAGAGGAATGGACGAATGGATTTTTCTGATTCGTACTGGCAGGTAATGCTTGCAGTAGATTGAAAACGATGCGAGCAATATTCAGGAATAATTCTGGTCTCCATGCTTGTCTATTCGCTTTTCTGTTTTTCTAGTTTTTGAGGGGATAAAAGGCGAGGTAGATAATAATGCAGTGACCGGATTTACCCCATTTTATAATATTTTTATAATATTTAGTCTTCATAGATAGCGTGGATAAGAAGAGTAAAGGCGAGGCTATTAAACTAAAATAGAACAACAGAACAAACATTAAATAAAGTAAGAATACACGAATAAAGTAATCTTAACTTAACGTAAAGTATTATTAGCAATATCAGCTCGAAGCTTTAAGCTAAACACGAGAAAACACAGAAGTGAAGTAAAGTAGAAGTAGATAAAGATAAAAAATAAAATATACAGTAAATGTACAAGCATAAGGAGTAAGACAGCCCGGAAAGGATAAGTAGGTTATGCTAGGAATAGTGCTGCAGGATAAATAACAAGATATATAACTATCTATTCATGCGTTTAGAGATATGCATATTGAATATTTTATAAAGAACAGCGTTTTTATAAAGAACTTGCGCAAGTGGTCTCCTGGGATACGTTCTGTCTTCATCGTTGAATACATTTTTCGTTGCTCTAACACGGAGAAAAAAAGAGTGTGATTTGTGGCCGAAGGTTTTCCCATCGTAGCATTTTTAAAAACTGGGAGAAGAGCTCCGAAGAACCACCCCAGCAGAGTGGCAGGAAAGAAGCGACAGGTTTATGGGAACCATATCCTTGACCTGAGCCTCCGAGCACACAATCCGGGTCTCAGCTTCTATATTCAAGGGTTTCTCTTGAAAGTACTCGCGCAGACACTTGGAGAGTCGGCAATGAAAACCGTGTCACCCAGAAGTGTTCTCAGATCATTCACTGGCGAATGTAAAGGAGCATAAAAGCTGATACCATTTCTCTCATCCTTCGCGAGTTACACTTGGAAAAACAACGATGATTTCGGCTCGGAAAGGAACGAACTTCACGAGTACACTTGGGCGTCATTAAACTTCCGAGCGGGGCAATTTGTCTTGTACGCTTGTCTTCATACGTGCATAAATAACAGAGATTTATTATGCATTTAACTGCCCCGCCCGTGGATACTCTGGTTGGCCAAGATATTGCGACAACCCGCAAGAAATACGATTTTCCTTTTACATCCTTCAGGCGCAGATAATCATTCTCATTTTCCGCGGCCTGTTGCTGTACGCCCCTTTCATAAAACGTCGAATCGTTGCTCCTCCACTTACACGTCCCGCTGTAATTTAGCTTCTCGAACTGGCAAAGTAATCAACCCGTGCTCGTTAGCGCCTAAACACGACAGTGAAAACAAATTACCATCCGCACTGGTATTTGTCAGTAAAGACACGGCGATACCCGCATACCGTTTCCACTTTTATTGCAACGGAGCCTCGGCAGTCCCGTTCTCCCTCGCTTCGTCATTTATCGAAAACGTACAGCGGACGCGATTTGCCCCATGCTTCGCAACCTCCTTCGATTCCTCCTCGAAGCAAAGTACCAGGCCACAGAATCCGTCCGCGTAGATAATTTTATGACACGTGTAGCAGTAAAAGAGACGCCAGCGCCGAAGTATCCCCGGACAATAAATACTGCCGCAAACCGTAACCTGTTCTCACGTGTTTATATTAAAACTCTAACAAGCGTAGGTCGATTACTCGCCGTATCTGCGCGCAGTAAAAAGCATATTGGCCATGGAGCGTTTTATGATCGTAGAGGAGAGAATATCCACGCCCCCCGGAAAAGCTTGCAGCGGATGACCTGTCGCGATTCTCCCCTTCGTCTCTCGTTTCTCATGGTCGTCTCCTTGGAACAGGAAGACGCCCGTGCTCCTCGCCCCTCGTGCATTAACCGCGCTCCCCAATGCCGCCCCGAGCAAGGGTTGTCGATCGATCTGCCGTAAGTCTGGTTTAAATCGAACCGGGGCGCGAGAGAGTAATCCCCCGGACCACTTTGTTTGCAATTAGCTCGGCTCAATCACGGCCTCATTCAGCGCAACCCTGATGACCGCGTGACGACCGTGTCGCGGATCCATTGGACGGGTAGCAGAAAAAGAAGAGAGGATGCGGCTAAGATTGGCGCTACGTGTGTGGGCGTTGTAAATGCGTAACAACGCGCCCCGTCGCTCGTTACACCGGCCGCGAAATCGTCGCTCGTGTTTCCGTTTAGCACCCTCGGGGCCCCCGCGAGAATTCCTCCTCGCGAAATATCTGCCGTAAGCGAGCTGTCGAGTGCAGCTAGTGGAACGCAAAGATCTCGCGCAGAAATACACAGAGCTGGATGAGATACGCGTCGTGGCTGGAGCGGGGTGGCTGCTTGGAGGTAGTACAAGTCAGGAGGGTGGAGTGAATTACATGAAAATCAATGGAGTAGGCGTGAATTTACGCAAAACTCGATGGGATTCTGAGATTTACAGACGAACGTGTTCCGAAATTTTGTTATTTATTTTCAACGCACTCTACGTAAAGCGTATTAAGGGGACTAGGCTGTCGAGAAAAAAAACGATTTTTATTGCATTTTCGGAAAGTACTATCTTTTCTGAATAAAATGCCGTTTGGTTTATAGTAAAATTCGCAAAATTGTAGATATGGCAGCTAAAAACGTCAAGCGGCAACCTATAGCGTCGCGTTTGCCCAAAAACTTTAAACGCGTTTTTCTCGAATATTTTTTCCTCTTCGTTTTTTCCTAATTTCGAACGAATGGCGGTTCAGATAGACTTGGAAAAAATTACAGGATGTGTAAAACATGTGCCATTTCGCCGCAAACCTCTGATAGAATATGATTACTACAAAAAGAACAAAAGATACCAAATCTGTGAAGAATCAACTATTTCTTCGCGATTTTTTATCCTATCAGCTCTGGTAAATATTACCACCCCAATTTCTGCAACCATATTTCTGACAAAATTTTGTATAAACGGCATAGTATCAAAGTACGTATTTAAGTACTTGAATTTTTACGGTGAAAAGCTATTGATATGCACATTATTTCAAATCTATAAACTATCATTTCCGCCTTTCATTTATGGAATGTTTACATTTTTAATGCATGCTTCCGTGTTATATTTTTCTGGCTGTGTATGAAGTTGTACTTATTGCAGGAATACAAAACTCGTTCAAGTCTGCAGGAACGGCATGCGAATTAGAAACAGTTGCCAATTCAGCAGCGATTAGAATCACGTCGAAGCGTGCAAGGTTAAAGACAGAGCCGAATAATATCCGTTAGAGCGCGAGTTAGCGTGGACTAGTTGTAGGGGAAAAAGCGTCATCCTGCTCAAAGCAATCTCGGCTTTTAATCGAACGAAACGAGCCGTGAATAATCGATCTGGCTCACGTGATCGAGGAAAAAGCAGCGAGCAATTTTCCATTCGAGGCGAGTGGGTCCGAGGATACTGTTGGAGCCGACGATAAGTTTATAATAAGATTGTAATTACTTGTTTTAATAAACCCGCCGGCAAACTGGTTCTGGAGGCGGGAGCGATTGGACGTGGCGATCGATCCATCTTGGCAAAACGGGCCGCAACTTCTTATAACAGCTGGCCGTTTCAATTAATTTGATTCAACGCCATCGGTTTCGAATTTCGTGCCGCAGCGCGCTGATTGTTGGTCACGAGACGCGGAGGTCAGTTTTAAGGTGGAATCTGACGGCACGTGGATCGACGAGCTTCCTCGACTCGCCCAGGCTAGGCGAGTCGGCTTGGCGAGCCACGAGCGTTCTCACGTGGGCTCGGCGATTCGCGCACAAAGCTCGCCGATTCACGTGCCGTCAGAGTCCACCTTTACAAGCCCCCATCGGCTCGAATTCCGTCGTTAACGTCAACCCCTTGATCGCCGAGACGAAACAGTGATCGATGGCGGTTTATCGACTCGGACGCTTAGGGGGCCTCAGTTTGATTGATCTGTTACAATTCCTCTTCTCGATTCCCATCTTCGAAGTGTTGGAACGCCGATCGATTAGAGATCTGAATATCCACGCCGTTTCCCTGCTAGAAATCTGACCATTATCCACTTAGTACCGTGCCATTAACGACGGAAGTCGCGTTAGCAAAGTTTCCACTGCCAGCCGTTCTGCGAATATCTTGCAACTGTCGAACAAGGAACTTGAGGGAGTCTCGGCCTCGTCGCTCCTCATATCGTATTTATTCGCCAAGGAAACGCTCGGGAGGAAGAGGGAAATTAAGATCCGGCAATTTGTCCTATCTCTCCCATTGATCGCGGGCCATAATTAAGGGAAGATTCGAGCGTGATTGTATAATCGGGCTCCGCGCGTAAGTGAAAGTCTTGTTCGCGCGTCGTTATAGTTTTCGCACGATCCATCTTCCGCGCTGCTACTGTGCTACCCTGCGCCGTTGGTATCTGGAGATCAAGATCGACGTAGGAAATCTTTCTTTAAAGCGAGACGGCCGTTGAGGCGGGATAGCGTCGCTGTAAATATCCTCGGCACTCGAAATCAGGATCATTCCGGGGGAACACCTCGCACGAGAACCGGGTTTCGAATTTCGCGCGAAGTTGAACGACGGATCGTAAAACGGTCGCGCAGGATCCTGGAGACATAACATAGCGAGTTAATCGCTGTTAGGCGACGCGCACACTGGGTTAACCAGATTCCTTTTCACTTTTTAGCGCTCGCTGCTTTCGGCTGCTTGGCAAACTGAGGTTAACGTGTTTTATCGACTGAGTGAAGGAGTGGAGAGAGACTTTATTAACTTCGTTATGTAGTTGGGAGTAAGTGCGTGTCTCTGGTTATCAAAGCATTTCTCTATTTATCTCAGTCTTGTTTAAAGGATTTGTAATACTTAGTATTGATTTATCACCCTATTACTTCTGCCTGTCGGTCTGACTGCGTCTCTGTTTTTCTCTGAATAATATTTAAATATAGAGACCAGTAATAATATTTCTGATAAAATGTTGATCACGGCTAACAAGTCTCTGCCAGTTATCTATAAGATTTACATATCGCGAGGAACTAAGAAGTTCGCTTAAAAAGTCCCCCCTGGCTTGAGAAAAAATCACTTAATTTTAAAAAACTAATCCTTATTAAGTTTATACTAAAAAGTGAGTAGTTTTAAATTTCAATTTCAAGTTTTAAATTAAATTGGCGCTTCAGATTGTGGTCAAATAAGCAACCTATCGTCGCCTATCAACTTGACCGTCCCTCAAAGTTGCCCCCGTCCCTCTGGAATATAGTCTACGGACGCCCCTGGAAAAGACGAGTCTCCTTGCCCCTCAAGGCGACAGGACTATCTTCCAGTGTGCAGACCGCTTTATCGTCTCGCTAACCCCCTGAATCATAGCCATGGGCGCAGCGTACGCGAGGCCCATAGACCTTACACACCCTCGCTGCATTTCGACTTGCACCGGTCAAGAACCCTGTACGCACGTTTGATCGAGGTGCACCGGTGACTTTTAGCGTCGGAAGTAAAACGATTTATGGCCACGAACGACGCTAAATTCGTGGTTATTTTTGTGGCATTTTACGATCCACGATCTTGGTCAGCTTTGTTAGAGCCGTGTTCGAAATCGAGGCGTAGATTATAATCGGTTAAAATTCTCAGGAATTGACAGAAATGAACTTTCGCTTATAGTTCGATGAAGATTAGATTACCATTTCGTACAATTTGAACTATGTACTACTCACAATACTTTGGGAATAGATATTTATTACAATACTACTACTGTAGTTCGTATAATGATTCACATTTAGAAGAGGATTCTACAATCCTTTTTTTAAATTGTTTATTTGCTTTTGCCATGTTTTTGTATACAGAACTCCACAAAACATTAAGAAGTTTCAATGCGTAAAGTGTTACAGTGAGATTTCTATTGCTTCATGGGAATTTCGCTGGACGTTTCATCCAATTTGAATTTCGAATGAGTGTCATAGCAGGTTCAGGAAAATGTACTAAACTTTTAAGGCATAAAATATATATATATATATAAACTTTTAAACTAAACTTTTATATATATATATATATATATATATATATATATATATAAAAGTTTAGTACATTTTCCTGAACCTGCTATGACAAAAATTAAAAAATAATTCTTTTCTTGTACTACAATTTCGATGGTGCTTTTTCACTTTAAATAAAATCGTGGAGCAGCATTATTAAATCAAATAATTTAGTAATTTTTCGTGTGTGGACACTAAAATTTAGTCAAGTAGCTTAGTAAAACAATGGTAAATTACTAAATTACTCACTACTCGACTAAATTAGTGGACGTGTCTGCTCTAGCCTTTATCTAACGTAGCTAAGTTGATTTTAAATTGTTTTGGTTTGTGGTTATAGGCTGATTTTATGTCGATGCGACTAGTGCCCTCAAACGCAGCGGGTTTTTCTCGTTTTTGTAAAGAACGCAAGTAGCTGATTTCAGTCCTTTAGATTTCTGGTTATGGGTTATATTTATTGATGACTGGGTAATTTTTTCACCCGCTCGGAATTATTTTTTTTTTAATGTATTGTAGGTATTGATAATTGGAAGTGGGTTAAATTTGAGTTGCCGGATTTGAACCATATGTACATTCAAACAAACAAACAAACAAAGGATCGAAGCTGAACGAAACCGTTTAAAAACTGAACAGTTTACGCTGCCAATTCCATGATACTTGAAAAGGTTATATTGACACCAGAAGACCTATATACATATTTCATCGCCATCCTGATTGTTAATTGAATCCGGATCATTGATCTTCCTGTTTACTCTTTAATATCCACGGTAATTCGATTAAACCGTGAATAGTAACCGAGTTACGGCTGCATCCTTAACGCGAATCGAGTATATCCATCCCTTTTTATCCTTTTTGGAGCACTGCCTCTGATCGGATTCGATCGACCAGTCGCTTAGGTAAATCGGCCTGGATTAAGCTGTCTGTTTCTGTGGCAGCTTAGGAATGGAACGCGGTAATCCGACACCCGGTTAATGCTCGGCAGGAAGTCAACGGGAAGAGGAGGAGAGAAGACACGGTAGATGAGTGATACCGGTCGCTTCACGGCCATGCCACGGGGAAAAGGTTTATAGTGTTCCTTTTTTACACGATGTATCACCTCATTGTATCATTCCCGTATCTTTCTCGGTGGAGATCGCTTGATCGCTTCAAACCGATGCAACAGAACTTCGTTTCAATTTAAAACACTGTCAACTAAGATATTGCAAAAAAATTCAGTGATTTATATTTATTATATTGCTACTCCCTTTTCTTAGTACCTGCGCAGTTTTGCCACTTTAATCCACAGACGAGGATATTATTGTTCCATTTCACGTGATCGAAGTATTCAGATCCTAAGTAGTAAGTTATATTCAATATTTCACGTCAAAATTGTTTAATGGCATTTTAATATTATTAGTAATTATATTTTTGACATTTCTTTGGTTACCAAGAAAACCTTTGAACCACCAAAACCAATAGTTACACTAAAGCTGTCACTAATAATATTCGAATAATAATGATAACGATCGAATTACAATTCCAACACCATTTTAAGATAATAAAATCGAATGAAACGATTGCTATGAACTAAGGAATATTAAAACTGTACCATAGATGCTTGGAAAACTTTTCCATTTTCAGTTTTATTACGTAAACTTACCTATTACAAGTGATCAAACACTTTTAAGCGATAGTGTACACTGTACCTGTTCCTGCATAGGGAGCATTCTTTATTTGCTTAATCTTAGAGGGTTCAGTGAATCAGCATGAAGGAAAAACCAAGTTTCTTTTTCCTACTAGGTACTTATAAAAGCTACGTAAAAATTAAAGCGACAAGAAAGAGCGATTGAAAACTCCATCATAAATCATTTCTGCCGAGAAAGACGGAATCCAAGAATTTATCGACGCATCCGTGCACAGAGCCATGGAAGCGCAGCAATGCAGCGATACTCTGCACGCGCACGCAATTGCACACGCGAAGAACTGCGAAATCGTGATCACCCTGACGCGGCTCGCATTGTTCCGCGACTCCTTTTCGCGAAGGCGATGATGATGACGGCGTACTGCCCCCGGCGTTCGAAGGAAAATGGAAGGAAATGTCATTGGCCGAGTGGTGCGTGCGCTCACACGCTTCGTAATTCCTCGCGGTTGATCCTAGCTGGCAACCACGAGTGAAAACGATAGTTTCTAAGCCCAAATCGATTTTCCCTTATTACTCGACGAGTCTTCCGCTTTCCCTCCTTTTTTCATGAAAATTGAAAGCTCATAATGGAAACTCGTGTAAAGATGACTTAACAAGTTTCCTTATTCCGCTATAAATGTTATTCCCGGAATTAAGCCGCATCAGTGCTTAGGTTAATCCGGAAAACTATCGTAACTCGCAATCACTGCTCATATTGCACGGCGTCCAAAGCAAGAATTGCGGGATGCAGTTGCGGGCTATGCAAAAATACCTGGCCAGTGTTACCTCGGAGTTTCCCTAATCCGGGAAATTGCTCCTCCCAGCGCGGCGATTCTGCGATCTGCACGAAGCGAAATGAGTTTCCGCTGGAAGAACGGGAGAAAAATCCGAAGGAGTAGAAAAGAGAGGCAGAACGACAGAGACCACTCGGTGCACCGCGTTTATTCGCGAATTTAAGCAGAGTTACCGAAGAGAAATGTTTGGATCTTCGCTTGGATTCGCTAGTGGCAATTCTCATCGAGTAATTAATTCGCGTCAGCTACGATAACGCCGCGTGTTAATCAGTCCAGAATTCCACTTGCACTTTTTAACAGCTGTGACTCCGGAGAGCAGGAAAAATTCGGCGAAGTCCAGAGAACTTGTTTGGTCAGAAAGTACCATTAGGATATCAGAGAGCGAGGAAGTTGCGATAATCTAATCGGAGGCGTCCCACTCGTTTTCTAGCGATATACTTGGCCAGAAATTATCGCTCGCATGCCGAGCGGTTCCCTCGTGGGACGGCGACAATTTTCTTCGCGAGGTGGCGAAAGTTCGCACGTTCCATCGCTCGTTAATGTCAGAACGCCGGCTGTCGAGCGTGATGTAACGCGTTGTAACGCGCTCGGCATCGCGTTAAAAGCTTTTCGGGGGCGACAATCAGCCACGGTCGAGAATGATAGACGAGCGGAATCGTGTTTAACGATGCCCCGTCATCGGTGACGCAATCGCACGGAACGATCCACCGCCGATAGAGGGTGGCTTTTACGAGCCTCTTTTCCAACGCCACTCGCGAAAACGTTTGCAATTTTTAATGAGATCGGAAGTCATTTCCCGACTCACTCTGTGGAGTCATTGTCTTAATCTGGATTAAGCGATCTCCCGCCCATTGGCGCGCAATTACACCCGTGTTTTAATGATTTTCCAGCGGGATCGGGCGACGCTTCAGCTTTTAATTGTGCTGGGAACAATTTCTGGGTGAAATTGGAGCGCGGCGATTGAAACTTGTTGAATTTCCATTGGTTCTCGGCAATTTCGAGATGCGGGGTTCAAGATTCTAAAGTACCATTGAAAATTCAATTCTTGGGAAATAAATCGTCGCCGATATTTTGCCATTTATATAATGGTCCCTCATATCGCAGCCTCCAAAGTATAATACTTAAATTTAAACTTACACCACCCCTAGAGATTCTACAGAAAATTTTGCTGGAATATCACGCGCCTCGATTTTACAACGTCCCGCGACTAAATCTCAGGAAAAATCCGATATCGTTGCGGTGTGGAGCTGCGCGAAAATAGACTCCCGAACGAAGGGGCGCTATGAAAGGGGGTCCCGATTGTTTCCGTCGACGTCGGGTTCCGGTGCATTTTCGAAGACAAATACACGGTGAACGCGGGCGGAGTAAATTCAATTTGGCCACCGCGATGCGCGGGCATGGAAGAGCAAACAAAGCGAACGAGCACGTAAGGAAGCGGTGTTTTACACGCGCGGGGCTTTTCGTGTCCAAACAATTAGCAGCGGCAGGGGGTGCGGGCGGGGGTAACCCACTTACCCGTCTGCTAAAGAGCGAAACACGCCACTCCGCGGATACGACGCTCGTATTAATGGCCCGCCGCTAATGTGCGAATATTCCATTGCGCGGCTTAAGGTATTTACTAACCTCTCGCCAGTCGGATTTTCATATTGCCCGGGGGTGGCGAAACATCTGTCCAATCTCCTTCGCCGCGGATCATCCACGGGAGAGGACAAAAGTTGCCCGTGCAGCGGGATCCTTAACGCGAAGCGAGAAAGCGGACAAATTCAATATCATTCGAGGAAGGAACATCCTCTGCTCGAGTAGAAGCTGCGATCTTTTGTATCTGCTCGGCTCCTGACACCGCCGAACGGGAACGAAGGTTTCTGAACGTGCTCCGCGACGAATGACATTTCCACTCTGCCCTCCAATTGGGACAACGATGAAACGCGAGACGTGGAAATAGGAACTCAGCCCCGCGATTCAGAGAAAATGGAGTTGAAACGAAGGGCAACGGAACGGAGGACGTTGCCGTGGATACAGTTGCCGGGATGGAAACTGGGTGAAGTCAAGTTCCGCGCTTGAAAGTTCTGTGGGTAAATCCGATGTTCCAGGAGGGCAGTGAATTCTTCGCGATGGAAGCTTGAAGGCAGTGGTGGATTTAAAACGGGATTGCGCTTTGTTGGGCCGAAAAATAGGTAATTCTTTGTGATTTTTTTTTTTAGAAAAACGGCACCACGAAATAATTTGAGGTTTAGGAGGCTGTTTTATTTTATCTTGAGATATAGTATTCTGAATTTTTGTATAGCAATGGAAAAAAAGATGCAGATACAGAGTGTTGACAGAGAGCGTTGAACAAAAATCGGATTGTCCTGACATTGATGGAAAGTACTGTTAGGGTTATTTGAAAAACAAAAAGGAAATGAGATTCTGAATCTACATATAAGAATGTGGCTATCTGTGGTAGTAGATTTATTGCCGTATCTGTTACGGATTCTTTTTACACGATTTTATTCAGCTTTAATCCTTTATTTGTTTGTTTGTGTGTTTGTTTGTATGGTTCAAAAATGGCAACTCAAATTTAATCCACTTCCAACTATCCAATTGTCTTGAAACTTTGCAGGCGTGTTTAGTTTGGATGATTTTTTTATTTAACGAAGTTTTCCCGATTTTGGGGCAAAACCTTTTTCAGACCTAAAGCAGGGCTCTTCATCTTCTTCAAAAGGCTACCATTTTAACATTTTTTTATATTTCTAAATGCATCAACTATCACAGATAGCCACATTCATATAGATTAAAAATCTCTTTTCCTTTTGGGTGTTTCAGATAACCCTTACAGTACTTTCCGTCAACGCCAGGATTATCCGATTACTTTTCAACGCTCTCTCTCTCTCTCTCTCTCTCTCTCTCTCTCTCTCTCTCTCTCTCTCTCTCTCTCTCTCCCTCTCTCTCTGCATCTGCCATATCTTTTTTCGCTGTCACACAAAAATTCAGAAAATAGTTAAAGATACAATAAAACAGCCTGCCAAACCTCAAATTAATTTGTCGACTCGTTTTTGTACAAAAAATTTGCAAATAATTCTGAGGGGTTAATTTTTTGGAAAAATGAAGAGGTAGTTTACTAGAAACGAGCTAAGTGTAGTAGTGGAGAAAAAAGTAGGTATAGTGTTTGAATAAAATCATAATATTTTTATTTGAAGTTGGGGCCCGGTGGACCATCTTAGGCAGTTGCCCAAGCGGCAACTGTTCATTGTCCGCCCGTTAATTCAGCCACAACTTGAAGGTACATAACTCCTCACAGGTTGAAGCTACCAAATTATTCAAAAACGGAACTACCAAACTACAAGCACCCCCTAGTCATCACGTCGGATCAGCAATTAAGAGAGGCATCTTCCACGAAACGTATTCATGAAACATCGTGATCCACAAAAACGATCTTCACCCCCCGTGCAAAACGGTGTCGTCGGAAAAGCCTGAGCTTACAAAGAGAGCCCTTTGCCATGGACGCTTGAACAGGCGCCGCAAAGCGCATCAGCAGCCCCCGGAAATTCCTTGCAGAAGCGCGAGCGACGCGGTGTAAGTCGCGGCACTCCATATTTATACCATTACGGTCACGCACACCGTCGCGTAGACACCCCTCTCGCGCAGACGGGGTAGCGTTTCGCGCTCTTAATCCGCGCGCTGTCGAACGGTGACGACCACGGGGGTGGCGTTGACGAAACAGAAGGGGCTGGTGGTACGCACCGTGTTCCCTACTAATTGCTAAATGCTAATGTACGCATACGCTTTGGCGACGACTACTTTCGCGACAGCCGTAGGACATTATTCGCGTGCGAGCACCCCGATATCCGGTATCATCGCCGACGGGCCTCTCCGTCATCCGCTTTCGCCCCGTGCCTCGCGCCCGGGGACCTCCCGATCGGTATTTGCATATCACCCCCCGGGCCACGCCGGGATTAATCATTCCGGCTCGCTACTTGCTGATTTATGAAAATGGAGGAACGCGAGACGATGAGATTCAACGGCCGCCGCGACTCCCGCCGACGATAACGCAGGGATGTTTATCGCGGATCGGGGTTGCAGTGGGGGTGGTGAAGGGATTCCACCCTTTGTGGAGCAGCGACGGTACCTACTGTTTGAAAATTTTGCATTTTTGCACTTACAACGGCGCAGAGGCTTCGGGTACGCGGGCGTGATTTGGGGAATGAATTCAGTGTGTAAAAGTAGTGAATGTGGTACAGTTTTTCTAGGCTGTAATTAGTTGTTCTAATTTCGGCGAAGTCTTTGCGGGAAGTTTTTCAGTGAATGTTGCATTTACGACAGGTAACTTTAAATTCTGTGAATGGATCGTATTAAGTAGAGTGCTTCCAAGAAAACCGCCACCTCTTTGGGTGCGTGCTGTAAGACTTCGATCCGTTGAATCTTGTTAACGAAACGGCAAAGCGTTTCCTAAGCGGGTGAAGGCCTTGCACAAGCGAGCCACCAACGATACCCTTGTATCCACTTTACCTAATCGATACACGTCTCTTTCCGAATAAGACGAAGAAATTTGGAGGGTTTGTTTCAGGAACAGTTAACATAATTTACGTATTGCGCTGCTCCTGTTCCCCTTCGTCACTAAAATTACAATACTCATTACGTACTTGAACAGCTTTTAATACCCACCAAAATGAAAACGGTAAACCAACAGTAGCTCTCTCAGCGACACATGCAAATACCTCTGCGCAAACAGACCTCCGAGGTCCCCACAAAAAAGGCATAACGAAAAGTGGCCCTCGACTTTCGCCCACGAAAAGACGCGCGGCATTCACGTGAATTTTTATAAGTGAAACAAGCTATTAGCCCGGCACGTGAGATAATCTCCGGGTCACGTTGAATTTCCCCATGTCTCCCCCTGTTGGCTAACAGCTGCGCCCCAGGATCAGCCGCCCCGAAAAGGATTAAAGCGACTTGGTCCCGAGGAGCTTTTTGTCGCCTCGGTGTTTCCTGCGGGCGACGACGGTGAACGGGAGTCACGGTAGATAGCCCCGACGATGACCCGCGTGCCGCTGACCCCGCGTGCCAGAACTACGACTTATTATCGCGGCCAATTACCGGATTGCGAGTTAATTAACGAGCAGCACGAACGCGGCCAGCGAGCAGGCACGCATGCTTCTTTTCGAAAATCGCCGCGATTCCTACAGGTGTTCGTGGCTCCGGTGCAACACTACCCCCCTTCTGCCGTGTTGCGATTTTATTAACACCTCTCCCGCTCGTCATGCTACTGCGTTTTTGCATATAATCTGCGAAATGGCTTCGCACCTTCGTATACGCGTGAGGCAACAGCAAGGGGGATAACACAGAGATAAATAAGACAAATTAGCGGGGACTTGTACAGGGCGGTTCATAGGCGGCGTCGAAACATTTAGAATTGTGTTTGGTCGTATGGAAGTTAGAAAAGTTGAGGTATTTCAGGCTGGGCAGCTATTTCTGTTCTAATTACAGAGTGGTTTAGGTGGAAGGAATTTGAGTGTCAATGGGTGAAGTTATCGCGTTACTAGATGCCAAGATACCTATTAGAGTTGGTTGTATCAGGAATTCAATCTTGTAGCTTCCTATGCAGCACTTGAGATTATAAGATAGCCTACATTCTGACAAGGAAGCGTTCTCAACTCGAAAATTCTGACTTTAATGATGCTTCTGCTGAATATAGAGCATATTGGAGTGTGCAAGGAGGAAAGTCACTCTGAAGAGGTGAAATTTCCCTTTTCGCGGTTTCTTTTTTTTTTTAATATGACTTTGTACCGTTGCGGGATAGAACAAAACTTTAAATATAATACTGTCCTCTTTAATTAAAATGTCTTATCTAGCATTTTGAAAAAACCGAGAAAACTGAAGTTTTATCATTTACTTTGTACCATCGTTATTTTCCTTCATTCAATTTAAAACATGTTATCATTATTTCGTAATAGTTTAATATAATTTTTTGTAATACGTGTACTGGTAGGGAATGTATTATTAATGTACCAATTAATTAATCGTTTTAGATAAGATATTTTAACCATTCTGAAAGAAGTTAGGTTAAATACATTAGTCTGTCTATAAATCTTTACGAAGCGCCTATAGTTTTCTAACTTTACTTATAAAAGGTAAAAGACCTGTGAAACTTCAAATATTTCAACATATTTAAAAAAAAATGAAAAAATGCTAAATAGGCCAGTATAACTATAAGGAGGGCAGAATTGGGCTATTCGATTTTTTTTATGTCTATCGCAATACGAAAAGTTGTATTGAAAAAATGAAAACTCGCGATAACATTAAGGGATAATCTCACCCCTTAGAAAAAAATGCTCCTTGCATACACAGTCACGCAAAGTTTCCTTAAAATTTGAATTTTCGTGTTAACACCTTTTAAGCAGGAAATCTGGTGCAATCGGTAAAAATAAAGAATTCTTGGTGGAATTTTTTATGAAGAAACTGTACGTGCAATCTTTTTAAAACATTCAGGATATATTATTATGTATTTCAGAAAATAAACACACATTTTTTGATATAAAAATAACGCGGTAATTCTAAATGGGGCCAGTGTTTCCGAGGGGCCAAATTATTCAACTGCATACAGTCTATGGATGGATCTTAATTCGGAATAAGATTATTAAAATAAGTTTTATTGCTCAAATAACGTGATAATTTTTAATGATAAACGGATCAATTTTTTCAAACACTTCCCATTATCTTATTAATATTTACCTACCATTAACTGGTCTGATGCTGTATCTACTGTTAAATGGGCGTCAACCTTTATTCAAATTTAAGTTATCAGCATTATAGAAAACTGTTTTTATATAGCCTGAAGATTTTACAAAGATTGCATACCTATATAATTTCGTTACAAAAAATTCCCCAAAAGAACCTTGACTTCTGCCAATTACACCAGTTTCCCCCTTCAGTCACACAAAATGGAAACATATAATCTTCCCGCAACACCATTCTGGAAACGCCCTGTACTCAACAAGAAGATACCCACAGCGAAGCGCGAGGACGTTGGTAGTCGCCGGCCACGACCGAGCATCTCGTTTGAGACGATAAATCGCGATGCTCATTGATAAGTTACGCGTGTCACGATAACATCCTTCAAGGCGCGCGTTGCGTTTCCCATAATTCGCCTCCCCCCTCCGGCTAGCCTCGCATTCGTACGGCCGTCGTAATTACACGGAACGTGAAGGCCGAGGCGAGCGCGTAAAGACAAGATCCCGGCGCGATAACTCGGGAATCGGTGAATTAACATCGACCCAGGAGCGATCCGAGAGCGCGTTACCAACGAGCAAACACGCGCTGCCAGGGCGATTATAAATAGAGCGCCGTTCCAGCAGTTCGATCGGACGCTGAGAATTCGTATCTGGATCGTGTCGCGGATCTACGCGCTCAAACAAACCCGGCCGGGCCCCCGAAAGCCGTCGCGCGGTGCCGTAACAAGGATGCAGAAGCTTCCCTGGCTGGGACCTCAGCAGGGGAAGCCGTGCTACGCCATTAACGCCAATTGTGGTTTCATTAATTTTCATCCGCACTTTGGTCCGCCAGCGTTGCCCACCGAAGGTGACGGCCTGGAATCCTGAATTGGGCAGCCGTTCCGGGCCCACGTGGATCATCTACGATTCCAAACCGAGCGATTTAAACGCCGGAACACTGTGCCGCAGAGTTCGAACACTTTAAAGTTTCCGCAGCGGGGACGTTTATAATATAGCATTCCACAGCAGCGCGTTTTGCAGCGCGGCTACCTCTAATGTCTTCGGCATCCAGCAGCCTTGAAGCTTCATCCATCTACCCAGGGCAACCCACGAAACCATCAATCATACGAGCTCATTTCAACCGCGTGCAATTAAGCTTACTCGACGCTCTCGTACTGGCTTCCTGTATGAACGGTTTTGAACGATTGCTGAGATCGTTGTGCTTACTTGTTCGTGGAGGGAATCGGTAAATATGGATTTCAGTGATAGGTGACGGACATAGGGGTTGTGGAACGGTGTCGGAGGTCTATCGCGAGTAGCTGGCTCGTACTTCGTTATATCTAGGCGTTGGCTGTGCCCAACGTGGATTCAAAGACGACGTAATTGCATCTCGTGCGCAATATACGCTACTTACGTATCTCTTAATTAATTCGTGCCTCGCCCCGCCCGGTAATTATTTCCATATCGCCAGACACGTACCCCCATGACCCTCCTCCGGGGTCTCTGCGGCGGCGACGTCGTCGAGGCGACGTCGACGCCGAGGACGACGTCGGAAGCGACGGGAGGGAACCGTCGACGGTCGTTTCAATCATTAGCTTTGAAAATTTGCCAACGATTCCGTGATACGAAGATTGCAATCTCCTTGAATGTCGTTAGAGACTGTTTCTTTCTTAAACGCAGTAGAACTATTAAACGGAACTGGGTCGAAGGACATTCGAGCCGAGTGGAGATTTATGTTGCGCGTTCGATGTGATTCGATGTGTCTTGAGGCCATCACTAGGGAGAGAATCACGGACACGCAGCGGCGTCGAGAATATCGAGCATTTCCAACCTCAGCCGCCGTATCGCTGCGCTTCCCTCCTCTTTTTATTCGTAATTAATTACGCGGCAACGAGATACACCGACGGCAAGCGACTAAAAAATGCTTATCACCGCGAGACAATTAAACTTCGCGAGGACGAGCGGTATTTATGGTGTACCGTATCGACCATGGGTCCCGCTAATCGGCCAAGTATTATTAGCTCCGCTGATTTCGTTTAACAGCGATCAAGTCCGCTTTTAAAGTGCGCGGGACGCGATCGCTTTCAATTATGCAGTTAAAGGATGCACTTTTATCGTGGCCAGTTGAATCGATATAGCAGGCTAACTATTCACTTCAGCGGCTGCTTTTATATTTGTTTAGTATGAGCAACATATAATGTTAGAAGATGCTTCTTATTTAATTACCTCCGGTCGCTACTATTCTAGTAGGAATACTCAGAATTTTTCCTAACACGTGACCACATTGATAGTGCTTTCATCCAGGGTCCAATCCATGATTTTCTCCGCCCTCTATATTTAATCATGAATAATTATTTTAAAATATAATTCTTTGCAGTGAGTAAATTTTTTTGTATATATTTGTTGAATAACAAAAACCCTATATAATAGTAATTATATGAGCAATTTAAAAAAACATTTTTAAGTTTGATACTTTCTTTACCGCTTTTTCAAAAAGTTTTACTTTTCTCTCTGGTTTTTATTGATTTTAATTTTCTCCTTGTACACATTTTGCCGCTCTGTGCAATTGCCTTGTTTTCACCCCTTAGATTGGGCCCTGCTTTCATCATTCTCCATAATTTAACTCAGAATTAAACATAGGGCAATATTATTTGCTACATAGAATTAAGCAGTCTTTCTACTTTGATCGGTCGAAAATGAAGCTATGTGACGATGAATACCTGAAGCTATATTTAAAGATTTTTTCTCAATAAATACAACATACATATATTATGAAATAAATCTTTTTGGAATTTACTACGCTACTTTCATATCAGACAAAACAATTTAAAATGATTTTTTTTAATATGTTTAATTCAGGCTTACCTGAAACAAAAAAATCGATAAGATTCTTAATCTGTATGAGTGTCGCTATCGCCCGTAATTCAATTAACAATTTTTGTTGAGAAATAACAAAATGGCGCCGATTTGAAAGAAAATGTTCCGCAAATAAAGGATCTTCCAAAAAAAATCTCGGCTATTTTATATACTAATACACTAATACAGATTAAGAATCTTTTCAAATTTTTTGTTTCAGATAAGTCTGAGCCGAGAAATCACCTGCACCACAAACATAGGGGAGAATTTGGCAATCGCAGTCAGCGAGCAATGATGATCAGTATCGTTATTATAAAACGGCATGTCCGAAATATGCAATTTCTTTTCTTTACGTTCCACGACATCATTCGCTATATTGTCGAAAGACCTCGCATCAATTGTTGCTAAGCAACCAAGGAAAACATGCCTTCTTGTGTTTTGAACATTAATAATTTTCGTATCCTACGAATAGCTTGATGGTTTAAGTTTACAAAATAATCATTTTCAAGAAATATTGCACCTTATATCTTGGTTTGATTACACTTATTACTTAAGTGACCGCCATTACCCATTCTCCCCAACCTCTTTTTTGTAAGTGTTACATTGAAATATACATATAACACACAGCTATAAAAAACACACGAAATAAATTAAAAGAAATCTTTATTTTTTTTTGTGTAATATAAGAGTAGCTTAATACATTGCAAAAAGATTTATTTCATTATATGTTGTATTTATTCAGAAAAAATCTTTAAAAATAGTTTCTTTTTTTGGCCGATCAAAGTTGAATGACCCCGAATATCAACCGCGAATAAAACTGTCTCAAAATTTTCCCCGAGGCGTAGGGTAACCGCATCAATAAATGAACACTTAATGCTAATGAATGAACACTATTAAGAGACGCGGTAGTGTTTCGCGCCAAGTATATATAGGTATATGCGCAGCGCAAGACACAGAGTGTATCTATTACGCCACGACCCGCTATCAAAAACCCCGAGATTACCGAATCTCAATAACGGCTGATCCGATTAGCTTTTTAATGGTCTTAATGGATAGCTTGGGTTTGATTTACATAAGAAAAGTGTCTTCGTTTTGTTCCTACGTACCGTATGAGCTGAAATGTTTCGATGTAAAGTTGCAATTTGCCGAATATCATGTTCTTAAGAATTAAGAATCGTCATCGTCAAGTGTAGGCAAGAGGGGAACATGAAAGGGAGAGGAAATGTCTCCAATGTGCACGTCGTTCATTGGATGAAGGTTTCAGCACTTTCGCACTTTTGCGAAATCAAAAAAAAAGGTTAATTGTCTTGGTTCATAAATAAAATAAAACAAGACAAGACACCACTGAGACAAGAAAGAAAAAGATTTTAATGCAATTTATACGTATTTATTCAGTTTAGCAACACCAATTCGGAGAGCAGCGCCAAGTATTTTGAATAAAATATTTATTCGTATTACATATTTATCTGTATAAAAATATTTCTGATTAATATTATTTAATACATTTTTTTCTTTGTATAAATAGCCATTGTGATAATTGGCGCGATTTGTGTATATCATTAGTTTTGTAAAGCTATTAATTTACGACAATGTTTTTAAATGGGAATCTTTTTGATGGGATATTATCTATCCCGTTGCCACGGTCAAGATTGGTTGAGACATAGTTGCAAAAGACAGAAAGATTCGATACGGTAGTTTGCATTGCCATAAAACCGTGCTGCTCACTGCAGACCACATTCGTAATAAATGGCTTGATACTGTCAACAATTAACCTCTCAAATAATTAAGGTATAATGCCTAAAATACATATCGGCCTATAATTCCTCACGTTAGCCGAGTCGCCAGATTTAAAGACTGGTGTAACTAAGGTAGTCTTCCAAGCAAATGGAAAAATCCCACTAGTCAAAGAGGAACTGAAAATAATCCATAATGTCCGTGAAAGAGTGAAACAACATGATTTGAGAAGAATTGGCGGGATTCCATCAATACCTGAAACTTTGGATACTCGTAAACTATTGATTTTGTTAAAAATATCACCAATATTGATGTTGATATTTGAAAATTGAGTTTGAGTTAAAAAGGATGCAAATAGATTCGCGATCGATAAGGTATCAGTTGCACTAGGGTTATCTAAGTGCATAACATTTGGTAATTTGTGGGATTTACGCTGGTTGTTTATGAAACTCCAGAAACGTTTAATATCATTACTATTCAGCATAAAACTTTCTGTATTCCTTATACATTGAATATAGCACTTCCTCGATAGTAACTTGCACTCGGCGCGGAGCTTAGAAAAAACAAGAACATACATAAAGAATACTGCGTTTATAAACATAATGTGCTTGCTTTTTCCGGCAAATTATATTAATCTCTTACTTCTACCTACTTTCGGTGGAGTTTTCATTAGCTCTCGTGTTAATTACAAACGCCTCATTATGCTCACACAAATGTATACAGAATGAGTATTCATTTTATGTACAGATGGTAACACGGGATTAGTATCGCAACATTCTCGAATGTATCGCGAAGCTTGTAAAAAGTTTTCCAGTAAGAAACTGTATATCACGTAAGTAATTAAAGGGTTGGATGCAATAAGGGGATTAGCTCTCGAAACTGTGAAAAAGAATTGTCCAATCGCTAAGAAAAATTGGAAAATTAAATGTTGTTAAACTGTATTATAAAAAATATAGTCTTGTAAAGCTCGTCATGGCACACATTTTTTCTATTTACAGTTTTTTTTATCGAATCGTTAGTATTCGAGATAAAAATTATAAACTAAAAAAATTTCTTCGACCAAATCATTAATTCTTACACCCAATGATATTGGGTGTTAATACTATAATAAAAATGTTAATAAATATTTCGAAAATAATATCGCAATATTCTTTTGTAATATATAATCATATAATAATAAGAAAGTCATGTCTTTGCAGTGTAATGCGAGTGGTAAGTAGCGCAGTACGTAGCTGCTGACTGTTGGTGTTCTACAATTATTTATTAATCAGTGTGAAAATTGGTGAAAAACTTCCTTGTATATTAAGGAAAAACTTTGTCGCTGCAAATTATCTGTACGTCAAAATTGCCTCGATACTTTTTAACGGCGAACGTTGAGAAACATGGGTTATGTCCAATGTTACTTTTTAATTAAATATTACTACATATTTTAACATAAGGGTTTTGTGCATACATTTTACGGCTTGGCTAGAGTTTTCTGAGTTTTATGTTTCAAGTTTCATAACGATCCGTTAATATTTACTCAAGTTATCGCAATTTATGTTTAAAGAAATAATGATTTTGGTCGGAGAAATATTTTTAGTTTATAATTTTTATCTCGAATACTAACGATTCGATAAAAAAACTGTAAATAGAAAAAATATGTGCCGTGACGAGCTTTACAAGGCTATATTTTTTAAAATACAGTTTAACAACATTTAATTTTTCAATTTTTATTGCCTCCAACCCTTCAATTTATGAATATATACTTACTAAGACGTTTTACAAACTTAATTAAAGTACACTGCTGTATGCAGATGCTAGATATTTTATAAACGAAGGAAATATATTACATGTAATATTTCTATTCTACCTGTAGCTCTGTTCAGACGGCTAGGCCACGAGCCGTAATGTTTACGTTACGCGGCGTGCGATAACAGACGTGTATGCCTCGCGAGGCCTGCCTGGTCGCCCCCCACCAAAGCCCATATTCGCCGAGGTACAGCGACGAAACGCGGGGGTCATTCGTTCCGTGGACATCGTTGAGTTAAGACGTTTCGATAGCTGCGTACGTAAATGGTACGCGTACATTATCTATCGTCACATAATTACTTCTATTCATTATTAGTCTTCTTCTTTACTCTTGCTGCTACTATGCATACACTTTCGTCCCGAAATTGATTAAATATTGTGAGAAAACCATTAGATATTCGTCACGTATTCCCTTCGTTGTCTTTGTGCCGATATTTCTGCACATTTAGTGCACACATATCGTGTCTCGGTACTCAAATACATCACTTTTCGGGCATATTTCAAGTTTATTTCTTGTTTAATTGCCTTACGAATGTTTTAATGCTTTTGTTTCAAACAGACGTTGAGGCGGAAATCGAAAGCAAAGGGCAGGCGACGCCATGACACTTGACGGTTAATTTGAACGATGCTTGGATGGCGTCTGGTTATTCCTTGGAAAAAGGAAATGACAATACGTGTGGTATACATATTTTTCTCACTATTTTATTGAATCATTGTTGGTTGTGATTGAATTATGATGAATTGAATAATTTTAATCAGATTTGTTTAAAAGTTTTAAAATGGCGTCTGTAGATGTTTACGAAATATTGGAATGATCGAATTCTATTGCATTTCGGTTGCGTTTACGTAGAATTCAATGATATTTCAATGATTTTTAAGAATCTATCTCTATGAAGCTGTTATAATTGCATTTACTTTCGGTTTTGGATGCAAGTTTTATTCTTTATGTTCAGAAACTACAGTTGATCGAGGACATGCTATTTAAGCATGAATAATCAACGAATGTTGATTCTTGCCATGAATTTTGGATATTTATAAAGATCGTGATATATTTTAAAGTATTATTCGAATAGCACGAACTTGCTTACAACTTTAATGACGAAAGCCACTACTATGATTCATTTAAATGTAATAATTATATGTGCAGTAGTATATTCTGAATAATATCGTGTTACTGAAATGCAAAGCTGCTCCTATCGAGCGAGCATTCTGTATTTCCGCATCACACATTGTATTCTAAATAACAAGGAGCGAAAGTCCCTTGGCTGGTTTCACGACAAACAATATTTCCTCGTGACAAACACTCGATGAAACCACATCCACCCCATCCTCCTATCCTACTTATTTTTCAGAGATTATGACCGCGTGCAATGCGGCCAAATAGAGTCAGTGTTTATGACGTACGAAGTTTTTCGTTTTGAAGAGCACAGTTGCTCATAGTGGAGTTTCGTTAACAATTCGGGGATACGCGAGGGTAGAGCCAGTGTTTTCTACGCAATTTATATTCTTTCACGAGCGTCGCGGCTCTGACCTTCGAATCGCGAGAATAGATTCACTGCTTTGTTCGCCGATTATGATCTTTGGGGCGCGTTTGTAGTCTACTATTTCTTTATTTTTTTTTTACTTTTGAAAGAGAAACTCGGAAATTAGAGTCAGTGCGTCAGCTGAAGAGGAGATTTGTACGCAGAATATTAATGAAATGACGTAAGTATCTATGTATTTGATTTAAATCTTTTAAAGTAGAGTTCATTCTTCAAAATTTTAGAAAGAAAACAATTTTAAACAAATTAATTTTTAGAATAGAATCACCAAGAAATTCAAAACTAACGAAACTTTTTATCATTTAGACATTATAAGAAAAAACTTTTGTTAATTTTAATTTTTAACGTTTCATTTTCTTTAATTTTTTTCTTAAAATGTCTAAATGATAAAAAGTTTCGTTAGTTTTGAATTGCTTCGTGGTTCTGTATTAGAGTTGAAAGAATCGTAACTTTGGAAAGAAATTATAATCGTGTTCTGTTCCTTCGTTACAGTTTGGGCGCAGCTGAGCAGCTTGATGACTTTTCCTGAGCAGTAGTAGGGGTGTTGGCGTCTTCGTCACCGGGGCACAGCGAAATGTGAGTGCGCATGCATTATGGTTCCTCTGGTCACTCAATCATGTCGTAGGACGTTTGGTCCGAATCGACACGAGTGACCGGTTGTATATTTGACGAGCATAATGACCGCGGGTATGATAACCATGCCCGTGAATTGTAACATTTTTGTCTGTGTATGTATTTATTAGACGAGGCTAGGGCCTTCTTGTACGCCGCGCCTTTTCAATAGAATCACATTATAATCATAATTTCCAAGATAAACGGTTCCTAACGCGAATATTTATCATTGATCATACATTGATGTAGATATTTATTAAATAACGCACATAAAGGTGCATAGCTGCTCGGAAGGTATTGGTACGAATATCAATACGACTGAATGCTAATTTTTATGTAGCGAAGAAGTCTGATACTCTCAGACTCCACAGCTACGATCATTTTTATTTAATATGTAGTGGAACGATTATAATGACTTGAATTTCTTTTATTTTTCTGATACTACGTGTTCAAAAGTAACTTGATTTCTATATGATGATAATATACATAAAAATGTAATTCCTTTCTTAAAAAGGTCACTCGTTTGCGGACACAATAGAATAATTAATTTCCATGTGCAAGAAGACAATTGAGGGTGGGGAAATTTCAGATTCAAAGTAATTAGCATGAGATCATACTTTCTTGTTTTATGAAATTTACTTTGACGATGGAATAGCCCGTTTTAAATTCTTAAAGTAAATTCTTCATGATTTTGATTGATTTTCTTAAACAATTAAATTTTAGAGTCTTTCTTCTCGCTAATTGAATGTCGAGTAGAGTCCTTTTTCTTTATCTAAAGTAGAGTCCTTTTTTATTTATCAAACTTTAAACTATTCACAAGTTGAAAGTCGAGCCACTTTGCTTAATAATGTAAAATGAAAGAATATTAACCTGCTAGACACTATACAAACTAATGATATTTTCTAGTTGAGGATTTTTAGGATATCTTTCCGTACTCATTGTCTTTTAACTCATCCACGTGCCCAGATGCTACTTGGGTGGGTGAAGGCAATGGGGCACGATGACTTTCTTAACTAAATAATTACATGTCGGCGGCTAGCAAAGCGTTAGTGTATCGTGCACGCCGCATTTTCCACCTATGTGTGTTTGTGTGGTTAGGCGGTGGAATTTGCGTCGGTGAAAGATTTTCATCAAAGACCATGTTAACGAAACTATAACGTTGCAATAACGATACCAATGTATCATATTCCTTGTTGCACACGATGATCATTCTAGTAAATAATCTGGGAATATGATATTTAATCAATCTTGTACAATCAAACCAGATAGTAATAACGATTCATGTATGTACATAATATGTACAATGCACATTATCAAGTAATCCATTGTTTGAAATTGAAAATAGTTAATTGTTTTGTAAATCATACTTATACGCAATGGTCACTGCCTTTGCTGGCCGATTTCAGTGAAAACTGGTACGTACTTATTAGAGTGTGATTGTGTGTGAGAGACTGTTTTGCCATTTTTTAAATATAGCTGTTAGCTGGATAGATAACTTAGCTGTTCGGTAGGATAGGTAACTTAGCTGTTCGGTAGGATGGGTAACCTAGCTGTTCGGGAGGATAGGTAACTTACCTTCTGGTACGAATGTGTGACTTAAGTATAAGTAGGTAGGGCCGGGGCAGGTCATCGTATTCTCTGATCGCATGTTCCCCCCTGCGATGACCTGCTTTCAGGAAATTTGTGAGAAAAGTCGACGGCCAGACTAGCGCGAGTGGGGTATGCCCTCGCTTCTAGCCCCGCTATGTCGACTTTTTGACGCCAGTGGGACATTGCACATTGTCGCTGGTCGCGGTCGGCAGGACGGGCTTGGGCACGCTATTAAGGGGGTGCTCCACTGTGAACCGTCGAAAAATCAAGCTATTTTTAAAGATTTTTTTCTCAGTAAATACAACATATAATGAAATAAATCTTTTTGGTATTTATTAAGCTACTCTTATATTATACCAAAAAAATTATAAAGAATATTTTCAATTTGTGTTACTTGTTTTTTTACAGCGTTAATATGGCACTTAAACAAAAACGGTATGTTCGTGGTGCAGGTGATTTCCCGGCTTAGGCTAATCCAAAACTAAAAATTCGAAGAGATTCTTAATCTGTATAAGTGTCTCTATCGTCCGTTCCTCAATTAACAATTTTTTCCGAAAAATAACCGAGATTTTTCTCGGGGAACATTCGAGAAACACCATTATTTGGAGAACTTTTTCCTTCAAACAGGTGCCATTTTGTTATTTTTCAACAAAAATTGTTAATTGAGCTACGGGCGATAGCGACACTCATACAGATTAAGAATCTTTTCAGATGTTTTGTTTCAGATAAGCCTAAGCCAGAAAATCACCTGCACCACGTTCTTGTTTAGGTGCCATATTCACGCTTTGTAAAAAAACAAGTAAAACAAATTACAATATTTTTTAAAATTTTTTTCGTATAATATAAAAGTAGCTTTATAAAAACCAAAAAGATTTATTTCATTATATGTTGTATTTACTGAGAAAAAAATCCGTTCACTGTGGAGTACCCCCTTAACTTTCAGAAGGGCGGACCGCCCGAAGCAAAGAAGTGGCCAAAGAGCCGAAGATAGCCCGGCCAGTAAAACGGCCACATCATGTGGGCTACCAAGAATGGCCCTGCATCCTCGGGTGCAGGGTCATTCTTCGTAGGTATTATTTTGCCATTATGCTCGTCGGTAGTTGTAGTAGTAATAGTAGTAGTTTGGTTGGTCATAGGCTGACCCATCGATACCCCCCCTCCTGAAATTCAGCACCGCGTTTTCAATTAGGGTTGCGAAGAAGATTACGCGGCCAGTTAGTGTTGCGACTAAATGTTGATCACGGTTTGAATTAGCGTTGCGAATCGAGTATTCCCCGCGTTTGGTAGCAGCATAGCGTTGCGAATAAATATCGAACGTGATTGCTTGTAGTGTTTCGAAAAAGAGTCGCGATTGTTTTTGAGATTGTTCTTGTATTTTGAAGTAAAGTTACTAGAGTTTGATTTATAGCATTAATTTTGATTCATTGTATTCTTTTTATTAGAGTTGCGATGCGACTGATCGCGTTTTTTTAATTACTCGTTCTAGTTTGATTCTTAATATTTTTTTGAGTTAGTGTTGCGATGATGATTGATCGCGTTTGTAATTAGAGTTGCGACCCCTAGCCCCCAATGCCCCAAAACTGTCCTGGGACATGTCCAGAGACATGTTCCTGGGGAAAAAGAGTCCCGAGCAGCTGGACTTGCTGCGCATGGGACTCTACACAGCCTTCAGGAAGGCTGCAACGAATTAAAGCTAGAGTTGCGTATTACGAGACACAGGTGCATTGAATTTTTATTAGTGTTGCGAAAAATGAAACCACCCACGTGGTGGTTCTCTGTAGCTTTTTATACTTGTTAGAGTAGTGTAGCTGCTTGAGAGTATTAAGTACAGTAGAATTTTCAGTAATGAAGCACCATTCGGGAATTTTGAAGTTGTTTGAGAAATTAGTGTTGCGAGTAGTCCAAAGTTCTAAAGACTATGCTCGGGAGGTGATTTTAGTCTGTAATAAGCTAGCGTTGCGAAAGAAAGAAACGGTCCACTCACGGTTTTCTTGCATTAATGAGTGGACAATGATCATGGAGCAGCCCTAAGTGGCTGCACCATCCTCCTTCTACTTCCACCATCTACCCGCTCTTGAATCGAGTGTTTGTCACTGGAAATATTGTTTTGAAAGTATATTCATATTTTGCAAAAAATGCCAAGTAATGAGAAACTACAAGGAAATTATTGAGTTGATGTAACAAAGCACCCAATGTGCTTAATATTATGAATATCAATTGCTAATTTGCGTAATTTTTTTTATTTCATGTATTTCGTCTATGGTTTTGCGTGATTTATTTTATGTCCAGTATTTTATTATGTTTATTTAATTTCCTTCCAGGCTGGTAAAAGTTTTTGATTACCTACTGTATATAATGAATTATATACTGCACCTTAATGAATTATAGCACTTATAATGAATTATAGCACCTAATGTGCTTAATATTATGAATATCAATTGCTAATTTGCGTAATTTGTTCTATTTCATGTATTCCGTTCATGGTTTTGCGTGATTTATTTTATGTCCTGTAGGCTGGTCTCACTATTACTAACATAACGTAGTTATACCTTCGCGGTGAAGAGACTTAATAAAATAATATATTTAAAAATAAAAGTGATAGTGAAAAGTAATAGTGAAACGTGTTAGTGCAAAGTGATAGTGATAGTCAATATTAACGCGTGCTCGTTGTTGCTACTTTCTGTATGAAAGTAACTTCGATTACTGTGCAGTAAAGTGCAATTATTCCAATCTTCAAGATTTACATAAAAGTTTTTGATTACCTACTAAATACATATGACATACCCTATAATAATATATCATTATCAGTATTTTCACTGATAATTTCCCTCAAATATTCCCCCTTTATTCTTTTTTTCATTCCTAATTAGTCCCAAACAAAAAATGTTTTGTATTCTGCTTAGTTTCATCGCGATAGCTTTTTATAGAATAATTTCTTCTCTTGCCCGCTTGTGGAGCGATCGAGGATCGTTCTTCAATCGTACATCGGGGGGATCGATGGAAATGAAAATAAAATTTTGCATAAAAGGAGGGCGGATGGGCCGTGGTTAGGGCGGGTCTCCACTCGCAGCGCCTCCAAGTGGTGTGACCTGGGCAATCTGTATTATTTGAAGTATAATTACTAATCGTATCACAAGTAACATTGTAATTCAATTATTAATTACATGACAAGTAATACGAGCCGATTGGCTGCGATCACCTATCTTCTTTAATTTCTATTCCATCCGCCAAGATTCGATTCTAAATATTTCTTCTACAATTTCATTTTATTTCTCAAATAAAAAAATTGTAAAATGACTTTTGGTATAATAATACGTACAAACCCATAACCATAAATTCATACGACTTGAAATCAGCCACTCGCGATAAAGACAAAAAGCCGCTGCGTTCGGGTCGCTAGTCGCTTCACGATTTCCGTAAATACATAAACACTACAAAATGTGTGAAATCCCCACAAATTACCTTTTTTAAAAAAAGGTACAAAAAGGACGCCAAGTATATAACCCCATCAAAA
Organism: Andrena flavipes; assembly: GCA_963971345.1. NCBI lineage: Eukaryota > Metazoa > Arthropoda > Insecta > Hymenoptera > Andrenidae > Andrena > Andrena flavipes. The sequence continues at coordinate 47,886,094 of OZ020480.1, forward strand.
AGAATCCCATTTAAAAACATTGGCGTAAATTAATACCCAACAAAAAGAATCCCATTTAAAAACCTTGTCGTAAATTAATTTACAAAACTAATGATATACACAAATCGCGCCAATTATCACAATGGCTATTTATACAAAGAAAAAAATGTATTAAATAATATTAAGGAGCTATATTTTTATACAAATAAATATTTTAATACGACTGAATATTTTATTTAAAATACTTGGCGCTGTTCTCCGAATAGGTGTTGCTAAACTGAATAAATATGTATAAATTGTATTTAAATCTTTTTCTTTCTGTCTCAGTGGTGTCTTGTCTTGTTTTTTTTTTTGGTTTCGCAGCGCCAAGTATTTTGAATAAAATATTTATTCGTATTGAAATTTTATTTTTATTTATTTTTAATACATTTTTTTTCTTTGCATAAATAGCCGTTGTGATAATTGGTGCAATTTATGTATATGAATTTTGTAAAACTATTAATTTACGACATTGTTTTTAAATGGGATTCTTTTTGATGGTTATAAAATTACGTTTGCAGCTCGATTGATTCAATGTGCCAATATCCAAAATTGTTTGGATATGAAGCAAGAAATTAAAAGAAATCTCTGATTAATTAGTTGCTTATTTTAATAACTTATATTACTCATTTTAGTAAAAAAATGTCCATCCACTGGTACGCGTTTATTTACCGATACATCCACCCTAGTGCCTTCTATCTTCATTTATTCATGGGATACAGGATAGTCATCAGCGATCAAGTTTTCAAATCTCACATTTACATACTGAGATTATCGTCTTTCAACTAGAAATTGCTACCTTTTGTTAAGGGTCCGATTGGGAGCGATTGAAAAGCCACATCATAGGTCCTCTAGTATCACAATTCATTTAATTCACGTCACATTCCGCCGGCCACACCTTGGGCTGCTCCCGAGGTACGGGAGCCTCTGCACGGTGTGCAATGTAATATTTACATTTCAATTACGCTAATACCGTCCTGGGGGTAGCTACGATCGAATATCCCGATCAGTAAGGTTAATCGTCGGTTGGTCGCTGGAGGGCGTGCCCGAGGAGCCGGAAGCTCGATCGTCCCCCGCGATCGAGAAGAACGTAGACACGCCATTCTCCGAGCGTTCGTGCCAAATTTCATTTGCTTGTCGCTGGATGATCGACGACCGCAGGCACGCGAATGGTTTCCTGAAATACACGACACACGGTTGAAAATGGGACGAAAGTCCGGTGACGCGAGCTCCGCCTCGTCGTTACCTTTCTGTCTTCTTTCGACGATGCACCGGCATCCTGTTACGGGGCAATAAGAGAAAAGGTAATCCTGAAAATCGTTCAACGGAGCGTGCTCTATGTACCAGCTACAATAACGTAAGAATCGGCATGGAGGAACAAAAGAATCGCTATAGTGGGCCTCGTCGTGGCTCGTGTCCAACAAACGGAACATTCTAAACGGTACAGTCGTGTCATATCGTTTAATACAAAGTCGGGATTGGCTAGTATGCGTGAGCGTAGGACAGATTTGGTCGGTTTCCGTATAGATGCTTTGTCTAGTTACGTAACATCGTCTGCAACTTCGCATTTTCTCGTTGAAACGTCATTCCGCTGTTCTTCTTTTATTTTCAAGCGTCACACTCTCTGCAAGCTTCCTCGCAGAATCAGTAAACGCGCGGTGATGAGGTGTCAGGTTCTGCTCACATCGTAGCTCGTTCGATTTTTTTAAATAGTAATCAGCTGTAGCAAGTTGCGCCACATTTTCTATCTCGCTGCGTGATATGTTACTTATCGTTGACCCTGCGTCCTCGGGGTCCAATTTATAAGTCTTCGTGCAGCTACATCGTTCACAAATTTAACAAAAATTCTACCAATTCTCCGGGCCAATTCGTATCGATTAATCTCCACGATGCTATACATTAATAATGCTCAACCAAGGAAGAACACCTCGTATCGCAACGTGGGCAAGAGCACCCTAAATCAGGGCGCGACAACGCAGCTGCGTCGCACATTATGCAACGTCAGCCTCCAATCCACCATCGTCCAAATCTTCAACCGAACAACGATCCTCAATTGCTGACGGATCGGCTGGCGCTCTCGAGCGATCCCCGTCGGACGTTCTCAGCCCTCAGGATCACACCCTGCGCGATACCGTAGTGTTCGAACGGATCCTTGCCGTAACCAAACGTCTCTTCAACCCTGTGGCTAATCTTGGGTCTCGGTGGCGTGGACGTTCTCGCTGGGGTTGTAGTAGGGCTGTTCTTCGGGGTGGTGATCCTGGCGGGCGTTGAGGACGGGCTGTTCTTCGGGCTAGCGTGCAGGTTCGAGGCCGAGCCGGTACCGGGATGATTAACCGCGTCGCCGGTATTCGCGGCGCTCATTCCTTGCAGAGCGTTGAAGCTCTGCAGGACCAGATGGGAGGCGACCGACATCGTCAGCGGATTCGCGAGTGGCCCGGCCGTGGACTTCTCGTTTCGGGCCACGGCCGGAGCGTTACTCGATTGACTCTCCACTCGAGCCACCCCTGGCGGCATTACCACGGATTGATTTTCTACTCGAGACATTGATTGCGCCGCGGATCGATTCTCGGCCCTCGGGGCGGATCTCTCGCCCCGTGGCATCGCCGGCGACTGTCCGTTCGCCTGGGTCGTCGACGCCGACCTCTCCTGCCGGCCCGTAGGCAACGCTGATCTATCCGCCTGCGTGGTCGGCAGCGCTGTGGCCGACTGGCTTCTCCTCGCCGATTCCGCCCGGCTTCCGTTCAGCACCGGCGACGTCGGGGCCGGAAACGGGGCAGTTTGCGAGCGATGCCTCCTCGCCGGTATCTGCGGGCTCCTCGGCGAATTTCTATCCCCCTCGATGTCACCGTGCGTCACCATCGTTCGGTCTTGAGCCACGGTGTTCGCGGAAGCCTCCTCCGGGGCTGGTAGATTTGGGCTGAAGCCACCGCTGGTCGTAGGTAGCGAGCTGTCACGGGAAACGTTCAGACTGCTGGATGGAGAATTATTTACGACGTGACCGTTCAAGCTGCCGATCGATCTGCTCTCCTCCAAGGTGGAGTCTTGCTTCTGGAGTGTCATCGGCGGCACCAGGCTGCCGTTGGTCCCGTTCTTTGAAATCGCCAAGCTGGGGTCGCCGTTGGGGAAGCTGGCAAACCGCGCGATGGTCTCTCTTTCCGCGGCAACTTGCGGCGCGAATGGGATTTTTCGTTCCGTTGGCTTGACGGACTGTCGTCTTCTAGTCGCCGATCCGTGCGTTCTACTCTTGTGCCTTTTGTGCTCGCTTGTCTTGACGACGGGACGCGTCTCGGGGAAGTGTCTGCCCTTCATGGAGGCTGGCTCCTCGTCCTCGTCCTCGTCCTCGAGAATGTGCATGTCCTCGTTCAAGTCGGACTCGTCTTCCTCGTACTCCTCGGCGATAGCGCTGGCTTGAATCCATTCCCTGATGCGGTCCTTCTTCTTCACTCTGTCCACCGTCGTCTCGATCCCGTACGTGGTCAGGGTGTGGAGCAGTTGATTCTTCTCTTCGAGGGAGCTGTGGAAACTGTACATCGAGGGGCAAAGTTCGTCCCTCTCGTCGGCGCCACCTGTGCAAACGTCGAATCAATGGAGCAGACACGAGAGGGGGGCCACGTAGCCTTTAATTTCGATCGATTGTTACCGTTCAAGGCCTTCTCGGCGCCCAGCTTCGCCAGCCACCTGTCCTCCACGTATTTGTTTACCTCCAAAACGCTGACGGGCCGCTTCTCCGCCTTAGGGTCCAACAGTCGCTTGAACATCCTGAGAAACAGCGAGGAGGATCGTTAGGGAGACCGGAAATTAGCTTCAGACCGATGGGACGCTGATAAAATCGATACACTTTGGGGAAGATATCGTTGCAGACGGTGTTTAATTAATGGGGCTATCAAGGAACCGATGGTAGACTCTAGAATAATGATTTTAACTAAAGAAACCTAGATGGTTCTAGTGGCGTCTCAATTATCAGTGGCGAATTTAAGGAATATGTCCAGGTGATAAACGTGTTAGGGCACCCTGCATACATAATAGAATTATAAATGAGACGCGTGTGTGATATGAAAATCTTGGGAACCAAAATAATATAGTGTTTGGATAAAATCATATTTTTTCAGAAGAAGGAACCTTTTTGGTGGCCCTTCTTGGGTAGAGAACCAGGCAGCACCCTAGTAGCATTTATTGTTGGCAATAGTGTTAGAAGTGTCATTAAACTATGGCCCGACATTAGCAAACTGTAATGTATGTACTTACTTATGAATAAGAAAAGAAGAAACTCAATTTGGAATATAATAACAGGTTTTTGGAGTGTAGCTAAGTTTCTGACGTTTGTAAAAGTTCCTCCAGACGCTAATACATGTTGCAGTGACACATTGATACATGCATCTTGTATCTTGCTGTCCCTCCTGGCTGGTGAGCAAAATGCCAGATTCATGAAACCTGTATCATGAAGCATGTATCAACGTTTCATGCAACATGTATCAGTGTCTGGAGGCCTCTTAAGACGGCATTTAAATGGTGGCTTACTTTGATTGGTTCAATATAGTATCATCGTTGCAACTTTTTTGTTAATTAATCAACCACAGTAATTGCAGGTCCAACATTGAATATCCGAATGGGGCCGTCCTTAAATTATGTAAGGTGTAATTTTGGCGAATTCTTATCCCCTCCCTCCTCCACTATAAGAATTTGTAAGATTTAATATTCCAACCCCCTTCTTGCGTAATATTTTTTACGCTTAATTTTTTCAGTTATTAAAATTCTTTTAAAGGTTTATATAATTCATTGAACTCGGTTTCGGGAAATTTAAACTAAAATTACTTTTCCGGAAGATTAATGATAGAATTTATATTTATTGAAAATTAAGTTAATAAATATTACGTAAGACGCTATCTGAAAGTGTAAGAAAACGTAAGAAATTCGCGACCACCTCCTCCAAAGAAGCCTTACGTAATTTATGGATGACCCCTAGGCAAACTGTCATAACTTGTTTGCTGCAGACCCTATTTTGGGAATGTGTAGGCAAAAACACTAACTATATCCCAACTAATTCCAAACTGTTGGATACTGTGCTACGATGCAACTGATCATCGGCCACTCGTTAAATCCGCTACTGCCGAGCATAGGTACTACAGCAGGTCCCTTGATTTCTCGAATTTTTTCAGTTTTCGGAACCAACTGTCTCCATGCATTTAATAATTCCATCCTCATTGGGATAACAAACTATTCAACACGGGGTTAGGTGTAGCGTCCTTCATCGTCCTCATGCTTATTTCGAAAATAAACGGCAGCTGAAAGAGTAACACCTTCGAGGTTTACTATTCACACCCCCTGAGAGTGCAGTCTATAATCGTCTACAAACCCTCTTGATTATTTGAACGCATAGAATCAATCCAGAAACCCTCCCCCTCTTATTAACTTCCTCCTCGTCCCTACAACCCAATGTTTCGTTAATATTTAAGCTTCCACGTGGGGAGGGATCATTCAAAGAGCTCTGTTTTTGAGTAAAGTCAAGAGAGTTCGTCGAAACACGGCGCACCGCTGGCGCCTGCTCGAGGAAGAGACTGACCTCTGCGCCCGCGAGCTGATCAGCTGAAATAATTTCGGTTTCTTGGCTATGTTGAGCGTCGCGTTGTGCCAGTTTTGATATCTGGTGTACCGTGGATCGTCCAACGCCGCCTTCTGCCACGGCAAGCATCCGGTCAGACAGACAAATAGGACAATGCCGAATTGCCAGACGTCGTGCGACGTGAGTGCTCTGAAAAACGTCGAACGTAATATTCTAAATAGGTACCTATCACGCGCGCGCGCTCTTTCTCATTCATGCTCGCGCGGACCACGGCTCTGATCATTTACTTTCTGTAATTTACTACGAAGTCACAATTTCATCACTCAACACAGTTTAGCAGCAGTAAACACTTTCTGTTTCCCTTAATCCTAATGAATCGTGAAAACACAAATTTAAACTTCCATCTTGAGCCACTGATCGCCCAAACTTGTGGTTAAATGGATGCTGTGCGATCTCGAGCGCTTAATGATTCTAGCCAAAGTTTTGGCCGCGTAGGGGGATCTCCGGGACGCGGTAATTGCTGGTAATGGTCAAGCGTATAATTACTTGTACGTCTCGTCAGTGTCGATCTGCAATACCTCAGGCGGCGAGTATGGCAGCCATTCGTTGTGCCGTCGCACCACGGTGTTCAGCCGCCTGGTTTCGCCGAAGTCGCAGAGCTTTATCCGCGAGAAGTCGCTTCGGAAGACGAGGATATTGTCCAGCTTGATGTCGCGGTGCACCAATTCGCGGCTGTGAATGTGATGCACCGCCGCGGCCAGCTGTCTGGCCACCCTCTTCGCGTGCAATTCGCCTAAGCCTGTCTCCGTCACGTTGGACGTCAGGTCTCCTGAAAGTTCAAACACGAATGAGGCAAGCAATTGCGACAGGAATTGCCTTGGATGTGTTAATAGAAATAATCCGAGCGAGATGGAAAATTGGGCTATTAGTAGGTGGGTACTCCGGTTAGTACCTACTTCAACACCAAAGCAAAAGTTCCCGCGAACCCCCAACTTTCCAAGCTACCGTAATCAACGTTTCATAAAGTTCGCACGCCCTATTACAATATTTACTTTCCGTTTGATTTCACTAATGTTCCTACGGCCGCCGTTCAAGAACAAAGCGGCGTCGCTGGGTTAATGTCAAGCGTGAAGCGTTTGAGAAAGCTCCGAGCGTAATTTTAGCTGCTTCTTAATTGGGGCAAGCGGTCCAGACTCAAAGCGACACGCGATAAATCAATCCAGCGTATAAACGCGCCAGTGTTTTATTCGTTGCCCCGAGTTCTTTGGAAGCGAAGCGACTAAAAATCAAGATCCCACGTTCATCTTCCCCAGAAGACTGTGTCAAATCTACCCTTATAACAAACCAACAAACATCAAACACTCTGGCATCCCGAAACAATCATCAACATTCCCTAAATTCCTCTTAACTCACCGAGCGGAGCGTACTCCTGGCTGAAGACATAGAAGCCCGCAGTCTCGAAGGCCACGTCGTAGGTGGTGATGATGTTCCTGTGCGCTGCCAGGTGCAGCCCGTAATGGAACTCGCGAAAGAAGTCCGTGATGCCCGTGTACGCCTTGGGCAACGCCTTCAGGACCATCTCGGTCTGGGTGCTGCGGTGCTCGGTCAGCAGGATCTTGCCGAACCATCCTTCGCCGACGATCTGCAGGATATCGAACTCGTCGATCAGGTTCACCTGTTCCAGAAGAAAACCGTGCTCAGCTGTAGCCACGGGCTCGCGGGTCGCGACGGGACGTGGACCCGAACGGCGACGGAACAGCTGCATCGCATCCCTCGACTGGATTTGGCTGGCGCGAGGAGGTCGGGTCCGCGGCTAGCAACGTGGAGGAGCACGACGCCTCGGCCATCTATTTTTAATTCGACTCGCGACACGGTTCGTTCGTCGGGCATGTTTCGATCACGCCGCAAGATCGACAGATAAAGGAGGATGATCGGGGATGGCTCTGGGGAACTTGTATCCGGAAGCCAGATTCGTGGGGTCGATGCATAATTTAGCGCTGCAACTGCGACTCGTCGTCGGCGCTCTCCGTTCGCTTCAAAGAAACGGTGGCCTGCTTTTAGACTAGGAGAGTGTTTGACGGTGGACATGCGACGGGGCTGTGAATTATCGAGGGTGAGATCTGTCGCAAGCTCGCGATACTCGCTACAAGGGGAAGTGCCTTGCGTCGACTTCTGCGAGCTGTGAGTACCTATTTCATTGGCGAGGAGAGCGCGGAGGACTCGTCGAGCTCGATGCATTCGGAATTGTTGGAGACTCCGCGAGAGGGCTAGACGGTAATGCTAATTAGTGGGTGCTCGGATTTGTTAGCGGAACAGAAGTAACTTCTTAAATTGGATCCGCTACTGTAAAGTGCTCGGGCTACGTCGGAGTATTGGCGTCGCCTCGAAATCCAGTCTCCACGGTGAATATTTCCGAGCACAGAAGGAGAACAAAGTGTCCCGTTCATCGTGACACATTTCTGTCACGTCAAAGTCTCCCTCCACCGCGGAGCGAAGCGGCGAGCGGCGTCCGAGAACCGATAGAACGCCGCGCGGTGTTCCCAATTTTCCGAAGTCTTTCGAAACACGCGGGAAGATCACGATTTACCGCTTGTCCTTTGGAACAATGGAAACATACGGGGCCAGACACCGCTTACACGCTCCGCCGCGAGTAGCCTCCCCGTACGACTTGCCGGAGTGTTAAAGGTTACAACCGCGTCGCTTATTGTCATAAACCGAGGATCGAGGGAAAGTTGGTTTAGTGCCAGGCGGGAGGAGATCGTCCGGCTTGCTCCGCTTACATGTAAATGTTGCACACGCGGCCACTATTTCTGGATCTCGACGGCTCGTGGCTGGAAACTCGGCTGCGAATTACCACTACGTTATCTGCCCGTCCACGAGTAATTTAAGCATCCATCGTTCAGCACTTAAGAGACAATTTTACGCCGGCTGGATCATTGGGCTCGCTTCGAAGATTCATCGAATATTCAACATTCTGCTCATGATTCATCGCCTGACACGACGCAGGGGAAATAGCAGCCAGGACTGCGTGTAATTTTCTGCCTCTAATTTCAATTCGCTAAAGAACCCTAAAGGTAGGTTTTCCTATAAGCAATTGGACGCAACGTGGATAATTTCAAAGTCGATTTTCTCGAAAATGAAACCCAATTTTAAAAAAATTTATTCCTCTGTTTCGATTTATTTATTTGTTACGAGTCGAAAAGAAACAGTAACTTTTTTTGATAATGCGCTTGATTTTCGAGAAAATCGACTTTGAAATTCCTCGCGTCGCGTATAGGAAAACTTGACTTAAGGAACTCTTCGCTGGAGCTTTTGATATTTCAAATTTGGGATTGGAGTTCAATATTTTTCCTATGGAATCTAACTCCACTTGAAAATTAACGGTTAAGCTTTTAATCAGACCAGTCCATGAAATAGGTCAGTGGATTAATCGTTTCATCCACGATTTACACAATTCACGTTCACCATATTTATCGCGCCTTTGATTGGGGCAGTAGTTTGAATTGATTTGGGCGGAAGGGAAAATTCTATTACCAGCCGGCCACTCGAGGCATCGGAGAGATCAACGAGGAAGGAAAGGAGCACTAGAAGTATCGCAAGGGAAGGTTCGATTGGCGATTGAGTTACCTTCTCGAGCTCGAACTCTCGTATCCTGTGAATGGAGCCGCCGATGGCCTTCTTCGTGAAGCTCATTCTGACGGGCGGTCGTCGATCGTGCACCACAGGCTCGAGCGGAAGCCAAAAGTTGGGAACGCGTTTAACGATTCGGTGTGGTTGACGAAGAGATCGCGGTCCTCACAGTCTGTCATTTCGCGGTGAGCCGTCGACGACGCAGTTTCACGGCCCGCATTGTCCCGACGATCGAGCAGTCATCGAGTCTTGGTAACGATTTAGCGCCTCCGATTAACGCCGATCCTAGAACCAGTATACCTGCGAGACTTAAGACACTGCAAGGGAACAGAATTAGGATCTTCGGACATTGTAATTTGTAATTTCACTCGAGAGGTTTTGCGAGTGTGAAATTCCACGGAGAGTTATAGTACTTTTCCTTTAGTAGGAGAAGTTTAGAGCGTTGAGAATGGGAGTGCTGGGGCTCCCGTTGCGAATTAAAGCATCGGCCGGAGCAGAGAAACGCGAGGAGCGGCGAGAAGTTTGTCGAAAGTCACTTAAACCGCGATCACGTGCTCGCGGTTCCACAAAGCGGAGGCGTAAGTTTCAGATAATGCGCCCTTTGTGCGCGTGCAGGGCAACGGCGCGTTTTCACGGACTTACAAGGCTCGTAAGCGCTGCGAAGTGGCACGGGCATTCCATGAATGAAGGGAGAAAAAGTTTCGTGAATGACGCCTCGCTGGGGCGGAGTGTTACTTCGTCTTGAAGGAAAGAGATACTTCGTACGTGTGTATCGCGTTACAGGCCCATGAAAAGCGAAACCCTTATCGTTTCATGTTCAGCTACTTTTAAATGGGGAACACGATTTCGCGTTGTGAATGTTTCACGAGGGTGCAGGCGTGGAAGTATCGATGTGATTGGAGAAAATAGTGCCGAGCAACGCGAAGTGTGGGGAAATAAGAAAAATAAACTGTAGGTTAAAAATGTACGTCATTCGAGTGCGGGAAATAAAAATTGGTGTTTTTCCTGGGTAGATACTTCCGAGTAAATTCAGCAGTTACTGTTTAGTGCCTTTCAACGCTACTTAAGGGGGGAGGTCTACCCAGAACGGTCAAAACAACTTGCTTCTTTGGGATTTTTTTTAGAAAAACCAACAAACTTTTATTATTAAATATTAGTCTATTGGAAAGAAACCAAAGTTAGAATCGGTGGGGAGGACGTCCATTTTTTAGGCGCTTTGCGGTGACAACCGTAGCTCGGTGCAGGATCATTAAAAAATGAAAATTCGAATTTGTTTAGATGATATATGATGTTATCTAGGCGCTACTTCGCAAAAAATCGCTGGTTTTCCAAGTGTAATAAATAAAATCTAGGCAAAAAAAAAAAAGGAAAAGCTTCCGATGGCGATTTAAATCGGTTCATTAATTTTTGAGTTATGTGTATCTGTGACTTTGAAAACATGATTTTGAGGAAAACGCGTTTAAAGTTTTGGGTCTAAGCGCTACATCGAGGAACACCTACGCTGCGTTCCACATTAGAGCACACTCGTTTCACGCAGGGATGCACTGTTGATTGGTAGTAAACCAATGGTATGACCAATCGCGAAAGTGCTACGACCAATCGCGTTTGTCGGGCGTCGGTATGCTCTTATATAGAACGCAGTTTACCTATAACTTGCACACGTATAACTTCGTCAATTTTGTGCTGAATTAACTTGACACTTCAGGGAATATTTTCAAGATGTGCTTCAAGAAAATATTAAAACCGGAAAATCGTTTTTTTGAAAATTTCTAAGCAGGTTTCTTCCCTTAAGTAGAATATGTTAATAATTAGGTTAGTCAAGGAATGGCACAGTGTTTCTTGAGTATTCTGAAAAAATAGTTATTCTGGAGTGTCGTGGACCAGAATAGCGTTATAGATTCCCGGTCATAATTCATAGCAGCGTGTTAGTACTTGAAATTGTTTCTATGTAATTCCTCGCCGAGGCTATTTTCTTCTCTATAGAGCTTAAGCTCGTATTTTCGATCCGCGATAATTGTTGCGCAAGATGGGCAAACGGAAACGCCACAAATCTCGCCCGGTATACACGAACCTCTTCATTCGCCAAATTACGATGTCTATATCGTCCGCGTATTCATCAAACATTCCTCTGCTTTCCCTAAAATTTTCCTCAACCCCAAAATCTGATTGTGCACCTCAAAACGTGACGGCAAGTTGAGGAAACGTGCGTAACGTACCAGAAAAATGCTGAACTATTGATCTAATTGTATATAGAAGCATTCAATTAGCTGTGTAATAAATAGAATACCTTAAAATCAGTGGATCGAGGAAATCTCCCCTGATCGATCTAGTCGAATAAAAATAACTTTAACCATACGGCCAAAAGAAGTAGGTAACACGATCCTAAAGATCTTGCCTAGGATTCCTAAATCAAATACATAAATTGAAATACTCTGAAAGCTGTATATCGATTCATACCGAGAAGTATGAAGAATCTTTGCAGTACGATGCTCTTACTCCTTCAGAAACAAACTGCACCAAAAGTATCAGTCCACCTTTCCTTATCAGAACTCCCAGAACACTACTTTTATCACTTTCCCGGACCACCTACAATTCACCAGAATCTGCCTTACTTTCGTCCACGCACTCGCGCACTTAGCTGGCACTTGGTTCCGAGAATTCGCTCGTGAACCCGGGCCACAATTAATCCACGAAAATGTCACCACACTTTAAGGAGACCCACGCTGCCGCGAGCTCGCGTACGTACGGGAGGAATCGATTTCCCTAACGATACGAGAATAAATCTATAGGATCGCGCGAAGCAGCCGTAACTGTGCCCGTCGAGGTTTGTGATTTTACAGCGGCTCCCGTGTTCGCTGCACTCTTCGAGTGTCTGCAGTATTTATAAAACACCGACCGGAAAGCGCGACTGGCGAGCTGATTTTGGCGCCGAGCCGGCTTGGCCGCGCGCTGACGCCTCGACGCGGACGTCGTCGTCGTCGACGTCGCCGTCGACGACCTATAGATCCCGGGGGCATCGTCGGAAACGGCGCGTGTTTCGCGTGTTTGCGTACAAGTCGCTCGCGGCCATCGTCGAGCATCGCATTTTTCCACGGAACCACGTGGCGGAAGGTGGCCGTCGGTGTATTCTCCGCGTCCCTGGGGAAATTTATGCGTCTACGTCGCGACGCTATGGGCTTTTCGCCGTGCTTTATGGGAATGATAACTAATTCGCGAGTTATTTTCACTCGTGCAAGCGATGGCACCGAGGGAAATGGATGGAGATATTTTGCACGAGGGAGGAGGAAAGAATGGATCGGAGAAGTAGCGCGAATCGATCGTGCGTATTGTGATGGTGTTTGTTGCGCTTGTTGTTTAGCATTTGTTTGCGTGGGAGGAGACAGTTTCGAGGGATTACGTGGCATCCACGAAATTTGTGCAGCCCTATTTCTATGAATGTATAAAGAGTCATCTTATTTGTCACTGAGTAGGAATACTTTTAGTGTAGGTATACAACATACCTGGTTTAATAATGTGCGGGTTTTGTTCAATTATTGGAATCGTGAAAGGTTTGAAAGTGGTTAAGTAATGTTGGAATTGAGGTCGTTTTGAAATTAAAGCTTTCTGGGACTTTAATGGAATCGACCGGCTAAGTTCTATCTGTAATATGTACACCCAAGGAAATGTATTTTAGAATTTACTCTGGGCACACTGTCGCTATTAAGCATATTTATTGAATGGTATATTGAATAATACACAATATAACAACTCGTTGTTTATTTCACATAAACGTTCATAACAAGTTACACAATCAATTTAATTAATAGTAGAACAGATTTAAAATTATCCCCCGATCGATGGTTCTTAAACGCTACGGACATCTCTCGACGCTTAGTTGAACAGTCTTCTCTTCTCCCCAGGGTTACTCCACCGACTCGGTCGATAATCCGCACGATGTCTTCTGCCGTATTCACTGATCCCTGTTTCAGCGGATACTAAACAGATTAAACCAAACGTTGTCGCGGTTAACCTCCATAAATTTGCATACATAAATCAAATCTATTAAACATTACTATTCCAAATCAAGAACACTAATAATTCACATATACAGCATCCTAAATGGCGTATTTTAATCTACATTATCAACTCCATTCATTTCCACAGCGGTTTATTAACCATTCATCCGTAGTTCACCGAAAAAGAACCATCTAATCGATTTACCACCGAAGTGGAGGCCCCGGATCAAATTTCCTATTGAATAGAAGTCCCGAATTAACTTCCCACTAAAAAGGAGCCCCTAAATTAAACTTCCCACCGAAGAGGATCTTCTGAATCAATTTCCCATTGAAAAGGAGCTCCTAAAATAACTTCTCACCGAAGAGAATCCCCCGAATCGACTCCCCACAGGCAAGAAGGCACTGAATCGCCTTCCCACGATTTCGAATTTTCGCGCCAGCCAGATAGCGTTAGTAGTACCCCCCATGCGGCACCAGGTGACGCTAGCATGCCCGTGCAGACGCGACGGCAGTCGCTGGCCGCTCATGCTCCGCCGCGTACGTTTTCTCAGCTTTCCCGTGTCACGGTGTCGCGAGCGCGTCTGTCCGTGGACGCTCGCGGTGTCCGTCAGTTTTATCTAATCGCTCGGAGAAAATTCAATTCCGCGAGTGTGCGGGCAAGCACCGGTCGCGAGTGAACGGTCGGGCGTGCGTGGCGTGAGCGAGAGATCGAAACGGTCGACCCCCGGGTGGCCGGGTGGAACGAGGAAGAGGCGATTGGTAAAGAGGTGTGCGACGTCGTCGGACAGAGACAGAGCGAACAGCGGGGAAACGAGGGAGCAGGCCGGGGCGAGACGGAGACGAGGTGAACGGCAGAGGCGAGAGAGAGAGCAAGGCTTAGAAGTGTGTCGGGGCAGTTGGCGGAGGAAGGAGCAGGCAAATCTTCCTTTTCCTCTGGCTCTGGATCGAAGGGGCGGAGGGGTGGCCACGGGTCGGGTTGGGGTGGCGAGACGAGAGAAACAGAGAGTGGACGGCTCGAAAAGGGACGAGGTGATCCAGCGACCAAGGGTGTACGGGCTACGGGCCCCGTGTTCCGCGTCGTGTCATCGTCGTCGCCGTCGTTCCGCGAGGGAAGAAGACAGCTAACCGTGTCGGGCGAACGGCGGTGCGGGAAAGAGGCAGTGCCAGTGCCGTGTAAACACACGTCGCATTGCCCGTGAGTGCGTGCGCGAGTGGCAATCAGCGGCGACTTAACGTCGTCCTCGTCGTGCACGCCCGACGCGAGTGTATTCCCCGTGGCCGCACCGTCGCCGTCTGCCATTCCGCGGCAAGGAACGTAGACGACGCGACGTTGGGCCAAAGGGGCGAGCCTTCCGCGAGAAATCGGCCGAGCAACGGTCTCAGGTGCCGTGCATCAATCGTCGCGGCGCTCGGGCAACGCGTGCATGAACCTCCATCACAAATGACAGTCCGTCGGACGGGAGGCCAAATCAGCTGCTGGCTGGATTCCTCTGTCTAGCGGGCAAAACGGTACGTGAAGCATTATTCAAACGGTACATTTAGTGGACTCTCCTGTAAAAATGGCTCCTCGCGCCTCTTCCCTTTTCTACATCGTTCGACTCCCACTCTGCCTTCCTTCGGCGTTGCGGTACTCGTCGTACCGGAAGTCGACGCTCCGTGCATTCAGCGTCCTTTTTCCCTTCCCCTTTTCTACCCAGCCGATCTCATTCGTTTCCGCTTCCTTGTCCTTCAGCTGGCGAACTGTGTCACTGGAATTCGGGCTTCGCGTCGAACCGCGCGATTGTCAAGTATCGCACTATCGGTGCTCGACACTTAACGCGATTCCGTTTATAAACATTCGCGACCTACACTGCACGCGATACAGCGCGCTGCTTGCCCGCGATAAACGCGAATGACAGCCGGCCACTGTACACCCGTTACACGTTTTGAGAAATATCCTCGTCGGTGCTTCCCGATACACCGTTTCCGCCATATTTACTTCTCTTGCGGGTACATAACCTGACTTGCGACCTTGAAACGCGACCGTCTCTCGAATAGGCATCCCCGACCTCGCGACACGGATCGTTTTCTGCGAAACGTGCGTTTTGCGTGCAAGGTGCACACTTTCAACATACGAGCGCTTGAAAGTTTTAAAGAATCATTGGGCGTGCTAGGATTCCTCGAGACACGATAGTACCTCCGCTGTTTTTCTTAATAAAGTGACCGGTTCGCAACACCTCCCGGAAGTATCGGCGAAAATTTATCGCATGGAATCTAGCACGGGGGCACTGAGCAGCGTGTCGGAAAACGCATGCCCAACCTCTTTTTCATTCCTCTCGAACATTATGCGGTGCATTTTATTTCCAATTCTGGCACAGTTATTAGCGGAGTAAAATACTACCTGTTTCTAATGGGCGTTTAATGTCACATCGATTGTTAGTAGCGGGAATTAGCGATACGGCATAGCTCCATCAGGTTTTCTGATTTGATTTCACATCGATTTACGCGGTAGTTTCTTTGACATTTAAAAATAGTGTCTTACAAAATATACTGTGGTATGAAAGGAATCCCACAAATGATATACTATATTTTATTCACGCTCAGTTAGGTACGTTAAATAAAACCTACATCTGGCTTAGAGTCTATTTTCGCTTTATCTCCGGTGCCATTAGATATTCGAAGCGCTTGGAAATGGAGGACAAGATAGCCCACTCGGTACTTTCTTTCACAAAATACTTTCATTCGCGCCACATACTATACGCTTCTTAAACTCCACACGAAACCTCCCGTCGACTATCCACACTCTCTCGTATACATAAAATAATGTCCCAAACAGCATTCGATTCTACATACCATTCATTGCGCAGTTCCGTATCGAAAAACCGCGTGTCCAACCTCGTTTTCAAGCCCAATTAATAATCTGGCTCAAGAGCACCGCCTCACCGGAAGGACCCACAAAAAGTCCACGGACACTTCTTAACGACCGTCTCCTCGAGAGAAGAAAAGAAAGCGGGGAGGACAGCGGCCGGGATGGCCCCCGGTATTTCGATTGCCGGGTTAACGAACCGGTCGGTGAAATGTTAATGCCTCGTTACGTCACGTTCGTTTACCGTCGCCGGAGAAAGGGGTCAAAGGAGACGGAAGGAACGGGAGGAGGAAAAGTGTGCGATACGACTAAAAATGGCGTGGCACTGTACTCCATTGGTCTCTCACGGATACGGATTACAGAGTCCACGCTTCGATCGTTCCTCTTTCTCCCTCCCTCCCCGCCTGTCCATGTCTTCCTCTCGCTGGAATACCGCGGAGTACATGCATGCACTTCGTCGCATTGCACCCTGCGCCCGGGCGTTGCATTCCACTCCAACGCGCGACGAGGAACGTGTTCTAATCGCTCCTAATTATTGTAGCCGCGCGCGGACGGAACGGAGTATCGTTTCAGCCGCTGCGGTCTCGCAGGCTCCCGCGCGTGGCACACGCGCCCCCAGAAGGACTCCTCTCGAGGAATCCCGGTAACGGTACGCCAACGAGCGCTACCTGTTACGCAGACGCGCCGCTGCGTTTACATTGCGCATTACCATGGGTTATCGCCTCGCCAATCGGTCCACAGTGGGGGCCCCTTTGCAATTTTTTCTTCGCGATCGTGGAGTACCGTTTCGACAACGGGAGCACAGTGAAACCTCTGTTCCGTCTTCCTCCAACGCAGCGATGAGCAACCCCGCGCCGGTCTCATTTGTTTCAATTGTAAATAAGGCAGTGAGAGAACTAACGGACTAACACACAATTAAAAAAAAAAAATTTTCCTCTTTTATATGATTAGTAGATTATTGGTAGCCTATTGGAATACGTTATTGCTACTCAATTTCGAAAAAAAATGTGGGTTAGTCCGTTGCTGCTCTCACTGCCTCAAATCTATATAAGAAATAAGAAATTCACCCCATAAATTAAAATTCTTTGGTTAGTATATTTGGGTATTTAATATTGCGGCCCGCGTGGGGTACTAGGTTTTCACATTTGGCCCACTACAGACCAAAGGCTGCTCATCACTGCTCTAACGAACCTTCCTTGAATTCCATAGAGTCGTTGTAGTTCGTACAGAGAATCTCTTGGGAACGCTTGATATCGTATCATTTTTAATCATCGCGGTCGATGGTGTATAGCTTGGCGAAACAGTCGAATTATTGAAGCGTCCACGTAACCCGGCCTAGCTATAATACGATATGAAAGTTTAAAAGTACCCGCATTCCTGAAGCCTAACAAGAAACAGTTTAGAAAGCTTTTCTGCCCGGAGTAAATGCATTCGGATTTTACTAGTCCAAGTGGAACCGTTCGCGAAACTATTTCAAACATCGCGCCGCGGATGTATCACGGAGAAACAGTCGGCCCGGTGCGTATACACGCTCGTGAAAACCGTGGACCGCGCTAGACCTCTGCATCTGGGACGAACAGTGGCGGACTTGTTCGAGACAATGCTCGCGCATTGTCGCCACTTTTCCGCGTGCGGCTAGAGGTTGCATATGTGACACAGGCGGTCGTTATCTCTGACGCGATTAGCAATCGGTGATAAAAGCTAGGATCGGGAAAAAACTCGCGGCTTTCGCGTACGTGGTTTTGCGACTATGCGCTCGCGGGAAGGCCTGGAATTAATTCGCTGCTGTTGCAGCAAGTGGAAGTAGGCAGCGCATTATTCATTACGCTTATTTATCGCCTGCGCGGCGCACGCGAGTCGTTGGCATTTCGCGAGGTTCATAGAGATATCAGAGATGAAATTCACGGGGAAAAGGGACGGCTTTGGTTCGACGAGCGCTCGTTGCACTCGTCGACGAGCTTTCCCGTTTTAATGCCAACGAGCTCCATCAGCGACTCGTCTCTTTATACCCTCGCGGAATTACGGGCTAATGAAATTTTTCTCTCCCGCCCCCCCCCCCCATCCTCCCAGCTAGCCGTGCAAGCCTGTCTGCTCGATTTCTGGCTAATCGAGAGATCTGGAAATCAATTTACCCGCACCGCGTCGCTAAATCCGATCCTCTCTCGGTTAAACTGGGCCACCCGAGTGAAATGGCACTGGCTTCCTTTAACCTATAAAGAAGTATAAAAAGCTTCTGGTGGTAGGCTTCAGTGCTTCTTCATTTGAATATAACTGGAAGGCTGTCGGAATCATTGGTACTTGGGGCAAACCCCGATTCTTAACCCGTTTATTTTAGAATATATTACTGCAATTCTGAGAATCTATGCGAGCTCTTAAGGTTTTTCTCAAGTAAGAAGAAAGAAATAATATTAAAGCAATTTTCTTAGCTGTGCACACGCAACTGGAACGTGTCCAAACATAATTTTTCTCTCTCCTCTACGGTTTACGCGGAATAACACGAATTTTTGAAGTTTAATATTTTGAAATAAAAATTCCTATAAAGTCACAACCCCTGGAAGCTTCAAAATTTTAAATATTATTCATTTCAGACGATTCTGTGATGAGATACAGCGTTCCGAAGACATTATCGTAAAATTCAAAGTAATATTTATTATTAAAGATGATCATTATAGAATGTTAGAATACAGGTTTAAATAACGGTGTTATATATGTCTACAGATATATTGAAAATATTAAGTTGTAAGCAGTTTAAACAATGCAAGATTAATAATTCCGTAAACTGGGGTGACTTTGCCCACTTTTGAACTTCAAATAACTTTTTCAGCATTGTAGATTTAAATAGGCTTTTAAAAAATTCTTTGCTTAAATGTACGCTTTTAATATGCCAAAATATGGTGGGCAAAGTTACCCGCTCAGTTGGGGTGTCTTTGCCCACGACAAATTTTTCAGTGAAATTATGCCTACAACATATTATTGAGCCAAAATGTCGTCGCTGAATGTATGTTTGTTTCTTCTTACTATTGGTTTCTCCTCGATTCTCCACACAATATCCGACAAGGCCACATTTTGTTTGTGTAATTTTTTACTCTGTCTTAAAAATTACCATATGATTGAATGCGCTACTGTTTTTTTCCTTTGACCTTGGAGAAATTATTGCTATCGATTACAAAACACCATATATTCTAATTACTTCACTATAAAATAAAATAAAGTTCTTCCGAAAAGTGGGCAATGTCACCCCGGCGGGCAAAGTCACCCCAGTTTACAGTAATTAAAACTTCCAGCAGGTTTTAAAATAAAATGTTTAACAGTGTTAGACGTCTGACTTATTTTATATGAAAACTTAGACAATTATAAATGAGAGAATACAAATTGGATATGGAACTACCTGCAACTTTTAAATTTATTCAGATTTCATAAAATAGACAACCGAGATAGTTTAGCGTTCAGGACGCGGTTACAATAATTATATTTTTCGTATTTTATTTTCATATTATAAGTATTCTTGTTATAGTGTATTTTATTTTTATAATTTTTATATACATTGTTTTTTTGTGTGTCATTTACCGCATTTTACTTATATTGATTTCATTAATTATATTTTTATTCTAAAAAAATCGATACAACAGTGCTTTGAATTTTGGCCACACAAAGCGGTATTCAGCTGCGTTAAGAGAATCTCCCCCTATATAAGCGTTATACGATAGTAGTACAGAAATGGTTTCATTCTCGAATCAGAGAAATTCTGGAAGAATCGTTCTCCTGAAAGCTATTATATTCTCACTGCAACAATGGCATGTGCGTTGACGTTCTCCATTGTAAGCCCCGACTTTCAACATATTTAATAGTAATATTCTCCGCCGTCTCGTTTGCAAAGAGTTAGCACCAAATCCTCAAGTAAAGAATTTATAATTTCGACCGTATTTTTAGAATATTAAAAACCAAAAAGTGATATCAGCGCATAGGTTCGGTCATATAAAAGTTTATATGACCGAACCTATGCGCTGATACCAAATCCTCAAGTATTCACAATAGAAATCCATTCGAAACCAATGAAGATCATTCTAAAAAATCTATAGCAATAATTTCGCGACCGCCACTAAAGTGCATTATTCCGTTGTGTTGCGAAGTGGTCAGCCCCCAGCACTGTGTCCTTGCGGTGAAATTGACTACGCACCCTAATTGAATTACTTCAGATAATCCCGCGTGTGATTCCGTTCGCGTGGTCGGATTAAGCATCTCGGTTACCGCGCGCCGAATCCAATTTACCCGCGCTCGCGATTATCTGTTTTCAACGCGTGTCAGCATGTCGCGACGGTTACGAACCCCGGCCGCGTCCCAAATAATGGTAACTCCGCTCATCCCTCCGCAAGCGCGACGGCTATTGCCAATCGAATTGCTACGCTTCTGGGGAACGAGTGGATCATGGACGCGGTTGGCATAACGAGCGTCGCGGGTGCCCGTTTCTTTTTTTTTTCTTTTCATCAACGCGCTACCGATACGCGGCCGGTCGGACCAGATAAACTGGTCGTAAGTTCGATGAGGAATGCGAGCATCCGCGTGCGCACGCGAGCTCCTCGCGCTTCCTCCGATGTTATGCAACGCCGCTGCGCATCGATCAAATAGTTTCCACTTGGCGACGCGTGTCGTTTCGCCCATGGTGTTCGCCGCCGGGAGCAGGGAGGGCCGTGAAAAGTTTTATCTTCTGGTTGATAGGCGACTCCCGGAGTCGGCTCGTTATTCCAGGCGCGTATGCAACGGAACCAGGTCAACGGGCGACCGAAGAGCGCGCGTCACGTGCAGGTGGGATGCTGACGACTGGGGGACGGTAAATTGTTATCGGCAAAATGTCAAGACCAATCAGTCGCGGCGAGGGATTCGGACGAATAGACGTATTGTAGGCTTCTCGTCCGCGACGATCCACCGCGGAACGCTTTCAGTGTTTGCTTTTCCGCGCAACATCCGCGCCCACTGCGCGTCACGTTCTTATGACGTGGTATTTAATTCGCTATTAACTTCTGCATGTTCATGTGACTCGGACTTATTTGAATGGATAGGCAGGTGATTAGAGATCAGGATATGCTAGCTAAGCTTTTTCATGCAGGTTGACGTTACATGTGCATGTAAGTAGTGTTAGTTACGGATGAACCAGTGGATGATTAACACCAGAAGCCACTAGGAGGTTGGAAATCGTGGACGAAGTGGTGCCTGGTTAATACCGGGAGCGAGTAGGGAAGTTAGTTTTAGTCGTGTAACTTAAGGGGACCTTCCGGTCTAAAAGTCGATTTCTTATTTCATTTTTCGAATATTCTACCTTTTAGGTATACGTGTTTTAAAGGATTTGTTAAAATTCGTAAAATTCCCGAAGTTATAGGCATTTGAGTAGCGACAAATGCATGGGTAACACCCTGCCACTCGGCACTCACGTGAAACTGTAAACGCATTTTTCTCGAAACAGTGTTCTCAAAACGGTGGGACCTGTATCTCCAAAAGTTATTATCCGATTCGACTGAAACTTTTTTTATTTTGAAACGATTAATTATGAAACAAAAAATGTATTTCTATAATTTAAGACATCCTTAATACAACGCAAAAAGTCTCATTAAATTATATATAGTAGTTTTCCTTTAATTAATTCCTAAAAATCATCTATTTTTTAGGGCTCTTGACTGGAAGGTCCCCTTAGTAATGCGACATAGGTATGTAGTTGTGTGTTGGTGTGGGTTCGCCTGAACTGGAAATTCGAATGTTATCTTGGTTTTTAAGAGGAATGTTTGTGAATTTAAAAAAAAAATGGAAGGATATATTTTTACAGAACCTTTTGCACTTAAAAGTCCAACATTTAAAGAACATTTGGTAATTTTTTTGTGGAAAAATCTTTACGTTTATAATAAAATTAAAACCGACAGCCAAGAAGCCTTTTTAATAAGGCCTCCTGACAGGTATAACCAATTAAATGTAAAGAAGCCCAAAGTACTTACATAGGAATATTTACGTATCGATGGCTTAGTGCATAAATATTGTATGTCTACTTTTTAGGAAATTTGAATTTTTATATGCAACAAGTAGTTTTTGACTATTTCTTTGTGCAGAATAAAAATAACGTTTTTATCTACTTCATTTTGACAAAAATGATATTTTTGTTTATTATATGCTCTTGAGTCTTGTGTTTTCCTCAAAAACGCAACAAGTGGACATACAATATTTGTGCACTAAGCCATCGATATATTAACAAAGAGTGCAAAGACTTTACCATTATTAAAATGTTTTAGTCGCAGAAGCTAATTTCACCTTTCAGTTTTAACACACGAGAGTAAATAATTAGCGTCTAATAGCAATTTTGTGTACTGTACAGTTGATAAATGCTTGAAGGGAGCTAGAACCCGATCTTATTAAAGCCTTCATCTTCTAAACGTTTTAAACTGAAAATGAACCTCCGAGGTATGCATGCTTTTTATAAATGATAGAGACACGCGTGCTCACACTCGAGTATCAATTTTCTCGGAAAAATCTGGCTCCTCCACATCACTGCAAAAGTACGAGACGATATACAAAAAATTTATGGAATGATGAGATAACCAGAAATTAGAATCATTATCGGAAGCTGTTTTTTTTTTTAGTTTATTTCAATGAAAAAAAGAAAGATTATAAACTATCAACATTTTCAGCACAGTATTCCATATTTTTTTGCGAATCGCTCAGCAGGCTTTCAAAAACACACCTTTCATACAGGTGTTGAAACAAATATAGTGCGTGACAAGGGAGAAACGCGATGTTGCCTCGCGTGAAACTTCACGCTGGTCGAAATCGCTTACTTCTCTCCCTTGTCACGCAATGTACTATTGTTTACTAAATGATAAATATAATTAAAAGAAGTAACTTTTACCTTGAGACTTTTTTCCTATCTCTTGTAGTTCACGAGTTATAATACAAGAGCGGAAAATAGCCGTATTTTCAGAGGTTAATTTCACCCCCTTCGAGTGAAATTAGGCAGCAAACAAAATTGCATTTTTCAGAATATTTTAAATTTTCGGGTTCGGGATCTACCCTTTTAAGTGTCCGTACTTAACAGTGTTTTGTATTAACTGGCCTGGACGCCGCGACTTGACCGTTTACACATATTTTCATTAGAAGGGCGGTTTTTCGATAGGTATACAGTGGCTAACAGCCAGGGCAGCTTGATACTTTGATACGTGTCGCCAGCTGCATTTCCCTTATCTGCATGTTTGGCGGTGCCTGTGTCTTGTAAATGTAGGAACGGAGTGTCTTCATCGCTTGTCCGTAGGGAAAGATCCACAGGCGTGGAAAAATGGGCGTATGGATCCGTAGCAATGTCCATAGGGGTCGCTGGATATCAGCCTAATGGATGGACACAAGTAACCACTAATTAATGCGATAAAATTAATTCAAGCACAGGGTAGTAGAGAGCTCCATGACATGCCCTTGAGCGCGTTTCCAGAGAGGAGAGGAATTAGGGGTGGATTCTATAGGGCGTGCATCGATTCGATCCTCTCATATCACCGCAACTTCCAAACATGGAACAAGAGACTCCTTTGCATATGATTGAGTGTTCATTTGGGGTTTGTATTGGGCGATTGTGAAATTCGAATAGTGTGTGGATGATGTGTTAATACTGGGTTTGTGGGTCTTGGGAAATTTTTGAAGGAGGAACGCTTGTGTCTGGGAAATGATAGAGGGATTTTTGTGAAGTATCTAGGGTAAAAGACCCAATTACTGTCACCTTAAGCTATTTTTCTTAAAATAACGAATAAATAAACGTAGTAAAGTCATACATAAAAATAATTATTTAATTCAACCTATAATCTATACTATAGATTATATACTATAGTTTATTTATTCCTTATTTTAAGTAAAATAGCTTAAGGTAACAGTAATTGGTTAGGTGTCAGTAATTGGGTATTTCACCCTACTGGAAATATCTATTCACTATTGCATCACCCCGAAATTCATATCTCATAAAACAATCTTTATAATTGGTATCCAGCTTCTTGCTGATATCAGAAGATATCAGGCACTGTGTGCATAGTCAACAGCCGCGCAAATATATTTGCCGAATGCTAATACCTACCAAATGAGATGGAAGCGAATACACGCTAAATATGCGAGTGATGCAATCAATATTTCCAGTAAGTACTGTAGATGTCTCGAAGAAGATGATTATAGCTTGTTGTCCAGAATGTTTTATTAAGTAATTTCTTCATGGTATAAAATTCGATGAAGATCGATGTAAGTCATCGTATCTATAATTACAGATCTACTTAGTAGGTTTTATACTCGCCGCGATGGATAGGAAAAATACGATTAAGGAATTAATTAATGGGGCCATACGGTAGCCATCAAGCACAAGTGGGCCAATGAGGCCAACAAGAGAGTGATTATACTTTTCAACGTAATTCCTTCGTGAAACTTACTTTACAAACTAAAACTACCTATAAGTCTTCCTCATAATTTAGATTTCCTTATCACTTTCCTTGCCTATCAGCAAAAACTTACTCAGCCTCGAAAACGAACATACTGCTGCATGTCCAGTAATGAGGTCATCTACTTCGTGCATTAATTCTCTTTATAATCACCATCTGTCACGTGAATACTTAAGAGCAATGACTTATGTCACAACTTTTCCGCAATTACATATTCACACTACAGGCGTAATAAAAAGCAATAATATGTCGTTACGTTGAAGGAAAGCGTGTTACAGGAGCTGTGCCTCTAAATCCCACGCGTAAAAATACCAAGGGGAGGTTCGATATCTCGAATATCCTGCCGTCGATAATGACGTATCACGCCGACGGATACATACGATCAATCTCAAAGTAGGCGATAGCCGTAAAAAACCCTTTTCCGCATACCGAGCATTTTAATCGGGACGCGCGTCGTTCGTTTGGCTGGTTGTATCTGCCAGGGTGGTAGAAATACACATCGTGACAGAGCAACTCGACCAAAAATAATGGTCGACTAACTTTGTAACCTAGACTAGCCTCGAGAGTAGACCGCCGACTCCATGTCCGCTTTTCTTAGAACCGGTACTTTTGTCTGCTGCCCGGCTGATCGAACAATACCGAGCTTTCTGGCACACGGTCCACCCTCCACGTGCAGCGCACGCATTTTCCATCGTTTCGAACAAGAATTCGTGCGATCCATAGAAAACAGTCCCCATAGGACATCGATAATGAACGATTATTATTAATTAGACAGAACGACTTACAGCAGTGAAAATTTTTATCGCCTCACTCGAATATTAAACACGTTATCAGTCGTACCTCTTTTATTAGTAGTAGTAGGAAAATATTATTGCAAAATTTATTTATTGCAAAAATGTGTAGCTCACTATCTTAGCCAAAATCAGTGGGCTATCAATCATATTGCTTTGAAAATTCTGCGCGCTGCGTAAATTTGAGAGTGATGCAATAAATATTTCCCGTAGCTACCGGAAGCGGGGGTGGCTTTGTGACTAATTGGGTTATTTTGTACTTCTTTATTCCCCTGTGTTATTCATACGGCAAAATATACTGCCACCGCATTGAGGGGGTGGCAACGTCAAATTTTATATCTCAATTATAAAAGTAAGTTATTGACTAGTCTTAAACTATTGCATTGGTTCGGGATTATAATGCTTAGTTTTCGCGTGATATTTTTTATTTTCCCACAGTTACTTCATTAGTCACATCAATTCTATAACTCATCATGAAAGTTGAATAATTACATTCCCATAAAGAGAATAAAACACAGATCTGCGTCGCGTTTAAAAGGTAATGCCACAGTAGGGCCCGGATAGGCAGCCTGATTTTTAGAAATTTTTTATGCGAGTATAGCGAATGGAATACAAAATTTGTTTGAAGGTCTTTATTCTACATGGCTTGAAGTATGACCACAATTTTTTTAAAATTTGTTTAATACAAAATGACGACGCCACAGATCAGCAAAAAAAACTTTTTCTGGAAAAAAAGCAGTGCTTCGCGGCCGGAAAGATTTTTCCTTCAATTTTTAACCTAGAACAAAAACCGAAAAATTTTGAGTCCTACATAAGATTATCTCGGGAAGTACACGAAGAAATTAAAAAATACTGATTTTTGTAAGAAATTGTTGAGACGTTTTGTTCAATTACGTACCATTCTTACAAAAAACAGTATTCTTTAATTTCCTCGTGTACTTCCCGAGATCTTATATATGTAGAACTCAACAATTTTTAATTTTTTTTTCTAGGTCAGAAATTGAAGGAGGAATCTTTAATAAAAAAATTAATCAAAAAATTGGGATTATACTTCAAGGTATTTACAATAAAGGCCTTCAAATAGATTTTGTATTCCATTCACTATACTCGCCTAAAAAATTCTTAAAATCGGGCTGCTTTTCTGGGCTCTACTGTGGCATTACCCCTTAAGCTTAACCCGAATAAAACCAGTGAATCTCTGCCCCGACGAATTTGGAATTTTATTCTTCCTGTTTCTGGAACGACCCCGGCAAAAGGGTGAAAGAAATCCCCGCCGTGTTATCGCCCTCCATATTAATAGCACACCATATTAATCGTCAATCACGGGAAATTAGTCGGGACAGTATTTAATAAGCCGTAGGACTGGCGGCACGCTGGTTTACGTCATTATTCAGCGTGCGAGTAAACAAGCTTGTTAAATCTCGAATCGATGGACGAGGTGGCCGTAAGCAGGGAGAAATAAATTCACTTGTTACACGTACTGTCTGGCGTTATGTAAGTGCGGCAAGGATTACGGAACCGTATCGCTGCGTTACGAAAGCACGCCGCGATGCACGTCCCCGTGAACTCGAATAAGTTTCGTTGATCGGCCGAGGAATTCGATTGGTCGTGAAAATTCTCAACGAATCCCGCGTCTAATTTTAAACGTCTCTACGCCAGCGGGGGCGAAGGGGTGGGCGCGTCTTATTCACGCCTTTGTCCGTTCCTTTCATACTTCCGTGCACTTCAAAGAAATGTATTTTCGCGTCCGTTCCGTTAACGTTGACACGTCGCTTTACGCACACGCCGAAGGATAGTCGGAGGCCTCCGGTCCGCGTGTCGTCTTCAGTTTGACGCGCGTGCACGTAAAGTGTGACGTACAGAAATTGCGCTCCCTAGCCGGGGCTCGAAAAGAAACCGGAACTCGGCGTGACGCGTGCCCAACTGACGAGCGACACTCCGCGATATCAGGGATCCCTTCCTCGGCCGAACGATCCTTTTTCGCCACGGCTCTCTCTCGGTGCGAGGGCATTTCGGCCCCTGAAATTTTACAGGTCAGTTATTTTTACGACACTGTTTTACAAAGCGCTGCTCTCGCGTTTGCCTTACCATCGCCCCCGTTCACTTCGAGCGCTCTGCACGGAACTTCCGTTAGAAATGGATATCACGTTCGCGTCTCTTGCGCTGGCCTTGCATCCGCAAAATAAATTATTCGCTCTTTGTTCTGCTTCCTCTTTCATGGAATCGATGGATAAAGTCTGGAATGAATTTTTTTCTCGTTTAATTAGTCGATTATTCGCAGTTGAACATGGGTGATTGCGCTTGAGATACATACGTAGTTCAAAGTTGAGGGTACATAGGCTGCTGCCGCTTTATCTCTATGTTAATATTATAGTAGATCGATGAACAAATTGCGCTACTAGTTTACTGTTTATTTTTACCACAGATTACGATTATATTGATTTCTCGTTGCGCTGAATGGAGGACGTTAATAGCCAGCTAAGAATAGCTTTATTGAGACGCGAGGATATTACGGTGTAACCAAAATCATGATTCTTTTTTTATACACATGCAACCTTGTACATCCGTGCTTTCTCTTTCAGTATTTAGATCGCATGCAGCATTCCTAAGTTTCGGGGACTGCTATAATCCTATATTTAGTCGCCTTTATTGCGGTTTATGCATTAACCACATCTACCATACTTGTAGACGTCCAGTGAAACTTAACCCACTATCGTTTACCACAAACCGATTTGGCATTAGATCGCAATGGAGCTCAAACTTCCATCGACGAACTGCACTATCGCCCTCTGAAATATCGAAAGCTCGCGAACGAATTTCGCGTGCGCGTAAAACAACCATCGACTTGGAATCGCAAATTACAATCAGTACGTGACCGCCTTTCATCGACTTCTTCTCGCACTCGCGCTGCAACCTTTTAACGGTCGATCGTCCATGGATCGGCGAATCGCTTGATCGTTACTTCTCGCTAATAATGATCAGGCTGACCCCGTTTCCTCGCGTGACGGGCGCCTCGCGCCGGAAAAGCTTTCGAACAGCGCCGATCGATCCTAAACCTCCGCTTTCGGTCTCCCGGAAGCGAGCGGCGCCGGAAGCAATCGTCCCCGTTTACCCTTATACGAAGAGACGTTGGTGCAGCTCGTCAAAGGAACAGGCTGTGCAACGGAAAAGTGAGAGTACACGGGACTACCTTGAGCCTGATCGCGCGTCCAGTGGGCGTAGAAATTTATTTTCTATATAAGGCTGACAATCGGTCCGTTGTTGCTCGCGGATCCGATGCTCGCGCGGCAGCGTGCAGCACGTGTACGTTGTTAGCACGGTCGTGGCTATAAATTGACTTACTAATGATTTTTGTGATTCCTGCCACGCCATGCACCTTTGGCTGGAGTTTTAAGGGGAGGTGCCACCTTGGACGCATGAAAGTCATAGGCATTTTTAGCAATGTTTTTCTGTTAAATAATTAACTTAATGGAAAATCTGATTGATGGCTTTCGTTATACATCTTTTGAAGATTAAAAAATTTATTTTCAACAAAATGGCGGTGATAGAACCGCTACGCGGTGTGTCCTTTGCACTTGACTCGCCAATCGGCGGCGCGCGGATCTCACAAGGAGAGTATTTTAGGTGTCCGCCTCCGATCATTTTGATTTGTGGATATGTTATAGAGGACCGAAAAATAAGAAATACGTGTTTTTTTATTTTTCCCCGTTGTCAGATTTGGGGGGTGAAAACTGCGTTCAAAGTTAGGGTTGAAAAATCATTTTTGTGGAATATCTCGAGAACTATTAGAGATAGTGGAATAGTGTCAATGGACGAATTTTGTGTCTTTGAATGCGAAATATGACTGACTCACCAGATTTTCAAAAACTCTATTTGTTTAAATAATACATAAAAAAAACCCTAACTTTGAACGCAGTTTTCACCCCAAATCTGAAAACGGGGAAAAATAAAAAAACACGTATTTCTTATTTTTCGGTCCTCTATAACATATCCAAAAATCAAAGTGATCGGAGGCGGACACCTAAAATACTTTCCTTGTCAGAGACTATGCATCCGATTGATTTAAAATTTTGAGAGAATTTTCCTTTTATGTTAATATAAAGAAGTATGGTGTTTATGATAGCTTGAAAATATTTTTATTTACAGATATCCTGTAACCATATTTTTCTGCTAAAAATCACAATTTTTCTTTAAACACTCACCATTTACATAAAAATATTTATTTGGAAATATACGAATGCACTTCTTTAGTTCGTATCACGTAGAAAATGAACATTTTTGTTTTTCATGCGTCCTAGTTGGCAGAATTTTTATTTGAATGTTTCTTTTAATCATTAAATACAGAAACTATGATACAATCACATTCCTCTTGTATTTCGCGTTTAAAAACAGCTCTAAGAGCCTCAGAATTCCCTCGAAACTTACTTTTTCATCCATCGATCCAATGGCAATCCTCCGCGATTCCTTGCCAAGAGTGGTACGCGTGCCAACGGCAACAAAGAGGTCCTCGCACGAAAGGAGACCTCTTTGGTGGCTCGGTACAAACTTCTGAACGCTTTCCAAACGGGAGAAACCCGAGGCGTTGCCCGCAAAGCCACCCACTGACTCTCCGGTTGTTTGCTCGTTTCAGCGGCACGAGATGCATCGTCGCGTGGGGTACAGCAACTACGATGGCAAGATCGCCGGCCTCTACGACCTGGAGGAGACGCTTGGCCGCGGTCATTTCGCCGTGGTGAAGCTGGCACGGCACGTTTTCACCGGCGAGAAGGTCGCAGTGAAGGTCATCGACAAGAGCAAGCTCGACGAGGTCTCGAGAGCGCACCTCTTTCAGGAGGTGAGGGAGAGCAGAGAAAAGCCTAGACGTTCTTTCATACGCGTCCAACTACACCGTCGACGTCGATACGAGCCGACGACGGCTCCCCCGACGATCGCGTATCCCTCTCCTCTTTGTTCCTGCCCCCCTCCCCCGAGGCACCGCGTGAATGAGAACGCACGGCATAAAGGAGGCCGAGAAGGAAATCGAAACGCATGCTAATTCCTTCCTTCCGTTTCGCTCATCCAGTGCCTTGCTCGGCGGAATAGAATGTTGCAGCTGGTGCTGCTCGACGGTTCTGCGCCTTTGGAAGACACTTTGATAAGCGTTGATTGAAGGGTAGTTCCATTGGGGATCTGAAAAAGAAATCACACTGTAACAGGAGTTGGAAAGTTAATTTAATAGTAGATGTAGGGTAAATCCGGGATACGCGGTCGGGTCCGAGAGTTGGTCGAGTCGCTATATTTCAAACTCTCTACGTAAAAATGCGTTAAAATGCAGACCAATTACTTCTCTAGAAGCTAAACAGTTGAGTGAATAGCGTAATTTCGCTTCCTTCTGTGTGTTTCTGGATTTATAGGTTTAAAAGGTAAATTGAGGTTACATTTAATCTCTTTTGTTAAACAGCGCTGAACAGAATCGTATTTCAAATATACTTCTCAGTTTATTTTCATTTAATGTTTGAGATAATAAGATAGTAGAGATATTGAGGGACAATACAGCCAAAGTATTTGGCGATATTAACTCTTCCTCTTGAAGCTAACGAGAAAATCATTTCTCGCTGCAGGAAGGAGAGATCGTCGAATTATGATTTTTTTATTTTTTATTATTATTTTTGTTTATTTAGTTTATTTATACACTAAATTTTTAGTGTTTTTTTAGGTTTTTTTATGTGTTCTTTACTGTTTTTAGCGTAAACAAATTAAATATCAACGAATCTGTAGTTGTATTCACTCATAACCAATTTTGCTTTTACCTTTGTTAATTTTCCATGAATAATTATCTGAGTGGTCTCTGCCAATGACGAAAACCATTTTTCCCGACATCCCGATTTACAGTAAATATTGTTTTAAAGCATATATCGACCAGTTTTTCAGAATTAGCATAAAATTCTGAACATATAGGTTTGTTCTGATAAAATAAGTAATTTCTATATTAGTTTTAATAGCCATTTTATAATAGGTTGACCGCGTCTCCCGGATTTACCCTATGTGTCATTAGAAGTCGTCAGTGCGTTCTCAGACCCCGGATGGAAGTGCCACCATTGGTAGTGAAACGCGAGGAAGCTTTTACAAGCATATCTGCATTGCACCCGGTGTTTTAAATTAAATCACTTCTGTTCTACCAGATATGTAACTCCTGTTTCCCTTATTAGTTGAGGAGTAACTGCTAGGTTTGTATTGGGTTGTGACATACGAAACGGCCGGTCGTAGGTAGTAATATTCTACTTGCCCACCACGTAGCTTTCCATATTAGATCAAAGACCAACCAGGGCTCCCTCGTTGATTGGACGCGAGCAGTGCGAACACGCGTTGGTTAAGAAAAGCGCCTACCTTTTCCAATTAGCTGCGAAGAAGGCCTTCCTAGGAGGATCATCTGTGAAAGGAATTCAGAGAACACTGTCTCATTGAATTTCAGAACGCTTTGTTAAGTTGCAAATCCAGGATGGGACAAAAATATCGTGTCTCATATAAGACTTTAATCTCATAAGACATTTATTTCAGGAATTACTTTTTAATTATTTTATCATCAATTTTATTATTTCCATTATTTACATCTATCTGTTGCTGAGATTTTTGCTTATCTAATTGTTGCTGAGATTTAGAATCTCCTCGCGGATTCGTAACTTCACGATCCAGAATCGTGCGTCTGTCCGTTTCGTATCCTGCAACCCGATGCATCGCGATGTTTTGAAATCATCTAATTGGCCAACGTCTGAATAACTCTCGCCTATGGAGAGGAGTTTGACGGCTCGAGCGGCTTCCTACGAGCCGTGATTTTCATCATTCCGCGACGCACACGCACGCACGTACGGTGCGTTAAATACTAACGAGCGGATTGCGTAAGATCCGTTTGGACGCCATCGCGGGCGTAGGAAAGAGATCTACGGGACGATCCGCTTCGAACTTGTAGATCTCGTTAAGGTCAACGAGATAATGGCACGTCGAGGGGGGAAGGCGAAAGGGTCGTTGACCAGATCGCGCTAGGGGGCAAGCATCGGACGAGCGTCTCTGTTACCCCTCGCCCACTTTGTTTCTCCCCCGCAGGTGAGATGCATGAAGCTGGTGCAGCATCCGAACGTGGTCAGGCTGTACGAGGTGATAGACACCCAGACGAAGCTCTACCTGATCCTGGAGCTGGGCGATGGCGGCGATCTCTACGATTATATCATGCGACACGACAGCGGCCTCAGCGAAGAGGTATAGTTTCAACGCGGTAATTTCCAACGCGAGAACCTAACGACCCACTGGGGGCAAGTCCAGTCGTTTACGCGAAACTGCTGCGGAAATTCGCGTGGATGCTCGTATACACGGCTTTATTGATACTTTCGGCTCCTAAGAGTGGCTGCTCCCACGAAACAGCGAGCCAAGTAATCGGGAAACACATCGTTATACTAACCCTTTGTGTATTAAACTAGTTTCACTGCATTTGTGCTGTTCACTATCGGATTCCAGTAGGAGAGATATTTGATGGAGCTTTCTGTGCAGAAAGTTTCAGTGTAAACGATGCCATTTACTTCGTAATAATTTAGTGGAAATTAGTTTGTAGGGGAGAGGTGCTATAAAAGGGGCGATTTTATTTAGCGTCCAGTTCTGATAATATCACGATAGATATTTAAAACGCAAGTCCATTAATAGGAAGTCTGTTTATTGGCCTCCAATGAAAATATATGGAAAACTCTTTAATAACAACTATAAATGAGTCGAAAATGTCCCTTTCACGATGGGGTAGTATTAAATTTCGACGTTAGACATCATGAAAGGGACACGTTAATGAAAAAATGAGATCAATTGTTAAAAATATCATTAGTTGGAACTAGAAGAGTGTCGGTGTCGAATAGTGAACTATTTCTGACGGTTTGAAGTTAGTTTAATTAGAGCTTGGAACAATGCGAAATACCTATAGCTCTTCAAGTGGAAAGAAGCAAACTTAGGAATTTTCACCGAGGCTTCAAGTATTTTAAAGGAAAACTCGAGTTTTCAGTCTCAGTCACGTATGTACTTTCCAAGTGTTCTCTAAGTGGTTTGTTGTTTAGGTAGAGGGAAGGTTCAGGGTTACAATTTCCCAGGCGATGGGCACTTCAACGTTGTGGTGTCCGCGGAGGAACTGTTGTTTACATATTCACATGAATCATTATCGCCGGGTTTCTAGCACTGATATATCACCCACATCGCTGTCACGGAGATAAATATAATCTTCTATTCCATTTAACTCGGTCACGAAACTAAGTCGTGGTACGAATCTTCGGATATCGCAAAATGTCACGCGTCTAACAAGTGCTGCGAGTCGTTAGATTGCAAAGGGTTAAACAGATTTCTCTGGCTCGAAACAGATTCGACCATTGTCTTCAGTCGAGAATGCAAAGGGCGAGCAACCCTCTGCGGCAGGCTCACTGATACCCTTTTGATCGATCGCAGGTGGCCAGAACGTACTTCCGGCAGATAGTCAGAGCCATATCATATTGCCATCGATTGCACGTGGTGCACAGGGACCTGAAGCCCGAGAACGTGGTCTTCTTCGAAAAACTCGGCACAGTGAAGCTCACCGACTTCGGATTCAGCAACAGATTCTGCCCCGGCCAGAAGCTCGAGACTTCCTGTGGATCTCTGGCTTATTCGGCGCCGGAAATTCTGCTGGGAGACAGCTACGATGCTCCTGCCGTTGGTAAGGAAAAGCTAATATTTATTCAAAGTAGTCGGATGTTATGGAAGATGTAGAAATGTTGTTCATAAGACTGCTCTGGTTAAGGGGGTATTCTAGTTTAAAACGCGCTTTTTTACACAATTTTTGGTATTTTTTTTTATGGACCATCTGTATAATTGTTTTCGTCAAACTTTGGTTCATATATTTATCCATATTTCAGTAATGTTTACAAATTTTGTAGAGAGAAAGAAAGTCGAACGCATTCGTTAACAAAAAAGTCTTCCCGTGGTTTCCGTAATTTCGGCTGGTCTGTTCATTTGAAAAAAAAAAAAAAAAAAAAAAAAAAAAAAAAAAAACTAAAGTGATTCTTAATTAGAATAAAATCGAACTAACTAAAATCGTAAAATCGACTATTAGAAAAATGGCGGCCCTTTGAAGTTTGACTATCGATTTTTACATGTTATTTGTAACTTGCGGATTAAGAAACTGAAAAAAAAACATTATTATGAATTAATTTTGGCACGGATGATAAAGATACGTGCAATGAAGGTGCTCGACAAATCTGGAATCAATCCGTCAAGTAGATCTTAAAATATTATGGCAATCATTTAGGAAACATGGATTTGAGAAAAACGCGTTTGAAGTTTTCCATATCACCCGTCGCGACGCGCATCGTCGCGTCGTTGAATCACCTATAACCTTTTTAATTTTATAAAATTCATATATAGGGCTTTGTACATACATTCCTGAAACAATATTCTTTAAGAAAATGTAAAAAAAAAAAAATCAATTTCAAATTAGAATGCCCCTTTAAAATAGCAAATTAAGTATAAGAGGTGGAAGTACTGCATATTTAATATAGTGACATTTATAGTTAATAAGTATATTAATCGATTCTCAAATCATTAATGAGTTCCACCACAAGCTGTATAAACAGTTTAATATTTATGCAAAAGTGTGGTAGCTTGAGTGTGCAGCTGTAGCTTTTGATAGTTCAACTATTTTATAAAATTTAATCATATATATAAGTGAAGCCTCGACTGATGGGACAGAGTTAAAATATTGCATAGCTTCTATTCTACCAGTTGCACAACATGTCTAGTATTCCGTCAATTCAGGATGAGTTTCATATCCCGTAGTTAAGACCTCCATCTGTGTTTCCAGATGTCTGGTCACTGGGGGTAATTTTGTACATGTTAGTGTGCGGCCAAGCGCCATTCCAAGAAGCGAACGACAGCGAAACCCTCACGATGATCATGGACTGCAAGTATTCGATCCCGCCGCACGTTTCGGAGGGTTGCAAGCGCCTGATTGCTAAAATGCTCGTCAGAGAGCCAGAGGGCAGAGCGAGGCTCGAAGAAATAGCGGCGGATTCGTGGCTGGCGATCGGATCGGACAGCGATTTTGTGGAAACGTTGCCCCTTGTGTCCAGGCAACAGGTATCCGACGATCACCACAATCATATAATCACTAAGATGGTTAACGGTAACATTGCCACCAAAGAAGAGATATTGGAGTAAGTAGTGGGTTTCTATTAGGTTGTAACAGATGAAATCTGGTCTATTTGTCTATTTTAACGATCAAACATTTTCCCTTTCGAGTTACTTGATAGTTGAATCGTAGCGTGATTGTTGGCGAGTTACAGGGTTCTGAATTTCATCTGCATTGTATTTTGGGACACTATCCGCCTGTCTTCTAAAGGATTATCTTTGGGCAGAGTAATTTGCTCGGCTGGGAGTTAAATTGGGCCTCGATATAGAGAACGTGATTCAGCCGCTGATGGTAGATTGAATACGTGGTAGACAGCTTAGTCACCGATATCAAATCTGACTTTCCAGTGAAATGCTCGAAACTTTCGTGACCTATGTTCTTCCAGTTAATACTGTTTAAGACTTCTAGGAGTGATTATATAGTTCTGCAACTAGTTTCGTCAACGATCCGAGGATCCCCGCTATAGCACATGGTGTAGTTATGGCGTCCTCGAATCCCTGATGATGTTTAGCTTTGAAAAGAACATGATTCACGCGAAAGCCTCGAACGGAATTGACTGTTCTCTTGCCGAACGCAAATAAACACGTCAGAGAGCTGGCAGACATTTCATGTGTTACAACCCAGCGATTGTTCCACGATTCTGCAGTGCGTTCGTAATATGTTCGTTCAATCTGCCTCACAGCGCCCTCGACAAGAACGAGTACAATCACATAACGGCGACGTATTTCTTGTTAGCCGAAAGGAAATTGCGTGCTCACCGTCAGGAGCAGGTGCAGAAGACTCGCCCGGAGATCCTTGAAGTCTCGTCTAGGTATGCGCTCCAGTGACTCGTGATAATGGGTAGCGATGATTGCATACAGGGCGTTCGCGTTATTAGTACTGGGCGTTTCCCTTGTAAATAACAAAAGGGAGGCGCGTTCCATTCTTCGGGAGAAGCGTGGGTTCAATCAAAAAGCAATCACAATAGCTGGCCAGTGGCCACATATTGAAAACTTGATATCTAGAAATCTGTTGCAGAGAGCGATCGATGTAGGTGAATGAAACTTCTCCCACCTCCATTTGTTTCATTCATCCCACGGCTCACGATAAAATCGCGCGGTACTAATAACGCGAGCAACTGGTACACACAGATCGTAACCGTTGGTTATTTTCAGCCGGCAGGACGATGCGGCAGCGAACTTGCGTGCCGACCAAAATTCATTGACCACCGTCAACCAATCGCTGCTGAGTGTGCCGCGGACGCCGGGCGACGTGCCGCAGGTACGTGTCGCGTGACCCCTTTTCCAGTAATGGCCACTAGCATGTATTAGCTATTAGCTAACGATGGTAGCAATGAGCCAGTGAGAAGGATAGAAAGATGCCTTATGTTCCCGTTGCAGAGCGTTCGGACGCGGAAGTGCAGCATCGTCCAGGAGGAGGAGGATGAGGACGACGTGTCCTCTTGCTCGGGTCGGGACGATCGCGGCAGTAACTCCGCGCTGAACTCTTTCAATCGGCGGGGATCACGATCGGAAGGGAAGCTTTCGCACATCCTGCAGGAGAGGCTGCCCCAGCTGCCGGAGAAGCCGATCCTGAAGCCCCTGTCGACGCAGAGGACCTCGCAGAAGGACGGCAACGTGGTGCAGATCATCGGCGACGGGGATGAGAGACTCAAGTCTGGTTCATTGAGCGGTATCGGTAACGAGCCTCAAGCGAGTAACCCGCTCGCGGAACAAGTAGCTGCAGCGACGAATCTCGACGTGACGTGCCAGGAGAACCTGAAGAATCGTCTAGGGGACGCGTCGTCGCCGGGATGGGCGAGGAAGGTGACGGCCATGGAGAACAGGCCGAAGTCGGTGACGGAGTGTCTGAACTTGGTGGGGCCTGTACCAGCGAACAAGTGGATGATGGGGGCGCATCGCTCGCCAGCCACGTCTCTGGACTCGTGTCTGTCGTCAGCTGCGCTGGAACCGTATGCCGCGAGCACGACGACCACCACGACCATCTTGACGGAGTCTTCCACAGTATCGATCCCTCTTCACCCTGTGGGCGTGCTAAGCGACAATGACCTCTCGATGACGCCCAAGTACAAGACGATGCCGTCCCCTGGGAGCGCAGGTTCCGCGTCGTCGCCTCAACTGACACTGAATGAGATCCTGGAGGACGGGGACACGGTGCCCGTCCCGACTACGGAGGGCGGCAACTCTAAGTATCGTGTGGTGAGAAGGGCGGGCTACCAGCAGCGGAGGAGCAAGTTCCATAAAGCGCGCACCACGTCGTGCTCGAGCTCCGACGCCAGCGACGATGACAGCGAGAGCAGGAAGAAGAGGGCCCACAAACTGGGCGCCTCAACGGGGAAGCCTCTGCCCCCGAGGCGCGACAGCCACGACGATTCTAGTGATTCTCAGGATCCCGGGGGGAGCGGCGGGGGTGGAGGAGGCGTGGGTAACGGAGAGCACACGACGGAAACGCCGTCGAACGAAACTAATCGAAACGACAGCGGGAACAGCACCGGCACTACTACCACGACCACCACCACGACTACTGGCGGTAGGCATCGAAGCACGGAGAATCAGGTGATATTCGGCAGAAGGCATCGCGCTGGTAGGAGAAGAGCTGGCGAGACGCGGTTGCGCGAGAGTCAGTCGTTGAATCGCATCACCGAGGTGCAGGAAGCCGAGGCGCCCTCGTCGTGCCACAATCACGTGTCGCGCAACTCGGCTGTTCTGGGGGTCCAAAGCATATCCTCGTCGTCGTCGTCGTCCGTGTCGCAAGGCAGCACCGGCTCGCACAGCAGCGTCCCCCAGCCGACTTCGCAGACGTCCGCTACGGTGCAGAAGGCCAAAGGCTTCGGGGCTAGACTGCTGCAGAGCTGGTCCCTCAGCTCCGCCAAGCTATCGCAGTCCTCCAACAGACAGAACAACTGCAGCCCCAACGGGAGGTACAACAAGCAGGAGGCGCAGCGGGACACGTGCCAGCGGATCGAGATCTGCCGCGATGACAGGGATCTGAATGGTAGCGCGATCAATCAGATGCCGTCCAATGACAAGGAAAATAGGAACACCGGGATGAACAGGAACGACTGCAAGAACAGGAAGATACGGCTGCTGAGCCGCTACTTCGCCGT
This sequence comes from Andrena flavipes, assembly GCA_963971345.1. Taxonomy (NCBI): domain Eukaryota; kingdom Metazoa; phylum Arthropoda; class Insecta; order Hymenoptera; family Andrenidae; genus Andrena; species Andrena flavipes. The sequence continues at coordinate 47,924,648 of OZ020480.1, forward strand.
GCATAAGAAGCTCTGCGTCCCCCTGCCGGGCATCTTTGGCAAGGGGCGGCTGTACAAGGCTCGCTCCTGCGGCAGCATCACGCGCGATCGCGTCAGCCCACCGTCCCCCAAGTCCATGCTGTTCTGCAGCGCGGCGGACGACAAGTGGCGGGAGCGTCGCCAGTGGTGCGACGCGAAGCACCGGGGCAGCGACGGGGACATCAACCAGAACCTGGGCCTGCCTCACCTGGTCCAAGACAACGTGGTGGGGAAGGGGTGCACCACGCTGCCCACCGTCTGCCACATTCATCTGGGCGACGCGTCCAAGTGTTGCAGCCTTTGTTGATGAAGCTGCCGCCACGGGGATAGATCGATGCACAAACTATGAACGATGACGAGCGCGCCCACGCGTCGTGCCTCGACCCATCCACACAGACCACACACAAAGCATACGTACACACATGCAACACACACGCCTCGTGCAGACCGACGAGTTCCTTTCTGCGATGGATGGCGATTACCGCTGAATGGAGCTGAGAACGCGGAGACGGGACGCGTGGTTATCACGAAGTGCAATCTATTTTATAATAACAACAGCGGGGTCGTTGCGTAAACGGGTCGGACTGATCGCGAACGACGGGCGACGCGCTTGCATGCGCGTACGCGCAGCCACGCGACCACTCAGCGACTCGTCGGGCGCGCTCCACGCCCGACGGATTATCCGAGCGCGATCTTTACCGATCGCGGGTAATCGTGGGTAATCGTTAACCACGACCCCGGGGCGTGCGTCCAATGGTCGATGTATTCTGAACCGATCGCGACATGTGTCCTCCACCCCCGCCCCCTCCTGCCCCGAATGATGCGTCGTGTCACGGAGGGAGAACGCGCATCGATCGATCGGTCCGCTTTGCGGGAAGTGTATCTAGTCCGTGTGAACAAACCTATATTAAATATTGCAGAGTTTATTATTATTATTATTAATATTATTATTGACTAAGATTAATATTATATTGTCTTTATTTTAAACGTATGACGTGGATATCGACGAGTATCAAGCGCAGTTTCGCGGACATTGAAATCTCGCAACCTTGGAGGGTCTTCCCCCTGCTGTTACATTTATTATTTATCTGTCTGTCCTCGAGTCACCCGTTCAACCCTCCCCTTACTCAAAATCACAATTATCGTACTATTGCCTTACGAAGCGACGTCTATTTTCCTCCTGGACACTGTGCGGGGCTCGCTCAAGACGTCAGCAGAATTCGCATGGTTCCGCGAGTTACACGAACAATCGTCGAGTTCGTACAGCGACGATTCGATCGCGTGCACCTGTGGATCATCTCCATGAAAACTTCGTCAGTAGTGGTACACCTGTGGAACCATGGCGAGAAAGAAGAAGGATGAGAGGGTTTCAGCCAACGGTGTATCGTGTTTGCACGTGAGAGACAGGGGGTGGGGGGTGTGAATCGTAATGTCTTAGGAGATGATGAGGGAATTTTAGGAACTTTACAAAATTCCATCTGCTGTGCACATGCAAATTGGAGTAAGAAAAGCTTGCATACCGTGATTTCAGTAAGGTTTGAAGGTGCCGAAAGATCTACAGTTTGCTGCTAATGTATCTACAACAGGGAGAGGAAAACGATAAATGATGATCTCCAAGAAAGATCTCAAAGGGGTACTAAATTCGTATTCGTTGAATCGTGAACAGAAAGAAAAGTTCACTGTAATTTTCTAGAAGAAGACCCGAGGGCCCCACGAGGACCTATAATTTCTACCAATTTGAAAGAGGAAGAGACCTTCAACTACAGTTTCCCAGCAAAGGAGCACAAGCTCCAGAGCACCGTTAACTTCCATTGTACCTGCAAACACGAGAAGTAGAAGCCGAAGAGGACAGAATACTCTGGAAGCACAGCAGAAGGCTCTCCAGGAGGCCTGCAAACTGTTACCTACCGGACCTGTAAGATATCAAATTATAACTGTCTAGAGGCAGATCACAAGGTCCCAGGAGTTCAGCCAACGTTGCTCCCGACGTCCACTGATGGGTATCGCCGAAGCTTACAATTGGCATGGCTACGTGCGCTTGCAGGCTGAGCGCGCGCCTCGTTCCTCGTCGTCATCGTTTTCATTAAAAGGACAGCCCGTCATCGTCATTGCTGCGTGCACCCGTCGCGCAGGGAAACACGCGATTCCATTAAGTGAACGCGGCGTGGTCGCGACTGTGAAAGTCGAGCACGATACCGGAAACGGACGTTATCCATGACAATTCTCGAACACACTTTCCTACTGCATCGATCGACGAAGGCGTTGAAGACTCCATCGTAACGCGTCGTGGAGAGTCTCCGGGATCCCGAGGCTCGTCTGCATCGAAGCTCGAATGCGGGTCATTCGGCAGAGCTCTCGTCGAGCCCAAGGGATGAGTTTTTTTCACCCTCCTTTTTATATGTACACCACACGACGGATTAGGGATCGAAGGTCAAAACCTCGATTGATTGGCTCTGTTAGTATCACTGCTGAAGCTAAATGTTGCTATTCGATTTTGATCATAGGATCTGGGCTGAGTTCGGATTAAATGCGTTTAAGAGATAACTGTCGAACATGAAGACGTCTGAAGTGCGTACTGTTCAAGGTTTACGGGTGTCTTGTTCGTTTGGAAGAGATTTTGGTTGTTTACTACCATTGTAGTTGGTGTTATTAGGATTCTGAGGACGTAGTAATGCTAGGTAATTCAGTATTCTTAATTTATTGATTGGGTAATCGTCTATGGCTTATTGTTAAAGCTGCGTAGATAAAAGGGCCAGAGAAGGCTAAAGTGGGTTACTAAATCCAGGGCAGAGTTTGGGATGTTGAAGTTATACGGCTGACAGGATTCTCCCTATATTTCCCAGCTAGGGGATTATCCTTTGAAGGATATTCAAAGTGACGGCTCACTTCTATCCGTGATATGAGAAACGGGTCAGATCCTCCTTTGTAATTTTACAATGAGGTAAAGGGCTACTAGAGTGTCTATCCTTTTGCTATGCTACGCGAATTTGAGTAGGGTCTAGCTCTTCTTCGCGAGCACGATAGGCAGTTAATGGGCCATTTTTTAGTACAAAATTTGTGGTAGTACGCTAGCCAGATCCAATTTAAATATTAATCTGCCCATGTACCAAGTAGTATAGCTATTCTTTGGTTCCATATATACTATTTACAGTAAGATAAATCGATAAACAAAGTATTGAAATACAGCGGTATCACTGCTCCCTCAGAGTCATCTAACAAAGCATGAAAAATTACTTGCAACAAGACAGTTTACATGGACTCCTCAAAGAGTACCACCCACTAGTTCCTATAGCCTCGTTCTCATTATTCAAGTAAGACTGCAAGAAACTTGAAACTACTTTACCAATATGAGCCCGTTCTTTACTTGACAGCAAATAATATCCTTTCAAGTTTCAAGCGAAGCAGAGATTCTTTCAACTTCACTTGCCTTGAAATAAAACTTGATTAATGCGAATGAGGAGGATTAATGTGAATTAGTTTTTAACGTAAGGCTCAGTAAAATATAATCCACAGCAGACTGCAATCTTTCCATCCATTCTATCAATCAAATTTTGCAGCAACATTCAGTACTTTTTATCGTATGTACAAAAAGATGAACACTCAGTCGTGGTTTCAGCCTTCAAATTTTCAAGAATTCCTCGCCGAAGCCGATATTTCGTGTCCCTTGCGTAGCCCGAGAGCCGTTTGTACGTACCAAGCGTAATTGTAATGTACCGAGCCACACGTTTATAGCGTAATACAACAATTTATTTATTATACATCCTGCGAAGAGACGATCCCCCTCAATCGTCACTGCCGACGATCGTCGATCCCCCCCCCCCCCATTCTCTTTTAAACTTCACATCCCCCCTCATTGCGTTTAGCCCCGGGACAAATCGTTTGTTTCCACGACGAAGACTGACCGCAAATTGTACAATATAACTTATTCGAACGATTGGATGCCTTGCGTCGCCGCGACTACCCGGCGTGACCAGGAATGATTTGTACCCTCGAGTTACACTCGCGATCTCTCCGCCATTCACATCGGCTCTAATCTCTAATAAGCACGACGCCGATCCCGACGCGTTCGCCGCTCAACCGAGCGTTTTGAAGCACCGACGTGTCCCCCGACCAAGGCGCGACCGGGCATTAAGGCTTCCGTATCACGGAGCTCCGAGGCGAGGGGGAAGTAGAGAGCCAAACCCATGACCCGCGAATCTCGCTGCTCGTAGCTGGAACAGCGTGGAACCAGCGGCGCGCCTCGTTACCGGGCATTAATGAACCCAATGTGAATTCATGCTTGACCAACGACACTTTCCCTTCGGAGATTAGACGCGCTCGCCGCTTTCTACGCGATTAGACGTACGTTGCAGAAAGCGAAACAGCGTTTGAATGTATGCCCGCAGCTCCGAATAATCTAGCGAAGTGGCGCGTCAACCGTGCCCACAAATCTGTCTATGGTAAATGAAGAGATATTTTCGTGTTGTAAGCGAGTCCGTTAGCGGCAGTTAATCCCGCGTGTTCCCCGTGCGTTCTGATAGCCGAAGATCGGGTCGAAGGGTTCAGGATTTCGCTTGGCGAAGCGGAGCCGCGCCGTTTCACCCGCTAAAACTCATGTTCGCTAGTCCCGTCGAAGTTGTCCGTAATTGGCAACGCCTACAACGCATAGTACAATGTTCCCCCGAGGTAATTTTTGTATGAGTGAATCTTTTTTCCACCGAACAGGCGCGACAATGTGACCGCGCATTCGTTCAATCGCGACCCATTCCCTGCCCCTCCCACCAACCCCCGCCCCATGTCTCGGTCTTTGAAAGGAAAGGATTAAGGGAGAAACGAAATATACAATACGTACGACGAAGTGTCCGCTTTAGATTTCGTAAATGTCGAAGCCCAACTTAACTGCCAGCTGAGTGTATAACAAAAGATCCACCCTTGTGCACCGGCGACCGAGGAATCCGTTGCAACGAGCGTCTACCGCCGGTTGCACGTGATCACATTCATGCAATAACTGTGTGCCCGAATCGAATAAACGAAGAAAAAAGTAACGAACAGCGGGAGAGTCTCTGCTGACACTGTGTCTTGCCTGGTCTTTTCTGCCATGTCCTGCTGTCTCACGACCTGTCTGTTCCAACTTCTTCCAGCGCGGCGGTTCTGAGAGCTGGCACCACGGGTGCTTGGTTTCAACTCCCTTTCAAGCATGCATGTTGCGACGTATTTAATAGATTTGAACTTTCTCTTTCTTTTAATAGTGTCTCTGTGTTCGGAGTTAAGAAGATTGAGGCAGTTGCGCAATTCAGGATTTAATCTTGGAGGGTGTAGAGTTGAACGGATAAAACTATTTTCATTGCAAATTGAATAAAATTTATTAGGTGATTGTAAGAATTTAATTTAGGTTTCTTTTCTTTTGGAAAATTTATTTAAAGAAAATCCGCTTTTTTCCTTTTTGAAGATTTATTTAAAGAATAAAATCCAGTTCTCTGTTCCCTTTGATAATTTATTTAATGAATAGCATTCAGTTTTCTTTGACTTTTGAACATGTATTTAAAGAATAAAATCCAGCTTCCTTTTCTTTTTACAAAGCCCCTTTGAGGGTACCAGGGTCCTTTGCCCTTCCTCTGAATGTGGCACTGGTTTAAGGTACTCAAGAAATGAACATTCAGCGTGAACGTTTCCTTATTTTAATAATTGATGGTAGTACTGTTAAGGAACTAATTTCTTATCAGGTAAGGAACTAATATTTGATTAGATACTAATACTAATTAAAAATAAAGTACCAAATAAACTTATTTTTAGTATTTTTAGTACAATTGTAAGCAGAATGTATGAAAATAACCATTAATTTATTATTAATAACAATTAATAACCATTAACCATTCTTACTTCGAACAGTAAGAGATGACGTTCAACAGGGGCTTCCTTCAAGTGGGCTACAGTACACTATTGAGCTATAATATAGCTCAATGCAGTACCATTGGGCTATAAGAATACAGCTCAATGCAGAACACATTTATTTTCACGAAAACTAACAATATTAATTGCTTTCACAGACAACACATATATTTTTGAATTATCAACTTTTATGCTAGTAATTATTTCAAACAATTATTTATTGACATAAACTTAAAAGAACGATTTATTTCATGAACTGATAAAAAATTAGTGCCTGATCAAGAACTAGTTCCTTAACGATAAATACGTTCATATTTTATCAGCTTAATTTGTGGTTTTTATTTTCCAAATATATTGAACCGATCTATGAGGAATGATTGTGAAGGTACAAAAATGGACGATACACGAGAGCTTCCTTTTTCAGCGGTTTTTATTAAAATTATAATACTATCTCTTTGAGTTACAACTTACATTTACTTACATTTACATCTTGCAACTGCAGACTATCACTGCTTCAGCGTTTTAAAAAATAGCGTTGTACATGTTCGTGGTGAGCGAATCGATTATCAAAAGGACGCGGCGCTTGATGGGTATACATCATTGGTGGGCGGTTTCCCATGTAAAAATATGTACACATGACGATCGATGTGGCTGCAATTACTCAGATAGTCGCGTATTATCGCGCCCGTGAATCTTGTCGGGAGCTCCGCGCACGCTGCCATCGTTTGATCAATTTTTAACACCCTTCCGGCGTGTTTTCAACCAACACTTTTCAACAGAGTTCTCCCGTACGAAAACTTATTTGAAGTCTCTAAGAATATCCCATGTTTATAAATTTCATAACATCGCAGCTACCTGAGAATTCTTTATGTGTATAATACAAACGACTTATCTACGCGTCATGGGGGGGGGGGGGGCGATCGACTCGTATGAAAGATTACGTGACATTAATGGGAGATCGTGGAATTTCATTAGGAACAGGAATGTTCAGCGATTCGTTGGCTCGAAAGCCGCGGACGTAACTTAATCGACTCGGTTCCTGGGCCCGGTCTCCTTCAACAACGAAGATGAAGAGGTAATTGTTCAGACAACGGCGAGAATCATTCTGTTCGTCCTTTGTAGTGGAAGAACATTTTCGTGTACGTTAAGATTGCCGTTTAGAAGCACAGTGCAGCATGGATGCCGCCATAAGTAACAGACAGTTTTCTTTTCCTAATACTTTGACCACTTTTAAGTATTTCGCGAATCCTTTATCCTTAAGCCTGCTCTCTATGCGAGTTATTTATATAGAACGATCTAAAAACTAAGTATTACTCTCATAAAGATACTCGAGTCATTGTAGGAAACACTAAGTGCCATAATTAAAAAAAAATTATCGGAAAATGGTCCAAGTGCCAATAGCAATACTTATAGTACAGAATTTAATTGTTGCTTACAGCGTTTTCTACAAGGACTCTTCAATTTATAATCTACGTTAACTGAAACACTCTTCTCTAAATTCTGGACCATTTCTTCGTAGGTCACCGTGTATATTACTGCACCGCCCAATTCTTTATCTTCCCTTTGCCCCATTTTTAGAAGCTCTTCGTCCTCCCCTAATCTCACTTCCTCTTCCTCTTTTCCCATCAGAAACGCGATAGGGAAAACGCCTTTCCCACAAAACCCATCGCAACGGTCAGTAACTTATGGCAGCGCTCGTCCACGCGGCACCGTGATCGCACGCTGAAAACGAGGTGGTCAAACATCTCATGGACGTTAATAAAATTGGCAGAAGCGAAACGCCACAGCGTAAAGGAGCGCCAAAGCCACGATGCACCTACGAAGCTCAATCTCTCGAGGCCTTTTCGATCACGTTTCTATCGCAGCAGTCCCTCCTCAAGTTTTTGAAGGTACATCCTGGAACTCCCTCGCATCTCTCAAATGCTGAGCTGGCTCTCATCGAATACCGATGCACTACGTGTTAGCGGCGGCACGTTCCTGCTGCATATAACGCAGCGCTTTTTTGCTGTTTTCAACGAATTCCTTGAACAATAGCGGAGGGGGTTCAATTAAAAGAAGCTTTCTATAGAAGAGTAGGATCGATAGGTGGGATTATAGGGGGATTAATTACCATTAATCCGCGACTCATATAATAAGGTCTACCGATGCCGTCGTTCTTCTCGCAGTCCTCGCAGAAGCAGATGAATATAGTATCAATGACCATCTGTAACGCATGGAATATGGTCGTTCAATATTCCCAGTAATAAGCGGGGAGATTAAGTAACATCTTTTCCTTTGATTTCACCCGTACCTCGTAAATAGAGATGAAACAGTGGGCCACTAAGAAAGCGAAGAATCCCGCCAGCGCGACCGGCACCCACGGATGATGAAGTCCTTCCTTCTTCTAAACACACAAGAACGTTAGAAGATCCATGTTGGCGTGGAATTCCCCAACTAATCAGTTGGCGACGATCGTTCACATACCTGCACCATATAGACGCCCGCGATTACCGTCAAGGTAACCACCATCACCTTCCCCAGAAACAGAACGAAGTCACCGACGCTGTTTATGGCGGCGACTCTCAGAATGTTACTCGACAAGGCCTGGAATGCTTTCCTTCCACCGGTGCAGAAGTTGCAGCCGTATATTGCTAGAAGGGTCATTTAATAATCAGTAAAATCGCCATAGGGATAGACGAAGAGGCAGGGAGGGGCTTCGTACCTGTTTCTATGTAAGCGTTCCTCGTGAGGAATTTCAAGGCACACTCGAAACACCAAAGGCAGCATTGGCAGCACCACAGTATCCCTTTTACCAGGCCGTTATCGTATTGCTTCAGGCGATTTTGGACGAAGGAAATCATCGCTCTTATGATCCGGACTACGCCGATAACCAGCGCGCCGAATGCAACCGTGCCTAAGTGGTACGCCACCAGATAACCGAAGCCGCGCGTCACCGCCAGGGACAGTCGTTTCTTGTTTCTGTTCGGAAAGAGTTTGCTTAATAAGCCTCGGGATTCCTCTGAGCTTTAATTGCTAGCTGTACTTTGAACGCAGCGGGTCATTCCGATGCTTTGGAATGGACGTAAGTAAAAGTAAGCTTATCGCGATATAACGGAGATATCACTCTATTCTTTGGACCATCTATTTATAAATCTTACTATTTCGAAATGGCCCGATATCGGAAAAAGCGTTTAAAATTGTAGCACGGCTAAAAATGGTACACCTATTCCATCTTTTTAAATATAGATTTGGCAGATATATTTTATTAAAGAATAACTTATCTCGTTAACCCCCTGCGAGGCGTTCATAAATTGTCGAGCGGTGTACGAAAACCGGGCCTTTACGTGACCAACGCGACACGCGTTAAAGAATGAACGCCAGGAAAGGCGTGTTGCCTACTGTATCTCTCTTTTCAATCTCGATGTGCTAATGCTGTCGTATCGTTAAATACAATTACGTTAATTGCGCTGTGGAATGAAAATACGAAGCGTGCCCAAGTATCCCCGTGGGGAGGCGCGGATGGGGGGGGGGGGGGGGGGGCATGGAAATGTCCCTCGCAGGGGCACTTCACCTACGTGCTACGATATCGATCAAAAATGTCACCTGGTGAAAAACCACCGTGCCACGGCGCAGGCGACGACGATGTGCTGACAGCCGAGAAGGAACTCGCAGGTGACGAAAAAGAAGAAGAGATTGTACCACCTGGTTGCCTGCGACAAATAATACGGTGCTCTCTTCATGTCTACTCGGGGCTTTCGACTGCCGACCAATCCATTAACTTACGATCAGGAGAGTGTCCTTTCTGAAGTGGATGTGGCCTTTCCTATTCATGTAGATGTTCCCGGCGCTCTCTATCCAGAGCATGCAGTAAACCCAGGCGCACACAGTGAAGCCGATGAGCAAGTAGGTCTGAAACGTCATTTCATCTTTTTCGGATAGACTGCAAACCCGGCAGCGCGCGTACCATTTGCGTCGTCAAATATTTACGTATATGGGCTGAAGAAGCAGAGCCGGCATCGCGTAAACGGCTTTCCCTGCCTCGCGGAACAGCTGCATCACCAGGGCGATCCTTTTTCTCATTACGACGACGATTAGAAGCGTGACGACCTACATTACATTTAGATTACCTCGATCACTCGCGGCGCGCTTATGCAACCGAAATTATACCGAATGTTGGACACGCGTTGATCTTCTGATATTTGATTTACAGGACCACCCTTATCCGAACCATTGTTGGGTAATTCGAGGGAAATACTTTCTCGTGGAACATCGTTCCTGTCATTTATGGTATCTACGCAATTTTACTACTTTACGTTTACTTAACCAGGAGCGGATTTGGAGATTTGCCGTTCCTAAGCTAACAGTCTATCGTCCTTTCTACGAAATGTCATCAAATATTTTAATTTAAAAGTGTTGAGACAATTTTAAAATTAATTAAGCGTTTGAGCCTTGCCTTTTTCAATCTCTTTCTCCCAAAATTTGCCCCTCTACTTAACCTATATACAAATCCACCCCTGTATTTAATTTACGAATTTATGTGAGATAAGTAACGTCGGGCAAATGAGTTTTATTCGCTACCGACAGATATTGTTGTCTGGACAGTTCTGCAACGATTATCAAATGGTTCGAATAATGGGTGATTCCTGTGTTACTTTTAGTTTCTTACAGTGATGGTAGACATTATTATCGCGTAAATCATGTAAGCCTCCTCGCTGGAATCCTCCTCACGTATTTCCTGCGCCTCCACCCCTTTCTTCTCGCTATGCCACGCGAGCCTGAAGCAAGATAATGTTCCTCATTCAAGACATTTCGCAATGCGGCTTCAAAGATAGAAAAGCGCCTAGCAACATCGTTCGTCACGCGTTCTATCGTGCTTAGACAAATCGTGCGGTGGAACTCAATGAAATCTCGGTACAAAGGGGTGGCGCTTACCAGAGGTACGCGGAGCCACCGATACAGGAGAGAATCACACCGATTAAGACAATGTAAACGACCCACTGCACCATATAGCGGAAGGCAATTAAGATGCCGAGCGAGATAGCTGAAAGTCATTTATGAAAAATGAGTGTGAATTTCGAGATAACCGATAACGGTGAAACTGCATACCTAGAGCTATGAGCAGCAGGTAGACCAGCTCCCTCCATGCGACGCTCATGTCCCTTGAAACTTCCTGAAATGTTTAGATACCCTTTTGTTGGACAGATATGAGCTAGTGGCATTGGCCCTCGAGTGATGGGACGGAATAAAGTAATTGCATTTGTTATTGAATCTGTAAATTCGTGGCTGTTTCGCTGTCAATGATTCTTGACACAATGGCACATAATTATCATGTTTGCATGGAATGACGTTACATTGTATCGCTAAAAGTAATTCAATAAGTTCACCGTACTCTACGATTCAAGTCACACTTTATAGATTAATATGTTTTCTGTTGCATATCACAGAATTCGCAAGCGCCAAAGTAAAGGCTTTTCTTGAACCCATACTGCTACGTCTCTCCCTTACAACTCTCGTGCCCAATACACTACTATACGTCTCCCACACAACTCCTACACTACTATACCTTTGCCACACCGCTTCTAAACTCTTCCCACATTGCTCTAACGCCGAATTAATTTTAATCGAAAATGAAAAATGTAATAAAACGCTGCACCTCCAAATCGAAAAAGTCCTCCCACCACGAGATCCACAAAACTGGGATTTCTAACCAACCCACAAACCAAAATCAACTTGCTTTTTCCCACAAAAAACTTTTTTTAGTCGAAATTTTGATTTTTCTAGAAAAATGTCATTTTTGTGGGAAATAGTAAGCTCACGTTAGCTTGTGGACTAGTTAGAATTCCCACTTTTGTGAGAAAATAACATTTTGTGGGTCAATACTGAAATAGTCACCCACCGCACGACCCACAGATTCTTATTTTTTTTCACGAAATTGGGATTTCTAACTAGCCCACAAGCCATAATGAACTTCTCTTTACCCACAAAAAGAACTTTTCTCGCAAAAATCTCTTTTTGACCGGAATTTGGATTTTTTGTGGGAAAAGCAAGATTATTGTGATTTGTGGGCTAGTTAGAATTCCCAAATTTGTGGGCAAAACTCTCTTGCAGGTGCAGCAAATCAAAAACGGCCTGTTTCGATTTCCAATGCACGATCCTTGCACCTGCAAGAGAGGCAAATTTTCCTGCTGTACCCCGCAGATTTCTGCGTGCACCACGGGGTCGTTCTTCAAAAAAATAATTTTTTTTAATCGAAGGCTTTCATTTTTCAGGTCCCCCGAGGCCCGAGCCGAGCGATATTGTATCGCTCACCCGTCTGATCTGCCGCCTAGATTTGCTCGGCGATGTACATATCACCGATTATGCAAAAACAGAATTTATTTATTTTTCATCGTACCAATATGAGCGCCGGAAAATAATTTAAATCGGACTACTTTGAACGAAACGGGCTTTCAATTCTGCAAATAAATTTTATGCGTAATATCGTTTATAATTATAGTTCAAATTATGTCAGGTTTGGTATCTTTCCATCTTTCCTACCTACACTCTGTCTCTTTCATTATTGTTAATGCTACTACGTTCAGCGAGGCTCTAACGTTACGCGCAGCTCTCGTGCCCTATTCCTGCAAGACTTCTCGATAGAAAGAGAGAACTCTGTGGCAACGGCACGACAGAAACAGAGAGAACAGAAGATGTGAGCTATGCGTCAAAAGTTCGTCTACAAAAGAACACCTGAAGATGTTACCTATGTACAAGTTCTTTTTATCGACCGCAGTAATTTCATTAGGGTCCATCTGTTCACAAGGGACGTTTAAATCGATTCGGATAATAAAAAAAAATGAGACGGCAGCTTTAAATATAATTTACCTGTAATACGAGGAATTACAACTCTTTTCGTAAAGATGTAATTTCTAATTAGGCAGATGTTCCTCACTTGTATCTCGTTATATACCGAAAAATCAACTCCTCTATTACAATACCACGTATTACATTGCACAACCATAAATGCTATCTGTTCTCTGCGGCCAATTATGTGTTACACATTATTAAAAGCTCACCTGCAATAATCAATCAAATACAATACTGCGAAACACCGAGGATCATTTGGATCCCCACCACTTGAGGGCAACTACCCTTCACCATCGGCACTGTTATTCAGCAATTGATCATCGTACCGACAACGTCCAAGGGAAAACCTCAGGATCTATCGCGACCGCAATAAACCAGATACCTTTTGCTCCAGTCTCGCTCACTTGATTAAGCTACCAACCTTATAAAAATTATCCAAGCCCAGCTTCTTGATCACTGAATTCGCTGTGTCGGTCGCATGCTTCGACACGCACCGGTTCAAGAATATCACGCTGCGGAACAACGGTCAGACAAATACATCTAATTAATAGTTTTCGTGTCTGGCCACGTACGAATGATCAAAAGAAATGGCCTCGCTCGTTTAGCGAAGACCTGTACATTGTGCGATACTAACTCATCGGTGCAGTTGGCGACGCACTTGCGTGACCTCACCCCGTTCGAATCCACGGTCACCAGCAGATACCTGGGGGAAATGAATTATTAATGAGCGTGGTGTTAATGAACCCGCGGCCGGCTGTGAAAACTGTCGATCGAAATTGGGAAAATCCGGCGGAAAAGCGCGGAGAGAATTTACACGCTGCATTAACGGCAATTACGCGCATTATTTCTCCCGGCCGGCGGTAAGTTTCCCGTGGAGATTCTCCTGGAAAAGGGTCATCGTCGCCGGCGATTGCCCTTTAACCGAATCGTACGGTGCGCGATTCCCAAACTGCCTTTCGGTATCGCCGCAAAATGGTTAACGAAATATTAATCATCTGCGGCTTTCATTGCCGCGTACTTAGTACGTTCATTATTGCGGCGCCGCGTAAAACATTCAGTTCGATATTATTATCGTATCAAATCCGATATTAATTTGCTGGCGAATGGTTAATCCTCTGGGGTTTCATTGTTTATGGAAACCGGGAATCCGTACGGCGTTATTTCCGACGAACTTTCCGTAGGCAAACCATTTCCGACGTTTCGCGCGGTCTCAGACATTCAGGAGCCGCGACAAATAATTTTGGGAAAGTTGCTTTGTTAATATAAAATCTGCGGAAATTGTAATGGAATTTGATGGGAAAGAACGTCACGCAAACGAAGCCAGTGTTGTTATCTAAATAGTACGAAGTTTATACATTTCGCTTTATTAAAAAAATTGCGAACTGAAGTCTGTTAGGAGTACACTTTTAATCTGATTGCCAGGAGTGTATATTCAGGTAAATTCTGGCCTCCCACCGACAAGAGATTAGCACGCTAACAAATCCATTTAACGAATAATTTTACCGAGTTGCAAAAGTCGGATGAACACGTTTCAGGGGATATATAGGACGAGGGAAAAAAAAACAGAAACAAGATACTGAAAAGTCTATCGAAACACGTTTAACGTTATACTGCCGCGTTATTCTATCAGCTTAAATTCTGCAACAAATTTCCAGCGGGAAATTGATAGGGCAAATTGTTGGACAAATGGACACGGCCGTATGGGTATCGAGTGGCGGGCCATTTATCGTTCACGCGAGAAGGAAAGACGTTGCAAACTAACTTTTAACGTTGCTGTGAAAACCCCACCGTCAAAATTATATCTCCAGCTTCGACCGGCAAAGGATTAGCTCGCTAACAAATTTATTCCGCGAATATTTTTGCCGTGCACTAGGATACTCGCGAAAGTTGAGCGCCAACTTTTTACCAGCGCGTTTCGAAAGGCGAAGAAAAAAGAGAAACTTGGCTGAAAATTCTAGCGAGACGCGTTTAAGGTCACTGAAAACACCGCGTTATTTTATTAACCGGAATTTCCGGGAGTTTCCATTTAAAAAAAATGTCAACTGCTTTATTAATATTGAAATGTAAACGAATCCAACGTCTTCGGCTGCATTCCGGTCTTTGACCGCAGGATAAATTCATTTAGCCAATATTAGGTCGAGTGACAGCTCCGTTCGGTCTTTGAAGACACATGTACATTTCCGTGAGCAAACAGAGTTATGAATACATACCTTGTAACTGCTCGATACGAGGTATCGTTCGTTTTTATTTCATTCCGGTGGAATTACGTTCTGTTTAGTTTGCATACATGTTATGCGTAACACGATTAACTTTTTCAACAGTCCGGCAATCAGTGACGCACTCAGGATTTAATCTTGTGGGGAGCCCAGTGGAACTTGTAAAAATATTTTTAATGCAAATTCAGTAAAATTCATTGGGTGATTAGAAAAATTTATTTAAAGAAAAAAGTCCCATTTCCTTTTCTTTTTACATAGCTCGCGGGCGGATTTTTTGTAGCCTAGGGCGGCAAATTTTGGACGCAAGAAATTTGAAAAAGGTAGCAAAATGTTTTTATTTTGGGGTGATTTTATTTCCAACTTTAAATACAATTCGCTTATTTTTAATGTAGCATATTGAAGTAAAAAGAAGATTTTATGATATTTCGCGAAAAGGTCGGCAGACGCGTGTTAGCATACTAACGCCAAATCTCCGAATCCGCCCTTGACCAAGCTATTTCTTTAGGGGTGTGCCCCTTGGCTCCCCTCTGGGTGCGCCGCTGCAGGTAATGAATACAGAAAAGCATCGCACGAAATCGAATCAACTAACCGCGTCACAAATAAAAACGTTACTATCATTAAACATGCGGCAAGAAACTTTAAAGAGCAATTTCATACTCATCGAACATTATTCCATTACATAATCATGCATTCCTAACTTCTGAAAACTGAAACAGTGAAAAGTCAGGATACAACGCGAACAACATAATATGTTATAAATTGATCTGTGCACATTTTCGAACAATAGAAGCGAATGCTCCGAGCACTCGAACGTAGCAAGTGTCATCGCGAGAATGCGAACGAACTTGTTACTCGGGCCTCTAAGAACTGCTTCCCTACCAATTGAGTACCTTTCCCTAAGTTTTTGCAAACTGCGCGACTCTCGGGGAGCCCGGCCGCGCGGGCTTCGCGGGGGCGAATCGAGGGAGTGGCGTCGGGTTTATGCTTACCGATTTTCCGTCATGTCTGCGCCCTTGCACCGAAATTCGGGATTAGTTTCCTTCGGTGTGACGCGGCCGCAAACGTTTGCACAGTCATCGTAGCCATTTATAACGCGGTAGATGTCCCCTTTCTTCACCGTGTTGCTTATGAGGTAGCCCTGCGCGGAATGGAGAACGGGATATATATTTTCTCGCCGCACGGGGGCGAGGGTATACCGTGACATTGTAAGGGGACAATGAGGAAGAAGAAGTGGAGACGTACGAAGCCAGCGGCGAGGGCGACCATAACGATCAAAGCCAGGATGTCGGTGCAGGATCGATCGGTGACGAATATCTGCTCCGAGTGTTTCGACGGCATGCCCTCATTTTCCGGCGTCTGAAACGAAGAGAGCTTGAAAAATCGTCCTGCGGGAACGTAACCTGCGAATTACACGTGCGTACGCATGTCGCGGTTCACTTTTTCCGCGAGATTCGTGAGTGATATCTGGCGGCGAGCGGCAGAATTAAAACCGGCCACGCTTTGACAGCCTCCATCCCTTAACACTCGGATAATTTCTCACTTTTCCCAGTTCAAACGCAATCGAATTAATTTCCTTTTTCCCACGCCGCCTTCTCTCGTTTTTTCGAACGCGAAATTAGAGGCTGCCGGTGGCTCTTTTGCGCTTGTGCGGTCGTTCGCGCGAGTACTTAAGGGTGCCGAGGGTGTGAAGTCGGCTGGAATGCGAATGCAAATGATCAGTCGTCTCGAATTCGGGGGAATGTTGGGACTGTTGGACGGTGACGAAAGAGTAACAATAATTTCGAGCGGAAGAGTACCTATTTGTATTTAAAGAGCAATTCGATTCGTTATAAATTCCACTGAAATTGTTGTTATTCCTTGACGAGTAAAGAATGTGACTGTAATTGTACCGTTGGATGCCAGAAAGGCCTCAGAACCTTCTTGCAGCGCAAAGATCTACAATTGAGATACCTAGAAATGAATTTACAGTAGAATTTCTTAGAGAAAATTTACACTTTTTGAAATGGTACAACTAAATGGTATGATAATAACTGAAAATCTTCGCAGATATATTAAAGTACCCTCGATGAAGATAAAATATTTATGACTTTTTGAGCGAGCAGCATCGAAAAACCCGGATCAATACCGAAAATCCCGCCGGACATCCTCGGGCGTTCTAAACAAGGGGACAAATCCGGGGAAGCCCGGACGGATAGCAGACCTACGCACGAAGAAATACCTATATACGTCGATGTGGTCCTGCGTAGTATCTTCTGATACATAATACCTTTACTGTTGTCATCTTCTGCAGTAGGTACCTACTTGTACCCTTTTAATAAGAGGATCAATAAATCTAGGAACGTTTCATGGGAAATCATTTCGATCCTTCCGAGACGACTAACGACGAGAACTGTTTTCAAATTTCCCGTTGGTAACGGTTCACTTGACACTTCTACTTTCGATTAGTTTACGCCCATGCAGCGCAATGAATGTCCCCATTCATTACAAATGTAATTTCGACTCCCTCAGGAAAAAGCTCCGCGCCGCCGACTTAACGCGCCCCCGCGCACACGAGCCACCGTGTACCGTTTTTATTCGACGATCGGTAAAAAAAGAAACGAGAGCCGAAGCCGCCGTTTGTGGCCGGCATTCCAGGAAATTTTGCAGCCGGTGAAATCGCGCGGGGCTAATGCTTTTAGCGAATCTGCGCCGTTTCACCGGCACAAGGGAACTTGTAACCCTGTTACAAGTCAGCCACCGTGTGCAGCCACCACCCTAAATTAATTAGATTCTTTGA
The DNA here is from genome assembly GCA_963971345.1 of Andrena flavipes. Classification (NCBI taxonomy): domain Eukaryota; kingdom Metazoa; phylum Arthropoda; class Insecta; order Hymenoptera; family Andrenidae; genus Andrena; species Andrena flavipes. The sequence continues at coordinate 47,942,351 of OZ020480.1, forward strand.
CGGTGACCTTGCATTAGCGTCTGGAACGTAATTAAATTCCTCTCTGCCTTATTAAAAGCACGCCACTGTGCCGTATTGATAACATCGTTGCGAATCGTTTCTATTTTACGGCCCGCAAGGTGTTAATAAAAAATATTGTGCAGCCCATCTTGATCGATTGCGCTCATCGAAAAGAAAAAGTTGCTTCTTACACATTCTATCTTTACAAATCTGTACCTCAATATGTGCTTGTTGCTAAGCCATCTGTGTACACGAACTGTTTTCACGCTCTTCAAACACACATTCATTTTTCATTCCCTTACAACACACGGAACTCTTTTGTACACTCAGAGCAGAAAATACAAGTGAGCAGCCATCGCCATACTACTGCACGCACCCTCAGTGGTCACACCTTCTTATAATCACAAATTGGTCATATGGGGTTCGCTACAACCGAGATTTTGAGCATTTTTGAGTTACCATTTCCGTATTTTTGAATCTTTGAACTTTACAGTGATAATTGTGCATTTGTAATTCTCTAGTATAGTATTTTTTTATAAATGTAAATAATTTTTATGCGACGAAATTTGTAGTTCAAGAAAAGCGATTTTCCACTGTTGTGGAAAAATGCGGTATTTTTATTTTTTTCGCGATAAATCCGCTTTGGAAGTCATAAAGTGACCACGGAGGGTTAAAACTCCTCCATCCCTTCTACTATCTCGTTCTTCTACACCACCGTGGTATTTTAAAGAAAAACTGCAAATTTAGGAGCAAACGTCCTCTGCGGTTGAAAGAAAGTAGGGGAGGAGCTAGCATAAGTTAGAAGTGGAGGATGGCATTTGGCATGATTCACAAGCTGACTTTGAGTGGCCAATATTGTCTGCCTGGAATATACATAGTCACGTGGCCCGAAGATCGGCTTATACGGGTGGATAGGGGTGGAGCTGGTTCAGAGGATAAACGAGGGGTTAGTGGAGTCTGCGACGCTCGTTGCGCGGTAATGAACTTGAGTATTAATTGGACGTTTTAGTTGGGTCGGGGACAATTGAGGATAGCTCTTTAAGAGAAGGGAATGAATGTCATACGTTATTGTTAGGTTTCTGTTCTGTGCTGCGGCACTTGCTTTGAACAATTTCGTTGGTCCTCGAAAGGTAAAAAAGCAAGTCCGACTAGGTACGAGCTGTGTTTGAAATATTTCGCTGCCGCCATGCATGATTCAGTACGCGCTAATTGATAGATCGTTAATCATAGCCGTTAGAAATATATTGGCTATCTTGTTTAACGTTGCCAATAAAGGATTACCAATCGCGGGACACATATCAGTAATCTACAATTCCGGCGATATCGGTAGAACTTTTAAAAGATAAAAACAGATACGTTCACCCGCAGAAGCATACATTGGCGTTCTTTAAACATCGACAAGGTTCCCATTAAATTGCCCTTTCGCGGCGCCATTTTCGACTTGTTTTTCTTACGAAAACTTGAAAACTTTATAATAGAGTCCGGTCTAAAGAATTTTAATCTAGAAACTTGCGCGTTGTACTTCAGTAGCTACGAAGTTAATGTATACATTTTTATCTGTACTTTCAAATTGGAGAACTTTGAGAATTTCACCGTCCTTCCAGGAGCGACAGTATGTTGTACCTACGCTTTTCCGAATGAAAAAAAAGGAGGAAACCTTTTAATATAAACTAGAACGCCACGGCCCCATGATTATTATTTGTCTACAGAACTTTAAACCAGGACGTTACCCGTATCTCATTATTTCTAACAATAGATCCCGGCCAAGGATTTTATTCCCCCCGTTCTTAAACCTCGTTCTGCTTTATCTCAAACGGAAAAAGTCAAGTTTAACGCCCAGCGGTTCCATAAAAACTTTCAAACGCAGAACTACAAGCGCAAGGATCCGCGGACATACAGGCTGGCCCGCAACAAACAAATTCATTCAACTATCCAGAGAATTGACTACAGTTCGTTGGGCTACACAAGTTGCATAACACGAAGTACCATTTTTTGGAGCAACCACAAATTAACTCTGGGAGAAAATAAATACATTATCTATGCAGAGCAACTGCGACAATACCAGTTCATACGAATCCCCAAAAATAATCACTTGCTCGATAATCCCACCACAATCGTGCATACACAGTGGCGCTAAAACGTTTCGGTCCCGCGAGGCGTCTGATAGTACGAAACAATTTTTTCTCATTCCCTGCTTATCGATCCGTCAGAAGGGTGGCCTCGAATTTACGGCGGACGGCGTATCTATGGGGTAAAAAATGAGATATCGGAGGAGGGTGGTGGCGGTGCACGGTTCAAAGGACGCCATCCGGCTGTGCAGCCACGGAGAACCAGTTTACCGTGACAAGAGGCAAAGCTTCAAGTTTTATATTAAAATACTTGGCCGGGGATTTCCGTGCTGTGGCGGAATCATAAAAAATAATTCTTACCCTGGGCTCCACCTTGGACGAGGGCTCGTCCGAGCAGCCGCAGCAGCCCATGCCCGACGAAGGGGAAGGTAATCCTTGGAAACAGCCGGCAAACTTTTCCTTCTGATCCTGTCCCGCCTCCTGAGGCCCCGCTGTCACGGATGCACCGGCTTCCGGGAATAAATTAAAACGGAAGTTCTTTAGAGTCGGCCAGAAAATACACCAGCACGCGCGCCGGCGAGCGACAACGACGCGGACGTTTCTGCGTGTCGTTCGAACGCGACAATATTGTGTTATATCCGCGGGATTCGACTCGATGCACTCGACGGGGAGACCGCGAACACGGAGATCTTATCGGGGCAGACGTTGCGAGGGAATCACGCGTGTTCTTAAAGTAGATACGAGCGAGATAAGTTGACAGTAAAAGGCTCGTGTAATTAAGTGTCTCGATAAACAACACCGGAAACGGAGGAGTTACGTTCATTCACCAAGAAACGTCGTATTTAACAATCAAGATTTACGCGTTGTTGTATATGAATTGGGAGAAATTATGCAGAAGGCTACCAACCCCCGAAATAACAAAGAATTGAAGAATACGGATCCGATGATTGTGTGATCTTTATTTTGCAAAACAATACCAAGCCAATGAACAACTTTTATATGATACAATTATTAATACTACCAAGTCATAGTTCCATTTTAGGCTTAAAAAACAAAAACTACCTACAAAAAATTTAAAGTAATGTTAATTATACTATTCACTATTAAAGAACCCATTAAAAAAACATTGTAAAACCATAACAAGGAATGGCATATACAAAATAGAAATAAAGATACTCTTCTTTAACAATTCAAATTTTCAAACTAAATTTACTTGATTTTAGATCGTTGAGGGTTGGTAGCTTTGTGCATAACTTGGCCTAATTAAGCTCTATTCTCTGTAAAAAGAAATTTGATATCTTAAGAAATGGGGCCATAGCAGCCCATTCTCCCAAGGTCTGTTTATAGTCACCTACAGCATTTCCGGCACCAAAAATATCTCAGAGACCAGTGGACTTGAATAAAATTTTACACGAATATTCTTCGGACTATAATTTAGTACTTGTCGAGACGATTTTCCTATTAGTGTCTTGTTTTATTTTTTACTAACAAAAGAAGATTAGTTCAAAAATCAAATGTCTGACTTTGAGTAGCTGCCATTTTTCGAAAAATAAATCTTTTCAAAAACGGCACCGACAAGTACAAGTCTTAAGAATGTTTGTGCAAAATTTTATTCAGATCGGTCAAGTAATCTCTGAGATATTTTTGGTACCGCGCATGCTGTAACTCTGAAGAGGTTTTGGGACTTTGAGAGAAGGGGCTGCTATGATACCATTTCTTAAGATATCAAATTTCTTTTTAAGAGAACACAGCTTAATTTATACATAACAAGGTGTACCTCTTGATTTTTAAATATGACGTTTCATTATATGAAAAGAAACTTATAAAAATGACCATGTTTTGTGCAATATACCTCTTAATGAGGACGAGTTCTGAAATGATTGATCGTTGCGCAGCAGTTTTTGTTGTAATTTAATTGAAATCTGCCGCTAGTTGCGAATTCATATTGGTTTCGATTTGCTCCTCTCTGGGAGTAAGGGGTATCGATTAACTCCGTCGATCATAATGGCTGGCTTTCCGTTTGAATAATTCCATTGTGTAGGTACCTGTGCAGTTCGAAATGACGACGGAGAGTTCGATAATGCTACATGTTGAACGACCTGATTAGAAAATTGAAAGATAGAAAGTGGGACAGTGAAATATGTCAGACTGTATACAATATTCAGTAACGGGATCGGAAATAGTTTGAAGAAGGTAACGCCATTAATCTAAAATTTTATGCTCAGATTTCATCCATAGATATATCCTTCCTGCACCTTATCAAATTCCGAATAAATAATTTATGCGATCTCCCTAATTTTCCCACGAAATGCAATTCAGAATATCCCAAGACGGTCCTACGTATATTAATTATGCAACCATTTTATAACCATTTTTTATATCCGTAATAAGACCCGAGGAAGATCCCGAAGCTGTGTCGACGACGGAACCGACGTGGAAGATCGACAGATTCGCTAATTACGATTGAGATCGTTTACTGTCAAGCAGGAAACGCCACCGAGAGCATTTCCCCCGTCACGCTACAGCCGAGCGTAAAAACAAAAAAAAAAACAAGTGTCTCTTTTTTGCACGCTTTCCGCCTGGCATCATTAATATTTTCCGAGACATCCTTCTCTCGCTCTATCCTCGCGGGTCACGTCAGTTTCGATCGATTAATCGAATAAGCCTGCACGCCACGGCGGAATGACTGGTATACCTAATGTTCCGCGGGGGTTGTTGCCTTTCTGCTTTTAGCGAAGTCGAATAGCATCGGACAGTTAGAGCACCGGCTTTTATTTCCGTCTGGCTGAACCTGCCCCGGTGAAGTTCCGTCCACCGATTAATTATTGGAATTGTGGTTATGAAACGGCACGTCGGTAATTGGGCGCCGAGCGCGGTCCAAAAGGTGTGCAGCATTCTTTGTCTACTTCTGCGCGGGGAAATATTAATGCCACATTTATTCACAATGGGCGCTATAGTTTAATGGCATTGAGCTTGATCCTTTATGAGGGATATTCGTGTATCCACGCGTAAAACGGACGCTCCTCGGGCAGAAGAATGGCTATAACTCTCTACCAACGCGGAATTCAACATACATTTACGCGGGCCTTCCATTTTCGTGCCTGCGCTGAATACACGCCCGAAGCGGGTCTCGGTCAGAAGAGCGCCTCTTCTATACGCTACGCATTGAAACAACCGCTGAACCTACTAAAAAAAAAGAGGCATGCGAGATGCGGCGGCCACGAGACTAAGTATAGACTGGGGCTCGAAACACTGGAAAGCAGCTGGCATAAAAGGACGAAGCGCAGAAATCAATTAATTACGCGACTCTGGAAGCTGTTACCTGTTCATTAATAATATTAAAGACGAACAAGTGGGGGTACGAGGCTTGACCCGATTTTAGTAAATAATCGAGTGGGACTTAAGCATCGACGGGCTGTCTTACCTTTTCAGGTTCCAGTAGCGTTTACATTTCCTACAGCGAGGGATCGATATTTTAAAAAAATCGAACGTGGCCAGGTGACAGTGGAAGCCTCGTTAAACTTCGATCGCACGCGAAATGGCGGGGGTTGGTTCGCGGATGAAGAACAGATAGAGGGAGAGGGGGAAAAAAAAACGTTTGCACGACGAATTTCGCTGGAGTCGCTTTTACTCCCGATAAGCCCGACGCGACCAGCCAGCAGGAACAATACAACTTATCGAGCGACACACATACCCGGTTATTGGTACGCCAGATAAGAGGCGAGCGAAAGAAAGGAAGGATCGCGGGGAAAAAAACAAGGTGGAGCGCGGAGGCCCCGGTGAAAACTGCCGCGGTCGTGTCACCTAGAATCGAGCAGCACGATTCTTCCCGTCAGAAATGAACGCGCCTGGCACGCGAGCGCCGTGTTGGCGAACACCATCTTGATCGCTAACTGGTCGCGGTATTAACGAACTTCAGGCCTCGTCTCGGGGGGTAGGGAAACGAATGTTCCAATTATGGGACACTTTGTTCCTTGGACGGGGATGTAACTTGATTACGCGCCTCGGCATTTAAGATCTTCCGCTCCGCCGTGGGGGGAGGAAGTTCCTTTTAAGGGCCGAACAGGTTCCCTCTGGATTTTCAGGCTGGGTATCTCTGATGAGAATCTTGGGACAGAAGTCTCGTGGATTTCAACCCTTGCGCCACGGATAGCTACTAGTGTCGAGGCTCGAGGGTTTCTATTTAGAAGATATTTTGTTGGCTTTTGTTAGGGGATAATGATATTAATTGAAGTAAATTCGAGGGGTGACTAGAAAAGCCATCTTTGGGAGGATTGACCACGGTACCGGTATCTTTAAATCGTCCTTTATTCCCGCGATACGCCCGTGGGATAGAGTATTTCCTGATAGCGGCGGAAATCAAGGGGACGAATCAATCCGCAACGATGGAAAATGGTAGGTCTGCTTGGTTGAATTCTTCTTGCTTTCTCCGCGTGGGCGACTTCGACTGCCACGCTTTCTTGGTCCAACAACGTCCATCTTCATATCGGTAATTGACTTGTCTACGATAATCTATCTAGCAATACTTCCTACTTACAAGGAGAGGTTCCCAGGTGTCCGCCTCCAATTGCTTTGAATTTTAGATGTGTTTTAAAGTACCGAAGGATAAGATATACGTGTCTTTTTATAGCTGCCCGTTTTCATATTTAAGGGTTGAAACCCCAAAAGTTATAAGATTTTCAGGTGTTCATCTCCGATTGCTTTGGTTTTTGGATGTGTTTTAGAGGACCGAAAAATAAGAAATATGTGTCTTTTTATTTTAGCCTGCTTGAATGTTTAGGAGGTGAAACCAACCCCCAAAGTTATAAGAATTTTAGTTGTTCATCTCCGATTGCTTTGGTTTTTGGATATGTTTTAGAGGGCCGAAAAATAAGATATACTACGTGTCTTTTTATTTTTGCCTGCTTGAATGTTTAGGGGTAAAACCACCCCCCAAAGTTATAAGATTTTCAGGTGTTTGTCCCCGATTGCTTTGGTTTTTAGATATGTTTTAGAGGACCGGAAAATAAGAAATACGTGGTCTTTCTATTTTGGCCCAATTGCATGTTCAAGGGGTGTTAACCACCCCTCATAGTTACCCCCTAATAACAGTGACTGACGACAAGAATGTATATCAATTTTATTCAACACAATTTTGTACCCCATATGAACTTTGGGGGTGGTTTCAACACCTAGGAATCGCTCCTTGTTAGTTGAATGCCTTCCCAAGAATTATACAAATTATCTGACTGACACACTTCGCTCGTACTATTACACTTTACAATTACACATAGAAGATGTAAAGTCTCTTGGATCACTCTACCTAATATCTCCCATTTACTCTGAAATCCCTCAACCCTTCGAGCATTTGAAAATAGCTGAACGAGTGAAGTTTAAAAAATGGTCCAAAAATGAAGTGCCTGCCAAAACAGCGAACGCCTATTGCAAAGCCTTTGTCCGCGCGGCTCATGAAAGAGCGACACATGCAGCTGTCTTTCCCCGACTGGAATATTTCATCCGTCGACAGGGGGAATCGTTCGATCGGGCGATCAAATATTCCGCGGGCAAATGACACGGTTCGAGCGGTCGGTAAATTTGGAATTATTTGCAAATTGGCTCGACGACTGTGCGCGCTCCGTCCCGTGATTCGCGACGACTATTACCGCCTGCATTATTCCCTATTCTTGATCGTGCTTGGTTAGTCGGGCGATTTCAGGGCGATTAAGCAGGGGAACGTTCACAGGACCGGACGGCCCGCCCATTTTTGCGCAGATTCGCGGTAATTGCGCGTGGGTTTTCTTCGTGTGATTGTTTTGGTGTTGCAAAGGGGATCGTTAATTGGAGTCAGGACCACTTTGCGCTGCGGGCATCTCGGGGGATTGCTGGGTAAAGGCCTTCTCACACGAGGCACTTCTGCGGCTGGCGCACCGGTACCTCGGTGGCGATCGATTCTCAAAATAGTTGATGAGATAGCGCTGCGAGCGAACCGAGGCCGCGCAATAAGGACAAACTTTTTACATTGCAGGAATGACAGTTGCGTGAGACTAACGAGTCTAGGAATTCGATCGATCTTTCCACTGGATCATAGTGCAGATCGGTATCGCGGGAACTTGCTGCCTCGAGGATAAATGTTTTTCATATATCAGCGCAATAATGACTCGCATAAAACTTTATCCTCTCGCTGTACGCTAAATGGCACGCGTTCCCTTAATTGAATGAAACTAAAATTAAAAGTAATATACACAATAACGGGCAAAAATGTAAATATGCAGTTATATATCCGAGCTTCATTACCCGCTGTTTTCCAACTAAATGGTAGGAATTCTCATAATATAATGTGTAATTTAATTGAAGCTACAGCTATAGGTACTTAAAGCTATCTAAAATTCCCTCTCTAACCAACATCTCGTCTTTCAAATATGCAGTGAAATTATCTTTTACTGACGTGAGTATCAGCAATAGCAATCTAGAGACGCGGTAGCGTCTCGACGCCAAGTAGTACATGTTTCAACACCCTGTATGTCGACTGTCGCTACCGCTATCACTTACTCATCGCCTGGTTATTCTAACCTAACCTGAAACTTATTTCATTAATATCTCATCACGCCTGCAATATTTTCTAAATTTAAAGGCATTTTTCTTATGTAAACATCATAAAAGCTTTCGAATAAGATCAATTTCAATAAAGTCTCGTTAAATTTGTTAAGGCACGTTTGTAAGCTAGAATGTAAAACTGGTAGGGGTGAGTTTGGAAAGATTTGTGGTGGGGGAAATGGAATTGAACAGCTAAACTCTTTGCCGCGACTGCATCTTGCGGATAAAAACATGTAATTTTTAGTGGTATTCCGATGCTTAGTCAAGTACCCCATCCGATATTGTTAACATGTTAAGGGACGTACGTACAAAACCTCCACGCACCGGATAAAATAAAATACCATAAATTATAGTCAATGTATCGCGTTTCCACAAAATATTCATGAAAAACATCAAGCAGTACTTAGTGGGCAAAAATTCATAAATAGGGTAAAGCATCTTTTATAGTCTTGTACTTATAGACTAAAAGTATTTTTTATTCTTGTTATTTATTATTGTCTAATATGTTTACTTAATTAACAAAATTTGGTGGATCTTAAAACTTCGATTTTTATGTAAGCTTCCAATGAGCTTCCATAGTAGTTTCCGCTTACACGCACACATGTGAGTCACAAGAATCCTCTTTCATCGTGAGTTACGATTACACAGTCACAGCGTCGAGATATCCCTCTTACGTATCGTGCAGCCATATTTCACTCTGCATTGACACTCAAACGTCCCGACAGTGTCAACAATTAGTCGAAATTAATAATCGAGGCTACCGAGCATTCGTTATCACAACCGTGTCGGAACGTCCAAGGCGCCGAGGCAATGTGAAGTAGATTAGCATCGTTGTGACTAGCCATTGACGGTATCGATAACAGAGCACTGATTAGACACGCTGGCCGTCATTTATTCCCGGTATTATTAGTCACCGGCGACGAGGATTCGACTTGTATAAATCGTCGTCGTCGACCAGGGGAAACGAGGGAGGAAAGGGGATAGAAAAAGGAGCAAGGATGAGGAGCGACTGTCGCTGGTTGGCTCTGCTTCCGGCGCCGAGGAAAAACTTTGCTTTTCACGGTTCCACGCTCGAGGCTGTGGTAGCCGAGAATTTTCTGCGACCACGGGACGCTTCGCCGAATTATTAAGTGGGAATTGAAACGATAAAAATCGCGATTCGGTAAAACTGGACTTAATTGGGACGGTAACCGCTCGATTCCGCTGACGGAAACTGTGTCCACCCGATAAGCTGAACTCCGCCTCGATTGCTTTCACGTGTTCGGGACTCTCCGAGATCCAGATACTTGATTGCTGGGTTCGGGCTAATGACTGATTGGAAAAATCGCCGCGGTATCTTCGTCCTTTTCTGGTCCACGACCAGGGATTTATTTGGAATCGATTGTATCGCGATTAGCGTATGACGAATCTTCGGTAGCTTATTATCGTTTCTTATCCCTGTCACCTTCACTTGTGATCGATGTCAGATTTTTGGAAATCTGCAGGCAGGTCCGGAATAATCGGCAATTCGAGTACGTAGATATCTACTAAATTAAGGTCGGACTTGCGTAGATTTGATTGATCGAAACGTGCCAATCTCGCATCGAGATTTCAATCAGCCCAATAGTATTAATTCCGTTTAATACCATTAGTACCCACGATATTTGCGAGGAGACATTTTCCCGAGTGTCTGGCCTGGAATGGCAGTATTAAGTGATCCAATGACCAAATGAATCGGGGAAGATACGCTTTCGACGTCTCAAAACCTGCCGGGAAGAAGTCTGTTAGAGCGCCGGACGAAATTAGCGGGTAGTATTTAATTTTATTCATGAGAAATCGATGAGTTGAAATCGGCAACAATAAATTCTTACCGGGGAAAGATTCCTGACGAAGTTATGCAGTGAATTTAAAACCTAGATGGATTGAATATTCATGGCCTTTTGCAGCATTTCACTCGAGAATATTTTTATACTTTTTGCGAACGAGATTCAATTTTTGTCTTCATAAAAAATAGATAATTGTTAGGAGATTTAGGGCGGTTATTTGTGGGAAATCGAAGCTCTGCATGTACGATTTCCAAACTATGAATAACCCACATAAAATAGAATCGCTGCTATTAGAATGTAAAAGTTTTTTGGGGATGTATGACTTGGAACGAGAAAATATTAGTTTGGGAAATTAAATTTTTATTAAAACGAGTTTCGTTGAACACGAAAAGTCATAACTTGTGCATATCATGGGCGACAAGCGTTGTATTATTTTATCTACAAAAACAATGGAATTTGTTAGCTTCTGAATAATTTTATATGATCAACAAGAGAAGTATTGATAAATTTGAGCACCATTCACGAAAGCTGCTGTGCAAATCAATGAATATTTTTAGTCTTTACCTTTTGTTGTTTACTTTTATTCAAACAACCGGCGCGAATGTATCTGTTTGCTGACAGTGCACTTGTTGACTGAAATTATACGGAAGATAGTAGGTTCGTTTGCATTATACAAGCGTTAATGCAACAAAGCTTGCCAATGATACTCCAAGCAAATATTTCCAGCGATGCAAGCCGCCCGGGATATTTTCACTAATCTGTCCTTTCACTTGGCAACGTCCTACATAGAACTAATTTCAGCGTCTCCAAAAATGCAAGAATAAATACTTCTTGAGAATTGCTAATGAAGGTTCAAGCGCAGAATTTATAGACTACTTGGTATAATTAGAGCAGCACTCACTCAAACGGAGCATTGCATATTCATGAACTCTATTCTCCCTACACATGCCAAACGCTCGATAAACAATCTACTGAAATCGACTATAACACTTCTTTAATCTCCAATGATCTTTTCTTCTATTCGTAATTAGAGGAACATAGGAACCTAAATATACTCCCATCAACTTAAACATTATCTGTCGCTACAAATAGGGGAGACCGGGGCTAAAAGTTCCGGGTGTAAGTTGTTCCGACGGCTCTATCTTCAAAATGAAAAGACCGTTTTACTTTCAATTATTTTTCCGTGTGAGTTGATCACGCCACTCTGTCGCCCAATTTAACTGCGAACCGTGAGGTTGTAAGCAAGGACCTATTAATTACGTACCAGATAAGTAAATATTTTTCTATCATTATTTTTTAGTCTATTTCGATTAGTTAACATCGATATTATTAATTGATTCGTTCTTATGGATCAAATGATATTTAACAACATGGTGGAATCGTGTTTATAGTTTCAATATATGTATAAGCAAAATAATCTCTCAAATTGCTACATTTGTCGATATAGGCTAGTTGTTACCATAATTTGGGGCATGTTGTTACCGTAACAACTTGCCCCACCGCAAATGTATAAATTGTTCCTGCTGTGTTTTAACATGCGAACATATGAATTAAAGGTGGAAAGGGGCACTATTTCCATCGAAGTTATGCATAAAGATAAAAACTGTCGCTACAGAATTCAGTATCTGCAACTTGACTCTATCGAGAGTTATTAAAAAACTACAATCTGGAGAAGAAGCCACTGTAGGCTACTAGTACCAACGTAAAAAAGTGCTGCTTCGCGTAGGGAAGTTTGAATAAAAATATTTCTTGCATTTCAGCCATTTAATTTATTTTACTTTCTCGAAACTCTGTGGCATTTCTCGACTCGTAGGCCAACGTTTCTACCATAAGCAAAGGAACTTTTGCGCAGCAATCCAATATTTAGACACATTACTTCACAGAGATGTCTGTTACAGTGAGCCACGCCAAAAAAATCTTCGCATGCGCACGACCAAGTTTGGAAACTCCACAAACAAAGAAGCGCAACTATTTCAAGAGACCCGCTGCAACGTTGAAGAGGCTACTTCCTACGATCTTGATAAGGGCCGAACGTCAGTAACATTCGTTTCGTCCCCGATGACTCGACCTGTCCCAGTGAATTGCAGGGAGTACGTGGCTGGCTAATTGTTTTACACAGTGTATTTTGAGCGGTGTATTACAAAACGCGGGAGCGTGTACGTGCACGGAAAGCCCGAGAGCTCGCGCTCCGCGGCTCCGGAGCGGAGACAATGGGCGAGAGAGGACGAGGGCAGACCGAGCCCGGGATCACCGTGAACTCATTTCAGCTCCGTAGACGCGCGGGGAATTAACCAGGATCGTGACTCACCGATTGCCGTCGCGACACATCGCGCGCGTTAACAACGGGTGTCTTCGCTGTAACACCATTGTCGGATGCTCGCGACTTCCGCTAACCTCGCGGGAGCACCTCGATCCCTTCCAACCAGAAAAGGTCGCGGCAATATCGACTACGATGCTGGATGATCAATATTCTATCATTGTGTCCGGTCCTACTCTCAGAATCGAATTCCTGGCAAGAATGAAGAATTCTTCTCGCCTAATGAGAAAACGGACGACGAAGAGGGTGCACGAGGGTGGACTCGTCGATTTCTATCAGATTTTTGCGTGTGCTCGAGGTAGGGCTTGTGTAATTATGTATTAAACGCGGGGCGTCTCTATTTGATATTTAGAAAGAGAATTGAGTTCACAGTTTTGGGCTTTTTGGATGATATTTTGAGTTTCTATTTCTTGTGAAGCTTTAAGGTAGGCTTTCACTACACCACGCCTCGCCACGCATCGGCGCAACTTCTTTTCACACTTACATCTAGGCTCGCGGCGCACAGTGGAACCACGTAAGGACGATAACTGGACATGGCAATTACTTCCAAACGGTCTGGACTTTCATTGTAAAAATTTGCACACCTTCGATCCGTGTTAAGTAGAATAACTGAGATTTAGAAAAAAAAATGCAATCCTTCTGGGCTTTCTACAAATAACGAGGGAACATCCCGAACCCGGAAATTTAAAAAATTCTGAAACTTTGTGAATATGGAGGGAATTTCCTCCTGATTACAACGCAGTTTTTGATTGCTACCCAAATTCACTCTAGGGGCGTGTAATTCACACCTGAAAATCCGGTTATTTTTCGATTTTGGGTTATAACTCACGAACTGTAAAATAAATTTTTTTACCAAATGATAGATCTAATTAAAAGAAGTAACTTTTGCCTTCAAACTTTTTTTATCTCTACAGTTCACGAGTTATAACACGCAATCGGAAAATAGCCGAATTTTCGGTGGATAATTTCACCCCTTACGAATGAATTTGGGCACAAACAAAAATTGCGTTGTAATCAGGAGGAAAAACCTATTTATTTACAAAGTTTCAGAATTTTTTGAACTTTCGGGTTCGGGATCTTACTTTGTACCAAAATTATTAGGTATAAACTGAAATGTTTACATTAGATTTACTTTATTAATCGCAGCTAGAAGCAGGTAATGTTTATCCTACTTAGAACTTTACCATTAAAGAATTAAATTCAGGTATTTTAGACCTTGGACGACTTTCAGCAAAACTTTAAATTACTAGTTGAATTACTATAGTATTAAGTGCAACGCATTTTTATTTTGTACAGTTGTTTAGTGATAAAATCCAAGTTAATTCAGAATGTTTTTTTTTATAAAATCATTAATAATAATAAAATATTGAGAACTTAGGAAGTAATAGGATTTAGGCAATAATTGTTTAGAGTTGTGCAACTGAAAGACAAAAAGACTGAAATTTTCATACAGGTCAGATTCATGTACAATTAGATCAAACCTAATGTGAATATAAAGTTTATTTCTTTGTGTTCTCTAATGCTACACTTAATAAAGATTTAATGAAGCTATAGAACAGAATTTCGACATTTCAAATTTCGGCCGATGTCCAAATAAATAAGGCATTCTCGTCCCACTGTGCGTCGCCTCGAGTTTTCCGTACCTGAAGTTATCTGAGCTTGCCTCGGTCCGTGTGTTTGGACAGTTACTCAGAGAACCTCTGCCTTCTTCTTTCAGCGGTCACCGAAAGCGGAGGCATTGCATCCACTTACACTACATCTCGCCTCTCTTCTTCAAAATACTTATTTTCGAGGAAGAATCCGCGGCTCGGAGTCGCGCCGAGGTGAGGCGAGACGGCTCGCAGTGTGAGTCAAATTGTCAAAATAAATAAGAAAAGCAATAGGAAGAATAAAATGGAGCTCCCCATGCGTTTAATATACAGGGTGATTTAAAAAACATGTTAATACAGTTACTTCATTTAATTAATAAATATTATTATGCGAGGGGGTAAATCTACACATTAATATATAAGTAAAAACGTCACACGAGCATATGTCCTATATACCTCAGTTTCCAAATTATAGATGACTAGTTTTACAACTCGGCTTCGCCCGGAATTTAAATTCTGATTTTATAAAAATAAAAAATGTAGTCTTTTTTGTAAAAATAGACAGATTCATTTGAATTAGCTAGGCATAATGAGCTGAATCACATTTCGTGATGCAAAAGTTTACCGTTCGAAAGTTTTTAGATGACACCCAAACACACAAACATATAAACGTTATGCTTTTTATATTAAGATTGAAGAAAATATTCGAACTGCCCATCTCGTGTCTCAACACGCTACTGCACGCCCTGGCATTCAATTCCGCACTGCCTCGATAATAATAACTCGCGAGAACAAAGCGCTGACTGCCCGAAGTTTTATCTACTTCATATCGATGGATATTGTTTGTAAATATTAGATGAGGTCAAGACGTACTAAAGCGTGCAGTACCGTGCGTCGAGGCACGAGGCAGGCACTTTGTACAATTGCTTTAATCATCTAGATATAACTCGAAAACTAAAGTATTGTATAGGACATGTCGATGGCTTACTGCACTAATACTTGGTGTTCACGTTTTGTGGAATTTAGTGGAGTTTATATCTGCAACAAATAGTTCTTGACTGTTTCTTTATGCTCTATAAAAATCACATTTATATCTAATTCATAAAGTGAAAAGTAATATTTTTCTTCATTGTATGTCCCTGAATCTTATGTACCACTAGGTTAAAGGGGGACTACACTTTAGGCAACGCTAAAACTGGCCGATTTTTGGGATTGTTTTCTGGAGAAATTATGGAGCAAATCATTTTGAACTTATTTATGGCTTTACATTTAACTTTTGAAGATACATACAACAAATTTTTGTTAAAAATATGCATTGTAGATATCGCTATGACATCATGAACAGAAAAAAAAAATCGAAAATTTACAAAATTGTATCGCATAGGACAAGAAGTACGATTTTGCATAAATTTTTTAGTCAATTTATGCAACATTGAAGTATTAGAATTAATTTTTCTTATAATATTGTATTACTGTAAATATCCTGTATTTCCCTTTTAAAACCACCCCCAATCTCTGTCCGCCACCGCGTCTACTTACTGAAACATTCATTGTCAAGTTAATTCAGATATTATTTAAACACCGTTACACTCCACGGTCACCGCAGGCCGCCGTTATTTAGTTACATTTCATAGTCATCGGATAGCTCAGTATTCACGTCCCTTGCCCAGCCCGCAACAATACACGTTCCCACCTGGAACCGGCCGTGACAGACTCACAATGACGAAAACCGTCGCCTCTAACGCGTTAATCGCCGCGCGTATATCACATTTGATGCATCGGGCCCCAAGTCGGGTTCGAGCACCGCACCCCATAAATAATGCACGCGCAAAATCGTGTTCTTACGCCTCGTCTATTACCCTTGATACATTATTCGCGGCCGAGGTGAACGTAAAGTACCGTCCCGCCGAATTGCCTGCTCTATATTTCTTGCGCCCCCCTCCGCGGCCTCGAAAATGATTCATCGTAATTTGGGGAAATACGCTCGAAGAAGTGTCGCCGCGAGTAAACAGGATACCCGAGATGGATCTCCCCGGTTAGCGAGGTAAATTTGCAGTACTTATCGCTGGACAGTTAACGAGCCGTGAGCTCGTTCCACCTATACATTCGGATACATCAAATTTATCTTTCAGAGTTATTAAAAAAGAAAGGGAGAAAATAGAGGAGGAAGATCGATGCCGCTGCCTCTCCTTGTAAACGACCGGGAGAGACGCGAACGCACGATCGCGAAGTTCGTTTAATTAAGCCGCTAATTAATGCCGTGGGGGAAAAACGAATCGCCGTGAGCAACGCCTCTAAACAGAAACGTACGATTCTGTTTACCATCCGCCAACCCCCTCGGGGTAAACCAGCCCCGTGTAATTGAAAGGCGGAGCAAGCGGATGTCGATATCGGACGATTTTCTTCAACGATGCTCTCTCTCCGTCTCTCTCTCCCTCGCCCGCCCCATGTACACCGGCGCCCTGAGCGTGACTAAACAAAACCGAGATTTACGCAACGCTTAATACCTTGAAATACGCCCGGCGTCTGCGTTTACGATCATACGTCACTGTAATCGGCGTAATGGATTCTGCGAGCGTGCAAAAGCCCGCGCCGCGTCCTCAGACTTTCCTATTCACGCGAGTTGGAGATTCCAGTGGAGGAATCGGATTATTTCGTTACTAGCATGTTTCAAAGTAAACGAACGCGTGAGAAATTAAATTCCCGCACCTCCCGCGAAATACTCCCTTGGAAATCTCCTGAAAATATCTCAGGTGGTCCTTGGACTTCCGCTTTCAGTTCGACAAACTTTCGACCGGCACAAAAGAAGACGAAGCGTTGAATATTATAATATAGAATGCACTGCAAACTTTTATGTAGGTCTTAACAAGTTCCAAGAGAAATGTACCCTTCGAAATTCACTGCACAGCGATTCCACTCTGTGGAACTGAATATCCACGAGCAACAAGGCGAAAGCCTCCCCCCCCCCCCCCGCGCGTCTTCGGCGCACTCGGCACTCCGCGAAGCACGCTCCTCAAAATCAGAATTTTTTCGCCAAAGCCACGGCGAACGCGTTTAGGGTAACGTAGTTTCGCGGAATTTCAATGGGCCCGGCCGTTACACGTCGTTTTCAAAAGGGATTCGTTCCCCAGTCGCGCGAAAGCGCGTTACCTGCGCGCCGTTATTAAAATCCCACCTGAAATATTCATTGCACGCGCTCGTATTAAAAACGGTCGACCCCGCACCAGCTGGAAAACAGCCGAGGCGTTACCGGCGTGTTTCGACTGGGATTTCCACGAAAATATCAGCGGAATCGCTGCAGCAAAGGACCCGGCCTCGCGACCTAATTAATCCGGCCGCAAATCGCCGGAAGATAATGACGAATAGCGAGGCGCGATTAAACACATCAGGCCGCGGAGCTGTGTTCGGTCGGCTCGAAATTAATTTACACGCACCTACCAGCGGCCAGCGGCGGTCCCGCGAATTTCAATGGGCAGCACAGCTGTTAGCGATCGATCCGAACTTCCCGTGCATCCGTGATCTTCGTGCGCCAGGGGGCCAAGTAATCAGGTCGCGCCCAGGCTTGATGGTTGCGCGAGTTTCGGGGGAATTTCCGCGTGAAACCGGACACCGCGGATGGGAACGCTACACGAACGCTTCACGGACGCGGGAAGGTGGTCTGCCAGACGCTCCCGCAGGCAAACTGCACGCCAGTCGCGGGCTGAACGGACGCACCTGCTTGCTCTTCAGGTAAACGCAGCCCCCCACGCGGCCGTGCTTCATTGTAAGCGGGCGAAGGGACTGGAAGGCTCCGGGGTCCTTGGGTGAACGCGTGGGAGTCGGCTGTTTGGCTGTTTGCTCGGCCCCGCTCTCGCGAGCATTGCTTGGCGAAGGTTTTCGGGGTGTATCTGCTTTTCTTGGGAGGAAGGGATGTTTGCACGAGCCTGGGAACCGCGCTGGTGGTTGGAGGGAAGCGTGCCGAGGAATCTGACTCTGTATGACATGCACTAGGGGACTAGGGGCTTGAAAGTTCGGCCGCGCTTTGCATAGTTGCATTCTATTCTGTGATACTTGTGGTGTTTCGTATGGAGAGGGTCGTTATGATAAAGTGACTACTGTTGCGGAATGTAATTCCTTCTTGCCAAGTTATCTTATCAAAGTTTCTTCTCGCTGTCAGTGCGTGGCGAGGATATCTGGGAACGAAGCAACAGAGATAGATTGGGTCGATGTGGCTCGAGTTAATGGATTTATTAGATAGATTTTTTTAGGATGATAGATAAAATTTTATTAGTTATTAAGAGGGTGTACAAAGATTCTTGGAAGGTTGTTGTTTTCCTATCTACGAAGCCGGAAGCGTGGAAGCACTGTTTATCTTGTAGCTTTATTGTTTTCAGTGAAAAGGCCTATTATGTGGAATATCGTTGGGTATACAGGAATTGTTGTAAACAGAACTCCATCAGGTGCCAGGCTTGCCGACCAGAGCTTCGGACCTTTCACGTTCATTTGCTGGGGAACTAACACTGGACGACAGGCTGCTCGGTGCTAGAATTAGGCAGAAGGGATTATAGGGGACCTGGATAGCTTAACTGGTCAAAACAGTCACCTGGTCGACGTAGAGCTACGATTCCTAACAATATTGTACCTGACAGCACTGGAGGGAGTACACTTTGCTGCACGTAGTATCTGCGCGTATTGACACAAGAATTCCACCAACTTACTGCAAAATTATATTGCACGCTACTTCGGGCTACTACTCTCAATGAGGCAGCAATTTCAGTACGCGAAAGTGGAATTTGTGTGTATAATCAGTATAAAAGGGTATAAAAGTGATGTGTGTATAATCAACATACTTCAAAGCAATCTACGATAAGTAGGCATGCCGCTACTTTTCTTATCAAAATTATTCAGATTGTTAATTAACCGACACGGCAAATATAGAGGCACTTATGTCAAACTCTCAGCGCACGTTGCTTCGATATTTTAATAACGTCTTTATTACATCACCGATTATAATTAAGTGATGAATGGGCGAGGTTCAGCAGTGCTACCGTGGTGAAATGTAATTCTGTACATAATAGTAGACTTGAAGCTGAATGATGGGCAGACAAATCGAGGACAAAGGAACAAGAAGTATAAGAAAGTTAAGGAAAGTGGGCGAGAATAAAGGAGCGGGCAGTTTAAAAGAGGAGAGGGGTGACATTGAACGAATTTCCAGGGGAATAGAGTTATAATTATAGGAAGATACATAAGAGAAAGATGCCGTAAATTTAACAGTTCGATGACCTGGTGCATTGCTAGCGCGAAGAGGACAGTTTTTGCATAATAGTTCCCTCGGATAAATGAGTATCTTCACATTAATTATGTAGTATTCCACCATTTTAGCAAATAAATGAAAATGTCACTTTGTTGGGAGCTGGAAGTTGTTAGAAACGCCCCAGAATAAAAATTACACCTACTGGAAATATTTATTGCAACACTCTCAAATGTACGTAGCACAGAGAATTTTCAGAGCAATATGATTGTTAAAATGATTTCAGCACAAATAGTGAGCTACACATTTTTGTAATATTTTCTCATAACGCATTTATTCGAGTGACGCAATAAATATTGCGGGAGTGGGAGGACTCTTCGGTTGATAACGTATGTTTGAAACAGAGCGATTGCGACGAGAGGATGTTTATGGTAGAGTATCGAATGTGTCAGAGGTGTGATGTTTGAATGGTTTCTACGAATGCACATGGAGAATTTGAGTAATCAGAACTCAAGAGTGTGTGTAGAGAGTTTGAAACTCGGGGAGCGCAACATAAGAATGCACGAGGGCAGTCAAAGCGAAGGCAACGTCGCCAGACTTAAGGGGACCGTCAAAGAAACACTTTCTTTTTAATGTTTTTGTAAAAAAAAAAATGGAAGAAAATCCAGATGTAGCCTTTTACCCAATGTTTATTATTATCATAGAGATTAAGAAAAAGTCGGTATGAAATATACGTGTACTTTAAACATAGCAGTGCTGACTGTAAAACATTTTAACGTTATTCTGTGGTTTTGCTGGAATATTGGTCTTAAAAAGTGACGTAATCCAATTTCTAGATATGATTCTTGTTTGTTACATTCGTAGTTTCCCACGCAACCAATAAAAACGAAAATTAAAACAGAATTGTTAAATTGGTGGCCGAAAAACGACGCTTACTTCAAGAAAAATTCAAGCGTTTGTGGGCTACTAAAAATCCGCGACTTTTTAATTTTTTTATGAAAATCTCGAATTTTTATGGGCTATATAATAGCTTGCGCGCGAAATGGCACATGTTTTATACATCCTGTAATTTTTACAAGCTTTTATTTAGCTTGACTTATGAGTTTGTTCGTTCGTTAGTTAGTTTGTGAGGATGCAATTTTGTAAGCTAATTTTGGCTCACTTCCACATGTTCGATCGACTTGAAATTTAGCACACATACTAAAAAAACATCAAACAAATTTAAATAAAAAAAAAAAATTTAAAAACAAGTTTTCTTTAAAATGTACTAAAAAAGAAAATAATTTTGATACCGGCCTAAATGACTGCCTTAAAGGAATTCCCACGTCGTAAATATTTATTAATTCGCAATATTTGTGTCTCAGTGAGAATACTGCGGAAGTCCCCCTCGGCGTGAAAGTGGTTCTAAAATGATAAAAATAGAATGATTGTGTTCTATAAGGGTATATGCACAAATTGAACTAGAATTTATTGATTTATCAACAGTGGTTGGAATTCATTTACAATGAATATATTTTTCAATGTCTTTTTGTGAACGGAACAATAACTATTTTTGATACTCGGATAATTCTAAGTAGTCCACTTTATGCGTATACCCCTATACGACATAACCAGTCTATTTTTATCATTTTAGGACCACTTTAAGACCGATAAGGACTTCCGCAGAGGGTCTGTGTTCTCACTGAGGCATAAGCATTGCGATTTAATTCCACACATTTGTAATTATATTTTGAAAACATGAAAAATACGTTTCTACACAGCAATAATTATTAGACATTAATTATTGGGAAAAAATCATGAAAATAGGCCCCTTTGTCGACCAGCAAAATAGAATGGACCCTTAATATAAAAACCATTGCAGCCAATCCCAAGCAATTCAGTAAAACTGGTCACTGCTCTAATTCTAACTAATTGTAAAAGGCGTGGAGTAAAGAGCCCAATTACTGCCACCTACCCACTTACTGTCACCCTAAGCTGTTTTACGTAAAATAACGAATAAATCTTATAAAATGATGCATGCAAATTTAGCATGCAATTCAAACTGTTATTTATAGGCTAAAAAAACAGTACTTAATTTTTTCTTCATTAATTTGACTAAAACGATAAAAAGTTTTAAGAGAATGTTAGGAGAATAAAAACGATGACTTCCTTATTAACGAAAGAGAAAACAAGGCGTTAAAGAAAATGGTGTAATTGTAATATTTAAGCTATAAACATAACAAAATATAATGTTTTAAATAATATAAGAATCCTAGAAAGTGATAAAGATCTGATTTTAACGATTCATTAAGTCCTTTTACTTATTAAATGGGTGACAGTGATTGGTACAAGCGTTTCAAGCATTTTGGAATTACTGTCATAGCAGTAATTCCTCACGTACATGACAAGGCGTAACTTTAAATGACATAAACAGTATTAGGTTAGCTGGCAGTAATTCAGTCAAATACATTTGAAGAGTGTCAGTAATAGATCCCGAAATATATTTCTGAAATTGATGAATTTATACATAAAAATTGAAGTTTTAAGATCCACCAAATTTTTTTCATCAAGTAAATGTAATAAACAATAATAAATAACAAGAACAACATATACTTTTAGTCTACAAGTTCATAACTGATTGACAGTGTCAGTAATTTGGGTACTTTACCCTAGGGATCTGACAATAAACTGTTATTGCAAATTTCACTCAAGTGTCTGTGGGTCGAAGAAACCTTTCCTTCATCCATTCATCCAAATCTCCGCCCCTGCTACGCCGTTGAAATATTTAATCCCAGCAAATTTCCCAGCAAAGGAGCAAAATTCTCGGCGTGGATTTTCAGCAGAAGGTTGGCCAACAGTCGCGGGGGTGTGCGTCGCGAGCACATTTTTGCCTTTCGCGGGCTGCAAAAACAAGGACGCTTGCGTGCAACGAATGCCTCATAATAGCATCCTTGTCACGTATGATCCATAGATGAGGTCGAGTCCGTAGCAAGCTGGAAGCGAAGCGTTTTTTGTGCCGTTGCACAACGTTCCGGCAGAGAGGATCGCGCGTTGTGTAACAAGCTTCGAGCTGTAATCTTTGCACGGGGCTTACGGATCAGCTATGTTATCGTCGCGCGCAGCTTATCTCGAAGAGATAAAAACATATCGGGTCGTACGTTTCCCCGTCCGCGGAAATTCAAAACGACGGATCCGCCTTAACGAGGCGTATTTGACCCCTGATGAAACAGGAAGGTAGCTAATTATTTCCCCCGTTTCACGATCATTCCTTTATCGCACGGGCGCAACATCGAGATCATATAATTTCGAATGAAACGCGCCTTTGTGTACGCTTGCCACGGAAAATACGTTAAGTGGGCAGACTGGTCAAACAGCGTGCTCCCGTTTAACGGGGCACATTGTTTTCAGGTACAATGAACGGTATTTTAAACACCCGCCGCTCGGTTTGTGGAGGGAATGGTAGGGTTTTCATCTTTGTGGCGTCTTTGTCTTCAATAGAATCCTTCGAGCTGCACTCTCGCGGTACTTTAATAATCCCCGCCTACGTTTCGCGCGTAGGTGCAAAGCGATTCAGTCGCGCTATGACCTCGCCGTTTGCCGGGAAATTAGCGCTAAACGCGAAATAATGTAGCAATTCGCGGCCCATTGAGTGAAGTGTTCTCGGGCCGAAGCGAACGTTTCTCCGAACACTCCTTCAGACATTTGAATCTGGTTAAAGTAGTTACAAGTGCACAGGTATCGTTCAGCTGCGCGGGACAGCTTAACAGCAGAACTGTAGAGTTTTATGAAGCGTTTGATATTTGCTGTTACTCAGTATCGCGCATTTATATTCCACAGTTTCGTTGGCTGTGCAAATAAATATATGGGCTTTAACTTTTAAACTGTTCACGGGTGTAGTACTATTCTGTGACGTCCACCCGTTACAGCCACATACGTCTACGCGATCGACCGTCGCGTGTAATCGCGTTCAAGAATTTCTCTGTTCGCCAAAGTAGATACGGCGCGCAAGCCTATTTGATTATTTACACAATTGTCTCTATGAAACACGTCCCTTTTATCGCGCGAATATTATTACTGCACGCCGTATGTGATTGCATGTGATAACAACGGCGGAGAAATTGCGAATAGATAGCGTGGCGATGAACAGAAATGCAGTTCCCAAACATACACCCGTTATATACTCGCCACGTAAATGACTCCCACCCACTGAGCGAGTTTTATATCAACTGGAGTTTGTCGATTTTTAAAAACCGACAAATTTAAACCCGATGGGTTTAAATTTTGTTTTCATAAATTTGTAAAATTCGGAAACCTGTTATTAAATTTAACAAATAGATTTTTGATACTAAAAATTGACATGTAGAAATTAATTAATTATTTAATAATTAATTTGTGGTGAGCGGAATGCGTCGCATCAAGGTCTAAAAAATGAGCGCGTCAAAACAAACGGTCACGAATCGCGACCTTTTCTCGTCTTAGCGACGAGATATTCGAGATCGAAGCGTAGGTTCACTATCGAGTGAAACCATATCGACATTTCAATAAACAGTCATATTATTTAACACCAAGGTTTGGTGACCAAGCGCGTCTTTATTTTATCCGTACCAAAATCCTACAGGTTACTGTACAACTAATTTTCATGAGTTCATATTTTTAGAAGCAAAATACTAACGGCCGATTTCTTCACCTTCAGTAATCTTCCAGTTGGAGTTATGTTCCACATTACTGCCAAATAATAGGCATTTAAATGCTCTAAGCCAATTGGTCGTTCACTGACCGGAAGATTACTGAAGGTGAAGAAATCGGCCGTTAATGAAGTAAAAATTTATAATTTATATTTTGTATGGATTTTAGAAATTTTAGATTTTTTTATTTAATTGATTTGGTATGGGGTATATTTTAATTTGTTAAAATTTGTAGTTCAGTAAATATTAAATGGACCGAAAAATTGTACGGATTTCAGTTTTTTTTTTCTTTATTTGGTTTTATATAGACAGAGTGTATTTTATTTTGTTATATTTGTGTAATTCTATGATTATTAAAGGAACGAGGATTTTTTAAAATTAATAGGAATAAATATTTTTTACGGTTTTAATTATATAGTTCAACCGGACCGATTTTTTTCAAAAGTCGGTTTTTAAATAAACCCACGTACCAACCATGGTGTCCAGTGATAATCCGTAAAATGAAATTACATGTCGAACGAGAGATAGCTGTAACAGCGATAATTCCTATCAAGAGGACAGACGCTGCGAGATACAAAATAAATTTCCCAAGCTCAGCGATACCAGCGAAAGCCACAAAGTAAAACGTTCCAGCTTCGGTTTCGCCAGACAAACATAGGTATATTCCCGACTTCGCTGAGAAACACTAAAACACCTGGCATAGAAATTCACTAATTTCCGCATTAATATTGACTTCAATTGCTTTTAGTTAGAGTAGCTATTTATAGTAGCAGATTCTAGACGCATAGAAGGAGAGATGCCCGCATTTTCTTGCAACAGTTCAGCTCCGCTTCCAACCCAAGTCCTTTATTCAGCTGGAAATCGGGATCGACTTACCGCCAGTGTTCCCTCGCGATGGAAAACCGCGAATGGCCGCGGAAGATTTCGCGGAAAGCGCTGCTCGCATAAACGCGGCCCACGAAAAGAGATGTAGGTCGTTGGTGGAGCGCGTCAAAGGTTTCGCAACGATATTAACGCTTAACGTACCAATAGCCCAGCGACGTGCGCTCAATTATTCATGAAGCCCCGGTCGGGACTGGATTTCGTAGCTTGTTTGCCCTGAAACTGTGGGGCTCTTTCGAAACGCGCGGCGCGATCGTCCCCCACGGAATCGTTGCTCGATTACCGTGACCGCGAATCTGTACTACTTTTACGAGGCTCGTAACGCGAGCTCCTGTAACTCTACACGACACCGCGCACAAAGGGATAACGACGAGCCGCGAATCACTACGCGACTCCGAGATTGCGTTTCCACGCGTTCCAGGCCCCTGAACGATCGATGCGCGGCGAGAGGTCTATCCTTGCCTTCGTATCCCTTTCACTGCCAGGTATTTACCGAGGATGGAAAATTCGGCCAGCCGGTTTGGAGTCAGATATCAGTGGCTTGCTAACCGAACTAACTAATCTCCGCCATGGCTATGTGCTCCATTCAGCGCGAGTTCGATCGTAACCCACAATTTCACTGTCAGCTCGATTCTACTCTACCACTCCTCTTGCTGCAATTCGGTTCAAGGCTAGCCTCCGCCACAATTCAGCTCTGAAAGCGATCTCCGAATGCCAGCGAGATAAACGTATCGTCGGGAATCTATCTTTGGCTGCTAAGTTTTCTCAGGATGGAAGCGAGGAGGACACGGCGCAAAGACGACAAGAACCGTTCCACGAATACGATGCAATTCCGGAGACGCTCTATCGCGCGTTGTCGAGTCTCTCAGGAGCTAGGAGGACTGCGAAGACAGGAAAACAACATCGATCGTTGGAGTGGTTCGTGGAAGGGAAGCATCGATTGAGAGAGGGCAGTGCCGTTTACCGTGGCCATTCGATCCCGCGCGATCGATCGTAAACGAAATGTCGGGGTCCTGTTTGTCACGAGCAGCGGGTGGCTAAGGAAAAATTCATTTCACGAGGCAACGAAGAATGACACGCCAGGCTGCCAGGCAAATAGCGCGGCGAAGAGGCTGAGAAAGATGGGACGAGGAAGAACGCGAGGAATACGCGAGGAAGAGGATCGAGGCGTGCGTCTCGCCCGTTCCTTTTGTACTCCGTGCAAGTGGACGATTCGTCTGCCCACGGCGGCAGCTCCACCATGCCTTTATGGCCGCGCAATTGGCCAGGGGAATCGACGGACGCACCAGGCCAGCTCCTGTTGCTGTGCCTGATAGCTCGCTTTCTCTCTATTTCATCGGTAATATCGATAAAACCGACGTTTACGGTGGCCACGGTACGTAGCGGTGTCACGGTGCCTCGAGATAAAGGTAAACAGGAACGGTGCACCGGTTATCTGACGCGCTGTAGATTGCGTCCCCGATCGACAGTGGGCATTCCAGTGATTAAGCAATGGATCGCCGATGACAGCGCCGCGATCAGATACGATTGGCAGGATTCCAAAGCTTTCCGATCGCTCCTCTTCCGCGTTGCCTTCGTCGACTCGCGATCGGAGTGAATTTGTCAATTTTGGGAAGCATTGAGATCGGAACCGTACTCGTGGCATTTGGAAATGGATATCTTGACAAGTAGGATCGTCTATCTATATACAATCTACATGACTCTAACCTTTAAAATGCGATGAAAGATACAGTAAAGCGTCAATTGTTTATCTGAAGTATTTGGAACCGAGGTGGTTCGGATGCATTTACCCAGTTTGTAATTATAGGAATTAAATCCAAAATTACTTACAAGGGAAGATCCTGAACCCGGAATGTCAAAAAAATCTGAAACTTCGTGAATATACAGGGGATTTCCTCCTGATTACAACGCATTTTTTCCAATTAATTTAACTTCAACTAAAAGTTTGGCTAGTATTTTTCGATTTTATTTTGCAATTTGCAATCTCTAAGAGATAAGAAAAAAGTTTCACGACTAAAGTTACTTCTTTTAATTAGGACTATCATTTGGGAACTTACAGGAGGAATTCCCATACATAGTATTCACAAAGAAAGGGCTTTGTGAAAAGAAAAGGAAAAATTGGATTTTAATCTTGAAATAAATTTTTACAACCCGCTGAAGAATTTTATTAAATTTGCAATAAAAATATTTGGCTGTACTTCCCAATGACCCCAGTAACCGAGCGACACGAGGTTTGAGGGGAGGGGTGGGGAAGGCCTGTGGATCCTACATCTAAAATTGTTGCTTCGGGAATTTATCAGTTTCCGAGATATTAATAAAAAACTTTTAGTATTTCTGTTTACTTTTTCCGTCACAACGCATTCCACTTTCCAACTTGTTCTGGATATTAGTATTGGTTGGGGTTAGACGAGTGCCGGGGGCGCGTAAAGCATGGTAGCGAACAGATGTGAGTTTGAAGATTTGAATCAGAAACTTGCGGATAAGATCCATCCTATTAAACAAGGTGGGTACCTAATACTGTATTCATAGTCAATACTCTCGGGGGGGGGGGGGGGGGGGGGGGGAGAGGTGATTCTACAGGCCAAAATATGACGAAAATATAGAATATAATTATTTAATATCGCGTTTCGGTTTCGAGAAAATTGGCTTTGAATTTGAACTAAATACGCTTGCCATTTAGGCGTTTGAGGGGCACGCGAAGGTAAAGGGAACGCGTTCAGTTGTGCGTAGAACAAATTGGGTGGGCCAGGATGGATCCCCGTTAAGGCTACGTGTATGCAGTTAAAAAAATAATTTGTAAAAAATGAATAATAATTTTTTATTAATATTTCAGAAACTAATATATACCCGAAGCTACAATTTTAGATTTAGGGTCCAAACCCCCTCCTCACCCCTCCCCGCAAACTTCATGTCGATCGGCCACTGGGGCCATTCGGAAGTATATCCAAATATAAAATAATTAGAATTTCGACCGTAAAGGATTTTTAAAAACTTAAAAGTTGCGCCGAAAGCATTTACTTCTAAGTTTTTAAATATATCCAAATATTTTTATACCGGGTGCATCACTGCAATAAATACTTAATACATACTTCCAAGAAGTGGTGAGAACAGCGATGATGCAATACCTACTAATTCAGATATAATCCACATTCGGATAATTGACGCTGTACTTTACGACTCATGTCAGTCCATACACGGAAAACGAATTAAATTCCGAATGATTTAACCGCTATTCATCAAGGTCCGTTTGGCAACCCCGACCTTGGTGATGCGAAAGATGAACGATACTGTGCGTAGATCCGCTCCACTTGAGCGCGCGCGCGCATGAAAACAAAGAATCCCCGACGCAGCAAGAACGCCCGTCGTGAGTCACCCGCAATTGGTGTCAACGTTCTTGCACTTGCTCGGCGGTACTCGCGAACATCGCTTGGCTGCATCCACAGCCATAATAATCACAGCGCAGCAGCCAGCGGTATAGTAGCTTCGTTCAAGGCCAGCCATGCGTGCCACCATGCATTGCGCGACTGTTTATCTCGACGCGTACTTAACGAATCCGCGTTTCCCTCATAACGAGTCACGTAGGTACCGCTGATCGATCGATGGGAATCGTCCGAGGGGGTTTCGCACGTGCGAAAGGCACGTGCGGGTTTTCCTCCGACGCCAGGCACAACGTCAATCGAGATAACGGAGCAAGCTGTATCCGCCGCGAAACAATAGAACGCTGGAAATCGAGCACGCCTGTCGATATTCTTCGCAAAGTGGTTTATCGTCGTCGAGGATCGCGGAGATCAATTTGTAGATATAACCACGCCATCCCCCTCCTATGGATCCCGAAAAACCAGGCGCGAACAGCTCCCTCCTCCCCCCGTGATCTGTCGATACACGGCCCGTGCAGGCGGGAGAAACCCCTGTCAGAGGAAATTACCGAATCGTGCAACTCCAGCCGCCGCGAAACGCTCCGAATAAGTGGAAACAGACGCGGTGCTCGTTCGTCCTATCGTGACGAGCAGGTTTCAGTAAACATGGGATCATGGAGTGTACCGTTTCTGTACTCCGTTTCTTCTCCGGTTTCTTCACAATAGCAAAGGAATGTTTACAGTATCGCGTGGTACCGGGTATTCCGGGAAAAATAATGGCCAACGCGAGGTAGAGGGGCTCGCGTGTTATCAGCTGGCATTCAAATATTCAAGAAGATAATAACTTAACAAGTTAAAGAAGACGAGTAGTTATTTGGAAGGCACACAAAATATGAGATTATAGAGTCAATACGAGGCGCACGAACGAGACACTGTAAACATTGTACCCCTCCAAGTGTCCTCCTTCCACGCGGGGAAGATCTGGCAAAAAGTGTGAATGACACATGCCGTTCCCTGAGGACGCAACATCCAACCGCTACCCACGTGCTCCGGGTCCGCGGCTGCGGGATTACATCGGCATCGATTCGTTCCAGCAACGATATTACATGCTGCACTTTTGCTCGTCGCTGGAGCGGTTCGACGGCAGCCATTCACCGTCAACCTCGGCAACTAAGCGCGGCAGAAACGACAGCGTCACGGTGGCCCGGCCACGGTTACTTCGGGGTACCCGTAGCGATTAACATTGTTGCTCCCGCCTCCCTCCTCACGGGCCAACTCTCGTGCAAGTTCCAAGGACTCTTGGAAATTCCGGGGCGAGATACATGCACACGCCCGAACTCCCGGGGCCCGTAACGAGTTACGGCCGAAACTACCGGCAACACCATCCACGTACCTCGTCGTATATGCAACGGCGAGGATTCCTGCCAGCCAGTGGACCGGTCTACCGCGTCGGAGATCTTTGCGCGGTCTCTTCTCCGTCCTCTTTGCCCCGCGCGCCGATCGAGAGGCAGGCGCTCCCAGGCACGGAAATAGAAGCGTGGCCCGATGTGTCAGCGTTCACGGGAATCATCGAAACCGACACCCCTCCCGTGTGCACTGCTTTCCTTTCTCGGCCGAGCACTCCGAACTCACTGTTCACGCGGCGCGACTGCTTGCGCGCCGAACGGGTTCACTCGCGCTACTAACTCGCTGGCCACTTGCACGCTGGAGAACGGACTCTTGTATACCGGTTAACGATACTCAGCGGTCATCCCTCCTTTTCCACTCGACCGCCGTTCGCCGTATTCGCCGTCACACGCTACCACGCTCCCACTCCTCTATCCTCCTTTTGCCGACGCTCCCACTATAGTCGTCCCCCTGCGCTCCTTTCGCAACGCTCGGTGCCCGCAACCGAGACCTCTGCCAACACGCGAGGAATCTCACGAAGGGGGCTGCAGCATGGAAACACCGTTGCCCCTCGCAGCCCGCGGAGGTGCTCGGATCCAGGTGATTTTCATGAGCACCGAGTGGGTCCCATTAAAATAGTCGCGGTGTGGAGTAGATGCTCTCCTCTGCGGCGCGAATGAATGTTTCTTGCTGGGGCACGGTGCAGCGAGGGTAATGGAGCATTATGAAAAGTTTAATCGAGATGTTGGTGAGAATAAGAAATAACACTTGGTGGAATGCTAGGGGGTTCATTCTGCTTGAATCCTGTTTCCTTGGCGGTGGCAATGTTAGCTACTTTTTGCTAGGAATGAAGGAACAGTGGTGCCTTTGCTTCGTATTCAGGAATCTGTTGTGATTCAGGTCTGGTATAATTAGGGGAGGCCAGGGTAAAGTGGGCCTAGAGAAGGTTAAATGAGAGTAGAAAATTTTCTTTTCAATGAAAATGTGTCCGAGTAAAGAGTGAACCAAAAATGAAGCCTTTTTTCGCCTCTTTTTGGTCCCACGATTTTGGAACTAAATATTATGCCAAATGATAACTTATGATGAGACATAAATCGCACAATTATTTTCTGAGATATTGGAGGTCAAAGAAGTGAAAATTCGTTAACGCTTATATGCTTCGATGTACGAACTTTTATGTCAGTTTGATAATTTAAACAATTATTCCCAGGGGTTTTGCTGGCTGTTAACAACTCATTTGAACTTAGATTTTCAAAATTCATAATGACCGATTCAATATAGCTTCGTGTTAAACCAGGGAATAATTGTTTAAATTATCGGACTGACATAAAAGTCCGTACATCGAAACGTATAAGCGTTAACGAATTTTTACTGCTTTGAAAATTTTTGAAAATAAGGTATCGTTTGGCATCCAATTCAATTCCAAAATTGTGATACCAAAAAGAGGCGATTTCTTGGGTCACATTTCATAATATTATTTTAATATTACTATTAACGAATTATGAGTAGCCGTGCTTCAGTTTAACATACAATTAGCGTATATTAAAATTCAACTTGAAAAGATAAAACCAAAACGATCTACCCTAGTAGCATTTATTTGTTGGGAATTTGTTAGGCCAATGACGTGTTGGCCAACTGTTGAACTGTCGCGCTATTTTTAAATGAATTAAATTAATTTTCCTTTTTTAAACGAACTTACATTTTTTAATACGTGAGTGTACCTAATTATCATCCTCATATTATATAAATTTATTATGTCACCACAGCTTGTGATTATATTCTATTTTCAGATAAGTAATTAGAAAAGTTCACTTTACCCCAGCGCTTACTTTACGGTAAATAAAATCGAAGCGCGGTAATGGAAGTATTAATGAGCTGTGCGTAACGTTTTGTAAGACTCCAGTGTATCGTTTATCCGTTCTCGATAAAGATATTTGCGGCGAAGATAATTGCATTAAATCGCTGAAGCACCGGCGGAATACGTGTAAATATCCCTGAATATTCTTTCAGAGATTTACACGCTGTCGAGTAGTAACAGTCAATTTTTCCCGCTTCGAATACGCGCTTGAAACGGCAACAGCGAACTGATATCTCGCAGCGGAATAATTCTACCTCGATTTCGCAACGGGAACGAGGTCCAGGCATAACTGTCTCCGCGCGTGAAATACTTTCGTTCGTATTAGTACATAGTACAGCGGTGTAATAAGGGTTGCGCGGCCGGCGGGCGCTTTCACGCGCGCTTCGAAACGCGGATCGTATCTGCAAGTGGAAAACGTTCATATTCGGGAATTGATATAAACTCGTTCCATTATTTATTCCGACGCAGGCAACCTATCTCGCAAAAATGGCCCGGATTTTTATCATGCCGCTGTACATTGTACACCTTTCATCCGGGCGGTACCTTTTCATTCCCAGCCGCGATTATATCGTAAGCCCCGTTAATTAATAAAGTAACGCGTTCCGTATCGTTGGCTCCGCTCGCCATGCAACTCGCGCGTTCAGCCCCGCGAGATAATGCACGGAGAATAGCTCAGACGGCGCGGACAATCTCGGAGAAAATAACTCGTTAAAAATGCCACGGCTTTGTCCGCCCACCGCCCCATTGTCAATCGTAATTATGCAACTGTTGCCGGAAGGAGCTCTTAGAATTCGCGGATAACGCGGCCAGTCACGTGATCGCAATTGAGCCGGTCACGTCGCCACGATGCCCGTCCCCGTGAAATATCGGAGGAATTTCTAGACACAGGGAACACGAATGGCCCCTGGATCTATGTAATCCCGTCGCCGCTTCATCGTCGAGTGGCGATAGAACAAACAAGCTCAGCGTTTCCACCAATGGAAAGGTTACTTCGCTCGACGATTCTTGCGCCCCGCGATGTCCGATGAAATTAATGACATCTCCCGCGACACTCGAGACCTTCTTGGTCCCTTGCTTCTCCATTGATCGCGGCCATCGAATTCATTTTAGAGACACCCCGCTGCCGGAGTCGCCCCGCGCCGTTCGAGAAACACCTGAGAAATTTGTCGATCAATTCTTGCTACTCCTCCAAAGTCCTATTATTCCTTCTCAACGAGCCTTTTATTCTCCGGATGTAACGTCGAGTCCGCGTTCAGGAACACCGAGCTCCGTCCAACGGGGGTGTCCCGAATTTCGACGCTTTTTAATTCCCCTCGCAAAAGAGGCACCTTTAGTTGCCCCATGTCACCGTTATTTATCGTCCCGAATTTAGAGGCAGAAACACGTCAATATATTTTCCCGGCGAATTTCACTCGCGATACGATTCAGGAAAACAAGAGACCTGTTATGATTTATCTCGCTTCTCGCAAAGCCTCCCCCTCGCAATAAAGAATTCGTTCGATCTCCACCATCCGAGCGGGCTTTTAATCCTTTCTTATCTCGGCACAGGGAAGTGCTCGCCGGAGTGTAATATTTCAGATAGCCGTAAAAATAACCGTCGCAATTAATGAAGTAACGATTCCATCTCTATTCGACATTTACCACCGTCAATCCTCGCTGTTTTCGTTTTAATTTAATACACCCATACGATGGACCGCCTTCCCGTGATATTTCGAAAAATTCATATCCACTGATTGGCCTCTGATTTCCTCTGCCTCCGTTATTTATTCGCCACTTCATATCTGCCACGTTTCCGAACTACATAGTTTATTTCTCATTTAACCGTATCACCGTGAAATTAAAGAACCACGATTCCCGAGGGTCACCGGACCTTCGATACGCATCGTGTTTAAGCAGTTAATTAATGGCCAAGACCGAGCGATCGTTACCCACTGAATTTTTTATCCGAGCACGGAGCGTCGTTGCGCGCTCGGCGTGGAAAGCTGGACTGCTGAAAGAAACCAGCCGATCGGCGATCACGTGCCGCGGAACGTGCTCCGCGGAGTTACATAACCGAGCGGCAATAATAAGATGCCCGTGAAATAGAGACATTTCTCCGAGCGTGACCTTATCGTGTGCACGGGTCCATATATACGATTATCCGCGTCGATTTTACGAGAAAGAAACCCTGCCGCTCAGCTACTTGTTGATTTCCAGCGTCGATTCCAGGGATTTCGCGCTCGGTCCGGTATCTTCGGGTCCCGCCGAGCGGCGGGCATATTTTACGCGGGAATTACGCGACAAGCCCCGGCACCGCAACAATTTTTAATCTAGTTTTCCCTCTAAATATACGTTTCCAGTTTAACCGCACCGTCGCCCACACGTCCACGCAACGTGGCTCCCGGCCAGATGATCTCTGAAAATGATGTCGGGGCGAACGCGGACGTCGGCTGCGACGCGAACAACACAATTCCGTGGGGAAATTCGACCCTCGATATACCGAGGTCCAAGTGTCAACAAGTTTCCCGCGACTTACGATCGCAGTCAACTGTGATACACGTAGGGAGGTTGTATGGATGGTAGGAGTGTGGTGGCATCCGTCGATTCGGTTGGAATTTTCTGGACAGCTGGTGCACGTCGTGCATAACAACGTTCCGAAAGAACAGAACGCAATAGTAACATGGATGCACCTGGTAGCGCAGTCATCATAATTTAGCAAAGTGTACGGAGCCGAATAAGGTACACTGTTCTTATCGTTCCTTGATCTATTACTGTCACTGCCCTATTAAATATCACCTCGTATCTACCACGAGCAATCGCCTCGCAGCGAAAGCCACCCCTCTGAAAGCGCTTCAGCGAAAGCTCCGGCTCGCTATTATTCATCGCCTCCGCGGACGAGCGCACGTCACGTTCCCCCAGCGTCGAAGGAAAATATTTTGACGCGGGAATCGTCACGGCGAATCAGCCTCCCGCTGTACGGGCGTGCTGATAGCCGCCGTCACGTCGACGGCCCGTGACGCTGGGTCTACAATGCAGCCGCGCATAATGCGCGTCGACTTGGCGTCCTCGGAAACAAAAACTGCGCCCGCGCCCCGCCGTTGTAAATATTCGGCAGGAAGCGCGCACTCGTCGCGGAATTAAAATTCCGCTCGCGGATCCATCAATCCTGATTTATGAAGAGGCCCGATAGCAGGCGGCGGGTCGCATGACAATGCGGCCCTCCTTTGAAGGCGGACCGCTGGAAAAATTGAACACGTAACAGGCCAGAGACGCGTTTATTGATTCATCTTCCTGCCCGCTTGCCTAGTATCTCTGCCGCTATGCGTCCCGCGAGGGTGATCGTCGAACCGCCGCGTCCCGTTTGGCAGGTCAGTCCGCGCCGTTGGAATCTGGCCGAGAAACGTGTACGCCGAGGCGTCACGTAACACCTGCAGCTCAATGAAATGCGATGAACGCGTGCTGCGGGGACGATGCGCGAGAACGTATCCGTTCAGGAGTTCCGCTACGTTGGAGCTTCAAAGACCGAGGGAACGTTTGTCCTAGGAAGAAAAGGTCCACCTAGCGACGGTCCCGGGAGCTTTGGGATTCAGAATGATCCATCATGCGCGACGGAGAAACGATGCCACGCAGGACACTTCGTGCGGCACGCTTACGAGCGAACCAGCGTTTCCGAGGAGGATTATCAATGCGTGTGCGCGTGGTATCGACTCGGCGGAAACGGTGCATGCACGGCTGTCTGGCGCAAACGGCGCGAAAATAGAGCCGGTGCGAGTGTTTTGTCACGGGCGTCTTGACGGGTTGAATCAATAATGAAGCCCCTCGTTGAATATTTCGCGATAACGAGCGACGAGCGAGTATTTCTGAAATGTATTCGCCGAATCGTTGGACGGGACAGCGCGCGGCTGGCCTCTTCTATTCCTCTGCCGTCCTCCTCCCCGTCCAATCGGCCGCCAGCCTCGGTAGCAGTGCATTATTCACGGAGCGATAACATTTTTAAGCGGGCCAGGCAGCAGCTGCGCGAAGCGTTCGCGGGAGCGGCAAAGCACGGCCCCGGGATCCCGTGCAAGACAGCTACTCGAGTTTATACATCGGTGGTGCCATCCATTGACATGTAGTCTCATTACCGTGTTTCTGCTTGGATAGTTTGCAAGAGTTAGCGTTACCAGCCGCGCAAGCAATGCCTACGAAGTTTCCGCATAATAGAGTAACGAGATTTCTACGTTTAAAGGCGCTGCCGCCTCGGCTGTGTCCCAGTTAGAAAACGCGACATTGCAGATAAAGGCTTTAATTACGCGCATGGAAAACAACGGGCGAAAGTTTGGATGGAGGGGTAGTTCGCGGTACCAGAGGGGCTGCTTCTTCGTGTCGCAGTAATCGAAAGTGTGCGGCGAGCTTTTTACGCAGACAGCAGACCCATGCGGCTGTCCACTGCTCGATGTTTCCACTGCATTTGGGTGATTTTAAGGG
Source organism: Andrena flavipes (assembly GCA_963971345.1). Taxonomy (NCBI): domain Eukaryota; kingdom Metazoa; phylum Arthropoda; class Insecta; order Hymenoptera; family Andrenidae; genus Andrena; species Andrena flavipes. Next base: position 47,978,526 of record OZ020480.1, read on the forward strand.
GTTATACCTAGTCAGGCCAGCGAATCCTAAGTTTTTCGCGTGATTTTTGCAGGAAGAAATCAGGATTTCAATTTTGATTAGCCGCCATTTGGTTTTAAATTAATATTTCGGAAAGTCTCTCCGTTAATATACTAATGAAATCTTTTTTGGTTTTTGATTTCAGATAATCTGGTTCCGAATGGCAGTGCTCGCCGCAAAACCCAATTTTTAAAAAGGCTTCTTGGATGTCGGTTGTTACTTTATTATAAACATATAGTTTTCCACGATAAACTTAGCAAATTTTCTTTAAATGTTGCTCTTTTAAGTGCAAAAAGTTCTGTAAAAATATGCTTCCACTTTTCAAAAAATAACTCACATACATTTGCCTCTTTTCGGACGCCTGACTAGGTATAACTTGTTTTTGAAAAGAACAAGTCGTGTAATAGAAACATGCATTTTTATATATTGTTCTGCTTTATTTAACTTGCACCATTTTCCTTTTTTTATGTAAACCACGAAATCTTTATTTCCAGTATCTGATGATTCATTTTTATTTTCGTTGTCCAATTGTGGATATTCTATTCCAAATGAATCACATTCATCAGTGCCAGAACATTTTTCGTCTAAATTATTCATTTTTCACACTTCGTGACTGTCATTCCACAATTCCTAAGTAATTTTGTGCGTATTTTTTACAGATCACGATAGAAAATAGAATTTCGAAGTTTAATTTTTCCGATTTGTTTTTATAAACAAGCTTAATACACGAAGAAAATAAAAGAAGAATGCAACTATTGAGCAAACATAACACACAAGTAATGTTTGGCATTTTTTGTATAAGGTATATGTACTGAAAGTATGAAGTTATGAGAAACTTCTGAAACTGAAAGTTTACCCGTGTTCCGTAAAGGTCAAAATGATCCCTCTGGATATATGCAGGTATACCAGATATAAATTTTACAGAAAAAACAACCGCGGAAGAAGACTATTTTACAGAATTAATGATTTATATATTTCAATAAAAGTCACGAAAATTTTGAGGAAATAAGATATACTGAATTAAAAGAAATGACAAAACAAGCCATTCTGACCACCTTAGTAGATCTAGTGATAACTTTTGACGATGGTGTGGGTGAATCAGTGTAAAAGGTCATCGCAGATTGTTTGGGTTTAATTATGTTAATATTATTATTGCCGAAATTGTCCCCGTTGTTGTGATAGATCTTCACTTTTTAATGCTTCGAGTTCTTGAAGCTTTACTTTTATTAATTGGCAAAGGCATTCAATTCATTCTTTGTAGACTGAACTCTTGATGCAGTCCCAAGAGTAAACACGAATAAATACGGTGCCACCTTGGAGACTAAGTTATTTAGAAGCTAAGACTGAAACGAATATAATAATTTCGCATCGTAAGAGACAAGCAATCTGTAACATCGCGTTTATGCATCCCATACCACTTGCAACGTATACGAACACTGACGCGCAAGTAGAAATAACCAGCAATAGACGGACGCGTTAGCCAAACCGCAAACAACCGTGCTCCTGCCCAATAAATCTTGTAAATCGATTTCCTCGAAAACTGAATGTCGTACGAAAATATTTTATTCCACATTTTCGATAAATTTTCACGGAATCAACCCGTTTTTATTGAACCATGAATTACGTCCTATCCCGTGTAGAAATAAAGCAAATTTCATTTTGAACGCTTTACATGATTGCTTTTGTTTCGCGATCGTATATATTTTTCATAGAAACACATCGAAAGCCGCACGGACGTGCATGTAACGGTTGCTAAATATTAATGCGGACATGAAAATAGAATGGGATTCCTTTGCCGGTACTCACTTTCCATCGATACCATCTCCATAGTGGCGCAGGCAGAGGTCCAAAAATCTCGTAGGCAAATTCTCAAATCCGCACTACACGAGCTGTGACGTGTCACCGATTCGACTGGACCGCGGCCAAATTGTTTTGTGGCCGTTTATGTGCATCTACTTTCGATCGGGCTGCTTTTTCTGCGCGTGGGACGCATCTAATTACGATCCTGCATTCGAGATCTGAACTTTTCTGCGGAGTTACGATATTTCGTCCGTTTTAAAGGAGGGAGTAATGGATTTCCATTAAAATAAGCGGCTGATAATTCACAGCTCAATCATGCACGAATGCTCCATTTCAGAATCCTAATTTGGAGGCGGTGAACCAACATTTTGGGAAACTGAATGATACATCTATTTCCAGATAGTATTTCAACGTCACCGAGGTAGAAATTATGCCCCAAAATCTCTGCTATCACACCCTCTACTCTGTATCCAATTTGCGCGCACAAAAATTCTAATTCCGTGCCAAAGATAAACGACAAGTTATGGAAAACAATGCTCCGTTCGCGACGAGCTGCGTGCAGTTGCAATATGCAGGCACGCGTTAATGGCACCATCAATAATAAATACCGCAATCATAATTACGGAAGGAACCCGGCCACGCATTATGGAGAAATTGACAAGAGCGGCGCGTGTGTATCGTAACGAGCCGCAAAATTGCGCAACGGTGGCCGAACACGGCGAAGATACGGAAAACAACCAAAGGGAAACAGAACAAGGGACGAAAGGAAGGACGTGTGTTTCATCAGTGAGTGGATCAGCGCATCTGCTGCATATGAAACGCAGAGTGTACAGCGAGCCTCCACGTGACGTGTTAGGAGAATAAAAACGAATCCGATTCGATATACAGGGTGTTCCCTTATTGGCACGAATTGCGCCGGGCCTCGATTCGACGCGAGAACGAGAGGAAGACTGTTTGCGCAAACGTACGATCTTGTTTCTGAGTTGCAGTCGTGGGAGATACATTTTATATCCCTACTAATATATAAAAGCAAAACGTTGTCTGTTTGTTTGTTTTTAAGCTTTTTTATTTTGAAAACATCATAAATAATTCCAGAGTAAAACCACGTAACAGGTCAGCTGATACAATATAAAATTGAGAACTTAGCAAGTTAATATCTCTGAAACTCGGAGAATCGAAAATTTTCCAGAGAACGTTTTGTCATCAAATTAATTCTGTGTAGATGAGTTCTGCATTTCTTTAAGTGGCAGTATTTAAGTGTTTTTGTGACGGTAAAATAATTATAAGCAGCGTGAGACACTTGTCTTGATAACTTCAAATTACTCGTAAATTACTTGCTGTATGAGAAAATGTTTGAAACAAAAGTTGCATGGTATCAAGGGGGGCATATAAGGCAATAGTTTGCCTTGCTACTATGCAACTTATGTTTAAACATTTATTCCCACACCAAGTAATTTACGAGGAATTTGAAGTCCTCGAGTTAGGTGCTTCACCCTGTATATTCAAAACCACGCCATTGCTCGGTATAATGGTACCGTGGTGTAATGGAGAAATAGTGGGTAAGAGAAGAAAAAGTAATTTCTCTTTTGGCACACGGGAACAGTGGCCATGCTACACAAGACGGGCAAGTAGAAGCTTCCAGTGCGTGATCAGACATATCACTGTTTCAGGCTCTGGACGCGTCTACTATGACACTTCAAATCAGGTTACAAAGATAACACTTCAAGTAAGAAAAGCATTATTATGTTAACGTAATATTGAAAAAGTATTGTTTGTTCTGGAAACGTTTGTTTTGTTGTACCTGCATTAATTTAGTATATATATAGTTCACGATTAGGCTTGCCAACAGTGTTACCACGTGCAGCCTTGTCTTTACTCTTATGTCTATATCTTTTCTAAATATTCAAGTTTCTTCTATTAGAGTAAGAAAGACGATAAATAATAATAATAGAAAATTAGTTCCAAAAATTATCGCATTCCTTTTGCAACAAGATTTGAACGCTGCTCGCTATTTAGGAGAGAGTGGTAAAACGGAACCTCAATATTTCTTTTAGATAAGAGCTGCGAATGAGTTGGTATCGCGTGACACTAGACCAAAGGGTCCTCACAGCATTTCGTAACAGACCCGTGCACACGTTATTTTTTCGTTAAGGGAGTTGGAAATGTATCGACGTTTCAATATTGTGTTGTACTTGCGACCACTTTTCGACACTTGTATTTCAAAAATTAATAACCGTAATATATACCTATATATTCTATAATCCTTATGCTACATTTTGAAGTATTAAAAAGTTCTTTCCCTCGCGCTGAAGTGTAAATATTAAATGTTTACTAAATGGCTGCATGTGGGGCACAGCGGAGCATTTTGCGTGGGGTAAAAGGGAACGACTATTTAACCCACTTCCACAAATCCAATTGTCTTGAAACTTTGCAGGCGTGCGTAGTTATGATGACAATACAAAATTATGACAAACAAACGGGAAGGGTGAAAAAATTACCCAGTCATCAATAAATATAACCCATAACCACAAATCAAACCAATTCAATCGATATGCAATCAGCATAGGAATAACCAAAAATCAAAACATAGACACTAAAAATTGAATAATAAAAACATTGTTTAAGTTAAACAATTTTATTTAAAATGCATTAAAAACTAAAAAATCTCCATGCACGTATTGGTATTCATTAATCGTGTAAAAAATCCATGTGTATTTGGTTATTTTCAGTGAATTTTATGTTATGATTTTAAAGGGTCTCCCTATTTTGACGGCCTGAAACTGAGCGCGTTATTTGGGATTCTTTTTAAGAGAATATTATTTAGGCAACATTTAAAAAAGAATTTAATTAAAAAATAACAGTACCTAAAAACATTAAATGCGTTTTTTTCACAACGATGTTGTTCGAATTGGTTAGCATGTTATCTTAAAAGCCAACCATCCGATTTACTTCAAACTTGGTATATATCTTCAGTAGATGTTCCATTCTCGTTGTAACTAAAACTAAGTCGGTTTTCGCCAAATTAGACTTCTGCGACTCAAAAAACCAGCGAATTTTCTGCAAAAAACGATGTCTGTTTTAGACGCTGCCATTCTTTTTGTACTGTTCAATATTTCTCATTTAATTTAGTTCAGACAATAGGCACACTCATGCAGATAACACCAATTTTTAAATGTTCTATTTCCGACAACTACAACGGCTGATTTTATGCTAACCATGCATATATGATTTTTATAACGCGTTCTATTTGAAGCACTATAACTCCGGATATAACCACTATATTTGCATACATTTTTTTTGTCATATTCTCTAAACATTGACAAATAAACCCACGAAGCTGGAAGTAAATATATTTAATAGTTCTGTTTTAAAAAATTCCCAAATTTCGCATCATTTTTCACCTGTCAACGTAGAAAGCCTCCATCACTTTACATCTTAAAAAATAAACTCAAAAATTATAATATTCCAGCTGCAAGCGATACTTGCAGACACAAACAAGCAGAATACAGCCCACAATAAGCCTCACTACTATTTTCTACCCCAACTGCCCGACGGATTCCGGAACTATGCCCCCCTGTAAGGAATTCCCATTTTCAAAAACTGACATTACACAGAATCACCTCTGTACCACCAATAACAAACCACCCTAATCCCGCGTCTCATGAGCGAGAATAAAAAGACCAAGTAAGGATGGCGGACCAATAATAAGGCTGTACCACTGCACGTCATAAGGACACACTTGCTGTGCCGCGAGATTAGCGCTTAGAAGCCGCTAATTAGGCCGCGTCGTTTCGTCTCGAAGGCGGGACAGAAGACTTAACTCACAGTCGGGAGGCTGGCAATCGTTCTATACGGATCGGGAAGAGGTTCTCGCCGCCGCCGAGTCGCACCGAATATTCGCGAGCACGGGGAGGTTATGACGCGCACATCGGAGGGAGGTCGTAGGAGGATCCCACGGCGGTCCGAATCTGGACGGGCATCTTCCTGGAGAGAGGGCTGATCCGGGATGATGGATACGGACTCTGGATGGATCGCGCGGGTGTTGATCATCGAGAGACGATGAGAAATATCTGCACGAAACCCGCGTGCCGCCCAAATGGAGCCATGACTGTAGCCCAATTTCCCGTCCTTCCCTCTGCTCCTCCGTGTTTCCCGTCTCCAGGCAACCGTGGTCGCGTTCACACGTACATACCTATGTATATATCCTGCGGGTGTGTCCGTACACACAGGCGCGTCACCCCTACAGAGGGGTTTCATCTGTTCCTCCCGCGGCTCGTCGGGCTCCTCCACACGCGGCTGTCACGTGTGTACACCCCCTCCTCCCCCTCACGCCCCCTCCACCACGTACACAGGGAAGAATCATCGATTGCATTCTGGGCAACGAGCACACGGGCCCGTATTATCTGCTCACCAATCCCGGGCAGCGCGTGCACGCTTCATGATATGTTCCATTAACGCTTAATTTGATTGTAAAATCGGAACGGCGACGGTACAAGTAAAAATGCCTGGTTTACGCGGCGCGGGCCATCGATTAGAATCGCCCGCCGTTTAACACGGTGGGAAGGGCGAAGGGAATGGATCCGTACCGGGAGACGTGCACTGAATGGGCCCAGCGGTTCCGCTTTGTTCGGAGATCCTCTTTTATCGCGTGCTTCGTGGTGCATATGGTTGCGTTGCATGGAACTTTGCTAATATTCAAGGATTTATATACAGTATTGGAAATATTTATTGCATCACGCGTCAACGTGATGTGAAACAAGCTTCGTAACTACGTGATGGATAATGTATTATTCAACTTATTTTTAGACAACAATCGCGCAAAACTGCTTACCGGATATTAATACTAAATCATGTGTAAGGGAATGCACGCTAAATATTAGAGGGACGCAATAAATATTTCCAGTACTGTATTTTATGTATTGTGTACAATAAGAAATGACGGAGGTTTCTGTTTCTGTTGTAAGATTTTAGGAGTAATCAGACATGAGTTTTACGTTGTTTGATGTTCGTTGGAGGGTATGGGGGATAGACAGAAAATCAGGAAAATCTAGAAAAGCCAGTAGTGGATGATATATCTACTGTTGAATCGCCAGGATACTCGCAGTCACTCCGATATAAAGTCTGTGGTAATAAAGAGATGAACTGGGTGGGTGGATTCCTCGTGAACTCTGCGAGAAAATAAGGAGAATCAAGTGCAATTTCAAGTATTTTCACTTCAATTTGAGACGCAATATCCACAGTCTAGTAGAGAATGCATTTCTACTTGTTCACATTGCTAGACTAGGTACAAACGCCTTCATCTTTCGTATGAAATTACAAACGTGTCCGTCTAATTCAGGGTTGTTCCCCTTGACATATCGCTGGATACGTCGATGTTACCATAAGTCTGAATAAAGAGCGCGCCCTTGTTCCTGCAGATGTATGTGGTCACCCAGCTGGGGAAGTTTTAGATGTAGCTTTTCGGAAAGTTTTGAAGAACAACTACCACGAACCCCGGGACCAATAAATCACCGCGAACAAGGGTTGGTGACTCATGAATAGCGCTGGAGCAGAGGACGGGGAACGGAGAGACATTGACTGACTACATGGTTACTTTCATTGCAGTCATCAAAGAATACAGAGGGCATTGCAACTGGGGCAGAATATTAGATCGTTACGCTTTATGCTATTTCCAAGATACTTCTGAATTTTTCTATTCTTCCTCCACGCTTTCCAATACTTTCAAAGAACGCCCTACGTCTCTCTTATTATTGACCCTCCCCTGGCAGAGTAAAATACTCATCGCGTAAAAGGCAGAATGGGGTCAATTTGCTCGAGATTAAAAAAAGGAGCAGGCTCGATGGGCAACCTCACTTACACCGATCCCGGAGCAAGTTGCTCCAAAGCTGTGACCTGCAAAATTATTGTAAAGAGTTAGGTATAAAATAGAAATTCAACTTACCGTCTCCACGAATCAGTTTCTTCAGCTTCGCACGGTGTATCGGTAAACCTAATAAAACGGTAGATACTTTTCAAAAGAACGCCGCTGGTAATTAACTCCCGTTCTAAGCGAATTTAATCAAGGCAAGATTCAGATCTACTTCAGTCTCCCGAAGAAATACTGAAAATTCAAAATCCTCTTCGCCTTAAAAATGAACCCCGTGTGCAGGAGTTTCTTCGCGGGTGCAAGTGGAAGCGTAAAGCGTAAAACGTTGGGGCGTGCCTTTTGAAACGGGATATTGGGTTTCGGATTTGAAAGAATAAACGGATTAGCCGGTTGTGAATAGCGCATCTTCGAGGATTAATAGAGGGGTCAGTGCTAGGAGGCGGCCATGCTGCACGCGCGCTGTGCTGCCTCGGTGATCGGATGCGAAACGTGTAATTGAATTATTTCATCAGCGTTATTACCGGTGATGCGGAAACAAATAGAGTAATAACGGCAGTAACACGATTCAATCGGCGAGCGCTCGATAAAATAATATTTATTGCCGAAACGTTGGGAACGGTTCAGCGGGGATTTGCCGCGGGAGACTAGCGGCCAGCGGGTTCGCCGTTACCCGTCGGAGGAATGGGGGTCATCTGGTAGGAGATGCTTCTCGAATTACACCTTAACTCGCGCACTACAGTTCCCTGGAATTGCAATTTCCTTGAATGAACAACATTCGGATCTGATTTGAAGCGAATTTGTCATTAACGCTCGCCGGCTGTGCCCGAGCCAAGGTTTAACCAGAGAAGCCTGTGCACAGCACGGTTCCTACGGCTATACGAAGCAAACACGGTGGTCTGTGGTCATATCGTTATTATTATCATAAATATTCTTCCGTATGGTGACAAGCTGAGGAACATAATGAGCATCGATACCAAATGATTGGCAAGAATTCGACTAGCTTCCCTTTCTTCGTCTCGTTTTTTTTCGTTTTCATTTTATCTGTTACACAAAGAATCGAGAATACTATGCTGCGGACACGCGAGATACGTCTGACACATTACACCACATTTTTCTTTCGTTTAAATCTATTTTAGAGACGCATTATACCCATCCGTTCGAAAATATCAATTGCACCCGACTATCACGCGCTCCTTCCTTCATTTTATTTCATCTCTCTTTCTTTTGGCTAAATCTCGAAGTCGAAACACGCTCCCTACAACGCACGCGCTGGCTACGTAGAAACGATGACGGTTTTTCAAAAATACTTATTACAATTAGAAAATCATGTAGAGTATTATTCAGTCGTTGCGATTCTTAACCATAAATCCCGTAACTAATGCTAGCACACATCGCTTGTTAATACATAATATACATATACATATATAATACATAATATACGATTTAATCGTTTCACTCATATTCCCGTTCGTCTTCCTTTTGTCCTCTTCCTCCAGCCTCTCGCCGTGGCCCGTCCGTCGTCGCGAGAAAACGAAACAATGGTAACCTAAACGTCTGGCGACCAGGCGCGAAGAAAATTCTAACTCCGTGTGTGCGTGTCGCGATTCGAGGGCGAACGTTCTGACCGAAAGCTGAACCTGAATATATATATACACATACATACCTCTATGTATACATATAATATATATATTCACTGTAAACAGAACGTGACGTAAATCGCTTTTGTTATTCGTTACCGTTCAGAGGCGTGTCGAACGCGGTTGACAAATGTATCGAAGGGAATACATTGAATCGAACGGCGAGATGTATTAATTTAATAAACTGAATGCGTAATAAGCGTCGAATGGGACGTCGATTGTACGAGCGGGGAGAGTGGGAATGAAATTTCGGTAACGAACGATCGTCATTTCTCTCGGCCCTCGTAGCATCGCATAAAAACATTTCCCTTCTCCTGCGTTATTTTCCCGGCGGCGCATTCCCCACCGTTCTCACCGCCGTTTCTCGCGCCAGCTTATCAATGGGCGGAGTGATTTCGCGCGGGAAAAAAGACGTTGCTCGCATGCGCGAGCGCTACGAACAATGGCAACGCGAACGTAATATCGCGATTCAGGTACATCTCCTCCGCGCACCTTCCGCTGTACGCGGGCGAGCGTCGTCGAGCGGGTCCGATCGTTTAATCGAGCACGGATACAAAGAGATAGAGATGGCTGAGATCGAGCGAGACAGATGGCGCGCGTGTGCGTAATGAACGTACAGATTATGAAAGTACGGAACGAAAAGTGTCCTTATCCTGCGACGCGACGCAGCGCGCACGTACTTACTCGTGCCGGCTTAGTCGCTAGCGGATCATCTCGCCGAAAGGAAGCAGCCACGCGGCCTAATAATAAAATACTCTTCGGCTGTTCCTCGAGCCTCTCCTCGATTCCGTCCGCTTCTTCCGTCAACGTGATCGTTTCGTTTTAGACGGCTCTCCTCGATCGGACGAATTAAGGCCGAGAAAAGGCTTCCACCACCGAACTTCCGTCTCGTTTCGTGTGCCGCCTCTCTTCTCCGTCCCCGTCCGTTTTCCCAGACTGAACATCGCACGACGCCTCTCTCTTCACCACGGTCCGAGAACGGGAACGCTTCTCGACGCTCCTCGTCGTTTCTCGCCGTTGCGTCAGCTGTTGCCAGAGGGCGACCGAGGATCCCGTGATGGAGGGGCACGTTCACACAAAGCGGGGCCCCCGAACTCTCTTACAAGCACGTCGATTTACATAAACAGCTTCCAAAGCGCGCGTACTTTAATTGCGTTACGGTTAACGAATGACGATCAGAAGAAACGCGAGCAGACCCAGGACCAGCCGCAGACACGGTAGCCTTTGTTCCGTCGTAGAGGACCCGAGAACTGGAACAAAGACACAGGTCGATTGGAGATCAAAGTTCGTCGTCGGCGCGTTTAACCCCCGCGGCGCTTCATCCCATTCCCGAGCGCCGTGACGCCGCGCGTGGTAAATAACAGGATACTAAAATCATGATGCTATATACTCTGAATGCCAGCGCCAATTCGCGTGTGAGGCTCGTGCTAGAGTATACCGGGGACTTCAACTCTCCGTGGTCTATATTTTCCGTTGGGTGTGCAGCCTCGGGGATGGTTTTATTGTGGGCTAGAGAAAGAGGATGCCTCTTGAGGGGATGCTGTTACACGGGCAAGCCAGCGCTGCTTCTTAGGTGGAATAATTTAGAAACAGCAGTGAAGAAAGTTCACGTTTTGAGGCTTCCGCTTGCTAGACTTGGACACTTTCTCTTGCGAGTACGAGTCCGTCGAAATTTGAGCAGCTGGGCTTGGTGCAGCTGATCGTCCTGGGAGGAACAGGGCTTAACGGGTTTACGACGCTGTAGCTCTGTTTCGATGGCGCTATTGGACGAGGATCTTCATCCATTTTATAGTTATGAAATTTATATGAAGGTCTCTTAATACCCGCGAAACGTATGAATTCTCTTAAGGGTACCTTCCCATCAAATCACCTCAGGAAAACTTCTGTTTTTAGGATTTTATTTAGAAAAAAGTAAACGTCTTAGGGTGAAAAAACTTTTTGGGATGTATTTGTACATATTTAAAGATCTACCTAAGGTTTAACTCGTGCTGCTGACTGTTGGTGGCTATGACTGTCTGGGTGATACAAAAAAGGTCCTTATCTGTGGGATTTTTAATGCCTCGTAGGATTATGTGAAATCAACAAGCCACGAAAATTCTTAAAGTATATACCATCGTTCGTGGAATCATCTGCGCATATACGAGCATAGGAAAATAGTGTAATCTCGTGTGTTGATAGACGTTTGAACCACAAACATCGAATAAAAACGGGGAATATTACGGACGAAAATATTTATTGAAAGAAAACGTTTAGTAATGAGCGAAATCCCGCAAGAATTTTTTAAATCGTTTGATTACTTTTTTTTGTTAGAACTTCTGCAGTTTTAAGGGAGATTGCGCCTGGTTGGGCCGAAAAATAGGTAATTCTTTATGAATTTTTTATGCAAAAACGGTTCGACAAATTCATTTGAGGATTGGCAGGCTGTTTTACTGTATCTTGAGCTATTGTTCTGAATTTTTCTATGATAGTGAAAAAATGGGTGGTCCTGGTGTTGACGAAAAGTACTGTAAGGATTATCCGAAACACAAATAGGAAAATATAATTAATCTATATGAATGCGGTGGTAGTAGATTTATTGGTCGCATCTGTTACGGTTCCTTCTTTATTTAAATAATTTTTCCCGATTTTGAGGCAAAACCCATGCTGCGATTTTAACATTTTTTAACGTTTCTTAAGGGCATCTACCGGTGTCAAATCACGGGAAAAAAAGAGGACTTTCATGATTTTTTCTAAAAAAAAAAGAGTGTACAATGCATGGGTCCAAAATTTTTTGCACTTTATTCTGCTACAAATGTGGAGTATAGAACAATTTTTTCATTTCGTTTTTGCCAACCCCTGCCTCTGATTGTATTACGTGCTGCATCGTTGTAAAAAAAACTGACCTGCACTGGCGCCCCGATAACTTTAGATAGGATCATCCAAAATCAAAAAAATTCCTTAATTACACATTTGTCGTTATCGCGCTACCCACAGGTAGTGTTATGAAACAACTGGGCGATGATTGCTAATTGTTTAAACAATAGGGCCCTGAAACATGGGTATTCTTGCACACAAATATTTCGTAAAAAAAATTGTGTGTATGAAAATTCGCAATAGAGAGTAGCGCGGAACCCAGTGTAATTACGCGTAGAATCTCGTTTGAATTTTCAGATTCGGTAAAGAATTGCATTTTTTATCGTGGCGACAGTGCGTGACAAATAGTTTCGAAAATAACGAAACGTACTTAAACTTTGACGCCGAGCACGTTCGTCTATAGTGACGGGGATTTGTCCGTGAGCGCCCCATTTTCCATGCGTTTATTCGATTAAAAAGAAATTGATTTTTTTTATCAATAAATGTATTACAAATTAAAACAAAAATCACATTTCTGTTTATTATACCTGCTTCACAGACCATCTTCAAAAAAAAACCTATTTAAAGGCCGTCACACTGGTGATCCCCCTGAACTGCATATAAAATCTGTATCGTTAGGAATTTCGATCCAAAATTTTAAGCTAAACCGTTTTCAGATGTTGAATGAAAATAGGTATGCAAACAAAAATTTTTCGATTTTTTGACCAGCGGATACTCTTAATGCATCTACTACCACAGGTGGCCACATTCATATTATACATAGATTAGGTACGAGTCTCTTTTCCTTTTTGTGTTTCGGATAACTCTTACAGTACTTTACTTCAACGCCAGGGCAATTCATTTATTTTTCAACGCTCTCTCTGTAGGCATCTGCCATGCTTTTTTTCACTGTCGCACAAAAATTCAGAACAATAGTTCAACATACTATAAAACAGTCTGCCAAACCTCAAATTTATTTGTCAAACCGTTTTGGTACAAAAAATTCACAAAGAATTACCTATTTTTGGCCCAACAAGGTCAAAATCCCCCTTTCATAAAAAGAAAACGTGTTTTGGGAAAAACGTAGATTGTACATCATATTTTCTGAACAATTTTAATGGTAGAGTACCCTTAACACAGAAGTCAAGTTTCAGCCTTTCTTTGAGTAGGTACACCAAGTAGATTTACCAAGGTACAAAGGTCCTAGGCTTGGGAGAAATTGCTTGGAAATATATATATATATAAATGGTGACAAGCAACAGCGGGAAATCTGATGGATCCATTTTCCTCCACTCGAACATTCTTCGCCACCATTAAATTCTGAAGTGGCAACGATCACGTACAAGCATCCTCGAAGGTAGAGGGGCCTCCAATAATCATTGTTTAGGTGCACAAAATTGCACGATCAAGTCGCAAGACCGTGAGACGAAACGGGCACAGCTGCGCGACTCTTTGAAATCGAATTTGCATAACAATCGGGCAACAATTCTCGCCGACAGATTGCATCGGGCAGCGTCCTTCGCCGTCTGAATTCTTGCGAATTTCAGCGAGAGAAATCCGAGTCCCCCCACACCGCGGTCGATAAAATCGCTAACCGATGCTTTTTGTCAGTTCTGTCAGGGAACAAAGCGGCAGAAGTCGGAAATGCAAGCTCGCCGGGCGTCGTGTTAGAGGATCCTCCTTGCGTGCCGGGCGACCGCGCGGAAGTTCCGGAATTAATTCGTGCCGTTTTCCCTCCCCGCGGCTAATATATCCCTGTAGTCAGCGATGTCGGCGCTCGGCGCAAGAATTGAAAGTAATAAAACCACGCTTTCGGGACATAATAACGGAAAAAATTCAAATTGAGAGAACGCTTATGCTTTAATAGCTGGCCGCGACGGATGTAGGTCATAGAATTTCGATTCCAGCTCTACGAGCCGATGATGGATGACGGATCTCCCGCGAGGCGTGAACAAAAATCCCTGTCCTCCTGGCGGCCGCAACTGTCTCGTCACCGCAACCGACGATAATTAACGTCCTTTTTGTCGCCTTTAATACGATTACAAGCGACTTTGTCTTTTAATCAACCGGCAATCGATCCTCGTCCCGCTCGCGACTGCTCAATCTCATATTCCACCGTCCTCTCGATCCGTTGCTTTACGTAATAAAGAAATGCCGGGAGATTCAATTGCACGCGCCGCGGAACAGATGAAATGAACATCCCGCTTTGCAAATAAACAACGCCCCCGTAATTGTAACGGTGCCCCTTGTAATGAGCTCTCAATGATACCGAATGAAATTACAGCGGCATAGAAATATTCGAGGAGCTCGTGAAAGTGAACGAATGGTTTGAAGCGAGATGTGGAAAGCCCCCTCTGTGTTGCCTGTATAGCAGGTGCTCTACGAGATTTTCTCCCACTTCCAGAGGAAATTTCATCTCCTCGCCGTAAAGAAATGCAAATGTAAGTAGTGTTTCTCTACCTTCGAGGGTGTTCCTTTGGCAGAACTAATCTGGTGTGTGCTTTATAAACATACTGATCATGCCCTTACCTCCGTCCTAGCTTATATCTGGATAAATATTAGTCTCAGCGGAGGTGTGTTTATTAAGACCCTTTTGATTACCACAGTTATCGTTACGAGGGTTCCAAAAATTTGCAACCCTTTCTTCAAAACTCTATGTCTCTGACTAAAAGAAGCGTAAACCCTTTCCAGATCCATTATTTAGAATAAAACATTTTTCCCCATGAATTTAATGAACCAAGTACGAAGCAACGACCCCAAAAGAATCACCGTGACAGTTGTACCCGAGTCGGCTGGATTCACTTGGTTACAATCCCGTTCCAGTCACGGTTCGATCGAATATTATTCAATGCGCTGCGAAATGAATTAACGCGACCTGCTCCAGCCACGCTCCGTGTCCTCGAATAACATTTGAACGAACCGCGGCCGACTGAACCGTGCCCGTAACGCGACAGCCTCGCTCTCGTGTAAATGAAGCCTAATTATGACACGGTTAATCGCGCGTTTTACAATGCTCGCTCGTCCCCGGTTAATTTGACAAATTTAAAGGGCCACCGCAGAGGGGGTGCAGGCACCGAGCTGCGTTACCCGCAAACATCCGCAAGATCGTGCGGGTAGGAAACAAAAGTAGACGCGACTCGATATCCGTGCACGCGCCTCGATTATCGTCCATAATTCTTCCCCGCGCCATCATCCCAGCGAAACCTGTCCTATCGCACCGCTGTACGTCCCCGTCGTACCTTATCGTTCCAATTGCAGGGCTTCCGGTGGGTGGGGGATCAATTCGAGCGTCGTTTCGCGATGCAACGGGATTCTACGATTCGCGAAATGATCGGTCCGCGAATCTAACGAGCAAATATTTCATTTATCTGATAACTTGCTTTGCCGCAACCAGGCGCAAAGAAACGGTAGGGGGGGAGGTACGGGAGGTTGGTCCCGAATGGAAACTAGGAGTCGGTCTATAACGAGGCAAACAGCTAACTCAAATAACGAAACGAACTTTTCTGCAACCTGCGATCACCGAATTCAACCGTGCCTTTTTTCCACCCCGCACCCTCTTTTCACCCCCCTCGCCCCTCCCCCCTCCAGATGATACGATTTCGATTGAATTGTGACCAGCGTGTTATTATATAAACTTCGCTTGTATCGAGAGAGGGAAACCGATATCGCCAGTTTCGTTGTTCTTTTTTATTTTCTCCATTCATCGATTTATTTACTTTTGCTCCACCTTTTTTTTACCACCACCCCGCGACCCTCCCCCGCCTCGTAGTCGGCGTCGATCCATTGTTGTTTTGCCGTCGTCGCCGTTGTTTTCGATGGAAGCCGTTTCGCGGCGGGGCGAAGTGCAGCTCACTTGACGCCAAACAATTCGAAGCCGCAACAAATAATCCTGGAATGCGCCGGGAATTATCCTTGCCGCAGCCTCGGATTATCTGGCGTGAAACGAATTATTTGATGGCGCACCGAGCTATTTGACGTTAACCAGGATAATTCGGCCGGTCAGATTATCCGTACCGCTCGACGGACAAACAAGCGGATACTCGACTGGCCATGCATCACACTCGTATTATAGGGGGAAAAGGGAATTCGACACGACTGGGGCGCTACGAGCGAGCATCTTTAACGATCGAGGAATCTATTTCGCTTAAGATTCGCCGGGCACCTGGACCAGCGGTCGATTTGAATTAGCATCCAAACGGGGAAGCTGAAGTTCGGGGAAATTGTGCCCCCCCCCCCCCCGCTCTTTTCGCCGAGTAATTATAAAGTTGCTGGAACTTATCTTTGAGGACGCGGCGCAAGCCCCCTATCTCTGTTTGGTTTGCTTCCGCTATTCTCGTAAGTACTCTTGGGCTTCGTGAGAATCACGCGGACACATGCTTGTTGCGCTTCGTTGCCAACGATCTACGAACTTGGCGCGTATTGGCAATGAAAACTACCACGGGAATGATGGCGATCGTGTTGCGTTACAAATATATGTAGAAGACACAGGTATGCATTTTTCTACATGTTTGTATGGAACCAGTAGTATACAAGTTTATTTATCGGTACCTTCCGGTTAAAACCTTTGAAAAATACGTGATTTGAGTGAATGAAATGAAAGAAACTGAACAACATACAGTAAAAAGTGTTTTGAATTTTGTTACTACATAATTGAAGAACAAAAAAAATATTCCTGACAGGATCGTGGGAAATAAAAAAACTAAAAATATTCTTAAAATATATGTGAATGGTTATTCAAAAAGAGTAATTTTGGATCGCCCATCTTTTTTTATGGACATATTTATGCGTAAAACAACTGCTTCTTTGAAACATCGCGTTTAAACATGTTCTAAGAATCGCCAGATTGTTTCTTTGGAATGAAGACGGATGAGCCGAGTAATCATTCACATTAATCCTTTTTATTTCAGACGATCAGAGTTGGGCAAAATGTAATCTAATTACAACTTACAAATTACCATTAAAATGTAATTGTGTAGTTGAATACACATTATTTTCTGTAATCGTTAATTTAGGTAGTTGACCATTTGGTTTTGTCAACTACCTAAATTAACGATTGCAGAAAATAATGTGTAATCAACTTCACAATTACATTTTAATAGTAATTTGTAAGTTGTAATTAGATTACATTTTGCCCAACTCTGCAGACGATCCTGTCATTAATATAATATTCAAACAATAATTTTTTTTGTTCTTCAAATATGTACTAATAAAATCCGAAAAGCATTTTTAAATGTTTTTCAGTTTCCTTTTTTAATTCATAAAAATCAGGTATTCTTCAAGCGTGTTAATCGGAGGGTACACTTATAAGTTATTTCTTACAGTAAAAATGTTGACAATACGTGTAGACACAATATTGGAATATGTAAAAGCAACGCCGTCATCCCGAAATATGATCGAAGGTCAAAATATTACAATTTCTACATTTTTTGTAACTGTCCATATTGCTTTTTTTACTGCCTCTGAGCAAGCCTGTCTTCTCTTTTTAATTTTGATGTTTCTCTCTGTTTAGTAAGAGTTACAGATACTGGAACTGCATTTTTCTTAAAATTCGTGTGCTAAATAATTATCGGGGACATTTAATTTTTTCAAGCATTCTGCGTTTATCCGTCATTTCTAAATTTCCAAATGGCAATTTTACGTGCTCCATTCTTTGGCACTTCATAAAAACTTAATTTGCTACACCACATTTTTTTCTGCATACCTACAGTTCGTCGATACCTACTGTGAAAATTCCATATTTTTCAAAGATTTAAAATTTCAGGCAAAATGTAGAAATCAATAAATTGTATATCTGCGCCAGCTATTACTATTAGTTCGCGTATCCACTGCCAGTCTCGCAGATAACTTTAAACTCCCAATCGCGCGACTAACGGTTTAGCATCAAAGACACTTGGTATCGAACTTACGTCGTAAATTAAATAAGCAACGAAGGGTTCAACAGGTTGCAAGGGGAACCATGGAGTCTTAATTAATCAGTAGAGAAGTTTGCGGGTGAGCCGGGATCATTATGAAAAGTTGTACCGTAACATCGGCTAGGTAAATGCCAGAAGATTCATCCGACATGATTACCAGAAATTCTATAGTGAAAAAAGTATTTCCCTGAAAAGGCACCGGTCAAGTATCCCACTTAGCAGCGCTAAATAGTAAACGGAGGTCCGAGCGAGCAATGAAAACCTCAAGAGCATACAATAGAGCCCAAGGGACCTATCAGACCTAATTAACCAACGACTCCCAAAAGCCGCAGAAATTCGCGGTCGACGAAAGTGTCGTTACCAAGAAGACCCCAACCACTTGGCGAATCGAGCTCGAAACAAAGAAGTCGGACAGCACTCTGGAGATCTATCATACCCGATTAACCACTGCCCCACCAGGACAACCAAAAACTTACATTATGCGCGACATCCCCGAGCGGAAAGCTTCAACGCCACACCGGGTCGCATCTGTTACCCAGACCGTCCCCAGCAAATACAAACGACAAAAAGTAATCTGCCCCCAAAATTAATCTCTCCCGGATGAAAGAAAAATTCGCGAGACCAAAGAACAGCGGTGGTTACCTTTGACCCCGACATGGCCGTCGGGCTTCTTCTGTCCCGTCTGGAAGTTGGGCGGCGGTTGGAGATAGTTGATGCCCACAATGGTGGCGGCCGGCTCGTAATGGATCACCCTGGGCCTGTCCTCCTCGGCGCTGACCTCGGTGCTCTTCCAGTATATGTCGTAGATCGAGGCGCTGCATCGTATCTTCAGCTTGCCACTGGTGAAGTGGTCGTGCGTAACGAGAAACTGAAGGCCGATCTGGGAGACCTGCCACTCCGACTCGTTCGTGTCCAGGGGGCTGTACGTGCGGACGTGCGACTTGAGAGGCTGCACAGACGGGAACCGGTAACGTGCGTGCCGTTTAAGCGTAGATCCCCGACGATTATGCGGGAAACGTCTGTTAAAATTCCCCTACGTCTGCCACCCCCGCGCGCCACCCCTGCGCCCACCTCCCACGGCTTCCCTGTAACACGGTTCCGCGAGGGTGGAGAGAGAGGGAGGGAGTGGGTGGAGGGGGAGGGGTGAGCGGGACAGGTTGGCGAGCGACTTAATTCCGATAATTAATTCGGCGAGTTAAGCCACCGTCGGCGTTTTAAGGGGACAAATTTCCACGATTAATCGGACGATCCGCCGCAACGACGGGAATTTGCTAATCGCCACCAGCGCGCCGGAGTAATCTCGCTCGTTCGACGTTTAAGGATTGTTGCTTTAACCCTTTGCGGTTCGCTCGTGTCGCGCGACACCCCGTCGCCGAAGCCACGTCTAATTTACCTCAGCGCGTACGTGGCACGAGGCGTTTTCGCCTGTCAAATGATGTGAGAACAGCGGGGGCGGGGTGATGTGCTCTGAATTGCTGGTACCCTTGGGTTAGGTTTGACGAAATAGCGATCGCTGGTGCAGGATTTAATTATTGCAATTGCGCGACAATTATCGAGGGTGATAGTGGGAGGGCTGGGGCGACAAAAAATTCTTTTATAATTCGGAGGGAACAAAATTATAATAAATAATAATAAAATTTATGGGGTAATTGTAGCAGAGTTACCTCACATTATGTAAAATTGTCACCGTGTCTAAATTTTGTAATGGAAACTTTTTCCGAGGATACATATTATTTAGTTGAACATACAGTGGTGGAGGAAAGAAGGGTTACACACTTTAAAATCGTAAAACTTTGTCAGAATTGATCAAAGGACTTGAGTGTTTTTGAGAAGCTAGAAGAATGAGTTTGCTAAGTTTCGTCGATTTGAAAAAAAAAGTGCAATTGGTCGGAATAGGAAAAAGATTGTAAAGGTCGTTATTCCAACTTTTTTCCAGAGCCCGTAATGAAAATTCAAAAGTTCCGTTTGTAGAAAAGAAGTTGAAAAAACTACCTTTACTATTTTTTTTCGCCATTCCGATCAATTGCAATTTTTTCCAAATGACGAAACACGTCACTTAGCGAACTAATCCTTCTAGCTTCTAAAAAAAACTCGGGTTGTTTCGACCAATTCTAAAAAAGTTTTCCGATTTTAAAGGGTGTAAAATTTCTTTCGTTCGCCACTGTATCGTGGTACTACTTGTATTGAATTAAACCAAAATTTTAATATTTATCACCTATAAGAAATCAAAACCAAAAACATCCATTTGTTGGGAGGGACCAAACCAATAGCCTAATAAAAATAAAACCGACAGAGCTGCATTTTATTCGCAACAACCCTAAAATACCGAAAGTGCGGCGTTACTCCAATAATTACCCTACCTATCTTGTTGAATCTTTTGTTATTAAAAGATATTTCCCTTATTATAGATCTGTCCTTCTCGCTTAGCGAAGAGACACAGTCAGCCCCAGCCCCTCAAAGCACGTTGTGTATAAATAAAGAAGGAGGAAACGCCTGATGTTATGTAAGAAGTTAGGATAAAGCTTGACAATTGAAATCTCCCTGTTCCAAGCCAGTTTGAACAGGCACGGTGAAACTCAAAATGTAAAGAGACAACATTGCATAAAACATCGGCCGGAAGCCGCGGGGCACAGTGGTCCGAGTCGCCGAAAAGTGATAAAAAATCCTTACGTTCACATTTCACCATATATCATTATGAAGATGGTCATTCCGGTTTTTTTGGTGGGTCGCAAAATCTGATTCCGAAGTCAAAATTTTTATTAGATCAAAACTAAGCCCTGTAAGGGGGAGGAAACGTCGATAAAATAATATTATGTTTTGTTTAACAGTATTATCTGATTTGATCTGATTTATCTGACTTTAGGAAAATTAACAGAGATAGTATTTTTATGATAGCAAAAGCTATCGAGCGCATGGAAACTAGAAGGTCTATAATTTATATAAATTCACACTTGAGATATTTATTGAAAATGCTTTCGTTTGGCCATAAGATGAAATTGTGCATTGATTCGAGGTAATTGAAATATATAAAAAGTTATAAATAACTGAAATGTAAGAAATTATGTAATGGTCGTATTTAATCGCGCGTTAAATCTTTGAAACTTAAATTATTTGATAGTCTATACTCTGTAATATAAAGAATGTATGTGCTAAAGGTGAAGTTGCACTTTTTTGCGACTTCCGAGTAATAATTAATTATGTTGACAGCAATCACGCGGCTTGCGCCGAACAAGTAACTATCTGTGACCCGCCAACATGCTTCTACATATAATCCCAAATATATGGAAAAAAACATATTTATGTAAAATAGAAAGTGACAGAAATTAAATGTTCAAATAACAAATATATAAATGCATAAATATGCAAATAATTAATATGTCAATGTTTACGTTAACTTACATTTCATTTGAAACATATGTACTGTATTTGCATGGAACGTTCATTTGAAAAAATTAAGTTCACAATTCTTCTTGTCTTTTGCATTGGAATAATTCAGCATCATAGTATGCAGTGCTAAACGTGTTAGATTCACTTCACACACGATTCAGTAATATCAAACACTAACTAACAAAAACTAAAACTATGGAACAGAAAAAACAAACCAGAAGTATATAAGATATGGAGAATTCGAGATGTCGTGGTTTTCGCAAACTGTTCGAAAATGATGATTTTCCGGGGAAAACTGCGTCTTCTTGACTTTGGTTGTAGCTGGTACTTTTGGCGGGGGCATAGCAAGTTTTCTAAAAAATGGTATTGGCTACTATTTCATTTTTTGAGTGCCTGCTTTGTCAAGAGTATTCAGTGTCACCCCTTGATTGATTTTCCAATGATTTATTGCATTCTATCAGCACGGAATTTAATTTTCATTCAGGTAGCACGCTTAAGATTCTGCACGTGCGGAGGATTATCCTGGCCTGTGTTGGTATCCTAAACTACTAAAGTAATGAAATGTTCGCCTAGTCGATACAGCAAATGGAGGTAAAGTTCAAATTTGACTAGCACGTGTTTCAAGACTTGCACATAAAAGAAGAAATGTAAGTCCTTACCAAGTGCTTTAGGAATATATTGTTGCATCTGTTCAGAAGAAAATTACTATAAAACAACATTGTTTTTTATCGAAAACATTTTTCTGTATCACAGGTATTTTCAGGAATATTGAGGGTTCGGATGCAATAAGGGGACTAGCGCACGAAAATGGGAAAAATTATAGTTCAAACGCTAAGAATGGTTGGAAAATTAAATGTTATTAAACGGCACTTTAAAAAATATAGTGTTGTAAAGCTCGTCACGACACACACTTTTTCTATTTACAGTTTGTTTATCCAAGCGACTAGCGTCCCCTTATTACATCCGACCCCTCAATTATGTAGAAACATAATTGGTTTTTACTCGGAAGTCGCAAAAAAGTGCAACTTTACCTTTTGCACATACATTCCTTATACTGTAGACTATCAAATAATATAAATTTCAAAGATGCCCGTCGATTCCAAGAAATGTAACACGCGATTAAATACGACCATTACATAATTTCTTATATTTCAGTTATTTATAACTTTTTATATATTTCAATTACCTCGAATCAATGCACAATTTCATCTTATGGCCAAACGAAAGCATTTTCAATAAATATCTCAAGTGTGAATTTATACAAATTATAGATCTTCTAGTTTCCGCGCACTCGATAGCTTTTGCTATCATAAAAACGCTATTTCTTTTAATTTTTCTAAATTTGATGCCGTAATTAACTTCAAATAACGCAATTAAATCAGGTAGTACCTACTGTTAAACAAAACATAACATTATTTTATCGACGTGTCCTCCCCCTTACAGGGCTTAGTCTTGATCTAATAAATATTTTGACTTCGGAATCACATTCTGCGAGCCCCCCAAAAAACCGGAATGACGATCTTCATAATGATAAATGGTGAAATGTGAACGTAAGGATTTTTTATCTCGTTTTCGGCGACTCGTACCACTGTGCGGCGGGTACGAATATACATATCTACTCTCTATGTATCAGGAAGCGTCTCGCTTACAGCCGACAACAAACTCCATAGCTAATATTGGCGTAAATTTTCATGCGCCCCGAGGATACACTCGAACCGCGAAGGATTCGTATTTCTGTCGCGATCGGAAATCCCCGTCGTTGGATTATCGTGGAAAAATCGTGGACCGAACACACGAGTTTGCATAATGTGTTATCTTACGCCGTAAGTTTTATGGGCAACTCAAACATTTTCTCTTTCCTCCCCCCAGTTCACGGTCCCTGTTATCATTTCGGGAGGAAGCCACTGCTGAAGGGTTGACAGAACGCCGACAGTGGCAAAACTAAACAGAAGCAGTATTTCTGCGACCACCTCTTCGCGCAGGATAGTGCAGGATTTTTTAATAACAATGCACTTCGACACGTACACGTCCAGCTAGGAATTGACGGACAATTTGTTTGACGGGGCTGTATTTTGATAGCTGCGTTGCTGTCGCCGGAGCTTCGATTGCACTCTTTTTTATAGCATTGCAACAATCGAACGGCCTTTTTGAAATGCTCGCTATTCATCGTAGGAGCGGGCGTCGGCAAACTCGCTTCGAAGAGTCTCGTCGCGAAATATTCCGCTGCTAAATGAAATCTCCGACGCCTCGTTCGATCTGCAATTAATTCGCCTCGGGGATATGTGCGGAAAAATCAACGCACAAAACAATTCGTCGCAAGACCGCGCTGCCGCGCTTCGCCTCTGCGAGGAATATAATTTCCGTCCTGTTTTTTTCCGCTCCTTCGGCCCTTTGTTCGCAAATTAGGGCACGGGGCACCGGTCGAAGTAATTAAAAGATCGATTACCGAAGTGACTTCGCTAGTCTGCAAGATGTTCATTAGTTTAAAAGCTGTAACTTGCCGGAAATAATGCTGTATTACACGAGTTGGGTCACTTAACCGGAGGACATTAAATTACTCTTAAACTGTTCGTTATATGAAAAGATCGCGCGAAGTCGAGGGGAGCCTGCAATGTAATTATTCGTAAAAATTGCCATTTACCGTTGCATCGAGTGATTGAGATTACAAAACTAATTACCATGCTGAATGTGTCGTTTCATTCACTCCGCGAGCAGTTCGCGAGTAATTTATCCTGCTTAACTTCGGGGAATCAGCCAATACGCGCAGGGTTGGTGGCCATTTTGAAGATTAGACTCGGGCAGAGAGCATTCGCCTGCAGGTCGAACAGCCCACTTCGTTAGAACGATAGTCGAGTAAAAGAAAAAAGCAGGAACTTTTCCTTCGCCCTCGTTCGACTGTCTTGACGATTTCCAAACAAAGATTGCAGCAAGTATTAAAAGAAGAAGAAGAAAAAAGTGGGAATCGATCGACAGAATTGCTGGGCCGGAAGTCGAGCCCGGATCTCTCGCTCGCTGGAAGATTGTTTCAGTCAGTTAAGCTTCCCTCCTCGAATCTAATATTCGAAATGGTTTATACAGCTGAATCACTTTGATAAACGCAATTGCCCCCATCGCGCGCAAAATTGAAAATTCGAAGTAGCAAGCCGACGAAGAAAAACTTAGCGGCCCACAGGTAATTCTGTTTCTGAAAATTGTAGGAGGGAAAACTTTCCTGCTGATCGAATTCCTGAACCAGCAGTCGAGCTGAATCTTTCATCCACTCAAATACCGCCCTTACCAATCGACTTAGCAGATACATACTTGAACAAGTATGTATCCCTGAACCTAATATTCGAAACGACTATACAATACATACGCATCCCCAAGCAACTTGACCGTCGCTACAGCGCGGAGGATTCAAAATTCCAAGTAGGTAGTAACGGGAGAGGAAAGGTAAAGAAATCGAGAAGAAGACAAGGGCGGATCCATTCCCGAAGATTGTACACAGAAGAGGTGTATCCACTGATCAAATTCCTGAGCCAACAGTCGGGCCAGGTTCTTTCGTTTACCGAAGTTCTGCCCCCGCCGATTGACTTAACGAATTCCTTCGCCCCGATCCTAATATTCAAAATGCCCCTCTCCCCGATGGCTCGTTCAATTTCTAAGGCCGTTTAAATTCTCCACGATCGTTTCCAGCAGCACGGGTATCTAAGCGGCAGCCTCAAAATACAAGCCCCCTCTTCTCTACCACGCTCGCGGGAACGTTTCAAGCGCGAGACGGGGGTTGGGCGTTCGTCTTGGGTGAGCCAGTGGAACACAAAGTCGCTGTTTCAGCGGGTAGGGTATACCGAACCGTACTTGTCGGTCGTTGATGTACCAGGTGAGATTGGCCGCGGGTTTGCTCCGTCCGGATGTGCAGTTCAAACGCAGCATTTCGTCAATCCGGTATTTCCTCCTTAGCCCGTGTATCGACGGCCTTTGAGAGGGTAATTCTGCGGAACAAGAGACGCCTGGTATACACGGGGGGGCGGAAGTATGCGAGGCATGTTCGAAACGTTGCTTTGACGTTCTAGCCCCCTCCCTCCCCCTGCGTCATCCCTTATCCCTGGTGTGTACGTATCGCAAAAAGGGGAGGGGGGAAACTTTTCAAGATTCCCGGATGCACATACCGATACCCCCGCTCCGTGCCGCGGCCTGATGAAAAATTCTTCTTTTATGCCCGGCAATTCGCGCTCGCGTTTCGATATCGAGGTAATGTATTCATAAGAGAGACACCATTGTGCCAGGCTGCTCTTTCAGTCCCCCCCTTCCCGCCACCCCATACCAACACGACTGCGCCGAATATTTTCGAGGGGGTAGCAAGGGAAGCGTTTCCGAACGGGCCTCGTTTGATATTTTTTCGCGTGCATTTCCGCGGATCGAAAGCCCGAAAGCCGGGGGGGAAGTTCGCACGGGCGCGTCAGTAGTATAGGCGTACGATTGCGCCAGACGATTCCTACGAGCTTCCTTTCTATCTGGGATAACGAGAACGTTTGAGCAGAACATCCTTCCGTTACCTATCCCCCTTGTGTCGCTTTTATCCGCGAGAGGCCCTCGAGTTGTCTTCGTTTTTCTTCTATGCAAGGAAAAAAAATAGAAAAAAAAAGAAGGAAGGAAATTCGAGTGAGTGCCGAGGCACTCATCGGGGAACAAACACGTGAAAAATGCGGCCGCCTTCGGGGACGAAACGTGGAGATTGGAAACATTCCGCGTAGATAGGAAAAAAAAGTGATCCTTTTTCTTTCTGTGTGGCGCGGGTCTCGCTACTGTTCCCTGAAAAATTCTGGATTTATTAAAAGTTGAAACACGCGGAAGGGGGAGGCAGGACTCGTCGCTAGGCCGCGGAACACGCGGCACTTGTTTCTCAGCAGCGGGTTCTTCGTTAAAAATTTCGAAATAGGAGGCACGGCGGCGTTTTATCAAAATAGCCCGCGCTTCCGTGCAGGATTCCATATTCCGCTGGAAAAATTTCGCCGCGTAATTCTCGGCCGAGGGGGCGTAAAGTGTCTGAGAACTTTCATTCTCCGGCGAAGGTGGCCGGTGCCGCCCTAACGTTTCTCTAACGGAAGTGTTCCGAGCGTAAAAATTAACAACACCTCGCGGCGCCGGGAGAAATCCCTTCACGGCAAGCTTCCCGTTGCTCGCAATTTTTCCACCCGAGCCTGGAATCGCGGAAGACAGAGGAACCGTGAAAAGTTTCAGCCCCTTATTCGGGAGGGTGAGTACTGATTCCCTCCGGGTTATATACCTATAATGCGAAACATGGTAACGCCAAGTAATTCCCGTGTCAACTGAGAACGAAGTTCCGCGACCCACGCGTGTCACGCGTAATTTAACATTTAAACAACGCGCGTCACGCGACAACAACTATGGCCTTACCTAAATATTGCTGCAATTAAAACACAACATTAATACAAATAACTGATGTGCAACCCTTTCGCAGGTCGACGCGGGGCCGAATATCCACGTTCAGAGGAATTCGATGGTCCGCGGGCAGAGTGAACTTTAATTATTGTTTATCGTATATTATCGATCGCCAGTTCGAGACCGCCCCTTAATGGAACGAAAGCAGCCTTCTTTTTAATAGAAACTCAATAATTTGCGCGCTGGACTGCCCGCAGAACTTCGCCAGCGTTGCCGCATTTATTCAAAAAGAAAAATATACTCGTGGCAGTTGACTGCCAACTTTGGACAGCCTTTCCATTAACTTCTCGATCGCGTGCATCTTTCAGTTTCCCGGAGATTGCAAAGGCCCCGTCTTTGTCCGAGGATTTTCCAATCCGCGGGCCTGCATGCAGCAAGTTCTATCGCCCACTCCCGCTTCTTTGTCCCGTTGCTTAACCCAGACAATGGGCATACCCGAAGAATCTAATGGCGTCGTACAGCGATTATTAAAGCGGTGCTCTGCCGTCAGATAAATGGCAATTATATAATAGGTGGATACAGCGAAATGGTAATTTTAGCTATTTGCTCTCTCGCTCGTTCGTTGCTTTCTTTGCCCACCTCCCTTCCCCGCCACCCTTCCCCAGTATTCAAGGAGCAACAATGAAGGAGATGGTCTCGAATTTATGGCCGGTAGTGTATTTACCGTACCAAAAGCGTAAACGTTAACGTTACACGCTCCACGCAGGAGAACTATCTTTAACCCGGCCCCCGAGCTTTGTTATCTAGCCTCAGTTTTTGAGCTTTCGCGCTGTACAGACCCCGCCCATTTGTCATCCACCATCCTATAAATTAATGAGCAACACTGACGGTCCTGGAACTGTCAACGCGAATCCTCCTCTTATCCTCGGCAACCTAGTTCTGCTATCGCTCGGGGGGCCGAGACAGAGAGAGAGAGAAAAAAAATGAGACGCGAGAAAGGTGAAATGACGGTTAACCTAATTCCCCTCCACCTAAAACACCTAATTCCCGTTCATTCCTGCGCGTGTACCCGCAGTATTATCTTCGGCTCGGTCCACAGCGATTCGCGTAAGCCCTTAAGTCCACCCCAGGCCGGTGGCTGGTATTAATTCGCAGTTCGAAACTGTGCGCGAGCTGGGGCGCCTCGGCTCCCTCGTACGAGACGTTACGTTCGCTTCTGTTTGCCGCTACGCAAGTAAAGGAGAATGTTAAGTCCGTGGCCGCTATTTCGCGTCGTTGAGCCGCGCTACGGTGCGAGCAGTGCACCCCGATTGTGGTAGCGACGCCGGGGAATCGAATGGTACCAATTTTAGGACTTCGGAATATCTAGCGGGAACGGAAACGCCTTAAAAAATTCAGCCACCGAACGAGGAGCAGGTTTAATTGTACGCTTATATCGTATTGGTGTTCGAATAGTATAGAATCGACCCCTTTCCATCCCCTGCTTTATGTTTGCAAAGATGTAGACGGTCAGAGCGTGCAGCTTTGCAGAAATGTAGCTTAAGTGATGCTAATAGTGCAACTATTTTTTTATTTAGCGATGAAACGATTCTAAGGGTGGAAACATCCCTTTAAAGAAACGGTGTGTTTTCATATTATCGTGAATATCTGCGAAACCGTAAAAGATATCGAAAAAAGTTTAATTCAAAGTTGTATGGCTTTCGATATCCTACAATATGCTGATAAAGAATTGTCGAAAACAGCTGGTGGAGATAAATGTTGAAAAGAATAATGATTTCCGCGAATTCTTAATCGCCGCTTTAGGGGTCATAAAAACCATAGAACTTTAAACTTAACTTCTTTTTTATATCTTTTATAGTTTCCGAGATATTCACGATAATCTGAAAACTCACCATTTTTGGAGAGGGTGTTTTCGCTCTTAGGACCGTTTCATTGCCGAATCGAAAAATAATTACGTTATTAGCGCCGTTTGAGCTATATTTCCGCAAACTTTCGTACTTTTTTGAATTTTCGAGTTGCCCAGCTTCCCTTGTTAGTCCAGAATACCCTTACCGACTTAACCCTCTGGTGCACGGGTGAAGAATTTTCCCGCAAGTGCACGAATAGGGACCCACCGTTTTGTCTATGTTTTTATTACTAAAGTAATGGCCATTATTACTAAAGAAATTCAATTTGCTTACAACAAGGTTATTGATTTATTGTATAAAACTACTACGCGTAACAAAACATTAGGAAAGCAAAAAATTGATTAATAAAATTCTTCTCGAGCTACGGGTACGCTAAAATAACTGAGAGACAATATCCTCGTGGGTCCCAGGGCACCCAACCTAGAGGGTTAGCATTGCCCAGTTAACATTACCCTTCTCTTACGGCTCGCTAACCAACGTTCCTCTTACCAACGACGTTCATGGTGGCGTAAACTATGGCCGTGTGGAAGGATGGCGCGTCTGCCGATACCTCGCAGCTGTATACCCCGGCCGCCTCCAGTTCCAGGTTGGTCAGCGCGACCTTGGTCGAGTTGCTCTCGGCTTTCTGCAACAGAAAAGCAGGCCAGTGTGGGTTCGCTCCCCTGTCCAGCGTCTTCCAACCGACCTCCGAATTGTTCGCCAGCCAGAAATTTATGACTTGCATCGGCATAGAGGCGGTTTGCGAATAAAAAGCAAAAACGGAGATAGAGAGAGAGAGAGAGAGAGAGAGAGAGAGAGAGGGGCAGGGAACAAGGGGGAAAACAACGGGCGTACCACGCGGCGACGATGCACCGCGCGGGAACATCGATCAATCGACCGGAAGACAAAGGCCGTTTCGGGCATTGTGTTTCGTCCGACGACGAATAGCACTCGCCATTGCAAGACGACGATACTGGACCAGCGTCGACTCTTCGCGATATCGATTCCCGTGACGATGTGTCACTCTGCCTCACCGAGCACACCCTGCCAACGATTCGCACGCTCTAGCGAAATCCACCACCCCCCGCTGCTCCGCGCGGTTTACGAGCAACATTACGCTTGGTAACGGCGCTCCGTCGACCGGTCGCGCGCAGAATTTCGCGACACGTCGCCGATTTATTTCTGTGCAACGACCCCTTTCACCCCTCCCGGCCCCTCGCCCCTGTCGGGGGTAGACCGAGCTTTTTCTCGCCAACCGGAGGGGGATGGGTTCAGTCGGGCACTGGCTGGGCGGGCAACCGCGCGAGACCCAGGCTTCGCTGGGAAACGCGACATCCACCTACGAGGATATATTGAGGCCGGCTGCAAAGAGTAGCTCTGAGGTTTCGTAATTTTACAACGCGTTTTTAGTGCGGGACAACGCGACACTTGCGCGCTAAACGAGGGATTGTTTACACAGCCCCCTCGGTGGGGTGGCTGGAATTTCGGGACGGAGCTGACTTTTTGGTGGCTGAGAGTCACCTCGCTTTGGGGGATGAATTTTGCGTGGAATGCGCTGATGGACTGCTCTGAATAATGAAAGATACGATGGGAAGTAGTGCAGTCGCTGGTAGTTTGCTACTGTTGGTTGTACACGGAGAGTCAGCTAACTCGACCGCCTTAAATTACTTGTAAACTGTTTGTTATACGAAAAAATGTCAAAAGGAAAAGTTGTATAGTATCAACGAAGCCGTACAATGTAATGATTAGTGGTTTCTTTGCCCACGTAATTCGAAACATTATCGAACTCTGTGATTTAATTGTGTAATTAATTTAACATGGTAGGGATAGGTGACTCACTCTGAATAGTAAGTTGATGGTAATTCTGAATGTAAGTGTATCTACTGGAATCAATTTGTTTTTTACTTGCAATGTGAAATCCAAACCAAATGCCTAAGAAACAATTTCACGATTTTTACAGCCCAGGGCAGAATATTTTGGGGCGGCAAATTGCGGGCGAAAGAAACTGAAAAAGATAGCAAAGTGTTTTTGCCTGTACTTTATTAATTATTTTTTCATCGACGATAAAATAAAATGTCTAGGGGTAATTGATTAATTTTTATCATTTCTAATTATTACAAAATAGACCATTGGTATTTTGTTAACTTGCTGCATACCAAAAGTTTACAAATTTCATTAGGTATACAGCCTTAATTTTGAAAATCGATTTAACTGAGTCTAGGTTGTAGTTTTTAGTGTATTTAGAGTAATGAGACAAAGAAGTCTACAAACCCCGCCTGCGGTTAGTTGACTTAACATTTACTTTTCAGTTTTAACCCTTTTGTTCCATCAATATATACGAAAGGTGTATATATACGCTGCGAATCGCGTACATATGTAAACTACGACCAATCAATTTTTTTAATTTTTTTTTCACTTCTTCACAGTGTTATTTATTGTTATTAATTATCATGGTGTTACATATTGTAATTATTTTGAAAACTGGTAGGGGTGAGTTTAAAAGGATTTGTGGTGGGGGAAGTGGACTTGCGCAGCTAAACTCTTTGCCTCGACTGTATCTTGAGGATAAAATATGCAATATTAACATATTAAGGGCCGTACTTACAAAACCTCCACCCACCGAATAAAATAAAATACCGTAAATTATAGTCAATGTATCACGTTTCCACAAAATATTAATGAAAAAACATCAAGCAGTCCTTAGTGGACAAAATATTCATAAAAAGTCGAAACACGCAAGTTTTTGTCACGGCGACATATTAAATGGCAAGCTAGTCATTCATATGCTTGAATATCGCGAAACGCAGCATAATTTATTCTATAATACAACAATTAAATGGAATTACTCAACTAACCCCGTTAGTCAACTAGCCCCGGTCTCCCCTATCTATTTTCCCCAAAACCGAAAGTGATAGACAAGCTTCAAACAACGTTAAAAGCAATTAATTTTTTTTACGCAGCAACAACTCACACGTGAGTTGTGATATTGAATTAATTTTAAAATTGTCCCGGGTCTCTCAAGATATTTCACGGAAAGCGCGGCAAACGAAATGGGCGCCGAATGTTAAAATTCGCCACGATAATACGAATATCGAATAGCAACTTGAAATATTCTTACGCGCTGTCTGTCGCGACGGCCACAACCACTAAATCAAGTCCCGCAGTTTCGCCGACTGGTGTGACTTCCACGTCTTCATTCCGCCCCCAGACATTGACGGACGAGCATCCCCGCACGAAAACGGGGCGTGTTTACGATATCGTCGACGATAATCGCAGAGGTGTCACGACAATAGAGACGTCGATGTCTCGAGAACGTTCTGACACGATCCCCTGAACGCACCGGCGGTCGTAAAAATACCAACCACCGAGGGTTGGGCTCGGGAATAGTAATTCCCCCCCGTGGAATCGATGGTGGTGCGCCACGAGGCGGCCCCCCACCCCCCTCTGTTGCCGCTCATTAAGAAGCCCGAATTCCCCGAGTTCCGAGCGACGGGGGAGGCAGGGGTCGATATCTCCCGGCGCCATATTTTAGAACGTTCAGTTATTGTTCCATCCAACTTCCCGACTGCGATAAATCCCCGGACGTTGGTCTTCCCGCAGCCCAGCGGCGTTTTTTCGTCGCCGCGACTTCCGCCCTTCTGTCTCTCTCTCTCTCTCCCTCTTTCTCTCTTTCTCTTTCTCTCCCTCTCTCGGCCTAGCGAAGATTCGACGGACCAGCGCCGTGGGGCACCGAAGCTCGGCGAAGGGGATGTAGGGTGGAAAAGAGGGTCCAAAGAAAGGGAGAAGGGACTACTCGATGCTCACCTTCACCGTCAAGTTCCCGATGGGGAAAGTCTTGACGACCGGGGTCTCGTTCGGGGCGTAGCGATAAAACTCTCGACCCCCTTTGTACCACTTGACGGCGTATAAAGGATCTCCCTCGGTGTCATACCAGCAGTTCAGTGTCGCCGAGTTACCTTTCTCCACGGCCGTCGGTATCTGGATCCGCACCTCTCGCAAACCGGAGCAAATTCCTGCAACAGACAGGTGTTTCTCGTTTTAATACCGCCCCCACCGGGGGCTATCGTTCCTCGTACATCTGGCACTGTTCACCTTGTCACTTAGACATGCAGTCGTTCGGAAAAATGGTGCGGGGGTCGCGAACGACGGATGCAGCGAACCGGGTACGAGACACGAACGTTTTGGAGATACGCTCGCGAGCTCCGTTGTGTTCGATTCTCGGCGAGTAAAAGGAATTCTCCCAACTCTGCGTGTGGGTATTTTAGGGGAGAGTGGCATACTTATTTTTACTAAGTTTCAAGTGGAATTTAACCCTTCGTTGACACACCTGCTTTTTCAATCAACTTTCACATAGGTACCTGGGTGGCTCACACCTAAAATAATTTTTGAACGACTGCCATTCTCATTTGAAGGATCCAATCGTTATGAAAAAAATCATGGGTCAATTTCAAGGTCCCTAGAATGTATACCGATGGTTTTTTTATTGACATTTTATCACAGCTTGTGCAAAAAAATTCTGGATTACCATATGTCCAGAAAACACGAAGGAAATTTTTATAAAAATTGTAGCTTCTATAAATCTCAATATTGGAAGCTAAAGATCTACAGAGTTATTCCGAGGATATAATATTTTGATAAAAATAATAGTTTGTAAGTCGGCTTTGGGAAAAGGTATTTATTTTGCATATAGAAGGTAAAGAACGTCAAAATCAGTTTATGGGTGGCACACACCTAGAATATCAACGAAAGGTTAAGAAACTCCTGTTACTGTGAATTTGGGAAATAGATTGCAGCAGTCTTAATAGTACTTGCACTGCCCATGGTACAAAAATGTCTGTGACCCTTGGCCGCTAAAGCTTCTTTACTCCTGATACAAGAATTGAAATGCAACTCTAATTTGAATCACCGAACGTGACAATCCGGTAGGAAGGAGCTCACGTGTCACTGTATGATACACGTTAAATCTGCCTTGCTCTATCATTCTCATCCAAGACACCGTTTCGCGTGAAGATTACCAAGAATATATTCTACCATATTGCTGAAATGTGATAAGGTTCTGATTAACCCATTTGTTCACGTATCACGTTCACCCTGCTGTTCACGAATTCCGAACAACTCGACAGGTGAGCTATGATAAGAGCTTACAATAGATAAAATCCACCTTCAAAATTGTAGATTTGAATAATTCAGCTTGAAGAATCAGACTCGATTAGAAGTGACATATTTTTCCTAATTCTGAGTAATCCCATTCCTCTGTACACAGCACAGAACTAATCACGAAATTCCTTCTCATTGAACTGTAATAGTTCTGTCCACTGTACTTATTTTTAGCCATGCAAATTTGTGGCTGAGGGAAGACAAGAGCCCACGCCACAAATGATGGACGCCATCAGTAAAATATTTAATTCGCACGTCACACTGACACGGAACAAGTAATGTAGGTTACTGATCTAGAGGTAATTCGCTTTTAAAAATGGCCGGACTATCTATAAAAGTGCCTAAATAGTAATCTTATAATTATCGATTATCTATTAGAATCTATCGACAACTTGGACAGTTCAATTTATAGGATTGGCATCTGATCGATCAGATGTATCCAACGCCAGCTCCACTTCTATTTTTATTGCCCCCGCGATTTTTTGAATTCTTAAGCGAGGTATTAATATATCGTAGGGGAGTGTAGGGTAAAGCGGAACGGGTGTGTGAAAGGGAACATCAATGTTTCTCTAAAATGAGAGCTGCGAATCAGTTGGTATGACGTGACATGGGACCAAACGGTCCTCACAGCATTTCGTGACGAACCATAGACCAGTGCACACGTTACTTTTCGATTAACAGTGTTGTAAATATTTCCGGTATCGAAGTTTCGATATTGCGTTGTAGTTTCGATCACTTTTCTTCACTTGGATTTAGCAAATTTATAACGGCAAGAATACCGTTTCATTCTATAGTCCTTACGCTATATTTTGATGTTTTACCCAGTTCTTTACCTCAGACTGAAGTATAAATATTAAATGTTTAATAAATTACCGCATGTGGGGCAAAGCGGTACACTTTTCCTGGGATAAAACGGAACGTCTCATTTAACCCACTTCCACCAATCCAATTGTCTTCAAACTTTGCAGGTATACGTAGTTATGAGGACGATAAAAAATTATGAAAAAAAAACGGGAGTGGTGAAAAAATTACCCACTCATCAATAAATATAACTCATATAACCAGAAATCCAAAGAAATCAATTCAATCGACATAAAATCAGCATGTAAACACAAATAAAAACTAGGCTGTTTGCGGAACAATCACAAGCAATAAATTAAAATTGGATGAGCGATTATGTCTCCATATTTCTCGGTCTGCCACGTTCTCGGAATATATTAGTTAAATCTATTTTCCTCAGAGACACCTCTTTGGGGAGAATTTCAGCTGCTCGTGTCACGTTTAATAATGAAGTTAAAATTTTATAGAGGTTTATCTTGTTTGATCGAAATATCATGTTCTAATAAAGTCCCTGGATTTTGAAGCTTCGTGTGTCGAGTGTGCTTCCCATACCTTCGTCGTTGAGTAATCGTTTCCCGCGAATCCAGCCACCAAGTGTTAAGCAAAGAAACGACAATCGATGCGAGAAAGATAGTAAACGCTCCAAATAGTAAATCTCCTCCACGACACTTTATATTTCGCTACAAATTTGATAGTAAACATGTCGGTAGGAGAAGTGCATTCGCGGTATTGCATTCTTTACGAGTTTCAAACAGGAAGTAACGCAGCTGTCGCGACCAGGAATTTGTCTACTATTTTTGTTTCCAATACCGTAAATGTGCCTGCACTTCACTGTGCACGGGGCTTTCGATAAATTTATGAATGGGGACTTAAACCTTACAGACAAATCTCATTGGAGAAACCTGTCAAATGTCTATACCTCAAGTGCCACACTTTCCTTCAATGTGGATCGACAGAAGGTTTAAAATATTCTAAGCATCCACTTCAGGACACATTTAAGATAAACTTGCCTAATTCGTACCTGCGCCTAAATCGTACCACCGCTGTTTCTTTTAACCTAAGACAGTCACAATCGTGCCTACCTTTAAAAAGTGTAAACAACAGTTAGCCATACGTCATTAACAAGCAGAGTCACCACGCCGTTGCTTCGCAAAAAGAATATAAAGCAGATAAGTTGTTCGGGTACTTTTCACTAAATTTTTAACATGATTCTTAAGGATTTTGTGCAATTACTATTTGTGATAATCAGTGAAGCAAATTTCTATGTGAAACTACGTCTATTTTCAAGATTATTTCTTGTTTTGATATCAACGAACAGTGCCATATATTTTAGCGCCATAGAGTTCATTTCAAATTGACCTATGTGCCTATTTCGTATCACCGCACAGTGGGACAAACCGACCCGACGTCGATCAAAAATCTATAACTTTAGTTCTGGTCTAGATATTTTAATGAAATTTGGCTCAATGTAACCGCAAATTTACGGCCTTTAAGTTATATTAATATAAATGATATCAACCCTCGGAGGCCCGTGCTAGGTCCGTGTATTTAGACCCATGTTTTCGAAAAGTGGGGCTACTGGAGAATTACAATTCTCATTATATTAACATACTAGTTACTGTGTTATATTGTGGTAAACACCGTTTTTTAATATTTGCTATTGTTTTCATGTAATCGGTGCTGAAATTTTGCCAAAATCGTAAAAGTTAAGAGGTTATCAAAAACTTTTGTTTCCCATAGTTTATATTCATGATTCTGAAAAAATTTTCTTTGAAAGTTTTCCATTAGAGTTTTCTGTGCTGTCTCATGACTCCGGCTATGCATTTTATTTGCGTCGCACATCTAATAAATTAAACATTTCATCAGGATATATCTTAATTAAATCTCTTTCCTTCTTACTCTTTCACACAATTAGTTTACCACATATGTAAGTAATAAATCACGCAAATTATTTCCTCATTGAGGAAAACACTTTCGAGAAGAAACTATGAAAACTTTTTTTTGGTACAATTTGCCCCGGTCTCCTGTATTTGTATTCTTTATTTTTCGTTTCCTGCGCTTCTTCTCATAGCTCGCCAATTGGCAGTAAGTGGTGAAGAATGATATTTTTCCATGCCTTAAAACCTTGTGTGCACAGAATCAAGACCTGATGAATTGGTCTTGATATCTTCAGACCCTTACATCACATCGTTTCAGAGAATAAGAAGGAAAAAAGACGTAGTTAAGATATATCCGGAAGAAATGATGAACTTATTAGATGTGTGACGCAAATATCGTGTATAGCCGGAGTCATGAGACAGCACAGAAAACTCTAATGGGCAAGAAGGAATGGGAAGGTAGATTTTTCTTCAATACCCATTTTCTTGGAAAGTAGCACAAAGTAGCACGTAATTCTTTTTGTTTCTAAGAGAGAAGGGTTCATTCTTTCATATGATATCAATTACACCCGTTGCAAATGGTTGCAACTTTTTAAAATTTTATAAAAAGTTTGATAACAATTTATCCGAATGTATGACCTTAATAGAATATATAGCTATACAATTAACTTTCTAACTAACTTAAATCGTGAATAAAATCTATGGGAAACATAAAAAGTTTTGATGAGCACCGATCACATGAAAACAGTAACAAATATTTAAAAAACGGGGTTTATCACACTATAACGCAGTAACTAGTAAGTAGAAGTAAGAGAAAAAATTAGATCAGGCAAAAAAGGAAATCATGACCACAAAAAACAGAACAGCAAAGGAAACTCGTAAGAGGGAGAATACAACCAAAACTAATACACAAAGGAAAGAAAAGAAGAAGAAAACGATGAAAATGAAAGCTGATTTTGTAAACTGTGTCAAGAAAATAAATGCAAAATTTGGATACACGAGTTTTGTGTGTGGATAGATAGAATTACTTTTAATAGTACTTAGATAGTAATTAAATTTGAAAGTACGAATTAGGACAAGTATGGGATATTTAAGAACATTAATCTTAAATCGTGCTTTTTCCATATTAAATATAAATCGCTTTTATGAATAGAAGTTGATTATTGTTTGTTGTTTCAGTTTATAAAACTGTTTATTCTATTAACAAAGAGTTGATTCCCACCAATTTTCTTTCATTTTCCCCTGTTATTTTTCATATAATAAGCATTTGTTCTTAAGGGGTACGATTTATGCAAGTTCGCCTTACGTTTTTGAGAATAATATAATTTAATATTCCAAACGTTAATTAAGTGCATTGCAACGTAACAGTAGTTAACTCAAGATCTGCACGATAACATTGATAAATTTGCAAAGAACCAGCGAACAGGGCCAGATCGAGATTCTCGTAACTCGTAAGCTCTAGACACATTTGTCTCCGTAAGCTCTCCGCGGACAAAATAGTGATAATGACTTTCGGCTTTTCTTCTCGTAAGTTCTGCCTCCCTCCCCCGGTATATACTCCGCTATACTATGAATAAAGATGCTCGCGATATATTCCCTCTCTGAATTTAAAACACTGCCCGAATCCCGAAATAAGTTCCCACGCGCCTTATGCGCCGCGGCTATCGAGCTGAACGGGGTAATACGAGTCTGACAGTGAATACAAATGTTGTGTGATTGCATTCCGGACACGTTTTGAATGTGTGCCGGCTGACGGCCGTGTGTGTTCACCATACTCTATCCGATGATTAAGTGCAGGCGAGGTCAATACGATTCCACCGTGATGTTTGAGCGTGTTTTTAATGGCGGCTTCGGGTCTCATCTGCCCCAGCAGTTTTCCGGAAAATGAGGGTGTACGTAGCCGCGGTTGACGTTGCAGTCGACTGGAACACCGTGCCGGCAGTGGTATCTTTGACAACTGCAAATGGAAGCGTACTACGGCGGGGCCGAACAGTTCACGCACAAAGTTAATTGCGCCTTGTAAGTAAAGCTCAGTATTCCACTATTCCCTGTTTCACTCCGGGACAAAAGGATTCCATTCACCTAGCTATGACTTGCTGCATCCCCGGCCTTATTCTTAAAGCAACGGCCATTAGCTTTCGCAACACGTCGCATTACAGCCAATTCTGTCTCTACAATAGCGGCTACTTATTGCCAGACGTAGCCAAATGGGTAATTACAGTTACCCGTTTACCGTATCCCGCGATGTAACCAGCCAACGGGAAGATGGCCCCCCGAACGTCCCCGGCGTTACACACTCGCCGTGGCCGAAGCCTTTAATTCGCCCCGGCGACGATCCCCTCAGAATTTTCGCGCGAGTAACCCGCGGCGAGCACAAGATTACCGACCCTAATCCCACTTTATGCCGGGGGGAGAAAGAAGTGACTTCCGATGCGCCGGGACTCCCGTGACCTCGTACGTATAACTCTCACCCCCGCGGCGTTGGTTCTCGCGTCCCGTACCCCGTTTCAATTTAAAAAAAGAAAAAAAGGAAATAAAAGAAAAGGAGAAACGAAAACCGTGCGGTGCAAAGAAGAAGCGAGCCAATGAGAGGGAAAGAGAAACAGATAGAGAGGAGAGCGGGAGGAATAGAAAATAGAGCGAATGGAATGAAGCAGGGAGGGAGCGGTAGGGGGGGGGTCGAACACACCCCTCCCTCCCCCCGGAACATCGAATCGAGGTAAACGCGGGGCTTGGGAAATTAGGTTGTTAAGATTTAATCGGACACAGAGGCATTTTAAGCGCGCCCCTTTCTCCGCGTTGCCGTCGCGCGAGGGGGGGGGGCGCGAGTAGGGGTTAACCGGGGGGCGGTTGGGTGATGCAGAGGGGCGGTCGAGATTTAAATTACACGGACTTCCTTGAAACCTCGGTCGAAGTCGTCGCCGGCACGCTGTCCGGACGAGATAGCGGGGATCGTTAAGATTTCTGGCGGATTCCGTTCGCTGGGAATTTCATTTGCGACTTCGCCCCGGCTCACCTTTGCCCGGCCGTCGTAATTTAATCGTCGATGCAATTGGCAGCAGAAGGGAGAGGGGCGTCGCGCACCCCTCGCCCCCCCCCTCCCGCCCTCCACCACCCCCGTCGCGCTTAAGAAAAGCCTGGCGAATTCATTACGAGGCGACGACGATTAAAGCAGGAGGACCGGGGCTATTTAGCAGAAACAGCTCTCGCTGCCGCCGCCGCCTCCGGGAGAGGGAGTAGTCGAGGAAAGGTTTCCCGATTCGTGCGATGGAAGCCTTGAAAGCTTCGAAGCGGCCCCTGGAGAGTTCGGAGGGGCTCGAGTGTCCCCGGCTGGAAGATAAACTGCGGGACAAATTAGCGAGATCGAGGATCGCGTCGCCGGATTATATCTCGCCTCGCGAGAGACGTGTTGTGGGCGTAGCGAGCGTGCACTGGATGCTGCGGTGGCAACCGATGGGGATGGCACTTTACGCAAATGGTAAATCGAAAAGCTGCGGCGACTTTTTTGCCGAACGCTCGATACGCTTTCGAGGGGAATCGATTTTGAATATTCGTCGCGTAACTGTAATCACTCGCTGTTCGATGGGGGTTGGGTTTTACGCTCGGCTTTCTAACGGGACGGTGGTTGTAATTCGCAGAACCGATTATGCGATATTTATCGACTATATCTCGGGTGATTCTGAATCGAGTGGGGATGAAATTGGTGCGCGCGTGGCCAGTAACGTTGCGTCAAAGTTATCTAGTCTAAACTGTGTGCGTTTGTGTAGGGGAGACCGGGACAGATTGTAACGAAAAAGTTTTCAAAGCTTTTTTCTCGGAAGTGTTTTCCTCGATCAGGAAATAATTTGCGTGACAAAATCTTGGACACTTAGACAACCAGCTTCATCTTAAACAAATCTGAACCTTTGTTACAAAGGGGTAAATTGTAACACATCAGTTTTACTTATTTAAATACAAATATGAACAGAAATAAACATTTCTAAAATATATAAATGAAAACACAGATCGTTACTAAACATTTGATATACACGACTTAAACAATCATTGCTTATTCATCTGATTTTATCAAAATCTTCTTCGATTTCTTTACTTCTTTCTTTATACTTTTTTTTTCTACTTTTTGGATTCTTGATTGATTTGTTGTACGTCTAGGGCATCTTTTCTGGTGTGTCCGCAAATAGCTTGTTTTATCACCATTTAGAGCGGAGTATAGTATAATGTTACAATTTACCCCGAGCTTGAATTTTTGCGTTTTATCTCAACAAACGAGAAATTAATATAATAAACCAATGTCAACTGATTCGTTTGCGACAAAGAAGCAACAATTCAAACGGTTTCTAATGACGGTTACCTAATTGAAATGAAAGTACTAAGACAACATTTACTTACGTTCTCAAAATACTAAAAATCTGGGCTATAACTGCAAAATGAATACATAACGCTCGTTTGTGTCACTAAAACCGACGGCGCTAATATCGTCAAGCATCTCTCGCATGCTGAGAGTTACCAGATTCGTCGTTCAAAAGATTTTACTTATGTTACAATTTACCCCGTGTTACAACCTGCCCCGGTCTCCCCGATCTACTCGCATTGAGCCTGAGATGTTGATAAAAATTTCAACAAAGGTGAGAAGAGTAATGTTGAAGGGCTCACTTTCTGCAGCCACTTTAACTGTGTCGAATAACCACGCACGAGTACGAATAACGTTTGCCAGAGCCCTTTGGTTTTGAATTAACAGCGCTCACTAAAAAGCCATTTTGCACAAGGTTTGTCGTTAAAGCCACGTAGCTACTTGTAAATAAAACATTTTGATCTGCGCCAAGTGGTGAATTGTAACGGATGCGGTCAGTAAATATCACTTAACATGTTTTGTAAGCCAGCCATGTTATTATTCCACGCGGAGCACAGGTGCGCAACCACATTTTCATAAACGAGTGTCCGCTTTCAGGATTGCCAACCACTTCCCCATTCATCTAATTTTGAACGTGAGTGAGTATGTACGGAATGAATTAAAGATTCGTATTCGTCAACGGCGCATTCGTAATGAGGAACAAATCGTG
The DNA here is from genome assembly GCA_963971345.1 of Andrena flavipes. Taxonomy (NCBI): domain Eukaryota; kingdom Metazoa; phylum Arthropoda; class Insecta; order Hymenoptera; family Andrenidae; genus Andrena; species Andrena flavipes. Next base: position 48,020,180 of record OZ020480.1, read on the forward strand.
AAAAACACTTTAGGTACAGAAAAGGACTGCTTCTGATAAAAATACCCCCAATTATCAATTCATCGTGCATCGAATCGCAGATGAAAGATAGATCAACACCGCGGAAACATCTTAAATCCTTGACGCTAATCAGAATATTAATGAGTTACATAAAATTTTCTATTCATGAATAACAAAGGGTGCGTGAAAGCAGTCTAGCTCATCAAGTCGAACAGACAGTTTTGGGCTGGCGGGGCAAGTAGCAGAAGAACAAATTTGGTGGCACGTACCCCTTTAAAATGCGGCTCGACGCAGAGCTCGGGTACGCCTCAAGTACTCCACTGTACTCCTTCCATACGCGGAATCGCAACGGCGAGGAGTCGACGAGAAGCTCTGTTCCCGGGCGTCGTTACGATAAATCTCGCGGCGCTGTTTTGTTAGCGCGAACAACAGAACTGGTGGATTCGGAAGTAATTAAACCGTGCCCGGTGACTACGGCCCCTCTCTTTCTCCTTTTCCTTCCTCCCCCCACCGCTCCGGTGTCCCCCGGTTGAATAGAATATTCTTTCCGACGAGCAACGTCTACTCGGCCGCCGCAGAAGACAAAATTTCCTCGCTCCAGCGAAGGGACCCGCTGGTCTCGAGGGGTAGAGAGACGAAGGATTGCCAGCGTTGCGTAAGAAGCGGGCACCGGCTGCCTCTGAATAAATCGGGTCGCTGCCGCTCCGAGAGAATTACTCCATATCCGTATAAAGGGACGATCCGCATTTAAAGTGACGGCCCATTCAACTAAGGGGGGCGTGGGGGTACTTGCCGCGACGGAGCGACGCGCGGCGCCGCACGGAAAATGACAATCGTAGCCGACTCGTTAAAGAAAAACGACTGGGAAGGGAGGGAGAAAGAGAATGAAACGAGCAGCGAAGGCAAAGAAAGAGTCAACGTCGAAGAAACGGTCGTAGGGAGCTGAGGATTGAAAGAAAAAAAAGCTGTCGACGACGATGTTGCGACAACCACGGGACCCCCCTCCCCCCCTTCTCTCTCTCTCTCTCTCTCTCTCTCTCTCTCTCTCTCTCTCGCTCTCTCTCAGACCTGCATTTTTCATCCGCCCTGTAAGGGCGTGTGTAGTCACCCGGGGGGGTTGGCGAGATAGGATCTAAAAAAAAAGGAAGCGGTGTACACAGAGATAGGGGGAAGAGGCGAGTAAAAAGCGTGCGAGGAAAACAATCTCGCGACGGTGCGACGGAAAAAAACGAGGAGGAGAGTAGCGGCGTCGCCGGTGGAATCGCTACAATGGAATCGACAGTTCGTTGCCGCGCGATCGTATTTCACGTCGCGAAGCTCCGGGGGAAGCGTGTGTGCGCGTTGCACGCGCGTGCCGCGCGATGAAAGGGGCGCCGTGGCGGGCGGAAGGGTGCAGGACGCCGCGAGCCTCATGGATCCTCGCAGCTCGTTGCCGGGCGTCCAAGTCGTAAAATCGAGGGATACGGTTCGATCGGTCCACGGGAGATACGGCTCTTCCGAGTCGAGTTTCCTCCTCCGTGGGCGACGAGCCGGAAGGAAGAAAGAGGAAGGGGCAGGGGATAAAAAAAAATTCAATAAAGTGGCAATGAAATGAGCCGACGGAAGGCGGCGGTGACGGCGAACGGGGGCGCGAGGGCGCGATTCGCTGGGACCGAGGCGAAGTGGAGCGAGAACTAGGCGGCGCGGAGCCCCGGCGTGCCCGTTCGAGCAGCATTAATGCAATTATCCATTGACACAATTATTCGTCAAGTTCATTAAATTTCTATTATGGAAACGCCTGCTCGTTTTACGAGCCGCGACCCTTCAGCGTCGCCTCTCGGTCTAGCCATCTCCACCCCCGCGCGAGTTCAATGCTCCGATGGATAAGAATCCTCTCGATTCCGTCTTTGTGTGTCCCCTCCTCCTCTGTCTCTCTTGCTCTCTTTCTCTCAGCCGCTCTTTCCCTCTGTCGATCCCTGCCCCCGTCCTCTGTGTTCGTGGACTCTCTTTTTTATATTTTCGGGCTACATTTCCTCCAGCTGGCGATCCGCGTAAAGTAATTTTTTCACGTCCGCGTCGTCGGCGGCGTTGTTTGTCGACGGGATATTCGGTTCGCAAACGTATCCTCGCCAATCGAGCTGTTCAATTCGCGTGGGCAAATAAATAGTCGCGGGGACAAATATTTTAACCGCGCGGTGACGATCCCCAGCACCGGCGAAACGCTCTCCCTCGACATCTGACTTTTAGCCCCGCGGTTTTACTCCCCTTTTCTATTACCACCCCCCTTTGCACCCTTTACTCTGTGTGTTGTACGTGTTTACTCTTTCATTTTCCTCCTGTCTCGTTCGCTTGCTCTCCCTTCTTCCTTTCCGCCCCCTGAACAAAGAGTCGGTCGAATGGAGTCGGTCAACCACGTGAAACGTGGCGAAATTACGTAATTTCACGGGAACCGGGCAAGATCCGTGCGTCGACGGGCGAATCTTTCGCTCGGCGTGCGGGCCGATCTACCGTGCTCGGTTTTTAATTGAACGTCGGATCCGTTCCGGACAGGATTCCGTGGAATTCCTGGGGACCACGATGCGATCGCAGCCTCCCGTCGACAGCCACGGCAAGCACATACTTCGTCCCGTTACGGTGAATCCTCTCGCTCCTCTATTTTTCACATGCTTTCGACCCTTCGGCGTGCCCGGCGTTGAAAAATGCAAAACGTCGCGACGCAAAAAAGCCCCCGTCGGGGAGCGACCTTGCGCGTGGCTGACGGGATTTGAAAGAGCTGGGCCGCGAGCCACGCACGCTGGAATTAAACCGTGCTTCAAAACCCCTCGAAGAGCTACACACGCTTTTCACTAAACAACCCAACGCCGGTGCCCGGAAGGGAATCATCCTTAAAATTCATGCCCCCGATCCCGTCCGTCCACCCCCGTCGACCCTTCGCCCCGACCTGGCGCTATCAAAGCCGGAGAAAACATACCAAGGGAACCGGGGCATCGAGAGCGATGTTAGCGATGCTTGACGCTGCCGATAGAGGCACCGTGGCAACGTTTACCCTCGCACGTTTCGAGCACGTTGCGGGCTGGTAGCGGCCCGTACGATCGGCACTATTTATCGCGCGGCGATCAGCGAGTGCAAGGAACTTTGCTAATCCATACAGGACGCGACACGTTGGGGCAACGGCCCGCGAGGACCGCCGAGTAGCGAGGGTCAAGCGCTGAGCGGCCGGAGGAGGCGCGGACGAGGGACAGAGGCCAGCGAGACAGGGGGTCGGTTGTCGCGTGGCGCGCGAGCACACGCACCGAAGGATCTATGCTTCTGACACTCACCCACGATGTGAACCAGCAGCAGGATTTTCAGTTCCATCGAGGATCCGCTGGCTTGCGCGTGCACACGAGGCTCGTCTTAGCGACGGCTGCTGTTGTTGCTGGTGCTGTTGCGATCACCGTCGGCGCCCGTCTGTGTATCGTCGTAACGCGGCCGGCGCGACCCGTCTCTTCGCATGTCGTCCCCCCTCGCGCCTTGGCCCCCGGGGGTTGAACGCGTGTCCACGTTGTGTCGTTGCGCCCCGAACGACGTCCCCCTTACATAATAGCGGCCGTCGCACGGCCGTCACGGTGGCTGTCGGCTGGCGCACGCTGATGGTTCCCCGTTGCGGTGTGTGCGCGGTCTGCGGACCCCGGCTCGTCTGGCGAGTGCAACCCTCGGCTGTCCGTCGTCTCGCGCAGAATCAATTTCCTCGCAAAAGGACGTCGAGGAGCGGCGCGAGTGCGCGAGCGCGCTTCCAGCGAGCAACGCGCACGCGTCTCACCCACCGAAGCTCTCTCTCTCTCTATATATCTCTCTCGCTCTCTCTCTCTCTCTGCCCTGCCTCTGTGTGTATCACCCTTTCACCACTGTGCACGGAGAGGATCGCTCGCCTGTGCCGGTAAGCCGGAGACTGTGTCAGTGAAATCTGGCCCACCGATAGATTCCAAGCAACCCCGAGCCGATAGGCCAACCACCCCCCACCAACGGCGCACAGTCTGCCCCTCTCTGAAACCACGGTCGCGTGTATTCACAGGACGAACGCACCCTCCCTCCCTCACCCACCCCGTGTACGCGGCGAACACGCTCGACTCGTACGCCACGCTTCCTTCTTCTCGACACGGATGCATCCTTGCCCTTTGTGCCCGGAGACCCTATTGTTCTCGAGCTTCGAGCACCGATACTCGGCGACTCCTTTTGCCATCACCGCGATTGCAAGATGGAAAAGGAAAGGACACTGGCCGATAGGCGAGGGCGGCGGGGAGGGATGAAAGGGAGACTTTACGTATCCTGACGGTCCGATCCTTTGATTAACTCCGGCCGCGCTTGTGCCGGTATTTAAGAGGCCGGGGCATTGGAAGTCTGTGGCTGGCAAGGGAGCATTTCGAGAGGGAATGTTTTCTATTTAAACGGGCAGAATTTTTTGGACCACCGGGAGATAGAACTAGTTCGAGGGGGTGAAACACGGCATCCAAGTTTCACCGCCAGGACCGTCTTTTTCTGTGATTAAACGTAAACTATGTAGTTGCCCAACTGACATTTCACGTTCCTCTGATGGAATACTAAAACTTATTAAATCGAAACTGGATACATAACCGTGAATGAATCCGAACTTTCGTACAAGTTATCAAAACATCGTTACGAGCTGGTCAATCGTCCTGGATTAAGTCGATCGTGAGTAAACGTCTCCCGCGAAGTGAAAGCTAATGGTCCCTACTATTTTTTTTTTTAGAAAATTTCGTCGCGTAAACACCTGTTGGCTATACACCCGCGGCGCAGGACACTTTGAAAGCGGATAATGGGGTTTATTAATGGCTCTCAGGCGATTCGACGTTGGATTATTCTGGGAGGAATGCCGGGTATCCTTTTGCGTCGCTTCGGCGTCCAAAGTGTGCGGCGCCAAACTTCAGGCACAATGAAGGGATATTCGGCGCCGCGGAAAATTTCGCCCGCGAGTGTACTTGCAGCTAGACCGCAGCCGTATTGTGCCGTGCGAGCCATCAAAGTCTCGAGTACCCGGGGCCATTTTTTGCAATAATAATCCTCGGCTGAATAGAAAATTTGCCGCCGCATAGATGATTCATGCGTGACGGCGCTTCGTCACACGTAAATTCCCCCGTAGATTGCGCATTTTTCAATAACGTCCTCTCTCAGGATGATGGATAGAGTAAGGAGGCTCCATTTCTGGTCTACTCCGGCTCCTTGATTTAAATCTCTTTCCTCAGACTTTTATTTCGCGGCGTATCCAGAGCCCGACATCTATATACCTACTGGCGGAAATCAACGAGGCTCGTGATTCGCAACAATGGGTTTCGAAGTCATTAAATAATACGTAATGGCCTTCGAATTACTCGCTCCACAACCGATATTTTCCAGGCGTGTTGTGAAGTACATTTAAGCAGACACTCGAGGGCTTGAATTATAGGGTATCCGCGCAGGCTGATTCTTAATTCCGTGTCGATGCCTTTAAAGCATAAATGTGGGCCATAAAATGAGGGAAAATATTACGCTACCGTGCGTTATTTAAACTTCATGTTCACAGTTACAATGGATTAAAGACTGCGCTGGACACGCCACATATCTTAATGAATTATTAATTTCTCTTTCCTGCTTCCTAGTTCTAGTTTTAGTTTTTTTTTTTTTTTTTTTTTTTTTTTTTTTAGTTACGGTTAAGCTTCTAACAGTAGGTATTGTACTGCGGTATGTTTATTCTTTATTCTTTGTATATTTACTGAGGAACACAGAATAATAATAATATTATTATTATTATTATTATTATTATTATTAATAGAATCGCATCTATCATTTTAGCGCAAGAATATTCATTACACCGTTATTTTATCATTGCAAATCGTAATACTGGGCGATATTCAGTTGCAGAATGGAAAAAGAACAAAATTGTAGTTGGGGAGAGGTGCTGTAAAAGGAACGGTGTTGTTTAGCGTCCATTTCTGACAATGTTAGTATAGGTATTTTAAAAAAGAGGCACTTCAATAGAAAGCACGTTTACTTCCCTTCAATAAAAGTATATTACAAACTCATAAATTGTAATCGAAAGTAACAAAATCTTCGATTTTCAAATAAGTGGGAAGTGTTCCTTTTACAACTAGGTGGTTTTAAATGTGACATTATAAGTCGTGAAAGGAACACGTTATTAAAAATAAACTTATTAAGTATTACAATTATAATTGTAAATCTTCATGATACAAAACTATGGAATCTAACTATAAATCATCAATATGTTTTACTTAACTTATCGTTAATACTTTAGCAGTTTTTTTTTGTTATAAAGTAATATTTTTTTATAAATTTTATGTCTTACAAAGTAAGTTCAACATAGGAGCAACCACGAGTGGTAAATATACGTACGTATATTAAAAATCTATAAAACATTTAAATAATAAAATAGGTTAGAATAAAATTCTACTTGAACTGAAGTGACATAAATTGTACTAAAATAGGTAGGCACGTTTTCATATATCAGATTAAAGATTTTATTATTAACTTTTGGCGATAAAATTTGTCGCTTTGAATAGTCACTCTATTAATTATTAAATTTGAAACGATATGCTATCAGCTAATAATTGATAATTTAAAATTGTGACATCTATGTATGAGATGATACACTAATAACTTTAGGAACGTAACTTATAGCGTCCAACGGTACATGTGTATTTGAGGGACAGCTCTGAAACTGAAGTCTCATTGGAGACTTATTCTGCTGTCACATTTAAGTCTATAAGCGAGTTTAATATAAAATAATCTTAAAACAAAGAAAATAATCAATTAAGCTTACCTGTTAAGTATTTTCGTTTCAGTTGAATACAAGCTACATTAATGATATAACACTTAAACACTTTGTATGTATCTTGATCTCAGAAAACAACACAAAAACAACGAAAATTGTTCTTTTTACTACTGAAAAACATCAACTGTGGATTACTACTCTGTTGCAAGTGAAACCGAAGTAAAGTTGACGCCAGATTACTGGGCACTAGTGCTGCCATAAACAGGAAAATAACTTGCATGTGTTATGCGTTTAGAATGCGTTTAGATATTTGGCAATTCGATTTGTCCCATGTAAAACCTCTTTTTTACACCACCTCTCCCCTAATAGCAAATACTAGGTTCTTTAGAGATTTACAATACTAATTCGTAAGTGAAAATAATTCTGTACCCTCCGTTCGACATAATACCGACGAGGCTCGGAATTCTTCCATTTTTCGATATCCAGGGACGAATTCCTGGACCGGACGAGAAATTTGTGACGTCAACACATAGAAGTTATAGATCCCGCTATTTACGTTTTATTAAAGGAAAACTTTCGAAACGTCTCCAGCCGTGAAATTTACACATTTTGAGTGGCGACGGTGCCACGGCAAACGAGCGATATCTCTGCTTTTTTCGATTCATTATTTAGAAGATAATCCGGATCGCTGTCCTGCTGCTCCAAGACAGCGCGAGACCCTAACATATAACGAGAACGACGTAGGAAAAAATTTCGATCCTCGCTGGTGTAGCTCTGACTCATCCACTGTACTCTGCGGACCTCGCCCCATCCGACTGTCGCCTGTTTCCAAAGGAAGATTTGAAAACGGAAGGCGGAGGGCCTCGCAAAATGGGGGGATCGATAAGCTCGTATCAAGCTGGGGAAAGGGTTATCGATTGCAACCGGTCAACATGTATTAAAAACAAAATGGTGGGAAGGTATTCTTTACCAAAAACACGCTCCTCCAATAGATTTCAATTAATATTACTATCCAGGCATACATCCTTTCAAGCATCGACGTGCATTCTGAATATTCTATGAATCCGTGTGCACGAACTTTAACTCTCTCTCTCCCCTCTCTCTCTTGCACGCCGTGTATGACTCTCGCTGTATCTTCAATACCCATTCAGAGAAGGCAGGATCGAGGGATTCTATTGATACCGTTATTTGCCCTGTCGTCTTACGTAACGTAGAGCTTTAATTCGAATCGGCAGACTTGTTCCAGCGAGTTCTAAGATACCGTCCCAATTGAAAAGGGAAATTATTTTCGCGGAATTACCTTACGCTCACCCTCCGCCAGCCACAGTTTTATCACCTCCATCTTCCTTCTCCAGACTCGAGCCCAGTCCTTCTTCTATTACACGTGTTTATCAGCCGTAAGCCTGCACGAATATTCCACGGCGTTCCACGGAAAACAATACCGTCGAAAGCAGCTCGCGTGCACACGCGGCTGAAATCTGGCCTGCCGATAGATTCCGAGCAACCCCTGGCCGACGACGGGACAACCCTCCGTCCCCGGGGCTCTACGCTCGTACAGTGGCTCACAGTCCAAACCCAGTCACGGGCTTGAAGACGCTTCGCGTCATTTTCAACGGAGGGGATGGAAAATTCTGATCGTTTGGAATATTAGTAGAATCTCAAAAAAATTTACAGGGTTTCCTCGATAGGTTTGGAGAGTTTTCATCCTATTTTGTTCCTCATTCGATGTTTAACAAGCTGTCAATGGAGGGGTTGATAGTTACTTCTAGGAATGGCAAAGGAGAGACTCGTCAAGACTTCCAACACAGCCTTGAAACATTCAAGACCCATCACAGATGCTTGACATTTCTCAGATTTGAATATTCGATGCTATTCGAAGCAAGACAATGGCTGAATAGATTGAAGATTTGCAGGAGGGAGAATTGACCTGGCATCACGTACCAGAATCGTCTACAGAGTGATTTTAGTACTCGAGTGTTGAGATAAACGAACAGAAATCGAATTTCTTTTTTGCCTTTACTATTATCGGAATTAATAACACCCTTCAAAGTAACTAGGTGACTACTTAAAATAAAATGAATGACATACTACTTAGAAGGAAACTAAATTAAATCAAATAATGAAACATACAGATTGGCTGCTTCGTACAAGCTAACTTTACGCCAGCAGAGATACTAAAGATACAATAGCGCCTTCGCAAGCATTTTGCAATTCCAACGCAGGGGATTCCGATTGTGAGCCACTGCGTGGGGGCGAAACGATAACAGCCGTTGCGGCGTGTCACGCAAAACTTTCACGCGGCACACGATCGCCACCCTTCTTCCCTATCTTCGACTTCCTTTTTCGCCACGTTGTCGCCGCTGGCTTACCCCTGTCTGTCGTGGTGTTTTCCACGTTTCTAAGACACCAGACCACGCAACGTTCCCTCGCTTCGAACGAGCACGACGACACGTCTATGACGGAACGCGAAGTTCCGAAAAATTCCCGCCCCTTTCAGTGGAACGTGTCCCCGACGCACGGCCCATCGAAAAGGAACGACGAAGCGAAACCGTGGCCGTTTCTCGTCGCGGAACTTGGAATTGCTTTTCATCGTAACGATGTCGTTCCTCGGTCTTTCCATTTCGCGGAGAATTTTCTGCATTTTTTAGGAGCCTCGGCTTGCGAGCTCCCGGTGCGCGTCGCCTACGAGCTTCGATGAAACGATAATTGCGACGGGACCCGCACCGCGCGCAAGAACGAGACACCGCTGTTCGTCATGGAACGCGGCGTTCCGTCCTTGTCGCATTCGTCGGCCAGCTTTTTTCCCCCCAGACTTCGATGCAATCTTCAATATTTCCGAGAGAGCACGTAGGGCCCTCCACGATTTTAACGTCTACGATGTTTTAAAACGAGACTCCCGGGCACGGAACGCGAGCGTTCTAAGCGACGGATGTTTATTCCGCTGGCTCGGCGAATTTTTTCGCGACTTCGAAACGGTCCGCGTCAGGACTTCCGGCGAGGTCCGCGAGCCCCGTCGATGACTCGACGACAAAACCTCTCGGCTCCACCATGCGCTAAACTAAGCAGCAGTTTGTAACAGAACGCCGAGTTCTCCTCTTGCGGATATTGTCGTCGCTGGTTCCCTACTGTTTCAGAAAGTCTTTCACGGTTCGAAGAAACTGTGTCGAGGATTTCTGTGACGTCCGCGAGCGTCGCGAATAGCGCGACGACAAAGAGCCGTTCTATGCAGAGAACCGAGACACCGGCAGCGTTCTCGTTCGAAGAACGGGAACTTCACTTTCTATGGGATTTCCCTTCTTCTGTCCCGAGCGATATTTTATATTTCCAAAAGACTGCGTCTGGGCTCTCAGCATCCGTAGCAGCGAGTTTGCAAACGAACGCCAACGAAACTCGGTCCCACGCGTGAAACGAGCACTCTGGTGTTCGTCGCGGAACGCGGAGTTCCGTTTTTAATACTGTCTTGGGGAACATTTACTATTCCCAAAAGACCGAGTGAGATTTGTTGCCATGTTCAAATAAATTTCACGAATCAGTGATGCGGTAAAACGAATTCTAATATTCGTGGTGGAACGTGGAGTTCCCAGTTCGCAATCTTTTCGGTCATAAGCTGAACCACGCGTACGCGAGCAATCCTGGTTGGATTCCAACGGCGGTACTATAAACCTCGCCTTAAGAAACGACGACAGAGCTCGTTTCCCCTACGAAACGAACTCCAGTCGCCCACAGCGGAACGTGGCGTTCCCAGTTCATGATATTTTCATTACGGTCCATGCCCAATGTTCCTAAGAAACCGTGTTAGAACTTCCGTAACAGAATTGCGAACCTCCACCGCCGAAGATGCGCGGGCGGGGTGTGGTGGGGTTGGGGGAGGGGGGAGGGGGGAGGCGTAGCTCGTTTCTCGTTGGAAACGAACCCCCGACGTTTATGTCGGAACGCGGTGTTCCCCGTTATATTTCCCTGCGTATTCAACAAACTAACCCCGGCAATCCCGTAACGGCGTTGCGAAAGCTTGGCCCCAAAAAAATAACGCCAGACGAGACTCGTTTCCCATACGATGCGAGCCGGGACGTGTTTACGGCGGAACGCGGAGTTCCCCGGGTTCATAATATCCCCGTTTACGGTGGCTGTGCTCGATGCTAGGCGAGGAACTGCGTCGGTATTCCCGCGATAGGGGCTAGAGAGAGGCTCGCCCGAAGACGAGACGGCGAAACTCGTTTCTCGCTGCGAAATGAACTCTGACGTTTATGGTGGAACGCGGGATGTTCACTTTCCACCTGATGTTGTCGCCGTTGGCTCCGCCCTCCCCCCTATCAACCCCCATCCCTCCCCCGCTAGCCCCCGCGTCTGGGGGTGTTTTCTACGCGGCCCAAGGAACTGCTCGGGGATTTCCGTGACGTCTGCGATGCCGCGTTAAGGAGACACGGGCCACAACAAAACTCGTTTCGCACGCTGCAAACCAAACCGCCGACGCGCGTTGATAGCAGGACGTGGAACGAGGCAACGAGATTTAACGGGATTGCGACGGGATACGTGCAATTGCGTTTGTTTACCGGTGTTTCGCCGGCGGCGCGGACGGCTGAGGGGTGGTTGACTCGATCGGACGTCACGTTTCCAACCCTTTCGCGTGACTGTTTGACGTACGAGGCTGTCGCGACATCGAGAAACGCTTCGACCTTATTACGTCGGATCTGGAGGAGAGACTACTCAGATAGTTTCATCGATACGAGTGAAAGGAGATATTCAAAACACCATCGAAATCGAGGAGCGGTGACTGAGTAAATAAGACAGATAATCAGAACTCCGTGGCACGCTGAATCCCCACCGAGTTTCAGCTGGAAGAACTCGCTGGGGCTTAATTAACAGACGCGAGGAGTTACAAACGCGTTGCGCACTCTGTTTGTTTTTAAAGTAGATTAGACAACGATAGTTAAAAAGGAAGCGGCGTTCGCGGCGGCGTCCAGTTTAATTAGCCTAGGCGGTTGGATTTTTAATTTGAACAGAGGAAGCGGGCGACGGGGAGCGGGGATGGAGCGCGCGGAGGGGATGGATCCTTTTGTAGGAAGTTCGAGGATGCTCGCGGGACCGACGGGAAAAATAATAATCAGCCGCTCTCCCGTACGGGATGCCCGATTCAAATTCGGATCTTCGTTGCTTTGATTAAGGGGAAGTTCCTGGGTGCCTTTCAAGCCCCGCGTTTTTCCAAGCAACAGCCAGTCAAGCCCGATGTGAAACTTCCACCGACCCGCCCGCTCTTATCCCTCTTCCATCTCCGCGCCGTTTCCCGGGCTTTTTTCACCCCCCGCTAGTTTTTCCATTATCCGACTTTATCTGTTACCCCGTGCACTTCCTCGGCGGCGAGCAGCGGGGCCGCGTCGGACGACGAAGAAAAGCGCTTCCAGGCCAAGCAGCTCCAAGGATGAAATTGGCCACTCGAACGCGCGCGCGCCTCGTGGGCAGAACGCTGAAAGCCAGCCGGCCATTTTTGGCCCCTTCGCAGAGGGGCGATCTGCGGGCTGGTGTGTTAATTCAATTACGGAATCCGGCGGATAGACGCGTTTTCCCTGCTTTTAACTCTTCCTCCAGCGAAAGTTCTGCGCTGCCCTCGCGCCCCGGTCACCGGCCCCCGCACTTCCGTCTATGTGTACCCTGTCTCGCCGCTGTCGTCTAAACGGAAAAGGGGGAAATAACGAGGGACGAGGGCGGCCTTTGTTCGAGGCCTCGAAAATGTGATTGTTTAAGCTGCAGCGTCGGCTAATCCGGGATCGTCGTGCAGACGGTGCCGCGGCGCTCGTATTATTTAGCCCGAAATGGATTTGTATTTATTCATTAGGCGCAGCCAGAGGCTCCCAGCCCCGTTCCTTCGCCAAACTCCCGCTAATGACTTTCGACGGCGCCGTTTCCAACGTCGTTTGTGCTCCCAGAGTCTCCCCTATTCCGCGGATAATTCCGTCTACTTTTTCGGGCAGTAATTTCTCGTTACTCGCTTTGAGTCGATCTCAGCCATTTGCCTGCTAATACAACGCTTCTTAAGGAGTTAGGCCACCTTGGACGAAGCACAGTTATAGTGATGTCAGAAGTACAAGTATATATCCATGAACATTCATTTCTGTCGAAATGGTGAACGTGCGGAGAAAAACTAAATTTTTCTTTTTATAAAAGTGTCAATTGCAAAGAATATGTTCAAGATATCGAAAAATCGGTATGTAAAGGAGAGTCGTGTAGTACCGAACAAACTTAGTTCTCGCTTCTTCGACCAAATATTAGCACTTTATTTAAATTAACCAATGAAAATCACAATTCTCTATGAACTATTTCGGGGCCATATTGTTTAATTCATTGCTCTCGAAGTTCTGAGGCATTATACGTAGGTACGTTGATATTCAGTGGGTTAAAAGTTATTTTTTAAAGCTGATCTTTTCTTTCCCGTGTAAGTAAATGTTCTTGTCCTATTATGTATACTATTTCTAGTCTATTAAGTTCAATATAAATGTCCTAGTTATTCAATATTTTTTTGTACATAATATACCATGATCTAAAATGTTCCCTCGTCTTTGTCGTGCAGTACCTACCCACCAACAGACTGTTAATCAGTAGGGACCAAATTTTTCTTATCTGTAAGTTCAATCTGTTAGCAACTCAGATTAATTTTCAAAATGTTCATTTAGCCTTCTTTCTACCGTTTCCCGCAGAAAAATAAAGTGAATAAGGATAGGTACGATAACCTAACAAACTGGAAGCTAGGTTATTTGCAAACACAGTTGGGCATTAACTAAATAAAAAAATGTGTAAATAAGGATCAAATAAAAGTTACTTTAACTTTAGATTATTCGACGAACAAAGTAAATTTTTTTATTCGACGAATGAAGTTAATTTTTTTTATTCGTTATTCGAAATTTTATTGAAAAAAAAATTGTGCCCATCTCTATTTGCAAGGAGTAATTTTTTTACTTTCGGAAATTATTAATTCTTATTATTAAATTTCGCAAAAATAATTTCCTGCCTCTTACTAATTAAGTTCCATTTATACTACAAACACGTTTTTGAATTTCTGATTTGTATCGACTCTACCCCAAGATATAATAAAAAAAGTTAGCGCGGTCGGTACTGCACGACTCTCCCCTACTTCTTTAGTTTTAGGCATGTGGGAAATATAACTTTTTGGTTCTTTGTTCCAGGTCAAACGGTATAGCCGCGAGGTTAAACACCGTGGAAAACGTCATTCGGCAAGATATTGCATATCACCGCTCTAACGCCGCTATTTTGTACGAAAAAAATACGAGTTCTTTCGTCGAGAGTTATATAATAGCAGGCTCATATTGAATTTCCCAGTTATTTAATTATCTCACTAAAAAAAATTGCCGAATATGACTTCGCTTCGTCCAAGGTGGCCTAACACCTTAAGGATTAAGAGGAGGTATCGGTCTAGAGCCCATAAAATTAGGTGATCTTTTTAAGACTCAATTAAAGGAAAACTACTATATATAATTTAATGGGACTTTTTGCGTTGTATTAAGGATGTCTTAAATTATAGAAATATATTTTTTATTTTATAATTAATCATTGCAGACGGTACTGCGGAGTCGTTAAAGTCGAGGCCTCAACAAATTCATCTAAATCGATGGGACCTGTATCTCCAAAAGTTATTATCCGAGTAGACTGAAACTTTTTTTATTATAAAGAATTTACTTCTGGTTATGAGGGGACAGAAAAATTACAAAAATTACATTTTTTAGAAAATAAGAACACCTGAAGTTTGAAATAATTTTTCTATATTCTTCGTCCCTTCAACGCCTTTAAAAATTATAAATTTTCTATTTTTTATATTTTTTTTAGTTTCCCTCTAGCGGGAAGAATATCCTTCAAAATAAAAAAAAAAACTTCAATCGTATCGGATAATAACTTTGGGAGATCCAGGTCCCATCGATTTTGAGAATACTGTTTCGAGAAAAACGCGTTTAAAGTTTCACATGACTGCCGAGTGGCCGGTCGTTACCCACACATTTGCCACCACTCAAATGCGTATAACTTCGGGAATTTTACGAATTTCAACAAATGATTTCAAACACGTATTCCCAAAAGGTTGAACATTCGAAAAATGAAAAAGAAAAATCAATTTTTAGACCGGAACCTCCCCTTAATAAGTCCCCGCCGAAGCCCTTCAACTTTCCTCCGCGTCACCCAGCCGAAGCTGCGGTATCGAGACAAACAAAGCTCGAACGACGCCCAGGTGGCCGGCAAATAAGCCGGTAAAAAGCGTGCGGCGAGCGTGTGGAGCGGAGGAGTTTCTAAACGCGACTCACAATTCAGCCGCGAATAATACCGGAGTAAAGTCCAATCTCGGGCGGCAAGTTTATTCCCGCGAAACCGCCGGCAACGGTGGATCGGGTCCGTTTATGCGGGACGCGTCTCCGGCAGAGAAACGTTCCGTGGCGTTAGTGCCTTATATAATCAGAAAATAAGACTCCCGCCGCAGGGGCGGGGGCCGCGAACTTCCCTTATTAAATTGATTGCCCGCTCGCTACGGAATAAAATTAGCCAGAGGGGCGGGGAGGGGCGGCGCGATGATTAAAGTTGCCCGGCTAAATCAACGAACGATTGCCGGGGTCCAGGAAGAGAACCGGGGAAGGACCACTCTCGCTACTCGAGTATCGAAACCCTCCGCGCGCGCGATTGTTTCCACGGGGGAGAGCGTTGCAAATATAGGAAGCTTCGGGATGCATCGATGTCGTCTGTAATTTACGTGCAATGCGAAAACTTCTGCAGCCACCGTTATTCCCACCGTTCCTCCCTCCTCTCTCTTTCTCTCCCTCTCGTTCCATTTGCCCCCTTCGCCTCTTGTTCTCTCCGCAATTTCGCTCCCCCTGCGCGGTGAAACTCTCCAGCGCCGGCCCCGCAAGGGGAAACGAAGGAGAAGACGAGAGCCAACAGAGGCAAAGCAGAGAGACCAGGGAGAAAGGGAGAGCAAGCACGAGGGGTCGAAGGGAGAAACGGTGACGTGTCTATATTAAGATGTTGAAAATGTGATTGCTTAAGCGGACTGTCCTGTTCTCCCTCGCTTCATCCCCTATCCAACGGTCCTCCGCGTATTGGCGACACGCTTTACCCGCGAGAACGGTTAACCCGTTGAATGCCGGGGTCCTTTTCGATCCCGTGATCGTTGCGGCTGCCCGGAGAGATGTCTCCTTAATGAAATGAAGCCCCGTAAATGAAAAGGGCGCACGCCACCGTGAATACGCACGCCGCTGCGCCGCCCCCTTTGGCCCGCTGTTCGCGAAGAATATCCGCGGTAATTGCGCCCTCCTCCTCCTCCCGCCGCTCCTCCTAGAAAATGATGCGGGCCGCCTTGATTTACTTGATGGCGCGTATTTAAAAACAGCCTCGGGTCTCAGTTCCACCGCCGCTGGTAATTACTGTTAACGTTCCTGTATTGTTTTGCCCGGCGATTTAAAGTTGTTTTGTTCGCCTCCCTCTATCGGCGGAGTATTTTGTTTTCCTCCCCCGATTTTGTCCTTTTTCCCCTTTCCCCTTCTTCCTTTCTATTCCCGTTGAAGTCGAAGAGAGCCGTGCGGGGGTATCGACGAATACGTTGCCATTCACGAATTGCGAGCGGTTTTTTACGCGCAGAGAGGGCAACTTTTTTGAAAAATTGCTAGCATTCCGCCGCCGGCCACTCGTGCATTTTGTTTACGGTCGCCTAACTGCTATCCGGTGTCAGATATTTTCGACGGGGCGTTGGCAATTTTTCGCGCAATTGTTTGATGAAGGCAGCAGTGGAAAGAGATCTGCATATTTCCGCTTGGCTGCAAATTACCTCTATA
Organism: Andrena flavipes; assembly: GCA_963971345.1. Classification (NCBI taxonomy): domain Eukaryota; kingdom Metazoa; phylum Arthropoda; class Insecta; order Hymenoptera; family Andrenidae; genus Andrena; species Andrena flavipes. The sequence goes on from OZ020480.1 coordinate 48,036,743, forward strand.
GGATCTCCGTAAAGAAATTATGAAGCAATCATTCTCGTGGCGAGAAAGTGAATACAACTTGCAACAGAAATATTCGCAGAGTGCAACACTGGTAAATAAAAGACTAAAATGGCTCCACTGAAAAGAACGATGTACTTACCTACGAACTCCTAGGAGTTCATAAACGTCCCGAGAATAAATCTACGGAGGAAGTTGCATGAATCGGGATCTTTTCAAAAGACAATTTCAACCCCGGGAAAAATCAATAGCCCGCCGGTAGAAGTGGTTTGAATTCGCAGTTAAAAAAACCGCGGTATTAACGGAGACCTTCGCCCGAAAGCGAAGGGAGACCGGCCCTATTTCTACAAATATCGCTTTGGCGGTGTACATTTTTCACGCGGGGCGGTAATTTTTCTGCCAGGCTGCCTCTGGCCGTTCGAGTTACACTTAATAAATTCATAAGACCGCCGGTCTGACACGCAAACGAGCCATTTCGTGTAACAGAGGGAGAGAGCCAGCGCTAGAGCCGTTCTAAAATATTTCCTTCAGGAGTTCGTTTCACGCGCCTTTGAGCTCCTTTCCTCCTCGTTATCGTTATCAGGCTCGCTCGGCTGAAACACCCGCGGCCGGCGTCTTCCTTCTGATCAAAGAAACGAGGCGTAGAATGCGAGAGGTCGTGTTACATCGAGTATTAAGGAAAACAAGCCCCGCGAAAAGGGACCGTGCCGGTCCTTTGAACCTGGAAATGAGAACGGCCCTCTCGGCCGTGATAAAGCAGCGAAGAAAGAAACAGCGCAGCAGCCCTCCGCGAGGCGCAGTTTACGCCTTGATTAACGGGTGGGCCGTTGATCAAAGTGTGATCAACTACGGAGAAACGACGGGGAAATCGGAAAGAAAGGCGACCCCGCGGACGGGAATTTACTGTTTCCCGGCCGCGGCCGTGGTGTTCAGAGGGAGAGCGCGTACCGTCGCTGGAATAATTCCGTGATTCCCCGTGTACGAGCGGCAGAAACACGGTCGCGGAGCGAATTCTGTTTCATGCTTGATGGGATATTGTGGAGCAGCCGCGATTTAAAGTGCATCTGAACTCGCTGACCGCTCCGCATTCGGAGCGACTCTCCGCAGAATCGTCACAGTTATTTAGCTGTCGTGGAGATAAGTATGCAGGACGTTCGCGTGGAAGGTGCCCGCAGGGCCTGGCGAGAGTTTAGTTCTCGCTAAATTCAGGAAAAACTGCTTTGTCGGCGTATAATGGATTGAAGTATTACCCTTCTAAGAGAGGGGAGCAATTTTCGCGTGTACCGTGTACGGGGCGAGTCGAATAATAAGGAGACGTACGGCGGCTCGTTAAATTCTCGTTGCATGCAGAAATTGTGCAACGAAAGTTACGTGGTATCACGTGGAGCATGTGATACGATAATCAGCTGTCTAATTTTTATTCCACGCTTTCGACAGCCGTGATTGAGAGAGCTTGAAGTAATTTAAAGGGCGGTGTGTGTGGGATGATATTCCCGAAGGGTAAGTCGAAGATATGGAATGAATATTTTTCGCAGAGACCTTCGTTTTCGAGGGAATCGACTTAGGAAGTGCCGCGCTCGCCCAAGCCCCGTCAACTCTTGGATTTTGCGGGCATAAGTGGCCGCGTTGAAGTGTCACCTCCTCTCGACGGCTTACTCAACAACGCCCCCCTAAAAAATGACCCGTGGAGTCGCCCAATGAAATTTTAAACCTACAAAAACCAGCAAGGATTTCTCTACCCGCTGGGGAATTTACTTTGACCCCTTAATACTCGCGCTTTGTTTTGCGATGCCAGCAGCCGCGCGGATTATGGCGAACTTTGTAGAATCCGGAGACTCTTTCAAATAAAACGCCATTCATTGGCGGAGGCGGTTAAAGGTTTTCGGGTATTTTACCAAGGCCATTCGGACAACGAGATAAACATTGATATAACACCATTCGGCTCCAACTGTCTCTAATACTCCCCATACATTCGCTTTGTTCGCCATTCTCTTTCAACCCCCAAGCTCTAAGCTCCACTCTGGTAATATACAGATCGCCATTAAGAACACTCACCCCCGTGCCGACCCCTAGCAGCCACCGCAACGCACGCGTTCCTCGGATCCTTATTTCCTAAATAACACAATCACACCCCACTGCCGTGCGAAGAAAAGCTCCAGCTTTCTCCACGAGCTATTGAAAAATGATGCGACGAAACTTCGGGATCACGTACCAGCCGTTGAAAGAAGAAAAGAAGAAGGGTCTTAACAAGCATGGGTCCCAAAGACATATCTCTCCAACTTACGAAGCAATCTCGACAGGATTACCTTGACCCAGGCTGCTGTTTCATCCTCCGGCAGCGGTTTCCAATAACAAGAGCTCCTTAAACTCCTTAAAAACCCCCGAGTGTTCGAAGTTAAGGGTAGCGACCACTATTGACCCGGGATCTTTAAACGTACCTCGGATCTGATAACTTATTACGACTCGCCGCGTTCACTTCAACCCCATCAACTTCCTGCCGAGCTCCACATTAATCCATCAAAGACTATGCAACGTTCGACAACATAGTTTTGCCGGGTGCCGGTGGTCGATTCCAAAACGCGATCGCGAATTTCAGAGAGGAGAGGATCCCACTCCTCCGACGAGATGTTATCCGAGACTCAAGGGGATCCCCATGACGCCAAGGAATCCCAAGGATCCGCAAACGTCGAGCACTCGGTCCCGTGTATCGCTCTCGACAAGTCAGTCGGTCATTGATCAGCGTCACGAGGGGGTAAATCTTGATTCTGGATGCGTCACGGTGGTACGCATGGTCAACGAGCACGATTCAATAGAGTTCTCGGTCATTAAAGTGCCATTAGCCGGTACTTGTCCATCACGAAAATTAATGTTGTAAATCCCCCGGCACTTTGGAAACGGGGCCAGACTCCCGTCACCCCCCCCCCTCCTGCCCCCTTCCCCGCGAAGCTCTGTGCCCGCGGTATCGCGCGTTAACTCCCGAAGAACGCCTCTTCTCCGCAGCTCTCGCGAGGCAAAAGTTGCGAATTATAGCCGGGGTTGGCCCGGCGCGAAATTTATCGACGACCTTCCCCGCACGGCACCCGAGGACGTGCAGGAACGCGCGCGCGACACGCTGCCGGATATCTCGAATGCTGTTCACGGCACGATCTCGAAAAATACGCGCGGCTAGTCAAGGCTGCACGTGGCATAACGTAAAATCGATATCGCCCGGCGAGGGGTAGGGTACCCGAGAGTTTTACCCCTCCCCTCAACCCCCGGCTCACCCGCGTTACACTTTTATCGTCTTGCTCCGATTTGTCTCCGTATGATAACGAGGATGTAAGTCGGACGGGCCGTGGGAGCACTTCATCATTCGTGAAGCCTGCTGAAAAATCTGCGGCCGGAACGGCGTTTTCTATCGACCACCCCTACCCCCGATCGTCCATTGTCGGTTAAAAGAAGATTCAGTCTGGTTATACGCCATCGACCATCCACTGGGTGTCTTGGCTCCATTCTCGCAGCTTTCACTTCAAGGTGGTCTATTTTGCGGGGTGCTGTGAAATTTTTTCTTCATTATTTGTTGGGGGCTGTCGTGGGGATTTGTGTTTTGTTTTTTGAGGAATGAGAGAGCGAGGGTGGATCGTGTTCAATTCTTGGGCCACCATTTACGTTGCACCTCAATTTTATTGTTAATTTGCTGCATATTCTATGTGGGATTAGTTAAAATGAATGATTTTAAGAATTTTCTATGGGTTTTATTAAAGAAATAAAAGAAAATACTGATTACACATGATTTATTTGTGTATAAAGTGCACGAAAAAATTTATTTACAATATTCTTTAGTTAAATTATGTATGATGTTTTAGGTTCTTTGGACCACTGCAGAGAAAATTGTCAGGATATCTCCTTTAAACAGCTCTGATGAATAAAATTTGAAGAATAAAATGATATTCTTATAAAATAATGTTGCCGTTATGGAGTGACAGGGCAATAATATAAACAAATGGCTCGTTAACCCATAATGGTAGCATTATTTTCAAATAACATCATTTTATTTTGCACATCCACCGAAGTTTAAAGGAGATATAATACTGACCATTTTTCCTGCAGTAGTCCAAAGAAATAAATAAAGAGGTAAATAAATTTTGTCGTATACTTTATGGACTAATAAATCATGTGTAATAAGTATTTTCTTTTATTTATTTTTTTCAATAAACCCGTAAAAAATCGTAAAATCATTCATTTTCGCCGTGGCTAAACGTTTGTAACCCCTTAAAGTAGAGAAAGAGAGATGTTTTTGGTGTAATTGTTAGTTCTACGGATAGTTGCACCTGTTTGGAGGAAGTAATGCGAGATTCCCTGCGTCGATATTAGACCTATGTCGCAATATTGATTACCGTGCGATTGGCGCAACGTGTCTGCAAGATGCAGGCCGGTATTTCTCGATAAAGTAAAATAATTGATATATCTGAAAGGATATTTTTAAGGCAGGTCTTCTCAAGTGCCTCGAATAGACGAACCACACACTACGTTTCAGAAATGAAACCTGTCGTCTTGAACGGAAACTGATGACGTAGAGATACCCTACACCGAGAGCACACTGCCATTTCTCAAATTCTATTGCAGACAGCAAAGAATTGCGAGCTACATGTTACCTGTACGAGTTCCTTACGCAGCGTATCGACGCGCAAGCTTCTTTTAAACACATTCCACTCACTGTTATAATAATAGTAGAACACTAGACAGTCTCAACATTGAATTAACCATCAATTAAATACCGAAATTACATTAACCTTGCATTGCATTATCTAATTAAACAGTCGGTTTCATTAACCGATCGATAAAAATAATTCCCCAAGTTTCTATTTCCATTTCGGCAGCAATATTTCATGCGTCTGCGCATCCATCGAGCAAACTGTCCCCAATAGAGAGTTAAATAGCATCTGGGTTTCGATTTATCGTGATCTGGCAAAGTGAATTTATCTTCTTTCCCGAATCGATTATCCTTTCACCGGCTCGACCGATGCTGGTCGAGGATAGACAAGAAGAAAAAAAGCAGCGAGGGGATATTATTATGCAAGATGAATCGAAGTTGTCGGAAAGTTCGCCGGGTACGTTTTAGAGCTGGAAGCCGTGCAAAAACGGTTTGATAAACGCGGGTCCGCGAACTTCTTGTTTCCAAAATAGCCGTTATCAGCTCGAGCATGAATCATATGTCGCGCAAGCTCGTACTTTGCCACGGGAAATCATTCCTCCTATCGGACAGATAAAGATCGAGGTAAATAACTATAATCGATGCGACAACCGTATTGAGTGACTTCAAGTGCGACATTAATTTAACGTTTCGTTTGTATCGAGAAACACTTTTTCGCTTCACTTTGACGATGAAAAACACGATTGTAATATAACGCCCACTTGATTACATTAACAGTTTCTACAGCTGCGAGGCATTTCCAACGTTAATACTAAAAGCGAACATTTCCCGTCCCTTTGATTCACCAGAATTATATCCATAAATTTCCACCTAATGCATCAGATAGCACCATACACCCCAGCGAGCGATCAATAATAATTCTCATAATTGCAAGGTATTTTCAACATTTCATTAACGCTAAAACTACACCTCTGGTCATTTTAATCCGCCGGAATATGCTTGGAAATTTTGTGATAACGCGTTAAACACACCATTCTCTGTAACAGCCGCCGGAGAGACAGAGAGAGAGAGAGATCAATAATGTCGAAAACGCTGGTAACTGCACGGCGGACTCAAAACTTTCACTAACAATGCCGAAACGAACTTTTTTTTCCCCTCACATTTTCAGCCCTCGGGGTGTCGCCTGATAACGCGTTAAATACGCCTCGTATAGCTAAAGGGTTTCACCGTTCTTGTAATATGAATTTCTCCGATACGTGCAGGGTGAATCACTTAAGGATGATCGGACGTACAATATTAGACAAAAGTATGTGAAATTTGAAATACTTGAATATCTACGTCTTGTCGATAGTAAATCTAGATGTAAGGAACTGGAACGACAGTTGGAGCCTTATTTTTATTCTTAGAAAGGTATTTTTCACTTTACAAATGTTTTTTAAAGCACTATTTCCTAAACTTTTGACAGTGAAAATGTTCTGAATTCACAATTTTCACAAGTTATAATTTATTTCTTTAAAACGGTGTAGTGAAAACAATTGAAACTCGGGAGATATTTTCATCTATCCATCTACTATGTGTACAAAAAAATTAAAAACATTGGTACCATTTCTTCAACGTTCTTTCAGCTGTTTCATCTGTCAAGATAAAATTAAAATAGTTATAAATCAGCAACTGTTTAATGAATTCGTTTAAAATTTTTGGAGCATATTAGGAAGATTAAAAAGAACAATCTCACAAATTTTCATCAACTTGATACCATTTCGAAGATAGATCCGATACATCCTTGATTGCACCATTGTGACAGAGCGTGTAGATTATACGCGTAATTGAGAATCGAAATGAAAAGTTCCGAAAACCCAGCGAAATATGAGATTTCCAGGGAACACTGATATTCGGAGGAAACATTACACATTCAAACGTTTCGCCTCAACTAACTATGCTCACCATCGTTTCAACAGCTGATCCTCCACCTTCCCCCGAGGGCTCCGCGTTAACTACACCATATTCCTTTCGCCCGCAAAATTCAATTCCTCCTCCAAAATGATCCAGAACCCAACTCCGGCGATAGTTCCGAACCGCGCGTTTCGCGCGTCTGAATTGTAAACCACGCGGCAGCCTTGAACAGCGTCATTCCCAAGCGACGCGACCCGGCATATTAATCCCGTGGCTTGTGGAGAAGAAACTAGCTGCATTCTTATGATCGAGAGCGCGCCGTTCCTCGGCCATGGCAAAAGGCAGGATTATGTACGAGCGACAGGGAAGCCATCGAAATCGAAACGGTGCTATTTTCTCCGTGCAACGGAATAGCTGCCATCAATGGTACTCTCAGGGGCTGATGAAGGAAGGCGGGAACTCGGGAAGAAATTGGGTCCCCCGCTTACATCCCGACCGTTGTAAATAAAGCACGTCAAGCGTGCTCGTAACCAGATGCGATCTGGCCTGGCCGTTGATAATAGATTCGCCGCGCAAACAGCCGGAATAAGCTGTTATCTGAAAGGCTCTCCTTGCGATTTAAATGCTCGCTGCGTCCGTTAAACAATCGCTGTGACGAGAATATATATCTCCTTTCCGTCGTGATTCGACTCCGTTGCTTATCAATTTGTTTATGGGGCCGCGAAGAACGTCGCCGATCACTTTGGTCGGGCTCGGTCAGGCGCGAAGGAAAAGATTCGTTAAAGGGGAACGAGCGATAAAGGATTCCGCTACCAAAGCCACTTTCTTCCCAGTTGTCGGGGTCAATTCCATTATTCGTAATTACGCCACTTCTATCTTTGTTTCCGAGGCGAACTGGCAAATGGAATTAAGTCGAACACGAGCCGAGATACATGGATATGGTTTTCTTAATTACCGAGATATTGCACTTTGAATTTTCCACCGCGGAACTTCGTCCATTCTTCTTCGTTCGCCCGCTACTTTTCGCGGGATACTTTAGACCCGTGCGGGAGTATTAAAAAAGTAACGCGCTTCATCACTTTTCGTCTTAGAGGATGCATGAATACGGCGAAAGTGTTTCGAGAAAACCGTGAATGACGGTGGGTATTTCTATAATAGGGGAAAATGGATTTCAATAGGAAAAAGGAACGTGGAATCTCGGTTAGAAAGGCACTCTTTGCTGCATGGGTTTTGCAGTCGGAAACTATTTCTTCTTTAATTAATACACCCCCACGTGCAACACTCGCACAATAAAAGATACGAAGATGACCCGTTTCTTGGAAGGCAACACCATTTCGAGTGAACCACTCATACACACTCCAACGCACGCTTCTCAATTTTACGATTACTGCTCGGTAGAATCATTAACGTGCCCCCTCGTTACGGTTATCACGATACTTACGAACACCATCGCAAGAAACACCCAGCGATAAACACTTTTCACTCCTATCTGGCGACAAGCATGAGAAATACAATGTACCCGACAAAAAAAAAATTGTTTTCGAGCCCACTTGGAAAGCTTCGTTAATTAATCGAGCCTCGATAGACGCTCAGCATCCGCGGAACAACCACTCCGCCTTCCACACTCTCGACTGAGAAACGCGAAATGAAGAACGATGATAAAGAGCGTTATCGCGTTTCCCTGAGCCGTGCAAAAATAACTTGAACAACCGTCTTCCATTTAATAATCACAGCGCCATTCGTTATTCCGGCGGTGCACATTACGGGATAAAAGGGAACCGCGAGGCTCATTTTTATTCGTAGAACGGACGTCGTTGGAAAAGCAGTGTCCATTTAATTATCGCCGCGTTACTCGAGCACAAACGGAACGGGCATTGGCGATAACTGTAGCGTGCTCGCATTGAATGGGAAAGATCTAGCCCCTGCTCGCGTTCCTGCGATTAAAAAATCATGAACCGATTCGCCCCCCACCGCGCGGCGCGGAAAAAAGGTAAGTAGGCTACGATGGCCAGGAGGGGTAGGTCGCGCGGAGCATGATCGAAAAGGCTGGCGAGCTGAATGTCGAGGCAGCCGAGCAGTTTTGCTAGCGCAACAGTGACAGGGTCAAGGGTAAAGGTGTCTCTGAGATCCGGCGACGTGACGGGGCTGGTTTAAGGTCGCCTTCCCCCGGATTCCGTGATCCGCTATATGTAGAATGTGACGATTCACCGACCCACGTACAGCCGCTCGGGCTTTAAATCCTCCACCACGGATCGCCTCATTCTTTTATGAAACAATTCACGCGGTGGCAGAGAAAGGATTCGGGGCTTGGAGAGTAAATAGTTCTGAGTAAATCGAGGGGAAAATATTTAGCGAACGTGCGACGAGAAATGAATGCGAGTAGAGCTTTGCACTATGAAAGAATATATGTCTGATTGCATACGAGGTGTTTCTACTTGCAGGTCCTCTGCGGAGAAGATGTCGATCTTGAAAAGCCAGAAGAGGATTTTTGATTAATTTTGAGAGGATTCTGATGGTTAAGGAAAGGATAGAAATGTGGGCGTTCGAAGACAGATGGAAATTTAAGGAATTTGGTTTTCGATCTAACCGTCATTCGGCGTTCCTCGTTAGTTAAACATCAAGTTAGTTCAGTCCCATTGTATTACTGCATTTCACGACGCGTTCCCCTGAATGCAGGACCGAGAGGAGCAAAGTACAATGGAAGAACGGGGCCCATTGACTTCTCGTCACAATCAAGGAAAATTGCATTGCGGAATTGCAAAAATCATGAACAAAAGTCACGGTACAACAGTGTGCATTCTTAACAGCTTCAACAATGAAAATTCCATTTCAGGCAGTATCAAAAGAGTACGAAGAAAATAGTTTTGAGGGACAGCGTAGTAACAAATCTGATAAATACAGAGCGAAAAATCATCCATTTACAAACTCCATCCTGCAAACAATTATCCCAGCGTTACCTAATAGTGACAAATCCACGTCATCAGGAGACAGCTTCCTCTTCCCTAAAGAAGAGGTCATTATCAACAAATTCTCCGCAGCGGACTGGTGTACCTACCCCACCTACCCGCCACCAGGCCAGCTTGCCAGCTTAACTACCAGACCTACCCAAGTATCTGTCCCACCTTGAAAGCCAGGCATCGTCATCGATCAGCCGAGCGTCGTGCTATTCGATTTCGTTCGAATCATCCTCCGTTCCTGGGGTAGAGGGGGGTTGTCGCGCGACAGCCCGCTCCAAGCGGCGAAACTCTCAACGACTACATCCCCGAGGCGCCGCGCTGCGTGCAAGAACGCCCAGCGACGCCACGCGTGGCTATATCGCGGCGTCGCGACGCCTGCGCGGGCTTCGGCAACGATCAGCTGGCTGGAGGCTTCCACGGAGAGCCAAGGCGAGGGACAGAAGGTGAGCGAGAGGGAGAGAGTAGAGGCGAGAGGTAGCTGGTGGCGAACAGAGACAGAGGGACACGAGCGGAGGTGAGCAAGAGCCAAAGTTTAGTAGAAGAGAGAAGGAGGGGCAGCGCACATCAATCGGCTATCAGCGACGACGTCATGAGTAGCCTCGCAGCCAGCTACGCACGTTTTTGGCAGCGTTCTTGGTGCCCTTAGCTGTGCGCTCCCGTGGCCATGGTGCTGGACGTGGCTCGCGAACCGGCCAGCCTGTCGACGACTTAACTCGCCCAGTGCTGCTCTGACGGTCGATCGAGGCGACGCGACGCTGAAACCTAGGGGAACGCTACTTCCAATGCAACTGCACGATGTATGGTCGCTGCCGCGTCGTGACGGGTTCCTCCTTGTTCTTCAGCTACCTTGTCCTTGAGAGGCTGCTGCATCGTCGAGTGCCTGCGTGAGGATCTAAGAGTGTGCCGCCCTGATCGAAAGTCTGTCGAGACCTGTGCCGGGTGGAATTCTGCCAGCGTTAGGATCCGCGTTCTTTTTGGGCAGTGATTCGATGGGGAGAGAATAAAGGAGTCTTGTGAAACATCGTTGTGAGAAGGATCCAGAAAGTGTTGCTGAGATTCCAGTTGGGGACCAGCGGGATCTTTCATTCCCTTCGGAACGAGATACTGGCTCCAGGGCGAGGGGAATGTAAACGCTCGGTTTACGATGCGAGTACGTGGATTCCGGTGCATGAACGCGAAACTGCAGAGGGACGAGGTGTAAACAAGATCTTGTGCGAGCCAAGAGGAGGCTCGAAAGGTTCATCTCCAGCCTGTACTGTTGCAGCTGCGTACGAAGTGGATTCGGTCCGTCGATAGTCGGCCAATAAACGCGGGACACACTCGAGGCAGCAACGGCGGCGCGGTAAGTACCAAAACAAATGCCGCACTCGAGTGGGTTCTATTGTTAGGCGAGCGTATTTTTCTAACGGGGACGAAAATGAATGTGGTCGGTGGAGCGTAGGTGGGTCCTCCACAAGGGTTCGTTGACACGGCGACAGGGAAATTCTGGTGGATGCAAATATAGAAACACGCTTGGCGACGCTTGGGGAAAGATCGAAGAGGTACGGGAGCGTGTCGGAGCGTCCCTGTTACGCGAGTGGGATCACCGTTGCGATTCAATCGATACCGTGATTGGGGGAGCAACATCAACGAGATATCAGCGTTCAGGTGGAACAATACTAGCCGCAGAGACTGTTCGAAGGGTTCAAGAGTTTCAGGTCCTATAACGAGAGAGCAATTGTGTCCTCCCGAGAGAAACAAGAGAATAGGATCGCCGATGCATGCCACGAAAGCAATAATGGAGAACGTTTCGGCCACATTCAAACTCCACTAAAACCGAATGGTACGGGGATCGACGGTGCGCCGAGGCTAATCTCGCGAAACGATCGTCTTCCACGTGTGATACGAGATAGTCTCCACCCAAGACGTTGCTCAGAAGATACTCGCCCCGTGTGAATGTAAAGAGCATCGCGTACGAGGTGAAAGGGGGAAAGCAGCAGGAGCAAGGGTGTAGCTAAGCGGCAACGAGGGTAAGGATCCCCTGAACGGCAGGAGCCGCGTACCCTGCAGGTTGCCTCGTAGCTGGAGTTCCCTTCTGATGGTACAGCGAGCGACTCAGCAACGGTGGACGAGCGCGGTCGACGAGCGCAGTCCCCGCCAACAGCATCGTCGTCGGCGCGTAACGTCATCATGGCTCCACGTGCAGACTCCCCGATGATCGTGCTCGCTTTGATCCTCGTGGCCGCTTCCTGGCCACAGTGTGGCCAGGCAGGCTTGGTCAAGTTCTACGATTCCGTTCCGGAGCATGCCCAGCCAGAGAAACGCGTGCCCGTCAACGACTACGCGATGCACGGACCCATAGTCGACGACCACGAGTTCCCTGGGGACTTGAGGGAGCCCTACCCAGGCAAGAGCTTCGGTCCCATGGGGCCCGTCGACGGATCCCTGCCCGACGACGTGTCCTTTCGAAGCTTGTCAGCTGACGCAGGCGACAACCACCCGGTGGAGTCTCATCTAGCCTCTCATCCGGTGAACGGTGACCCTTCGAACCAACGAGTGCCAGAATACAAGATCATGTCGGTGGAGTTTCACCGCGTGGAGACGCCGTTCGTCATCGGGATATGGATTTTCTTCGCTAGCATCGCGAAAATAGGTACGCGTGCAACTCGACTGGCCTCGGCAGCCGCTTGGCTGTTAACGGTTCCCTTGGTAATTGCCGCGGTTAACTCTGACGCTGCTGCGAGAAACGGTGAACTACTATCGGAGGAACAACTGACTCGGGGCGATGGGAATAGTTTCAGGGACGAGGGCACTTGATGTACCATCTCTGCTGTATCAGTGCAGCTTCCTGTGAATCGTTTTAGCAACTTCGCATTACGTCGGTTAATTTAACACCTGTAAGACCGTCGGTTTTAGTCCCAGTAACGTCACGATTCTATGAGTGATTTTCAGTAGAATATGGTCAGTTGTAAACAGACCAGGCGGCAGCGAAAGAGTTAATAAGGGCGCGAGCTTTCTGCTGTTCCCTTTCTCTTACGTTAAGTTACCATTGTACGTGCAGGCTTCCACATGACGCCCAGGCTCAGCAAGATCTTTCCGGAGTCCTGCTTGCTGATCGTTGTCGGCGTCGTCGTTGGTGTCTTACTGTTCCAGGCGAGCAGCGTCCACGTGTCGCCACTCACGCCGGACACCTTCTTCCTGTACATGTTGCCGCCCATTATTCTGGACGCCGGTTACTTTATGCCCAACCGGCTGTTCTTCGACCACCTGGGGACGATACTCCTCTTCGCCGTCGTTGGGACTATATTTAACACGCTGTCGATAGGTTGGTAAAACGTATAAAAGCCAAACGGTGTCGCGCGTCCGCGTTGACATGTTTCCTCCTTTCCTCGAATTGTTCTAATACTAGCCGCCTGTCGTCAGTTCATTTTATTATATTGTCTGCCTCCGGCGTAGGAGGTATATGGATCGTGGGCCGGTGAGACAAATGAGTAAACTTCGAGCTTATTGCTGTTGGTGTGAAAAACTTCCATGATGATAAAAAGTTGTATTGTTAATATAGACACTTTGGAGCAACGGAGAAGGCCAACAGAGTGAACCTTGGACTGACAATTGTAATATACACACAGCATGAAGTGAATGTGCACCAAACACCGTTGCTCTTTAGTACAATCTCAGGAAATGTGATAGCACTTGGTACTGTTGGTCTTCTCAAGGGTTTCTGTAGAACTCGAAAGTGTTTCCCCGTCTGCCCTTCGCGCGATGTTTGTCGCGAGCTTTCCCCCCATTGAATATGCTTCTCTATTGATTCGAGTATTTCATAATCAGCTCGTATAGAGCGGCACGCGCGAGCTCGTCGAGAGGGAAAACGCGCGGACGTCGAACCGCCCACGCGATTTCTGTTTATGGCACAACGTGTTCCCTGAATGTTCGTCGGTGGTTGCGAAACTGACCATTCCTTCTGCGCGATGAAGAGCGCGGGTGCCCGTGGCAAATTAAAGATGCAACGTGGACGCCACTCGTGGCATTCGTGGAACCGATTACGCGATTTCGTTGTTATTATCGGCGAACGTTCGCCGCGAGGCATCGCGGGTATCGGAGGCGAATGAAAAATTGCTGAGTTTGTTCCTCGAGGTCGTCGGCCAAATGCGTTGCCTTGGTCGTGAGAATATTATTTTCGTCTACAGCAGGCAATGATCATCTCGATATTTCGCATTATTCGTCGCCCAATTTTGATATCTAATCATTTCGCCTGTCAATCACAGCCGTTTATGATTTTAAATATACTTATATCATTTGTAGATATTACGCACATATTCATGCCATGCAAACATTGTCATAGATAAAATTCTACTTCAACTCTTTCGAGCCAGTTATTGGAAACCGGTTTCATGAAAAATAAGATAAAAATGTTTGATAATTTGAAGAGCCTGATTAATTGAAGAATCCAATTACTAAAAATCACTTATGTAATACTGGCGAATGAGAAACGTGATTCGAAAGGCGTTTTTTGGAAAGAAAATAGTACAAAAGTTATTTAGTAATTATTTGGTACTTTCCTATTTTTCTTCTGAAACACCTCGAAGTCAAGTCTTGAATTCCTCTCGGCGTACACGACGATTCTTCATTAGCCAGGGCTTTGTACAGAAGTTTCACACGAACGGGATCAATATCGTCTGCTGTGGTGAATTATTTACAGGTGCGTCACTGTGGGTGTTAGGCAAGAGTGGCCTGTTTGGCTGCGAAACACCACTGTTGGACATGTTCCTTTTCTCAGCGTTGATCAGCGCGGTGGATCCTGTCGCTGTATTAGCAGTATTCGAGGAAATACACGTGAACGAGATCCTTTACATCGTAGTGTTCGGAGAGAGTCTCTTGAACGATGCTGTGACTGTTGTAAGTATTCTTTTTTAGCCATCCCCGGGAACACAATTTATTTATTCTACAGATACCTTAGAAAGTATGGGCCTTTCCAATTCAATACACAAGGACCAATTTAATACGCAACAGACCGATTAGAAACAAAAACTTTGGGGATATTTAGAAGATATATATTTTTTGCAATTTTCACACTTTTTTGCCAAATTCACTCTGAGGGCGAAATTAACCCCTGAAAATCTAACTATTCTCCAATTTTGTGTTCTAACTCGCGAACTCTAAGTTACCAAACGATAATCCTAATTAAAAGAGGTAACTTTTGTCTGAAAACATTCTTCTATCTCTTACAATTCGCAAGGTGTAACATAAAATTGGGAAATAGCTGAATTTTCAGGACTCAATTTGTTCCACCTTAGAGTGAATTTAGATAGAAAAAAAAATGCGAAATACATACCTATATATCCTTTAGATATCCCCAAAGTTTCATAATTTCTTGAATATCCGAGTTGGAGATCTTGCCTCGTCAATAAAAGTCAAAATTGCAAACGCACTAACTTCAGTTTCAATTCTGATTAATGCAAAGCCACAAATAGATGTGGAAGGATAAAGTCAATTGCAGAAGCGTGATTGGGCACGCGCGTGTTATTCGCGGGCTGAAAATCTTTTCCTGTTCGTGACATTGCTACTAAATCGCTCGATTAAGAGAACACCTGAGCCAGACGTGCTTCTTTAACGACACGCAGGTGCTGTACCACATGTTCGAGGCTTACAGCGAGATGGGACCGTCGAGGATCCTTTATACGGACTTGTTATCGGGCCTGACTTCCTTCTTCGTCGTGGCGATAGGAGGAACGATAATAGGGGTGATATGGGGCTTCGCCACCGGTTTCGTCACGAGGTTCACCCATCAAGTTCGCGTGATCGAGCCCATCTTCATATTCGTCATGGCGTACCTGGCCTATCTGAACGCTGAGATTTTTCACATGTCGAGTATACTGGCGTAAGTAGATCCCTCCAGTTTCTAATCAGACCTAAGCCAGAGGGCCGTTAAAGTGCAACGATCTCTCAGGCCCGAGGTACCTCTGTGCCCTTCGTATCGTTCCAAATCACCGATAAAAGTCTTCCAACCTGAAGAAAAATTTTCCGACTACGTCAAGGGTCAAATTATGAATCTTCATTGGCCATTTGAGAAACCACCCTCTGTAGGGATAATTGGCTGTTCATTTTGAAAGGGCGAATCGTAGTAGCTTTGTGTACAGTAGAATATCAATGGAGAAGTAAAGAAGAACCTCCAGAAATATTAATCTCGTCGATAAGGCCGATGCCTTGGTTAATGCAACCGCGTATTATATCGCACTTTATAGGAAAGTTAGGATCGTAAACGACAATTTTTTATTAGGGAATACATAAAAGGAAATATATGCAGGGCAGTTAACATCACCAGCCGAGATATTTCGCCCGTTTGCGCCAATAAAGTCGAATGCACTGCACGTGTCTGGTACGAGCGCTGGGGGTTTATTAGACGAGTTCGGAGGGTGCATTTCTTGACGCCCTCAATTATATCTCGCAATAAATTCGGGAAACGGCTCTCTGGTTCTCACGCGAATGGCTACATACGTTTATCAAAGCGTGCATGTTTTCGAACAATAAGAGAGCATGGCTGATTGATCCGCGTTCTTTTAATCAGTCCATAAACGCCGTATCATTAATTAAGCGTTATTGCGATCTATGAGGAAGAGAGGGTGGAACGGGAAGCAGCGTTAGCGTGCATTTTCGATGCTAAATCGCGGGTGTAGCGCGAAGGAAAAGGGATTGACTAATTGCTCGGTAATTCGTTAAGCTGACCGCAGCCAAAGTTTCGATAATATTAAATAATTGAAATAATTGAAACCCCCGTCACGCCGTAGACCCCTTAAAGCCTCACAATTGCCACGCGATTCTCGTTAAGTCCATTATTTACACGTTCCACGGTGAAGTAGCGCCAGCGGATGATCGATCATGATGCGAAGTACGCTCTGTGTAATAACTGTTCAAATATGCTTAACCCGTAATCGCTCGTTCTTGGTCGAATCTGGTCGATTTTTATCTTTATACGATTAAACGGAATTCACCGTCTGTTTGACCGACAAATAGGGTCATTTCGAATGCGCATGTATCTCAATGCCATGGGCTCTACTTAATAAACCGATGACCCGCTGCTGCTCGGGACACTTCAGATGTAACATTCGCAAAGTAATACACGGGAATTTCGACGAACGAACCAAATCCAATTGCTTCTTGTCATGTATCAGGGGTCGTATACCAATTTTCCATTGTGGAATATTTTCAAATACTTAAGTGTAATCTTTTTTAACAACACCTCCAGTGGCGCAATCAGAATTTAATCTTGGGGGAGGGGGGAGGGGGCCGAGTTGAATTGATAAAAATATTTTTAATGCGAATTCATTAAGATTCATTAGGTGATTTTAAAAATTTGTTTGAAGAATAAAATCGAGTCTTTTCTTTTTACAAAACTCTTGAATTACTTCAGTTGTGGTTACATTAATTTTCTTTTTCCCCCTTTCTTCTAATTATTCGAATAAAAAATTATTCGTTGTTTCCGAATAACTTCGTTCTATTCGATATTCTTATTCGACTAAGAATTGATCCGAACAATGTCCAACCTTAGCTCAGAATCGTTCATACCTCGGAACGTGTTGCTCCGAGCTCGTGCCACTTCGATTTCCCTGAACTTACGATGCGCCGATATTTTGATATTTCCCGTTCCGAACTTATACCACTTCCCAAAGTTTCGGCGTTGTAAATATGTAGCGGTTGGCGTCCGAGTCCCTCATATTTTCATCACTCACCCTCGAGCCGTACGTAATAGTTGTCGAAGAGAAGTTGCCGCGTTAAGTTCCGCGATCAGGAGGAACGCCGCGACTGCCTTATGCATAATTCATCGTTTCTTCGACAACAACGAAGTAGTAATGGACAGTGCAACACGGAGTTTCCAATATTTCGCATCTACCGAGCATCGAGGAAGTTTAAAGTAGAAGGAATGGAAGTCACGTTTTCTAACATAGAAAGATCGGGGAGGGAGCGAAGCACTCCGCGATCGTACACGGCGACGCGGAATCATCGACAGTACCGAGAATCCAAGAAAAACAATAATAACTCTTGCATCGCGCAGAATTTACTAGCAATAACAATGCACTTGAAGGTAGAGAATGCTAATATTCGAGAAAATTCTCGGTCCCGCATAGCTCCAGTTGATTAAAATATTGCAGGGATTCCAAGTCTGACTAATTACAGAGTCCTTCCACTTGCTAGATCTGAACAACTCGAAATTGTCTTCGCCCAAGGACCCACTTCGTTTATTCTTCGCTTACTAATCATAGCCTCTAAAGCGAACTAAGCTTCCGTCCTCAAAATATACTCAAAGAATCTCAAAATACCCTCGGATAAATAAAGCGCGCTTCAGAAATAAGAGACTCTTGGACAATTTTCCAACTTGCATCCGCTCATGTTGCACTCGCACAGAGTAGCCTCTGATTGCGAAGAAATTGGCCAAGAAATCTGCCTTCGCAACCAATATCCGATGACCACGAACGCTAACGACTAATCCATCGTTACCGAGAGCCAACGCTAGGATGGAATTTCGGATCCTCAAAGCCCTAATTATAGTTACAGAGTCGCCCCTCGATCCTAAATCGGATGAGCTAAGTTAGAGCTAGAGCCGAGCACTCATCCCCCCCCCCTCTCTCCCTCAAGAGTATCTCAACAAGGAGTCACGTTCATGTAATAAACCGAGAGACCACTGTCCCCAATGAACATCGATTCCGTAAACGCCGACCTAGGATCGTACGTCCGAATTAATTTCGACTGCGTTTAGGAAACGGCGGGCTGGTCGATCGATACTCGAGTTTCCCGGCCGACACTATCGCACACGCTGCTTCCCCCCAACCCCCCACCCACCCCCCTTGGCTCCCCATTACCCGTGACCTCTTTATCGCCAGGATCACCTTCTGCGGCATTACCATGAAGAACTACGTGGAGGCCAATATATCGCACAAGTCGCACACCACCGTCAAATACACGATGAAAATGCTGTCGAGCAGCTCGGAGACCATTATATTCATGTTCCTCGGGGTGGCCACCGTCAACAACAGGCACAACTGGAACACGTGGTTCGTCCTCACCACCATCGTCTTCTGCTCGGTCTACCGGATCGTCGGTGAGTAATCCAAGGCCGACCCTGAAGACCCCGTGCTCCAGGTGTCCTCCGCGCCGACAACGTAATCTCGCGGCGGCATTTATATAGCGTAACACCCCTCCCCCGCGCGATTGGTACAAGTTCGAGTCGCTTAATGGTATCGCGAGATAAGAGCCTTAAGCTAAACCGATCATCGGTTTTACGGCGTGTCGTTTGTCCGTTACGCGTCCGTGCCAAGAATGTCGTTTCTTGCGCTGGGTCTTTGGCTCCGATGACAGCTCCGAGACAGCTCTTGGCACGGTGAAGAGGAAGAGATGCTTTACGGATTTTCATACGATTTCGAGGAAATTTTATACCGGCAAAGGAGGGGAGAACGGTCGAAGTAAATTACTTGGACCAGGAGTCTGGAACCCTTTCCTTTTAGAGGATTGTTCCGGGTTCTCGACTATTGGCTTGTAGTATATGGAACGTTTGCGCCCCGCTGGAAGTAGAAGTACTTCTTTCGTAATCCAAGTGTACAGAGGTCGCCCGAGCAGCACTATGTACGGGACCATCAATTTCTCGCGAACAGGCGTTCCACATATCGCAAGCCCTTGCTACCCCTGTCGCTTCCCTTGCAGCGTCAAAATTACTCCGCAATCCCATTAATCCCATTAATCCTTTAAGAAATTTACTCTTCCCACTTGAATCCCGCTCAAGCTGAAGAATCTCGAGAAACCGCTTAACGGGATCCGTCCCTCCCCTTCCGTTTTACATCGCGGCTTACTGTCGCGAGCTTACGGCTTCCCGGCGACGGTTCGCCGCTAAATCGGGCAGCGCGGGCGGCACTTAAAAAATTCATGCAGGCCTACGTGTGCACGGGCGCGGATCGTCAGAGCTCAAGTTGGATCGAAATGCCTTTTTTTTACAGGCGTGATCGTTCTGACGGCGGTGGCGAACCAGTTTCGATTGCACAAGCTAGACAAGGTGGAGAAGTTCGTCATGTCGTACGGCGGACTGCGGGGCGCCGTCGCGTTCGCCCTGGTCCTGCTGATCGACCCCAGGCACGTGCCGTTGCAGCCGATGTTCGTTACCACCACGATCGCGGTCATCTACTTCACCGTGTTCATACAGGTAAAGAAAGGACAGGCGTGGCGATCAGGCCGCGTTGAAAGGGCGGTTTGGAAAATCAAATATCGTGGCATCACCTTGGCAAACAGCCGGTGTCGCTTTTCCCATGCTGCCAGCTGCCAGTGCCCCTCATCCCCCGAAAGGGGAAAGTTAAAGATACGGGGTGTTCTTGCGATGTTGACCCACCGCGGTTATCTCAGACCCAATTTACATTCGACAGTTTTTACAATCATTAGCGATGGCTTTTATGTTGGCAGAGGTGTTTGATTAAAGTCGAGTGGCTTTGTGAATAATTCTGGGCGCAATTCTTGGGTTCCAGATGCTACGATGCCGAGATTTAGAGAGAGTGCATTGGAGAATGTTTACTTTCAAAGAAAATGTTTAAGTAGATAGAAACAATTGGTATGTTAAGCTTCATTTATCTTTGGGAAGAGCATTGTTCGGAAGAAGTTATTTCCATCGAGGCGGTCTCTTTTATGAGATGGTCGATTTTCGGCGGAGTTCTACTCAGAAGTTGCAAGTTTCAGGAGAATTCTGATTTACCTCCAATCTTATTGAAAGCTTCGTATTTTAAAATGTAGCTTGCTATTTTATATACTTCTCTAGAGTTATCGTTCGTTCGAGGAAATTGAATTTTCTTTGAATCGAGTATATTAATGCGGTCAAAAGTTCATCCACATCCGAGTTAAAAAGGAGACTTCGATCATTCATTGCTTTTAAGTTCTGAGCTAAATTTGAAATGTTTTCTGTCGAGATAGTTAAAAATAATAACTCAGGGCGTGGTGCTTAAAGTAGCGCAGCCGAGTATTCTCGATGCAATTGTGCCCGAGCAAAAGAATAACAATAAAGGCTGATCGATTTAAAGAGGGTGATATAATAGTTTGAAAATCCCCATTCTCCGAATCAACATCCCTCAAAGCGTAGTTCTCAGGGTTCCGAGGCCCCGGGGTTCCAGGCAAGCAAACTTCGAGAGCTGTTGATTTAAACCAGGGAACTCTTCAATAGCTCCTCGAGCTTGGATTCATTTTTGCGAAATCTCCCCAAGTTAGTTCTAATCGATAAACATTGATAACTTCTCAACAGCCTCGTAAAAATCAATAACATTAGAATCTCCTGGGCAGAATTTCTATTTAAATAAACTAACGAATAAAAGTTAAAAAAAAATTACTCGCCAAGTGTCTAATTTAGCTAACTCCTTCTAACTTTCATTCGTTATTCGAAATTTTATTTAAATAATAACTTTGCCTATTGCTGCCTTAAAGTAAGATCTCCAGTGTCGGAAAACAAGCCGAAAACGTGTTATCAACCGCGATTCGCACACTATTCACGTCAGTAATGCTCCCAAGGAATGCTCGTTAGTTGGCCGGCTTATCGATTGTGGGAGCTAGCGAACAATGTTTTGCAAAACAGCATTCGCAGGACAGGGGGGGGGGATACATCAAAGCGTGTTATCACAGTTCGTGTTGCCGTTACACCGCGTACTACCCACGGGATATACCAACTTCTATTACACGCCTTGGCCACTTTGTCATCACAGACAACCGCGGATAAACTCCTGTCTATCTCGCCGCAGGATTTTATGACAATCTACGCACGGTCTGGTGGAAGCATACGGATACCTCCCCCGTAATACTGCCGGCGGGTGGGTGTACCGCACAAAGGACCCTTTTCTTCGTTAATGCACGCTTGCCATGTAACAGGAGCCGAAGGAAACGGACCGCCCTTACATTATAACCGACATGGAGAAATGATAAGGCTGCCATGTTGCACGCCGCCCCTCCTCCCACACGCTCGTTTCAGAATACTTTTATTACCGGTGTACGTAATTATTTTAGAGTATATATTTCCGGACAATGTAATTTCATTCGGCCACCAAGACGGGGAATTAAGTGGATCTGAAACAAGAGCGAAACGAGTGGAATACGAACGCAATTAGACTGCGAAAAGGTTAAAGCGTCGCGCAAAAAAGAGCAACGGGAAAGAAACACCCACTTTCATCCCGAAGGCGCGTCCTGTTTGCGATCAGCGCGGAGCTGGCTCTCCGCGGCTCCATTAGTTCTAAAAACACCATCGACTTTGCCGCGCAATCGATCGGAAACACGATATCGATGGTTCGCTGTGCGAGCACACACACCCCGCAACATTCGCCTCTCCCCGCATCCTTGACTGGCGCCGATTATCGATGCACAAAAGGCGAGCCGGCACGCTAGGATTCTGTTTCCAAGACCGTGGGCATTCTCGACTGCGCGCTATCGATAGCTTCGCTTCCACAATCCGTTGAATTCATATTTTCGGCGTACGATTTCTAGTGGACGTAAATGTATAGAGAAGAACGTGAATGAAAACGATTTTCACTTCAAAATATTCTGCCTTTCCACTTTTCAAGATAGCTCTCGAAAGTGCAATAGTTTAAATCCACGATGATATTTTACACGAGTCTTTTCTATCATGAGAATAAATAATGGAAATAGTCGCGGGAGATGAGATTTTTGAAAATATATCGTGAAATTGTCTCAGAAGAGTCTACTAGTAATTAAAACAAAGTAATGAAATAATTATCTCGTGAGATTAAAGTGTTATAAGAGACAATATTTTTGTCTCATCGTGGATTTGCATGTTTCCAGTTGAGCTGCTCGCACAGTCTCAGCACTGATGAGCTCGGGAACCCCGGGATCGCTACTTCCCGTCCATGAAGCAAGCTTCTGGCCCTGGGGAATCTGTGTTTATACATTTTCCTACTTTTAATCATAAAACAGTAGCTGAAATACTAACGACTGTGTTGGCCACTTTTTTTAACGTAGATACCTATGGAAAGGAAGCTCGAAAAGAGATTTATTGGTAATTCATAACAGTCCTTCCAGAAGATTCTAACCCTTTTTAACCAAACCAGAGACATGTAACAAAATAATACACAAAAGATTATGAATCTTCTTGATGAAACCAGCCAGTACCATTAATTTAAAGTTCAGCGCATAGGAGGGCACACTCGGAGCGCAAAGGGTTAAAAATAAGTCCCAATTTCGTGCCCCTCCCTTCAGCGCAGTGTTACCAACCCTACGGATTTTTCCGTGGATCTACGAATTTTTTACTTTATCTACGGATCTACGGATTGTAAACTGAAATCTACGAAATTCGAAATTGATAAAACAAAAGATTCTAATTCTGATTAAAGAAATCATTTATTGTTTAATTTAACCCACTGATTTTACGATCCAAACCACCGATTTACTGCGGGTTGCTAAATTTCACTTCACTACAAGAGCCTTTCATCACACTTAATCGCTGGAATTCAAGCTATTATTTTCTAGTTTCACTTCCCTGCATTTTGAACGAATACAATAGGAATTAGCAAAGTTGATTTCAGAATCTCTGCATGTGAACTTTTTTCGTAATTTGTGAATTTTGTTGCGACAATAATTTTTTCGAGGATGTTAGGGGAGGGTCGAAATATAAGATTTCTAAAAAAGATTTGGGAAAGGGCGTTTTCCATGAGCAAGGGAATTAACTTCTTTCATACATGTAATAATTAACACTTATGAAGAAAATCCGTAGATCAATGGATTTGTCAAAGAGGATCTACAGAATTCTACGGAATGTTGAACTTTTCTCTACGGATTTTTAAAAATCTCAGTTGGCAAGATTATTTCAGCGAGGCTTCCACGAGAACTAGTCATTCCCCTTCCCTGCCACGTTTTTCACGCGCAATCCCGTTATCTCAGAGTGATTTGGAGCTGTCAGGGGAATCTGTTTCCAGGGTATCACGATCAAGCCCCTGGTGAAGATCCTGAACGTGAAGCGGGCCGAGAAGAAGAAGCCGACCATGAACGAGAGGATCCACGAGCGGGTGCGTGCCTCCGTCACACTTCTATTTTGCAACACGACCGACCGTAACGTTTTTTAACGGTCGTTTCATGCGACAACGGCTAGATCGATCGGCTAATAAAAATACGGGGCGAGCGAAGAGCCGGACAGGGCCGTGCGCGCGTGTATAAATTATAGGCCACGGCGCGGTGCACGCTCTTATCGTTAAAGTAAATATTGAAAAAGAATAGCCGGCCGCGCGATACAAGGGGAATCAATAATCGTTGTTCCTCTGGGCTCAACGTGTGAGTGTATGTGTGTGTGTCTGTGTACATCCGAGGATCGCATTGATTTTCGACCGGTCACCGTTCATAAATGAACGTGTCAAAACGAGAACAATGGGCGAGTAAATTAACCGGGTTGCTCCGCGGTTGATACTCTTAGCGTATATCACGTCAGATAACGGATAGAATAACCAGCGGCGTGGCTCGGACTCGGCGGATACAAAAAGAAAAGTGACACCGGGGAAAAATGGAATGACGTTTCTGTTTTGCAGATAATGGATCACGTGATGGCGGGGATCGAGGATATCGTGGGGAAACACGGCAATTACCACCTCCGCGACAAGTATGCGCGAGTTCCTTCGTCCTCGAGCGTCGTTGGTATACCGATGGCGTTCGCCTAACGTCGCTTCTGTTCGCCCTTCGCCCTTTCTCTTGTGTTCCAGGTTCAAGCGGTTCGATAATAAATTCATCCGACCGTATCTGGTGAGAGACCACTGCGGCGCCGAGCCCAAGATACTGGAGACGTACTCGAAGCTGGCGATGAAAGACGCCCTGGATTATATTCGAAGGAACGCCTCGACGATCGGTAACATCAGCGGCACGGAGAGCATGTCCGCGATATTCCGCAACTACAGCCACACTGGGCAATTCAATGGAAGGTACGATAATCCTTTTCTCTCCTTTCTACTCTCCGCCAACTGTGCCCTTCGATCCGCACCGCGCTGAATTATCTCCTCGTACTTGACCCGTTTTCTTTTTTTTTTTCCTATTTTTCGCGATAAGAAGTCCCGCGCGGAGCTCTCTTTGATACGGACTTTTCGCGTTGTGTCCCTTTGACGGCCGAGCGGGGCAGGCGTTAATTATAAAGAAAGTTTTAATTAAAGAAAAAGAATTGCGACGATCTCGAGTGGAGTTTTGGTTTAATCCTGTTGGATGTAGCGTTGTAATTGACGTGGGAGAGAATGAGCCAACGCATGATGCTGTAACGTGAAGTGCTCCCTATGTTGTTACGTATTCTTCGCAGAATGGCTGTAGGTGGATACGAGAAGGCGTTATGTATTTTAGCGATCTTGATTACGGTGATCGTTGACAGGTGGTATTGAATGAAAATGTGGAATATATTGCTGAAAGTGATTAAAATAATCACACGAGTACTTTTACCTTGAATCGCTGATCTCACTAAACCAGTGAATTAAGGGGGGACAACGCGGTAATGGCCCGAAAAGTAAAGGTATCTTTGGAAATTTATTGACAGCAAACTACGTATTGAATCTTATTTAAACTTTCAGGACTTTTTACTGGATATTTAAGTTATACGAATATATTTTTTTGCAACAAAGCTGATTGACAGTTTTCTGACGAAACGGTGCTTCTAAAATCAACAGACCAAAATGTTTTAGAAACTACAATATGCGGATGGCTATGGCAGGCTGAGAGATTTTTTTGTTTGGTCGTTTCCTTCTATTTCTTTTTCAACGACAGAGGTTAATTTACTAGAAGCAAATTTCATAACTTTGTCAGAGGTTCGCTATTTTGTTATTTTTCAAAAAGTTCAAAATCGAATCAGTCGTGCCATAGTCATGCGCATACAGTTTATAAAACTTTTTAGTTTATTGATTTCCGAAGAACCATTTTGTCGGAAAACTGTCAACCATGTCAGCGGAAATTTTTTAATTCGTAATTCATTACGTAATTTGCTTTTAATAAATTTCCAAAGATAGGTACCTTTACTTTTCGGGCCATTGCCGTGGTGTCACCCCTTAATAATTAGAAAATACTTTCTTACTGCTTGAAAGAACAAAAATTTCAAGTTCCTTCCTCCCAGATTCACAATCCAACAAAATTACACTGACATATCAAACCCCTCAGATCTGAATCACCTCTAAAAAGCAAAAAACAAGATTCCTAGCAAAACAGTGAACCACAATTCCTTATTTCTGTTTAATTAAAATAGGAACTTGTATTGTATCACATTCTCAGAATTACGTAATGTCCACTCAGAAGGACGTTGCCCCTTGGCAACGTCCGTTTTAAAATCGCTTCGATCGAGATGAGCGTAGAATGCGAGAGGGTGAAATACTGAGTGCGATATCGAGGAAATTCCGCTCGGGCACCATAACCCGCGGCATTGATCATTTGCGAAACGACGGTGCCCGTGTATGCCTGGCCTGTGCACACGCTGCAGAAGACGCATAACGGAAGATAAGTCTGCATTGTATCTCGATTGAGCGGCGAGCCCTCCTCGAGGCACGGTATCGATCTTCAAGTGGCAGCCCGTCATAAAATGCAGTCTCATTCTTTCTCCTTCCAGTCCGAGTTGCAGCCAGCTCGAAGCGGGCTGGAATATTGATCTCCAAGAACTGGAGTACAACCCTTCCAAGAAGGACCTGACGGACGCCAGGATCCACCATCTATTGGCCGAGGAACTTTGCAAACCGTACAAGAGGGTAAGAAACCCTCTACTCTAGCAGACGATTTACATATAGGCACGCGTCCCTGAGAAATTCGCTGACGAGGGGAAGGGTAGGGGAATGTTTAGCGAGAGATAGTAACACAGCGAAACTTCAGACATCGATTCTTATCTCGCATGGACGAAAAAAAGAATGGCCCTACTTCGTGGCCCCGCATTCGAGGGCGTCCAGATTCTATCGGAGGAATATATTTTAAGGTTTACGCGTTTACCCCAGTCATGCAGGAGATTCGACTGAATTCAGAATTTTAAATTCGCAGTGATAAGGGGCAAATATGTTCTCGAGCAATGGCAGACGTTTCGCTTAAGGCAAGTAGAAATCGATAGTAGATAGAGGATTCTAGAGTAACTAGTAGCAGAGAAAAGAATCGGGTTCGGACCCTAAATGTTCCCCTTCTCCTTCGCCGCCACTGAGACAGGGTGATTCCGAGAGAAACGGCTGAACTTTCGGAGCTCGTTCCGCCCGCCCGAAAAATAAAGAACAGTCACGCGAACATGGGGGACCATCCCCCTCGGTCAGAGTTATGGACACTTGGCCGCGAACGTCCCGCGAGTTTAAGGGGTCGAGCGCGTCGCCAAAGTTCAGCCAACTATTTCGGAACCACCCTCTAAGAACACGGAAAGAGACTCCCTGAAAGAAGGAAACGAAATTGCAGCATCGACGCTTGAGCTACAGCCGGCACGCGGTCAACGATCGCGACCTCTCCACCCAGGTCAATTACAAGATGCACATGAACATACGGCGGATGATGGGGGAGCACAAGCACCGTCACAAGCGTAGCAAAAAGTTGCTCAAAGTAAGAACACGCCCCGTCCTCGCGCGCTCTTTCAGCGCGCGAATCTTCTATTCCCGTAATTAAAACCGCTCCCTTGCACGGTCGCAGGACGGCAAGCAGAATCACGTGAGTTTCCCCGAGTTCCAACAGAACGGCTCGACGAAGTTGTTCACCCAAGGTAAATCGGAAGAAGGCTATCGATGCCCGCTCGCGTAAAGGCTCGTTTGAATACTCGTGAATTTTCATTCGTCGCCAGATTACATCAACGGGGTTCTGTACGAGCTGGAGAACGGGGACACTTCAAAGCCTTCCAGCAAAGAGGACTGGGACTCGGCCATAACTTTCACGGCCCGCACTTCCGGTGAGAATTTCGCCGTGGTTTTTTTCCCCGCCGATCTTGGGGCAAGTTTTAGGTCTCGTTAGAGCATCGACTTCCAAAGAAATTCTGTCGACGATCCAGATTTCTTTGAGGAATTAGCTCCTCGCCCTATATTCAGACTCGTCAAAGTCTTCTTTCCGTGGACTTGATTGGGGGGGTTAATTACACCCTCTATTCATAGCCAAATTTCTTACGAGCTGCTTCCTGTAGACTCGTCGAACGTGAACGCGGACCACCACCACGGCGCTACCACGACCACCTCGATGGACACCATAAACACGGACGACGCTGATATGAAGCTGGGACGCGATGGTAGGTTCTCAGAATTAATTATTAATGGAGTCTAGAACAGGGGAGGCGACACTTTTTCTCTGCTGCGTTTTTAATAGTGGAAAAATTACTGGAAAATTAATCATTGCAGAATTTTATTGAGACAAGTTTGAAAATTAACATAGTATTAACCAGAGTTGGGCATTAACTAATTATTTACATAACAGATCAAATAAAAGATACTTCAGCTTTAGATTATTTGACGAATACAGTTAATTTCTTTATTCGACGAATAAAGTTAACCCGGGGCAATTTTATTCGATACACGACGTATTATTTTTTGCCCATCTCTGGAATTAACTAATAACTTGACATACACATTGTCGTATAGTAAAAACTGGCCAAAAATATTTTCCTAGGTGTGCCTAACCGTATAATAATTATTTTAGATTAAGGGGGTATACCTGTTCGAACCATCGGAAAATGTGTACATTTTTTACAAGTCAACGGCTTGATGAAGATTTCCTGTTTTTTTTTCTATGTTTACATAGTATTTTGAACTACTTATAAAAAAAGTTTCAGTTAAAAAACTATTGTTTTTTGGAAGTTATGAATACATATCCGAAAGTCTCTTGATTTTAAACAGCTTTTAGACGGATTTTAGATAGTAAAAAAAGATAGGAAATCTGTATCAAGCTGTTGATTTGTAAAAAAATCCACAAAATGTACACATTTCCCGAGGGTTCAGACGGCTATACAGATATTAATGATAGCACCTGTAAATCATTGACGTGCCAGCAAAATTTTCATACGTGCCATGGGTTCGCCGCCCCTGGTCTAAGATATAAAGAGAAAAGAGTGGAATGAATACTTTTCGGTGGTTTCACAGAAACCTACAGGGTAACCACACCCACAGCCACGGAGACCATGTTACCATGGAAAAGGGAAGACGACTACAATTCTGGACACCCAATTAAACAGAACGAATTTCCTGCTTGGTGTTCCAACAAAGAATACCTGGCTTACAGTTCTCCGTCTGCAACATTCCTAGGTACGACTCTCGTCATAAAAACACCTACTATCGTGAATCTCTCATCATACCATTAAAACAGACGTAGGATAGTATCGATACAACATACGAGTGCAAATATGCAACACACTGATTTCATCGGCTGACTCATTGTACAGCTAATCGATAACAATGTGCATTAGACACACCACACTCGAATCTCTGCGAGACTGTAAACTCCGATCGCTTGGATAGTCTTCAACACTGAAGTTCTCTGTCGATGGGGGTCGGGTAACCCCTCGAAACTATCCTCTTCCAAACATCTACACGCAGCACGATCTCTTAATGTTCAGACACGTTGTTTCAGGTCCACCTAAAAAAAAAAGTCCATCCTACTGTATCGCAAGTCTGTTTTGGATGCAAATTCAATTGTTGAATTTAATTGAGAGTTTAAGAGATGACACTACTCTGTTGGTCATATTTTCTTAACGTTTTGATTGGATCCAGGACCCATTAAAGCCCTACGTCTATTGAAACGAGAATTTGATTTGATTCGGCCAATTGTATATCCAAAGACAGATATGCGAACGCTGAAAACCGCTACTTTACAGGGGACGAGTATATGTGAAGAAATGCCAGCTTACGAACCCGGAGGATACTAACCTCGGATCACTATTACACCCACTTCCGGTTGGAGAACATGTAAATGTTACGCATCAAATCGTTTCGACTTTTGTGTCGTTTTCTTTTTCGACGTGAACAGAGATGTGTTTTTTGCCTTCGATTTTTTGGGTTACCCAATCCCCCCCCCCCCTCTCTCTTTTAAAATTCACACACACGTTTATACAGGCACCCCACACACGATCAGTTTATGCATCATTAATCCTGACTGTTCGCGGATATTTCAAACACTCAGCCTTTGAGAACAGTCACCCTTTTGCGTTTCCAATATGTTCTTTTGTCGAGCACCTTGCTTTTCACTTATCTGCAACGTACACGGTGTTCCGCTGATTTGGATTACTCGAAATGCCTTCGTCGCTGTTAATGGTACGGAGCAATTATTAATGGGGGAACAGATGTCGATCTTCTTTATAACTTTAGATAACGAAGAATAGCAAAATAAATTTTTCTGAATCAAGATTATTAAAGACTGACATAATATATTATCATATTATATTTGTCTCTTTAAGAACAAACAAGTTATCATTGCACGGTTCTCCGCGTCATTAAAAACCACAGCGATATTTCAAGTAATGAAGGCGAATGAACCGCCGTGGATGATCGGGCAGGTTATTAAAATTTCTTTGCAATTAAAGGTGGGATCGAGCAGCCAAAAGTGCAATCGGTAATTGGCCTGTTCCGTCGCGAAAGCATCTGCTCGGCGAGTATCGATTGCGAGGACATCGAAGAGAAGCAGGACGAGTACACGTTGACAGAAACAGAGCAGTCGGAGTCACCCTCGAACGCTT
Organism: Andrena flavipes; assembly: GCA_963971345.1. Classification (NCBI taxonomy): domain Eukaryota; kingdom Metazoa; phylum Arthropoda; class Insecta; order Hymenoptera; family Andrenidae; genus Andrena; species Andrena flavipes. Next base: position 48,066,843 of record OZ020480.1, read on the forward strand.
CACGTGAGTAACCGTGGCACGCTCCCCACACAAGAACATCCAACGAAGTAATCTCTGTACAGATTGTCCCGTCTCGCGTACGTTGATTAGAAAAGCAGAAACAGAAGGAAATCTAAAGTGGCCTCGAAATGATTCCAAACTGTTTCCTATACAATTCTGAAAGATATGAAAAATGCGTGTATTGATAGATTAAAATGAAATGGGACACTCTGTACGCACAGAATGGGTTCGAATACGTGGTGCAATATAAAATCGGTAATTCTACGTTGAACCCCTTAATGATTTTATTCTTGACTTCTAATAATTGGCAAAACTTCCATTTTATTTGTACTTTATTTATGGTTCCTTTTTTGGGCATAATAATAACTTACTAAATCTATAATAACAAAACTCGGAAATTTTTCACCGATTTGTGCAAAATAATTCGATCCTTAAGGGAACCTTCCAGTCTAAAAGTCGATATTTTTTTATTTCATTTTCCGAATGTTAAACCTTTTAGGTACACGTGTTTAAAGGGACTTGTTGAAATTCGTAAAATTCCCGAAGTTATAGGCATTTGAGTAGCGGCAAATGCATGGGTAACACCCGGCCACTTGGCACTCACGTGAAACTTTAAACGCGTTTTTCTCGAAACAGTGTTTATAAAATCGATGGAACCTATATCTCGAAAAGTTATTATCCGATTCGCCTGAAGCTTTTTTTATTTTGAAGAATATACTTCTGGAAAGCTGTTGAAAGGATGAAAAATATAGGGAAAAAGTGATTCGTCATTTTTGTAATTTTTCTAGTTTCCCCCTAGCCAGAAGTATATTCTTCAAAATAAAAATAGTTTCAGTTGCATCAGATAATAACTTTTGGAGATACAAGTCCCACCGATTTGGATGAATTTTTTGACGCCTCGACTTTAACGACTCCCCAGTGCCGTTTGCAATGATTAATTATAAAACAAAAAATATATTTCTATAATTCAAGACATCCTTAATACAACGCAAAAAGTCTCATTAAATTATATATAGTAATTTTCCTTTAATTAATTCCTAAAGATCACTTATTTCTTGTGGCTCTAGACCGGAAGGTCCCCTTAAGCGGTTAGAAACGAAGCCCAGTACAAGAATTAAAAGTATTCCTCCCTTTCAACTTATCTTGAAAGGCGTGATTATTCACCACCCCTTTCTCACCCGTGCCAAGTATTTCCAAGCCATTCCGTGCACTGAAAATAAAGAGGAAAATCGAGCGCACAAATGGGCGATCATTGAAAGAGGGAAATGAATGTTACAGGACCATGACGACGGGTAGACAAGAAAGTAGTTTAGCCTCGCAGAGACAGTCGGATAAGTAGACAATTTCGTTCTTGCAGACGGGAAGAGGGGGCCCACTAGAAGGGTATCGATGATGGAGCTGGGCTCCATGGAGCGGGCCCGCTCGGAAAAGAGGGCGTACGACGGTTCCCATTCCCTGCCGGAATGCTGGAACCACCCTCAGAGGCTCCGCATGAGCTCGTTCCCCTACTCAGCCCAGGTGCCGAGCCTCTCGACCGCCCTCATAGCGTCCTCCTCGGAATCGTCGGAGGATATCGATGAGGAGGAAGAGAATGCTTGACCCTTGGGGATCGTCGAGGAGCAGACGAGATCGTCCTACGCGGACATCGAGCGTCGACTGCGTCGCCCGTGGCGGCGACCCCCTCGACGCTCGTTACTATCGTCGCTCCTACGACGACCCAGCGCCCCGGTTTGAAAGGGAAACCCTACCGGTTTTTCCATCGCGACTCTGACCACTTTCGCCCACAAGAGTCGCGCCCCAACGCGCGATAATTTCGATTGCAGGACCACGATGACGGAAAGTATCCTCGTTGACTAACGAGGCTTTCATTCGCACGCAGAAACACAGTCGTTCGGTGTGTGTACGTGAGTGTGCGTAGGGTAGAGTTAGTTAATCCAGGGGGAAAGGGACGAGAGGAATATTTTTTCCCATTAATTCGATAGATAGAGTGGATGGTCGCTGATCGAGTATAGGTGTGTTTACGAGATACTCTTTTGATACTCGGTCTACTGTGCGCGAATCCTTTTGGATACTCGACGAGTGGTACGCAGAAGAGAGAGAGAGAGAGGGAGAGAGAGAGAGAGAGCGAGAGAGAAAGCTATTTTTTTAACCGATACCATTTCCAAGCCACGAGGCAGTGGTTCATCGTAGTCCATTTCGAGGCTTCCTCTGTACGAGAATCGTCCCTGGGGACTTTCCTATCCCGGACGAGCAACGTCGGTCTTCGTCGCTGTTGCTTTTCTGCGTGCCGAGAGATCGATCGACAGGGAACGCGTGCAGCATTTCCTAAAGACCCCGCATTTTTCACGGGGCGAGCGTCGAACAGCTACATCGCGTATTTCCCGCGCGACGATTACTGTAGGGTCGCTCATGTCTTGGTATCGTGGCCTTAAGATTCCTAGATGGACCCTACCGTCAGTGGAGGGGGAAGAAGGGGCGGCTTTTTCGAAGACGAAGGGCATGATCTCTGTTGCGTTCGCGACCCATAAGAGACTGGTGTTCTTTCTTGGGAAACACCGTGCATGACGCTCGGCTCGAGACGCTGAGATGACCGTGCGATTTACTTTTCAGTTTATAGACGTGTGTCTAGAATTAGATACTAGACACACTTCCGCGTGTGTGCACGCGTGAAAAGCGGCCGGCTAAATATTCCTGCTGCTTTCGAGGACAGGGACATCTCCGTCAGGGACAAAACTGTACAGTCTGGATCGCTTCTTCTCTCTGTAGAAACACAGATGGCTGGGTCTTGATTCAAAGCGGCTAACAATGCTGTTCTGTACGTAACATGTTTGACCGGAAGCTGATTATTATTTCTGGGGTTTCTGGGAAACCTTTGATTACAAAGAAGCGTGAGTTTCGAAAGAGATCTCCCTGTCTTCAGCAACGGAGACTAATATTGCTCTCACAATGAGTTCCTACAGAGATTCTTGCGAATTTTGTACTCTGGAATATCATCAAACTACCTCGTTTAGTATGCAGAAACCGTTGCACAGAGATTTTTCAGCACCCTCTAGAGTTGTGATACAAAGGAACGAAAATCGCTCGTTCGGTCCCCAATCGGGAGAAAGAAGTCTTTGGACGAATCGTTGAAATCTATTTGAAAATCTGCAAGAATCTTTGCAGAGACCCCGATACCATCGGTGTAACAAACACTCGTGGACGGTTACGTTTTCGACGACGATCCTCGCGTGACCGTTTCCTAGACCACCCAAGACGAGGATCTAAATAATAATAAAGCAAACGTGCTTCGCTCAGAGTTGCGAGGAGCTGGAAGATTACCGAACCGAGCACTCCACAACACCGTATACATAACGGAACGACATCCTTACCCTCGAGGATCGTCCAAGCCCTTCGCGGCGATGGACATACGGGAGTTGCCGAAGCGCTCCTCTCCTTAAGTATGGCCTTAAAAAAGAAAGAAAAGAAGATAACAATACTAATAATGGATAAGCAAATAAACGAGCAACAGTCTCGAGTAGAAGAAGAACCGCGGAGATCGGTGGTAGGCGAGTACCTAACGCGAGAGATAACACCGTATGTAAATAAAAAGGGGACTCTTTTCTTAGCGGACAAACGTAGCGAGTTATTACGACGACTATTATTACCACCATTTATCGGACAGGGGATAGAGAACGCCGGGCGTGTCGGAGTGTGCAGCTAGCGGGGGAAAGTGCCAAGGGAAACTCTAGAATTCCGGATTTTTATGAGAATTGAAGGGATGCTCGGGGGATTTCTGGCGATTCTGCACGGCACTCAACTATGTACTTATGGAATTGAACGAAACGCCGATCCGTTATTCGTTTAATTGGTTAGGATAAATTATCGACACTTGTCAGCGGGGTGGGATGCAGGTTTAGAAATATTGTCTGCACGGAGCCGCGTTAAAAATCCAAGCAGAGATAGACTTAATAGCAGAGATCTACGGCACAACTCTTTCTCTTTCAACCAATAAGCTGTTCTAATTTCTAAGCTTTCAACACGCTTCCTCGCGTACGTCGGATTTGCATTTCACACCGCGAGAGAATCGTCGTGCACGTTCGAGGGGACAAATATTTCTGAGCCTGTTGAAACTCGAGGCGGCAGAAGTGTTTTCGACCTAGTTTCGATGGACGCGAGCTAGTTCTTGTCAATTAGGAGTACGTTCGTTAGTATTTCCTTCAGGCTCGTTGTTTAAGGGATATTTTTCACGCACACTTCGCTTGAAATAGACAGGAATGCTTCTAAATCGGGCGGACGGGTTCAATTTTCGTAAAAATCGCGTGTGAGTTTAAAATTTCCCTTCGCGCGGAATATTCCTGGTGGCCTCTAGTTACCTAGGTCGGACGTGATGTCGGACTAGTCTCTAGACGCTAGTCTTTACGCTGTTGATTTGTTAAAATAAATGTTTATTTCGTAAAACAAAGGACTTTTAATCACCTTCAGTCCCAATTACGTCCACTTCCCCTAAGTGTCCTCCCCTGGAACACTGCTGACACTTAATGAACACAGAGGCAGCACGATTATCCTTCTCCACTCCTGATTCGACAACAGCCAAAACCAGATTTATATAAATTAATTACCAACATTTATATCAAATCCCTTCTGTCTCTCATACTTAATACAAAAGCTGCTGCAGCTCTTTGGCAATGCAAATATAAAGAAGGAATAAAATTAAGATCTCCGGAAGGATCGCGCAAGACACTTAAGCTTCGACTGGCTCGACGTGGACGTCCAGCTAATTAGAGGCGAAGCAATAAAGTGATTAGCGGTTCGTTAATGGAACTGATGCCTCGACCGTCTAGTTTGGTACGGACTGGGTGAAATCACGAAGAGGCAGACGATCGCGAAAACGTGGCAGGATAACAGTGGTGCAGACCGAGCAATCTTTTATCACATGAATAACAATGCCAGGCGGCGTGGTGTTCTTAGTGTGCATACCTACTCTGAGCTACGAGCACGAGCTGATCTTCGGTGTGCCCGTGAAGCGGGCCAAGAACGAGAAGCCTGGCAAATCGGTGGCGTCTTCGAAGGTGGACCTACGTCTCAAGGAAACTAGGAGTAGGACTCAACTTTTGACCTTGGACGACGACAATGAACTGGAAGATGCCGATGTTGGCGATGACTTGGATGGGAGACTGCAGCCTCGTCCTCGAGGACGCCGGACGTCCGGGCTGCGCACCAGGACCCCTGTTTTCGTGTCCATGGAAACGGTATCATGATTTGAGAGATAAAAAGGCACTTTAGGTTTGAAAATTAGTGTAATAGAACATGTGTATTTGTATTGTCCGGCTTTGTACCTCCGATAGAAGAAATTACGGGAAAAGGCGAAGAGAAGAAGCTATCGCTATGCGAGTTACTGTAGATAGACTACCTTGGCTGGGTCAAGAAATACCGCATCTTTGGGAATTTATTTCTAAGTGACAGAAACACTTTTTTCGATGCGGTATATCTTCACCTGACCAAGGTGGTCTAACCCCCTAATCTGCATCTTATGTTTCCTTTACTCAATTGCGGAAAGGTATTACACGAGCTGCTGAAGAAGCTTAAGGTGGAGCACGTGGTTTGGTGCAAAGACAAGGAGAACATGTACTACGAGGTAAGAGATTAAACTCTCCGTTTCTGTTCCTCGTTACGCTTTATTTTCTTCTGTTCCATGGACAGGTGATATTTCCGGTGCCAGCTGGGGAGCCATGCGAAAATTGCTTACACTGTCTGACGGAAATGGGAATCGGTGTGAAAATGAACTCCATAGTGAGGTGATATATCCCGATGTAATTTTCGATGAACCGCGTGTAACTTTCAGGTTCCCTTAATTTGCTGTTAAATAATTTTCAGCGTGATCCCGACCCAGTGCACGTACAGTGGCCTGGGGGGTTTTGGAGCCGCGGCTATTAAGGACGATTTAGCACGAAGGTTTCCATTAGGAAGAAAATTATTTAAGATAATGCTCGTCAGTAGAATCGTGTAAGACTGCAATTTGCTTTCAGGCGAAAAGAATCGGAGGAGAGGAAGAATGCTTGGAAGGAGTTCGTAGAATCGATACGCTCGAAATTGACGGTGAAACAGGTAGTTGATGGGGTTCGCAGCGGAGGCGATCTCACGTTCGATTACGTGTTGCTGGTACTGACAGCAGAGTAAGAATTATTTTCCTACTTCTCCCTTCGCCCCTATTGGAAACTCCATTCTCTTCTCGCGAGAAAAACTACACTTGCTTGAATTGTGATCGTCGTAATTACACTTTTCGAATTTCCGAAACGCAAAGAACAAATGCCCGGGGCGAGAATTTTGGAGGCAGCGAAATTGGTATAAAGAGAAAATTGAAATCGATAAAAAGTAAAACTTTTTGAAGAAGCGATAAAGATGTAGGTAATACATGTTTGAATTTATTAGCATCAAACTAATCATTTGTTTTTCAATTACCCATGAGAGTTAGAGAGCTAGATTTTTTAAAGTTGAAAATCTTTTTAAAACTTTTTTAATGTATTCTGTGATTTTGTGTTTTCGTTGTTTCGTTGATTTTTTTTTTTTTTTAATATTTTATGAGTGGTGTTTTTTGCGATTTGAAAAATACATTACATTATTAAAATGAAGAAATAGCTTACTAAAAACGGGCCAAGTATACTAGCATAGAAAAAAATGTAGTGTTCGGATACCTATACTTAATCATAATTTCTTTTTGTCATGGGGACCTGCGGGGGCCTAGACGGCAACTGCTCATCAGCCCTGTTAAATCTGCCACTGCTTAGAATTTCTGATTTGCACCCTTCCTTATCTACTGTATCTATACAATTTTCTTTAGCTGCCTCGCAGCATTGGGTCTCATTGAGAACAGTGCAACTAACGTTGTCGCCGCTATGCTGGTATCTCCATTAATGGTAACACTCGACACAAAATGATTTAATTATTTGACGTTCCGTTCATCATACCCATTTCTTTAATTAATTTTAAGGGTCCCGTAATGTCGTTAACCTTCGGCACTATCATAGCCGACAGGAAGCTGCAATTCGTTGGCTTGAAGAGCTTACTGCTCGGTATATTCCTCTCCATCCTCTTCGGCTTCATATTTGGCCTGATTTTGGGCACAACGGAGATGCCTTGGGGTTATAACGACTGGCCGACCGATGAAATGAAAGGCAGGTACGGTTCTACCACGCAAAACCTCCGCCACGAAAAATTGGATAGCGAAGATTTGATAAAACACGAGTTTCTTTTCTTCTAGAGGCAATTATAGGTCCCTGTGGATGGGGGTGTTATGGGCCCTTCCGTCTGGCACTGGAGTAGCCGTGGCTTTGCTACAAGGAAGCAACGGACCCTTAATTGGAGTCGCCATATCAGCTTCGTTGCTACCTCCAGTGGTAAATTGCGTGAGTAAGAAATAACCAGTTAATTACAGGAAATTGAATGGTAAAAGTGAATTCTATGAGCTTCCATAAATTCTGTTTATCGATCAGTTCTAATGGAAATTGAAATGTCTCTCTCCGGGACAGTCAAGAAATTACTGGTCTATTAATATGCTCGGGTAAAATCGTTTACGGACAGGAAATAGGAAGAGCGTTTGGTTTTGACAGTTCCTCTCTGCTACTGAAACTGATTAATAGAAAGCGGTTAATTCAATTGCAATAATCGACATTATTTATTTCTGCAGGGTTTATTCTGGGCGCTCGGGTGCATATGGCTGATCTATCGACCGATCAAAATGCCGCACATGAAAGGCGAATCGTACACAGACTACAACACCTCGTACGTCTACATTTACACAGATTATCTACCGGTCGAATTCTTCTGTAACGGTATAATCAGCGCGTGCTTGACCTTCATCAACGTGATGTGTATCTTTATCACGGCGATCATCGTTTTAAAGGTAAGAAAGGTCGGAATAGTTAACCCCCGGGCAAATTCGAGAGATGGCCTCGCGAGATTACAGAAATCGTGCTATGCAATTTTCACGATAATTTCAAACACCGTGCTGCTACCGGCTTGCAGCATACAACCGACTGTATAATAATACTTCTAATGCCAAATTGACATACGTTCATTCTCTATAATGCGTCTATGCTCCCCTGGGAGCGATTAAAATATATCTCCCGTGAAATTACTAAGCACAGTTTCGTTTCAGATTAAGGAAGTGGCCGCGCCGTACACATCTACGCCGGAATTGCGTCGTTTCTGGGAGCACGATATTCGTCTGGTTCGTGATAAGAATATCTCACGAGATAACAGCTCTATAGACTCGAGGTAAGTGAAACGGTTTATGTAATCATCATACAGGGTATCCTGGAATTAAGCGATCGAAACGTGACTAATAGAAAATACGAAATAAGAATTGATTTTAGAACACAAATTTTGTGTGGAACTTTGTTCTAAAAAAAAGTAATATTTCGAGGGCTCTAAGCTACGTTCTTCTAACGCTGCTAGAGAAGTCCAAGAAGTACCATTTCACTGACGAAATTCCGCGAATACCCAGTTTGTTATAATCAAATTTTCACAAATAACATAAATAACGAGAATCGTATCCCAAGTTATTACGACGGGCTGAGCAAACCAAAGCAAAGGGCGTTGGAGCAAACGCTGAATGAAGCTGTACGCGAGGCCATAAACGACGAAACATTCCGTAAAGTGCAAAGATTGAGCTACGGCCAGCATGGCCCAGAAGAGGTACACAAAACTTTTTACAATGTCTGAAATCAGTGAAGATTTTTACAATAACTCAGGGTCCTAAACTGATACAAGTATCTCATATACATGTTATACAGTTCACACCGAAACTGGGTCTTCACACGACTGGGATTGCTAGTAACGTTACAAATACTGGGCACACGGGAGAGGCTGTATCCGATAGTCGCCCGCCGGAGGGTTTAGGGACCTCTGGTAGCACGAGCGAAGATTTGGCCGCTCTCGACAAGCTGATCACGTATCTTCTAGGGCAACCGAACGGCGGAAGTACAGGAAACTTGGATTCTTGGCGCCGTTCCCGACGGGCGAGTGCTCGAGGCTACAGGCAATTACGCAGCGATGCAGCTGCTGCTGCTGCCGCCGAAAGGGGCGAGGTTGGCGGTAACGTCAACACAACGCCGCTTTAACGCATAATTAAGTAAGCTCGATTATCGAATTTGTGGACGTGGATAATCGAGCTACACGAATGTTGCACACGCTCGCGAGTGTAGCGGAAATTTTATTAAAGGTATATGAGATTACTGTATTTGAATTATAACAACAGATTAAATAACCGTGTAGATTCGAGACTGAGATACTACGAAGGTGCATTAATTCTCGATCGAAGACGGCTCGGTTCCGAAGTAACGGTCGCCGAAGTTACCGATACCGGGTAACACGTAGAACTTCTCGTTTATCACAGGATCTAAGGCGGACGTGACGATTTTAACTCGTGGAAACGCGTAAGCGATCGAGTGCACGCCGGACTCTGCCATTAGCAAAGACACCAGTAACACGTTCTCCTCGGCGACGTCGTGGTCCAATAACACTCTAATAGCCATGATGGCAGCGGCACCCGTTGCCACCGTCGCGTCCATCAGGATCACCCTATAGTCTTTGATATCCTTTGGCAATCGGAGGTAATAAAGCTACAACATATTTCACTCGTTTACGTTATGCTCCCGACGAAGAGAATAGACTACATTAGCAATAGTTACCTCTGGCTCTCCAGTTTGTTGATTCGTTTGGATAAGTATCTTCCCTATTCTAATGTCCTTACATACATCCCTAACCGCTTGCTCCATGGTCTCACCAGCGCGCAAAATGGAAACCCCACATATCTTATCCGTGGCACCGCGTTTTCCCTGGTGCAATACACCTTGGGGCGTTTCTACTATTACATCCTGCGCGCACATAGCAATGAATGTAAACGATGATATAAAAAAACTACTTACCAATACAAACTTAATACAAATTCGTTCGCGCTCACCTCGAAAGGCAGAAGGGACAGCGCGTACTCGATAACCAGGCGTATTAAACGCTTGGAATAGAATATAAATTCGTCCCTGCATGTTTCCATGTTTCTTATAAACGTGTGTAAACCTTTGATCTGTGGTGTATCTGGGAGCAGGTAGAGAGAAGATGGCAATGGCTGACCAATATACGAGTGAGCTAATTTCTCCCTGAGTTTGAAACCTCTCTAAATTAAGAAACGATGATAAGTAAACGCGACGCGTGCAATGAATATTTGAGGAACAGTTTATCTTACCAGCTGAAGCTGCGTATGTACATGCTGCACTATAAGTTCTATCGCCACCTCGTTTTCCCCGCCACGTGGCACAATAATATCCGCGTGAACCATTAACGGAGCTATATAATAATAAAAAGCGGGTTGCACCATTGTACTGTACTGCTTAAGAACACCTTCCAAGCCTCTTCCCCTTTGCGATATGTCTCTACGTAATCGTCGCGCGAGCCTCACGTCAGCGTCGGTATCAACGAACACCTTCATGTCGCACATCTTGACCAATCGAAGGAAGCAGATCAGTGGTAATTTGTGCTTTCGCTTTCGTACCTTAGTGGGTCTGGGATCACACCACTCATTTTGCTTTACTGACAGTACGTCCGCTTACCTTCAAAACGTCCACGTTGTAGAAACTGAATATTCCCTCGAATATAATGACGTTGGCGCCGTACATTGTTTTCTGCGGAACAAGGAGAAGTACAGTACATGCAAGATAGATTTAACGCTTCTCAAATACGGTCGTTAACGTCGACTTACAGTTCTACTTTCCCTGCGATGGGTTACAAAATTATAAATAGGAACTTCCACCATTCTACCTTCTTTTAAACGTTGCACTGTGGTTTTTAGTAGCTCAAAGTCAAAAGCATCAGGGTGATCAAAATTGTATTCATTGTTAGCTGCCATTTCATGCTGGTTTTCGTTCAACACCTGTACCAGAAGTTTTTCGCACTGCCATTAGTCTGTTTTTAATATCAATGGATACAACCGATGTAATTAGAAATAACAGTTCTCAATACTTTGTAAAATGAGTCCATGCTGAGGAGAGTTACCCACGGTACATCCAAGGATTCTATGATCTTTGTCGCAACTGTAGTCTTTCCAGACGCGCTGCCGCCACAGATCCCTGAAATAGGGCTATTAATAATAACGAATACCCTTTTGCTGTCTTAAAACAATGTAATACACACATTACCAACCTATTACAAAAGGCTCGACTTGCTGCCCCGCTGAATTGTACCATGGTGGTCTACCAGCCGTGTATATTGTTCTAGTTTTACTTCTAAGGATGGACTCCGCGGAGGTCTTTTTACTAGATTGCGATAAACTGGTAGTGCGTTGCCTCCTTGATTTTGGCGATCTTTGAGAACCTGTTGTACAATCAAATATCTTATTTCATTTTACGTATCGCCTCGCTTGTAAAGACTATGTTACGTAACTCATTAAGCAAGAGGAAGATAAGGGGAAAGATTACACGAATCTACTAATACAATTGTTTCTATACGTGACATTGTTTCAAAGGAACAGTGAGAAAGGACAGAGGCAACATGGAATGGGTACTTTTGGAAGTCTTGATTGTCTTCTTTAAATTAAACAAGGTTTCTATTTCAGAGTACCACACATTTCTTCTTTGCCAAATGCAAGTACTCCAAGTCTCTGGCTCTGTAAATAATTAGCATACAATCTACGTCACTATCAGGATGCGGATGGAATACCAAGATTCACTGATGGATAATGCTGTATTGATAGTCGAGAACGTAACATTGTAAAGTAAGGTGTGAAATTAATGCAAAGCTGAATGGAAGTAATAAATTGGCTGACTGTCTTACCAGTGGAAGGTGGTCGCGGCGATTGCGGCGTAGGTGTCGCGATATCGGAACGTCTGTAATGTTCAGCATCGTCGCACATCTCGTCGGCGATGAATATCTCACGCTCGTCCGAACAGACTTCCCCGTCATCGCTGGATCGAAGGAATTTCATAGTTTATTCGCCGACGAGAGATCGGCAATGTGATGTCGCTCACCTTTCAGAGCTCGCCGAGCTCGGTGGATCGAAGTGTTGCACCTTAGCGGCCATGGTCCTAGTCACGAGCGAAAGACTGGAGTACATAAGTAGAATCCACGCGAGTACAGATTTCCTTTCTCAGTGTGTACCTCCGTTTGGAGTGCTTTGGAGCCGTTCACCCTCGTGTGCTCGACACGACCTCGACAAAAACTGCGGACTGCGAAGACAGGTGACGACACGACTATCACGGAAATACGTCGCCACCTATCGTTCGCATTCTGCAGTGGAATATTTCTGCAATTATCCCGGATGATACGATTCAATTTCGTTCTCGGATGTAATTCAATTCCGCCCAACTTTTACCGCAACAAACAAGATTTTAACGTTTGTCCTATCAAGATTCGTCGAATCTGTTGAAATAATTAAATTACTCGAGATTTCTAACATACGAGAACTTTCGTATAACAGATAATGTAATTTGAATATTGCATATAATAGGTATTACCAAATGTTTTCCTGGAAATTGTTAAGGGTAACGAGAAAAATCTTCGGCTTCTTGGATTTTTCGATTCATCAAGACTCTTTATAATACCACATGTTATTGTCTAATTCCGGTTAAGGAGCTTCAATAGACTCTAACAAGAAGTTTTATTAAGTTATATAAAGAGAAGTTTCTTGCTGTTAGAGGAAATCTCTTGCAGCACTTTTTATTAGACATCCGATATAATGTCCCGAGGGCATGAGGTCATTATTCATTCGTATCATATCGCGTATCTTCGATGCATCTACGAGTGACCGAATGCAATCACTCGATGCATCTTCGTGCCGCATACAAGTGCACTAAAGATAAACATCCGCCATGCAAATACCTAACAAACAATATTTATAAAAGAGAAATATTGTTTTCTAGTAGCTCAGGTTACTATCGACATAACAATTATCTCGGATACAAAGAAAACATGTTGCTCCGTAGAGCGTCCCCGTATGTATCATTTCAGCATACATCAATACGAAGTGGAGTGGAATTCTACGTAGAAATCAATAGCATAGAATCGATGAAATAAGCAATAAATTTATACACAGCCCTGCGTGCACGTGCCCTATAGCATCCGAGTACATAATTTTAAATTAATGTTGCAGTGGTGGTGACCTCCCGTGGTAGATAGGATATTTGCGGTTGAACCCGGCACAGTTTTACGATTGCCGCTAATTACGGTGGAGAAAGAAGCCGCGCCAGGAATCGCTGTTGCTTAGCCGATATCTGTATTCTCCTCATTCACTCATTCACCACAGCGAGAGACGAAAGTGCAAAGTTACCCCGATGCTTCTGCGTGTTACTCTGTTGTGTGACGTATTGTCTTTTAATAGTCAGCCCCTGTGACCGGTTTTCCCGTCGTTAACGAGGCACCGTTGTACGTCGACGAGACGCGCCCTCGTCCGACCTTGAAACCTATAATCGTTCAGAGCGTTCGATGTTCGAAACGTCGTCTGGAAAAACTGCTAATCGTGCTCCACAGGTTCGACTCTTTTTCTTCCTCTCGACGCCTCGTTAACGCGAAGCAACAGTGAAATGGCGAAAAAGACGTACGATCTATTGTTCAAGTTGCTGCTCATCGGCGATTCCGGGGTCGGCAAAACTTGTATATTGTTTAGATTTTCGGACGATGCCTTCTCAACAACGTTTATCTCCACCATCGGTAAGGGAAGCATTACGGAACGATAATCGTTCCCCGTTAGACGGGCGCATTTTCGCGAACCGGATCGTTCGACACTGCAAATTTCATTCGGCACAGTAGGTTATGCAGCGAAGATGAAATTATAGTATCGTGCGATGAAAATATGCGATATTCTATTTGAAGAACGACGAATAGTTCGGTGTTGGAGTGTTGTTTCTCTTCTTTTTTTTTTATACGTATCAAGCAGGTGTCGAACACACAATCGTGGAAAATTGTTTTTCCGTAAAGATTGCTTGACGAACATTTGTTGCCAAAGTTGAATGTTTTATGTGTGAATAGATGTTAATAGATTGTGAAGTCTGTTACACAGATGAATACTGTGCTTTTTGTCGCTTAGGTATCGATTTTAAAATCAAGACAGTGGAATTAAGAGGAAAGAAAATCAAGTTACAGATATGGTAAGTTCTGCATTAGTAAATCTTTCTAAACAAACCTTAATCTATGTATTTACAGGGATACAGCTGGACAAGAGAGATTCCATACCATCACTACGTCGTATTACAGGGGCGCAATGGGTATCATGCTCGTTTACGACATAACTAACGAGAAAACATTCGAGAATATTGTTAAATGGCTGAGAAACATCGATGAAGTAAGTGTACACGCAAATCTCTTTACCAAATAGAGATAGGAATGCCCAGCAGCTGTTTACATTACTTTGGATGAATCATTATTCTAGCACGCGAACGAAGACGTGGAGAAAATGATACTGGGAAATAAAAGCGACATGGAAGAGAAGCGCGTCGTTAGCACAGAAAGAGGAGAAGCGGTAAGATACTCGAAGCTGCCAAATTTTACTGCACGCCCGAATGTATTCAACTAAATAGCTGCTTCTCCTTCCAGATAGCGAGAGAGCATGGAATCAGATTTATGGAGACATCCGCGAAAGCTGACATCAATATCGATCGTGCATTTAGTGAATTAGCCGAAGCAATCTTGGAAAAGACGCATGGGAAGGAACCTCAAGATGCTCCTGATAGAGTAACAGTCGATCGAAGGGTGGAAAGAAGTTCTAATCGGTGCTGCTAATTTTTATTATTTATTTCACTGGCGCATAATAAACTATATATCAGCTCGTGCCACTCAAAATAGATTTGTGGATAGATTTAGAGCATAATTTAAAGCATAATAGTATAATTAAACTCTTCACAACACTGCCTAATCAAATTCAATTCAGCATATTTGATGACAGTACTGATTAGAAAGAAGGTGCCTACGTTTAATTCAAAGTACATACGAAAAAGATTTATATATCCGATTTAAGAGTGAAGTTTTTTAATTATACCTGGGTTTAAAGGGTGGGCTATAAGCGCTGTTTGTCACATATATGATTGTATTTATAAATGTGTCTATTGCATGTATACAAACATTAAAGCTCTATCACAGGTTTTATAAATAAGAAATCAGTAATCCGCGCTGCTGATGGAGCTTTGCTTTCCGTAAGGAACTCCATGCATCGTTGCACGAACAAAGTCAACTAGGAACAATTTATTTGTTATGAGGCTGCAATTTGTTACCATAAATGAGAGGAGTGAGAATGAATGTGGGCTTTTAAAATCTATGTGAACATTGAATGCTTTTTCATACGGACATTGCACTATATATGCTTATTTACATCTTAAGTTAAAATCTGGAAGCTTAAGACCAAGGAGCTTTTATCCTATTTGTGTAAGACTAATTTACTACAAATACAAATATTCACGATTTCGAAAACCACTGCCTTTTATTCATCCCTCAAGAAACAAGTACAAAGTATAACGAGAACTTTACAATAAAACTTGTATAACTTTATATATTTGTATTTATGACAGTAGACTTAGCATTTGTATATTTCGTATAATGTATATATAATCGATTATCTTTCTTCTAATCTAACAGTGTAACAACAATGTGTATAAAATTATTCTATATTGTGAGAAATCATGGACGATAAATTAAAGTAGTCTCAAATCTTTACGATAATAAAGATGCTCCTCGATACATCGAAATATTTATTTTATTATGCAAACTTGATTGGACAATATCAGTAATCCGATTTCTAAACACATAACGAATAAATATATGTACGCAATATTAGGATAATGTAGAGTTATAACATTCAAACATTAAAAGACTATTGTCTAATACAGACATTAATAGCATTAAGCCACATTTGATGGACATATTGATTGAATTTACAATGCGATCAATTATTTATTGCATACAAAGAGCTGCTTTGTATAACGACGAAGTACGGGAAAAAAGCAACCCATTTTTTTACAAAACAAGTTTTTAACGATAAAAGTAGTAATACTTTATTTAAACAAGAAAATAGTTTTAAAGGGGGAAAGAAAAAATGAAATGAAGAAGGATAAATAGACATGTGAATTATGCGTTTATATTTATCGTAATCCTATTTATATTCTTAACTATAATAATGGTAGCTGACTTTGCGCAGCAAGCATAGGAATTTGTTTGTTTCGCTTACAAGACTAGAGGACGAACATTTAAACAATAATTTCTCCGCACTTCCTGTGTCGACTATACAGTTTGAAAAACGTGTAAAATCTATTATTTCATGAAAATTAATGCTTAAATTGCTGCCAATATTTTTCGTTCGTATGTTTCATTATGCATCTATAATACACTCTCTGTCCGCACGGTCAATAGAGTCGAAACAGAATACTAACTGAAGTTAATGCATTTCGGGTTACTATTAATCCAGCGATTTATAAAAAAAGAGGAAAGAATAGTGTTAGAATATTTAATCTCGCGAGGTACCAATAATTGTCAAAATGTACAAAAAGATGTTGATAACATCTAGGTACAGACTTAACGCTGCAAAAATATATTCTTCCGGGGAAATTGAATATTTATGTGAGCCGCCGATCATCATTTGTGTATCATAGATCAAGTAAAACGAGAAAAGCAGGGCCCCAAGTGAAGCATACACTAAGGTCATGATTTTTCCGTGCCAGATCATCGCAATTATTCCGAAAATCATAAGAACAACCAATGCGACAAATAGAAAACTGTGCATCCCAGTAAAATCGAATTTCGTTTGAAATGCAAACAAGGTCAGTGCAAGGCAAAGGGCTGCGGTAATCCCAGCGGCCAACAGTACCTGAAAATATTTAATAGAAACATGTCTTGCCTCTTAATAAATTTACGACAGAACGCGCAATCACGCGTGTGTTACAATAAAAATTTCTACTTAACGTAAAATTCACGTAATGTAACAGACTCATATTTATTAATCCTTACCGCATCGGCATTGTATGTAGAAGCAGCAGTAGCTAAGAGAAAACCTTCAGCCAATGTGAACAAGAACAGGAATATAAAATTCATCGGAGCTTTTCGTCTGACGCTAGTGCAACAAGCCATGGCGATAATCAGAACTATAACAGCAGCAAAACAAATCCAAAACATCTCTGGGTGTCTCATCACCCATAATTTAGTAGGACGATGGTAAAGGAATAGCGCTATCATTGATACAGTAATCAGAAGCTGGCACATCAGTATGCTGTACACTTTCCTGAAAGAGGGATTCAAAGTTTCGGTTAGACAAATCTAGCAGAATATTATTAGTGATAATACTAACCTGATGAATCCATTTCTGATAGACTTCTGATTGAAGTCGAATCCTTTCACCTCATCGTGCATGGAATCTTCTGCATAATTTGACCCGTACATGCCTGGTTGTGGCCCTGCACCAAATATCGGACCAGGTGGCGGCGGCGGTGCTTGTCCGTAAGGCGGAGGTCCCGGAGGAGGAACGAAACCAGGCCCTACAAAAACGCCTGGATAGATGTATGTCTTACATGGGAATTATTATACGAATGAAAAACATAGGATAATGTTACACCAACCTGGTGGATTCACTCCGTAAGGAGGTGGATATCCTGGATTATACCCTTCTTGAGGTGGATACCCAGGATTCTGAGGTGGATATCCTGGATTCTGAGGTGGATACCCAGGATTCTGTTGAGGATAACCTGCACAATCAAATTTTCAACACATAAAACATCGCGCTGGGATAAAATTTGCGCTCTAAATTCAGCATCGAGGCTCGTCAAATTTTGTGCTTTAGGAAACAGCCACTAAGAATCGGTGCAGAGCCCTTTTTCACATTGGTAACATTCTTTTCTTTAGTTCCTACTCTTATTTACAGGCGAATATCACTTGACGATATCACTTGTTATACTGACAATACACAGATGTTACATTCGACTCCCTCCCACAAAAATCTGTGCAAATACTATCGTTTCGCCGTTAATTCTTAATGATCATAAATAACGAGAGAAGCGTGGATACGCTTGTAGATGCCATAGAGCGATGATTGCCAGTTGAAACAAGCATCGTGGGTACTTGCAGTTTGCTAAATATTTCATTGCACGCATCGAAGATTATAAATAATGTATATGACAGACAATACGTAAAACATAGAATAAAGATCTAAACCTTGTTGTCCTGGATAAAATCCTGCACCAGGTGCACCGTGCCCAGTTGCCATCTTTTGGTTTTTGTTTAAACTGAAAAAGAACCTATTATTACCACCGTTGCGAAAACAACATCGATGGAACATTAGCGCACTAAATTCTGATGATACATGAAATTACTGAAAACAATTACTTTCTGATGTATTAAAAATTATTTTCGTAAGTTTAGAACAGTTTACTTTCAAAGTAAGTATCACTCTTTCATCGTAGGTAAAAATATACAATATATCTGACGCTACAACAGAAACTAAAACATTAATAAAAAAAAAGTGTCACAAATTATATTAACTAATTTCATGGAACTTTTGAAAGAAAAAACCAAAACATGTTTATTCCTAATGAAAGGCATGACAAGTTGGTAATGTAACAGCAGCAAAAGGTGTGCTGTTATATATTTGATCCTATACAACAAATATTTAAACAAAAGTGTTGAGAGATATGTAAGGCGATATTATCTTATCTCGAAATGAATGAATCATCACATGCTACTAAGATATTATGGAGTGTGCCTGAAATTATTAGTCTGAACCATTAGGCGGTGTAAAGTGCTCATACTTATATGCCATTTCATAAGCAACACAATACATAACAATCATTATATAAATTGAACTACGAATAATACATTCGAGTCTTATAAATATGAGCACATTCAGCGTTAATTTATTCCTGACGTTAACTTCAGCTGAAAAGGGTACTAGAAACACCACTTAATAATTATACCACAAAATCTATACTGTATCTACAATCTTAATTTCGTACCGGTGTCGCTTATAATTCGCCCTTGCGACTTAAAGAGAAAAAAAAGATGTCTGATCAAAGGCAATGTGAACCGTTTTTTGCGACATGCGTTACGAGTGGAAGAAAAGAGAGGGCAATGTGAAGGACGACGTCAAATTAAGCAGTATCGTTAGAACTTTGGAGTAACAGAAATTGAGAAATACATATGTAACGTGTGACATGGTTCCAGTTAGTACGGCAAGCAAAGTCGCAACGTTGCGAAACGGTAGCTAGACAACGCGACAACCGTTTTCCCGTATTGGAATCTGGTGGGACGTTTTTCATTAGCTCGTGTAACTTTTAGAAAATATTATCGCATCGGTGTCATGAAATTTCGTCACTATCCTAAAGGGGTACACCGAAAAAAACACGTTACCGCTTTTACGCGTCAATTGGATGCGTCATGCGCACTTTCTGGAAATGGTTACAATCGATAACCAGGGGCGGTTGTATATAGGCTAAGCAGTCTGCAAATTTTGGGGGACATATGCTTACTTGCTTAATATGTGGTTAAAAGGATAACTATTTTATTTTCGTTGTTTTGACCAGGTGATCTTTAACCACAAAGGCTTGAGGCAATTTGCAAAATAATTCACTTCCACTTGCACGTAGTAAAGTAGCAATAAGTTGTGCGTGAGTTGTCATATCGAATTAATTGTAGAATGGTCCCAACGCTTATAAATTGAAATATTTGACGGGACGCCACATCTGTACATCCGCCCCTGTCGATAACCACATTCGTGCGCCGAGTTACATGGTAGATCTATTTACCTATTTCGGAGTGCAGTTTAAGATCCTTAAACGGCGATACACGGATGGAGGCTGCTTAAGAAATGCTAATCGGCCGGCCGAGTTTGGACTAACGTTGTTTACGCTTGAAAATGCAACAATTCCGTATGTACGTGCCTTTCGTAACACTGCACAACGCAAGGATGTCACGATCCCCACTTATCAACCTTCGACTGAAATCTCGTGCGAGTAACTGATATGAAGTGAGTTGAATGTAAGGGAACACAGTTGCTTCAACACGATTGGCGCGTGCGCGATGCGCCACACGAAATGTTGTTTGCTGTGTTAAACCCAATGTACAGGGTATATAAAAAGTAATGATCACTGGATCTCACGGACGAATCCAAACATCTGAATCAGCTGACATTCGTAACAAAAGCTTGGATGCACCCTTGAAAGCAGTGGCCACTGCTTTTTATACACCCGATACGGAGCGAAATCGTTTAAATATCTGATGCAGATAACGATAAAATAGATGACACATACGTTATCGTGTATAATTCAGAACATTAATGACACATTCGTTGAGATATCTTTATAATAAACCTCGTTATTTTTCTTTTAAATATAGGAAAGCATTATACTGTATCTAATACTGTGCTTTATACTACATTGAACTTTATACTACATTTCTCTTTAAACGTTTCAGTAAACATCCGTGGCCACTATTTTTTTTTATAAAATTAGATCCGATCCCAGATATATTTATACATGACTGCATCAGCATTGAATGTTATTGGTAGATTCTTTAAGATTATTTTAGACTCTCGCCTGACTGTAAAAATAATATTTCTCAGTAAATGAAGCACCTACCTTGTATTACCTGTAATGTGCACTCTTTCCTCTTGGTACTCTTGAAACATGTCCAGCACTTTTATGAATTCTGTGTAATGTTAAGGGATAAGGTTCGTCGCGTTCTCAGTCTGTGCTGGAATCGGACGCGATCGATTCTGGAATTTTCTGTGCACTTTTTTCAATATCCCGAAAATTTCGGTGCGCGTTGTGATTACTGTTGCGATAGTACCGGTAATTAGTTTATACATATATATTTAGTAGTGTAAGAAATATTTTTTTCTCGATGTGTAAATATGATGGTCCATGCGTAACTGGTGTAACTGGTGTAACTGTATTACTTCAAGTAGTGGTGCACAAACAACAATTTGCTCTTTTAAAACTTCCTTCTGTCAGATAAGGCAATAATATTACGATAAACCTGAGATACGAGCTTTCATATTGCTTGTCAATGTGCCCAGTTCTATTGAGATATAATATGGTATGTGTACTTCTTTGCAGTAGCGTATACACTTTGTTTCGCGGAAATATGTTACGCAGAGCCGTCCTTAAAATCTTATCGACGTGACAAAGCGTAACCGGATCCTCTCCGTTAGAAAACGAGAATAATCATACAGTTGCGTTTTACTATGGTACGTCAAACACTTGTTACTTTGCTGTTATATAATTATACGGTAATCATTTCTCATGGACAAATGTCCTGTTGATATTGGCACAGTAGAGTTAATCAATGAAACTATTGGAGAAGTTATTAGACGGACTAGCCCAACCTATTTTCTTCTGTCGTACGTCTGTTCTACTTTATTGAAAATAAACAGTAGGCCCTAATTGTAAGTACAACAGTTAAATAAATGAATACAGGCAATTTTGAAAAATTTCATAATTCCTTTGTATTGTAGTCATATTTGATTACAAAGATTAATCTGTATCAAAACTCGTATTATTACAGGAAACGTATTAAACTGAATGCCGTGTAAATTTTAGATAATTGCAATGACCTCCACTAACGTTATCTATTAAGAATGGAATGAGATTGCAATGTTATAAGCGGTGAAAAGTGGAACCACAGACGAGGTATAGAATAGACCTTATCACCTTATGGGACTTTGTATCACCACCCAAACTGTGCTACCGACCCATAATTTGAAGACTGAATTTAGCGACCTCTGTTCATGAACAGCGTCCAACTCAAGAACTACTCTGAAATGTGTTGAAATACTGAAAGATGTGTGGGTGCTTGTATTATACGTGTGACTTGTTTAGAGGGAGAGTTTAACATAGAGGGCGTGCTTTTGCTAAGCTACGCTTTGGCTCGGTTTGTCAACGATTCACGCCGGATTTCTCTCTCAAAATCTATTTCGGGGATCAGGAGCCTATATGGCGCTGAAGCAGAGATGGGCAAAAAATTATTTGAAATAAAAATTTGTGTACGATATTTTTATTTCAAATAATTTTTTGCCCATCTCTGCGCTGAAGTATGGTACTTCTTGAAAACTTATACAAGCTATAAATTGCAAGATGAAATTGATTGCTAGTATTTTACGTGTAGTGGAACATTTAACTAATATTTTCACATGTCGTACGCCGTAAAATATTAAAAATTGACGCTATTACTAACTTTCCCGCAAATATCTGCACTTCGCGCGTGTCTAAATAGACGGTACCCATTCTACGACACTTAAAAATCATTGAAAATAATGAATTGAAACATTTTTGTAAAATGTACCCATCAAAAAGAATCATATTTAAAAACATTGTCGTAAATTAATAGTTTTACAAAACTAATGATATGCACAAATTGCGCCAATTATCACAATGGCTATTTATACAAAGAAAAAATGTATTAAATAATATTACGCAGATATATTTTTATACAAATAAACATTTAATACGAATAAATATTTTATTCAAAATACTTGGCGCTGCTCTCCGAATTGGTGTTGCTAAACTGAATAAATATATATAAATTGCATTAAAATCTTTTTCTTTCTTGTCTCAGTGGTGTCTCGTCTTGTTTTATTTTATTTATTAACCAAGCAATTAACTTTTTTTTTGGTTCCGCAGCGCCAAGTGACTAAGTCTGGCTGCCACGTGACAACAATTTGTTACGCGATTGACCGAAAGTGGCGAAACCTTCATCCAATGAACGACGTGCATATTGGAGACATTTCCTCTCCCTTTCATGTTCCCTTCTTGCCTACACTTGACGATGACGATTCTTAATTCTTAAGAACATGATATTCGGCAAATTGCAACTTTACATCGAAATATCTCAGCTTATAAGACACATAGGAACAAAACGAAGACACTTTTCTTATGTTAATCAAACCCAAGTTATCCATTAAGACCATTAAAAAGCTAATCGGATCAGCCGTTATTGAGATTCGGTAATCTCAGGGTTCTTGATAGCGGGTTATGGCGTAATAGATACACTCTGTGTCTTGCGCTGCGCATCTACCTACATATACACTTGACGCGAGACACTACCGTGTCTCTTGATATTCATAATTTTTGGGACCCGAGGCCCCTAAATTTCTATGTTTCATTACAAATTGTTTGGCTCTGATCTTATTAACTGTTGAATGGATTTAAAAATTATAAAAAACATCTACGATGTTAGTACACGAGCATAGGTATCGCTTACGAGCGCTTAAGCCTTACGTTAAGATCTGGGCACACATATCAGTTTCGTCTCAGTTCACGTAGAATTCAGGTACTCTTCGTTACTTTCCTTATTCCTTTACTCCAAGGATTTTCCATTACAGTCATTAAAAATAATCAGGATTATATCAAGTTTGATGTCATTTTCATCAGAAAAACACTAGTAATCCATTAGTGATATTTATATGATAGAAATTGGCATACTCATTACTGAATGGCCTATCGCTGACTGTGTTCTTATGCCACTACCCTAGCGTTTATGACGTGGAATGCAACTGCAAATCGAATTACTTTTCAAACCCGCACTGAAAAATAAAATTTTGTCTAGCCCTGAGAAATTCATCGGTTCAGTGTTCAGTGAAGTATGTGCATCTCATAATGCATATTATTTCGTGATTTCTCGATTCGTGCATCAATTTCATCGATTACTGGACCATGTGGGAGGACTTTTAACAGGATTCCACCGAGATATACCCGTTACATAAAAGACTTTTTCAGAAACTGAATAGGTACTTCGTCGATGTTAGTAATTGAGGCATTTGATGGAAAAAGGGCACATAGGCTTATGTGCCCTTTTTCCGTAAATCGTTTAAATCGACTCAGATATATGTTATACATATATAATATATCCAGGACATTTCTTCTCCCGCGTTTAAATTAGCTAGTTTTGTTACGTTTTGTTATGTAGCGTGATCGACATGCAGCTACATGGTCGCTGAGCGGTCGCGCTACCGCGCTGTCTATTGTCGAGTCGTGCAATACGTTTTATTTTGTGTAAGAGATGAATTATGGAAACTGAGGTGAGTATCGAATCCGCAAGGAAAGTAATAGTTTTGGAAAAATTTAACAAAAATTACATATTTAACTTCTATAAAAATACTTACTTAAAACATTACATTTTTTGTTTATTTTTGTGATTCATTTTGTATTTTTATTTAAACAAAGTATAAAACATGTGTAACTAAGTAAGTAAACAAAATTATATTTAAATAAATAAACAAAGAAGCAATTTTCTACGAATTTACCACTTTTATGGAAAAAGGGCACATAAACCACTTGCATAAAACTATTAAATAAAGACACATACCATTTTCAAATCATGACTTCTGTTTACGAAACGTTTCAAGGATATGGTACTTCATCCTTAAAAAAAATTGGATTTAATTGCATTACTTTTCACTAAGTTATACTATAATGAAAACTTTGAAGTCGATTTACTCGAAATGGCATTTTGGCGTATGTGCCCTTTTTCCATCAAATGCCTCAATTCATATTTCTCCAAATATTCATTCAACTATTCATTTACACCAAGTTCAACTAAATGTGAATATGTGATTATGTGATATGTACAAGCATTAACATTATATTTATCGAACAATTAAACATTGAGAATAAAAGAGAATTCAAAGAAATCCAAGGCCAAAGCTTACTAATTGCTTGATATCTGGAGTTGTATCGATCATAGTTAATAATAATTTATACTGGCCGGTTAGTGCAAATGTTCTTAACATTATTTGTCATAGTAATAGCCACTGGAATGGATATTTTAGCAGAAAATCCATTTTTGCCGAAGAATTCGTTGGATTTCGCAGTTGTAATCAACCGAAGACTTTGTTTTGATTGGAGGACATAGTTTCTCGAAGTGTATATACTAAGCTCACGGAGCTCCATGTACTCAGTCGTCGTCGGTCCTACGGGCCGGGAGGACCTCCGGGGACCTGGGAGCTGCCGAGCCACGTGGACCTGCTGGACCTGCTGGACCTGCTGGACCTGCTGGACCTCCTGGGGACCTGGTCAGGGTTTCAGCCCTGGTCCTTCCTGCGCCACCTGGACCATTCGGATCTACTGGACATCTTGGACTTTCTGGGGACCTCTTCTCGGTTTCAGCCCTGGCCTTTCCTGCCCCCCCCCCCCCCCCCTCGGCCCCTGGCCTAGGTTAGCTTATTCGTTTGGTGCCGATGAAATTTTCGGGTTCGTTAAAAGCCATTCAAAATGTTAATATTCTGCCAAGGCCAAAACCGATTTCTCTTCCTTTTTAACTGATTTCTCTGATTGTTTTTCATCATCTCCCCTTTTTCATACATTCCTTCGTGGATTTTTGCACGAGTCGTTCTATTTCGTGTATTTCTTCGATGGGATTGCATGATTTATTTTATTTGATGCATTTCTTCGATAGGTTTACATGATTTATTTTATTTGATACCTCTCCAGATTTGGGATCTCCCCAGTACTGAAAGACATATACAAGAAAATGCAGGATGCATGGCTGCAGCTGCGAAAAGTTCATATTTTGCAATGAACATTGATGTATCAAATTATTTCTGACCTGAACGAATTTCAAGTTAGTTGGGAGTCGTTGGAGCGAGACAGAACGTCAACAACCTTTACCAAATTCGTGATCTGCCAGTTGAACTTTATTTGCGAAAGTGATCGGATGTTAGTGAACGCGCGAGCATATTATTTCGTGATATCTCGATTCCTGGATTAATTGCATCGATTACTGGACCATGTGGGAGGTCGCCTAACAAGAATCTACTATAATTCACCCAGTACCTAGAAGACTTCTTGAGCAATACTTTTCTCGAAGAGCTGGGAGTCGTTGGAGCGAGACAGAACGTCAGCAACCTCTACCGAATTCGTGATCTGCCAGTTGAACTTTACATGCGATAGTGATCGCATCTCAGTGAAATCAAGCTTCCTGTCTGCATGGATAGCAGTGAGACTGTGTTCAACGATCGGTGAGTGGTACATTTTCATTTTTTCAATTTTTCTGCATGCTATTGAACAAATGATTGCTGTAGCAAGCACAGTGACCACGAATACATACTTAGTTCTCGTAAACAGTAACAATAAATTTCAAATTCGAGGTCAGAGTGCTAATATCGTGTTTTAAATATTAGAAATTATTTTTCTTGAATTTTATAATCAAAGCTTGATGCTTTGAATACGAGTTACACTTCTCAAGTTTAATTACATTCGAGTCATTAGATTATCTTAATAAAACGAGAATGGAAAGCATTAATTTCTTATGGATTTTCAACTATATTACTTGAAGCTCTTTCTCATACAAATATTAATAATTGAGAATGACAGTTGATATTGATACTACTTGGTCACTGTGCTCGCTACTTCTACTATTCTCTCTCTTTACAATATTTAAACCAGTCTGGCAATAAGTGATAGTTTATGAACTTTAGCCATAAGACTTTTTCCAAATTTTCAAAAATGCGCTAAGCATTGGTGGAACATAGACCAGAAATATTTCGTAGAAATGGGTCACTTTCGTAGGTACCTCCAAGTGGTGTGCTCGGCTCCTTGGTAACGTTTCCCAAGCATTGAGACTTTCGAAACGGAATCAAGCTAAAGCCTACGATCTAGTTTAAGGGTCCAGATCAAGCCAAACTCACATTCGGTGAGCTTGGTTCGGTCTGGACATCTATTCAAAAATGCACTTGCGTAAAAGTTGCTACTCCTTTTTCGAATTAGAGTCACCCCTATATACCCCGCGGCGTGTATACACTTATTAACCCTTTGGGCTTTAAATTAAAATCTTTTGAAAGAACATAGTAGCCTTTTCTCTCTAAATATTGCAACCAAAGTTCAAAGGGTTAATATATTTTCGCAAGATTTTCAGGAAATCGTGCGTTTTGATTTAAGTAAGAGAATTGTAAAGACCTACGTACGTACAGAGACATAGACGAGAATGGAAAGTGTATATCTCTTTCGCGTCCGCGACATCTATTAAAAAATGCACTTGCGTAATTCGAGCGATAAGCTTCTGTTCCGTCTCGTTCTTTTTACATATAAGAGTGCCAAATGCACTTTTCTAGAAATACAATTCGCCTTCGACCACTGATTTCGATTTCGCGCAAGGTGTTGCTCGACTGTAGAGCACGACAGACTGTGCTGGTATCACGGCTTTTTACGGGTGTCTAAAGTCGTAGTACTTACCTGAGTCTCCATGTAGAAACGAAATTTCGGTGCATCGAGGGTGAATGTCGCGTCGCGTCGCGTCGCGTCCTGTCTGACCATTGTTAGTCAAGACCATTGTTAGTCGATGATGTCCGCCAGTTCATGACCATTCTGAGTTCTATATCCTGTCGAATACCGGGCTTCTATACCGGGCTTCCAAGTCGATGCGCTCTGTAGTCTCAGATGGCTCGTTCTCGGCCACGCGCGACATGTAGAAACGAAAATTCGGTGCATCGAGAGTGAATGTCGCGTCTGTCGGCTTTAGACAGAAGACCCTTGTAAGTCGATGATGTGCGCCAGTTCATGACCATTCTGAGTTCTATATCCTGTCGAATACCGGGCTTCTATACCGGGCTTCCAAGTCGATGCGCTCTGTAGTCTCAGATGGCTCGTTCTCGGCCACGCACGACATGTAGAAATGAAAATTCCGTGCATCGAGAGTGAATGTCGCGTCTGTCGGCTTTAGACAGAAGACCCTTGTAAGTCGATGATGTGCGCCAGTTCATGACCATTCTGAGTTCTATATCCTGTCGAATACCGGGCTTCTATACCGGGCTTCCAAGTCGATGCGCTCTGTAGTCTCAGATGGCTCGTTCTCGGCCACGCACGACATGTAGAAACGAAAATTCCGTGCATCGAGAGTGAATGTCGCGTTTAGTCTCCTTTGCAATCTCAATCGGGAGATTCTTAGCTTTCGCATATCCCTCGTAAGTTACGCAAGTGCGTTTGTCAATTCTTTTCTATCTCTGCAATGAGATACTTAGAATCTGTTTGTCACTCGAAAGCATCGAGCAAAGCGAAGAGATCGACGAGAACCTCTCGTCTATTTCTCTCACGCGTGTATGTTAACCCTTAAAGTAAAGTCTTTTGAAAGAATTTTAGTAGCCTTTTACCGTATATTGCAATCACAGTCCGAAGGGTTAATATACCGAAGCATAGTCTGTTAAGACTATAAAATTGTAAAGAGTATCTCTCTTTCGCGTTTCATGTACAGTTGCCAAGTAGTTACACAATTTTATTAGCTTTGTCGCTGTTTCGTTGGCTCCTCATCTCTGATGAGGAGGTCGCCGCTGTTTCCGTTTCCGGAAGCAAGCGACTGAGCATGGAATCTGTATGGGTGGATCAGTTTCATCCCCTAGTGTTCTTGTCGAAAGGGAAAAGTTTCGGGCGTGGGGGGTGCACCTTTTGGTACGCTGCCTGCGTAGGTCACTCGGGCCGATTGCCCAATCTCCGCGTAAGTAGGCTTGAGCCAGGGTACACGCGGCTGGGGGAGCTCGCAGGTTCGCATGTGGTCGGAGCAACAGTGATCGCCTGAGAGATGCCGTGCGCTTTTCCATTTCGACTCGTTCAGGGTGGTAGGAATTGCGCCATTCATTACTCGTTTCATGCTCTAGCTAGGCATGGAATGTGTATGGGTGGATCAGTTTCATCCCTTGTTCTTGTAGAAAGGGAAAAGTTTCGGGCGTAGGGGGTGTACCGTTTGGAAGCTGCCTGCGTAGGTCACTCGGGCCGTGATTGCTAACTACGCACAGTAAGTTCGGCCGGGGTGTTTCCCACCGGTTACACCTGGCGGGTCGCACGCGTCGGAGCAAGTAGAATCGCCTGAGAGATGCCGTGCGCTTTTCCCTTTCGACTCGTTCAGCAGGGTGGTAGGAATTGCGCCATTCAATACTCGTTGCATGCTCACCCGTAGTCTTTCCTTCTTTGTTGATCGACGAGAACCTCTCGTCTATTTCTCACACGCGTGTATGTTAACCCTTTAGACTTTAAAGTAAAGTCTTTTGAAAGAATTTTAGTAGCCTTTTACCGTACATTGCAATCATTACGCAAGTGGATATTTGCGATAGATTATGCCACTAGGGCTCATTGTAAAGAGTGCGATAGGCTAAATTTAAGGGTAGAGGTAGGCTTGCTTGTCGAGAGTGACACCTTTTGCTTTTGCTTTCTCTTACAATTAGCTTGACCGTGCACCATGCCGTTTCTCATTTAGCATACTTTTAAACACTTGTCATAGTGATTTTTATATTCCCTACTTTCGATTGTCTTTTCTTTCTTTCCGGAAATATGATTCCGAAGACGGAGACGGCGAATCCGTGTCCGTTTGTCAATTCTTTTCTATCTCTGCAATGAGATATTTAGAATCTGTTTGTCACTCGAAAGCATTGCAAGCGTACCTCTAAAATATGCGAAAGAAATTGTAACCGCATGTAACTTAGAAAACTTGGGCAGGCAACACTAGTTTTAAGCGTTCCATCGAAGAATTCGCCGGGGGATTCACCGAGGGATTCGCCGAGGGATTCACCGAGGGATTCACCGAGGGATTCGCCGAGGGATTCGCCGAGGGATTCGCCGAAGAGTTCTCTGGTGAATTCTTTAACAGATTCACTCAGAATTTCGTTGGCGGGCTCGGGATGGAATTAGATCTGGGTTAAGGTTTACCAACATTGTAGAGTAGAATTAGAACATTTTTCTGGCATTCCATGCCATTAGCGCCTGACGAGGCTGCTTTTTTCACGTTACAATTCGGAATTATTATGCGCCCAAGGAAGCTGCTGTTCTTCCGTTTTGTGATTAGACATCGTTAAGCGCGCATAGACGCTGCCGTTTCTTTTCTTATTAAAATTGAAAAGTATTAGGCGCCCAAAGGGGCCACTCCTTTTTTCTATCAGTCTTAAGAATTGTTAAGCGTCCATAGAGGACTCTCGTTTTTTCTTCTCATTAAAATTGAAAAGTATTATACGCCCAAAGGGGCCACTCCTTTTTCCTATGAATGTTAAGAATCATTAAGCGCCCAATGTGGCTGCTCGAAATTTTTCTAAATGTCTGAATTGCGTGGCGCTCCATGTGGCTGCCTGGAATTTAAAGAAAATTTTTTGGAACTTGCTTAAATACAAATTGTCTGTTTCAGTAATAGTGTTTGTGATTGCCCGTAATGCAATCGTACAGTCAGTGTTTTTGCGCAAGTAAAACTAGTTGAGAGCTTCGGTGCTCTAATAGTTTTTTGACCGCGAAAGTAGAGTCATGCACGAGTCCAACTGGAGCTTCTGGGCTGAGGGGTGCTGAGCTGAGGGGAGCTGGTCCGATGGGTGCTGAGCTGAGGGGAGCTGGTCCGATGGGTGCTGGTCCGATGGGTGCTGGTCCGATGGATGCCGGTTCGAGGGGTGCTGGTCACAGAGTTGCTGGTCCCAGGGGTGCTGGTCAGGGGTTCGAGTTTGCAGAGATGCAGTACTCTTGATGACAGCGAACGATAAGTCACTTTATAATTCTTTGAATGTGGGTGCATGCAAGAGAATAAAATGGTTTCTGTAGAAAACGTAGCGTAGCCAGCTCTTTCGATTCTGGCCGTTCTAACACAAATGCGCGACATGCAGGGACCCATTTCACATGGTCGACATTCGTTTTGGGAACACTTACGCAATATTTCGCGAGTATGGCTTAGGGCGTCTAGGCAATAGCCTCGTGACGTGGCTCTTTTCTAAACCATATTCACGAAATATTGCAGAAATATTCCTAAAACGAATGCCAGTTATATGAAATAGGCCACTAACCGCCGCGCATATGTGTTGGAAAGAGCAGAATCAAATGAGCTGACCATACAAGGTACTCGTAGATAGTGACATGCATGTGTCTGCTTTAAAATCAGAAAATTAAATCAGTTGCTCGCGATTTTGACAATTCCGATTAATAATTCATAAAATAACCGAATCGATCGGGTCGAGTAGAGTCACCGCGAAAAATTTGAAAAGGTTCCAAGTGGAACCAGCCTTCCTAGCAATCTTGCAGCCTAGCAAGATCCTTTGTGATCGCGCGTAATGCGATCGTAGAGTCCCCGCTTTTTTCGCGTCCATGTATTGCAGAGCACCGTGTCTCTTACTTAGAGTAGTATTACCGCGAATTTAGAGTCAAATTTTTGCGTAACTAAGACTTGTTCAGAGCACCGAAGCTCCAGTTGAATTTTCTTCGCGAAAGTAGAGCCAATTTTCTGCGCATATAAAGTTCGTCCAGAGCACCGGTGCTCTAATTGCTTTTTTATCGCGGATGTAGAGTCAAATTTTCGCTTAGCTTCAATTTTCAGCTTAGACTTGCCAAGGAGATTCTAGGCCCTAGAGAGGGCCTAGCTGTGGGCCCTGGAGAAGGCCCAACAAATGGACCCTAGAGAGGGCCTAGCGCGTAGGCCCTAGAGAGGGCCCAAATGGGGACCCTAGAGAGGGCCTGCCATAGGCCCTAGAGAGGGCCTAAAACGTGGGCCTTAGAGAGGGCCTGCAGCATAGGCCCTAAAGAGGGCCTACTTGCATGCGATTGTAGACACGAGTACCTTGTATTCCTGGGTCGTAATCTTTGTGCGTGCATTTTGGAAGGGTAAGCATCCTACTTAATTGCACGCAGTGCATTTTGGTAGGATATGCATCCTACACAATGCAAACAAAAAGACTTTGCCCAACGAGTCCATTCCGGGAGCAAGGAATGTGAAATAATTGAAATGGCGCGTTTAAAATACAAGAGGGCCAAAAGTTGCTACTCCTTTTTCGAATTAGAGCCACCCCTATATACCCCGCGGCGTGTATACACTTATTAACCCTTTGAACTTTAAATTAAAATCGTTTGAAAGAACATAGTAGCCTTTTCTCTCTAAATATTGCAACCAAAGTTCAAAGGGTTAATATATTTTCGCAAGATTTTCAGGAAATCGTGCATTTAGATTTAAGTAAGAGAATTGTAAAGACCTATGTACGTACAGGGACATAGACGAGAATGGAAAGTGTATATCTCTTTCGCGTCCGCGACATCTATTAAAAAATGCACTTGCGTAATACGAGCGATAAGCTTCTGTTCCGTCTCGTTCTTTTTACATATAAGAGTGCCAAATGCACTTTTCTAGAAATACAATTCGCCTTCGACCACTGATTTCGATTTCGCGCAAGGTGTTGCTCGACTGTAGAGCACGACAGACTGTGCTGGTATCACGGCTTTTTACGGGTGTCTAAAGTCGTAGTACTTACCTGAGTCTCCATGTAGAAACGAAATTTCGGTGCATCGAGGGTGAATGTCGC
Source organism: Andrena flavipes (assembly GCA_963971345.1). Classification (NCBI taxonomy): domain Eukaryota; kingdom Metazoa; phylum Arthropoda; class Insecta; order Hymenoptera; family Andrenidae; genus Andrena; species Andrena flavipes. The sequence goes on from OZ020480.1 coordinate 48,099,076, forward strand.
GTCGCGTCGCGTCGCGTCCCGTCTGACCATTGTTAGTCAAGACCATTGTTAGTCGATGATGTCCGCCAGTTCATGACCATTCTGAGTTCTATATCCTGTCGAATACCGGGCTTCTATACCGGGCTTCCAAGTCGATGCGCTCTGTAGTCTCAGATGGCTCGTTCTCGGCCACGCGCGACATGTAGAAACGAAAATTCGGTGCATCGAGAGTGAATGTCGCGTCTGTCGGCTTTAGACAGAAGACCCTTGTAAGTCGATGATGTGCGCCAGTTCATGACCATTCTGAGTTCTATATCCTGTCGAATACCGGGCTTCTATACCGGGCTTCCAAGTCGATGCGCTCTGTAGTCTCAGATGGCTCGTTCTCGGCCACGCACGACATGTAGAAACGAAAATCCCGTGCATCGAGAGTGAATGTCGCGTTTAGTCTCCTTTGCAATCTCAATCGGGAGATTCTTAGCTTTCGCATATCCCTCGAAAGTTACGCAAGTGCGTTTGTCAATTCTTTTCTATCTCTGCAATGAGATATTTAGAATCTGTTTGTCACTCGAAAGCATCGAGCAAAGCGAAGAGATCGACGAGAACCTCTCGTCTATTTCTCTCACGCGTGTATGTTAACCCTTTAGACTTTAAAGTAAAGTCTTTTGAAAGAATTTTAGTAGCCTTTTACCGAATATTGCAATCACAGTCCGAAGGGTTAATATACCGAGGCATAGTCTGTTAAGACTATGAAATTGTAAAATCTCTTTCGCGTCCGCGGATTTTTTTTTAAATAGTAGAGTGAGATTGCCGCTTCCCTCATTGCTTGCAATGCGGGACGCGATGAGTTGATTATAATGGAGGGTGGATGGGATTAGAGTTTTTTTCGGGATGAACCTTTTGTTGGTTCCTCATCTCCGATTCGATATCTGAACCGAAGGGATCGATGGATCTTTGTTTCCATCCATCTCTTTGGTTTAGTAGGCTAAGGGTTTCATGTACAGGGAGATCGACGGAACTATGATTCCATCTATCTCTCTACGGGTCTCCAAGCGCAGCAACCTCCACGCGGTGAGACCTGGTAATCGGTGAGAACCGAGCCGATAGCTGCGATTGTATAAGAATTTCTTTGAGTTGCAATACTTTGGTGAAATGTGAGAATAAAATATGTAACTTGAAATGTTATTTGATTGTTCCTACCCTACCCAAAAGCACGCGTATAGTGTTAAGATAGAAGGATGTGCAAGTTGGAAACTTTTAGCGAGATACTGGAACTGATGGGTTTTGACAAAGTCCTCTCTGCTTCAGCACCTTATTGAAATATACCAAGTTACAATTCCTTGGCATTCAGGTATTCCACGGTACATCATGAAATCATATCTTCCACGAATAATGTTGTTGTTTATATAAATTTTTATGTTAAAATAATTTGTTTTGTTGTGATCCTTCTTTCTCTGATGTTGCACGGAATACGTTTATAAAACGATTTTTATATTGTTACTCTAACGGAATCATTTGTAAATCGCGGGTTTCGAATGACCTAGTTTTACACGTGTTGTATTCTACTTCCTACCACGCGTAGCGTTACCATCTGTTTCGAGACTTCACCGGTAACGTTGCGACACTAAAATGGTAAGGGGGTCCCAGGACCCCCCAAACCGGTGACAGAAAAATACATTGGTTGATAGGTCTATCCTATACCTCGTCTGTGCCTACACTCGTTACCTCACCTGTGAAAGAATCACAGAACGGGTAGGGTAAACGTGCCATATTTCGGCCCTTACCCAATAGTCAGCCTTTTCGGAAATAAATTGCTTTGAAATAAGAAATTATGAATAAAATCTTATATATTTAAACGAGACAATGGTGGGAAGTCATGCCTTCAGCGGTAAAAATATGAACTGCAGAAAGCTTTATTGGTTTGGCGATTGGATAGTTGACGATTGAATTAATTTAATATTATAGCGACAATTGGAAATAGTGTATACCAACACTAATACAAAGTTTTTTATGTTCAAATTTTGAATACGTGATTAATAACATTCGAATAATTTAAAATCTAAAGTGGTAAATAATTTAAAATCTAAAACGGTATGAAGTTACGATTAATTTTAAGAAACACGTAACATAATTCCATTTACCTACTAATACATTTTTATAAAGTATCCGGCGTTGCCCGGGTAAAACTTCGATTATCACGGAGTGTCAAGAGGGTGAAATAAGGGGGGAGGGGTGGGATGTCCAGATTTCATGGTAGCCTATATTTTTCACAGAGTTATAGAGAGTAATTGTGCAAAATTTAATTCAGATTGGTTAAAAAAATCGGAATAAAAAGTACCCTATATGTTATTCCTGGTCCTAGACTACGTATATACAAAATTTCAGAAAGATCCGTTGCGTAGTTGTGACGTGATTGAATAACAAACATCGAAACATCAAAACACACTATCGCATTTATTATATTAGTAAGATTTACAAGTCTCTTTTGTTTCATTTATTTATGAAAATTATTAAAAATTGATAAATTTAAAGGATTTTACTCCCATATTATCCTTAAACGAGAGGGTAGAGATCTGAAATTTCACGGTATGGTGTTTCAGCTGCGAAAAAATGTTTAGCAAAGAATAACAACAAAATTTATCACGGGGGCCGTTTGCTCATACGTACCCTGCTAGAATCTTTATATTCATGAACTTGCATACCTTGCATACGTTGTTTTCATTAGTGCTTTTCCAAATTGTGTCATTGTATGTGTCATTCTTAGGCATTTCAATAGTTCAATGACTTTCCTATTAGTTTTCATATTATTCCACGAATGCACACTAACATTTTTTTAAATTCAAGCAAGGTAACGCGGCAGTGGATCTCTATTTTACAACACTACTTTATTATATTCAAAATGAGAGAATTCTCGAAAACAACCGCGAGGGATGCTTCTTTATTCCCAACACAAATTCACTGAACTCAGAATCAAAGCTTCCAATGAGCCACCACTGTTAAATGGTGACATCATCGGTGACCACGCTGATTCAACGAATTCATAACAAATTCCCGACAGCAGCCACGTAGGGAACTTCATTGTTCGCAACATTAATTCTAGTGCACCCATGGTTTATATTGCGCAACACTACTCTAGACGATGTCGGTGCAGCCATCCTGAAGGCTGTTTGAAACCACCTTGGTGGTCTTGATGCAGGTCCCAGTGCGCAATTTTAAGCTTTTAATAAGTCGCAATTCTAATTTGGGAACGCGATCCGAGGCTATCGCAACACTAAATCAAAAGGAGGAAGTTAATTCATTTAAAAAATTTGATTCAATGACCGAGCTCTGTCATCGCAACGCTAATTCAAAAAGAGGAACAATCTAGCAACACAACAACTCTAATTAAAAAAATAAAAGGGAAATGTATCAATGCAACAAGGGTAATACAAGTACACTAATGCAAAAACAAATTGGAAATATGGATAATACTTCCAAGCAATCGCGATCACTTAATCGCAACACTACTCTCAAAGCAAACATATTAAGTAGTTTGCATGACTACTTAATTCAAACCACGATTAACATTTATTCGCAACGCTAATTTGAACCGTGATCATCTCATACGCAACACTACTTATGTAATTCAACTCGCGATGTCCCCAACATCACTGGGTGGATGTCGGTGGGTCAGCATACGGCTATGGGCCAGCAACTACTACTACTACAACTACAGGCGAGTATAGTGACAAAAAAATACAAAAATGACCCTGCATCCTAGGATGCAAAACCATTTCAGCAGCCCGCATGATGTATCTTTTTCTCTAGCCGGGCTATCTTCGACTTTGAGAACCACTTCTTTCTCCGGGGATCCACCTTTCTGAAATTTAAGCCTAATGTGCTCGGGACAGCCCAAGATTTCGCGAAAATGCAACACGATCACGACATCTAGGAAAGAGCGCATGAACAATCAACGATTCGCAGAAGGAATCCAACGACAATAGTGCAACGTCGCTGGCTTCGAATGCACAGTCAGTGGTAAGCAGTATGCACCGATCTCGCTAACTTTGCAATTGACTTTTCAAAAGAGAACGTTTCGCGACCTGAGACCATATGCAGTGTCCACTGGCGTGAAAAAGTCGAAGAGGCGAAGCCAGAAGCGAGGGCATCCTCCACTCACGCCAGCTTCACCGTCGACTTTTCTCTCAATTTTCCTGAATGCAGGTCATCACGCGAGGAGACGTGCCTACCCGATCAGAGAATGTGATGACCTCCCCGGTTCTACCTACTTATATTTTAAAAGCACACACGTACCAGAGGGTAAGCTACCTATCCTGCCTAGCCTTATATTTGAAAAATTGCAGAAGCACTTTCTCGTCAACACATTCATTACTGCGCTCCACGATTCTCAAACACAATCAGCCGGGTGCAAAGCCTACACTAGGGAGGACGTCCCGAGACGCCTCTGTCACCCGAGCCTTTTCAACTTTCTCACTCTAGTTTAATAAGTACGTACCATTTTCACTGAAATCGGCTGGCAAAGGCAGTGGCCATTGCGCGTAGTTTATATTATTATTCAGAGGAAGTATATGATTATTTTTGTCATTCTTTTTATGTGACCATGGAGACTTATGAACTTTCAGTGCGTATTCTATAGAGTATTTGACGTGATACACATGGTGTGATCATCAGATAAATATAGATAGAAACCGATCTGACTCACTCTGATCTGAACTCAAATCATGTAAGATATTAAAATCGAACAGACTTAAAATTTAAATTCCTGCATTTAAATTATATCTTAATTCATCATCGAGGTCGCAATCATCATTATAAATATGATCTCTCTAAAGGTAATTATCCCTAAGGTAATTAAATCTAACAATTTATAATAAACTATCTTTTTAAACAAAAATGATTGGATACATTTTTTAAAGTTAAATAAATTTAAATATCCTCTCAATAAAATAACTTATCTTAATAAACCTATTCTTAAAATAAATTATAAAATTCTAGAGTCTTCTCGTCCCATACAAAAATCTAAGCATTTTTATTTAAAATTTAAATTAACAATCTAAATTATTAAACAAAAAGACATGTTTTTGATAAACAGGTGAATATTTTTAACTTGCCAAATTCCTTTAGTTTATTTTTAACTAAAAAACATTATCACACCATTCATTGTGTATGGCAGAGGAATATGCACTAGAGGTCGTGGCTTTTCACGTATGTCTAAATACACGTGTACACGGGACACGTGTAACGTGTATTAAGGAATTAAAAATCCGTGTTCTTAATACACGTGTACATGGATTATAAGTACACGGATGTATGGTCGCCAAATACCGCCTCGTAAAATACAACTAAATAGAAATACATACTTTGTTGTCACGTCGGCATGGCAACGTTCACGTTGCCCGTGAACAGAACTATATACACGGATATCCGTGAACAGAACTACACGGGTATCCGTGTATTAAAAATTACACGGATTCAAGTTCGGATACGTTTACTACACGTGTACACGTGTATGTAAATACACGTGAAATAAGGACCTCTAATATGCACGGGATGTGTATTGCAAGATAGTCATCATAAATTAAATGGTGAATAACTGGATTGTATTGTGAATTTGAGAAACCGACGTAATTCCACAGCTTAACTACACGCAGACCAGAGATGGACAAAATGTAATATCTAATTACAACTTACAAATTACGATTAAACTGTAATTGTGTAGTTGATTACACATTATTTTCTGTAATCATTAATTTAGGTAGTTGATAAAATTCTGGTCAACCACCTACATTAACGATTACAGAAAATAATGTGTAATCAACTACATAATTATAGTTTAATCGTAATTTGTAAGTTGTAATTAGATTACATTTTGCCCAACTCAGACGCAGACACACAGTGTGGAAATTACGTCGTGAACGATACACTAACGCAGAGCCAGCCGCTGAGAAATTTTATTAAGTTTTACGAACTAAAATCATCGTGCCCCATGGCCTCCACCTACCCAAGGAGCGCCTGGGCACTTGAATGGGTCAAAGGCAATGGGTACGGAATTATTGACCTGAAAATCCCGATCTAGAAAGCTGAGTTAATGTGTCGTATAGCATCTCACGGACTATTTTTCTATTCTCTCCCATTTGCAATAAAAATGACTGTATTTTAATACATACGATAAATTATCAACAAGGGCTCTAATTAAAATTTAATTGTTAGTGAGAAAGACTCTAGTCAAGATTGAACTTTTAAGAGCAAGGACTCTAATCCAGATTGAATTATTCAAGAAAGACTCTATCCAATGGAATAATTTACTTTGAATGTTTCAGAAATATTGGATTAATCTTGGGCGATTTCATTGTCAAAGTAAATCATCAAAAGTATAAAAAAGTACTGTTACAGTTGTTACTTCGATTCTGAAATCAAGCCATCGCGAAATGTCTTTTTGTACATGGTAGATTACATATTATACTTCCTATGTAAACGAGCAAACTTTAATTGCAAAAGAAGTATAAGTTATTAAATGGTAAATAGAAACCAAGTTATTCAATATTGTCAATAAATTATATTCATACATATTATATTGAATATCATTAATATTATCATCATTGTGTAATAATTATCATAATCACAGTAACGAAGTTGAATGGCATCCAGCTTCTAAGCTGATTTTCCATCACACAAACAGTATAGCATTCAATTGATATTATAAACAATATATATTTAATTTTCCAATCATTTTTAGCGTCACTATGCTCGCCAAATTCTACAAAATACAACCAGTCCCCCGTGTCGATTCGGACCTTTCGTCCTACGACATGACTGGAAGACTGGAGGAAATAAAAATATTTTCACTCACAGTTCGATGTCAAAGCTACCTCAACGATGACGACGTTGAAGCTCCGTTCTCCTGTTGTGGATGCTGCAATAGAAGTCCCAGTGGATATCCTGTAAAAAAGTAGAGAAGAAAAATTTATAATCTGTTTTTTAAATTACAGTTTAAGGCTTTATTAATTTCTTATATAAAAAAATATTCTTTTACAAAAGCTGTTTAGTTTTTGAACTTTAAACGAAAAGTTTGACTTTGAATTTTAATGATTAAATAAAGTATAATGATACTTACATCCTTCCTTCGCAGTCCCGCGCCCGATCTCCTTTTCGGTGATGCATTGACTCTAATATCGTTAACGAGTTTGACTTTCAATGATACAAAAAAGAAGAAGAAATAGAAGAATACTAAACCCGATCGAAAATTATACGCGAAGAAAATCACTGATTCTACTCTCGCGATTTAAAGCTCGCGCAGAGTCCCGATGCTCTGTAAACAAGTTAACGTGCGTAGCAAAGCACTGACTCTACCCTCGGGCGTGCCTTCTAAAAACTGCAAACAAGAAGCTAACACAGAGTTACTGCACTCTGGACAACAACGTGACTTTCCACGAAAAACCACTGACTCTAACGACCGCATTGCACGCGGCCACAAAAATTTCTGAAAGAAATGGGGATTAATAGGGTGAGGATAGGCAAGGGCGTTCGCAGACTTCTTTCTAAGCAGGGAAGGACGGAACTTTGAGAAACGGTCAAGTTGACGGCCGACGCCACAGTGGGGTTTTTACATAGATACATATTTTAAAATCTTCAAACTCCCATGACTTTGCTAAAGTTTATGGAACAAAATCCATTTTAAAGTTTGAATTTTTTACTTTTCGGCTCATTAAAAGTTTCTTGATGTTTGTCAAGTACTATGGAGTGCAAACAGTATTTTTTGTAATTTTTCTGTGTACGAAGGTTTTTTTTTTAACAAAGATACAGCCATTTAATGAAACTTATATTTTTTTTAAACGTTTTGTATACGGTACAGATATGTATACGATATAATATATATAATAGAGCGTAATCAACGAAGAATAATTCTAGTAAACTTAATAACATGCTAGAAACTTTAATGTTCAGGAACCGACAAATGCAATTTACTGTAGGTTAACAGTTAATAGCGACGGATGCATGCGAGTCTATTCTATTTGCAATCATATAAATTTTGATTTATTGTATATAATATATCAAATTTGATTTATGATATTATAGTATATATTTTAGGAATATTTTTTATCTACGATATATCGATGTGCGTTATGAAAAGTAGCACGTTTCGGATTTCGCTGCGGAAACTAGCACGTTTGAGCGGTTTGCCACGAAAAATAGCATGTTTCGTCTTTTGCTACGAAAACTAGCACGTTTGAGCGGTTTGCCACGAAAAGGAGTATGTATTTACCATTTGTAGCGATGAAAAGAAGCAAATTTGAATGATCAGCTACAAAAAAAATTTATACCGCATCAACCGACACGATTTGATTTTTAATCCAAAACGTGCTATTCTTCGGTTAATAACCAAACCGGATAATATGTTAGTTTTCGCCGCAAATTCCCAAATGTGCTAGTTTTTGTGGCGAAACAGTATAACGTACTAGTTTTCGTCGCAACAGTTCGAAACGTGTTATTCTTCGTGGCGAAACAGTCAAACGTGTTAGTCTTCGCGGCGAAAGACCAAACGTGCTGATATTCGTCAGAAACGATGGAACGTGCTTCTTTTCGTGGCAAACCGAAACGTGCTAGTTTTCGTAAGAAAATTGAAACGTGCTACTTTTCGTAACGCACGTCGATATGATACTTACAATTCATTTTCGTCAGAAAATTGCACTATTTCAATATTTGTGTAACACCAGTCCTGTAACGTGATTGACCTGATTATAGAGCTTACTTTAGTAGATGACGCTCTCAGAATATTTCCCAATAGGGGTAGGTACGTGAAAAGCAGCAGCTCTTGATCGTCATTTTTACTTAAAATAACTATAAAACTTCAATCCGGACGAATTCGGAATAACAAAATCGTTAACGAAATCTCATATTGGTAGAGAAAATTTATTGAATTCTCGATTAGCTTCAAATGTTAATAACTATATAAATATATATGACGAAAAAGTAAAACCTGTTGTAAAGTGCAGCATATTCAAATAATGACATTCATTATCAGAGGTGTAAACATGTGCATTCCGCTCAAATTTTATCGTAAAATATATCGCGGTTTTAAAAATTTTCAAAATTCAGTGCAGAAATCAAAGTTTATTAGCTAGACATGCTGCAACGGCATGTTTAAATGTTAGTAGTTCGTGTGAATATTTTCAAACTTGCCTCTAAAATCGTATATGAATGCAATGTCGATGACCTTCTAGTAAAAAATTATCGAAATATAATTAGATTGTCTAAAATATCACAAAATATTCAAACACGACTAGAACGCAGGAAAATCCAAGTTATTTCGACTTTCATTTAAAATCTAGCAACCCCATTCCAATTATTTTCACAAATCAAAATTAAATAAGTCCACTTAATCTCCTTTCGTCTTTATCTTAGCACTGATCGATTACGAAATCGCGTATCATGTTTGTCACCAAAGGCATTTAGATAAAAGAGAAAATAAAAACATATATATGTGTACATACGTATCGTCGCCTTATTGTTGCAATTTCTTCAAATTTTACCAATAATCAGAGGAATTCCTTTCAAATTGGTCAGCAAGTGTCATGGCGTCTGTAACGCGTTCGATCCGTTCACGTGAATGGCTCCCAGGCATCTGTAACAGAAAAAGTTCAAATTTAAAATAATTATGATAACAGAAATAAAATTCTATAATAATTCAGCAACAATTGACTCGAAATACGTCACGAAAGACTGCAATTAAGTTCTAAGGAACCGAATAAACGTTCATGTTAAGTAACGCCGACTGGAGAACAAAAAAGACACGCGAAAATTAGTGAAATATTCTACAGATTTAACTTATAACCAAGTACCGATAAATATTAAACCGAAGTCTGAGTAGAGTGTTCAGTGTATACGAAAATTGCGACGCAAAAGGTTTCAACGTCCATTTAATATGGTCACGTACCTTAAATACTTGCGAGTACTAAAAACGTCTTATCACCTCAACAGCTACAATACAAATAACGAGTCCGCGCCATAATTCGCCTGGAGGGGAGAGCCCACCACTGAGTAGGGTTAAGCTAGTCCCTGCTACTCGAATTTCGTTTTTAGACAAATGTTACGTCACTCGACAATGTATCCCGAATAATATTTTCAAGGTTCACCCCAAGAGCAGCGAGCAGCAAAAGAAACATGTAAACCACGCGGGAATTCAAGCGTAATTACCTTTATTCCTTCGTGAGCCAAACGACTTTTATAATCTCCTCTGCCCTATGAGCAAAAGCGACCGTTTTTGTTGCACTGATATTCTTTTCTGTGACGCAGATTCTAAACAATATGACAGCATAAGTGTCTTCACTCTGTAGCAACTCGTCCAATGCAAGAATACATTAATTCTCTTTGTTTCAGCACCAAACAATTAATTTACGATGTAGCACGATCTTCAGCGTCTACCGGTCTACCTACACGTTAAATTTTACGAAAGGATCGACTACTGGGGGCGCTTCAGTGCGTGCCAACGAAAAATGGCGGGCTTTTTATTACTATTTGAAAGTCTATATTCGACAGCATAGTTGCAACTACTGACTAAACTTTGGTTTCTTGTTGAAATTAATCAGAAATATATATTTACGTTTAAATGAGCCATGTATTATGAATTTTAATCTGAATAGGAATTTAATGTATAATCCCTTGTAAATCTTTTCGATTTGAATAATAACGTTAAATAATTAATATGCGTCGGAAAATTAACCTCGATAAAATCATATTTATATTCATGCTTTACAGTCGAATTCTTACAAACTTTTTTATCCACTACATAAATTGATACTTATGATAAATGAAGGACATTGTTAAGATTAGAAACAGACAAAAAACCAGTACTGAAATTGAAATTATTAATTGAATACACTCACGCGACGGATGAACAATAAATATAGGGTAAACTCAAAATCCATAGTACCAAGTGAACGCCAAAACAAGAAATTAAAATATGCCTGCTCAAAACTGATACCACCATAAAAAATAAAACAGCCCTACTTATGGTGTCCACGTGCGTGACAGTTGTGGTTATGTTTTCTAGTGTGTAGTATAGTTTGTATAATAAAATTAACAACATTGTTGTAAATGATCTTAAGAATTCCAATAAATCATGTCGACTTGTAAAATACACAACATTAGGTTTTATAACCTCGAGCCCCGATCTGTTACTTGTTTATCTTACGAACCGAAAACGAGAAAACTAGCACTCGCGAGGTTAGCTTCATTGATACACACTTGCCACTAAAATCTGAAATTCCTTGTAATAACTCAATCTACCATTATTTCACAGAAATGATAATTCGATAGAAGTGTGGAACGTCGGTAATGCACCCTTCGTGGAGTCTACAATAGCCGGCCACCCAGAAAACTCCGTGGAAAACATTCTATGGATCGGTCCAAGGCTGTTCTCAACCGGCCTCCACGGTATGATAGTGGAGTACGACTTGACGACATTGTCCATTAAAAACGAGGTTGCAGTTACTGGAGGGGCAGCTTGGTGTATGGACGTGAACCACAAAAAAACTTGCCTAGCGATAGGTACAGAAGATGGATACATTAATACGTTCAACGTAACGTCCGACATGTTGATATACGAAAGGATCTTTGACAAACAGAAAGGAAGGATTCTTTGTATTAAATGGGACAACACCGGGGAAATGATTTACACAGGCTCCACCGATACGATAAGAGTTTGGAGCGCTATATCAGGTCACGCGATTCATAAAATGACAACTTCTAGAAAAGAGGCGAAGAAGGAAACTATTATATGGTGCTTGGCAGTCACAGACGATAACATTATAGTTTCGGGTGATTCTCGCGGTTGTTTGTCATTCTGGGACCCTCACATAGGTACCCTAATCGAATCCCACGAGAGTCATACCGCCGACATATTAGCTGTTACGTTATCTCAGGATATGAATATTGTATATTGCGCTGGCGTTGACCCTGTAGTCAGGAGTTTCTGCAAAATAACTATGAAGTCTACTGGCAGAGCGCAATGGGTAAAAGGAATCGAGAGGAGGTTGCACGCCCACGACGTGAGAGCCTTAGTAGATGCGGACGGTAAATTATATTCGGCAGGTGTAGACGGATATCTAGCACAGTCGAGTTATCCTCCTAAGATCCTAGTTAAATACCCACCGTTGCTTCAAATGCCGTGTGCTATTGTTTGTAGAAAGTCTAGGTGCATTCTGTTAAGATATACAAATTTCCTTGAGTTGTGGAGGCTCGGCTCCCCAGCCAAGGTACCCCCAGAGTCGATACGCCCTGGCATGTTCCACCAACTAGAAGAGGAGCCTATAAAACTGTTGCAATTGAAAACGAAAAGGGACGAAAATATTATTTCCTGCGCTATTAACAAGGACGCTAAAACGATTGTATATTCGACCAACAGCCACATTAGAGTTTTTAATTTTGACGTTGTCGAGGGAGACGCACAGTTATCGAGAAACGATACTGATATCACCGCGACCAGAATACAGAGAATGTTGTTCAGTCCGAATGGGAAGTTGTTCGCGACGATCAACAACGACGGGAAGAAGAACACCGTGACTTTGTATAAAGTAGAGAAGAAGCATTTGAGGCACCTCGGCTCTTTCCACACGAACAAGGAATCGATAGTGAACGTGGGACTCGTGTGCTTTTCCCCCGATAGTAAATATATCGTGTGCGCCGATCGTCAGGGTAGCATCGCTGTATATAACGTTAGCGAAACCGTGAGTACTGACACCCCTGTGGCATGGTTATTACCCAAATACAGCTGTCCACCGACGGCTATGGCAGTGCAGAAAGACACTCTGAATTTAGTAGTCGTATACTCCGATCACAAGGTAAGTAAAAGAAGCACGTCCATTCGGTCTGTACATCACGTAGTAAAGGCCTCCTTTAATCATTAGATATTAAAGCCTCCCTTACTCCAAAGAGCATACCATCATAGGGCGAGGAGTTAATAATAATTACGTCAACCATAAAGAACATATAATCCATCTATGGCCCTGCACTTCCCGCCTCCCTATACAGCGTGCAGTAAATTGCCGTTTATAACTTTCTTCCACTACGATGCGACGAGCAAAATTAAAAACTATAAAGCATCGCGTTTATTGGTAGCCATCCTCCACGCTTAATCGTGTAATTTCAGATCGTCGAGTATAACATTCTGCAAAGGCAGTACACGAAGTTCTCGAATAACTTGCAAAGTAGACTTCCCAAGCAATGGCTGGCGCGGTCATTCCCAATAACGAACATAATATTCGACCCGCGCAACGAGGACATCATTATAATGCACGACGACTCGACAGTATACGTAATTAACAAATCGAACGAGCTCCCCGAGAAAGAAGCCAAGATCCCGAGGCGCGAGAACGGCGACTTCACCGAGGACAGTAATTCCGTCCTGAGCTCGCAGTCCCAGCAAGCCTTTCAGGTTCTCAAGAAATACAAGGTAATTTCGATGTTTAGAAAATTGGGATAATGGAGACAGATTTCATCGATTGCTCTTTACAGCACCTCGTTTATCTGGACTGGTTGAACGACGAGGAAATGGTAGCGGTGGAAGTGAACCCGATCTCTTTGACGGAGAAGCTGCCGCCGACCCTCAAACAGAAATGGTTCGGAATGTAAATACCCAGCGAACGGGGCGCACGCGCTCCTATTTTACCGATGGGATTCAATGTTATGTACAAAGCTATCAACACGCGTACCCCATTACGACACGTCCTATTTGAAAATATTGTATAATCATGAAAACACTCCACCCCCATTGCGCTCTTTGTAATTGTACGAGACCACAATTTATTTTTAAAGAAAAAAAAATGACAAAATATTAAAAACTATACGAAATGTACGTTGATTAGTATTGTCCTAATATCACACGCCCTCCTTAGCCGAGATAGATGAATCTCTGTTGCGTGACGCGAAATTCACCAGGTCCGAGGGGTGGCTCGACCGTCAGTTTCGGGGAAATATACCAACGACCCGTGAACTCGAGATTGTGCTCGGGCCGGGATGATCGGAGGCCCACCATCCCGGATGTCGTTCTGGGAACGGACGGCGACTGTTTCAGAGGAATCGGTGAACGCTTAATCGCATCTTCCGCCGGTCTGCGTTCGAAAGTGTCCGCCGGAAGTCCCTCCTTTCTGCATTCTTCGGCCAGCACCTACGGTCAGTGACATCGTGGGCACATTAAAATTCGTGGTGGTGCACACCGGCGATACTGCGCCGCGCCTTCCCCCCGAATATCTCATGCGGTACCTTTTTAAAGAATTCACCCGTCAGGTGTTCGTATCTTCTGGGCCACCGACGTCGGCACGCTTTGTCCCGCAGAATCACTTCTTTACTGAAACACGTGGACGGTAATCGATTAAAGTGTAAGCCGTTTCACGCGAAAGCAAGTAGAAGCGGAGTCTACCTACCAGACACTATCGAAGGTCACCGGATTCATCGTGTGTTCGCCACGTTTCACGTTGGACTTTTCGGATTTCCTCGCCTCCTGCGTTTCATCCGCCATTTCGTCCTTGATTTTTGATACTAAAGGAACCACGAAGGCGAAAGCGGCTCCAAGACTCGACAAAGAAGCCCTCCGCGGTTTGTTCGATATCTCCACGCGTTGCCATAGCCAATCTCGCCCCGTTTTCGGTGGGACCCGAGGTCTGGCGAAAGTGAGACGGCGCTGAGGGATTTTAATAAGTCTTTCGTCAGCCTAACGTTTCCGACCTTTTATTTTAGAACCAGCCCAAATCCACCGTGCTCGCAACCGTTTCGCCGTATCCACCCCAAGGAGGAGGACCCCGTCTAGTTCCACCGTTGGCTCCCGTGAATAATGTATCCCATCGGATCGCCTTATCGTGTCGGGAAGAAGAGCCGTCCGTTGTCCACTTTCGAAGCTGCGGGTACAGGAAGAATAAAGTTTCCCCGCGGCGTGGCCCCTTTGTGACGGCGAAGAGCCGGCAGGTGCGTACCGCGTGGAACTTTCGAGTTTCGAGAACGCAATTTTCCCAAGGGAATCAGTCCTGGCTAATGCGAGAGTGGTCGCGGGGAGGGGGATAAAAGGGGACGGCATAAAGGGGGAGAATGAGACGGAGAGAAAACTGCGGGGGTGGCGATGGCGACGGAGTTTGAGGGTTGAACGAGCTGACGCTTTAAGCGATGTAAGTTGCAGAAACTACGCTTCCGACCGGTCTCGGGCGCAGATTAGTCGTAATCTCGGCGCATTGCACTCTGCAGCCGTTTCCACCCCCTTCCGCCCATCTCTCTCTCTCTCTCTCTGTCCCGTTCCCCTGGCTCTCGACCTTACAACTACAAAGGTTTCCGAACCGTTACCTTCTCGCCGAACCAAGACGAGCGCACCTCGCAGCGCGCCCAAATCCACGTGCACGTACACCACGGATCGGTCTGCCCAGCGTTAAGCATGTACACTCTCGTGGAACCTCCTGTATCGCACGGTTTGATTATTACCTGGAGGCTTAAAGCCGAGACGTCTACGCCTTCGTGGCCGCCAGTTACAACTGCGGCGAGAGATTAAACGCTTCTTGGTTTATAGCCGCGCCAGGGGGCCTGCGGGCTCGGTTTACGTGGCTCAAGGAGATTTTCCCGCGGTAACTCGCTTCCTGCCTTTTACGCGGCCCTTACTGGAAATCGATAGTGCCGCGATCGCGCCCGGTGCGCGCCCGGAAGATCCCGCTTTGGTAATTCGTCGATGTACGGCCGGATCGATGGAACCCCCTCCCGTCGAAAGGAAAAATGGGGTACACGCCGCGCCGCGTATGGCCTGGCAGGGAAGGGGCGAGACGGGACGATTAAGCCTGGGTAACGAGATAAACGTCATCGTTGGTCTCCATTACGAAGCGACCAGTTGCTTTTACGTGACTGTCGAGAGTGATGGATAAGCATTAAGCGTGCTTCTTCAATCCACCGTGCTCAGGTTCCTGAGCAGGATTGTACCTCTGTTTTTAAGACACCGTGGGTCTGAAGGAATTCTCCCGAAGTTGAACGAATCCCGTACACCTTGGTATCCATCATCGCGGAGAGGCGAACGTATGCACAAAGGGAACGGCGAGATATTCAATTGGCTGGATCCTCCTGGTACTAACGGCCGAAATTAATCACCGAAAGATGGTCGATATACGCGGCGAATTTGAGGGATAACGCGCAGGTGGGGTGGATGGTTCGTGCTGCACTTTCGGACACGCGAGGGTTCGTTATCGTGATACCGATATTCGCACTCTCTTCACGCCGCGCGAGCCCCCACGGTGTACCGCGTGTATACCAGTTGACGCCTGCTTCCCTTTTCACGTGGCCGCTCGATCCCCCTCGATCGCTCGTACGCCGGTGATATCTGAAGTGGCGTGTCGCGCACGCGAGCCTCATCATCAACATCGACGAGCGTGTTCAGAAATTCCCGTGGGTGATTCGCGTGCCGCCGCGCCACTTCCGTGTGCATCCTCGCTCCGAGGCCCCTGCCGATGTCGATCGATCATCCCGCGGAACACCGTTCCAGGCCGGGCTCGGGTCGGGGAGACAAGCATACCCGTCTATCGCGTCGCCCTGCTCTACTAGCGGCGCGGCGACCGATCATCGGGATCGTGTGAAACGGGGCGAACGCTACGATCAACGTCGATCTCTCTGCATCTGCTGTTCTCGGACCTCGCTGGGACTTGACGCATGAGCTCTAGCAGGCGTAGATGGTACATCATGCGGAGGAGATATCCTCCGTACACCCGACACTTTGGTCTCTCGTTTCCACCGTCGTCGATAGCCCACCGACGCCGTAACGTGCCGGAGCTTCTGCAGGGTGACGGAGGAGTTAGCTTTTAATAGCTCCAGAGGGGGAAGAGGGGATAAGAAGAAGAAGGGATTCCGTCTACCCTGAAAGTTAGGGCAAAAATTAGAACCAAGGATTTCCATACTCGAAAGCACTTGGTCTAGGAACACTCCGGGAAGCACGCAAGCGTTAAGTTCCGCAAGTGTACCGGCGCTATCGTTATTTGAATAGACTACAATATCACATAGCTCCAAGACACCGTGATTGGGTGGTCCTTAGAGAAGTGTAGACGGAGTACCACCCCCTCGGCATACGAGGCCAGCGATACACCGAAGATCTACGGGACCAGCGTATATGGGTACATGCACGGGAACAGAGGTCAATGGGGAGGCGCGGAAAGAGCCAGGTGAAAGGAGAGGAGAAAGGAAAGACAGGACAAAGGGGGGAGGGGGTTGAGGAGGGGAAGGGGAGGGGGAGGCGGAGCTGTAGAGAGAAATTTGCGGGATCGTAGATGTAGAGACACGGTGGGGCACGCTGTAAATTACAAGCGGAGCGCCAAACCGCTATGGTCTTCTCTCGGTGGCGCAGGGGTGTCTAGACGTATAGATAATGCCGAGTTTGTGCGGGGCAGACGCAAGCTAGACGGTCCCTGGTTCATCCAGCCACCCGAACCAGCCAACCAACCAGCCAGCCAGCCAGCCAACCGGGCTAGGCTAGACACATCGACCATGCTCTGTTTCTCTCGCTAACCCTCTCTCTTCCTCTATCCGTCCCTCTCTCTCTCCCACTCTCTCTCTTCACCTTCCCGAACTCTTCCATCCCGTGCTCACCGACGCTATCGTTCCCACCTATTTTCCGTCGCTCCTCGTCGCACCATCCGCCAGCATACCTATATGCCCAACCGGATTTCCCATCGTTTTCGTCGCAGCAGCTCACGGATCCGGGGTTCCTCTTGCATTCGGCGCAGCAGGCAAGAGATGCAAATCCTCAATAGCACCGCCGCCCGCTGGATCCGAGATCCCATTGGCAGCGATCGTGACGTGGATGACGCACGAGGTCTGCCGTTCCTCCTCTGCCCTAGGACTCCCCCGCAGCCAATGAGGTGTGTTATCGCCCGCGACCTTAGAATTGCTCCCTTTCGCCGAGGGAACAGCACCGTAGACGTTCCCCTTCTGCGTTCGGCAGATATTCCCTTGATTCCCGGCCGACTGGAAATACCGAAAGAATCCTGACGGGGGTGGGTCAAGGGGATCGCGTGCGTCGGTGCTCGAAGCTGGGGGATGCCTCTTTAACTGGGTACCTTTGGTAGCGATTGCATCGATGCTGATGTAGCCGTGACGAATTCAGGTGATTCGGAGAATGCTTGAGAGTACTTAACTGTCCTAGTTATATTTCTAGACGATATCGCGACCATGTGTGAAGACTGTCTATAAAAATGGCTTGCAGTGGTCGAACCGTGCCACCCACGACTACGCACGCCAACGCGCAAGTAGAAACAGCGAGTAATAGACAGACACGTTACGCCAAATGCTTTCCAACTATACGTATACTCAATATAACTCTTATTAATTAAGAGGACTCATAAAGGATTATTATAAAATGTTTACAAGATGTTATAACATATCTTAAAAAATGTTTTTGCATTTTATCAAGGGGTTTACTTAGTCAAGAGGTTGAAAAGAGGCGAATGTTTGTGAATTTTTTTTGAAAAAGCGGAAGCATATATTTTTACAGAACTTTTTGCACTTAAAAGAACAATATTTAAAGAACATTTAATTATCTTTTTGTAGAAAAATATTTACGTTTATAATAATATTACAACCGACATCCAAGAAGCCTTTTTCAAAAAGTTGTGTTGGGGTAAATCACTGCCATTCGGAACCAGATTATCTAAAATAAAAAACAAACAAAATTTCGTTAGTATATTAATGTATCCTCTGATTCACAGAGGGAATTTCCGAAATATTAATTTAAAACAAAATGATGGCTGTTTAAAATTGAACTCCTGATTTTTGCGCGAACAAATTAGGACTTCGACGTTAGGGTACAAAACAAGATTTATGTTTCATGTTAACAATTTCCGCGCATTTTGCAGGTGGCGCTTACAAGGGAAGATCCCGAAAACGAAAATTAAAAAAATTCTGAAACTTTGTGTATAGGTAAAAGATCCAATTACTGTCACCTTAAGCTATTTTACTTAAAATAACGAATAAATAAAATATAGTATATAATCTATAGTATAGATTATAGGTTGAATTACATAATTCTTTTTGTGTATGACTTTACAACATCTATTTATTCGTTATTTTAAGAAAAATAGCTTAAGGTGACAGTAATTGGGTCTTTTACTCTACGTTGGGGATTTTCTCGTAAGTACAACGCAATTTTTTTTGCTGCCCAACTTCACTCTAAGGGGGTGAAATTATCTCCTGATAATTTTTCGATTTTATTTTGTAATACGCATTCTGTTAGAGATAGAAAAAAAGTTTCAAGACAAAAGTTACTTGTTTTAATTAGATATATTAAACCGTAAAAGCTTTATCAATTGTTTAAACAATTAGAAAAAGTTATAAACAGAAATATTAATAATGTTTTCCAAAATTCGTTTTTTTTTCACGTGAAATCCGAACTGCATATTTTTTCTATACAATTTCAACTTCTGTTGAATTGTGAAACTGCGCTCTTCGACAATTCAAGTTTGGACCCCATGTGAATTTATTTCACCCCCTTCCAGTGAATTTCGACAGCAAAAAAAGAATTGTGTTGTAATCAGGAGGAAATCCCCTACAAATTCACAAAGTTTTAGAATTTTTTGAATCTTCGGGTTCGGGACCTTCCCTTGTTAGTGCAGGCGCTGCGAAAAAGTGATGCCTACACGGTGTGCTGTAATAGAACCGGGAACGTGTAACAGTGAATTTAAATTTTCAGCTAAAAATGTATCAAGAACGTGGCACGTTCCCTGGCCGCCCACCCGACGACCGCGTCTTCCTATATCGTTGCACCCCTCCCGATGGCCGCAGCCGCCCCTCGGTCCGGGCGGACGGTAGCGTTTTAATCGGCCGACTGCGATGCATAAATCCCCGTTAAATAATACGGCAGTTAACAGTGCCATTAAGCCGTTCGAGATACCGCAAAACCGGTAGGGCGCTCCTCGATGTACGCGCGCGAACCTCCGTATTTATCGGCAGCCGACGCGCTCGCTACCGAGAAATATTGTTCCGCATTCGTTTCCCACCCGTTCGGCATGGCCAGCGGAGAGGGAGAGAAAAAAATGCAAAGAGCGGGGGGTAGGTGGTGGAGCCGGGTAGCCGACGAAGGTACAAATTTCCATCCCCGCCCCACCTCGCGCCGTGTCCGTGGCCGTTGGCGTAATTAATTGTTTCGGGGGCCCGGTGTAATGAGTAGAATCGTTTTTACGTTCGCGGCGCGGATCGTAATTAGTGAGCGGGCAGCGACACCGACCGCGGTATAAATATGAAATCTCATCGGGATTATTTAACGTCTCGTTGTCAGGCGCCAACGCGCGGCTCTGTGGAGGGTGTGCGTGACGTTTAAAGGACGTTCTCGGGGGGCTCGTTTTAATGATCCCGATCCGGTGATCTCGAATGGATCCGTCGGCTAGGAGCAGCTGCGTTTTCTTGGATTTTCAGGGGCGGGTGCGACGATAGTGGCCCGTTAAAGCTTCTAGACGAAAAGCAGTAATCCGGGTATACATATACCACTGGAGCGTATGTAGAGTAGCGCGGTGGCGGAGCTTGCGGAATTAACTGGAGTCGTCTGAAACGGAACACGGAAATCAGTGGAACCTTCTTCGCAAGGTCCACGTAGCGCAGAAAATTCTAATAATAACAGATCATAGTAGGAGTAGATTGTAGAAGCTAAACCTCCAATATCTAACAAAAACATACGCGCTATTAAGGAAGAAATATCGTTCAGGGGAGAGATACGACAAGAAGGCATAACGAATCCGTCTGGACCACCGCATATTTCACGGAAACGAAATTACGGTGACCCCATTACTTGACAAACGACCCCTCTCTCCCCGGCCAGACAATTGCACGGGGCAAAGAAACGGTAACGAGCAATAGTAGATACCGGTAACAAGCAGCATTCGTCATCGTTTATGAATCGCGCGGCGCATTGTCCGTGCCTGGTTATTTTTCTGCCGGTGTCACGAATCGGACACGACGATCGGGTTCCCCCGTTGTGTCCTCGGCGAGCAGCGACGGGGGACTGGCTGAAAATGTCCGTAATAGAGGGTGGCTACCATCACGATCCTTATCCGTGGCAGGCGCATCGAAGAAAGCACTGCGACAGATATATTGCCAGCGTCCATTTCGATCCGCCGATACGAGCGCATTTGACAAATGGCTGGTCGCGGGGTATTCTTCAGGACGCGCTGGCTGCCGCTTGGTATCAACGACAATAGTGGAATTGTTTTTCACGGTGGGCACCCTTCGGCCCTGTAAACACATCCTGAATAACGTTTCAACAGCGATGGACAGTCTTGCAGGGGATGTTTCATGAATGAAAATAGTATCGGGTAGTTTGGAAGGCTAATGATTTGTGATCCTTTAATGACGATACTGGAGGATGGACGTCCGCAGGTTGTCAGCAAAGCATGCAAAGCTCCATGAAAATCAGTTATTCGGGGAATGCTCCCCCATGGGGCGAGGGTTGTTGGGCCATCGACGAGACTCGATCGAGGAGGAGGGGTTGCGAACTCGACCGTGAAAATTACGAGACGTTACAGAAAATTTGATCGTCCGTCTGCTCGATCTTTCTCGCACGGAGGGGACGAATTAACTTTCCGGCACCCCCTGTTGCGGGCCCGGGGCCACCCTTCTCGGCAACCCTTTGGTTTTCAGCAATCTCCGAGGGTGACCTGCCACGTTCTGATTACAATTTTATTTCCCGCCCCGCTGTCTTCGTTCGATTGCCATCGCCGATCGAGCGTCCCGTCGTTTTATGGAACGGAATTTTTTCGTTAGTCGCGTTGATACGATTAGCAGATTCCTTCCAACGTACTGAACTTCGAGAAGTGAATAGAAACCTTGTACTTCCGAAACGTCAATCACGATGTGACAAAACTTCACCAACCACGGAACAAAAAGTGTTTTAGCAGTGTGAGCTTGACGGACACCGTGGAAAGCCGATATCAAGTATTTTCCAGCGGGCCGCGGAAAGTACAGTGAATTACCGCTCCGTCTCATCATTTCAATCGACAGATTTATTTGCCGGAGTGTCCGCCGAACAAAGCCAGCCGACTAACGGCTGGTAAAAAGCGCGCCGCTGGTGTGTATCCACTCGGTGCCGGGCGATAAAAAAAAATCAAGATCTCCCAGCTACAACGGGGACACGTTAAATCACGTTCTGGTGTGCACGAATTCGACGCAGCTGCAACGGGGTTAAATCGATCGGAAAGCAAAATCGGGGCGGCTTCCGGCGCCGGTCGGGGCAGCCGAGCGTCTCTGCAGTTCCGTTCACGTGAAAACTGCCTTATAATAAGATCACCGTTACGAAATAATTGCACGTTCGGCTCCATAATGCGCCCACCCTCCCCGGCTGGCACTCCGGGTCCCTTTGTTCGCGCCGAGCTATTCGAGGAAAGGCGAAAAGCGGTGAGGTGACACCGAAAGTGAAAGCAAAAGGAACGTCTCCGGAGTATCGAAGTCGTAACCACCCCTCTTCATCGTCCAACGCCCACGTTGTCGCCGTCTCCGGCGCTCCATCCCCGCGGTTTCGAGTTACCCGAGACACAGGAGACCGTCTAGCTCCCGTCTGCTCTAGCCTCTCGCCGAGTTTTTGTATTCTCTGGCGGGCTGGAATGTTTAATGCACCGTCGCCGACCGATTACATCGTTACACGGCCTCCGGGATCCGCGGTATGCGGTCTCCAGGCGGCGCGTGTGCGCCTGCAGTTCGCCGCGATCGAGTGTTCCCAGGCAGTCGCGAGTTAATTGGGCGGTTCTTTTACTGGTAAACGCTCTGGCTTAGGCGATTCGCGACTGTACGTAAGGCGCGGGGTGTTCTAGGGAGGAAACGTGGATAGGGCCGGATTGGGAATGGTAAAAGCCCCGGGGTGTTGCAATTTGAAGTAGAGTGGACAGTGGTACGGATACAGCTGCGGTAGGTATACAGGGATTTTGGATAGGGGAAGAAACATTGAATGCAGGAGTTCAGATGGAGAACGGAGGTTACAGTTAGGGGGCTGAGAGGTTGCGAATGGGGGAACAAGAGTGTGGGTAATTACCGTTGAAGATATAGGAAACACTGAGTATAATTAGATGAATGTAAAGTGGATGTGAGTCTAGACCTTGACGCGACAGGAGCTTAATATTTGGAGAACCGCGATCTCTTAAAAAGAGGAGGCTAATGCCGAGAGACAAAGCGAGAGGAGGGACCCTTCAGACCTCTCGAGGAAACGACAAATTTTACCGCTACAGTCCACTTTATCTTAAGCACGATCGCCCTCCGAAGATCTTAATTACCGCGAAACGCACAGTCATCACGTCGGGCCTGGCTCCGGCAACGTCCACTCACCTGTCCCGCGCTCTTTCGCATGCGGAGGCGATTAAAGAAACAGTAGCGTGGCGCTTCCTTGCGGAAGGCCATTGTGCCTGGTCCGCGTTGGCAAGGGCCCACGAAGGACACCTCTGCCGCCAGAGGAACGTGTTTCGCCCCTGGTGTCAGTGATGTCAGAATCGCGGGACGTGGGACAAATGCACCCCCACCATGACCTACTGTCGTCCTCCACTTTTCTACCATCGCACTGCAGTGCACACAAGTATCCCAACTTCTGTTCGAAGGCGTTGCCTGTACGGGTCTTTCCTCCAACAATCCACATTGCCGAAACCTGAGCATATGACTCGCAATCAGAAGGTCCGATGTTCAAATTCCAGTGCGGCGGTTTACTTTTTTTTTTTAATTATTCTCTTAATCCCCTCAATTATTCTTTAATATCGCTTTCTAGCTTCTCAGCAAAAGAAAAACTTGAAAATTATTAATTTGCAAAACATTGTTTTTAGAGCTGTTCGAGTACTCGAAACAAGCGAGCCGGGATATACTCGGTTCGAATAACCGATCCGAGCCGAGCGCTCGAAAGAACCGAGCGGCTCGATTAAAAGTCGAGTAGATTGCATAGTGAAGGTAGCGACTGACGAACGAGATATGTGGATCGTTCGAGCCACCCGATTGTTTCCAGCTGCTCGCTTCATTCGAGTACTCGGCTCGGCTCGGAAACCGAGTCCCGGCTCGACTCGAATATCGAGCTACTCGAAAATTCGAGTACTCGAACAGCTCTAATTGTTTTATAATATAATTATAATTATAATATAATATATAATTACTAATCGTAAGACAAGTAACATTGTAATTCAGTTATTAATTACATGACAAGTAATACGAGCCGATTGGCTGCGATCACCTATCTCCGTTAATTTCTATTCTATTTGTCCAGATTCGATTCTAAATATTTCTCCTATAATTTCGTTTTATTTCTCAAATAAAAAAATTCTAAAGTGACTTTTGATATACATAATAATAAATATATAACCCATAACCATAAATTCAAACGACTTGAAATCAGCCACTCGCGATAAAGACAAAAAGCCGCTGCGTTCGGGTCGCTAGTCGCTTCACGATTTCCGTAAGTACATAAACACTACAAAATGTGTGAAATCCCCACAAATTACCTTTTTTAAAAAAAGGTACAAAAAGAGCGCCAAGTTTATAACTCCATCAAAAAGAATCCCATTTAAAAACATTGTCGTAAATTAATACTCATCAAAAAGAATCCCATTTAAAAACATTGTCGTAAATTAATAGCTTTACAAAACTAATGATACACATAAATTGCGCCAATTATCACAATGGCTATTTTTACAAATAAAAAAATGTATTATATAATATTAAGGAGATATATTTTTATACAAATAAATATTTTAATACGAATAAATATTTTATTCAAAATACTTGGCGCTGCTCTCCGAATTGGTGTTGCTAAACTGAATAAATATGTATAAATTGCACTAAAATCGTTTTCTTTTTTGTCTCAGTGGTGCCTTGTCTTGTTTTATTTTATTTATTAACCAAGACAATTAACCTTCTTTTGGTTTCGCAGCGCCAAGTATTTTGAATAAAATATTTACCCCCCCCCCCCCCCCCCATAAACATGACTCATGTATGAAAGAAGCTAATTCCCTTTAATTCACGAAAAAAGTTCACGTGCAAAGATTGTCAAATCATCTTTGCTAATTCCAATTGTACCTTTAATTCACGAAAAACATTCTCACGCAAAGATTGTGAAATCAACTTTACTAATTCCAATTGTATTCTCGTTCTCCGTTCGAACACTGATTCCTCTGTCACTTTTTATACTTGACATTCCTTTATTAGCCACAAATCAATTCAGTGCTCAGATTTTCAGCTTCGGTTTTAAGGAATTAGCGGGCGAGAGGCCTGTATTTCACACAAAAACTTTTATAAGAGGACATCTTCTGTTAAAAATGTCGTATGAAAATCGTTTTACGATAGAAAATAATAAAAACTTGATAGAGACTAATTTAAACAAATCGAAGTCGGTAATAAATTAATAGCACATTCGGCAACCTACACTAGTGCGCACTGAGTCCGAATACGCTGTAAGAGAGATGCGGAGAATATGAAACATTTTGTTTTAAGTCGACTTCATAATATTTTTCTTATATAACGCCCGCTAATTCCTTAAAACCGAAGCTGAAAATCTGAGCACTGAATTGATTTGTGGCTAATAAAGGAATGTCAAGTATAAAAAGTGACAGAGGAATCAGTGTTCGAACGGAGAACGAGAATACAATTGGAATTAGTAAAGTTGATTTCACAATCTTTGCGTGAGAATGTTTTTCGTGAATTAAAGGTACAATTGGAATTAGCAAAGATGATTTGACAATCTTTGCACGTGAACTTTTTTCGTGAATTAAAGGGAATTAGCTTCTTTCATACATGAGTCATGTTTATGGGGGGGGGGGGGGGGGGTGGAATTAGCAAAGATGATTTCACAATCTTTGCACGTGAACTTTTTTCGTGAATTAAAGGGAATTAGCTTCTTTCATACATGAGTCATGTTTATGGGTTTACCTTATTTGACAAATTTCTAGAAACTTGCGCGTAAGAAGATGCTTCTCTGTCGAACCTTCTCTGAACACATTCCAAGTCTGTACGTCTCCTCTGTCGAACCTTCTCCGGACAAGTTCCAAGTTGGACGTCTCCTTCGTTTCTATCAGCTCTACATAAAGTCTATTAAATAATTTGGGTTCTATAAGCTGTACGTAAAAATTCTATTAAAAAATTTTACCTACTTATCTTGTTAATTGAGGCAATAATTCAGTGTCCTGTATGGTCGAAAAACTCGTGATCGTGATCGTGATATCAGCAATTTTGATAACTGTCACTTGGCAGGTTATAATTGAGTGACAGCTAGGTGACATTTATTTACCATAGACCCGAAAGCAGCGACTTTTTGCATTTTTCGTCAACTGCGCAACCGCATTTTCAGCAAAACCATTCCCGATTGGTTGGAATAAATTCTGCTTTCGAACGGTGCCATCTACTGGTGTTAATTCTAGAAGTAAAACGAGAATGGCGACATCTACTGGCGTCAAGTGTCGTGACGTCACGAAACGTCTAAGCCAAAAAAAAGTATCACTTTTTTAATTTTAATTATTAATTAAATCTTATATCTTTTAGACAAATAGCTTGATACATTAAGTAAAACGACATATGGGTTCGAAAAAAAAAAATGATTCGCTTAATCATATAAAAACACCGGGACTATGTCATAAAATAAGATAATGAGGCTAAAATAGCTCCGACGACCTGTCAATTTCGCTATCTTTCGTGTATAGATACGTGGTCGCTCAGTGTGCCTATGGGTAGAGGGGAAGGGGGAATTAGCTTCCAGACGCGACCGCGTCTGTTGATTTGTATTAAAATATTTATTTGTATAAAAATATATCTCCTTAATATTTTATAATACATTTTTTTATTTGTAAAAATAGCCATTTTGATAATTGGCGCAATTTATGTGTATCATTAGTTTTGTAAAGCTATTAATTTACGACAATGTTTTTAAATGGGATTCTTTTTGATGAGTATTAATTTACGACAATGTTTTTAAATGAGATTCTTTTTGATGAGATTATATACTTGGCGCTCTTTCTGTACCTATTTTTAAAAATATGTAGAACGGCGGAAGACTAACATCGTACGCCAGCTAGCTGCAGTGGTTTCTGATATCGCGAATTGCATCACTAGCAAAAAAAGGTGCTTGGCAAATTAATAATTTTCAGATTTTTATTTTACTGAGAAGTCAGAAAGCGAAATTACAGATTACGTGAGTGAAATTAGAGAATAATTTAAAAAAAAAAAATAGAACCGTTGCAATGAGATTTGAACACCCGACCTCCTAATGGCGACTCGTACCCTCGGGTTTCAGCAAGGTGGATTGTTGCAGGAAATAGTCGTGGAGGCAACACACGGACAGAAGTAGAGATTTGCTGGTATGCAGTGCGATGGAAGGAAAGTGGGGGACGACGGTGTGTCATGGTGGGGGTAAGCATTTGTCCCACGTCCCACGACTCCTGGCATCACTGCCTGGTGTTGATCGCGGCTCGCGGCGCTCCTCGTGGCATTGTCGAATGCCCGCACACGCGTTCCTGCACTCGACCGTGAAACGCCTGGAAACGGGCGCAGGTGCGCCGCCAGCGCATGCAGATGCGCCGGGACGAGCACGCGAGGGTTAATTGAAGTAACAGTTAGACTACTGGATCATTCAATTAAGCGAATGCCGAACGAGTCGCGCGACGCCGCGGCGTCTGCGTCATTTCGATCTAATTACGACACCGAGCTAAGTGGCTGAGTGGATCCGCTTAACGTTTCGCTGAACGCCGGCGAATTTCGCGACTGGCGTCTCTTTCAACTGCGCCGAGATAATACTGTTGCTGTTTTCACGGGGACACGGTAAATGGAGAGTTAAAGGAGCGGGAATTGTAATTGGCCCTCGCGGGGGTTGCTCGGAGATCGAGTTTAGGGGTACGGGCCAGCCTCGATTATTCATTCGAGCTAGGTACTCCAAATTTCTGGATTAAAAAGGACTACGTAGCCGCTGTAATATCCACAAGCGAAAGTAGACACTCGTTCCGTTCCCCCGATCAGAGCAGACGCGAGCCCCCCGGGTTCTTAACAAGTTTATACAAAACTCGATAGTGTTCGTGCTTCCTGTTTCACCGGAGAAGGGCTTGTTTCCTGTAGTTTGATCGCTCCCTTCGCCGGCCTCCTCCAACCCCATTTGAAATCGTTGTCTGAAACGAGCCCTCTGCCACGATAATTTGATTGCTACGCCATCCAGGCCAGACCCTAGCCAGAATTCGTAATCACACCTGCGAGAGCGTAACCATTCGATCGTCTGCCCCGCTTTGCGCCAAACCACTCCACGAATCATCAAAAGTACTCGCATTCCCATCCACCACAAAATCCTCTGCAAACCTTCCAACGAAAAACCAAAGTCGTTGATAACTGGCTCCGATGAAGCCTCGGTTAATCGCGAGATTAATGTTAAGGGTTGGGGCAGAGGGGGGGGGGGGACAATTGAAAGCATGCTTCCGCCTTGATTTCGCCTCGTTAAGCTCGAGAGGAGGTGAACAATCGCAGTGCACGTGCAACGGGTGTCGTAAAGTCGCCCGTTTGTATGCGCTAATAATCATAATTCGCAAGGACGTCTAGCCGGTGCGGCGCTGGAACGACCGCCGCTGCTTGTAATTTGAGTGACAACTGACGTCGTCTACGGCGTTAAACGGTCGTCCGCGGTGCCGCGACGGCGGCGACCCAATCTCGCCCAGGCCGAGGAACTTTTTACGACAGCGGGAGGTCACGAGACGGCGGGTCGTGCTCTCTGCGAATTACAGCAGAAACGGTGGCTTTCTTCCAGACATTTTTCTCGGCCCCCCTTGGCGGCGTTGCAGAATGAATCACCGTCCCCTTGCTCTCACGGAACAGGAATCCAACATCGCGCCTCATCTCTCTTATTTACAGATTCATTTGCGTAAATTTCCCAGCCCCCCGTTTCGCCAGCCGCCGTTCCGCGTTTCGTTGTTATTCGAGGACCCCCTTCGTGTCTGTTTCTAACTCTGGAGAATTTTTCGCTGCGTTCCCCGCGTGTTTCCTCAGAATCGTCGACATGATAAGGACGTTGTAAAAGTGACGAGGAAAGGATGGCGTTTGACGTTGCCGCGAGTTTAAGCGTTATACCGCCTTATTCTTTCCCGCGTACTAAGGCAAAGCATGAAGCAACATTCTGCCGTGCTTCCTTCGCGTAGGTATTTCTTTTAGTAAATAATAAAAGCGGTGTCCGCGGAAAGGGAGATAAAGGGAGACAAAGCGGAGGAAGGCGGAAGGTGGCGACAGCGGTGAATGAAATCCCGCTAACCCCCTATTAATATCCATCAGTCCCACAACGGGCGTCGGCGTGCCCGTAACGTCTTCGCGCGAGATTACTCCGGCGGGCGGGCTTCATTTGTTCCAGTCGCGTTTCACGCAACCGCGGAACAATCTCGCCCGCCTTGGCGAGAAATTTTTTACGCCGCCAGCAGCGTCTACGAGGTGGGAAAGGAGCCGGGCGCGGGTGTGAAGAGGAGAGGAGCGGGACGGGCGTCACGGCGTGTTTTATTTACCGAGCGGAAAAGCCTAGACGTTGGCGCTATACCCAGCGGGTGCGCGACGACGCCTCAGCCCTGTCTTCCAGCTCGTCTACAAGCGCGGCATCCACACGAGGATCATCCAGACCGCGTTTACGACAAAACCCGTCACGTAGACACTGTCGCGGGCGTCTGCAGGAGGCGTGTGCACCGGGAAAGTGGTGGTGCACCAAAGTAAACGCGACATCCAGGTCAGACAGTCTGCCTTCGTCGTGGACGGCTTCAGCGCCGCTGCACGTATCGAGGAACTGTGTTTTATCTGCACCCGCTGGCTTCCGAAGCAGAATCGTTCGAGTCTCGCGGCGGTTGCTCCGAGCTTTCGGGGGTACTCGAAATGTTGGACTAACTGGAACTTTTATTTGAGTCACTAATTGTAAGCGTAGGCTTTGCAGGAAAGAATTGAGGGGTTCGGTTGGAAAGGGGATGATGCCACATCAGTGGTGCAGTCAGGATTTAATCCTGGGGGAGCCGTGTTGAACGGATAAAAATATTTTTAACGCATAAGGTGATTATATAAATTGATTTAAGGGGTCTTTACACTGTGACGCCTTGATAATGTACCGCTGCTTGGAACTGTTTTTTTGTCACAAGAAGAATATTTTTACTGAATTGAAGTTTTTTTTTGTTTATTAAGACGTGCATTGAGAACACAAACATACTTTTTTCATATTTTTTTGATGGTTGCTTCCGCCAAAATAAGTGGGTGTTATATGCGCGGTAAAATAAAAGATGCCTCGAGTATGTGGTCGCTTTTGGAGGAACCGTGTGTCTGAAACAAAGAACGAGATAGATAATGTAATTAGTATGACTGCCGCTATGTCAGAGACTAAGATTAATTAGATTGATGAAGAATTAACCAAATGGCGGACTCCAAAGTTGAACTATCGAAATTAGCTGAATTTTGTAATTATTCTGCGCCGCAAAAGATGAGAAATAAACAACGAAAATGTGTGATTCCAGTTCGAGCCATAGCGACAGTCATTCTGATTAAAAATCCCCCTGATACCACCTGGCCCCTCTGTGGGTGCGCCACCATCAAATTTGTTGAGAAAATTAATTTCCCTAAAACTAGTTTTCCTCTAAATTTATAGTACATCATGGCATGTGCCTGTGGCCCTCAATTGCGAAGAGTGAGGAAGAAAGGAAACATTCTAATGATTTCAGCTTTCCTCGCAAAAACTGTACTGATGTGTCAGAAATCAAATTTGGCTTAGGTGGAAGGTACAAGCAGTTGAACCCTTCGAGCACTTGGATTGATCTGTTTGAAGCCGATGCTGCGACCTCAAACTTTGTACAGCTGTTTGGTAATGCTCGCTCGGCTCGCATCCTCGAAGTTCCGTATACATATTTTTATGGTTTCTGTCGACGCAAGAAAGGGGGAATTCTGAACACCGTCGAATTTGAGGTAGGTACTGGAAAGTTGCAGTGAAAATGTGAACGTACCCTTAAGCTTTCAGGGGCAGAAATCGCCTGGGCGTCGGTTCGTTGGACTTTCCCGAGAATTTGCAAAGCAGGATAAAAGAATCGTAAGGTGCAGACCGGAACACTCGGGGCCGCATAAAACACAGCTAAACAGTTCTTGCGCCGGGGACGATAAAACGTAACTCACACGACGCCAGGAAGGTAGTAATTGTTCTCTGCGTCCTTCGGGCTGCGGCAGCTCCCTTGAAATTTTCATCGCGAACACGCGACGCGGAAGAAGCGGCAGTCAAAAGTCGAAATTATTTTTCTCGCGGAACGACCAACCCCCGGAAACGTCTCGGTAGTGTCCTCAAGTTCTTCAAAAAAATTAACAGCAACTTGAGATTCTGCTATGTAGAATTCCACGTTCGGGACTTCGGAAGGCACTTTAGCATTTTTTATTTATTTAGGCTTTTAAAATTGAATCTTTTAATTCGAACTATCCCGCCTTCACACTCGTGAAAAATTTACTCCGCGGACTCTGGGTAACACACATCGCAAGCGAGCGACTAAATAGCTACGGCGTCACAGAATATTGAAAGCACGTTCAAACAGAAAGCGACTTACGCTAGCCTAAAGCAGAATGAAACGCAGGGTCGATCAGATCACTTGCCCCCCCCCCCCCCCTGAACCGTCTCCACTACTTTTCGCCGTGAAAGCCAACCAGCAAAGTGGGCCCGACCGTAAAAAGAAGCATCCAGCACGACGGCGAGGCGATAAAGCGTCGTTTACAGCCGCTACTCGCGGCACGGAATCTTTTCGTGACTCGTTTCCCTTGATTAAAGGAATAATCCCCGGAGGGTAAGGAGCACGGAGCCCGATCGTACCGTGTCTCGTTCCACGGGGGGCCCTTTAGCGCGGCTCGCTGGAGGCCACGGGGGCGCCGAGGGGTGGCGGTGGAAAAGTTTTCACGGAAACGAAACGGGCAGAGGGAAAAAAGAAAGGGGACGAACAGATAGCGAGCAGACGGGCGCGGTCGTGCTGGACGGCATTTTAATAGGTTCGCGGGGTTCGAGCGAAAAAGTTGCAAAACAAAATAAATCGGCGTCGCGACAGGTCGGCCCGCGCTCCTCTCTCGCCCCCCTCCTCCATGCCAGTTTCCACTCTCCTCTCTCTTTCTCTCTCTCTACCCCTGCCGCCTGCTCACCCTCGTCCCCTCTGCCCCTTTTTCTGTTCCCCGCCACGGTTACGGGTCATGCATATTCACGTGTGGCATTCGTACGCACGGAATTAAGCGGCCGGGGAATTAAAGCGGTTTTCGGCGAGAGCAAGTCCAGGAGGCTTCTGCCCCGTCCCCGCGGCCCCCTGCCCGCGCCTCCAGGTGATTACGCGGGGATTTTTCGAGGGACATTTCTATGGTGGCGCCGGTAAGTGCAGCTGCGAGAGGAGGCTCTCGAGGCTGCGCGTCTATTCGAGTTACATTATTCCACGGGGCGGAATTGGACCTTTCGTCTGCCGCTCGGACAACGCTGACGGCGTTCGGGCTCCTTCAATTGCGGCCACGCTTCACCCCGTCCGCTGCGTTCTCTGTTACCCCCGAAGGCTGTCTCGAGCCTGGGCGGTGCAAGAAACGCGATCGCGAATATCCAGCAATCTTCGCGCCGCGATCTTCGAGCACTCGTTAGAAACCCCATTGACGGATGCTCCAGCCGACAGCGTAATTTGTCGCGGCGCGCACGACCAGCCCCAACCAACCCCCTGTCACCGGCGTGCACGGTTTCTCACGTACGGTTGATATTTACGTAGGAGAGCGGCGGGAAGAAGCGGGAGGAAGAAAGCGAGCCCCGGGTTGGTTGGAGAGGACGAGAAATCGCCGAGAGGAAGACGAAGCGTCTGAAATAAGGCTCGAAACCTCAAACCTCCCGGAATCTCCGGCATCGTGCAAGTATCACGTCTGCCAGCCAGCCACCCCCTCTGCCCCCATCCTGCTACCCCCTTCAACCCTTCATCCCTTCACCCCTTTACCCCTGTACGTGTACGTGTGCGTGCCACAGTCGGCCACCCCTCCCCGCGCCGCTGCGGCGTCGCCGCCGTCGTTTTCATCTCTCCTTTCACCCTGCCCTCGTCTCACCGTGCACCACCGCCACCCCATCTCCCTCTCCCCCCCGTCGCCCTCCTGCTGCTGCTGTCTCACCCTTCCATTCGACCGACCGCCCGTCTAGCCGCCCTTCCGAGCCACCCGACGCTGCGCCGCCACCCCCGATCGCGTCCCCACGAAACTCCTCGCCACTCCAGACGACAGCGGCTCTCTGGTAACGGGAGACTCCTTGAAACGTCGAACGAGCCCGTTACGAGACCGTTTTCTCGTAGATCGACGCCTGCCTCTCTCACTCTTTCTATCTCTCTCTCCCTCTCTCTCACTCTCTTTCTCTCTCCCTCTAGCGCCGTATCCTCCACGAATTGTGCAAGGTCGAGCCGGAGGAAGCCCGGGTTTCGCGAAATCGATCTTCCCGTCCCGCGGTGCACGAGGATCACTCGACTGGCGGCGGAATCGCTGGGGAAAGACGAGCGGGGGGATCGATATGCCTTGACCTTTGATTCCTGGCTGGAAATATGTCTGCCTTTAGTGGAGGCTCTTTGGAAATGGGTAGTTTGAGTATTCCAAGCTGTGCGGGCTTCTCCGCCGAATGGGAGGGGTGGTTCGAAGAGGGAAATGAGGAATGTACCTATTCGTTTTAAGGTCGGCGGAACGGCTGCGAGTGGGGATGCCTGGGA
This sequence comes from Andrena flavipes, assembly GCA_963971345.1. Taxonomy (NCBI): domain Eukaryota; kingdom Metazoa; phylum Arthropoda; class Insecta; order Hymenoptera; family Andrenidae; genus Andrena; species Andrena flavipes. Next base: position 48,132,729 of record OZ020480.1, read on the forward strand.
GTAAGAATTGATTCACGATGATTTATGGCGCGCACCGCATGCCGATGCGGGATGATCGTGGATGGTGTTAAGCGGCAGCTCCCGGCGCAGCGGATGCGGTTCGAGCGGTCTACCCTGTATAGCAAGGGTGAAGGAGGAGGGGACCGTCTAAACCTGCGACCGTGACATTGAAACGTTACGTCGGGCATCCCCCTCGCCGACGGCCGACGTATGGACAGGCAGACGAATAGATCGAAATCTGCTTTCACGGTCCTTCGTCCCTTCTCATGCGATTATCCTTTTTCTTTGATGACTCGGGGCCCAGCCTCGTCCGCTGGTATTAAATATTCATCGGTAATTACATCCTCGACGCTACTGGAATATTACCGAAATGGTCGCAGGGCGGATCATTTAGTGGTGTAGATTGAGCAGCCCTTAATATCTGAGATTGAAACGTTTCTATATTAATATTGGGAAGTAAGGAAGACTTTAGGCTCCCTTTCAAAATCAAACTTTGCAACTGCGATGACCTATTACAAATTATAATAATAATACTACTTAATAATTTTATTCGCGGGACAAGCCCATTATGAACAAGAACACTTATACTATAGGAAAACATAATTAGAGTAGAGAAAAACAAAAAAGAGAGAAAAATATAAAAAAATCAATGTAAGATGATAATTCTTTTACTTTCGCGTCTTGAAAAGAAAAGGTCAATGCATGTTTTGCAAGTCTGAGGGCCAAATCGCGTGAACAAATTTTTCTTTCCGTCCGGTTAAATGCTCGGTTCAAAATTCTGCATTAATTTTTGTTTCTATCGTCCATTTGACTTTATGATAATTATTATATTATTCGTTTAATCCATTTTTCTCTTTTATCGTTCCTTTTGTTTTATTTTTCGATAAGAAATATGTAGAGGTCACTTGACTCGGACGATGAGTTAACGACCATTTATAAAATTACTTATCAGAATACAGCATCATTTTGAAAGTCTCGGAGATAACATTGAAGTGAAGAAATCTTATAATAAAAAGTTATTGACAGAAATAAATAACATAAATGAAAAAGTGTTCGAAAATCAGTGAAGGGCTAAATTCTGAACACGGAAAAAGATTATTGATATTTATTATTTTTTATTTTATGTTAAAAGTAAAAATGATAATAAGTATATAATTTTTTTATTACTATTTTAAAATTCTTTTATGCATTGTTTCCCACGTTAAATTGACATTACCTATATCGAATTTCCAAAAATATAATCTTTATTCCCGAATCAGTCATTTGACTGGTTACGGTAGGAATAGGAATCCTATATAAAGTGCTCCCAAAATGTGCTCAGGTGGGCACCTGTGTACCCGGGCATAGCCTTAAGGGTTAAAAAGCAAGTGTCCAAAACTCGAGACACAATGTCAATAAGTTCTAAGTTCGTATCAAGGATATTACCTTCTCCTAATTTATCTAAAATCGTTGAACGCGAATTGAAGTGTACATACACATAATTCCCATCGTTCAAGAGAGGGTGGTCTCGAGACATCCTCTATGGCGAACGTTCTCGACAGAACTCTATATTCCAAAGCGCAAGGGCAGATACCAGTGGAACGTGGATGTGCAGCCGCGGCACCGGTCCCATGAAAGATTCAAGCATCACGACGGTTCGCGAGCGCTCGCTGCTCGCCGTGGTTTCCGTAAAGCCAGGAACGACCGAGGAGCGCGGAGGTTACGCATCTCCTCGGCGGATCGAGAGATCGAAGCCGACGGGCAGCCGAGGCGTTACGTCCCCGGGGCGGTTTCGACCGGACAAGATCGCGTTATGCCCGGCGTCGTGATCGCGGGAATGTTCACTTTCGTATGCGAGAAGGGGGAGGAACAATGGCGCAAGCGGCATGCACGACCGCACAGACGGCCCTGCGGGAAATTGCATTGCACGCATCGGACAGACACGGAATCGGTGGCCCCCCTTTCCTCCTCTTCCCAACGCCGGCCGCCTTCTCTGTTCGGTTGTCTGTCGCGTCAGGGCCCCGATGTCCTCCTTCCTGCCCACTTACGACCGTCAACCGGCCACCTGTCCCTGCCGTATCCTGTCCGCCCGTCTGCCCGTGCCTCCATCCGTTCGCCAAGCACCCGACGCGACGCATCACGCTTCCGGGATAGCCAAGTGGCGATGCTTCTGCCCGGAGAACACTCGTAAATGGAGGAGAATACGGAGTCGACGAATTTCCAAGGGGACTGCGAGCCTGATTCGACCAGGGACCATCAATTTGGGGGAATAGGAGACTGTGCGTAACGCGTTACGGAAGCCATTGTTAGGAACGATCAGGCTTGATTGTCCTTGTGATGCCTTTCTTCCCTACGTCCAGTTGGTGCGATCAAGGAAGCTTGCTCGATGCGTGTCGGGATCGTTTGCAACGGTGGGTGGAAGGCATATAGCGAGGTTTCCGGGCCACGCTCAAGTGGCGTGCGAAAGTACAAACCGACAAACGTGTTCTTCACCCCTCATTACGGGGTGCCATGGGAGCAAACGGCCTTTACTGTTTGGCGTGCTTATTCGTAGACTACGGAGTTAGCCGGAATTTTGGAGAAGAACGTGGCTTGTGAGAATGGCGAAGCATAGGTTTCGGTGTGAATCCATTGTATATACCCAAGTCGCCAAGGTGGTCGCCTTGCGCAAATTCCCGTTTGCGGAGACGGGGATTTGTTGAGAGACCAATCGATCCTCGGTTGAACCCCGTTGCTTAGCGTCACTTTGTGCAGGATTCTCGTACTTCTATTTCCCCTTAGATGGCGAAGACAAGCGCGACAGGTTCGGCAGCCAAGTCACCTCCTCCGAGACGCTTCCGCGTGGCCGTCGATGAGGATGGTGCTCGGTGGCGACTGATACCGAGTATCGGGACAGCTTTAACGAGGAAAAAGACATCTCCTTCTATAGGGTGGAAGACGAGAAGCCACGTAAGGCGATGGCAAACGGCGAGCAGCCACTGGGACTTGACTATAAGGAGGCAAACAGGATGGCAGACGCCCGCTCGTCTAGACCCGCTTCGACTCGACTCTCAACTCTCAGCTCTCTGCAGTCACTCGATAAAAAACAGTCCGCCGCTTTCCTGGCCGTCCGATCCATTGGCGTACACCGCCGGGGGATCGTCCCTCCCGTACCTAACGCGCTTTCCACCCCTTCCCGCCGCGACTGATCGAGCGACGTCAATGGGGTGGAACTCTTGACTGTACTCGCTTTGTGACTACAGGCTCGCTCGATTGGCGTTGCTACTTTTGCTTCGCGTATGCAGAAAGGGAGTGCGATCCAGTGGAAACGATGCGGAAGAATCGTTCCGATGTTATCGAGTGCACGGGTGTCACAACTGAGGGTTCCGGGGGTAAATGAATGCAATGCAAGTGGAAGAAATTGTAAGCCAAGAACCCGGGGACGCATTCTATGCAGCCTTTGGGCAGCTTGGTACATCAACTGGTCGTCAAGATCGCCGAGCGATTACCCACACTCCCCATCCTCACAGACAACCTGAACACGTGGGGGCTGAGGCTCGCTCGATTCACCACTAAGCACAATCGCCTTACTACCCTCGAAGCAAACGGGCGTTTCTGTCCACACGACCCCCCGGGCGAAGCGACAAAATACGCCACTTGATCATACCTCGGGCACGTCACTATATTTCTTCCGCTCCCTCCCTGCCTCACCGCGCGATGGCTCTCCCGCCGGAAACGGACATGAATTATGAATCGGTACAATTGCGGTCAGGGAGAGGGGAGCGTGCATTTGGCTAATCGCGAACGGTTTCGCGCGCCCGTAGACCGCCAGATGGGATTCGAACTCGCAAGGCGCAGACGGCCAGCCCACTCGCCGCGACATCCTTTTTCGCCTGGCGCACGTAATCGTGACACGCGCGGGCCCCGTCGCCGACGCAGGTGCAGCCGAGCGGACGTGCACCGCGTGACCTTTAGGGAAAGGCCACCCTGGTCGCAATCGCGCCAGGTGCAGTCTCCCCAAGTCCCGGCGTTGTCGATCGTTTCCCAGCTCGCGACGCCAATGCAGAAATTACCCCCTGCGACCCCCTGGACCGTCTGAGCGGTGTCTAGCCAGCGCCCCCTACCTCGAGCCACCCGTAACCCTCGCCCCCGCTGCGACCCAGCGCGCCGTCTCTCTCCTTCTCTCTCCCTCTCTCCTGTCCCCCTCTTTTTCCATCTCCCTCTTTCTCTTCCTTCTGCCTTCTCCTCTCCCGATCCCTCCCTCCCGCCCCACCGCAACCGACTGCCCCACCCATCCTCCCTTGCCCGTCTCATCGCTCCTACCCCCGTCCCACGATCTCCGCCGACCTTCTCTCCCCGGCCGGCGGGGGTGCAGTCTAGCCAGTGACTATAGTCTTCGGGGCGAGGGACGTTATACTGTATACGGGGCGGGTTGCGCGCCACGGCAGACGGGTAGTATAGGCGGCCAGCCGAAAACCCATCGACGAGAGACGTTGTTGTTGGATCGGGGAGGAAAATTTTTGCCTTTCTCTCGCCGCGCCCGCGTCTACCTTCTCCCCTTCGCGGTGCTCTCGACTTACTTGGCCGGGCGACGCGCGGGGGGGAAAGTTGGCAGAGAGGAAGCGACCGAGAGGCGGGAGGGGCGATTGACAGCCGCCTATGTTGAAAGGAAGATCGCTCGTCTTCGATCGGCTTTATATCGGGTTCGCGGTGGCAGCTACGAGGTTGGATTGTCTTGGTCGAGCTCGCGCGGTAAAAATGCGCGGCCGTTGTCAGCTTCAGGGTTGCCCGGCTAAATTTACGATCGCCTTTCGTGCCGGGTAAGGTCGCTGGAGCAGATATAGCGAACTCGTAAATTAAATAAAGCGCAAAGACGGCCGCGCGTTGGGTGCGCGGAGATAAAGGGAGCCAAGGCTCGCCGGGGGTGTAATCTCGCGTGACAGGATTGGATGGATAAGGATGTTTGGTAAGACTGCTGGTGTGTTGAATGGAGATGTACGGGGTAGAACACTTTCGGTGGTCTGGCCTGTAACGACGATTTAGCGTACGCCACTTGTGTATGATCGCGAGAGGTTTACCGCTTTCCTCAATTATGCACCTACGTGGTTCGTTGCAGTTTCGTTTGATTTTGTGACCGGCCATCGTGCACTAACGGCGCTCCACTGAATAATTGAAGGTGGAGGACGAAGTCAAGGCTGGACTAGTGAATAATCAATAGCGTGTAGTCAGACAACGGACGTTATACACACCTATAGCTTTTTCGCTAAGTAGTTCTTGCAAGGATAACTGATTTTCGGTCTCTTGGATTATAACCCACCAAAATCTACATGATTATCAGCAGACTATTTATTTCTATAGGGCTTTAGACACCTTAAGCACTTAAGGGGAAGGAATATCTAAAAATTTTCGAAAAATTGACTTTTCGATTTTTATATTTTCTTCAAGTACATCTTGAAAATATTCTCTGAAAGTGCCAAGTTAATCCGACCTAAATTGACAAAGTTACACGCGTGCAAGAAGGTAGGTGTTCCTCCGGGTAGCGCTCAGACCAAAAACTTTAAACGCCTTTCCCTTCAAATCATGTTTTCAAAGTCGGTGATACACAAAATTAAAAAATTAATGAACCAATTTACTCGAGGCTTTGCAGACTTATTTTAGGGTTGACAATCTAAGCGCCATCGGGAGCTTCAACTTTGCACAGCCGCCATTTTATCTGAAAATAATATATCCAAAATCTGGCCCGATAGCGCCTAGATAAATTCATATATTATCTAAAAAAAATCGAATTTTCAAACGGACGTCTTAGGCATCGCCTATAACTCACAAACCTTTCAATACTTTTTACCAAAAAAATACTTATCTTACATCCGTAAGATGTACACTTCCCAATACACTAATATTTAATAATAAAAGGTGTTCGGTTTATCTAGAAAAAAATCCCCAAGAAGCATGTTGTTTTGACCGTTCTAGGTAGGTCTCCCCCTTAAAGGATGTTGAGGCCCCCTTGCAACTTCAACGCAATGTACGATTTCTTAGACATTCCCGATAATTTGGCTAAAATGTATTTCTAAAGATTTTAAAATTCAGAAAATTTCCCCTTCTCCTGATACCGTAAGCAAGTGTCTATTTTGCTTATCGATTAATCCAGCAGTGACTGCAATCACATACCTATATCCAACGAAACATGTGTATATTCAAGATCCAACCAGGAAGCCCCCAACCCCCAATTTCGTATATTACGAGCCCCACGTTCAGGCACGCCCCCTACGCGCGAAAATAATTGCGTGTAGACGGGGTGTAGGGCAGTGCGACGGCGACTGTCAGTGTTCCGAGTGACTGGCGTAAATAATTCTTTCTGCCCGATGCGTACCAGCGATCACACGAGCTGTGCATTCCGAGGGGATCGAAGAACGCGCGCAAAAAGCTCCCCATCGCTTCCCAGACGCCCTTCGTTTCGCCTCGCGTGACTCAAGACGATTAGGCCTGTGCTTGGGAGCGCGGGAGTTTAGTCTCGCTTTGATTGGGGTAGGTCCCAAACGTATAGTCGACGACGTAATAAGCCAACCGCGAGGACCTTCTAGCAAAGCGTGGCAAGGTCAGTGATGGAGAGGGACGGTTGCGTTAATTAACGTCTTGCCGTTAAACCGTTCCGATAGATCCCCGGAGACCGTGAGCCCCCGATGACCGTCACAAAGCAACCCATAGAGGCGGGCGAGCGGCCGGAATCCCATTGGGGGAATCGATATTTTACGCCGTACCGATGGAATATATTGCGTGCTATTAGTATCGCCATGTAGACAGTAAATAATTACTGAACACGATCGGTTAAATGAAAACCAATATCGGAGGGGCAGCCTTCGGGGTTACTAATTTCCCGTCGATCCGTTTAATCGCCGGACGTTTCGGAATGTATTTTCGATTATTCGGCATGCAACTACATATCCGCGGTATATACTTCCGTAAAGCTTCTCGATCTCCGAAGATGGAGGGATCTATAGCGATCCGAGCATAGAATGGACCTTTAACACACGGGGTAGATTTTAGGTAGGTACCTATTAACAGCGGAAGAACGGCAACCCTTATTTTTTAAAACTTATCACAGCTTAGGTTTCAGATGAATTCCCGGCTTCAATCATAATAATAATAATAGTTTATTGATGGAAATAAATTCCAGTTATAAAGCGAAAAATAGCAATAAGGCTCTTAAGCATCGAAGCCTTTACACTTTAGCCGCTACGTAAACGAATAAATGGATTTCTCCACGATCCTGGCTTACCGAATGGAAAATGAGCAGAGGGACGAACGATACAATGGGAATTCAAAGCTACGACGCGGCGACTGGTTGAAGAAGCATCCCCACTAGCCGACGTCGACGGATTTCAAGATCGAGATTTCGTGTTACGCGGGTCTCCAGCCACCGCGGGCCAGATGGTTGTCGTAGGTTAGTGATCGATAAAAACTTATTTTTCCCGTGCGCGATGCAGCGTCGAGGGAACCCGAAGTGCATCGCTAGGCTCTATTATGGCGCGCAGCTGTACATTTCGTCGCTTCGCTCGAGTGGCGTTATCAAGGAAATCGTTTTGTTGCATTCGTTGTCGCCGGAAGGCCAATGGGGTGGAAGCGCGAGAAGTGGGGGTCGTGCTCGAGCGAGTTATTGAAAAGCGTGGATGAAAAAAGGAGCGCGGGAAGAGGGGAGGCGAAACGCGTACGAGAAAAGCACGAGTCCGCGAAAAACGGAGGGCGACCGAGCATCGCGTTGCCCTCTCCCCCTCCCAACGCTGCGCCGTTTACGAGGCAGAACCTGACTCAGTTTCGACCCAGGGCCACGACCAACTTTTTCATTTTTCCTGCCCGACGAAAACCCTCCCGCCTTGCGCCCGCGCGTATGATGTAACTCGCGCGTGCACGCGCCGCATGCAATCGTGGAAAGGCGAGCGTCGTGCGTGCGTGCACGCGTTTCTGTCTCGTGAGTAGCCGTTCACGCGCGTCTCGCCATGCGAGTACGCACGCACGGTCGAAAACGCGCCGCCACCAGAAATAACCGCCGGTGAGTCAACTGGAGAGTCTAAATAGGAGGTACGCCGCATTTAGAGACCGCGTCTGGATTATATACGGTTCAACACGCAAAATAACCCAGAAAATACTGGCCGGCTGTCGAAGGGGTTCGATCGCCAGCGCATCCGGTCGCGTTGCGATCGAGGGGAGCAAGGGATGGTAGCGTGTATCACGTTGCATAGAGATTTCCAATGTTGCAAGAGAGAGGATTAAAAGGCTGTGTTAATTAGAGTTGTTTTTTAAATTATATGGGAGGACCTGGGAAGTGGATGAAGGTTTGTGTGGGGAGGATAAGGGGAAAAACGAGGAATTTTTCGTGATTTTAGGACTACAGAACTGTTGGAACACAAAGGGTTTTAAAGTTCGAATACCATTGTAAGATAACGTTAAAGTTTTGGTATATTGGTTAAAAACAGGAAATGACCACTCTGCAGTGGAACAAAATAAGGAATCTCCCCACTCTTTGGCCAAGCATAAGCTTCTGTCGTCAAGGTAAAATAAGAAATTATGATAAGGGAATGTAAGTTCCCCATTCAGGAAGCGAAGGACATGCAAATGTTACATATTTTTTATTGAATCATCTACATATAATGGCTCTTGGTTGAGTAATCTCATCACCATCAAAAGAGACGAAAGAATAATAGAAAAAAAGGAGAGTTCGTACTTCCCAATGGAGCATACACAGAATTCCTGTTTATTTCAAAAGCAAAACGCAAAACTATCATGGTCTTAAGAGCTATTTTATGAGACATTCTTTCCTGCATAACAAATGGGGGAGACCGGAGCTAAAAGTTTCGGGGGTAAGTTGTTCCGACGGTTCTATCTTCAAAATGAAAAGACCGTTGTACTTTAGATTATTTTTTCCGTGTGAGTCGATCACGCCACTCTGTTGCTCATTTTAATAGCGTTCGCCACAGCGAACCATGAGGTTGTAAGCAAGGAATAATTAGTTGTGTACCAGTTAAGTAAATATTTTTCGATCATTGTTTTTTGGTCTATTTCGATTAATTAACGTCGATATTATTTATTGATTCGTTTTTATGGATCAAGTGACATTTAAGAACTTGGTGTAATAATGTTTATCGTTTCAATATACATATGTATAAGCAAAATAATCTCTCAAATTGCTACATTTGTCGTTATGGGCTAGTTGTTACCGTGATTTGGGGCATGTTGTTACCGTGACAACTTTTTATGTTTTATCAAAACCAGAACTTTTAACCCCGGTCTCCCCTAAGTGAGAAATAAAATATCAGACATTTAATAAACTGAGTGGCTTTCCTTGTTTTCATAATAACAGAAGTGGAATTTCTTAATCAGTTTCAGTATGTTGCCCTGTTCAAACCTGAAAAAATATTAAAATAATGTAAAACAATTATTATTTTATCGCTTATTTTTTCTGACGCCTAATTAGGGTATACTCTTCATGTTATATGAAGAATGCAGATAATTTCCTTGAATCTTGTTTCTTTATTGATTGGCTAAAGTATTAAAACTTAATTTTCTCGATAAAGCTGTTTTATGACATATTTTTCCTCTAACCCTTCATTTTGTGTATAGTCATTGAAAAGAATTTACCTACATATGCATTGATATTGGCTGCTTTGTACTTCAAAGCTGTGCCACTACGCACCTTTTTTTCACGGAGAGATGGAAAGGGATGAGCTGCAATAGGGATGTTTTATTCATCCGTTAATCGACAATTAAGATACATGAATCCCACGGGCCGCGCGTAAAAACTGTGAAATCGAGTAGGTGCTTTCAAGCACCCGCGATTCCATTCTCAGCGTCTTCGCTCGCTCGTTAAACACGCGGCTCGCAGCCACCCCCTGGAGTGTTACTTGATTTTGTAGCAAGCGTAATAAATATATACAAATGCAGGCAGGAGAACGGTGAGGGGTGTGTGGGGGGTGAAAGTAAAGGGGCAACGGAACAGAGGGATATAAAAGCTATCGTTGGTTGCGCTTGTAATTCAAATTTCCTCCTCCCCCGCCCCGCAGGAGGGGTTTGCAAGGTGCTTCTACGCTGGGCGGAATGAAACAGTGCTCGTAATTAGCAGCTCGTGCGCGCGAGTTGCAATCGTTTTTGAAGCGACGTGCAAAGAGAGGGACGTTTTATTCGCCGTTGCAAAACCGTTTACCGCGCGAAAGTGTTTTCACAAGTAGCTAACACCTCGCTCGCCGACGTAAAATAAAAAGGAAACGTCGTTCCCGCTGAATGCCGCGTGAAAGCGAGTGTAATGGGTGGGTATGTCACAGCAGTTAATACCGACGATGAATCGCGACGAGTACTTTTACTTCGCTAACGCGCGAGGATCGCTGAGCGCGATTGAATTTGGAGAGAGAGGTGCGGATTGGTATAGAACTAACCAAAATTGAGAAAACAAAATTGCTTAGCTAGAACGTCGTACACTGAGAGTCTCTCAAAAGATTCTGAAGTATCAGTAAGAGCTCTACTACGGAACAGCGATGACTCGACCCTGCACGATGGCTCAACAGAATCTGAATCATTGTCTAGGGACACTTTTCAATGAAATATGCTTAAGCTACTCAGTGACATCAGACACTGAAACGTAAAAAGTAAGCGCGGCGATGTACAACGCGTTTTTGGAAACAACTGCTAGATGGAGCTCATTATTCAAATCCTCCGCTAACGCAGGAACAGTGCAAGGCTAGCGGTTCGATGCAGCGAGTCGGTACGTGCGTATGTCTACGCCGAGTGCTACGAATATCGAAGCATTTCACGGACACGATCCCGATATCCGCGCGCACGGAGATTATAAGCCACCTCCGGCGTCCCGAGCGCGAATATAAATATATACAGGGTTACAGCGCTGGTGTGTCTCCCGCGCGCCTAACCCTCGCGAGGCTGACCGGCACGTGTCCCGACACGGCGCGGTTAGTCTCGAGCGCAAGGTTGAAAGGCAGACAGGAACGAGTGACGGAGAGAAGGCAAGGGAATAAAGGGGGAGGTCTAGAATTATACGTACCCTGAGGAAAACTCAATTCGCGGCCACTTTGACGCACCCTCCATCTGGGTGGATCGTTGGATACGCGCTGATACAAATCCACAAGGTACGGTTCCTTCTTCCTCCATCCACTCGTTCTCTCTGCGCCTGTCCCTGTCTCCCGAGCGCGCAACCATATCCGTTCATCCTTCTCTCCGCTCCATGTACACACCGAGAGTGCACGTGCAGATACCCGGTTCTGTACCACACGCACAGAAGCATACAAACAGGCGCGCGTACGCACGCACACAGGGAGCACACTCGCAGACACGTGCGTGGACCGGCAACAATTCCTAACCAAAAAGCCGGAGTCACCCTCGCTTCCCTCCCACCCTTTCCCCTCGCGCGGGAGTGTCTGGCTGCGACCGTCATCGGCGCGGCATCGTGATGCGGGGAGGTAAGAGGAGGGAGAACAGCCGGCACCCACGGCTGGGGGGCGGCAGAGGGGAACGGGGATAGAAACCGACAGCGGCTCAGGGGGGAGGCTACGTACTCGTGACGTTGCGTCTAGACGCCCCCTCCACCTCAACCCCGAAACGACGTCCACACAACGAGCGCGCCGAGCCAGCGCCGCGGAGCCGAGCTCGGCCGTCTCCGTCCCTCGCCGGTCGCCGTCGTGGAATCCCGCTGGTGCGCACGCGGGCCGCTAGATGTCGCCGCTGTAGGCAGCACCATGCTCAAGCTACCGCGGATTTTCAAAGAGCGCGCGCTTTTTCGTAGCGAACGTTGAATCGGGAGTGAAGCGTCCGTTGGCTTTCGTGCACCTCGCGAGTGATTTTCGTGGGTAATTAACGCGAGTGACCGGTGACATACGAGGGGACAGTGATCGCGGACATCCTGTGGATAAACAGGCGGCTGGAAAGAGGAGCTGGATGGAGGATTCAGGGGGCTGAGAGGAGTTGGACTATTTACTAACCTTCACGTTCTGGAGCCAAAGGGGTGACGATCGGTAAGGTTACAATTCTTGTTCAAACGTTACAGCGCACGTAAGTCGGGGCCTCCCGTTTGCTTCGGGCTAATTTCATTACTTTTATTGCGTTATCGTGATCCGCGAAGTGATTCACCGAGCAAACTGACGGTTTATCGGTGGAGCACGGCTCTCGCGCGTCAGACAGGTTAGGGCAGGGATTTAACGGCCGCGTATCCTTAACGTTTGCGTTCTTACGCATGCGTTTAAATTAGGAATGGCATTTAAGGCCATTCGTGAACTTTATTATCGTTTAATCGCCGCGGCGTGCACTCGCACACGCGCACGCACTTTTAATCGCGTGCACTCGTGCGTATGTAGCCACGCGTGCTCGCGTGTGCATGTGTAATCGTGTATGCATATGTATACACGTGAAGGGAGACACCGGAGTAGATGTGCATCGTTGAATTTTTATGGACTGAGGGGAGCGATGCGAGACAGACGTTTCGTGGCCTTGAAGATCCGCGAGCAGCGATAGGGGCACAGTTCTTTTGTGGAAAATAATTTTAGTCGGTTCAACCGACGTTTCCACCGAGGAGCGTGCGCTCGCGCGAGCTAATTAAATTTCTACGGATCGGCTAGCCCGCTTGACGCGGCAAACAGAGAGAGCCCCCCCACCTTCCCCGACTTCTAAATACCTTTTAATAAGTTTAAGACCGAACTTCTTAACGGGCAACTTCGCCAAGGGAGCTGTGTAAAGTGAACTTCGGGCTAAACGATCCTTTCCGTCCGCGGAACTGAAAGCAAACACCGCTTGACCGATGACGATTGTTAGTTGTCCCCGAGTTTGAACGTTCTTTGTGGAACTCGTGCTTTGAATTGCTTCAACCGCTCATTTCTGTCGCGGGTAAATTGAAAGATTGTATGATAGTATAATCATTATGGGGCGAATCAATAGTGGTACCTAGAAATTTAGTACGATGAGTTCCACATCTTGGAATTAACAGGATAGTGTTAATAAAAATCGACTCACATTTAATTAAGCAATTTTGAGCTCTAGTAGAAATGCTTCAAGCATTGCAAAAACGGGAACATGCAGTGCCATAAAAAAAAATAGCTTGGAATGTTGAGTCGACGATATTGATTCATACACGATTGCTAATGGAGGTCATTTCGAACTCCCACTATCAAGTGATGGAATAACTTAACATAACTGTATATCGGAAAGGGATTTCTCGCAGAAATGCTCATTAACACCCCGTTATTAATCCTGGAACGTGGAATACGTTCACAAATTTTAAAAATAAAATCAACTTATATGCAGTATCCAACAATTTCTAAACTAAAATTAAATGATATATTTTTACTTTCATTTTTATTCTATTTTCAGTTTCATTTTTATTTTGATTCCCATTTTCATTTTTCTTTTTTCATTCTTCTTCTATACATAGGTATACTAACTGTACTACTCATTTATTTTTTGTGAAAGTAGTCACATTCATCTGGATTAGCTAGGCATAATGAGCTGGGACACCTTTTGTGACCCCAGAGTTTATTATTCAAATGTTTTTAGGCGACAGACAAACATACAAACACTTTCTGCTTTATATATTAAGATTTTTTTATATATTATATATTTATATGTAGGTTTCTTTCTTATTGAATCACATGCATACACAGAGTGTTATGTACGCTTGTTATGCAATGTGTTTAAACCCGTTTATGAATATTATATTCATAATATTATTAATTATAAAATCAATTTCATTTATTAAGGTAATCTTTTTTAGTATTGCATTTCCTGAGGAAATCAGATCGACTGTCGTTAGATTTTCTAACGAACAGCCGTCTCGATTCCCATTACCATGCACTTCGGACCCCATCTACCACCCATTCAAAATTGCAATCTTGCCCTCTTCTGTTAGCCTGAGCACACTCGTTGGGCAATAACAATTGAATCCATGCGCGCGAGGTAGCTGCACGTGTTTATGACGATCTCAGTCTGCGTTCGTAAAGAGTGGCTGCCCTCTAAAGGCCGAGGCATCCGACCGACCCTTGCTTCGTACTCTGCTTTAATAAATAAGAGAGGCCGATTGCATTCGCTCTTCTGCTCTTTTCCCTTAATCCCATCTCGCCCGCATCGCGTTCGTCTTCGTCGCGCTTTTCCCCCAACTTCCACGCGCCTCTGCAGATTTGCAGGCACGTAGCTCCGCAAGTACAGTCTCATTGTCTCTACCTGCGTCTCCTGCGTCTCTTTCTCGCTTCTTCTCTTCTACTCTTCTACTCTTTCTTTTTAATAATACCCCATAATTTAATCAGCAGTGCAGCTAATTCCACCAGAGATCTAAGAAGTCACTGATACAAGAGCAATTTTCGAGTTCAAATGTCGCGTTTTTAAGATTTACAACGCTTTTTCCAAAAACCGTGGAAAATTGCTCTTTTTCAACTACAAATTCCATCATAACAAAATTTACATATGTAGAAAAAGACTAAAGCCGGGAATCCACCGAGAAGCTAAGCTAAGCTATGCTATGCGATGCTATGTTTTAACGTAGCTTTTGGTGGAAACGGTTCCATAAGAATGTATTGAACATAATTTTTTTAAAACGTAGCATAGTGTAGTATAGCATCGGATAGTATAGCTTAGCTTCTAGGTGGATTCCCGGCATTATATAGCATGATTGTATGAGTGTGGCAAATGTAAAATTATCAGTGAAAAGTTAAAAGATTCAAAAATACGAAAATGGTAACTCAAAAATGACGCTGGGTAGAGTGAACCCCATGTGACCCCATTGTGCCTGCTCCATTCACTCAACTTCTCCAGATACTCCTAAAAAATACCTCCGATTCAAAACACTCGTATCGTAAATTCGATCTTCAAAGTACCTACCCCCAATTGATGTCTTATTTACTTCGCCGGAGGATGAATATTCCCTGGAGGAATCCGATTTTCGAATAACCTGGCCACCTATCGGGGTATCCCAGCGACCGCCTAATAAAGGCTAGCAGAACAGGCTTTCCGTTAACGGAAAACCTGCCGCGTCCCCCGAGAAGGGTGCCGCGGAGGGCCCCGTTGCTCGCAAACAGAACTTACGCAAGCGAACTCGCACGAAATGCGGGCTCCTGCAGCAAACACGGGGGAAACTATTTAAAGGTCACGAATATATTTCGCGGCGGCGGTGCAGCTGCACGTCGGCCACGTAAAAATATGCGAGCGTTCCCTCGCTTGCTCGCCCGTTTTCGCGCCACTCGAACACCGCCTGTCCCTGCGTATTGTCTCTAGCCGATGTTTACGTCTGCGCCGGGAGTTCGGTTAAATGCAATGTTAACGTTCGCTCCGATGCACGGGCCACTTGATGAAACTGCATATCGGGATTTACTTAGAAGCTTGAGTATCATACTGGAATTGGAAACTGCCTTGGGATTTTGAAAATTGAACGAGGGGTATGATTGGAGTACTCAGAGTTGGGGAAATTGAGGTTGGGTCGAATTACCGAAAAGTACTTCAATATCGGATCGAAGGATGTGCAAGTATCTTCCATGATACGGAATGTTTGATGAAAGAAAATAGAGTTAAACAGCATGTAGTAGAAGTAGAGGAATCTCCAATTGATTTTCTTGAAAGGAGATAAAAATATATAAATATAAAATGTGGGAAATTTATTTCCTTTTCAATGTTAGGTTCGTTCTTATTAGAGAGGTGAACTTCCCAGTATAGAATATTTGAAATGAGTATACTCGCGATAATACTCTTCTAAATCACTTTCTCACGCTTTGGTTTCGACTCTGAAATCTTCATTTCAGTAATAAGAACAGAAATAATTTATACAGTGGTAATTGAAACCCGCCCAAAGATTTAAAATCGACTTCTTAAACTTCTTAAACTCCCCGCAATAAATCGAAATAGCGAAATTTACATGTATGTACAGAATTTTATTCTCAAAGCACTGAAATCGTAATAACCATCGTGACGTTAAAGCAAACGTATTTCGAGCAGCGCGAGTCTCGCACGACTCATCGGCAGAGCCGTCTACGGCGCTCCACTTTAAGGCACCGTGCATCCATCAATGGGATCAATGGAAACAGAGCGAGAGGTGAGATACGCACTCCACACGACCCTAAGCGTTGCTCGCGTGTTTATTTTCCCACGTTCTCTTTTTTTTCGAGCCGAATTGTCCGGCCGCTCGGAGCTTGTTTATTTTAACGCTCGACTGATTCGTCGGCCCTCTTGATTCCGTTGACCACGCGTGCAACGCGAGTGGAAGAGAAATAGGGAAGTGGGTCGAAGCATCCAGGCGTCCAAGTAAACACGTTTCGAGCGTCCGAGCAAGGACGCTGCGAGGAAAAAAACGTGCGAAGTAGCCGTGCCTCGCTTGGGGTCGTATGAAGCGCAGAGTAACTGTACCTAATATCGTCACTGTTCCTAATATCGCCACCCGCTATATCTCGTAAAGTAAGCTCTAAAATTTAAACATTCATTACTTCGCTATGTCTCTAATTACACCTTCGCTATAATTATGTTAATGGAGCGTTGCAAGTTTTAAAGCATAGCAAGGGGACGAGATAATTAAAAATTTTACGACACTTGTGGTTCCTACGTGGCAGTAGTTGAATATACAACTTTCACAAATTATCGCCAGCAACGCGGATCGCGGATAACGTACGTTACTTCGAAGAAGCTGCCGTATATGGGCCACGGCAGTGTTTGGGCGCAGAAATTTCGCGCGGGCAGCGACGAATTTTTGCGAAGCCCGTCGTCGGTGTGACGTCCGCTCGAGGAAAAGAATGCAGGACGCGGAGAAATCCGGGGAAGATTCCAGAGAACTGTAAGGAGAACGAGGACGGCGAGGAGCGGCCGGAGGGGGAGGCGGAACGCGAGAAGGAGGGAATGAGAGAGCGGGATAAATTCGCGCGGCGAGAAAGGAGAGGAAAAGAGAAACCGTCGCGGCGAGTTTCCACGGCTTGTCGACACGCCGGGATGTGCTCGACGGCCCTGTGCGCGCCCAATGGTGGGGTTGTTTTGATGATTTCGGGTAAACATGTTGCGAAGGAATCCCACCTCTTCAGGGGGTTAGCCAAGCTAACCGGTGCTCGGCGTCGCGGGGAGCGGTCGGACAGAGGTGGGCACCGAGGGGGAGGAAGGCACGGCGCGATGGAGGGAGCCATCAAATTCGTCCTTTTTTGATTAATTTTACTCGCCGACCGACAAGCGCGATTCTAAAATTGTCCTCATTCTTAGCTGGCTGCGCGTATAACGCACGCGATCACGGCCCATCCTCCTAACTCGCGTCTCGCGGCCTCCAGAATGGTGGAAAAACGCTGTCACCTCTGGGACGGTGAATAGAATAGGTATGCAGAGAATGCCATTATTGTACAAACTTTCTTTTAATGAGAAGGATGAACGGCTGGGAAGTATTTTAACTCGGAGTGACTTACAGCTTGAGAGGGTTGTTTAGATCTTGGTGGATGTTATATTTCAGTGGGTTTGGATTTGTGTGACAGCTGGAGGATGGAGGTTTGAAAAGTGGAGAGTGAATGAGATGTGGTGGGCGTGGAATGATACCTTGGTTCGAATTTTAAGAGAAGCTGATTTATTGATAATCCTGGTAATTTGGCTGATTAAAATTGTCTTGGAGCAGGAAGCACGGGATTTCTAAAGGTTTATGAAATTGGTCTTAAATATTCTGGATTAGAATAGAAACACGTGCCTTGGTGATAAGTATTTTGCCAGGCCAGTTTATTATATACATAGCATCTTCATTAGTATCAAGTACTTTGCTATTCCATACTTGATTCCCCCTCCCAAATTAATCGACACTACCGATCCCACATCTGCTTGTAAACCCATCATAAAACCGTTGTCACATACGTGCCCCCCTTCTGTTCACTGTAAACGTTCTGCAATATGCAGAGACGAGAAGTGAGATTCCACGCACGTTGCACGCACGCACTTAAGATGTTTTCCTTTCGCGGTTCGCGGAGGTCCCCAGCTCTAGGCCGACGAGCTTATTATCCCTTGCACCCAGTCATAATAGAAGCGGGCCGAGAACGCGACCCCTTGGGGGTCGCTGATTACGACGCATGGGAAAAAGTGTAACCAGATGGTATTTGTTTAGTCTGGAATCGCCGGGCTGTTAACGCGGGTTTACGGTTGCTTGTCGAACGAGCGCTGAAACTGCAGTAACTTCGTCAGGGGGGTGGTAAAATTCACAAAAAGTGCCTGGAAAGTGATCGAATCACTATTTTAAACCACCCCAATCGATTCTTTACGTCAAATTAGATATACGGAGATAGATACCAGGATGATTCGAGAGCTGCACGCTTATTGTTAGTAAGAGAAGTAGATATTCCAGTTCCTTAGTGCTTTTATTATCCCCTGTACGGAAATTGGGTCAGTTTGACCGAAAATCGAGTCACGAATCTTCATTCCTCCTTTACTAATGTATTCTGTAGACTGAAACTTCTTCATATCTTTAATCTTTTAACGCCAACCGTATAATATATGACATATTCCCTGTTTCTGCTGTTTAGGAGTTTGCACTCGCTATTCGCTTTATTCAATCAAGAAAGCTGGACATAGCTGAACCATGTATTTATTGGTTTTATGCATTTTAGCTCCTGAAAATATAAAAAGAAAAATAATTTTTTTTATATATGAAAATATAAAAATTTAGACTATTTATAACGGTAAAAAGAAAACGCGATACTTTTCCTTCAACGGGATCTAGGTGCCGACCCTAAAGGGTTAACTAATAACCGTCCATAAAATTTTTTTTATTTTTCATTCTTTTGATTTTAGAAATTTAATAAGTTTTTAAAATATTAAACCGTAATATTTAAATGAACTGACTTTTATTTCTGTATGCTGGTTTCTCAATTTTACCCAAACTTACTATTCGCTATTTACATTTGGATCTCACGATAATTTCCTGCCAACATTTCTCATCAAATACTGACTTCCCCTACGCTCGCTGGAATCTAATGGAATCTCAGGATATACGACAGTATGACTCAACCATCATAATGAACTGAAATTTCGAGGAGTTGGGAGGAAGGGGAAGAGGACGGCTATTATAAAATTTTAGCTTCGGCTATTTGTTAGTTCCTGAGGTATTAATAAAAAATTTTCGGCATGATACATTTAAATCTGCCTATACAGACGTTACTAATGCAATCTTCTCGTCACCGTCAACTGTTTCACAGTCGAGGATATAATAGCGATATTGATCTCATCGCGCGACGGTTGTTACTGCAGTCTCATTTTTAGTATTCCCAAACTCACATCGCTTCGGTACCATGTTTCACGCGCCCCCCGCACTGACGCAGCCCCAACCAATACTAATATCGTCGGCTGTGAAACAGTCGAAATTGTAGACGGCGACAAGAAGATGAGTGTGTTAGTAACGTCTGTATAGGCAGATTTCAATGTATTATGTTGACAATTTTTATTAATATCTCAGAAACTAACAAATACCCGAAGCTAATATTTTATATTAGAGGTTCTCTACCCCTCCCGCCTAACACCCTAAAATTTATGTTCATTACGGTGGTTGGGTCATACCGTAGTACAGCCAAATCTCATCCAAGGTGACCAGAAACTGACTTTCACTGATTCGAATATCCAGTGTAGTGTTTGCAGTTTCAAGTAAAAGAAAAGTGTCTGATAACTCAATTACAAGGTATAGGGACGACGACCACTGTCCAGACAGCTAATTCAGACTTTTGAAGTGCCCTGATAGAATCGTTCCGCAAAACGGCAGATCCAGGCGAGCAGCGAGCAGCGGAGGCGTCGCGAGACAATGATACAGGCCGAACCGCGTGCATTCCAGCAAAAAGATTTGTCTTTTTCGCGGCCGAGAGCGAGTCACGCTCGTTTGTCCTGCAAGAAAGAGGCGAGGAAAGATGTGATGAGGAGCGGCGGGCAGCGTGGGAGGGAGTATCAGTCTGGAAAGAATCGTCGGGAGCAAATCTGCTTCTCGTTTCGGTCGCAAGCATACTCTGGTCGGCGGCTGGTAGGGAGGAATTAAGGAACGAGACGATCGCTGGTCATGAATATACAAAGGAAGGGGAGGGAGGAGGGGGGCGGGGGTTGGGTGGCCGGGCACGTTGATCTTGGCATAAAACGCGATTAAAATTACCTCGACAATAACCGGGCCGCATTAACAATTTATATCTCGCTCCTGGCCGCTGGAGCCGGCCTGCCTCGCGCTCTCCGCTTTCCACGAAACTCGCGAGACGTCGCGGCGCGCACAATTACCGGGAACTGCTCGGTAAACATATTGTTCCGCGAACAATCGGATCGCGCGAGCCTCGCTCTGCTTTTTATCGCGCCCCCTTTTGCGAACCTCGCTCAAAAAAAAGAAACGCGCGCGAGACGCTCCTTCCTGTAAACAGAGGACGACTTTCGACCTTCGAGGCGATGGTCGGATACCTTAAATGGTGTTGGCTGTTGAGATCTCTGTTGGCGGTTACTCAGTCAAGTGGCATTGATAATCCCTTCTTCAGGGAATTAGTTACCTCGACTGATGATGATTACTCGACGAGATTCATCGGTTGGGCTGTTTAGCAAAGTTGGAGCCAATAGAAGACTGGTCATCCGACGCTGGCGAGTCCTGTGACGAAGGAGCGCCCGTGTCATGGCGAGGGCCAGAGAAAGGAACAAAGAGGGAGAGAGGGAGAGAGGGAATGGGGGTAAGAGGGAGAGACAGAGAGAGGCAGAGGGAAAGGAGATCCATGGTAACAACGTCTTTGTCAGGCGGTCGTGCATTCTTCGTGAGCCCGACAATTACATTCCACGCATCGCTTTGCGCTGTGCCCAACCCGCCGACGTATTCCGCCCGGCCACACATCAACACGATTTGCTCCTGGAAAATTTCAATACGCTTTACAAGGTGGCGGACAGTCGCTATCGAGATCAAAGGGATCGTGCACGTATTTCGCGTTTCGCTTGTGTTCGGGGGGCTGTCAGGGAATTTGCCCTTCACTCCAGCCCTCCTCGCCCCTCGCCCTTCGCCGCTGCTCCCGGTAACGGGCTTCACTCTTTCTCCCTCTCTCGCGCCTTTGATTCCACAAAAGAAATTTCGTGCCGAGGCTGGCCGACGCGTCGCCTCCGCTTATACTTTCCTCGCGGGGAAAATTGACGGGCCGTGCAGGGAATTACGTCCGCGAGAGTCGCTTTGCGAGACACTCGTTCGGCCCGCCTTGCTTTCCGCGCGAATTTATTTTGTATTAGGCTGGAGAGGTGACGCGAGCTGGTTTTCAATGAGGGGAAAGGGTAATTGTGTGATGTAAGTGGGATTTGAGGTAGATTAAGGGAAATATAGAGGTTAAATATGGTTGATTCGCATGGACATATGTATGCAAATTTCAAATTAGGAATATTAAATTTTTTTCATATTTTTGGGCAGTAGAATTTTTTGGTAGTGCATTCGAGGGTAATTAATTATCATTTTCCCGACTACTTAGATCATCCCCTACTCATCTTTTCATGCATTTCTGAAACACTGGCGCACCCAGAGGGGAGCTAAGAGGCCCTGGCACCCCCAAAGAAGGGGCTTTGTAAAAAGAAAAGAAAACTGGATTTTATTACTTAAATAAAATTATATAATCACCAAACGAATTTTATTAAATTCGCATTAAATGAAATTGCATTAAATAAATTTTTCTTAAAGATATTTTTATTCGTTCAACTCGGCTCCGCACAAGATTAAAAGCTAAATGCGCCACTGTTCTGAACAGTATTTAAATATAAATATCTGATGACAAAATAATATCCTTAGGTACTTCTGTCCCTAATTAAAAGTACCTACACCAATCTTATTAAATATTCCTCTGCCTCGGCGTCGAATTCATTTCCCAATTCTTGTGTACCATCAATGAGGGGTTTGTATTATTCTATTATTCTAATAATTTCTAAAACTGTCCACGAAATTTTCCAGCAATTACACGCCGACCGTTCCTTCGGTTTTCCATGCGCGTGTGCACTCATTGTCCGAGCCGCGTGATCTCAGTCCGGGTCAATGCCCCATTGTTTACACGTATAATGTTATTGTTGCTGTATCTCTCGTTGCCTGGTCGTTGTAATGGAACAATGACGTGCTTATGCACAGCGGACACGTGGACGAGCATAGGCACAGTTACACGTCCGCCGCAGGATAGCGGTGTATGAGCGTTCCGAAGATTCAATGCCGCATTATTGGGGCCCGTCTCGGGGAATATATGTATTATTATTCGAGAGATCGTCGTGGCTGACAGTCGAGGTCTCGCGGGTTCTGTCTCGTCATGGTATTTACCCGCGTGAACGCATGCAACCAGCACAAAGCGCATTATACGAGAATGAGTCTGTTCATTTTGCGAGAAGCTAATCGCCGTTTTCTTTCTTGTCGTGGCCCATTCTCCTCTATTGTGACGATCGTGTGACGAAGTTTGCGCAAGTATGCTCCAAGTAATCGGAAGATGCACGAGCGAGTGGATCGGTAGCAGGCTACTGCGAGCATTGGTACGAAGCAGTAACGTACTCAGTAACGTATATAAAAATATTTTGAATACAAATTCAGTAAAATTCATTAGGTGATTATAAAAATTTATTTAAAGAATAAGGTCCAGTTTCCTTTTCTTCTTACAAAGCCCCTTCTTTGGGGGATGCCACGGACCCTTGGCCCCCTTTAGGTGCGTCATGGGAACGAAAATTGTGTATAAGTTGGATACATGTTTAAGCGAACTAGGCAGTCGAAAAATCGATTTTTTATTGCATTTTCCGAAAGTACTGTCTTTGCTGAATAAAACGCCGCTTGGTTTATAGTAAAATTCGCAAAATTGTAAATTTGGTAGCTAAAAACGTTAAGCGGCAATCTATAGCGTCGCCTTTGCCCAGAAACTTTAACCGCGTTTTTCTCGAATATTTTTCTCTCTTTATGTTCTGCTGATTGCGAACGAATGGAGATTCAGATCGACTTGGAAAAAATTATAGGGTGTGTAAAACATGCCATTTCGGGGCGAATCTCTGATATAGTCCGTAAAAATACGAGATTTTCATAAAAAAAATTAAGAAGTCACCGGATTTTAGTAGCGCACAATAATGGTGCTTTCGGAAAATGTAAAAAAAGAAACGATTTTTTGACTGCCTAGTCCCCTTAAGGGGTCATGCCTAGTTGGCAGGCGAAAAAGAACGTGATTTTCGGGCATTTTTTGTGGAAAATCTAATTTATATTTTTTTACTTATTGTAAAAGTACATATATTCAGCAACTCTGGCTGATTTTGTTATAGAAAAATATTAAAAAATGAACGAATCCACTCTTCCGATAGCCACTCGCCCGGAAGCTATTTTTTTAGCGGTGAGCACAATTTCTTCGAGCTGGATCATCTGAAATCAGAAAAGGAAAGATGATTCTGTTAGTACCTATATGAGTTTATGTGGGGCGTGAATGAAGGACTTTTGTTTTTGACGAAAACTCTATGTTCAATTCACGAAAAACGAACAATTCAGACATTGAAAAATAATGATTTTGCATTAAACGGACACCATTTTGTCTGAAATCATTTTTTTGAAAAATCGTTCTGTTGTTCGACTAGAGTATCTGTTTCCGGTATGTCGGCAAATAACTTGCTTTATCACCATTTACAGTGGAGTAAGTAGTAGCATGTTACAATTTACCCCGAGCTTGAATTTTTGCGTTTTATCTTAGCAAACGAGAAACTAAACATCAAATTCCTAAAATGCGTACACATTATAATAATATTCAAACAGTTTCTAATGACGATTAATTGAAATAAAAGTGCTAAGACAACATTTACTTAAGTTGCAAAAAATATACATTAGATTTTCAACAAAAAAATATCCGCAAAACACGTTCTTTTTCGCCTGACAACTAGGCATGACCCCTTAATGAAATTGCCGTCTTGAACAAAGTTAGGGTATCTCTAACCCAGCCACTCGATCAAACATTCGCAATAAATTACCGAACTACTGTACATTAACTCTCAAAGTATGAATTATCCTACGCAGTCTAGGTATATACAATAGAATCCAACAAAGTAATCTTCCACCTCTTCGAATTCACCTAATCAATGCATCAATCACAACCCGAACCACGGCCCGCAAGTAGACCATCACGATAGGCGCCCGGGGCGTAGAGAATCATCGATCGATGGCAACCCATGTCCAAGTAGGTATGAATCCCCGGGATCGCGAGAGTCCACAAGTTGCACCCTCGAATTACGGAACGCCCCGGTGCTTATTTACGTCGGTCGAGGGGCACAAATAAATACACCGTCATTTAGCTCGCCGAACGCGGCCTCGCCGTGCAAACAAGCGCCACTGTTATTAGTATTCTAACATCATGTTTCTCATTTGAAAGCGTCGAGTGGCTCGCGGCGAGAGTCGCGTGCACACACAGCTCGGGCACCGGCGCGGCGCCCCGTCCCCGCCAGAAAAGGCTGCACTCGAGCGCCGGTTTTCCCGTATAACGCTTCGTTCCTTTCTCTCCATGGACGCGACCGCGCGCGCCACAGTCTCTTCTTTCCTGGCCGCTTTCTTCGCGCCCTTTTTTTCGTTCCACCCCCCCCCCCCCCCCGGCCGTCGCCGCGTTGTTCATACCGCCCGTTTCATTCTTTCCTTCCTCCTTTCTCTCGTCTCTCTTCCACGCCATCCACTCGTCGGTTCGAGGGTCGAGCGGCGAAGAAGGAGCGAGAGAGAACGGTTAAGAGATTTTGGACGAGTGCATCGAGGGTGGGGGTGGGGGGTAGGTGTGAGGAGAAAGGGGTAGAGAAGGAGAGAAGCGGCGGAGGGGCGGGCGGGAGGGGTTGTTACGACATTGGTCGTAACCTGTCTGCTCGGAGTCTGAGTGGTAGTGGTAGCGGCGGGGGTGGCGCGCGACGGGGGTCGGCGGAGGCGGGCGAGGGTGGTGCTGGTGGTGGAAGTCGGGGGACTCCCGTCTAGACTAACCCCCGATTCACCCCCGGCAGACAAGCCAACCAAACTGTTCGAGTGAACTGCTCCGCTCCTACTGCTCCGTACACCCCCTTAAAAAGTTAAAATACTCTGTCCTCGCGCCTCCGCCCGACCTATCCTCTGCCCCGACCGCCGTGCCGACCGCCCTGACTCCCGCGACCCCGGTCCCCCTTAACTCTCGACTCCTCCAGATTTTATTATTACCATTTCTAGTAGGCACCTTCTTTCGCCTCCGCCACGCTCTCCTTTATTCTCTCCGCCATTCCTTCGGCCGCTTTCTATCCGTCCACCCCCGGCTCTCGGCTTCACCCAACGGCTCGTCGATGACGACGGGGGGGATGGTTTCGTTTAAATTGTTTCCGAGGGAAATGCATCGCATCTGCTCGCTGCCCGCCTCTCCCGGCGTGTCGCGGAGGAGTTTCATTTATCGATGAGCGGATCGATCGGCGAAGAAACTTCAAAGACCGATCCCTGGAGGACTCTGATCCTTTCGGAGGGGTGTATAAGTGTGATGGATGAGCGTCCTGCGAAAGTTAACACCGCGGAGACTATAGCAAGATGACTATGTATACGTCACTCGAGCAGGGCGATCGTGATGTATGATTGCTTGGTCCACAACTGCATCCAACTTGAATTAGGACCGGAGTCAGGCTGAACAGAAATTGGATGGGGACTGTCCTGGTAATGAATTGACACCGAACTGCCTAGGGAAATATACAGTACCTCAAAGGTTTCGGTGTAAAAGTCAGCGCGATAGTTCGGATCAAAGGCAGAAGAAACTCTTCCTCCGTAGACGCATCGGTTTCCACAACGCAGGCCTTAAAACGTGCTGCGCCCTTCGAGCATATTTCAACGGTACACACCGCAGTCGAGCAGAGGCACGCTCCAGCGAACGCCAGTCTACGTTGTTCGCGCAAAAACAGAGGCGAGACTCGCGCCGCCCTCCCTCACCCGCCGAACACGCCGCCACCCTCCCAGTTTCAAGCTCCCACCCCGGGATTATTGGAATGATTAATTACCCCGGGACTGGCCGGTCCGAGCTCATTGCCGCTCGCACGCTCGCCGATGATCGACAATCGCGGCGCAAACGGGCGAGCATCGACGATCGGAACCGGCGGACGAACTCTAGCGTTCGCCCGAGAAACGGCTGCCCACGTTTCTGTCCGCGATCGCGGGGGGGCACCGCGCGGGCGTGCGCAGGGGGGTAAGGGCTAAAGAGGAGGAGGGTCGAGCTGCGTGCAGCCATGGAGCGGAGGCCGCGGCGTTGCATTTAAACGAAGATAAGTCTCGAAGCTTTGAAGACACCGGTCCGCTGGGTTACAAGAGGGGCAAGAGGGGGGTTCAACGACCCGTTGACAGCCAGACAGGCGGACGCAGGCCAGACCAGTGCATCACCCTGGTCGAACGGCCGGGAGAAAGAAGGACAGCGCGATCACGGTTCACCGGAGAGGGGCACCGCCGCGAAACGGGGGTATGAGGGGTTCGTGGGGAGGGGGCGGTCGGGGGGAGGGACAAGTATATCGCCGTTATTATCGCCATCGACTTTTATCGCCAGACGATAACTCTCGACTCCTGGCGGTTACCTAGCCGCGCTCCCCGATCAGGCTTCTTTTTTCCTCTCTACCGTTCTCTCCTTTTTCTCGTGTTTCGCCGCTCCCTTCTGCTCCCTCGCCGCTTCGACCCCCTTATCCCTTTTCTCCCTTCCCCCGCCGCCCCCGTCGGGCGACGCGGTCAACGCTAGAGAGACCGCGATACCGAGAGAACCGTCGGCTCCGGCCGCGGCGAATGCCCTTTGACGGCTTATCGCCGCTCGGCGTTTCGCGTAATTTTTCTGCCTCCCCTTCGCGTTTCTGCCCGCGTACAACTGAGTGCGTCCAGCGGGACAGGAAATGCAATTTTTCTCCCGGCTTGAAAACAATGGGAAACGAGCTCGCTCGCCGGCAGCCTAGGCGCTTTTGATCGTCCAGCCACGGCCTCGTCGGGGCCTCCGCGCCTCCCCTAATTTTCGTTGCTCCTTTTGACGAAGGGCAGTATCGCGTTATTGGGGACGTTTTGAATCGAGGTTCCCTTCGTTTAAGGGCTACCTTTACGGATAAAGGTATCGCGAAACATTGAGCGGCAAGGAGATACGCAGGGGCGTATTGTCTTTTGAATAATGAAAGCCACGACCAGACTATCTCGTCTCAGCCCAGCGCCACGCAGGTCTCTCTTATTCTGCGGGGCTAATTTGCCAGCGCTGTTGTTCGTGCCACCCTCCCGACGCGCTCTCCGCAGATCGAAACCAAACACATTTTTCCAGACTAAACAGCCGCGGGTTTATCGTCAGCCACGTTCGCGGAATCCGCGATAGCATCCTAGTGATTAATGCGATTTAGAGGGGGCGACACCGCGCGCGTCCTCGGACACCGTATTCGTCGGCGGAATGCGGAATTTTGCAATCACCCCCCGGGAAGAATCGAACGGGGTGGGGAGAGTTTGTGGAGCGGGAGGGGTGGCGGCGACATTGCAGCGACGGCGTTGAACCGATAAAGATGAAGGATGAAGCCCTTTCCGAGCGATTTGATCGGATTCCGTGTTTGATCGTCGATAATCCAATTTGCCCTCGACGCCCGGCGAGCTTTCGCGCGTACGTGTGCCGCCGCACACACGCCCCGGCCGTGTATTTTTCAAGGGGCGCGCACCGTCTGCTTCGTACAGCCGAATAGATGCCCCCCCGTCAGACGTAGAGCCGTTCAATTTTCTGGAATCATGCATATCGCGAGGGAGCATGGGGTCGGCGAGGGCGAGGAGGGGCCGGGTGAAGCGTATTTTCGCGGAGCGGAGCGCTTCCCATTGGCGGAGGGCAAATCGACAGGTCGCCTTCTTGCTCTCTCGAAATTCAACGAGTGCCCCTTCCTCCCTCTCGCGGGCCCAGGTGCTAATGCTGAGGTACACGCGACGTTCGGGGAATCGAACGGTCCGATACGTCGACGTCACGGTAATTTCGCCGCCCACGAAACGTATTAAAGGGGATTCAACAGGTGTACCCGCGCGATACGCGAGGAATCGCGACGCCAGAAGAAAGAAAAAAAAAACTCGCGGCCACGCGACCCGCACATACGCCACGGCGCGGTTACGACGCGTGTGTGTCGCGCAAACATTCCCCGGTTATTAACAGATAACACCAGCGTCAGACCGATGAACGCGCCTCTCCTCGATACACCAGGCTTCGAGCGGAGCCAATGGAACGCGCGAAGGCGATCAAAGCGTGTTATTCAGCTTTTTCGTCGATACATATATCGCGGCGGTGTCGTACGACACCGCGCCGAGCGGGGAGGGCACGGTTCGATGCCGGTCAGGGGCGTCCGCAGAATTTTTTCCCAGGGGGAGGAGGAATGATCAATTTTGGGATGATGGTAAAGAAAAATATACCTCTCTTGCTTTTTTCAACCCACAAAATTTAAAACAAAAATTTAAAAATATTCCCTTTTCTAGTATAAACTTACTGAAGATCAGTTTTGAAAAATAAGCGATTTTTTCTCAAAAGCCAGGAAGGGCAACTGCCCCTTTCACACACCCCCTCCGGACGCCCATGATGCCGGTCGCGTATAAATTTCATCCGGCCGTTTAATTGAATATTTAAGCGAGAGGGAAAGAGAGAATTGAACGGGCGAACGGGGAGGTGAGGGGCGGGGGGGGGGGGGGGGGGAGAAAGATAGAGGTCCCCGAGCGGCTGATTTCGCATAATCGGCAAGTTCATTGACTTCGAAAGAACAACTTGAAGAGCGAGTACGTCTGGTGCGTCACGAGTATATTCCCTTTCGCAGCCCGTGGCCGTCGTCGGTTTCTCTCTTTTGGGCTCCCCCTTCGCGCTCAGCCGCACTCCTCCGTCGCTCCTCTCCTTTTGCAACTCGTGGCGGTCGCTCGCTGTTGCTCGCACCCCACGCTACCGCGATTCGTATACAAGGCCCGTCCTCATGTTCCACGCATGAAGTACGAAGCGATGCGACGTGGTGCGTGACGTTCGCGATCGGTGCCCTCGAGAGCGGCAGGTGTAACTGTAAAAAACAGCCGCAAAAATACAGCCTCTCGGGAGGAGAGAAGGTCCCCTCCGCCCCGCAGCCCTCCGACGGTCCGGTACCGTGGCTCTTTCTCTCCCCCTGTATCCCGTCCCTTCGACGCCCTTGGCTGCCTCTGGTATTTGATGGAATAATAACAGGACAAGAAAGATTCGTGATGCGTAGGACTCGCTCCCAATTGGCCGTGGCGCTGGGACAGCGGCGCGGTGCACCGGCCACGACAGGTTACACGAAACCAGCCTCAAATGACGGATCATTAGGGAAAGAGACTCGTGATCGTAGCGTTTATGCCTCGTGCGTGCGGGAACTTTCACAGCGTGCGAAGATTTTAGTACTCTTCAATTGGGAATATTCCATGGGGAGGTATCGACACCCCTCCACTGGCCAATCGGGGGTAGCTGCGCGGGGTGCTTTGAGAATCTTGTCGCGGGGCCTGTGTATCGTTCAAAACTTGCTTTCCCCAGCAAAAATCCACAATCCATTCTGGAAGCGCGCGTCGATCAAGGCTGGCCTGGTCCTCGCGTTCCTGGACAAGACGGCGGGCTTAGCAGTTCCGCCCGGCTACCCGGGTCCACAGACGTAGCGGAGGTGCGTGCCGTCGAAAAAGGAGAAGTCGGTGGCGCGAGTGACCGAGCGAGCGAGTCGAATGGCACCGTTGAATGGGTTCAAGCGGTCGAGGCTCGCGCCCCCGTGAGAAATGAAAATCAGCGACGGGTGACGGGTGCTCTCGGTGTCTCGCCTTCAGCCTCGCGTTCGCGCGTTACCCGCCTCTCGCGTTCGCTTTATTATTTATGAAACACCGTCCGCGGGGCGGGGGGGGGGGGGGGAGGGGGTGAGGGACAGATAAGCGTAGGAGAGGGTGAAATTGGAGGGAGCGGAGGAGGGGGAGGAGCGGGAAGAAGGAAGGAGAGAAGGAAGAAGGCAACGCGAGAAATGAGACGAGGCCAGGGCGGAGGGAGAGAGAAGAAGGGCCACGGGTTGGAAAATGAGAGACGAGGCATGGCGGTGAATGGCAATGGCCTGGACTGTACCAGAAGAGCGAACAAGAAGAAGGAAGGAAGAGCACCGGGAGCGGAGCGAGAGAGAAAGACAGAGACAGAGAGAGAGAAGAGAGGCTTGAGCCGCAGGCCATCACAATGTGTTCTGGTTGCTTCGGTCTGTCCGTTCGTCCCTGTGCACGTCCGTACGTCTGTCCGTTGTCTGCCCTGGCACTCCAACCGAGTGCATAGCCGTCTGGCCCCGGTAGAGGGTCTCTGACCGATTATCACTTGGTCTTTATGCTCTTTGAGGTTCTTTTAAACGTCCCCTCTCCCCACGTTTCTCTGCCTCCGCCTCCTTTTACTACGTTCGCTCCTTCTCATCGCGCCTCGCATCTTTTGCGTCTCTCCTGCCTGCTTTCTGCTCCTTCTGCTTTGTCCCCATTTTTTTCGTCGCCTCGAAATTCTCTGCCCTCCCCTCCCTCCCACACGTTCCCGATGGTCGTGCCCGTATCTCACGATCCACCGACGTGCCCCCCGTTTTTTTTATTTTTTTTTTTTCGTAACCAGCCCCTCTCTGTCCAGTCGAACATGTATCCATCCGCTCGACCGCGAAGATCGGGCGAACGCTCTCCTTTCGCGAGGCGCCTCGGCCGTATCTTCGCCGCGGCAAATGGAGGATGCAAAAATATTCCATTCGTCCCGATAGCAGCGGCCGATACGACTAATCTCCCTCGGCTTTGTCGGCTGGGAAATAATGACGCTTCATTAGCGGCGCGATTCTTACGTGATTCATGACGCGACTTTCGTCTCGCGAAGGTATAAGAGGATTACGCGCGAAAAGGATTTTCCGTATCGCTCGGCGCGGCCGGCGCAAGATCGCTTCCTCATTAAACGGTATTCTTGACGAGAATATCGAGCCGGGCTATTCCCAGCCCAGCTTTCATCAGTCATCGAGTGGATAACGATACTCGCCTCGTTATTCTGTCATTCTATTCTACAGGGTAACGCGTTTCATTTTCAGACCTTACACTCACCATCGCCTACATTCGAGTTCAGTTCACCCGAAAACACTTCCACATCTTGTAGCCTCCTGCGTCAGTGGGGCACTGAATGGATTTTGTTGTAAACGGAGAGAAACATCCGAAATGGGATCCATTGAAAAGCGAATCTTAATAAGTATATAAATGTGCGTGTGTTTGTCGTCTAAAAACTTCCAAACGGCAAACTCCGGGGTCACATCCAGATGAATGTGACCATTTAAAAAAAAATCAATCTATACCTACTTATATAATCGTTACGACACTGATTCATCACGGTCCAGCTCAATCCTGTGACCCTAGTAACATGAAATTTGGAGGGTATTTTCCTTTTGCGACGCAGGCGCTCGATAAGAAGGGATTGTTTGAAATTCCAACCCGAAGGGAGTAAAAAGGGGTGAAATATGTTTTCTCGGACTCCTTATTATTTCACAGGCCCGCTTAAATATCAACTTGGTTTTTACTTCGAAAAGTTACCCAGATAAATGTCTAAAAAAAATTTCAGGATTTTGCCTCAATCAACCCCAAGGCGTGAAATGTGTTTTCATGGATTCCTCAAAATTTCTCAATTCCAATTCAATATCGACACTTGGTTTTAGCCTAACAACATAAATGCCTAAAAAACAATTTCAGGATTCCGCTCTAACCAACTCCTAAGGGGGTGAAAAGGGGTGAAATGTATTTTC
Source organism: Andrena flavipes (assembly GCA_963971345.1). NCBI lineage: Eukaryota > Metazoa > Arthropoda > Insecta > Hymenoptera > Andrenidae > Andrena > Andrena flavipes. The sequence goes on from OZ020480.1 coordinate 48,164,367, forward strand.
TCGGAGTCCTTAATACTTCTTAGGCTCGACTCGAAGTGCGAGAGTATTTTTCTAGTTTTGTTATAAAATCAGAATCTAAATTCCGGGCAAAACTGGGTAGTAAAGCTAGTCGCTTAGTATAAATCCGGGAGACACGGTAGGCGTAACTTAAAATGACTATTAAACTAATACCGATATTATTTATTTTATGCTGATTCAGAAAACCTGGTCGATATTTGCTTTACGACAATGTATGCTGAAAATCGGGTAGAAAACTGCATCATAGAATCTGACCACCTCTCCCGAGGTGCCAGAAGAAGTGGTTTTCATCGTTCGAAGAGGTAGTCGCGTTCTAGAAAGAACACATCAAACGAAAAGTGAACTAGGTACCTAATGGCGATTAGCAAAGCAAATTAATACAAAAGTGAATAAATAAAATAAGTAAACAAAAGTTTATTTTAATATTTGAGAAAAAATACACAGAAATACTCATTTTTTGTTTTATCGAGGCTAATTAATCGTAAATTTAGTTAAATTTCAGTTGAGTACAATTTAAAGTCACCTATCTATCCGAATCATAACTCGACCGTCTCTTCTTTCTGCACAGAGAAATGTTCTCCTCGTTAACTTCGAAAAGAAGGGTTAATATGACCAAATACTTGCGCTGCATTGTCCCACAATACTATCTTATTATCCAAAACCTTAATCGCAAATTAACTAAGAAGTATATTTTAAATACAATCTTGTACAACCACTGCTCGATAAAAGAGATTAAATGCAGCGTCCACGTACGTGTGTAACCTATAAATCGCGGAAAACACAGAAGGAGGCGTGACGACGCTATTCAGTCAACTGTTTGCCTTCTAGAAAATTCCTAGAGAAGTCTCCCAGAATTACCCAATATCCGCGAATAGTGGTTTCTCGCGCGTTTTTCAGCCATCGAACGGTGGCCCATAAGCAGGCATCAGTGGCGCATGGAGTGGCTCTCCTCAGGGGTCAGCGGCTAGAGCCAATCTGTACATGGTCCTCCATCGATCCGGCTACGCTAATCAGACGCGAGTGACGGGCAAAAGGTCGACGGAGGTCGATAGTAACGGTGAACGGGGTGTGCTTCACCGTGTGCCTTTCTTTAAATAGCATAGTTCTCGAGTGACTGTCCCGGTTCCACGAACTCGGTGTCCGGTTCCAAGTATGCCTGCGGAATGCCGCTGTCGTAGCGGCGCGTAAAAGTGCAATTTTTGCATTTCCCCCCGCTCCGCACCCCAAACGACCGTTCCTCCGTTTCGTCTGGTCGCGCGCCGTATCTATACGGCCTATCAGCCTGCGCCGTTTCGCCTTTCGCCAGAGGAGGGTTCGACGCGGCTCGGCGTTCCCCTGGCCGATGACAAGCGGCCGCGTCCGTCGATCCTTGTCGTTATGCGAGCGTCCCGTTAACGATACGACCGGCCCGACAAGATCGAAGACCCCTTATCCAGCAGATAAGCTTGGCTGCGCGCAGCGACGGGGGTCAACGGTAGCCTGCATCAGACGTCGAGATGATGACGCGCGTTTTCGTGTCGCCGGCGCGCGCGCAGAGGTAGAGAATGGTACGGGCTCGCATCGCTCGGACCGAGCATCCGATTAAATCTTAACGATGTTGCGTATTTATGGAATAGACCGAGCAATGGCGATGGATCGTGAATCGAGTCGGGGGTCGGAAACTCAACTTCCAGGTCATCCGTGTGGGCCGCGGGTGGGATGGATTTCTTATTTCCTGTATAGCGTATCGTACGGTTGAAAAGAATCGAGAAAACATGAGCAGCCGGTGAGCGTAGAGACGATCCCGGGAGCAGCAATGTCCCCCAAGAGGCGAGCGAGCAATAGAATCCGAGATTCTCCGATACAGGCGAGCCTATGCATATTTGGCACATCACTCGCGGCACGTTCCGTTGAGTCACCCTTTCCGTGGTCCGTACCACGCTCGGCGGACGAAACAGGACACATGCCTGCCGCACAGCCGAATTTCGATACGTCCAGACTGCCGCCCGGCGCGCCGATATCTTGAAATCGAGCCGCTTCTCTGGGTCACGTTGTTCCGCCACGGGCCGGTGGCGACGTAGATTTCGCGGCCATGGAGCGGAGCGGCGGAGACGAGGCGCGTGTTAGGTCGTGGGCGAGCTGAAGTGCACCGGGTCAGCGATAATAATTCATTGGAAAGGTTAATCGTGGAATGCCGTGCACGCTGGGATATGCATTCCCGGGTGCCGTTCTGTCCCCGCGACGGGAAACCTGTTCGTTTCTTGCCCACCGCTTTCAGCCCCTTGGGAGGGTGGCCAGGCATCCACGTCACGGAATCGCTTGTTCCTTATTTAGAAACGGCTACGTCAGAGTCGTTCAGCCTAGCCTGGTCGACTGGTCTCAATAATTTGCCGTGTAACGATTTCGCGTCCCCCGCGGGGGACGTTTTTATCGCGCGATCGACGAGACGCCAGAAATTTTGTCGATAGATCTGTCGCGGCGGTGTATCGATCGGGAGATCGGTGCGGACGTGTCGATCGCTTCACTAAAAAAAGGCTTCATTAAAAAAAGTAGACTGGTATAGGTGTGCTTATCAGTACCAATAAACGAGTGCCGCATTCTTCGCGGGAATTTATGTTATAATACGCGATAATACGCGAAATTACTGACAAATTGGTAGATAAGATACCGTGAACTTCAATTCTCAACCAGTTTGCTCGACACCTTCGTTCATTTGAGACTTTCAACTTTCTGCGCTCCTGATTCTTTTATTAGAGAAAAGTCTCGGTCGAACAGGGAAATATTTTCACTTAGAATCGTGTCGATCATAGTGAGGACCACTATCCCCGTGGAGCAGGGAGAAGGGGTTGTAGGAATGGTCAGTCATCATTTAAGAACCCCCGGAGCGGTAGCCATCGCCCGTACAATCGGAAAAAGGACGCAGCGTAAAGATTCATGCGATCGGGCGGCGGATAATCGGGGTGGCCGATTCGAACGGGGCCAGCGAGTGGCTGTAAATCGGACGGTTTTCGCGACAGCGCTCGTCGAGTATAACTGCGACGGCGGCTGCGGCTGCGGCGACGACAGCATCTGTGACGATAGTAGTGTCGGTGGTGGTGACGGTGGTGGAGGCGGCGGTGGTGACAGTGGCGACGGCGGCTAGACGGAGAAACGACGGAGGCGGCTGCGGTGCGGGAAGAAGGAAAGAGAGGGTGTTGCACGCGGAAGAAGGGGTTAGAGAGCGGCCGTAGCGTTCGTACGAGCGTAGAAGAGGGAAGAGCAAGACGGGCGAAGCTGGGTAGCGTAGACGCGCGAGACGCGGGCAGCACTTGAGAGGGACGGAAAGGGGCGAAAAGCGACGAGCGCCGCCGAGACGAGGCGAGGCGCGACGAGGAAAGACGATGAAGGCCGACGGGGGTCGCGCACCGCGGCGCTGAACGCAGTGCCATCCGATAGGCAGCACCGCTTGCTCCACGGATCTTTGGCTCGGTCGGTTCGAGCTCCGGTCGTTCGCTTGTTACGAATCACGCTCCGATCCGCTCTTCTCATTTCTTCTTACGTCCGTCCGTTGGCGTGGCTGCCGGTGGCGTCCATGCCGAGAAAGGGAAAACCCTTGGTCGGACGCAACGCCACGGTACACACGGTGGAAAACACGGAGCCGCCGCGTAGACGACGACGACGCGTGCACTCGTCGTGTGTGTCGTTGCCGCGCGTAGTTCTACGTGTACCGCGTATACGCTGTTGCTGCTGCTACTCGTGCTCGTGAACAGAGGTGCCCCCTCCCCTTCTTCATCCCGACAGGCGAACGCGTGGTGGTCAACACACGGTGCGTGTGCTTCTCTCTTCCTTTCTTTCGTTTTCTTGCACGCTCAGTCGCTTTTTTATACCTCGCGCCTCCTTCCTTCGACGCTTCCTCCGCGTTTTTTTCCTTCTGTTTTTCTCTCTCTCCCCCCACCCACCCCCCTCTGCCCCGCCGAGGCAATCGCCTCGTGCACGTTCCCCGTCGTGGTCGTCGTTTTCCCTTTCGCCCTCTTCGATTCCGCCGTTCGCGTTCCTGCTCTTTTTTATTTCTCCCCCTTTTAAACCGACGATACAACCCCCGACTGATCGCCCCGTCTCGATCGCGCCGGGGACGCGTATCGCCTCGAGCGGAACCGCGAGCGGGAACGTGCGCGACGGAATATTTGCTGGCGCGGCGGATGGGATACGCGAGTTTTCAGCGTTGCACGCGAAACGTTCCCATTCTCGGAACGCGAGAGAGACCCAGCATGGCCGCCTAGCACGAGACGAGTCAGAGTTCCTCGCCGATGTTCACACTAAAAAGGCAGCACGCTGTCTGTCTCCTTCTCGCCCTCCTTGTCCCTTTCGCTCTGCGCTTCTGTCCGCCTTCTCCCGCCCTGTATATTCAAACACAGTGCATGCATACGCACACGCTCTCCCTCGGTCCCTCTCTATCTATCTGCTCGCCTCTGTCCTCGTCGCTCCCGCATATATACGCATATAGATGCATCGCAATCTGTCTTCGTTTTTGTACAATGCTGTTGCTCTCGTTGCGTCGCTTTCTCGCTTTCTGCTCCTCCGCGCTTTTCCCTCTAGCGGTTCGTTCCTACGTCCGTCTTCTTTGCTTCTTCCCTGCCGTCTTTGTCTTTCGCGCGCGTGTTCACCGATACTCTCTCTCATTCTTCCGTCCCTCGTCCGCACCCTCTCTCTCTCTCTTTCTCTTTCTCTCTTTCTCTCTTTCACTCTTCTCCGTTTCTGCATCTCTCTTTCGTTCTTGTCCCCCTGATCGCGCCTTTCATTCGAAAATAGAACGTCAGCGCGCGTGCCGCGCACATTTTTCCTCATGAAAACAGCGAATTCCCACTGGGTGACACGCGCGCGCGCGCGCTCGCGACACCCCGGCCGACCCGAGCGCTCCCGTCGCGTATTCCTAACCTCACTTTTTTTCGCGTGAAAATCGCGCCTTCGATCGTGCCTCTCTCAGGGATCCACGCCGTTAACGCAGATCACCATTAAATATCGTTACATAAACCTTCCTTCTGAAACTGTTCGTGCTTACTGTTATATCGCTAAAGCTGTCATAAGAGGAAACCTCCTATTTACCGTTTTAAACCTTCGAACCCTATCTGTTCGGTTGTTATTACCGTTACTTCTACTGCTGAATTAAAGGTATTTTATTAATCGCTAAGCTTGCCGTTCAATAGCCCCACGGCAGACGTCTCATTCATAATTTAGCGAGCTGGATAGAGACATTTTGCGTGAATGTAAAAACAGTAATTTTGCAATGGCACGGGGGAATAGAAAGGTTACTGTCTCGCGTTTATCGTGCGTTGGCTTTGTTGCGGTCAGACGGAGGCAGACGTCCGACGATATTCTGGCGGGAGACTCGTAAAAATAGTGTCTTCGCCGTTTCCTCCCTTCGACTTGGCGACTATAATTAGCCGGGGGATTCGCGTTTTCTGCGTAAACAAATATCCGAGCGTTGTGTGTCGCGGCACCACGGCCGTCGCTCTTTCACCGTTGTTCGTGATTTCCTGCCCGATAGAGCACGCTGAATAAACACAACCGCGGAACACGGCTAACGGGCAGCCGTAGTCAGTCGTTGTCGCTGCACCAGCTCGATGTCTATCGATGCTACACGAGTTTTGCATTAGGAGAGGCGCGGACAGTAGAAACAGACCACTCCGTCTGCTCTATCACGTCCACATTCCCCTTTCCTCTTTCGCGGATCTATGTTGGCCCGGCGTTGCTCTAGGAGGAACGAGTGTTTCTGTAGCGAAGCGGTGGGCAGAACTATTCATACCCCGACCAACGGGTTTATAAAAATAGGATTTTCGCGGTTCCTCTCCTACGCCAGCGGCGTTCTTAATGGGGCCTCGAGTATTTGGTAAACAAGTCTCGTAAAAATTCTCGATCTCTACTGTGATGCGTACGAACGCGATACTCGACTCATTCACGTCTAATGTCCCTACATCTACCATTATATTAACAAACATCCGGAGGTTCCCCGGTTTAACGCGTTCTCTGGTACAATTCCAGGAGACGCGTGTGATATGTAATACTAGATCCACGTCGCAGCCCGGCATCACTTTCCAAAGCCTAACCCAGACCACGGTCGTCCCGATCGATCTCGTATCGGGGCCGCTCTATCAAACGTTATCGTTGTTTTTCTTTTTATCGGCGGAATCGCGAAATATCGATCAACGTTTATCTCGAGTGTCGCCGTCTGTGCAGCTGGAATAATTATTCTTCCGGCGGGGGGTCAGAATATCCCGGGTGCAAAGGGCCGCGGAGAACGGCACCCGGAGGTCGCCAATGCTCGTCACGAATAATAAATCCAGCACGCAATGCGAGGTCGACTCGCCCGAGGGCCACTCGAAATCTCGAGTGCGCGTTCCGCGGGGCAACATTTTCATTTTTATACGCCGCGTACGTGAGAGGCGCGGGCGCGTGTGTCGGAGGGGTGAACGTTCGCGTGCGTTCAACATTATACCTAGTTCATTACATTGCATCGCCACGCACGAGGAAGGAGACAAAGCGAGAGGCAGAGGAGGGTAGAACGTAGAACGAAACGGATCGCTCGAAATCTGTTGGCGAACGATTTCCTGGGGGCTCGTATTTTAGGAAGTTGCAGGAAGCATGAGACCATGGACCAGAATAAGATAGTGGATGCTGCGCGACACTGTTCCTCTTCGACTCGCGCAACGTCTTTCCTCGTATCTAGCTTGTTTTGAATTTTTTCATCGATTTCTTGCTTCTCTGCTTGCGAAATGTGGAGGATTTTTCTTCTTAGAAAGGAGATCTGCCAACGTTTCTATTTCCTAGGGTAGATATTAATTGCTAGAAATTTACGGGACGATGTTTGCATAATTCTTTGAGATTTTTCTTATGCTTCTGCCACAGCAATCTTGGTTCCTCACGAGCAAATATTATTTTTAGGGTATTCATACATAGATCCTCATTGTAGTTTATTCCATTATCCAGCTCCGCGAGCCAGTAGACGCGCGTTGTTGTCACTATCCCGTCCCCATTCATAGCATCTTTGACCTAGACCCTCCCTCCACAATGAACACCTCCGACGTAAGAGCCACGCGCAGAGGCATAACACCCCGAATTCTTCCGTGTTCCAGGCGCAGTGTAATCCCTCCGCGGAGCTGAAGCACAACGGACAAGGAAGGAAGCGGGCGGAAGCGGGAAACGCGAAGGCAGCCGCGAATGATGCAGGGGCGAGTACCGGAAGGGTGTGCGTCCGCGAAGGATCGTTCGGTGATCGCGCTCGACGGCGATCAATACGGCTCGCGATGATGTCGGAAGGCGGTCGCGTAGCAGCGATTTCCTTGCGCGGTTTCTCTTGCGGCGCGAAGCTCGGTACAAACGTTCGGCACGCGACCACGGGATAAATGCGAGACCGAACACTCGTGGGTGGACCAGTTGTCGCGACGACGAAGAGGAAGAAGAAAAAGAGGCACCTGGGCCGATACAGGCGGAGCCCGAGCCGCTGTTGGCTCTGGATGAGAGCAGGTGCTCAGGCCACCAGTGGCGTACGAAGGTTGGATGTAGATCACGTGGAGGAGGAGGACGAAGAGGCGGAGGAGGCGTCGGGTGATCTTGGCGAGGATAGAAAGACGGAGCCGGAGGAAGAGGAGGACGAGGCAGCAGCTCGTATCCCGAGGTTCCATCGACGAGATCGGCCTACAACCAGCTGGACTGGACGGCCTCGCGAGTTCTCGTGGTAGGGCCGGGGGTTGTGGGGGCCACCACGGGGGCGGGGGTGGGCTTGCCCCTGCTTCTTCTCGCCGTCGCTGTCCTCGGCAATCAAACGTGCACGACGACGGCTGCGCCGGTGGTGTCCGATCCGTACGTGTCCCTCGGCGCTACGCCTCCTCGTCTTCTGCCTCGATTACCGGGCTCGGTGCCCGTCTTCCGGAGACCGTCGGACAATCCCCCGCGACGCCGCCCGCCGCAGGGGGAGCTGGATTATCAAGAGGTATCGTCGTTACGATCTGAACAGGACGCTCTCGACGGGACACGGTCGCCATCCCCCCGCGATTCAACGGCGATCGTCGACAGAAGGAAGGACGCTCCTTCCCCTGCATCAGGAGAAGGAAGACGGAGAGGAGGAAGAGGAGGAGGTCTGGCTTACGAGAGGACCAAGTCGAGACGGCGGCAGGTTGCAAGCCTGCTCGACGATTGGGCATCAAGTTCCATAGACTACTCTAGACCGCACTGGTTCCAAACTAGATTGTCCCGTCCCCGTCACGCGGAACCGTCGTCGACTATCTTGGAGGCAACCGGTCCGGAACGCCGCGGTATCTTGGAGCCCGGAGCGAACAGTCCCGGGGAATCTGTGCCGTCCGGCGGGGACTCGTCGACGGTCGAGACGGTGACGAAGACGACGACGGCGGGCGCACCCGGGGCTAAGGTGCCATCTCGCCCGGTCTATCGAACGGTGCCGCGGTTGCTCGATCGGGAGAGTGCGGACCAGTCGCGTGGAAGACGCAACAGGAAGGACGAAGGGGAGGGAGCAGGTGCCGCGAGTAAAAACGGGGGTGGGTTCGCGGTCGCGGGGAACGGTGGTGGTGAGGTCACAGGTGGTGGTGGTGGTGGTGTCGTCGAGTGGACCACGACAACAGTAGCTGGGCCGATGTCATCGTGGTCGTACCCTGAGGATGAGGAGCCGGGAGCTGGAAGCGTAAGGACACGCCCGAGCCCGGAGGAGGCGGCGACCGAGGACGAGAAGGCCGAGGAGCAGGTCAAGGTCACCGCGACGCAGGGCAAAGGCTCGTTGTCCACGTCGACGACCACGACGACGACGACGACGACGACGCAGTTGCCGCCACCGAGTCGAGACACCTCTATGAAAGCACGTGAGTACCAGTAAAATCTTCCTTCTATCTCTTTCCGTGCCGCGTGCGCCCCGTGTGCCAGATACGCGGGCAGCGTGTCCCTCTTGCTCCTTTTGCCATGCCTCTCCCCACGAGGGCGTGTTTACAGGAACCGAAGCTCAGCGCAGGACCCTTGGTCGGGTTATTTTTAACTATTCTAACCGTGCGGCCACTTTCTCTGCTCTCCCTTCGCCCCGCCGTCTCTCTTCGCCTCGTTGCCTCTTTGCGCTGCGCACTCGCGGCTTCTGCGTCTCGCACGGGGGACAGGATTCGATTCTTCCACCGATTCGGCCTCTCACCTTCGGGGACGAAAATCGGTTATTAATTTCTTCCATTTATTTACTTTTACATTTCGGCAATTTTAGTTCGACGGGAGTAACAAGGGTTTCTTTATCGAAGTTTAATTTGTGTGATGTTTAGTGTGTACAGTTGTGCAAATCGAGTAAACATAGCGAAAGGAGTAGAGACCCTCAGGATTTATTGAGGACACGTTAATTCCATTTGTGCTTAAGGAGTCATTCCGTTTAGCGCGCCGATAAATTCAGCGATTTTCGGGAATTTATTGCGACGAATGTAATTATAGTAATGGAATTAAACTTTTTTCTATTTATTAAACTACGTTTCTACAGTAAATAGAAAATATAGAAGTAATAAAATTATCGGCTTTAAGATGCTTTTAAAAACGGTACTGATGACATGTTTAAAAATTCGTGCCTTGTTCGTGAAGGCGACTTCAGCTGTTAGAGTTATCTGAACCCAAAAATACAAACAGATTCTTGATGAGTAGGTATGACTGTCGCTATCGCTTGGACTATAATTAGTGATTTAAAATGTTTTTCGGCTTTTTTCTTTTGCTATTTTCGATTTTAAAAATAGCTTAGACTCAATGAAAGTACTTGGTTGTAGTCCCTGCGAAAATCATAGGTGTGCAGAATAAGCAGTAAAATTTATAAAGCAATCGGTTCGAAAGATTTTGAGATTTTATCTTCATTATGTGAAAAAATGACGTTTCGAGAAAAACGCGTTCAAAGTTTTCATCTACAGAGACTGAGTCTCTGCGCTACCTATAAAATGCCTCTGTGGAATTTTTCCATGAAAATTTAGCAGTACATTCGTGTGGATATGTACTTTTGGAAAATATTTAAAAATAAGAATCGATTTTTTTTACCCGTCAAACCGTAATGACCTGTTAATCACACGTAAATAAGCAAAGAAGAACACACTCGGAAGCTGCGCGAATCAGAATGATTCCATGTATTTATTGTACCATCATTTAAATATTCAATTCTTCTCGAGTTCTTAGTTCCCTCCCCATTTTGCCAGAAAGATGTCTAGAACTCAAAGAGAATTTTCTTAACCCCCGTTAAGGGACTAATTTGTGTCATTCTCAAATAATCTATTTCCCCTCACGCGCCACACTAAACACAACACTGACATTCGCCTATGAAATAACAGAATTCACCCCCACTTCAAATAGAAATCTTATATGACACTCGCGTGGATCAAACCCCTTCGATCAAGTCCATGAAATCATAGTTTCACGAGTTCAAACTCCTCCTCCCCTCGAGAGCCACGCGGCCAGCGGAACAAATTACGCTCACCCCCTTCCTACTCGCTCTATTTCATTCCCCGAGGCGGCTGTGCCACGATTTACCGGACACCCAGTGTAAAAGCGTGCACAGGCGGGGGTTGGAGGGGGTGGAACGTGTGCATCTCGTGTGTTTTCGATTACGCTCGCGCGGCCGTACGCCGGCTGCGCGCGATGCACGGCTCGTGACTTCGCGTATGAATCAGCCAAGCTATTCTTTTCGCGCGCTGGCCGACCGCCGACTTCGCCTCGTCTCATCTCCGTCTCTCTGTGCCCGTTTCGCCGTGCACTCCTCCTCGTGCTCCCTGTTCCGCTTTTGCTCCGTGCGTATGCCGCGAATCGAGGGATCTCGTCACCAGCCTATCCCCGCTCCCTTTTGCGCCCTTTCTTGCGCCCCTTCGCGATCCACGGTGACGCTTTTCCCCGTCAATCTCGCCCGGCGCACTCTGGCTGGGCCCGTTCATCGTGCAAAACGATGGAAACTCAACCTTCAGACTGGAATAATCGCGCATCTTCTCTGTGGGCACTTTTAGGAATAGGCGGCGTGATTCATTGGTAGAGATTTGGTCGAATGTGCAGCGTAACACCTTCGTATTAAATTGATGCATATGAATATATTTCTTTTGCTTTTTAACTGTTTTATTTAGTTTATATTTTTCAACTTCGTGTGATATTTCTCGAGTCGCAACCCTGGTTAATAATTCTTATTACATCCCCACCAGAAACAAAGGAACCCAATAGTTATACAAGTCTCAAATAATAGTTCAGTTTCTAGTTGTTTCAATCGTGGTTTCGATTAAATTAAACAAAATTTGAGAACACTTAAATACGCATTCACTTGGCTCCCAGAACCAAGGTCTTAGATTCTGTTTGGGCATTGTAGCATCGGGCACCGACATCCCCAATCGCGGTAACTCACCTCGCAGAACCGAGATAACAGTTAGCATTTCGTGGCGATCGCGTAGAAGCTTTTGTTACCGCGAAATCACGGACGTCTGTCGGAATGGAAGACACAAAAACAGTCGCAGATTTCTCCAGAGTGATCGATGCCCGAATCTAATCGGCGTCTTGTATCGAGGAGCCGGGTTCGATTAAAAAGAACGGAATCCGCGATACACGCGAAGAGAGACGCGCGATTTCGAAGGAGTCGCTCTGGTGTTTTCGTTGGCGTCGCGTTTGTTTGCAATAACACCGGCGCGATATCTGTATCGTGTGTTTGGCGAATGCCGCTTTAAAAGGCTGATAAAGCCGCGGAACGGACCGCCGTTTATTTTAGATTATAACGTTGCGTATCGCTGCGTGTAATCTCGATAAATAGCTCGTTAATTCCGCTTGATCATAATAAGATAACCGCGGCTTGGCTGCGCGCCAAAAATTTGGACATTCCCGGATTCTGGCGGAGCCTCGTTTTTCCTCTCTCTTTCTCCTCTTTCTTCCTACGTCCCTCCCCCTTTTTTCTTCATATCTGACGGTTCATTGCTTCGCCTAATTAACCCTAGAACCACTCCAGTCGTTCTCGTTTTATTGGAACACGCGAGAATTGTAACGTTACCATTCACTTTCGTTCGCCCCTTTTCTCGATCGACGCGGCCTGAAACTTGCTGTAACAAATCAACCTAAACTAATTAACGCTTCTGGTACAATCTCTGCAACTCCATTCGCAATTCTTAACAAAGTGCGTGGAGGTGGGTTCAGGATTCATATATCAGAGCACGTCTTAGGAAATGGTCCTTTCTTTTTCGACGATTGCTTCATTATTTTTGGTAATTAGGAAGGAAGACAGGTACGAGCACTCTTGAAATGCTACATGGGGTGGGTTGGGGGGCACACGAGCCCCGCCAAGGGCTGGGCACGGTTCACGGGGGTGTGCATCATTGTCCCTCGCTGTTTTCGAAGGATGTATCCCGATGTTGTTACTTAACGTGTTTATTTCGGTGTGCCTCTGTAACCCTCGTGGCTTTTTTTACGGAGCTAATTCGTGATCTGGATAGTTCCCAAAGGCGAGTTCTGGTGACTGCCGCGGTACCCGGTACCCGGTATAAGAGGAATGACTAAATGGCTCTGACTAACCGGTCAGGTATTCCAAAACCCGGCCTTATTTTCACCAGCTATAACAGAAGCAACTGACACGTGAGTGACAAGGAGGGCAGGCGGTTTTTGCAAGGGGGTGGAGGGGGCCCCGCACGGATTCCAGCCGGTATTTTCGCCGGCTTTTCATCGCCCGGCCGATCCCAAGGGGCGGTAAACAGATTTCGCGCTCGGTACAGATAAATTTACCGCCGCCACTGCTTTATTTTAAACGTTTGCCGCTATTCTCGCCCCGTTCAGATTCGTCAACATATATACGTGTTACGATGGCTCAGTGGCCCGCGTGTTCGTTTTATTAAGGGTACAACCCCCTATGAAAAAAGGGGCGCCACCTTTCTTCACATCGACGCGAGAAAGGTAACCCAGTCAGGAAATTGGTAAAGCTGATTTTTCTCTTTTTTCTTGATATCTCCGGTGATGATACACTTAATTTTTTCCCTTCAATCAAGGGGGAGGGTTAATTTTGAATCACCGTCACTGTTCTTTTTATGCGAGACACATTGCTTTCTACTCTGAGTGTTTTTAAATTCAAGTGGCATTTCAAACGCGACTGTTCAACCGAGTCAGTGAAACAGTAGGGTGCAAAGTAGAAAAATTAGAATTTCAACAGGAAGGAATGTACGTAGCCGGTGGAATGGAATTCAAATCGATGGGCCGGAACGGAGATGTAAATGGACGTGAAACTGGGTTTGTCACCCCAAGCATGATTTAAGACCTTCACGGTCGGACCCGAAAGGGGTTAAAATGCGCGAACGAGACCGGCGAGCGGATAATCGGGAGGGCCAGAAGCCTATTACGTGTGCGCCCGTAGGTTTTAAGATCAACCCCGAATAATAGGACGGGGAGCCCTCGGGCCGAAAACAATGGCCTGGCAAAGCCGGGTAGAGGCAATGATTATCTTTACGACTTTATGATAATATAATGACGTGTTATTGGACGAACAAATTGGTTCTAATAATTATAACGTCGGAGGTTCCTTCCCACGCTGGCGTACCGGGTATACGGTCACGCGGAAATATGCACGAACTGTCCTAGAAATTTCACGCCGCGTTGCTATGCGCAAGCACCGTCCATTTTCCATCCAATCAACGCAGATTTATACGCGTTTCCAGTTCCTTGACAATTAGACGCTGATTGGCGCGGGCTCTTCGATGAGAAACTTTGGTGAAATTAGCTTTCCAAGACGTCGAACGAAGAGTAAGGTTTGCATAGACGTATCTCGCTTGTTTTTTAATTAAAAAATGGTAAATTTAACATAGCGCGTATCTATGCTACAAAAGTATTTTTTGATAAAAAGGAAAGTGGTAGCTTCGATATTCCTCAGCTTTTAATAATCGTTTCGATCTATTTTCCCATCTTAAAAGTGACTGTCGAACTGCAATTTGATTATTATTGACAGCTGCAAGCTTCCTGTTTCTGACAGAAGATTTTGTTAATGGAAGTTTGCAGCGCTTATTGTACGATTAAACTTCTGTTTGAAACATTTTTTTCTGTCTCTTGTACTTTTGGAGTTATACGCTAAAAAGTGGAAGTGCCTATTTAACTTTGAGGTTTGTTTTCATCCCCTTAAAGGGCGATAGGGCCCGAATGAAACACACCGTTGTTTTTGTCTTGAGTCACTCTATAAACCCATAATGTTGCGTTCCAATCGGTGAATGCGGGTTCGCGGTGTTCTCTTGTGCGATACCTACTACTGATTTTTGTGGTTAGGAAGAATCCAATAGTTATGAAAAAATCATGGGTCATTTTCAAGGTTTCCAGAATGTATTCCAATAGTCTTTTTTATTCAAATTTGATCACAGTTTTTGTGGAAAAAATCTACATTTCCATATGTCAAGAAAAAACGCAGAAATTGTTCAAGAAAAATATAATTTTTAAAATTTTCAATATTAGAAGCAAAAAATCTACAGAGTTGTTGTTCAGATATAATATTTTGAGAAAAAGAGATAGTTTATAAGTCGGCTTTGGAGGAGAGGTTTTTATTTTGCATATAGAAGGTAGAGAGCGTGAAAATCAGCTTATGGATGGCTCACACCCAGCGTGTCAACGAAGGGTTAAACTAAAATTACTTTTCTGAAACATTAATGATAAAATTTGTACCGTACACTGGGGGAACATTTGCAGCACAGGGTAACATTGGCATACGCAGGAGTTACATTGGCAGCTATACGTATGAACACATAAATTCGTATTCGAGATCGAGATTTTATTATAGGTAACTTTGTAACGTATTAATATCTTATCATACTGACTTCAAATTAGTAAAACTTCACCTGTTAATACTATTTATCTTTTTTTAACATGTATTAAAACAGAAAAAGGACAAAAATTATATGCATTTTAACACTTGTAGTACAATCACAAAGGATGCAATGTTCTGATAGGATACTTAAAGCAAATGTAAACATGCTAATTTCTACATTATATAACAAAATGTTTCAAAAACCTACCAATGTTCCCTCAGTTTGCGGTATTTATTGAAAATTAAGTTAAAAAATATTACATAAGACGCTACCTGACTCCCCGCACCCCTTGTAAAAAAACGTAACAAATTCGCGATCCCCCCCTCCCCAAAAACGCTTTACGCAATTTACAGAGCACCCCTAAAAGCTTATCTATATTTTAAAGTTGCAAAATTACACATATTACGGGTAAAATGGGTAGTAATTTGATAAAGCTGAGCAATAGTCAACTACGTTCATCGATTTTACTCTACATTTATTCTATATTCTCCATTATCGAACCTACATGTAACAAGTGATCGCACACTTTTGAGCGGTAGCGTATATAGAACACTCGAAGCGTACAATAGCTTCCGAAAGAGTGTCCCATATTTCTTTGACCACCTCTAATTTTCCCATGCCGAAGTTACCTACTTTCGCGAATCCATCTCCCGAACTACATATCCAGCGATCTATGCCTCCAGCCGCGCGGCCGTGGTCGAAAGGGTTAAACATTATCGCGGCTGTTGGGTGGAAGCGAGTCGTGGCTGGCGCGCAAGCACGGCCGAGCGAAACCCCTCGATCGAGCCGTGGCTCTCGACGAATGCCTCGCGGATTCGTAATTTTTGTTCTCCCCTCGGCGAGAAGGGAGAGCAAGAAAGCGGACAGGGGCGAGAGAACGGCAGAGAGAGAGAGAGAGAGGGCGGGTGGCACAGAGGGAACTCGGTGCACGGCGAGCGGGAGCGAGCAGAGGCGAGGGGAAGCGCGTGGACGAAAAGGAGAGAGAGGATCGCGAGGTGGAAAAAGTGACTGCAGGGCGGGAGAGAAAGGGAGGAGGTAACTCTCCTGCGGAAAGGAGCACTCCTGCGATGAGAAGGAACGGAGGGATGGGCCGGAGAGAAACAAGAAAAGGGTTAACGTCCTTTCGTTCGCTCCTTCCTCTCTCCCTCGCTCTCTCTCTCTCTCTCTCTCTCTCTCGCTCCTTGCTCCGTCTCTCCTTTGCCGCGAGTCTCTCTCGCCCAGCACCCCTCTTCCTTTTTGCGCTTCACCTCTGTACAGAGCTCTCCTTCTCGTTCCCTCCTGCCCTTCTTGCTCAGGAGGACTCGAGCACGGCTCTACTTCGTACTGTCTCCCTCTTGTTCCCCGGTTCCGCCATTTATTATTCATCGGCCGAGGAAAATTTATATACGTCTTACCCGCTCGCCGTCATACTTAATTCTCGATTTACGATTCCGCGGCTCTCACCTTTTTTCGACGGCGTTGCATGTCTGATGCTGGACACGGCGAGGATCTCGTGTTCACTTATCCGCCGAGATGTGATGGGAGGAACGCTTCTTCGCGGACTCGACACCCCTCGTCCGTGCTTCCTTGTGCGTGCATCCGGGCGAGGGGCTCTGCTGTTCCTTAGAAATGTCGTTTCATGGAACTTTCGGTCTCGTGGAGTAGTTTCTTAATTGACAATCAGGATCTCAAGCTCCAGTTAGATTCGAAGTCGTCGTTACTGTACAGGGAATCTATATCGGATTCGAAACATTTTTATATGTCTGAATTCTGCTGGTAAAAAGGAGCAGATAGATGGTGTAAGTCCGCGTTTCAATAAATCCTCAGCTAACTCTGTGATTTCAAGCGTAATTTAGTATAGCACTATTAGCGTATAATGTTTGAAGATCCGCATAGCCAGGCGTAACAGCAGCATATTACACAAGCTACTGCAGTATTCAAAGTAAGCGCAGAATCTCATGTCTGTAGAACGAATCGAATGAGCCTGTGGGAACGAGAGTGCAGTAACTTCGTTTCACATGCATCTAGGTATATAGGCGGTATCATTCTCATTCCCAGCCATTCAAATATTAGGAATGAAGGAAGCAGTCTGTGCACTGAATACCTTGGGATTTGCATTAAATAATCCCCATGTGTGCTACAGCAGCAGTATTTAAAAAATCGATTATCCGATTCAAGGCTTGAAGACATAATACCATAAAAATACTACTCAATTAACGAATACACCAATTTACACATGCAACCAACAAATAACCTAAACTCAGTACAAAAAGAACCATCCACAGCAGAGGAGGGAAAAATTCTCATTTAAATAAAAATCTCGAATAACGAGTAAAAGTTAAAAAGAATTATTCGTCACGTGTCGAATAAAAGAATTAACTTTCTTCGTCAAGTAATCAAAAGTTGAAGTAACTTTTATTTGAACCGTTCCTTTAATAATTTTTTATTTAGTTAATACTCAATTCTGACCCACAGCAAATCCTTCTTTTCGCTATTTCCACATCGAAATGAATCAGTCCAGAAGACAGACACCACGTTACATTTGGTTCCTGACCCTTGGTCGACCAATCCTCCCCATCTGCCCGAGAACACAGACCCAGGCTCTCGAGCTTCTCGTTCACGTTGCCACTGCGTGATTTATTTTATTAGGACGCAATTCCTCCTCCTCGGACGCTGTGTGTCTTTGAATTTGTCTAATAGATTTAGGGCAGCCGAGATATCTAAGGGCGACGCGCGTAGGTATAGGTCAACGACAGAGGGGCGCGAAAGGGCTCGGTCGCTATGGAAACCCTGGCACAGAGCGTTGACTGTGGGGTGCCTCAAGTTTTTTATGGCCTGGCCGATTGTCGGAAGGGGTCGGGACTCTAAAAATCGTTACACAGACCTAGATACACGCCTCTCCTCGACGCCCTCCCGCGGTGTTGCCTCTGCTCCGCATCCCTTCCGCAGCAAACATTACGCAATTACACGCTGCCAAGGCTGCAACATATCCTGCGCTCGCCACGAAACGCCATCCTCCATCGTTTCACCGGACGTTCCGAGCGGCCCAGCGAAGGTCTGCAGCTTTTCGCGGCATCGGGATCAGAGGGAAGGAAGCCGTTGGTAAACGGGGCAGCTCGATTGATCAGGCCAGTCGCCTGGCAAACGAAAGGTTCCGGGTTCGAGCGTTCCCTTCCCCGGTCGTGGATCACGCTGCGAAGCTTAGGAGAATATACTACTCGGGAGAGGGGGGCCAGGGAGCGCGATGTAAACGCGAACGCGGTGAATATTCGACGTCACGGGGATGGCAGGGCGGAGGCGGCTGCGTTGAAGATTAAAGGGAACTAGGGGAGCCGTAAAGTAGTACGATCGGTAGCAGGGCCAGCCCGGCTCGGTAACGCCGTCTCGCGCTGGATGTCCCTCGTCTTTTCGTCACGCGCGGAAAGTAGCGGAGTTACGCCCGACAACGCAACGACGCTATTTCCCGTTTTTATTCGCAGGGGGTGGCGCGATGCGCTTGAATCTCGCTGCAAATTCGCAGCCCTTCATCGCTTCACGCTCTCCTCCGCCGCCCCTGCTCCTCCGTCGCCTGCCGCGCGTTCCCTCGAGGGAGCCGGGGATACGCGGAATATTGCCAGGCTACCAGAGCCGCGCGGAGAGGCCGATGGGAGATCGTAGAAACCGTCGCTCGTATTTGCCCCCGCCTTGGCGGAAGAAAGGACCGAGAGAGGAAAGCGACGCCGGGGCTTTGGTACCCTCCACGGTTCTCTAGCGAAGGGAGGATGGCTAGGCGGAGGGATGAAGTATGGAGGATGGCGGGGTGGTGGCAGAGAGATGGGAAGTTGGTTCGTGCTATAAAGTATTGACTGACTGTTGTACAGGGAACTATATGTACCCCCGGCCCTATAATACCGGGCAGACTCCGCTCGGCCCTCGCCTCCAGCCAGGAGGAATAATGCGACTTCCGGAACCGAGGAAATACCTTTCAGCTTTTTAAGAGCCTCCACGCCGTGCGGGAATCCGGCCGGAGAGGGAAAATAAAGGAGGCGACGAGGCCGCTACGGTGCAGCTCGTTCGTTAATGTACGAAATCTGTCTTTCTTTCTTTCGTTTTCTTTTTTTTTTTTTTTGGATACAAACGCGAGGGGATGGGCGCCGCTTGTGGTTCCAGTGTCGTTTAAGGGAGCGAGATCTCGACGAATTTGTATACCCTGGCTGACGATAATCGCTCGCTGGGAAAGGAGCTCGTGCGGGGTTGTTTTCGAGAGTCTGAAGTAGATTTTCGTGTCACCGGTTGACTGATGCTTGAGGACAGGCGACGGCGGTTCACGCGGAAGGAGTTTAATCCGACGTTATTTTGGGCACGGGTGTTTTTAATACGGGGGTGGTTTTGCTTGAGGAAGGATGTGGTTGATGGGTTAATTGGGGGTTTCCTGATTAGCTGGGTTACAGGACCCTGGTACTTTTCTAGCTTCTGTATTCGTGTATTTTAACGTCACTCACCACCCTTCCTGCAATTAACCTACCACGACATCCTCGGAGATTAACTTCCAACAAAACCATGCGAGAAGCAGGAATCATTTCTCCCCGCGAGTGGCGAAAAATATCGCGAAGGGCTTGGAAAGTCATCGGCGTCGAGATCCCGGCAATTGTTCGGTTCGATATCGCGGGGAATTAAACGGTCGTCGTGACGCGGCCAGGCGGGAGAGTCGAGAGCGTTCAGTGCAGCCCGACCAGCTGGAAATTTAAATCCCGTTGCCGTTAATTGCCGATGTAAATGTTAATTACCGCGGTAAATCGCGTGCGACTGGAAAAAAAAGAGGAAAGAAGAGCCTTCAGCCGGTGCAGGTGATCGCGCAGCGCGTCTGTCGATTTAATGGGCCCTCGGCGCACAGGCGAGGGAAAGAGATGCCGCGCTCGTATGCGTGCGCTAGCGCGCAGCGAAACGGGATGTTCGGCCTAATTACCGCGTTTTATCAATAGGGATTCTTCCGCGCGGCCGTCTAATGGAGTGTCTAGGCTATAATCTGTAGTGGGAAGCGCGTGACACAATTTCGATGCCGGGTTCGTCGACCCACGTCCGCGGTTGCGCCATTGTCGCTGACATTTTACACGGCGGAACGACGTCTCGCTGTCCGTCTTCGGATTTACGACGGTACCATCCGTCTGGCGTTAGGGTTCACACGCCTGCAAATAGGTTTCCAACGCTCACTTCGCGGGGCGATAATTTCGAGGGGCATTGAAGAGGCTGGAAAGGAGAGTGTGGGTCCAAGAAGCTGGAAAATTGGTCCTTGAATCATCGTGTTGGTTGATCTAGAAAATCTTCTCTCGTTGCATTTTAAAAAATTATTCCTCCATAAAAGCACCTCTTCTTTGTGCACCTGTTTCTCTGCACCAATGCTGTGTCATTGGAGCCTCGTGAATCCTTCATCAGCCTAGCCTTGGTTAGCTTCTACTGAAACATTGGAGATACAGTTTTTCAAGTTTCTTCGACAAAGTTCGCCCGAGGGTTTCGAGAGCACCCCGTACACCTTCCCGCTGACACCATCGGACCCTCCTCCCTTTGATTTAATCCGTTCTCCCTCATCCCTCCGCGTTCCTCTGGGACGAGGAACGTGCGAAGCGAGCGGGGGATGGGTGCTGATGGGGAAGGGTAGGAAAATGGTGCCAAGTGCACAGTACTGGGGCATCGACCAGCCTAGTTGTTCGCGATCTGTCGTTCGTCCAGATACACTCTTGGCCATTTTCCATCGGCGCCGATCGGATCGAACGACGTAGCCTGCCAGCTGAAAACCGACTCCGCGAATTTCGGGGGTCGGGCAGGCCTGCATCCCGGAACATTTAATCGCTCTCGGTATTCGATACTCGATACTCTCTCGTCACGCTTTAGCTAACTAGCCAGACGGATTAACGTGGCCCGCGCCATCGAGCTGCAGCGCGCACCGATTACATCCGAACTGGAAACGTCGATGGAATACGTTTCCACATCCCTTCGGCGGTGCAGAATTCTTCGACTGCGAGCGTGCAATTACCCGGGGCAGAAAACGTCAAAATCACGCGACGAGGCCGTGGCCCTGTGCTGAATTAAGTCAATGCTTCCTAATGAGCACTTCTAAATCGCTGGTGGTGCCTCGAGTCTGTCATTCCCTCACCGCGATCACGATCATTGGCCCTGGATCCTTGTTGTGCCAGCGGTGAAAAGAGCGACGCGGCAATCAAGCTACCTGCCTCCGCTGCTTGCGCGCGTTTATGTCTCCCTGTCACGCCGATGATTATCGATTCTCTCGCGAGCCTCCTTGGGACCCTTTCCAGATTCCCCGAGTTGATCCGCCGAGCGGAGGATCATTGGAAATTCTGCGAGAAGAATTCCTCTTCTTCCAGCTCCCCCTTACATCGCTCAGCTGCTTCTGTCGTTCCAAATCGATCCCCACGATTTCTCCAATTTTTCCAAATGTCCCCGCCTTATTCCCGTCTGCTTCGATCCAAAAGCGAGGGAAATTACGCGGACGGTAAGAACGCAAACACCCTGTATACCTGCAAGCCGAGCGGAGCAGGCGGTTCAGGGGAGAAGCGGCAGACTAAACAAAAATAACCTCACGCAGCGTGCGAGTTCCCGCGCGGTGGCTGCCACCGCGAAAAGAGAGTGACATAAGTATATTTCTAGCGCGAAGAAGTCCAACATATTGCCCTGCTCCGAACGCGCCACAGCATCCGAGGTCGCTTCCACGCGTTATCGCCGCGTTTCCTCGCCGTTCCTCTTCCATATCTTCCGCCCAGTCGATTGGGAAGCTGTCCCTGACGCTTTCCTCGCCGCGACGTGCCTTCGCGCTGAGTCGACGCTGTCTCTCGTTTTCTTCCCTTTTGGTGTCTTGTTTACGCTCGGCATGAGCCGCGACGCAGTTTCGCCTGCGTCGCTCACCTGCGAATATACCGCTGATTCAGAAACGCCCTCTCGTTGATATGCCAGGGGAAGGTTCGGAGCAAAATATTGGAATTTCATGACACTGTGGATCTGGAATAAACAAGACACTCATCTCTTCTTCAATTCTAGTGACTCAGGTGTAACGGGTGCAACTACTCTGTGACTAGATATCTTCCTATTTTGAATCCAAGAAAGTTTGAAGCTCATTTTCGAAAGCTGCTCGGTTGCTTCTCGAAATTTTCATTCAAGAATCCATCGTAAGCTCTGTCGCTCAGCTAATCTAGCCAGAGGATAGTCGGTTCCGTAGTGTATTCGCGACTCACAGTGGGAAAAAGTCGGTGCTTCAGTGGCCAAAATTTATATCCTTTGAACAAATGAAGATAAAGTAATAATTCTTTTTTCTTTAATGATGTTGAAGAGTTCTTCATTAATTAGATAGCATTACGTTACTTATATTAAGTAATATTTAATTACGTTAACTAATACGATAATATTACTAGCATTATTATTACTTCAAATTCAAAAATATCTCTTCTGGCCACTCTTTTTGAATATTCTTCCCCTTTTGTTGCAGCCTTAAAGTTGATATTAAAGGATCCGTTGCAAGTAACATAATACAGAAGTGATCTTGATTAAAAAATTTAAAAAACAAAGTTTGCACGATGTAGAATATATGTCCATCGTTGAAAGATGTTCCAGAAAATTTGTATACTTAAAAAAATCACTAGGGTAGCGTTCAGGGTTGCCACCTTTCCGGTTTTGGCTCGGGTGTTGAAGCAAATCTCCGGGCTCCGGTTTTACTGAAAAAATCTCCGGGTGTAGAACAAAATGAGATAATAAGAAATTGTGGTATTATACAGTGGTACCAATTTTATATGCAATAATAGTTATGAATTAAAAAAACAGATACCTACTTTTAAATTCTGAATTGTTTGAGCTTCAAAGAATCGCTCATCTGTTTTCTGGATATTCGAGAACAAAACTTTTTTTGCTTTTTCCATCTCCGGATTTATATTCGAATCTCCGGGTTGAAATGTGTGGCACTCCGGGATTTATATGGTGATAAGGTGGCAACCCTGGTAGCGTCTCTGCCTAAAGAGGATACACGAAATTACTACTATGTACATGGCACAAATAGTACCATTTTCAATCATGCCTTAAAGATATTATAACTTAAAGTCAAATTTTGGGTCGTTTTGACCCAGTGTGACAACCGAGAGTTAATATTAGTAACGTAATATTATCTAACTAATGAAGGACACATCAACTTCATTAAAAAAAAAAAGAATTATTACTTTATCTTCATCTGTTCAAAAGTACAGATTTTTGGCCTCTGAAGCACCGATTTTTTACCACTGTGTGATCGATCAGTCGAACCCCGCGCGTCGGCCAAGAACCAAGAATTCGATTGCACCTTCGCGCCGATTGTCCTCAGCGTGGACGAATCCGCGGTCTAAAATCGGCGCTGATTTCTCGAAATTCCCCCTCCTGCCCCTTCTCGTCCAACGATATCCGCCTGTCCGTCCTCCGCCGACACAAATTCCACGGATGTTTCTCATCGCGTCTGTTTCCTCTCCAAAGGCGTTGTATACACGTTGGCGCGCGTGGCTGGCCTGCACCCGGCAAAATGCCCGTCTGGTACACGCTCTGTCGAATGTCTGGCCAGCGTCTGGCCGGGATCCTTGAATGAACGCCTATTTTTAAAAGGGCGCGCACAACGGATAAACAACCGGGCAACGGCGACTCTCGCCAGGCGTCGCGATCTGTCGATCATGCTTCCCTCGCGTGAGTTTGTATTAGCAGCTATAACAATCCTGAGCTTCGATTTATGTAGAAGTGGGCAGTTGGGAAGTTGCCATAATTTTTGGACAGCTGGCTTCTGGAGGATACTTTGATAGGAATATTCTATTGTAGACATTCGGCGCTTAGGAATGATTAGCACATAGGTGGCGCCCCGTTGTGTTCGGTATTTACAGAGTTCGGAAGAGAGTCGCGTTGGGGGAATTGGTAACGCGGCTGACCAGTACGCAAAGGACCCGCAGATCGCGGGTCGAATCACGGAACCTGAGGTTTACTTTCTTGCTTTCACTATGAAATACATAAAAAAACTTCACAAAAGTAAAAAAAATTACGCCAAGTACATAAAAATCAAATAAATCACAAAAAATAGAAGAAAATATACAATATAAAAAAGATGTGAAATCAAAATGAGCTGCAATTTGCGCTTAAGATGACACAACTACATATACACAGCTAAAAGGATATGTTCATACATTCTAGTACATCACATTAATTAACCCATCAAAAAGAATCCCATTTATAAACATTATCGTAAATTAATAGCTCTACAAAATTAATGATGTACAAAAATTGCGCCAATTATAACAATCGCGGATGATTCATCCACAGTGACTGTGAATTCGTCAAAAGTAGACAGACTGGCTTCACTACTTTGTCCGCTGGTCAGTTTGGATGAAATGCAGATGAAAACAATCTTTACACCTTTCACTGTGGATGTAACTTTTTATACAAAGTGTAAAGTCTGAATTAGACGTAAGGGGACTAGGAGGCAGTCGTTTTCCGTGAAAGAAACACTTTCTTTTTAATGTGTCTGTAAAAAATGAAAGCAAATACAGATTTAGAACACAATTATTAAATTGGTGGCCGAAAAACGGCGATTATACCAAGAAAAATTCCGCCGTGTTTATGGGTTCCTAAAAATCCGCGACCTTCTAACTTTTTTAATGAAAATCTCTCAAAAATATATCATAGGTTGCCCGGGAAATAGCACATGTTTTATACATCCTGTAATCTTTACAAGTCGATCTAAGAGTGAATTCGGCAGGCACGCACTGGCACTGCGCTGGTGCCAGATATTATCGTGCGTGACTTTGATCGGTTGATTCTTATAGAGCTATTTTCGTACCTATCAGAAACAACCAATTAAAGTCATGTATGATAATTTCTGGCAACAGTGCAGTGCCAGTGCGTGCCTGCCGAATTCGCTATTAACCACCGTTCATTCGCAACTAGGGGAGAACAAAGAAAGATAGATTCGAAAAAAACGCGTTACAGTTTCTGGGCAAAGGCGGCGTTGTATGTGTTGCCGCTTGACCTTTTTTAACAGCCAAATCAACAATTTTGCGAGTTTTAATATAAACCAAGTGGCATTTGATTTAAAGAGGATAGTATTTTCGGAAAACGGAATAAAAAAAATCGATTTTTCGTCTAACTGATTCCCCTAAGTTTAAAGCGACATGGAGCTTGATAAACTGCTGCAACGATTTCACAGCTTTTCCCTCGCGTCGACCAAATCAGTATAAACTACTTAGATCTCCCCCAAACGAGAACTATCCATCGACTTTCGCTCGTCTTCTCCGCTGCAGCTGATTAAAGATGCGTTCTACCTTCCGCTGGACACCGGCGGTCAATTTCCCTGCCATTGACAGGGAATATTTTAAGGCCCGAGAGAAACAAGAAGAAGGAAAGTCGGCGGGAGCATAGCGAATGCGTAGTCGAGCACCGGACGAATGCGGCGCGATTATGCAGGAATGAAGCGACGAGGAGGTAGAGCGGGAGGGAAGGAGAGGGCCTGAGCCGTCTACGACGGTAGACAGGAGGCTAGTCGAGCCCGAGAAAACTCGTTCCGCGGATTTTTCTCGGATTCTAGGCGAGGCCGGTTGAATATCCAGCCTCGGCCATTAGTTGTAATCTTCGTAGTCGCTTGTAGCTATTAATAATGCGCGTTCGCCACAAAGAGGACGTCGCACTCGGCTGCGTTCAGCTCGATTACGTTTCTTACCGCATCCATTCCCGAACGGTATAAATAAAGGCGTTTTACGAGGGTGCACGCGTTCACGGGGATTAAGCGAAGCCGCGCGCACCGACGGCAACGATCCGGCCGTGTCCCGGGTACTCCTTTATTTCTGCATTTTCTCCAACGGATCGGCTCGTCGCGCCGAGGAAGAGACCCGTCCATCCTATTTGGAGCGAATCACGCGGCCTCGTTAACCGCCGACGAAGGTAGCTCGCGTCAATGACGTATTAATCAGCGCCGGGCGACGCTATCGCTATTCCGCGGACGCGAAATGACGGCGCGGGCCGCGCAATATGCATGCGAATGAGCGACGCGGCGAGGCGCTGCGAAGATAAGGATTACCGTGGCTGTGGTTTGGCGCGCGAAAGGTGTCGCGGTGCTTTCTGAAAGCGGCGTGGAATTGTTTAGTTGTGCTCGTCGCTTTGGTGGTGCTCTTGATTCGAGATAAAAGATTCGGGTACGGATACATAGATCTGGCTGATTCAAAAGTCGAAATATCGCAGATCATCTGCCTCCGAGCTCTACAGCAGAATAATGGGGCTATCAGCGCAATTGTGGGTTAAGCCACAATTTTCGGTGGATTGATATTTCAGCCTAAACCACCTTTTATAAGGCAACATTTTATTTCTGTAGTGGCCTGAGCAACCTTTCAAAAACAAGTTTACATGCTTTAATATCGCATAACTTTTTTAGAATTAGACCAAACGACATGAGTGATTTTGAGAAGCTAGAAGGATTAGTTTGCTAAGTGATGTGTTTAGTTGTTTTAAAAAAAAAATGCAATTAGCCGGAACAGCAAAAGAAATAATAGTAAAAGTTGTTTTTACAACTTTTTTCTGGGCCTGTAATGAAAATCGCGAAATTCCCAAAATCAGCGATTTTCGACCTCATTCTGCCACCTTTAAGCGGTTATAGCTCAGAGCAACGTTAACCAATTTAAATGAAATTTGCAAAATGTATACAACTTACCTAAATCTACAAACGGGATTTTTGAATTTTCATTACAGGCTCAGAAAAAAGTTGGAAAAACGATCTTTACTCAAGTCTTTTCCAATTCTAAAAGAGTTATGCGATTTTAAAAGGTGTAAATTTTCTTTCGTCCGCGACTGTATATGTTTCATAAAAAATCATACCTATGTATCTAAAAATACAAATTAAAGCAACGACTTTAGAACGTCACTAATTTCATTAGCCGGATTGTCAGAACAAAAGTATTGAGTTTACGCCACTATCGCGCTGCTAGCCTCAATTATCCCTCTATCGAATCACAGAATACAATAGTAGTTGAAAGTTACCCCCAAACTTCATACCACCCTCAAATATTCTTCCCTCTAACGCGGATCAAACTGCCAAACTCGTGCTTCTCACCCTAAATATGACCATTACCGCGCTATTCGCTTAATATCAAGCATCAGTCGAATCCTCCAAGGAGGAACCTTCTCCGCGACGAAACAACGTTACCCAGCTGTTTTGCAAACCGAGACCAAGTGTACATATAGTCGCGGTGGGACTTGTGCGCGCAGCGTTCTTTGGTGCCCGAGAAGGAGGCAGGGAAAGAGAGGAAACGACGTTGGGCGGGATGGAATGGCGACGTCGCCGTCGGCGTCGACGCGTACGCGCATAGTAGACCTTGAGCCACTATTACAGACTGTTTATGCCATGATGTAATCGTATCCTGGCCTATCCGAGCCGGCCTAGGCTGCACCTAGAGAGCCCAGCGTCGTAAATAATACTCTTGGTGCATTCGACGCTCTAGGTGCACTGAAGTAATTTACGGCTGACCACGTTCCGCCGCGCGGACGCCTCGCGTCCCGTGGCTTTCTGCATACCCACCTTCGTCAAACGTATTCACAAGCGCGGGACCTGAACCGAAGCCGCGGGACCAGGAACGTCGCGCTCCAGGATGCTCGGGGCTTCCGGGTGCGAGGATCGTCCTTCACTGCGAGATACTTATGGAGAGTGTCGAAGCTTCGTCGAGGGCTTGCAATAATTGATTGGTCTTAATTCTTCATTTAATAATGAAGTATCGAAGACGAGAAGCTGAAATTGTGAATAAAAAAAATGTGAATTTTAAGAGGGAGAATAAGATGAATGTCCCCATTTCTGCTCATTTCGTATTTTTCTTATTTTTATAAGCGTTACGTTTGTACTACAGTTGCAACAAAATAATTCCAAATTACTTGAACATTTACGCGAGTGTTGCACGAGGTTGAGGCT
Organism: Andrena flavipes; assembly: GCA_963971345.1. Taxonomy (NCBI): domain Eukaryota; kingdom Metazoa; phylum Arthropoda; class Insecta; order Hymenoptera; family Andrenidae; genus Andrena; species Andrena flavipes. Next base: position 48,192,060 of record OZ020480.1, read on the forward strand.
AATCAAAGTGCAGCAACGAAAAACTTTTAAAACGATAGACCCATGATTTTTCGAATATGTTCTAGCTGGATGTGCTAAGTAACAGAGTCGCTATTGGTATTCGATAACTGGGCAGAAAATAGTTTTTGCAGTAAAAGTTTTTATTTAATAACAAAAACAGATACCATATTGTGCTCTGGATTTAGATTTTTTACTATTTTTAATTCTTTAAGTAGAAAGAAGGTGAGCAGGTTTAGGGTCAAGTGAATGACCGTCATGTCCGCATTTCTACTCATTATATTACAAAATTTTAGTAATATAACGTTGTAAAGTCATACACAAAAAGAATTATGTAATTCAACCTATAATCTATGCTATACGTATATTATATACTATAGTTTATTTATTCGTTATTTTAGATAAAATAGCTTATGGTGACAGTAATTGGTTAGGTGTCAGTAATTGGGTCTTTTATCCTAGTATGTGAACAGTAATTGGTACAAATGATGAGTAGAAATACGTACATCGCTATTTTTCGTGAGCAAAAATACGCACATTTAGAACATTGTATTTAATTACAAATTACTAATAGTTAAACATCTTGAAATATATTTCTTAAATAGTTTTCGACTTGGTTGATTTTTTATATCTTCTTCACGACGAGTAACCTCTTAAATGAGCAGAAATTGGGACATTCACCTTAGGGTGTAAACGTAGGAAGCGTGTCTGAAAAAATCAAAAGAAAGATTTCATAGTATCCAAGAAATGCGACGCCGCAGTTGGCAGAAGCGCACTCAGAATTTCCCTCACAATCCCCATGTCGTTTCCAATTTCAATACACGTTCTTGGTAGCCGGGAAAAATTCCTGCAAGCAAGGGGTTAACTGTGAGGAATCTGGGCTGTGCAAGCCTCAAGGATCTCACTGGCGAGGAACGTTGTTCCTTCTCCTTTCTCACACCGGATCGCCCGGCTAGGCTCGGCTTTGCCTCGAGTTTCATGCTCGCGCTTGCTCGTGGGATAATTAGGTATCCGCGAGGCTGTGTCGAGCGACGGGTCCACGAGGGAGGAATAACGATCCATTCTGTGGAACGCCATAGAAATTTCCACCGGGCTTGTGTCTCGAGGCCCCTGGATGCCCCTTTTCCTTCAATTAGAGCGTTTCCTCCGCAGCTCTCAACTTCCAACCACTCTGCCGCCGAGGGACGCGACGATCCCGCCAAGAATTTCAAAAAGGATCATCGATTTTCAATGGTCCTCCGCCGGCCGAGCCTCGCGGACATTTTATACTACCGGATTATCGCTTCGCGTTTCACCGCCAGGAATGCGAGGCTGAAATTTTATTCCAGGGAAGACGCGATTGCATTCGATGACATGGGAGGTCCAATGGCAATTAAATCGCGTTATACTTATATTTTAATGTCGTCGGTTCTCGTAACGCAATGTAAAAACCCGCGCGGTATTTGCGTGTATAATTGTCGTATGCGGTCTGAACGCGTGTAATTATTTCAATGTACGTTCTTTTTTTTTAAAATTAATGCATGACAATTTCAGAATGTTTTCTGGCGTGCTAATTAGTCGCGTTCGATCTCTTGGAGGTTATTACGCAGATGCACAGTGAAATAATGTTTATTCGACACTCGCAGAAGTTGCAGAAATTTATTTAAACCACCTTCGGAAGATTTTTACATATCTCCTCGTGTAATTACACAATAATTATCTTCCTTGCTTCAAAGGTTTCTCATTTAATACACCTGCTTTCTCTTAACACTCGCCACAAATCGACACCAAGTTTCTACAAATGCAGCAGCGATTACCAAATTGGTCAGCTGGCCTTCAAAGAACCAAGGTGTAATAAATAATGGGCCGAATGTGTCGCCGCGTTTCCACATTGTTTGGTCCACCACGTGTTCGTTTCGTGACGACCATTCACGAGTACACGATATTATTCACGAGGCGTTTAGAATTGAATGCCTGCGAAGAAGTTAAAAGGGGGCCGAGAGGGGCAGCGCCGATGTAATGCAATGCAATTGGCCTTGCGAGGTGAACGTACTCGCGGATGATTCGATGCATATTGCACAGGCACCGTACCGGTACAGGACGAAATCGTATTCGACGAGGTCTTCGATCCCGTGTCCCTCCCAAATCGTCGCTGAATGACCGTTGCCCCCGACGCACGAAATATTTTCCACGCACTGCACCGTCATTGGACGCGTTGCACACGGTCGATAACATTTCAGCGAATTCACCTTTCACCGAGTGCAACAAGCAATAAGGGTATCGTTATGGAATTCTTTTTTCTTATATCGAATATTTGTGGAACAAAATAGTTATAACTAAGAATATTAAGAAGTTGACATTTCTGTGGTAAATAAATAGGCTCGGCAAAATTGTGAAATTAAAGATTTATTGATAGTGGTACAGAGTTTTTAGCAATCGTTAATAAAAAATAATGAAATTTGTAGAATTTTGTCCACAAAACCCTAGATCAAAGAAATTGACTAATGCACCTGGAATAAAATATTTCAGCAACTCCAGTTCACCAGCACTGCAAAGTCCATTTACTTAAAGTGGAACGTTTTAAAATCACACATTCCGCGCCAGTCGATTTTCCTTTCTCGAACGAAGCCCATGAATCATTCGATATCGTTCCTAATCGAGGTGGACTAGACTGGGTACGTTCACATGTGGTCAAACAACATCAGCTTACGCAGGAGTACATTCCAAATCCTTGTCATTTCTAGTTCGATTCCGTTCGAACGAATGTACAATTAACTTTACACGTGCTGCAGAGCGTCGGGAAACATTGCGTGAAAAACGGACGCACGGTTTGACGAACGTAATCCCGCGTAAACCCTAGGTAATCCTAATGCACACACAGACTGCGTAATCCTTGTACTTCCTGCATCGAAATGCGCAGGGTGTGGTGTAATTCGTGGTGCAATCCTATGGGAGGGGACGGTTCGGTTAAGAATAAATCGAAATTGCAAAATACGCTTTCTTCTGCCTCGCTGCTCCTTTCTGTGATCCGCGGTGATCCATTACGGGGTATGACTAAAACTCACGTTACATCATGTTTATCATACCAATTTCGCACACTTTCACGCGCTAATGTGTTTTCTTCGTTCGCGCATACAAATTTCCAACAATTTATTGCCCAAGAAATCAAGTGTAGGTATTCTCAGCGCGCGAAAATGTGTTAAATCACTTGCATAAACAGCGCGCGACGGTGATTACGTCGAAATGTAGACCAGCAGACGTACGAAAAACCACAGTAGACACACTCGATCAACTTCAACCCTATTTTTCTCAGAAACGATACTTCCTATAAAGAAACAATATTCCACGTCTTTCACTCACTTGTGAGTACCAAGTCACGTAGACTGAATCGCAAAGTACATCTTCAACCAGTGCGCTGATAATCTTAATTTTATTAACGTGGTTTTATCAAAAGAAACATTTCCTCTAATCTGTTCATTTTTCCTGAAATTTATTATTTTACCTCCATCGCAATTTTCATTCCTTGCGAGAGATTTGTATTAGTTTTACGGACTTAGAGGATCCTTCTTGTGTATACCTCCACGGTATAATTCGAGGCTGGTTCGTGTTTATCAGAAGACTCGATGTCACGATTCCCGCGGTCGGCGATGATTCAGCTCGCTGCACTTCTGTCTCCGTCGACACGGAGGAACGGTAGCTGCTCCGTAATTGCCTTATGTAAAACCGCTCTATATAACAGTATATCCCGCGCTGCTCCGCCGTCCGACCAAGGACGCGCTCCTTAACAGCGGGTTAACACGTAACACTTAGCACGATAACGTTACACGCGGCACGCGTGGGGTACCGTCGCGCCGCTCTCGAGCTCGTTTCCTCGTCGCTTTGGCCGAGGAACCGAGGCAACCAGCGAGACCTTCCCGGAAATTGCGCTCAATTTCGCGGTACCAACGTCACCGCGGCCACCCGCGACTTTACGTAACGACGGAAGAGCTTCTGCCGACGGTTCCCACCGTCCATATCGCGTTTCGCCCGGCGGGGGTCGTGACTGATGCTCATTTCTGTATTGGGGGTGAAGAGGAAAGGTGTCGGGAGATAGGAAGCAGAGATTCGTGTGGTTGCTTACCAGAAATGAGAAGATACGAGCTCTGTGCATCTGAATGCACCGGTTTTTTGAACAGATAATTTTAATTGGTAGGGTAATTACGGTAGAGTTTCTGCATCTTATGCAAACTTGACATCATATCTAAATTTTGTAATGGAAATATTTTCCAAGGATACATATTATTGGTTGAACATTTTTGCTATTACCTTTGTGATTACCTAAAATCAAAATTTAAGTATTTATCACTCTTAAAAAATGAAAATCAAAAGCATCAATTTGTTGGGAGAGACGTCGCACAGTAGTTCGTACAGAGGAAACAGTTGGAAATACATTTTTTTAATATTAAAAATGACAACTGTGCGTCGCACTTTCGGGCGTGATGCAGCGTTCTGCTGCATTTGTAATATTAATGAATTTTTAATGATGCATTTTCATTTAAACTTGATAATTTTAGCATTTTATTTTAGGAAATAATAAGAGCAAAGTAAAATGAAATATATTTGTATTTTATACAGTTATAAAATACGATACAATTGATATTATTCCTGTTTTTCTAAATTTAATTGTATTTTCTTCTTTCTTCGCATTCATTTCACATAAAATAAAAATGAAATGTGAGAAAAGTGATGAAAAGTCTACAAACATGCTTAAATATCAGATTTCTCATTGAAAAATAAATAATTTGCTGGAGATATCAAGGTATCTATTTTGAAACACCTTTTAAACATGCAAAACGTCATTTAGTGACTTCGCTTCCGATACAGCAGGGTATCAATTCCGTATAAAAATGCGGTATTTATCCCAAAAACCCTTGATACAAGCCGCGCTTTCATAGTTCCACATGCTACGTCGAATGTTACCTATTCTGTCAGAGAAATATTCCCCAGAGTCCTCTTAACGTATAAAAAAGTTATATCGTGAAAAACTATGAAGTTTTAACACGTCATACTTCCACATGTGTTAGCAAACACATGGATGGAAGCTTCTGTGTCTGCGAGGGGAAGATTATATTACGTGTTGCCAAAGAAAAGTGTTCTGCTATCACTTTGGAAGTGTACGCACCTATCTCATGGAATGGATGGAGCAGAATTTTGTCAAGTCTTGGACGATCATAGCTAGTCTCTGTGTCCCTGCGACAGTTTCGGGAAATCGACTTCTCGAGGATCCGGTGTTTTCGTTGGACGTTCGGCGAAACGGGTCATCGGGCCTGATGCGTCGTTACGTTTTGTCACGGCGAAGCCGCGGTTACGTAAAGCTCGACTGCATTTGCATTTTCAAGCAAACACCAGCACTGCGTCTCACGCCACGGGCGACGTGCTCGTTCCTCTTGGCACGAATGCGCGTACAATGCGCGACGAAGGAGCGTCTCTCTGTCTGCTCGTGCTTTTTTCTCTCGCCTGCGGTTGTAACAGCGTTGCTTGCAATTGCACGCGTCGGTGCCGCTGCACCAAAAACTCGGTGCCGCTGCACCAAAAACTCGGTGCCGCTGCACCGGCTCGAACTCCGCGATGCACCTTGTGAATCCAGCTCCCATTAGAGGAAGTACTTGCAATTACCCTCCATTGTCCGTCAAACGGCCGCGCAGTGCGTCTTCCGCGTGCACCGAGCGGATGAACGATGCGCGACGTCTTTGGGTCTGATATCGTGGGCGGAGGGCTCTTCTTTTGAACGATAAGAAGCTACACCTGCTATCGCTGAAGAATTTGTGATGAGAAGGCTACTCTAATCGGGAGAAATTGAAGATCAGTTTAGCAGTAGACCCTTCTCCAGCTTTTAAATTTCACGTGGCGGGTGATTAAGAGATTCCCCGTCCCAGGGAAGAAACTCAACGACGGATGTTTTTCTTCGCGAGCGACGCTGCAATCTCGAAAGCTGGACTCGTGGAGAGTTCACGTCTCGCCGGGTATGAGTTTCTAGCACGTTCCTAACCGATAGTGCATCATCGTCTCTCCGAGCGTCGTAAGAAACAGCTTTAATCCGGTAAACAAGCGGGGGATCACGAACTTCCCCGTACATGGCGCCGCAATCGCGATTAGTTGATTTACTTAAAGCTCTCTCTCCGTGACGCACGGCCTTTTCCGCAACTAGGCTAAGGCCGTGCACCGTCGATGCGTCCTGGAATGCGGCGTATCTGTAGGAAAGACGTTCTTCTTCCACTCACGTACAGCGATTGTTCCCATTTAACGAGCTCCCATCGCTCGTGCCTCGGTCCCCTCCGGTGTCGCGGCCTTTTTCATTCCGACCGCGGGATTAACTTCACGCGCCTCCGATGAGTCTCTTTGACAGGAGCAAACGAGCTTGACAGCGGACACCGCGATCGTCGCGAGATAAAGACAGACACCTTTTGCATATTTATGAGCGTGCCGGCTCGATTGGATCTATATAATTGGGAGACGCTTCGCGACGTAACAATGGGGGAGTAAAAAAGAATCGTGGGTCGTGCGCGTGCATCGGGGGCCGCTGGGTGTCCTCGTTCCAGAATAGATCGAGTAGCTTTTGGTAGACGAGGCAGATGCGTTTTCCTTTTTGTAAGGGGAAAATTTAATTTTTCGTTGGTGGCAACTGGGAATACAGAAGTGTGAAATTATAAAGGGTTATAAAGTTCAAATATCCCCGTAAGATAGCGTTAATGATTTGGTATACCGATTAAAAGCGGGAAATGACCACGCTGCACTGGAACAAAACACGGAAATTATTTAAGAAGAAAATTATATAAGAAAATTAAATTTATTCAACCTTGTTTCTTTACTGATAGACTAAAGTATTAAAACTTAATACATATTCTCAATAACGATGTTTTCTTCTTACTGTTCATTTATGCACGTTAAGGATTGCCATTTTGGAGTCGATTAAGTACTACTTAGCTACTCATGTTTCTGCTTTTTCACTGTGGAACAGTCGTAATTATCCATCGGTGTTTTGGAAAATTGGTCACGTTTAAAGATTATCGATAACTGAACAGAATACACTCGAATAACAATAGAAACACAGTCACAAAACAGTCTTACTTCTATTATTCTATTAGATAGTAGAATACTAGTAGGCAAGGAAAATACTTTGATTGAAAAAGCTCGCTACATATTTTTACTTTGGTTCAATCAAGCGAACGAATTTTACTCTGATCTAATACTTCACACTCAAAGGATAAGTGATCGCCCACAACCTCAAGTTCGAAATTCCCTCTGTTCAATCAATCTCGAGGCAAAAATCTGAGAAAGATCTGAACAAAGGCACGCGGGGGACTCGATGTCCAAGTCGTGATCGCAGTCGTCAGGGTGGATTGCCAGGATGAGGACCGACACGAAACACCATCAGGAGAAAAGGAGCCGCGAGAGATATTCTACGCCTGCGCTAACCGCTGCGGCCGCGTGTGGGTGGAAGTTCTGTACGTGCACGGAACGCCAGGAGGGAAAAGGTCGGTCGTCTGTGAGAGCGGAACAACGGGGGAGACGGTTGTGGAGCCGAGAGAAGAAGAAGCAGAAGAAGCAGAAGAAGAAGAAGAAGAAGAAGAACGGGGTAGTGGATGAAGAACAGAAGAAGAGTGGCGGAGGGGAAGGTGGTACCACCAGGTTGCGAGGACCGAGGCTGGCCAAGGCCAGAACGTCGTGGAACCGAGCCGGATTATTTTTAGCGCTTCCTACTATTGTGCAAAGCACAAGTCTGTCAAGTGTCTAGGCGGCCGTCTTCAACGAGGGAGTCCACCGTTACACACGCCCGCTCCGTGGCCTGTCTGCTGCGAACGATTTTGGAGTTGCTCCTGTTTCCCTCGCTCCTCTGCCGCGTGCACCAGTTCTCTGCGTCCTCCGACTTTGACGATAACAGACGTTTCTTTTACTCTCGAAAGTGTTTGGACTCTTTGTGTGTCGATTGACTGGTTGATTGGCGATGAGTAACGCGGCTATCAATAAGGAGACTGTGGCTAATAGGGCAGCCAGTGTTTCGTAAGAGTACTTTTCCAATTGCTGCGCTAGCCTGTTAAGAGCAAATAAGACGCTCGCGAGTGTTTTCTCGAAGGTCTACGATGCTTGGTGTCGATCGCGTCAATGTTAGATCGCGGCGACGTTCAGGATCGTGACTCAGACGTCATCGTTGCGACATGCGTCGTTAAATGTCCTCGGCGGAGACTGAGTTTGCGACACGGGAGACAGTTTTTTCGGACGTGTTTTGTCAAGTTTCTATGTTGATGAACTTGTTAATGATGTCTGGGGGGATCAATTACGAAAACTCATTCGTCTCCATCAAATGTAACAGTTTTTTTCATTCTTGGACTTTGTTGGCTTGCATCACCAGTGTTAGTTTCTGAACGGATAGCTCTGTCGACGATATATAGAAAGGCGTGATTTGTAGGGAATATATCTAGGTTTTGTATATTAATTAAAGAGAAACTTTCTTTAACTTCACATTTAAGGGGACCAGGGGATTAGGATGTTCTTAGTCAGATACAGATGAACGCAGTGCAGAAGTATTCTTTACAAAGATATTAATACTGTAAACTCCTTACACAATTTCATTCTAATTTTCATTCATTATAAATTTATAATATTCCGCTGATACACCCCATTTTAGCAGCACCAAAATTCTCACTTAAAACTCACAAGGGAACATTCGCAACCTCAAAATTCTGATTTTAATGAAACTTCGTGTGAGTCTAGCAGTATGCAAGCTGCAATTTGTTCCCCGGAAATTCACTCGGGCGGAGTGCAATGAACTCTTAAAGTTACAGCGTTTTTCATTTTCTGAATAAAACTTTGAAACGGTGCGAAATAGAAGAAAACTTTAAATACAAGAATCGTTTAACATCTTCTGCTCTATCATAGTGTCAAAAGAAAAATATATTATATATTTAAAGAAAACACTTCACACTCTTAGAGTGAATTTCTACAGAAAAGAATTCTTCTCGCGAAGAAATAAAATTAAAACAAGAATTTTTGAGTTGCGAACATTCCCTCGTCAGTGATGTCCATTAGCTATCAAAATATACATGGATAATTTTTCTAAGCTTCCTTGTCAATCGTTAACTCCTCGTTTCCTTGACGATCAGCGTTCGCTTGGCAAGACAGGCATGCTACGGCCTCGACTGTCTGTGGATTCTCGAGTCGGTCTCTTGGTCTTGCATCGATCGCGGTTACAGCAGCGTCGGGACGTCTGACGTTCCCTCGGCAGCCACGGGGAACGCGGCTGACGTGCGTCGACGAAATGACAGCAACCACCGGCGATGACGGCGGGTCACGCAGTCATCCTCGGCGCATTCTGCACGCTTGGTTGCACCGTGATCCCTATCGGCCCATTGTTACTTTTCCTCCGTCTCGTTTCCTTCCCTTTGTTCTCCGCGCCTCGTCGAACACCGGCGACGCACTTAATAAATAGATAATTACGTTGCAGAATGCGCTCTCGCATTGTCCGCGGTCTATTTTTAAACAGCGACTCCAAGGCTCCTCTATTTTCCAAAGGCGAGTACGGAGCCGAGGCGTTCATTCTCTCTATCCAGAGGCTCTTTTGTTGCGCCGCGTTCTCCCTGGTCTTCTTAATTATCTCCAGCGATCGGGTCTCGCCGAGGAGGGTTCCTCGCTTGCAGGAGGTCGCGTTTGGATCGCCGTAGACGTTGCGTTGGCTTCGCTGCTCACTTTTGTACAGATTAATTTGATGAAATCGTCTGGCGAGACCTCGGCGGGCTTGTACCAGGGAGTACGAGATCGTAATCACGGGTCGCTGCACATTGCGAAGTTTACTTACGACAGCGAGGAATTCACGTAGGTATCGCAACTTGCAACCTTTCAGCCTCCATTTCTTATTGAATCCAACAAGGTGCGTACACCTCCGTAGAATCTACTAATTCGAAAGCTCGATTCTTCCCCGTGCTCTAAAAAACCCACCCCAAAAGTAAGCAACACTACCGACAGTACGCACCTTAGCCGATGCTACCATCCGGCACACCTGTCAGCTCACAAACCGATCCCACACAGGCATCTGCAATTGCCCCGGAACGTATTCCCCCGGGCTGTGCATATCTATCTGCTCAACAGCTCGCGCGGCTCGCAAACGAGTGTACCGTTCCCGCGGCAGCCTAAATCACCGTCTGAGATCGGCTACCGCTCGAAGCCCGTTAGGAAATTGCCCGGTTCGTTGAGCGCGAGCGAGGGTATCAAACGTACGTAGAGCTCGTATTTATCATCGCCCGGTTGAAATCCGCGTCGCGTCACGCCGGGGCCCGATGGACGGAAGTCGCGCTGCCACGGCTTCCATCGCGGCGATAAAACGAGGCGCTGCTAAGCTCGACCCTCCTCTTCCCCTCGTCGCCAGGCTGGCCAGGGTGGGAGATAAACTAGGAGTCTCGTTAAGATCGACGATACGACGATTTCGACGACAACCACGAGCCCCGTCGGTGAAGAGCGATCGTTAAGGATCCCCTAACGAGGAGCTGTGCACCACGGGACAATAGAGGAGAGAGCCACGACGCTCTCGGTAGTCCAGCCTCTATACGACGCGTGCTCCCTCCTCCTCTGCCACCCCCTTCTGTCTCCCCACGAGGATCGTGCAAACGACAGAGCTGTACCATGGTTTTCATCTTACCCACCTTTGGCCGCGATTCCTCCTCCTCTTCACCCCTCCCCCCCCCCCCCTCCATCGCCACGACCTCCCCAGTTGGGAACGTATTAACGAGGAAACGATGCAACACCACCATACGGACACGATTCCTTGGGCGAACAGGAACTTGGCGTCACGACTCGTCCATCTGACCGAAGACGGATCTATTCTTCTCGACTTCTTTCCCCCGACTTTCTGCTTCTCTTTCTCAACTTCGGGCGTTGGGTGGGAGAGGTGGTTCGGTTGGGGATACGTTTCGAGAGGTTGCTGGGAATTGAGGTCGCTGCGCAGGGAGTTTGAAGTTTCAGAAACGGGGTAAAGTGAATTCTCGTTAGAAGCTCATTTCGACTGTGCGTTGTATGCTCGGTCTCTATCCCCACCATTTCTTGGAGTCCTTCGTTTGGCTTCCTTCCTCACTGGCGCAACACTCTCATTGATAGCTCGGAATAATCGACGCTTATGCGTTGTGAGCTCGCCGCTAGCGCCGAGCATGGAGCCTATAACGAGAACTGAATGTAGTTGAGTATCGAGATTTAAAAAAGGGGAAGCGCAGCTCTAATCCAGTAACTCTTTCGGAAGTACTCGGATCTTCGCCATTGCTCTCAGACGCTATGAAAGAATGTCACCTCCTCAAGCATCATTGCAACACGCGCGTCTGTTGCGTCAATATCTTTTCCTCGTCGGCCGCCGAAAAGAAGTGTGTTCTAGACGAGCAGAGTGCGACGCAGATGGTCGCGGAGGGCCCTTTTTTCGTCGCATTTCTCCGGGAACGGGCAGTTCCGCGTGGATACGGAGCCGCGAGCCCACGCGCCGCTGAAATCCACGAATTCCATCGGTACAAGGCGAGACGGACGGTCGTCCTTGGTCCGTTAGGTCTTGTGCGCTGGCGGTCAGCGGCGCGTACGCCAACGGTTCCGTGGGCCGAAAGGTTAACCTCGAGATCAGCGACGCGTGCATCGGAGCCCCCGCCGTTCCCCGTCGCCTGTTTTCCTCCATTTTTCGAATCGGGCCCTCCTGGGTCCCCCGCCGCGGAGCTGCGTCGCGAGCGACCGTTTAACGGGACCGGGGCATCAATTAGACGCGCAACGCGATCGGACTCCACTCCTGGGCCTCGGACACATTCGCTTGGGAAATGGCGATGGAAATGGCAGTGGCGTATTTAACGGGCAGCCGATGAGCAGTGGGCCCTAGGTCCCATCATAAAAAAAAATTATGATTTTATCCAAACACTGTATTTTCTTTTCTGTACTACTTACCTCCTTTTTAGTAAACTACCTCTTCATTTTCCGCGGACAAATGGGCCCCTCGGAACATTTGCTACCTGGGCCTTTTCTCTTAAATTCACCACTGAATAGGGAGATAGTTAATAATAATAATACTTATAATAATAATATATCTTTATTGCCTCAACAAGTTACGCTAGATTACTACACATTTGTTTTTTTTTCTTTTGTGGCGTAATGGGTGGGATTCAGCAAAATGCTGTTTTAAAATCCTACCCCGTTATTCTATTAAATAATTAACCTACAATTTACAAGTACAATCGGTTCGGGACGCAAATTCCAGGAGGCTTGAGTGTTCAGAACCTTCTGAAAGTGTTTCAGAAACACTGACAGTCTTCTTTCACACCTAAGGCCCATCGAGTAGCATTCGAAAGCTTAGTAGGAGGAAGATTATGCACGATAGTTTCTGGAGAAAACTGGTGTCGAAGGAATTCGATATTTACAAAGTTTCCAGTCTCCCACGCGACTAGCCGAACGCTTAACAACGCCTGCAGGCTAAGAATGCTAAAAAGCAAGTCTCCGAAATTCTCTGATCCGAATAAGCGTCACGCCTCAAGTATGCTACTTTATTAAGAAAAAGAAGCAATTCACGAGTGTTAATTTATACGGTGGACGGGTCAGAGAGAGAGGAGAGAAAAACATTGGGACGAGACGACTCTCGAGGGCACAGGCTTCTTTCCGATCTTGTCTTCAATCCTCCCACTTAAATATTCAACGCCCTTCCCTCCCCTCCCCCGTTATCTCGCCTCTCGGATCGAACCACCGCAGACGCGTCGAGCGAAATTTGCAATTTCGACCCGTTAACGGGCATTCTTAGTTTCAATTTCGTGCATACGATCTCGGCCGAACGCGGATTGCCTGCAACCGTACGAAAGCGTTATATTCCCGATCAACTCCGCGATAAGGGGGGCTAGAGGGGGCGGCAGATTAATTGGCACGATGTCTTCGCGATACCCGTGCTGAAATAGCTCTTCATTTAGATCATAAAGCGTTACGCCGCGGAATTGTGCGTAATGCAGAAACCGCGGAAGAATTATGCCCGTGCCTTGATCACCGCGAGCCTTGGATTTCGCAGTGGCGTACTAACTATCCTTCTTTGGTAATGGGCCCGAAATACGTTTAACCACTTCGAACATATTACGTCGAATCTATCATCCGATGCTTTGCGATGCTAAAAATTTTAAGGAAGCTGGAAAGTTTGCGCGGGCCTTGGGAATCTTAACGGGTCTCGAAAACCTTGATGAGATTTCATACAAGTTAGCAGTGGGAGATATACTTAGAATCTTTCAAAATCAGTCAAGATCGTAGGAATTTTTTAGATTCATTGATGTAGAAGAACAACAGAGTCGATTGAATTGCCAGAGCTTCGCATCCACGACCTCCAAGAGGCCAAATCCTTCGGGACGATACCAGCAGGAAATGTAACGTTCCACCGTGTTTTCGTCTCTCGCGCCTGTTATCTCGACCGCGGGATCTTTACTGCGCCCGCCTCATCCGTGTTTTACCGTCGATCGTAATTTTGTCCCGCCTTTGTCAGTGCTGTCGCAGGAACCCGGGGAAACAAGTAGCGATACCGCGTTAAGTGCGCGCACATTGTTAGCGGTTGCCCGCGCCCGCGTGTTTATGGGCCGCGATACCGTGGTATTTCGGTCGAAACGCTTGATCCCGCGCCTCCCCCTCGCGAGATTTCACCGACAGACTCGTCTTTCTGGCCGCGTGTGTTCCTGTGGAAATTCTTCTCTCTGCCGCGGGCATCGCGGCCTTCGTTGTCCGTGGAAGGATCACGTTCGAACGCAGCCTAGGTCTCTTTTTGGGTTGGAAGAGTGAATTCGTGTGTAGTTCTGGATTGCCTTCTTTTTTTTTTTCGTTTTCCACTGACAGCACTGGGAATAAGATTTATAGGCGCTGTAGGTGCAGGAGGCTCGAGATCGATATTGCGCAGCCACGGGTGGAAATATTTCGGTGTCCTTACGGCCCGTATACGTGGGACCATCTGCCGATGACATCAGTAGCCCGCATATACACGGTTTTCCTTTCCGTTCACGTGACATCTAGTTTTATGTAACGAATAATGGCCGATTCACGCATGCTCGCGTGTCCAACTGTCGACAGGTGGTATCCCGAAACTGTGCAGACATTTTCCATTGTCGTTAGCATTGGTCCGTCCAGCCGGCGGCAGTTGATTTGTTGCTGGTTTTATGTGGCTTATCATTTTTCATTCGTGGGTGGAGATGTGGGTGTTGATGGGTAGAACTTGACAGGGTTGCGTACATTTTGAATGAGGGGGTGACGAAGTGGTCAGTGAGCAGGTAGTGGAGTTTTAGGAAGGAATCTTATGTGGAAGGTTTCAGATGTTACTTGAGTGTGACTTCACAGATTTATTGAAATCATTTGGAGTTACTGCATTCTGCTTTAAGTACACTAAGCTGTACTGTATTTAGATGTGAGCTCTTTTGGAAAGAAACTGCAGTCTCTAAAATCTAAACACCCAGGCTCGGGCCTTTTTTGGGTGCTAGGCGAACTTGCCAAATTGGGCTCTTTATTTATAATACATTTATTTGAGCTTTTCCATGATCCCACTTTGTATTTTTAACCCTCGTATAACAAATGCAGGGTCATTTTGATCCAACTCTGACAAAGTCTATCACGATGTTATATTTGTGTTGGCAATAGCAAAATATAGTATAGATGCCCAAATTGCAGTAACATTATTTGTAAAATTCATACAGGAGATATTTTATGTATCAAATGTACATAAATAATGTTTTTTATGTATTTCTTTATTAATAAATTTTAGTTAATTTTAGAAAATTTAATTATTAAATTCATTTTATATTCAATTTTTTCGTGCAACCCGGGTATCGTAGAAATTAGTGTTGGCTAGAACCGTGATCGTGATCGCTTCTGATTGGTGCAGGAAGAACAGTGATTCGTGATTTTTGTGATCGCTTCTGATTGGTGGAGAGCATAACTGCTCTTTGCACGCGCCACATAACCCCAATTTCTACTTTCTCTCGAAACATACTCAAGTCCTCACTGTTCTCATAGAATCTCAGTTGTATATTTTGAACGAATGTAATCTCGTTCTTGATCTATTTAAATTAACGAATATTTCTTCACTTTAGTTAAAGACCATAATGTATATGTGAATATTTTAGGCAATCAAATCAGTGGGTGTATAAATTGAATATTTATGAAAGTATATTCTATATATTCACTGAATTATCACGCATTGACTGTAACACAAGCTATATTGAAGTATTTTATAAAAAATAATTTACTCAAGTTAAAAATATCACAATCACGGTCGTGATTTAACTTCAATCACGACCGTGATCGTGATTCTGCGATCACTGTGATAGATCACTGTTAGTGATTTTTCACTCCATCCCTAATAGAAATGTTGCTATGTAATATTTCATTTGAAACTTTATTTAAAAAAATGCCAACAATGAAACGACCGGTTTGCGCCCCTTGTCAACTTTACGCTCTAAGCAACTGCGTAATTTTGCCTACAGGGACGAGTCCGACATATAAACGACTCAATCTACAGTTCATCCTCTGTTATTTATAATTTTAAATTTATTCTAGACCTTGGATTTAGGTTGTAGTAAATAGTTATTAGCGAAGTGCTCTCAGTGATTAACTTCCTATACGCAAATTGCACCGTGCAATTCTTATTTCTTTTACAAAACTTTTTCTCAATACGTTATGTAATCCAGTGGTTGGAATATTGGCAAAATTCTCAGCACGATGTAGAATTAGTAATGTATGCCATTTGCACGTGTAAACTGTTCAAGTTTCATAAGGCATGTAAAAAAGAAAAAAGTCTAAACTTTAATCGATCATCGATCAAATACAAATTTCTTCACAATGATCTAGATCACTAACAAACTTCGTGGGCGCTTTTGAAACCATATTCCAGAGACAAACGAAGCAAATGAAAGCCAGGTTGATCGATTAATAGTTCATACATCCATTCCCACAGATCGTGCTTCAAGAATATAGCCTGCCATTAACATCCTAGCCTTGATTTTTTTATCCCATCCAAAAAACTCATATCTGCGGCATAGGTGTTCTTTCTTGCAGCACTCCGTCCGTGGATCTAGAAAGTACGCAACGATATCTTACCGAGAGGTGACTCGATGCGTGACTTAATCGCGATCTGTGAATCATCCCTAAAAGAAAAAAAATAGAACCACGGTTCGTTCTCCTGTTTCCTTTGTTTCGCGACTCGTGTATCCGTTTCCCCGTTTCCATCAAAATGCAAAACGCTTCCCGTATCGCGGATTAACGAAGTTCTTGGGGCCGGGCTTAAAAGAAAAACTGTCGGCGTTACAGCCGGGTACATATTCATGAGCCCGCTCACCGACAAAAGCTGGACGTGTATATTCTGCCCTCGACCAAGTCCGGCGCGAAAGTTTTAATAATTTATAAAGAAGCTTGTAGAACTCGTCCGGGGGATGAGGAAAATTAATTTCTGTTTCCTGGAAAGTTCGGCGTGTAGCTGAGGAGCAGCCGTGTCGAACATCGTCGCGGTATTACGCGCCGCATTATGGGAAATTAATGGAGGGGAGGTTCGTTACTTTTTCTTTGATAAACTTCGAGATAGGTGCGTTCCCGGACTCGCTACTTTTTCCCCTTCTTTAAACACATTGCTGCAATGTGCACGGCGAGGTAAACATCGAGAAGAGGTTAATTTATCGAGGTGGGCCTGTTCTCTCCAAGTACTTTACCTACTTTGTGTTTCGTCGATCCTTATCTACCTTCTCTCGAATAAATCCTGCAGTTTATGTACGCCGCGTCGAAGGTGTTTGCATTTTAAGCGCCATTTAGTAGCAGTCTTATTCCAATGCGAAATTAGTTGCGTTTAAACGAATGGTTCATGTCGAGTCTCGGAGTGGTCTTAAGCCGCGTACTTATATGCGCAGCGAGCAGAGCAGAACGTATTTAACCCTCGGTAAATAGCATAACGTTCCTTTAGATCCCGGAGCAAACATGGTTGTAATTAGCCACCTTGGTCTTCAGGCTTCCAAGCGAGAAGATGCTAACTTAAGCGCACATTTTACTTAGCATTTTGCAATCCCTTCGTGTCTGTTCCCAATAAAAGCAATCTCACCTCGTAGTCACGCCCAGCTCCAAATTAATCCTACATCTCGTTTCAATGCCAATAAATTTCCCTTCCTCGATAACATCGCGGAGACTCGTTAAAACTTGACCGAGTCCATTTCTGCTCGCCGAGGGTGAAGTGGCGCGCGTGGGAACGCGGCTTCAGGCCAGACACGAGTGAATCGGCGATTATACGCGGTGTCTAGCCGCCGCGACGTTCGTCACGGTTGAAATGCAAAAATCGCGGAAGTTCTCGCTATTTATTGCCAGCGCTCTGCCGCCATCGACGGCCAGTCGCACGTAAATACACACTGGATTACAGCACGCCGGTTAATTGCTATATATTTTCCGTCTGCGAAACGCGCGGCCATGGCGCGCGAGGGGCAAGGGACGAAGAGGGGGAAAAAAGGGTACCAAAGGTCACACCTGCACGCGCGTCTCGGTTACGACACCATCGGCGAACGCACGTTCGCCACCTGCAGCAACCATCGGAAATCCGGGAACAAAGTGTCGCGGATTGTGTAATAGACGAGATGACATCGAATTGTTATTCGCGCCGCGTCGCCGTTGCAATGGTATGCGCATTCCTAGCCTCGAGTTCGGCTGCTGATCGAAGGATCCCCAGCAGTTGCAGGCTGAGAAACTGATGGCCCGATGAGCCGTGTCGGTGGAGGTTGGTTGAGAGTGGTTGGAAGGCATCGAAGTCTCCAGACCTCGAAGAGCAGGAATCTTTGATGGAGAGAATTATCGATCCAGATTCGAAATGGCCAGATTGAGTAAGGCCGTTCCTTATGCAAATGAACTATTAAGCGTCACTCGGTTTGGATGTAGCACTGCAATATTTAGTTGTGCTTGAAAGCAATCTGACGATTAATCTAATAATCGGAAGATATCAGCTTGCCTGTTTGGAGAAGCACCTTCTGGAAAGAATTCCGCGACTCCGCTGACGGCAATTCGAGCAACCTGCAACATCGCTTATTCAGGGGAATCGAATTACTTCACAATTCGAAGTTAGCTTGGAAACTCCCGCCCATTGAATATTGCAAAGCGCGTCGCTGCAGCTAGCTCGTGACTGCGATCGCATCGCTGACATTATGGATCCTATAAAAGGCACTGAAACCTGTAACCTGATTTTAAAACAGTACATCCATTACCCTGCCGCCATTACCTTCAAACTAAAGCCACGGCGAAAGTGCTCCGTCCCGAAATCACCTACGAACGCAGGACGAACGCAGGACGATATCCAACACCCCCGGGAGAAGTGCCTGTGGATCGCGGTGCATACGATCCTGGGCGGCCACAGGGCTTAAAGTGCATCCACACGCAGAGCCCCGGCGTTGCGCGCGTATTCTCGCACACCAGAGAAGCTCGCCTCGCTGCGGAGCAGGCTCGCGTACGCAAGGGAGTCGGTTGCGGCGCAGGAGGGGCCCGGGTTTCGGGCCCGTCGCGTGTTTTTGCCCCCCGTCTGGCCCCCACCGCGGCTCATCGTTTTTTGTCTGGTGCACTGCATGCGCTGCACCGCCGCCGTCCCCCTTACGCCGCCACCATCGGCCGACGTCGTCATCCTCCTCCTCCGCCGCCTCCTCCAGCTTTCTTTCCTCCCCCAGCCCCTTTCGTCCTCGCTGCACCACAATGCACCGCGTCCGCTGCACCGGCGGGCTAAGTGCGCGCACACGGACGATCCCTGCACATGCAGCGCGCCGCGCCGAGTATCGAGTGTGCACGCCGGGAGGACGGAGGAGGACTCGTTGCACACGCTCGCCCGGAGGCCGCTCTCCGCGCTTATGATCGCCGCGGGAGGGGGCGGAGGGAGGCCGCGGAAGATGCGGCAGGCCCGATCCCGATGCACCTGCCGTCGGTGTCGTCCCGACGGGCCCGTGTCACGGCGATTTGCAGTCGCCGGGCGAGCGCGAGACGCCGGCCAGAAGGGAAAATACGTCTGCCGGGCGACGATCCTTCGCAGTGTCGGCGGCCCCTCCCTCCCAGACACGGAGTTTTCGATTCCAGAGGATGCACTGGCTCCCAGAGACTTGCCGGAGCTGGTTATTGTTGTACGCCGCGAGGGGTACGCTTGCGGGAACGCGTATGTAGCTGGTGGAAGGTTTTGCTGCACTTTCTAAATTTTGTATCGTCGCATCTTTAGCATTGATTTAAAAGAACCTCGCTCTGAACTACATAAATATGTCAGGTGATGTTCTACCCGACTTGGGATTGTTCATTCGAGGCTGGCGTAGGTTTGCGAGAGTGCCATTTGAGGTGGCATAACCCAAAAAGGAACCTGGCTAACGTTTTCCAGCCATATCCAGATCTCTCGAAATGTGTTTCGGTCAGGGACGTAGAACCGTGTCCTGGAAACTGTCCCTACGCGTGTTCGCCGCGGAAATTCAGCCTTAACGCGCTGATTCACCGGGGCGGGTCGCGGAGCCTGCGGTTTTGTCGATACGCTCGGTTTCGATGGTCAATTTGAATAGATTTTCGGTCGCGACGGCTGCATCGATTGGAACGGTTACGAGGCGGCGCTCTAATTTTTATTGCCCGGTGAACGAACGCGGAATTGGCCGCCGCCTGGAATGGACTGCGGGCGATTTTCGTGGCGTGGGATCGGCAACTTTCCATGGGACCGGTGTTATCTTTCGCCCTGCAGCGATCGTGAAATAAAAATGACTCCAACAACCGAGACACCTTCTCAAGATCAACGCGCAGCGAGGATTCTTGTAATTCTCTGTCGCCGTTGCTTCCATTATGGTGCCCACCCGATTCGCTTTGAAATTATAATACGAATTAATACACCGATCACCTATCATAACGCCAGACCCGTTTATTTCGCCGCGCCATGCGGGTGCTTGATGGAACGACAGAAGACTACGTTAAGCAGCTTCTACATATAATCGATTCCAGCGAGGAGGCCGCGTTACGTCGGACGTTCATCGTCCGCGTCTCGTTTCATTGCTGGCGGGGCAGCGTAAATCGTCCCCGGTGGAAGAGGATCACCGGTTGTGATCAGGTCTGTCGCCATGTCAGAGGGCCTCGAACCGGGGAGGACAAGGGAGTCCGAAGCCCCGGCTACCTGACAGTCCCTTTCCCGTCGTGTGCCAGAGAAAGAGACGGCGAGAGGCAAAAAGAGGAGGAGCAGGGGGAGGAGGGGACGCCGCCTCGGGGATCGGGATAATATGCCGCGATCCCGCTTTATACAGCCCTGGCGGGCCTCTGTTCGGCTTCAGAGGAGTCGTGGCCGGCATATACGATCTGGCAACGCCAACAGTTGGCTCGCGCGGAGTCACGAAGGCCGTCTTTCAAAACCTCTTCAGGGAAATCTCGCCGCGCCGTGGAAAAAAAGCGTGCTCGCCTTTGATCGCGTGGCCCAGCGGAATGCCGAGCGTTCCTCCTTGAAAGACGGAAGTAAACGACCGTATCGTTAAGTCCCCGATGCCGGACGTCGCTTCTCTCCGTCCTCGCTGGACGTAGCACGGGACTAGGGGCGACGAGGACGGTCAAGATGTCGGGGAAAGGTGCAAGGACCTTCGTCCTTTCGGGCATCTCTCCAGACGACAGACGTCCTAAACGCTCCGTCAAATATTGACACGCGAAATGTTTGGCCACCTACACGGCCCAGCCGGATCGTTCCCGCTGCACGGACTTTTCGCCGTCGGGCGAGCCAGGGCGTGGCGGCTAATAACGCTAATGCCGTGACCCTCGTGAAAGGGGTATCGCGCAGGTTCTGAAATGGACGAGTAATAGAAGTGGACTCTCTTGGAGGACCTCGGACCTTCGTGATCCGAGGTTCTTGCAGTGGAAACTGTTAGGGGCTATTTAGGGCGGGATACCTCTTCGGGGGATCATTCTAATCACTTCTGCTGGTTATCCGTCATTCCTTTCGATGGCCTCAATATTCTGAGAATCTGTACGTGGCTACGTGGACCCTCGTTTCAACTTGCAACTCTGAAGAGTCCGAGTCACACGTTCCTCCATCTTTTCTCACATCTTCAAATACTTACACTTGCCAGTCGATGAGAAGAGTGTCCCTCGCGTCAGAAACCACCTTGCCTGCGCTCCTCCTCGGTCCTCAGTTCCTACGCCAGGAGAATTCGTCGAAGGTGGCAAGAAGTTCGTTCCACCGAATTTCCAGCGTCTGGTGGAGAGTCCTTTGTCCACGTCGGTGGCGAGCGGTGCGCGACCGTTTCGCAGAAGTTTCTCCTCGGAGGTCAGGGACCTCTTTTCGCCCTTTCCTGTCTGTTTTTTTTCCGCCGCCGCTGTTAGCGTCTCGACGTGACCACGGGGCCACGGGGTGTAGTACCGTCGCGACTCGTCGAGCGTTTAACGAGCGCCGGGTGACGAGCGGTTCAAACCGTTGAACCGGCGATGATGAACGTTGATAAGGTTTTATGGTCGTGTCTCATCCTGTCCCACCAATCGTGTCCTCGTACACACGCTCTTTCTCTTCTTGCACACCTCTCCCAGCACACTGGCGAGCTATGAGCTCGCGTACCTTTTTGCGCTTCCTTCGTTTTCCACGTGCGAGGAAGCTCGTCCTTCCTTTCTACATCTTCGAGCCGGCAGGCAAAGGAAATGAGGTGATTTTTCGTTGGTGAGGAATTATAGCAGATCAACCGAGAGAGGAAGGGAGCTTTATGAGTTGGAGGAAGTCAGAACAGGTTGCATAAAGTTGAAGATCCCTCTGTCAACCATATAGGAATGTGAAAGATGGAAGTTTTTGAAAAATTAGGGTGGTTCACTAACAAGTTCTCTAACACTTTAGTTTACTTATATTTGTGAAACACTTGGAAGATGAATCTCCATAAAATTTGCACCACGATAAGTTTTCTCTTTTCGATTAAATAGAAACGCGATTTTCCAAGTACCATTTCGTCTTATCTCTCCATGCTGTAATATTAAGGGAAATGGTTGGAGGTGGATAGGGAAGCTCTCAGAATTTTGGGAAAATTTGGAAGACGGCGTCTAGCTGCACGAGACGTTGGAGAGAAGACGCGGCGCGTGACTATAAGAAATTTTCCAGTCTCGTACACTTTGAGAATGAAGAGGAGACGCGGCGAAGGGCTTGGTCCCGATGGAAGGAAACTCGTGCTGGAAACTTCTCGTGCCTCGAGTCTTTTTCACGCATCACGTGCGAAATTGACTGGAAGCGGGAAGTTAGTCGATACTTTCGTGCATCGCCGCGCGAAAGGCGCGGTGAAAAGCGTCGCCGGGGCTTTCGCTGCGAACCGAGCGTTTACACTTTGAATTCCTCCAAGAGGAATTCCCTCGTGCTCCACGGCCTCGTCAAACTGTAACTGTACCTCCATCGAGCTTAATGCACAGTAACTTCGAATAGAGGTTCTGCATTCGCTCCCTAATATCGCGCTCGTTCGTCTCGCCGAGCGATTCTGCGAGTGCATTAAAACGAATTGATTAGCCAGCTCCGAGTATATCTTTTAATATAACGTCTCGACTTCGTGTTTCTCGGCATTCCGTCTCTATAGAAAAATTACACATCACACTGTCTGCAGAGGTATTTATCATTTCGTATCACTGTCTGCGGCTGCATCTTTTTGCGAGTGCAGATAGTGATAATTAATTCCGCAATTCATGTTTCGATGTTTTTCGTAGAAATCACTCTTCCACTGCGATACTTCGCTCTTCAACGTACGTATTGATAGCGTTTTCTAGACTCACTTATCTTCAGCGACATTTCGCTGAACAACGTCTAGATCCCCCAGGAAATGGTCTGGGAAGGAACGTTCCCGCAACAAAAAAAAAAACGCCTATCACTTATCACCGCTACACAGATTACGACGTGGCGTATTCGTTTCTCGCTTGAGCGAGTACAACTGACTTTGCCAGTGCTCATTCTAACGACTCTACCGTTGAAACCGTTTGAAACTGCGTTCTGATATAAGTTACGGTAAAATAGAAAAAAAAAACGAAGCCTGAAGAGTGCTCCTCTCGGGGAAAGGAGCTTCAGCTTTTGCGGTATCATTCTTATTAATCTTTCTATAAAGTGTACTGTGCCAAATAACCAGAGAAATCACTTTCTTTGGCTTGAAAGTTAGGCTTAGAAAGGAACTGAACTGCAGGTGTCACGAGATTCACATTCATCGTTTGCACTTTCTTCCACGATAAATGCTCTCTCAAAAATTCCCCTAACTCTATAGCGTACCATCTTTAATATTTAAAACACTTTACAATTTTTACAATACCTCACAAATCACAATTACATCGAATCACGTAACATTCTGAAACACAGTACTTACCTTGTGCTCGAAAACAATTGCAGTATGGCTTCCCCCTGTTCCTACGCTGTAAACGTAAGTTCCTCCTCCGAGGTACTGAAGGCGCTACGATTTTTCATTGCAGTGAGCGCAAGCAACTACATAGTGTCAGTGGTGCTCGTCCTCGTAGTCGGAGCACTGGTTGGTGTCCTGGCGACGGTGTCGCACCATCTTCATCATCGCCGGCTGCTACTGCACGAGCCGGCCTCCGCCTCGATCCTGCACCACCATCGGCATCACCACCGTCATCGGCATCATCATCACCATCGGGAGGAACTGCCGGCGTCGCACCAACGGCGTCTTCTGCTGCAAGACCACCATCGTCATCCTGGCACACCGGTGAGTCGCTCGATACATTTCAACGTGATTCCAACCGTCTGTCAGCTCGCGGAACATCCTCGAACGAATCGCGAAGGATGCTCCTTCAATAGCAACGTCGGATCACGTACGAATTGCGATTCTCGTCAGGATCTTAAGCCGCGGTTCGGTTCACTTGGTACAGGCGTACTTGTGCGCCAGAGACAGTTTTGGTGGTTAAACTTTTTCTGTTAAGTTGTATCAGTATGTTATGTAGATTGATATGCAAATTAGACAAGTTTGAAATGCTTAGTAAGTGTTAAGCAGACTGTTTGGGAGACCTAGTGGAGGATGGATTCCACATTTTAGGATTTCAAGGATTTTTGCAACAGGAGTGATTACTTAAACTTTAATCATCGGTTGTCACACTGGGTTAAAATGGCTCATAAGATATTTTTAGGGCATCATTGAAAATGGTACTACTGTTTAAACATGATGATTTAAATTCAACGATGGACATAATATGTTTTGCAATGTTCAAACTTTATTTCATAATTTTTACGGTTTAGTTTAATAAATATTTTTTACACAGCAGCTGATTGAAATTTGTGACAACTACGTTTGAAAAGATATGTGTGACAACCGAGGATTAATTAGAAAAATAGTACATACCTTAGGTCGTTCTGAGATCAAAGTAGAAGCTCGTTTGAAATCCTTTGAACACTAGGGTTAATCCGGGAGACACGGTGGGGTCGAAGCGAGTCGCTATATTTCAGAAGAAGATCAATTCTTCTAGAGAAGACGAATTACTTCTCTAGAAGCGAAACAGTTGAATGAATAGCGTCATTTCCCTGGCTTCTGTGTTTTTCTGGATTTATAGGTTTTAAAAGGTAAATTGAGGTTACATTTAACCTCTTTTGTCACAAATCGTATTTAAAATATACTTCGTTTATTTTCGTTTCAGCATAAAATTCTGAACATATCAGCTTTATTCTGATAAAATACGTCATTTCTATATTAATTTTAATAGCCATTTTATATTAAGTCGACCGCGTATCCCGGATTTACCCTACACCCTTTCCTCCCAAACCAGATTCTCGTTACAACCTTCCACCGCATCACTTTCGAACCGCTGCCCCTTTCCCGCAGCCGATCTTCCCATTTCATCCGAAATTCTGTCACAGTCCATTTGAAAATTGCCCGGGCAGCCAGCACCGGCAGCCGCGCGCCCAATAAAACCTAACCAACATCGATCCACTCGCGTTCCTCAGCCATCATCCGAATCGAGAGCTAACACGGTGTTAACCCGAAGAATCCGCTGGCAGCGTTTTCCGCGTTCCCCTTTCCGTACCCCGTCGCATACCTGACGGAGCTCGTAATTCTCGATAGCGGGCCTGGCACGATCGTTCCTCTCGTTATTGGATCGCCGCTGGTGAGACGCCGCCAGGAGGGCGAAGGAGGCGCGATTTCCCATCCGACTTGGAGGTAGTTGCGGGCGGCGTCGTCGACCTTCGACGAGATTATTACGCGATTCGTGGAACGTCGAAGGCTGTCTGGAAAAAAGCTGCTGATATCTAATCTCGGCCGGGATGGTAGCGCAGCTGCGCCTATCTAACCCACATGTTTTCCTCCCCGTCCCCCGTCTGGAAAACCAGACTCTCGCGCCCACATTCCTTCCTCTTCTTCCTCCTCCCACTCTCTCGCACCTCTTCCCCCCCTTTCTTTTTCATCCTCTCGCTTTCATCTTCCTTTTTCCCATCGCCTTCGTCGCCCTGCATCTCCCCCTCGGGCCACGCAGGCCAGACTTTTCCCTCCTTCGATCCTTCCGCCCGTGGCGCGGGCGAGGACACCACCCCCGGCGGGTCCTTCTCTCCCGCTTCCACAAAAGATTTATTTCCAGCGGACGCGACACGGCCTGATAACATCAGCCGGTCGGAGACACGGGACGAGGGAAACGGAAAGGCGAACGGATAGAGAGAGGGAAACGGTACCTGATTCGATTTGTCTCGCGCGCCACGACGCGCTTATGGCCCTGACGTCGGACTTCCGGGACACGGGGACGTATTGTTCGCCGTCGAGGAGCATCCACGGCCGCGGACGCTATCGACCCGCGTTCCCTCTGCTCGCTTAACCGCGCGTAAATAGGAATTAGTCGATAAATTTTCGGGCACGTGAGCGCGTCGGGCGAATCGGATCGCCGACGGTCTCGATTAGCGTGGTAGTTGCTGGAGACACGTGACGCCGCGCGATACAGTCAATTCGTGGGAATTCATTGATTCGGGGTGATCATGAGGTTCTTGTAGTGCTGGCTTGCTTTTGGTGTGGACCGTTTTGTAGAGATTCCATGGCACTTTTATAATTGCGTTGGAATGGTAAACGCTGTCAGTGCTGGAATAATTGGGCGTAGTTATGCAGAAAGCTAAGAACCCTCAGTGATCTCAAATTGAATTTTAGTTTGAAGATTTTAATGGTTAAATGAAAGTAGCTTTATTTCTATTGAGTATAATTTATTTCTTGTGATTGTTTTAGAATGTTTTTTAATGGGTTATTTAATAAGGGGTGTATTATTAATATTGTTTTAAACTTTCTGCAGTTTTCGTTTCTTAAGCCTGAAGTGAAACTATTGGTTGGTAGTTTTAATAATTGTGTAATGTAAGAGTTGTTTTATGGGTTGGTAATTTTTTGAAAATTAAATAATACAAAATTATGAGATTCGCGCTAGGGTTTATACAGAAACTGACTTTTGAAAAACCTGGTTTTTGAATTCCACTATCCCCCCCCCCCAAAAAAAAAGAACGGTTAAACTTCTTTCCGAATTTTCACAAAAATATATAATTAAAATAGTAAATAAATATTTGTACTTATTTTAAAAAATTTCAGTTTCCTTAATATTTATAGAATTACAAAAATCTAACAAAATAAATTATATTCTATCTACAGTAATGCCTCGTTAGAATCACGACGATCGGGGCTGGCGGCAGGACACTAACGCGATGCGGACACTATTTCCTTGGAGTAGTATATGCTCTAAGACTATTCCGTGCGGCCGATGCCGCGAGTGAGAAAACCCCAGAGCCGAGCGAGAGGGAACGAAACAGTTGACACGAAGTTGCCGTCGTCTCTTTCGTTCTCTCACTCTCGACTGAAGGATTCCAAGAAATGGTGGGGATAGTGATGTATACAAAATCAAATGAAAAAAAAACAACTAAAATAACTAAATCCGCACAAAATATAAATCTTTTAGAAGGTGGTACCAAATCATAAATCTTTATTCCATTTAGTATTTTTCTTCAGAAAGTATGAACTCACGAAGATTAGTTTCACAGTAAGCTGTTACCTACTACAATATGCTTGTGTCCGAGGCGATTTCAAGTCAAAATGTTAACATTTTTAATTAAACAATGAATTCATTTCTGCACATTAATTCTAGTATATAAAGCCGTTTTTTTTTAAATTTAAAAACCGTTTTTCGAATTTTACAAATGTAGGATAAAAACCAGTTATTAGAAATCGACAAACCTTAATCCGTACTGTGTTTATCTATTTTTTTTTTTGCCATTTTGAGGATTGCTAGCTTTCTGCATAACTGGGCTCAATTGATTCTAATTTCCAGGGTTGTTGCAAGATAGATCGCAATTATCAACGTCACTGTGGTTAAAAAGAAAATCCTGAAAATTGTCACTTCTGGCACCTACATATTTTCCCATTTCAACTCCTCACTTGAGCACAGTGGCTGGTTTTGCGATTACCTCGAAGCGTGATACATTATATATTTGATATCGCGGTGTAATATAAACAGGAATTAATTAAATGGATCGAGTGTATTAATCGTGATAGCTATCCCGCCGCTCCATACATCTTTAGTCTCGAATGACCAAATCCGTGAGTCACTTTACCTGCTTTTCGGTGTGTCCGCTGAAAATCAAACATGCGAAATTTGATTTACTAACAGAATATAACATCAAATAACCAGAATATCAAAGAACCAAATTCATGGAAAGGCTTTCAAGAAATGTCCACCCGCACTATTAAAAAATTGAAGGGAAGTTGAACGAGCAAATTTCACTTGCGTTAAAATTCTTCCAAACCACCCTGGGGCACAAGCTCTCGGACAATTATCCAGGGTGGAAGCAGGGGGCGGGGGCAAGGGCCGCGGTAATTCACTTTCAACGGGAAACAATTTACTTTTTTCCCATGTTTCCCCGCTAAGCTTAAACCGTGTACACGCTTGCTTCCGCAAGAAGCCCGCGGGGGGGGGGGGGGGGAGACGGACGGCGGCGGAAATACAAGCTGAAAGGGGTGGAAGGTGGTTTACGGCGAGAAACTCGCGCCGAGAACCGGCCGGGCAACGATGTTGCAACTCGAACGGGCTGGGACAAGGGCGGTGGAAGGGTGACGCCTGTCCGTGATCTAATTTGCAATGCAATCTAGAACAACAATGGTCCGCGTCGCGGGCAACGGGGGCTGAGGAACGAAGGGTGGAAGGAGGGTGGACCTAACCAGCTCCGGCGAACTGACAGACCCGCACGACTTTCAAGTTTCTGAGGCACGTCCATTTTCGTTGTATTCGGAGAGGGTTTTCGGGGCTGACCTTCGGTCCCAGGGGGTGCCAAATTGCTTGTGCTGTTCTTTCAAACTATCGTATCTGATTAGATGTAGGAGATTATTATACCTACCGATACCCCTTAGAGTAACAAATTTAATTGTGGTGACTTAACGTGTTTCCTGTACCGTTCTCTTCAAGTCTCGCCAAATTCACAAGCCGAGAAACGTTCTTACTTTCGCGCCGCAAAAGAAGCGACCATTCCAGACGAGGAAAAGTGTCTAACAATAAAACTAAGGAAAGTCTTTTCTCTACGAGGTGTTCCGCCCGTAACCTTGCCCGTCGGAGGGAAAGCAAAATGGCACAGGTCCGTAATCGATATCCCCTGACAGCAGTAGCAGAGACATATCCTGGCAGCGACTTTATTCTGCGTCCGCGGCTTGTTCGCCTCGCAGATGGACGATGCCCCCCCGTAAGGGCTGTAGGGACTTAGGGGTCCGTTGGCACGTGTACGTACGGGCATCGATATCCCCGCGAGTTGTAGGTGGAAAATGGAATTTTCGAGTGTTCGTCTCGTACGTGACGCGAATATCTACGGCGATCCTCGGCGGATTCTCTTATTTCCTCGTGCACGCGCCACGTCTCCTCGTCCCGCGAGAAGACGCGCCCGACACGTGGAAGTGAAAGGTCTGATTTCGTGTAGGAGGCTAACGTTCAACATCCAAGGAGGATCCTGGATACCGGCGACATTCGTATCCCCGTGTCCTCGTCCCCCTTTTGCGCTCCGCGTCGCCTGGGCAGCTCACATGCTAGGAAAATCGAGCTATTTTCCTCGCAACACGGACTGACGATCGAGTATAGACTTGTGGTTATTTCTGTGCGAAGAAGGGAACTAGGTAATTGTACCCTCGGAACACCATTTTACTGTGACTAGATAGGGTTAGCGGACCAAATTTCGTCCCCTTGCTTTTCTCGACTACTGTGGTTGCACTTTCAGTGTCATCTGGTGGTAAATGTTCAATTGATATCTGTAGGTTAGTATTCTGGGAGACTTGGAAGCGAACGGTTACGGTTATGTGCCTTTGTGACGGGAAATAAAGTTTTCGAGCACGATGAGTGTTTACGGACTTCAGTCTGGTAGCTTGTTAATCGGGGAAGTGAGTAGGTATTATTTCGAATTGTAAGTTATTTTCACTTTCTCGGGCATATCTTTTAGTTTCTTATGTGTAATAAGCTTGATGGCTATCCTTCGCGTGGAATTCTAAATTTTGTCCCCAGGAGGTGTTCCCAATTTCGTCCTAAGAAACTCTAAAGGAAATTGGAAACGATTTTCTAAAAATGTATTAGTTGAAATTTAAAAGGGCTCTAAAGCATGAAAAGTTACTGGGGTGAATTATACTTTCACTGGTTTTCAAGCCGACAAATAATATTTTTCTCTTTAACTTTATCATATTGTAAAATTCCCAAATACCTACCGGAAATAAAAAATTACTTTTTTAATTTTTCTGGGGTGACGAATTTAAGAACATTTGTTTCAGCTTTTAAATTTTACTCTTTTTCACATTTGGTTATCTTTTTTCGTTATCTCGTATTGATATGCCCTAGGTAATTAATTTTGCGATTCGTGGACACATACAGTAACATTTAAAAAAATTTATGCCAATTCCACAGCCCATTCTAATATTTTATACACCCTCTATAGGGTCAAATACAAATGGGGGACGAACATTGAGCAGCTGTCTTAACAGTATCGTAGGCCCTGGGCAAAGCAATGCACTGGGGTGCACTGGGGTCCCTGCCCACCCACGGGAATAGGACTTAAAATCAAACTTGGCGACTGCCCTGCGCGCACATGCCTTAAGACGGCACTGGCCCCTTACCCTACATGTTTTAGAATACCTGACGAGGTCTTCAATATACTACATAAAGGGGGTGGCTCCTGCTTCTCAGTTTCCACAACATTCACCTATGATTTTCGAAAATGAGTACCACCATCTAATTATGATAATATATGGTCGCACCCCCGCGAAGTGTATTTTTAAATCCATCCGCCATCACGAAGCACCCCGAGCGATCGACCGACGATGCGCCCCAAGACAGTCTGCGTAGAACGTCTTAACGCGGGGAATGGAATAATAATATTTTCCCGAGGAAATTGTTTCACGGCTTCACAGCCGCTATTCTACAGGTTGATCCCCCGAACTCGTTCTCCGTTTCACGTGGAAACTTGACGCGGTTCCCTGTACTTCCATATCCTCCTCATCTCTTATTCGCGCCGAGGTGTCCGACAGCCATTGATTTATTCTGTCGCGGGTACGTCCACGGTCGGGGGTCGCCAGGCATGGTAATTAAATCTGATTTACGAATAAATAATCGACGCGCTCGGGCATCGGTGATTAATGAGCAAAATTAATACGCGCTCCTTAATTGACCCGATTTAATTTCACGTTACCGCCGAGACAGCCAGACATCCAGGGGGGCTAGGGGGGGGGGCGACGCAAGGGAGACGGCAGGCGCGGAGAGAGAACTTGAAATGGCTTCCAATTACCGACGCGTAACGATATCGCCGATAAAAAAGGCGTGTCGCGGCGAAGTAATGACCGTCCGGTCAATTTTTCTGGCGACGCTGCCCCCCTCGTGCCCCTCCGCGCCGCCGTCGACATGCCCTTACCCTAAAACACCATTTAGCTGCGCGTAATCTATGCGTGCCCTTGCCAGGGACCCGCTGGACTGGTTTCGCGCGCGTGATGGAGCACCCTGCGCTACAGAACCGCGAAACTCGCGGCGAAGACGGTCGACGATAGGCGACGAAGGTCTGCTGGAGTAGCTGAACGGATCGGGGAGCTTCAAGAGTCTGTTATTTGGGTGTAAGCGTGAGGGGAATCGGGAATTTTATTGTCTGGCGTCTTGAATGTGTGATGTAGGAGCAAGTGGCATTGGTATTTCAAAGAGAAGGACCTTTGGATGATGTATGATGTGTTAGGTCGGTGCGAAAGTTTGTTCGCTTACTGTTAGGTGATGCTGGGTGACGGAAGTGTCTTTTCTTGCTACACCTACTTATACTTTTATCAGGAAAAGTGGCGAAAGGTCATAGATAATACTTTGGAAAGAGGAAAATACTTTGATTAAAGAAACATGTAGGTAGGTATAAGGGAGAGTGGGGTAAATACCAACGCGGAGTAATCGCGAATGCGATGTTACAGCGTTTTAATAAATAAAATCGATGTTCGCTCTCCACTATCCAACGCCGGGCAGAAATTAATGAATACAGAACGCTCATGCTACTCAAGATAAATACAATTTATTATTTCCATCATGTTTCAAGTAATATTTTGTCCATTTTCAGTTGTATGTAATTACTGTTGAGAATCTCATCGAGATAATCTCATTAAATAACATTTTGAGAGATTTAGGGTCATGTAGTTCTTCGCACACCATCTCTCAAAATTTACTAGGTCCATCTGTAAACCGTGATAGTCCTCGTTGCTGGATATTCTTTTAAAGACCTTTAAATCATCTGCGTATAATAAAAATGGACCGACCTTATATTTCTCACAAAATCGCTTTTTAGAGTATGGGGGAATTTTGTGATATTGAAATTTCGTGTATTAAGTTGCAGTCTTGATAAAATTCTGTAAATTAGCTAACCGTGATTTCCTTCAACCCCTTGTGCATCTGTTACCTTTCCCCGGGACGTGTCTGTTTATAAATGAAATATCGCGCGCAAGGTGGATGTCGCTGCAGAATCACGTCGCGATTAACGATAATCCCCCGTGCGCGCTTGTGTGCACTTCAGACCTTCCAGCCGACCTTCCCGATCCAAGATGGCCGCGACAGCGGAGGTAGCCGACCGAGAGGGCAGGTGGGCAGAAGTAAATATTATGTCTAGCGCTATAGCGGGAGTCTCCGGTTACGGCGAACTGCGATTCTTTTTCTTCTGCTTGCCTTTCTTGCCGTCCCACCCGCGAAAAATCCGCGGCTCTACAGAGTCGGCACTTCCTTTCGCGATTCATCGATCGTTCCAGCGATCTCCGTTCCCTCCACTTCTACGGAAACTTCCACGTGTAACCTGACATAGAAAATGAAGTCCAAGTTTAGAAGTCCTCGTTAACAGATCCCACTTAAATCATAAAAATTGAGTAGATAGGAATATTTCCATCGTTTTAATAGGCAAACCTAAATACCAGCTTCCAACTTCAATCGACTACCGGCTCTCGACTTTCACATTCAAATATGCGAAGAGAATCGGGAATTCCAGCACCAATCTTCGACTTCCCCTCTGTCCCGAATTTTTCCCTATTTTTCCCCGGTGCAGATCGTCGTTCACGATTACACTCGGAAGTTTTCCTCTCCGCGTGTTTTCCGCGCTGCGATCGCGATGTTCTTAGGAATAATAATGCCCAGCCTCTGGCGACTGCGCGGGGAAAGAGAGACCCGGACAAGAACCAAGGAAAAGACGTCGGGAGCGTGGAGAGGGTCACGTACGTCGACCGTCTCACCTTCGGGGAAAGCTTCTTCCTCGTCGTCGCGACTACGTGGCGTCGTCTGGCGAACGCGTTTTTACAACGATCCGGCCTAGCGCTCGCTCACGATTTCCAGGCCTCCGTTGGCTTTTCCCCCGCGCTCGTGACTGCGCCGTTGTCTTCGTTCTCCTCCGCGTATTCCCTTCCGCGTGGATGCACCCTGGAGCAGCGCCCACCAGCCCCGCGTGCTCCTTTATCGCCACGACTCCATCTTCGCCTTCCCCTCCTCGCTGTACCTCGAACTAGGAGGCCCTTTGTCCCGGCCCATTCAACGATAAGATTTTCTTACGGGGCTTTTCCACCAGGTCCTTTTCAATGGCCCTCGCATCCATCCGCGAAATACTCGTCGTCGAACGGGTCTATTCTGTCCGATGCAGTTCCTCGAGTGCGCCGGGTTCACGCGCTTGCCTTTTCACTGTCTGGTCGAAAGGGATCGTTGGACCATCGATTCCACGGTGGCTGGATGTCGTGGTGGAACGGTCGAGGTTGTTTAGGAGAGCTCTATGCAGATTCTTGTGTAGTGGTTTAGGATTCCATTTCCTTTGGCTCGGGAAGTGACGAGGGAGTTGGGAGATGGAAGATTTGGAAATTCTTAGGTTTTTAATTCGAAGATTTACTGGGCGAAGTAAGCAGGGGATCTTTTCTCTGTATTGAAAATAGGGAATCCCTGATACGAATAACAAGAAAGATAGTCATTACCTGAAAAAACGATTACATGCAATGTCGTGGGTGGGACGAGAGGAAATTTCTGAGATTCGTTTTCAAAGGTGCGAATTCACGGTGAGATTTGACGCGAGACAAAAATCTCAGCAGCAACTAAATGTAAATAATGGAAAGAGTCGCGCGAGATGAGTTTTTTTTTTTAAAATATACCATGAAACATATCGCATGAGAGTCTAAGGTCGGTATCAAATATATTGGCCGGTGAGTTTGTTTTCCCGATCAGCGATCGAGGAGAAATCAACCACCACCATCTGACGATCAGAGAGAGAGCGAGAACGTTGAGAAAAGGAGCATCGAGCAGGCAAGCGGTATGGTGGGAGAATACCCCTCACGAAACTCACCGGCCAATATATCTGATACCGACCTTAGTTTCATGAAACTAATAACAATTAAAACATAATAAAATAATGAAATAAATGTCTTGTGAAATTAAAGTATCACGTGAGACATGGTATTTCTGTCTCATCGTGGATTTGCACATTAAGAGATTAAAGAAAAAAAGTTGTATTGAGGAGAAATAAACCCTGTGAGTGATTGACGCCTATGCATGCAATCCTTTTTAGTTTAAATTGGAATTGCGTTGCGGTGGTGGGCGAACGTCCTACTTAGTGCAGAATCCTGTAAGTGTTTTAAGTAGAATCTTACGAAATTTAGAGATTACACAGTAAATTATTAATTTATTACTTAGTGTAATGACGGGGAAGCATAAAAAATTGATTTTTCACCGCCAAGAAACGCCAGTTGCACGTGATATTCAACAAAGCTTGAGAAACTGTTATTACCCCGATTAACTGACTTTTGCGAAACATTGCATTCCGATGGAACGCCAAGTAGCTGAATTCCTCGCCCACAATTGTGAGCAACAGCCATGTGTGCGAAAGATCAGCGTGAGTCATCGACGCTTCTCGTAAATATTAAGTTTTCATATCGGCCACCGTCAACCACGGCGAACGTGATAATTCGCGCGTTACCAAATTGAAAAAGCACATTGGGGAGCCTTGCGCGTCTACTTGTTGCGCGGTCCGACGTGTTTTCGAGACGCGGCCGGTGCCGCGGTTCGCGGAAGCTGCTGTTTAACTCGCGCCTTGACGTCGCTTTCCGCTTGCCGCTTTTCCTTCTGTAAATTGCTCGCAGCTCCCACGTCGGCGTAAACGAAGGAATTATCTCGGAGACGGTGTGTCAATGTTTTCTGTTATTACAGAAGCGGCCACGCTTTTTTAAGTTGTCCACACAAAGCTGCGCCAGCCACTCTGTTGCCTCTCGCGAACTTTTATCTTTAGCAGAGGAGCCAACGAGGTGGCAGAGAATAACAGATACCCACAAGGAAACCTCCCCGATCCGAGAATCCGGATTTTAGTGAAAATTCGCGAGATGGTGGAACATATTGGAGTACCTATGCAAGGAGGAATGTTTCTTCTGCGGAAATTCACTTTGAACGGGTGAAATTAACCCTTAAAGTTATCACGTATTTAGGTTTTTTAATATAACTTTATTATTCTTTTAGCCGCTTCATAAGGCATAAGAAACAAAGTTACAAAGCAGTGATGGTCAAAATTTTTATTTAAATCAAATTTCGAATAACGAATAAAAGATTAAAAAATTTATCGTCATGTGTCGAATAAAGTTAACTCGTGTTTTTTTAAGTATTATTTATCATTCGAAATTTGATTTAAATAAAAATTGTGCCCATCTTTGTTACAAAGTCATATTACAAAACGAAAAACGTCATAGCTTTAAGAGTATCGAGAGGTAACTTTAATTTCATTAAAATCCGAATTTTTGGGTTGGAAATGTTCCGTTTACAGGAAAAAATGCCCCTTGCTCTTCCACCTAACCAGAATTCTCTTGCCTTCCAGAACCAATGCCCAAAATTCTCTAAATCTTAATATATAAAGCAGAAAGTGTTTGCGTTTGTCTGTTGCCTAAAAACTTTCTAGAGCATCTTTTTCGGGTGTGAGAAACTGAACATCAAATTACTAAAATACGTACACATTATAATAAACCAATGTGTACTGATTCATTGGCGACAAAGAAGCAAAAAATTCAAACGGTTTCTAACGACGGTTAATTGAAATAAAAGTAGTAAGATAACATTTAATCTTCTGTATAACCACAGAATGAATACATAACGGTCATTTCTGTCACTAAAATCGACGTTGCTAATACCGTCAAGCAGCTCTCGCGTGCTGTGGGTTACCAGATTTGTCGTTCAAAAGATTATATTTATGTTACAATTTAACCCGCATTACAATCTACCCCGATCTCCCCTAAACTCTGAGGTAACTAAAAGCGTTTCAGCTCATTATGCCTACTTAGCTAATTCCGATGAATGTGACTATTTTCACAGATAAATAAATAATTTTTTTTTTTTTTAAATCAGAATCTAAATATCAAGCGAAGCCGAGTAATAAAGTTAGTTGACAATATTCCCCTTTGCACTCTTATTCACGCCCAATCTCCAAGAAGAGATCGAGAAATGCGAATCCTGATAATTTCAAAGTGACCAATTCATTTCATCCACCGTTCCTCAAAATCTCAGTAAAATCTGCCTCCAACTTAAAGCTCGCCGCAAAGTCAGTCTCCCACTCGGTGTGCAGAAGGGTTAAAAGGCGTCTGTCGATGATCCCTCGGCGATCAGTACACCTAGCCCCGTGGGCAAATCAATTTCGCCGTCGGGATGGCCAATCGCGTCGCGCCCGCGTCGCCTGGTTTCTCACGTCAGTTCCGCCAATCGTGCCTTGGACGATAATCTCGGCGGCTGATAAACGCACATGCACGCACAGGATATGCGCGGGGGCACGGGGGTGAGAATTGGCAGGGAAGAGGACGCGCAGCAGAGGAGGGGTTCGCGCGAACTGCAGGAGGAAGGGAGCGACGGCGGCTGTCCGATGCCAATGCAAACGGGGTTCGCTTTCACCGCGGTGTTGGACGCGTGGCGTCGCGTCGCTAAGTGCAAAGAGAAGCAACGACCTGATTTGAAATTTATTACGTTTGGGCGACGTCCAAGCGCGGCGGATCGGCTGCCAAAAGCGAACGGGGGCCCGTGCACGGCGTCGAACTTGGGGGGGAAGGGGATAAAAAGTGCCAGGGCGCTGATAAAAAACGGAGGGTGATCGTACGCCTCTCGTTCCTCGAATTCTTTCGCGCGCCAACGGAACTGGGGAGTAGGAGAAAAAGAGACAGGGGGAGAGTGCGTGTGCGGATGCTTTCGAGTATGACGTACGCTGCAACTTTCAGGATGAGGTAAGGGAAAGGGTAGGCTGAGTGTCTTTAGCTTCTTGGGGAACGGGCTGTGTGATTGGTAGTTGACACCTTGTCGATGGGTACCATGTGGTGTGGTATGTATTCAGCTTTTAGTAGGTAAGCAAATAGGTACGCAGTGATTTGGAAGATTTAGTGCTCGGCGATTCTGAATTAATCTGTTGAGTAGGTTTCCTTGGTTACCTTCTGTGTTAGGAGAAAGCTCGTGCGCAGAAATTCATTCTACACTTTAGACTTATTCTGACACAGTTGCATTATCATTAAGGGAAGACTCTCTGTTGCATACTTCATATCCACGGTTCCTTCAGAATATACGCCATTCCTTCTAATATACTACGTACTATTTTTACGTTTGCTTCCTTTAAACTCAGTGTTCGTTCTTTCATCCTCGCGGTTTCCTCTGTAATTATTTAATCTTTACTTCCTTTCCTTTTCTTATCTCATAATGTCTCTTTAGATTAGGTTGTAAAGCAGGAACTTCGCCTACTCTCCATTGTCATATTAATTATAATGGTGCAATAAAGTTATTTAATAATATTGAAGAGGATAAGCCTCCCACCCCAGGGCCCTATCTTCCAAAGGAAATTATAATTTTATTCAAACACTATATATTTTTGTTTGCCATAATTTTCATACCACGCGATCGTTAGTTTATTTGTAATTCTGTTATGTTATACAGGGTGTCTTAGAAGGTTTGCCACCTGTGCCTTTTTTCTTAAATCCGCCACTGCCACTTTGCATACCTTCTTACCCCCTCGTAAACTACATCGACAACAATTCTCCGCATCGCGTTATACCATGACCCTTCCCACCTGCAGAAGAAAACACGTGGAAGCAGCACCTGATTATCGCGATCGAAGCATCGCTCCCCTCGCCCCAGCTAGATGAGTCAGGGGATCGCGCGATAGCCCGTCTAGACGGCGTATATTTTCCCTGGAAGTGCAATAAAGATGACTCGCTGGAGGCCTCGCGCGAGACATTTACGTCAACCTGGGAACGTCCCCATGACGTCAGCTCGTCTGGTAGCTCTTGATCGTTCCGTCCGCGTTCGTGACGTAAGGCAGGTGGCGTCGAAGCGACTCGTGTCTGTCTGCGCTGCCAAATGGGCCCCCTCCCGCCTCCTGTGTCCGGTGAACGGCCCCAGGTGAATCGTCGGCCGTCGATGACCTGGATACCGCCGATGACGGGCTGGATCGCGCGGGAGAGCCGCGTGTCGACGGTAAATCAGTTTCGACGGGCTCGATGGAGCGCGGCCGCGAAACGAGGCGACACGTAACGCTCGTCGCGAGCCGATCATCGGGTAATCCGCTTTGGACAGCTTCAAGGCTACTTAGCAAAAGTCACGCACGTGGATAAGCCGGCCGCGAGACACGGGCACCGTCCATCGAGGCTTGGAGTAAGAGGATTTCGGCTTATTTACGATTCCTGCTGTTCTGCCTCCCCATTCCTTTTTGGAGGGCCGCCGTAATTTCTTAGCATCTTCGAGGAAAGTTCGGCGGAAGCGGCGGCTGGTATTGAGAAATAGGTACCGCGCTTTCTCTTAGTGGAATATTCCGTCGAGTAGAATTCGTTGGAGGGGCTTTATTTGTGATACAGTCGCTAGACGAATGGAGCGACGTTGATCGCCGTTTATTAGAAAGAGCGACGCGATAGAGGTTTCTAAAAGTGTAACCTGCAAACTTTCTTTTCCCAAGTCACGATCACTTTAGTTATCTCGGTGGTTGAAGGCAGAAGCTTGAAAGTTTCGAGTATAATTGAAGCATTAACGATTAATTCACCCCACAAAAGAATAACAGACATCGTGAGACGGCGCTCAACGAAACCACCCCATCCTGTAAGGTATGCCACGGATTACCCCCGTTCCCCAGGCCTCCATCCACCATCTTCCTCTCCGCAAGCCGCAGGAACCGCGGAGGACATTTTACAGCCCCGTCCCGTGGAATAATTCGAAAAAATATACGATCCAAGTTGCCAGGGCGTCGTTTCGCCGGTCCTTCGGAGGCCACATTTTCTCTCCGAGTCCGATTTAAATAAAACTGCCCCCGAGGCGCTGTCTTCCTTCTCTCCGTCCACTGCCGTCCTCGTCCTCCGCCCTCTATCCCCCTCTGTTCGCGCGGCGGTCGCATTCAGGCTTCCACGAGCAGACACTCGGAGCGACTCGGAGCTGGGAAGGGGACGAGCTCGGCGACGGCACGAGGGTGCAGGATTCGAGGGTGCTTTTTTGGACCAGGCTGCTGTCTGGGTCGCACTTAAAGCGGAAACGTCGGACGATATCTGGCGGGTGAAGGAGGAGGATGACTTCCGTCGTCCTTCTCTTCACCTCCACTCCCGCTAAGAACGGACATCGCCGATTTTATCTGCCGCCGTTGACAGTGGAGCGTCTCGAACCGGCGAATTCTCGTCGCACCGCTCCTACGTCGTTCCACCTGGATATTCCGCTGATCTTCCGCCGTTACGACGCGGCCAGGCTCCTCCGCAAACCCCTAGGAGGAAAGTTCCTAGGGGCGGCTGCAGCTAACGAAGTTTCGCGACCGGCGCAAGGACAATTTCGCGGCACGAAATAAAGTCCCCTCGCGCGGATTCAATTACTCCCCCTCCTGCCCCCGTCACACTTTCGACTGGCGGACCAGCGAAATGTCCGTCGACGAGCCGGGGGGTGTGTACACCGATTGCCGCGTCCCCCGTCGTGCCATTGTCGAAGGCTCTGGTCGTTGGCGCGATCCTGCGGCGGTTCCGTGTGTGCGCGAAACAATCGAGCAGGCCGCTGTTTCGCCCGTGCACGCGTGAACCGCGGTGGGGTGGATTTGACGGCCGTTTTGGGGGTGATTCGACGCGTGGACGTGGCAGCGGCGCGACGATATTCCGGGCTTCTACGTGGCATCCGTAGAAGCCTTTATCGGGGATTGTGATTAATTTTTTTCGGACCATGTCCGGGCACGACGCGGATGGATTTTTGGGCTTGTTTGCATCAGTCACTCCTAATTGGTATTTCGAGTGGAATGGGGTGGTAGTTTCGGGAGGTACTTTTCTACCTAATACGAGTCTGGACGGAAGAATGCCATTTTTTATTGGTCCGCCATTTTTGGGCTATTTCCGCTGATTTTTAAACCTGCAATTATACTATTCTTCGTTTTAACACATTTTTAAAAAACATATGTTTGAAAGTTAATAAAAAACTCTTGCGCAGCCTTCCAGATTAGCCAATAACGTGCCTTTCTCAAGATCCTTCGTATTGGATTTCAACCAATAGAATAGAATGAATTTGTCAAGATTCAATAACGCGTTTGTACACATACATATGCATTCATATCCATACATACTTTAATATGGCGGAAATTGGGAATGCGCAGTAGAAGACGAAAATGAGCCGCTCATTGGGCATACCTAATGTCCTTACAACATGATGGTGTATATCTCTTTCTCTCTCGTAGGATTTAGCCCAAATATGGTGGACAGTGGCTCGTGTCCAGACTTTTATTATAATGTCTCTACAGAAAACTAGATTTTAAAACAAATTACTGTAGCATCTATTTTACTCGGATGAAGTGCATTGGATATCTTTAGTTGTCTATTTCAAGATGCAGTTTGTCTGACAAGGGGAGTAAGGCAACCTGAAAATTCAGAAAATTATGCAACTTTATGTGCAAGTGGAGTAATTCGCCCGTAACACAAATCTATTTTTTGTTGGTCCCATAATGCAATTTTAGGGAGTAAAATCAACCCTTCAAGAAAATGCAGAATTTTCTAATTCGTGGAATATCTCGGGAACGGTGATAGATATCGAAACGAAGTTTAAACAGTTGCATATCTTTTGTATCTACAAAACTGAGTAAAAGTAGTTATCAAATTAAGGATTGCTGGTGAAGGTAACTTGAAACGTATGGATTTCTTAGATAATTATTTTTACAGTGTTTTGTAGATATAGAAAAAGATGCCACTTTTATTTAAACATCTTTTCGATACCTCTTCCCGATTTCCATTCTTCTTCAAAGGGTAATTTCACCCTCTTAAACTGCACTATGGCAGAAATTAAGATTCTGTTATGGATCTGCTACCCTACTCGCACCAAAAATTACATAATTTTCTAAATTTCCAGGTTGCCTAACTTCCCTTGTAAGAATAATACCTGTTATACAATAGAAGCTGGATGAATTTGTTTCAAAATCTATTTCTCTGGTCAAAGTTACCCCACTTGATGACACCATAGTAAAATATTCACTAACACTTTCATCTCAAAATCTGCAAAATTTCTTGAAAATCAGCATCGATCTTCGCGAACGTTCCTCGACTATAGTCTCCCGGGTCTCTCGCAAAGTGTGAGAGAGAGAGAGAGAGAGAGAGAGAGAGAGAGAGAGCGCCTCACCACCCGCCAGTATATTTCTTCAAAGGGGAAACGGAGGAATGCGATAAGCCGTGGAGGGCTCCAGCCGCGTGTATAAAATTTTGTATTCCCCTTAACAAGGTCCCGGCGACGATCTCGCCGGTGTAGTTTACGAGGGGTGGGATCTGCCCGCCACAACCACGCCGAAAACTTTTTATACGCGACTGCTCCGACGTCTGGTCACGTGTACAGGGCCGAGTCTAACGTGGAGAGGTAGAGGGGTGGTATTAGCCCCTGCGGAATATTTCATAATGGCTGGTGAATGGGACGTGGCGAACATCCCCCTCGCGTTGTAATATGGGGTAGGGCTACGTCGGGCGATATATAGATCGACTGGCAGTAGCCAGATTTCCCTCTCGATTTTCTCGCTGGCGCGTCGACCCTGACCCAACGACAGACGCGTGCACCCCACACCCTCTGGATACACACGATCTCTCTATTTCCTTTCACGCTGCTACCCTACCTAGCACCGTGCGTACGTGGCCGATTCGCGTATTTTTAAACGGATCCAGACGCATACTTAAGCAAATATTACTCCCTACTCTGAGCCTTCGTTGTGTGGGGTGACTTGGGGTGGAATCGCCAGTCCAACTAAGTTTTATTTCCTCGTGTCTGTATAATATTCTTCGCTTCAATTCGATGGCTAGATTCTATTATCGCGATCTAATCTCTGTATTCACAGCACAATTTCTCCATTGGTACCTACATTTCCAAAAGCTTTTTTAAGCCATTCTTCCTTTCATTAATTTTTACTCGAGCGCAAACGAATGATCGGGAGTCGGCTCGGAGCCTGACAGAATATCAGGATTAATCCTTTCCTCGGCGAAATGAGGAAACTTTCGGTACCAATCGGATACAGGGACCGACTTACACGTGTCAACGATTATCCCTATCATCGCGGTGCGCGGTAAAAGGGTCGAAGGAAAGAGCCCGGCCAGCTCCTAAGGGTTCCCCCCTCCCCCGGATTTCTCTCCGCTCGGAGACTTTTCGTCCTCGTACGTCTGGATAACGAGCGGCCGATAAGACGATCCTGTCGACGCGCGTTCCCTTTGTCAGCGCTCGTCGAACTCTCTCCCCCTCCTGTCCTGCACGGGTAGACGGCAAGGATTTCTCGGGGATCTTGCTGGAATTCACGGGACTACGGGTTTCTTTCGAGGAGACGCAGAGAAACGCCAATGGACGTGTCTTAATCCTCGTCGACGCTCCCCTGCGAGAGACAGGTTTTCTTCAATCGATCGTCAAGACCATTTCTTTCCTACCAGTTGGATCGTGTGCTCGAAAATTCGCAAGCTGTCAAGTTTTCACGTTCTCCAGCTACAGACTATTGAAACTTTTTAATACTCTGCTAGTGACAGCGGATGTTGCAATTTGAAAATTCAAAAAATTTTAAAGCTTTGGAGAAATGTAGTTGAAGTCATGCTAAAATATAACCATTTCTTGTTTCAACGATGCAACGATCGTATCGGTGAAATCATCCCCTCAAAGGGGGAAATTTTGAGTTTTCATATTATCTTAAATATCTGCGAAACCGTGAAAGATACCTATTGAAAAAAAGTTTAATTCTAAGTCTCGGGTTTTTTATATTCTATAATATGGCGACAAAGATTTTTTGACAAAAATAATTTTTTCAAAATTAGATACTTGAGTATTAAACTTCAAATGCTGGAATTCTAAGACACGAATATTTATCGAAATATCGAAAAACCTTTTACTAGTTTTTTCAGTCTTGATTCTCGTTAGTAGATCATACTATCGAAGGTTTAGGTACACAAGAATTCGCATGCGATTAGAGAGAATCAAAATATAAGACGTGGTCAGTGGAAGTCTTGATAATCACTCAAAGGTCTTATTTGCTTCTGCATTCTTCAGCATGATTTTAAATGAGTAGGGGAAAGGTGGGATAGTTAATCATCGGGGATACATGTCACATACATAATAAATATTTTTTAGAAAATTAATGTGTTATGTACTTTTAAAATTCACTAGTCAAGCCTCCCCTTCAGTGGAGGATACGTGTGCATAAAGTCACTGCCGGAAAATGTTTAAATGCAGTAATTAAAATTAGTTTTCAAATCTCAAATTTGTACAAGTATACTCTAAGAAGCTCAACTTAAATAATTAAATACAAACAAAGCAAACCATTATTATTATTTTAATAAAAAAGCAAAACTGTGATCAACTATCCCACCTTTCCCCTATAAGGTCTGAACGACTCGGAACTGAATTTACAAGGGGTAGTTGAGAAGGCTCCAAAGAACGAAGGCAGCCGAAGAGCCGATGTATTTTAATCTCTCGACAGAGGGAGGGAATGATGGAAACGGTGCGCACACGACTGACAAGGCCAGACTTGGACAGACACCGTCGACGTAATTCGCAATCTAATCAGGGCTAGCCATTTATGCAAACTAGTTTCCGAAGTAGATCAGGTCTCGCATTTCTATCGTCTTGCAAGTCAGCTCCTCCGCTCCCCTCCCCCTTTTATCGTAGCGCAGTTTGGCGAAGAGGGAGGACATTATCGCCACGCACCGGTTCGTCATTCATTAATTTATGTAAGCGGTAGCAAGAACTACTCCGAGACACAGCGGCTCAGCTCGGCGATCAAGGTCGTTCGATCCGCTGTCGATCGATCTTCCCTATTCCGTTTTCCTTTTCTACACCGATTCCAGTCCGTGTCTCTGATCGCTCGTCTCAAAACAAGACCCGTCGCACGAACGTGTGTCGTCTGAAAATAACCCATAGCGGACGCGAGCTATTAATCACTCGATCGGGGGACTGCAGGATCTCGCGCGAATCTCCAGGAACAAATATTCATCATCCTCGAATCCTTTCTTAGGCCGTCTCGGAACTTCAAACGTTCGCGACTTCCCTAAATGGAGCATAGTACTATTTCGCTCGAAAATTAAGCATTCTTTATGAATTTTTTTCTATTAAAGCCAGAAAGGCGGGGTTTGTTGCAAATGAAAGATCACTGTTAGAAAGTACTTAAAGAATTTTTATTTAAAAAAAATCACCCTCCCTCTCCTCGCTGTAGTCGTTCAAAGTTGATCCCCGGCTAGTGAGTGGAATTTCGGTGCCGTAAATTCCGCCTTCTGTGCTTATCTGAAACATAAACACAAACTAAGACATTAAAATTTCTTACATTTTGTTAACGTTGATCTAGTCTATTCTTAAATTTCACATTTAAAACAAAAATTTTAGCAT
This sequence comes from Andrena flavipes, assembly GCA_963971345.1. NCBI lineage: Eukaryota > Metazoa > Arthropoda > Insecta > Hymenoptera > Andrenidae > Andrena > Andrena flavipes. The sequence goes on from OZ020480.1 coordinate 48,236,307, forward strand.
CGAAAATCGATACCTACAGTTTGAGAGGATGGAGGTATTTCGTACTATACAATATAACCTCGAAGTACCCCCATCTACCTCGAATTTCCATTACGAGTAAAATGTACCGAGGTTCGATTGGTAAACCCTCGTGGACTACAGTTGCCCGTCGTGACGCGAATGATCGATCATCGGGGGGGTGGCAGAAATTAGGTTACTGGGTCGTGGTCGGACATAGACGAGAGGCGGGAATGGTCGACGCGGCGAGATCGACCCTCGTAATCGGGAGGGTGGGTTGCTAGTGAATTTTTCAGCCCACCCCATGAAAGATTCGCGGTGGCCTCTGGCCAGCGCGCAGAAACCCTTCGCACGGGCGTGGTTTTGGTCTGTGCCTCTCCGTACCGGAACTCGGCCAGACGAGTTGGCGATTTGTCGGTGGCTTGTCCGACGGAAATTTACGTCCCGTACCCAGGCTAAAAGCCACGATAAGCGATAGGAGGAGACGGCCGTGGAGATTACTCGCGTTAAGAATTCAACGGTATCAGTCTGCACAGGGCTGAGGAACTTTCACCGTTCGTGCCCAGGGGTTTATTTAATCACGCCCCTGGTTTCGGCTGCAGCTTATCGGCGGGGATATCGATTTTCGGAGGAATACCAAATTGGAGGTGGCTTCTTCGGTCGGGGATCGGTATGAGCGAAACAGACGCGGGGGGAATAATTTGCAATTTCTTCGGGGAATATTTAACCATTTGAAACTTGGAATTGTTGGGTTGTAGAAGGAATTTTAGAGTTTGTATTCTTTTTAGGGAATGTTTAACTCTTTGAAAGGGTTAAGTGTCTTGCGAATGGCACTTCTCTTACTGAACGTTTTTTAGAATTTTTTATTTAAGAAAGTATTAACATTTTTGCGTTTGTAATTTTTTTTATTAATTATGTCACATCTTTGGCTATAATACTTCATTTTTATATGTATAATACAGTTATAGGGGATACTTCCAAATATATCATTCGCTGCAGTGATTAGCGCTCCCCGCACCCAATTAAACAGATTTTACATAAAAGCAAAAAGCAAGTTAATTTCTTAAAATATATTAAAAAATGCTGGTTTCGACAAGGCCGATTTAAAACAACTTAATTTTTTAAAAAAATGGGAGCACTCTAAATAAGTTGTTGAATTTTTGGACATGCAATCTTTCCTTTTTATGCAATAAAAAAGAAACTAAAGATCAAATAAAAAATCTACCCATCACAAACTGCGTAATAGTCATGAAACATTTGAGGAAAATCGGTTAAACACTTTTTGAGTGACCGTGTTCCCAAAATTTCGATCCCACACTTTGGGAAAACATTTTGAACATATGAAACATTAAAATATTTAGAAAAAAAGGAAAATCAATCTTTTTATCATATCTAAATGTATGCCCGCTTTTAACATTTAGATTTCTACTAGTCAGTTTTAGTTTAGAGCATTAAATATTCTTGGCGACACTTGGTATTTCACACAGTGCTTCATTTCGAGGAGAACTTCCACAGTTCCATGCCAATATTTCGCATGCACCGCGCAAGAACAATTGCACTGCCCGATGCCGACAATGCGTGTAAATATGTATGAAGAGCGCGTTAATGAAACCTTTAAAATGTCTTTGCACACAATGCGTTCACCTTGTCCATTGGCGATTCTTTTCTGTTCTGATGAAACGACGCGGCCGGAAGTGCGCGTGGCGAATAAATCAGTCACAGTCTCTTTTGTTTCAGACATCATAGAGAGCACACCTCCCTGCAGAATAAAGGGGAACAGGCAATTCAAGGATTCCACCTTAAATCACGTTCATACACATACAAAACTCCACAAACCTCACATATCATTACCGTTCTACTTTTAAAAACTCATCCTTCTCAAATCTTCAATTACATAACTATACCCCCTCGCCCCTTGCACTCTGAATATTCCCCTCAGTCCCAGCAAAGTTTAAATTGACGTTAGACAGTTATATCATTAAACCTCCTAAGAGGAGAAAAATTTGTGATTCCCGAAGTGAAACGAATTATTGAATTTCAATAAGTTTAAGCACAAAGAGCAACCCTCGGCCAGCCTTCAACGCTCCAAAGAGCCAACGCGAACTCTCCCGTCACTGGGGAAGCAAAAACGCCGAAAGTAAGAAGTCTCTCGCGAGCATTTCGTCGAAGGGGATGGGCAGGGAAATTAACTGGAATTTTCACGCGGTGGAAATACTCGGAAGAGCCGGGCTGAGCGTGTTGCATGGGCGGTGAGAAGGTCGGCGCGGTCGAAGCAGACCGCAGACCGCGTCTGCGGTCCTTCCGCCTGCCGGTCCGCTACTTTTTGGACTTTCCTGCAACGGACGCGTTTATCGATCGCCACCAGTCCCAGCATCCGGACGGTGAATTAAGCCCTTGACCGCAAAACTCGAGCGTCCCGATCGCCTTCCGTTTTAAAATTGGCATCCCCCGATTTTCCTCACGCGCCCAGCTTCCCGAACCACAGCGTCATCCAGGAAACGGAACGCTGCGGCTATCATCGCGGTAAACGTGCGTGGATAAATTCCTGTGAGCCTGATTCACGCGAGCATACTCGAAGCACAAGCTCTTCGGCGCCTCAAAGTTACTGTATCGATTAATCTCAGGTGAAAGGTTTCGTTAAAATTGCAGAGGACTTGGGTTCCATTCACTCTGAAGAATTAAGTACCTTGCGATGGAGTTGTAGAGCGTATGATTAAAAACCTCATAATAACTCTGAAGCTAATTAGCATAATAATTGCGGGAGTGTATATTCCCCATCCCACGTGACGAACTTCTCCTCTCATTTGACTTTTCAAAGCCCCCGTCAGTTTCGTAACAAGGTTCCAGGCGGAAGTGCATCCGGGCCAGCCTCGAAACTGCGTTTCAGGAAGGAGTCGATCAGAGTCGAGCCCCGTGAAGCCAGGTCGCCGCGTTCTTGAAAACTGTACCGCGGAAGGTTGGCCTGTCAATGACGGCCAAGTGAAAGTTGGACGTCTAGACGTATTTATTTCTAGAGCGACGGACGCCGTGATTTTATTCCTGTCACGGCGACACCGAAGCTGGCTGATTGACGTAGGTGTTGCACCGATTTCGTCTAAAAATAGGTGTCTCTATATGGAACGCGCGGAAAATGCCCGGCTCGTGGCATCGCTCCATCCGATCAATTGGCACCATTCGTGATTGAAGCGACGCGGGTTACTCAAAATCATCGAAACATCAGTGGGAACTTAGGGAAACTCCGAGTGCTCCGAAGGATTCGCCAAGCAAAGGGTTTCGGGATATCAATACACCTACATTTATCAATATGAATATATACAGTCTGCAATAAGAATCGCGACAAGCCCTTGTAAACAGATAAGAGGACCTACTAACAATGTAGGTAGGCCTAAATATAACTTCGAGTCCTCGCCCAGCGATTTCCCCTCCAAGTATGCCAGTGATATCGTCAAGCTTCAAATATTGACCAACGCGTCTATCACCCAAGCCATTCTACTCGCCCCACTTCGGCAATCTTTCTCGCGCGCTTGGAGCGTGAATCATTGCCGAAAACTTTTACAGTAGCGCTCCCGTTAGCTGTGCCCCGTCGACGGCAGAAATAAGGTCACTTGCGAAGGGGGATTCCTGATGGGCTGCCTTCCTTCGAAGTTTGCTAGAACACTCGGAGACTGTTTTCCTCGCCGCGGTGTCGGCGATTCTGGATTCCAGGGCGTCCTTCGACGCTTCTCCCTGGGACGCCAGTTAGAGGCGAAGTTGCGTTACAACAGAGGCTTGGGACGGAGGTGAAAGTCGGATGTCTAGACGTGTTTACCTACCCGCTCGCGTCGTCGTGCGCCGCAATCGCGGCTGCATTGCGACAACCCGGGGACCTCGTCGGATGGACGTGGCAGAGACTCGGTTTCCTCGTAAGTAAGCGGCCACTCGAGCGTGTTTCTGCAGCGTCGGAGACATTGTGTACACACAGTTCGCCGCGTACGTGTCTGGCACGCGTAAAACGCCGCGGCCGCGAGAGAGCGGCGCGCGCTTTCCAAATTGCACCGCGCGCAGTTAGCGGGGGCGAGCCGTGAGATCGATCATTAACTGTGATCTTGTAAACGTGGATCGATAGTGATCGTTGGTCCTTGATTGGATGCATTCAATTCCGTATTGGTAGTTTCACTTATTGGAAGCTGGCGTGAAAAAGTATTGTCGAGTGTTTCAACCCTACAGTGCACGCGTAAATTAAGATTACACCATTGCGCACATTGAGTCTCAAAGGCACATAGTGTCAAATTTAGGAATGTATGGATATTTGGAAAAAGAACGTATTTTTAGATTGCACGTAATCTATTTTTTTTTTAAATATCTGTGCATTCCCCGGTTTTGAGATATGGGCCTGGGAGGCCCAAAGGTGCAAAAACAATATTGCCATCCTTATTACTTTAATATTCTTTATTTAAGAAATTGATATGCAGTGCTTATTTTTATATTTATATTATAAATACAGTGATTCCTGAAAATATTCGGACACTTTTTAAAATCACATAACTTTTTTAAAAATTAATCCAAACGACTTGAATTATTTTTTGGGAAGCTAGAAGGATTAGTTTGCTAAGTGACATGTTTTTTCGTTTTGGAAAGAATTGCAATTTTTTCAAAATGATGAAACATGTCACTTAGCAAACTAATCCTTCGAGCGTCTCAAAAAAAAAAAAAAAAACTCAAGTCGTTTGGATTAATTTTACAAAGGTTATGCGATGTTAATAAGTGTCCGAATATTTTCAGGAATCACTGTAGGTAGTTTTAAAAAGTTAGCATGCAAAAGAAATAGATTGATGAAACGGATTTTCTTAAAAAAAAATTCTAATATGCTGTTGCCCTCAATTTTGCCGATTTCGAATTTGTTCAAAAAGTACAGGGCCTTCAATTGTTCGATTTTTGCTTATTTTCGTGAAAATGGATTATACGTACTTATTAATGTTTATCTCAAAAACCAGCGTTGGATAATTTAAAAACAAAAATAATAAACGAGAAAAGGAATGATATCATTAATAATCATCATAATAGTTCTCATTACTATTTTTATTAGTCAAATTTTATATTTAATAAACAACCTGTGGCCGCGCCTTTGTTTCGCCGCCCAGGTGCATAGGCGCCTTCTGCACCCCCGCCAGGAACCGCCCTGTGTGGAATGGTGTAATTTTAATTTACGTGTACACTGTAGGGTTAAAAAAATATTTATAACAAAATGAAGCATAGAACAAATAACTTTATAACACTATGGGTCTGGCACCTAGGCCTGTCAGGGTTAAGAATTTTATGATAGAAATGGTACCATCCGATTCTTCTTCCTTCTTTCTTCATCGTTAACATTATATTTCAGCACTGTTCACTAGTGGTTCATTTTGAACATATGTAAAAACCTTAGTGTGTACTTACTTCAGTAGAAATCTGTGTGCTCTCAGCCCAGCTGAACAGACGTGGCCTACTCTCGTAGCCACGTCTGGCGCGCGCTCGAAATGATTCACCCAATGTCCATATGTTCCATCCTTTACGCCGAACGTGGCCACCGAGACGCATAAAATTAAAGAATAGAGAGGTCTTCTAGGAGACAGTCCCAATTACCTACATACCCAACCCGTACACCCACTCGCGGATTGAAATCAAGCGGAAATCGCCTGGGAACCAAGCGACATCGCAGCTACACGTTTGCAGACATCCTTGTAAAAATCCGAATCCCCAGGAATTCCCTCCTGCACGCGTCTGGGAGCACGAGGTAAGCCCCCGACGCGCCGCGATCGATGGTACACGGAATACCAAATACAGGAGCGTCGAAAGGCGAACGCAGCGGGGCCTGGCCGCTGGAAGGACGATGCCCGTGAAATTCCTCGCCGTGGAACCGCAGCAGCCTTCCGTCGCCCATCATCTGGAACTGGTTCGACCTCTGGAGGGTCGCCCGGGGAGAAAGGAATGGGGAGAAAGGGGGGCCAGCCGAAATTCGCGACAGACACTTTTCGCACGGCCACCGCGCGTACAACGACGGGCTGTTTTAACGCACCCGGGCCCCCGAACAACCTCGACCCAGTCCCTGACGAGGCCACGACCCGCAACGCACCGTAACCGGGCTCCAACCTCGACCTCCTCCGCGGTTGGCGTCCCCCGCTGGCCTTTTCGAGAGACGACGCGGTCCACCGCAAAACAAGACGGACAAGACGGCCGGATTTGCATACGAGCCCCGAAGCCTCGTAGGACGACCTGTCGCCGCTGTCCCGGTGGACTGACCCTCTCTCCCTCCCTCCCGATCGGGCGCACGAATCGCCCTTCTTTGCATAACCTCCTCCAGGCTGTTTTCTGAGACGCGTCCCGCCTCGGTGGCTCAGGCTCGTGGATCAAAGGTGGACACTGGGGATGGGTAACAATGTGGAAGGTGCTTTTAGGGAGATTCAGTGGGTGGACTCTGTGCCTGGTTAATGGAGCGTTCGTGTGGGTTTCGGGTAATCATAAGGGATGTCAAATGGGGTGGCTTAAGGTTGTAAGCGAAAGGGTTGATACGTATTTTCTTGGGTTCGGGGTTGTTTGGTCTCGAGGATTGTATACCCATGAGTTTTCTGGGTGGAAGAGTGTAGGACTAGGGTGACTCTTATTTTCAACATGCGATTTCTGTTGCTCTCATCCCCTAATATGGTTCCATTTCATAAAAAAAATTGTCCCCGAAAAGATTATTGCAATCTGACAACAGAAAAGGGTGTCGATCAGGCCTTAAAGTTTAGAATTCATCAATACTTTAGATGTAAAGAATTTCTCGAAAATGGTAAGCCGTATTGAAATTTTGTTAAAATATTACTAAAAGAGCATTCAATTCTCTACAATTATTGTATATACAATTTTTTCATATTTCCAACCAGTTTTTAGATAATAGCGTTTGAATATACAAAGGTCCGCACTACGCGCGTATAGACAATAAAAAAGTACTGGTTTCTCTATATTCAAACACTATTATCTAAAAAATGGTTAGAAACACGGAAAAATTATATATACAGTAACTGTAGAAAATTGAATGCTCTTTTAGTACCTAATATTTGAACAAAATTTCGATAGGGCTTACCATTTTTGAGAAAATCTTCAAATTCAAACCATTGATGAATTCTAAAGTGTACAGCCAGGTCAGCACCATTTCCTAATGTTCGATTGCAATAATCTTTTTCAGGGACTATTGTTTTATGAAATGGAACCATATTAGGGGGTGAGTGCAAAGAATTATGAAGAAAAAAAATTCGGCACGTATAAATAAGGGTAGCTTGCGTATTAGGGTGGCTTATGTAGCTCTACTGTAAGTTAAGGGAACTTACTCTTGTTTTTTCTATAATGGTAGTCCATGTTTTTGATGTAGCACTTGTGACGTAGAATTACATTGGTCCTCGTACCAGATACACAACGGGCATGAGAGGTAAATTTGACAATTGGAGGCCACGAAAACGTGCAACTCCCTTTCGCCGCTACTGCTGGCAAACGGAAAAAGAGAGCGAGATGATTTATATAGCGTTAGATAGGGGAAAGAACTCTGCAACTAAAACTATATAAGTTAGCAACCTCACGAGAATTAACGAGACTCGATTGTATGTCTACGTGAAATATACAGAATAATACATTTGTGCTTAGCAATTTTTTTACATTAGTAAAATGCAATTGAGATGATTAAAATTGCGTGGAGGAATGGTGGATAATAGGAGTGATAGATGGCCATTTCAGTTTCTTACCTCCCATACATATAAATCTGACAAGTAGAGGCGACCAGTATGCGGCCAGACACAGAATCAACAGCTCCTGATATTGGGCATAACGAGTAAAGTGTAAGCAGTTGGTTTTTCTTAATATTTTATTAGGAATTGCTTAAATTGATGCGAACAAAAACACAAGCATTTGCTTTATCTTGTGGGAATTCCTAAACTGCCAAGGAATTGTTTAAAGGAATCGCTTTTCCTTAATTTTTTAAGGAACTGCTTACAATCGAATGAATAAAAGAAGCAATGTTTTGCTAAATAAGCAATTCCTTAAGAATTTTTAAGGCTGCTGTACCCCATGCTAACATTTGCTTAAAGGCCCAATTATTTCATCAGTATGTATTAGAGAGAAAGCGTATGAGTAAATGCTACATGAAGCTCTTTAAACGATAATTAATTGCAACCGTTTTAAATTCATATATGTATTATACAGGGTGTAACACAAATTTTGGTGATGAGTATGTAAACAGAAAAGGATTTACGAGTATAAATATGCAGGTAACGTGTAACGCTGAAGAAATATTTATGAGTATAGATTCTCAGTGGTCAGGTTCTGTTCCTGATAACAGAATTTTTAAGAACTTCGACATACATGACTTACTGAAAAATACAGCCGAAAATTGTCTATTATTGGGAGATGAAGGCTACTCGCTGTCACTATATAATACCACTACTGTCCGACATGATTATCCCAGGCAAATAAATGCTTTTGTCTATCAAAATGTTTCATGGCAACCCTGCTCACTCTTGTTCTGCAAAAGCGAGCGCGAGCCAGGAGCACTGAACGCGAGCGAGCAGGGGAGCCCGAGAGAGAGTGAGCACGTTACCGGCAGTCACAGATACCATTTACTTATACGGTCTAGCAAAGCCAGCAATTCCTTATGATTATTATTCATTTGAAAATAAGAAATTCCTTTTTTGATTAAGTAACTGCTTTTTAAGCAATAGATTTTGCTAATAAGGAATTGCTTGTAGGAATTACTTAGTTTTTATTTATCAGACCCAATATTTTCTCAAATCTTACTTACCCCAGAAAATAACAGACTCACCAAACAAACATTGCATGACTTCAAGGAGCATCGAATAATATCGTTCGAGATAAAAAAGACCCTCCGCGTTTGAAACGAAAACATGTGTCTCATTAAAGCTTCCTGAATAGTCCAAAAGAACGCAATAGGTACCAAACGTCACTTTCTATCGAATCACAGTTTCCCTCACTCGCGAAGAAAAATCTTAGCGTCGAGGTGATTCTGTCGCGGATGTTGGCTCCGCGCGCCTTTCGCGAAGATGAAAAATTCCATACATTCGTGAAAAGCTGGCCGCCTTCCGGTGCTCGTGATTTCCCTTGTGTTACGTGATATCGCTCTCTTTGAGCCACCTTGGATCACGGGGATAACAAGGGAAAGCCGGACGGAGATATTCCGCGCAACGTGAGCCGGCTAGGCGCGCGTGTCCATCGCGGATCAGCGCCAGACTCGGGCCCTCATAGACCTCGCTAAAAATAGACCTTCGCGGATATTCTGATTAAAAAGAGGTCTCGAAACAGTGTCGAAAGTCAAAGGGAAAGGTGGGAGCTCCGCCGCGGTCGGTAGACGGCTGCCTAGACACGCTCGATAATTAGCGCCGCGAGCCTAGGTAATAACACCTTCTTCTCGCCGTCTACTTCGTCGACTATGAATCAACCTTGGCGGGGGGCCGATAAGAGCGATAAAGAGGTCGCCTAGTCTAGACGATTACGCAATTCCTTGAAAAGACATTGATTGACGCCGGTCCCCGCCTCCTTCGCTCAGATAAGAGGCTTCAGGTACTCATCGCGCGGCTCAGTCCACGTCGCTGTCCTCGTTGCCGGCCTCTTCTAATTCCTTTCCTCGCGTCTTAGCACTACCGAGGCGCCAGTCGAGTCGCTTTCTTCCTCACTCGCAGCGAGAATTTAACTCCTCCAGTCGACTTTTATGAAAATAAGAAAGTTGACAAGAGAGAAAGGAGCACAGAAGTCCGGCTACTCATAAATTCCTTGCTACATCCTCTATTACAAAACACTTTTTGAAAGACAGAATGGAAGATAATTGGCACCAAGTAGGTACCTATCCAGAGAATTTCCATCTCTGGAAGGAAGTTCCACGAAAGACTGCTAGGCCCTATAACCCTTCGGCGCGGAAGAAGCTCCAATAAAAGTACCTCAGCGTCCACGTATCCGTCATAAAGTTGCCGCAAAAAGGGGTCCCATTTTTCTCCGGCTGGCGTCTCCCAATTAACGGGGCGAGATTGCTCCCCGGGAGGACTGGCAGCGGAATAATCTCGGCGATAGTTATCGGTCAGCGGACTTGTCCGATCGAAGGCTGAAACGTTGGCGTATTAACGCGTCGCTGGGAGTTAAACGTGCCCGTCCAGGCGGGGTCGTTAAGGGTTTTCACTCTCGCGCTTGATCCTGTTTCTTTATCGAGATTACCAGCCGATTACGATCGGCGATTTTTCACTTTCGGCCGTTCCCTTCGATGACGTTGCATAATAAAGAGCACGGTAGGCCGCCGGTTAACGCGCACTGTCATTACGGGCAAGCAGAGCGTGCACGCTCGACAGAGCGCGTCAGATCGCGCCTATGCACCTTCGTTTCACCCATCGATGAAGTCGGGGCCCTTTTTCTTGCCCCGCGAGTGTCACCCACAACCGCGTGATTCTCCACCGCGCCATTTGCATCCGGCCTGTTATTACGCGAGCGGCCGACTCGTCCAAACGGGCGCACGTGTTGCGGCTGCGACTCGAGGGATCCAAGAAGGTGGCCATCCAAGTGTCTCGCCCGAAATGGTCCCCAAGACCTTTCCCTTCCTTTTCCTCGTCCGCTCCGCCGAGGACGCTTGGCACGTCCTCGGGCAGATTCGCCGATAGCGTTATTATAGTTATTATTATATCGTTCCTAAGGAGGCAACCGTGATCTGTCAGAGCGTAAATTTCCGCTAGTTTTCTAGCTCGTTAACGCCGTTCCATCACCTCCTTTTCTACCTCGTTCCACCTGCGTTTTCTCCCTCATTATTGTTTACCCATTATCCCCATGGAACTCGCATGCACGCTCACACACGGACACACGTGCAGCGGGGGTTCATTGTCCTCGGCGTCTCTTTAGGGATCACCGTGGAACAGGCATGGGAGGAAGCATGATGAGTTCCCGAGGGCATCCGCGTTAGGCACTCTTTTTTTTATCGCTTATCATCGCCGTATCTCCGATTGCACGCATCTGATCGCGGGACCCGACGTACCGCGAAATTTTTTCCACCGCTATCTGATCCCCGCGGTCGCTTTCACTCCAGCTGCGCGTTATCGCAGTGGAAATTTGGAAATCCAAGGCGCCTATCTCCCTTAATCGCGGTTAATTTAATTCTCCCGTTAGTCGCGGGACTCCGCTGCCGCGTGTTAGCCACGTATCGCTGGTTCCGTAATACAGATCCAACCAGGACGAGATCTTTATAATGGAGAATTAAATTCTCGGATAGTATCTTATCCCAGGTGATCGCTCGATTAAAGTTTCTTATTTAACGGGATCGTTCGCGAAGATAATAATTCTTTGTTCCTTGTTGATTTTCCTTGAAGCATCACCTTCTTCACTTTCATCCGTCGATAGATTCACTTTCGAAGCGCCGAAAGTTCAACCCCCCGTGGTCATCGTTCCTTTGGAACCCGTGGAAGAAAAACTGTCGCAGATCTCGGGGCCCTCCCACTCGTACAGGAAATCGTGGGCCGATTTAACGTCTCACTTATCCACTTGTAATCTCGGTGGCTAGTCATCGCGACTAAAAGTCTCGGCTGAAGAGAGGACTAACCGCGGCCGCGGCAGGGGTCGAGCGCAGAAAAGAAACACGCCTCGGCGAGGGGCGGCTCGGCCAAAGACGCCGAGTGAATCAAAGTCGAGTACACGCGCTTGCTACGCGACTTCTCGCTTATTATGCCTAATGACTCAGTCGCTGACTGTAGGCTCGCATGCAAGCCAGTCGTTCCTCTTTCCCTCCCGCTGCCGCCTCTCCCTTGCTCTTTTTCTGCGCGCACACTGGGCCCAGACAGTGGCCAGACGTCAGCGTGTTCCTCTTATTTTCCCTTTTATTAGCCTCGGTCATTTGGATCGACGTCGAACGCCCGCGAATTCTTTCGCAGCCTGCCACCAACTTGGCCCGGTATCCCGCTGAACGGCGAGCGGCAGCTCGATGGCTGTGCCTGCTAAGAAAAATTGAATTCGCGGATATTGCTCGAGACAATTGGTGCTTCGTCGACGGATTTGGTATCTGAAACCCTGGGGCAATCACTTAGGATGCTGTTTCCGATGTTTTGGTGCTTTTCGAGTGAAACGGCGATTGGAATGGAGGATGAGTTGAAGGACGCTGCGGGAGGATCTCAGCGGAGAAAGAGAGAGATTCTTGTAACTGTTGGAGGCTTGTTACGAATAGTCTTATTAGTCAGAATCTCGAATCGAACGGCACTATAAAAACACCCAACAACCTCTGACAAAAATGGAATCGAATTCTTCCAGAAATACATATATGACAGTTATATCGAAATCGTCCTCCTCAAGTCGTTTCAAAGGATGTTTAAACAGTTCTGACCATTCCTTTTCCGATTATCAACAGGACACTTAGCGATGATTATCGCATTCTTGGCTCGAGAAAAGCAGATGAAATCATATACTTGCAAGAAAAAATACAACTATTAATTCCCGGTCGTGAGTATCGCAGAACACCATTTAAATGACAGAGGCTTCTTTCCAGCTGGTGAAATATCGCCATCGATGGCCATAAAACGATCGCGCAGGACCTCGAAAATGACGTCCAGCTCCCAGTGTCCAAATATAGGATCAGGTGACGCTGAAAAAAGTCAGAGAGCCACCTGAAAAAAGGAATGGAATGCCATTCGCCCGGTAAAGCAGTACGATTAATTTGATGTTCTCTGCGATGTGGGGAGCGTTTAGGTACAGAGAGGTTTACACGCGACGCTAACACCACGGGGCGAGGGAAAAAAAAATACGGAACAAATTATAAATAAAATATTACCGGGCCATCGTCGATGAAATACGGTCGTGACATCGGTATAATGTAATCGGGCCTGATTTGCATATTAACGCGCTCTTTTGTGCGGCGAAAAATCGCGCGGAATCATGGTGAACGCGAACAGCCTGGTGAAACGAGTTGCTAATCGGTGGAAAGTAATACGCCAACGGTGAAATTTACCGAAGCTTGTACGTACACGAGGGAAATGAATTTGCCTCTGTAAACTGTTTCCGTTATTTTGATCAGTAGGGATAAATATTCTTTGGGGATGTTAAGAGGCATTGAGGACCTTGCAGCAAGAGGGCTGCAGCTTTATCTTTATCAACTTCGAGTAAATTAGAAAAAACTGTTTATCAAGATATTGCTTTGATTTAATATTAAAAAGAGAACTCGGATTGAAAAATACCTATATATTTTCACACAAGTAGTAGTTATTGAGTTCATAATACGTATACTAATATTAATATTAATATTAGTATTTTTATTGCACGTCATAACTCAAAAACTGTAAAAAATGGAGCAACGCCCCTTGCTGCAAGGTCCCCAATTATCTTACACACAGATACTGTTTTCAATAAACTTCAAAGTGCAGTCTCTGTAAAATGAAGAGAGAACAATCTTCCTTCCTACATCTCTCCTAACACGAGATAATACAAAGCTTGACTGTGCAACGAGAAACTCTCCAGTTTTCAGAAAATGTTTCGCATGAACCACAAACCAAGAAGAATCCCAGACAACGCAGGGAACCCCGCGCGGTCCGTCATTGGAATTTTCAAAAATTCTGACTGCCCTCTCGTTCTTCGAGGGACGTGTTCCCATTAATTCGTCTCGGCATGTCGAATAAATTCGCGCCGTGGTAATCCCCCCGCTCGGATTTAATCCGACCCAACGGGGGCGAGTCGAGTATCAACAATTCGACTCGGCTGGTGCTGGCAAAAGCCGGCGGTTACTACGATCCGCTTCTCGTAGCCTGGCGGGCGCGACGCCGAGGTCGGTCACCCTGGAGAACATCGGCAGGAGAAGAAGACGAGAGGCAGCAGAAGAGGAAAGGAAGAAAGAGGCTGATCAGTTGCTGCGTCCACTCGCTGCGTCTGCAGTCAGCCGTGTCTCCTCTTTCACGTGTCTTCTTCTTGGCGACGTTCGTTACTCCTGAAACCTCTGCCCCTCCCCCTAGTCCTGTGCCCCCTCCACTATCTTCCCTCTGTGTAAAAATTGCGACCAGTTGGTGAATTAAAAATTTCGACGCGTCTTCTCGATATCTCGTCTCATAGAACTTCGCTCGAGGATCGTAGTCGAAGGCTCTGGTTCATCATTATCTCTCCGAGTTTAGATTCTATTAGAAGGGATCAGAGAGGTCCAGTAATCTTGTAAGATTAGAGAATTTAATTCTGGTTGGTGGAGCGAGGATCTAGGGCAGCTGAATCGCATGTGCCCGGTATTCGATTTCGTGAGTTCGCGATCGTTCTTATTTAAAAAGCCAAATTTATTACGGGCGATGACTCGATGACTAGTAGCTATCGGCCCCGTCCTCGCGAGACAAAGAAGCCGCCCAGCTGTTGGCCGATCCGCTTAATGGACTTTGGCAAGCCCGACGACTACTGTGCGCGCTGCGAACGCTTAATCCTTCTGACTATCGACGGGTCATCTCGTTAATAAATTACGAGGTGCCGATCCAACCGAGGTGTTTCGTAACGGGGCGAAGATCGCCAGGGGAGCACGTGACACCGTGTAGAGGCGTTTCGTTGGGTAATTGAATGATCACGGTTCACGGTCTTCTTCCGGGGCGATGACGCCTGGTTTTGATCCTTCGCTGCATTACTCATTTGTCAACCAAGTCTGCATGAATCCAATGTGTTTTAATTTCCAACGAACATATCGGGGAGTGACAGTAGTAAGCGACGAATAATTTACGAGTTGAAAAGGAATCGTCTAGCGACTGCTTGATTTTTTCCCGACTATAATTCCGTTATTGGCTGTGGTTCACAGCTTCCAAGCTTACTCATGAAACTGAAACACTCCATACCCAAATTCTAAGACTGGGGACCAAAGGGTGTATCTTCAACACTCGTTGCTCCCTGCAGCAGCCCCTAATTCATACACAAAGAAACAGAATATCTCGTCATCGACTCCCATCCTCCAAATAAAAAGAAAATTTTATTTTTCTGTTAGGAGTGCGATGAAAAATTAAATGAATAATTCTTAGGTAGGTATACCTATTCGAAATTTTATTTCATCTCGCACGGTTACAAAATTATATATTTTCATTTCTGCAGTAAAAAGAAATTGCTTCTTGGACACTCCAATATTCTCTACATTCACACGAATAATCATAGAATCCATAATCTTACTCGTAGTAAGGCCCACACTGATTCAATTCACACCCCTAGTACCCTAAACTTCGAAAGCTATCTAAAACGCTTCGAACAACGCGATAACCAATTATTTTCCATAGTCTCCCGAATTTTTATTCTGATCTTATTAACCGATCTGCACTAAATTTTGAATTATTACTCTTTAAAACCCTGCGAAAAATATACATCCCCTTTATTTCCCCTCCTTGACACTCCGTGACAATAAAAAATTTCCCGGGCAACGCTGAGTACTTTAACCCAATTCATTATATATCTGGGACCGCGTGTTGTGCCGCGACCAGTACAACCCCTCCCACGATTTCATCAGACACCTGTCCTCCAGGAATACCGCACGGATCGGAGGCGCGACGGAACGTTCTCGCGCGATGGCTTGCGAAACGCCGCGGTCGGGCGCGTCTAGGCGGCTCCGATCGATCGATAGGGACGTATGAAATACTACACGACGTATCTGATCGACGTGTATCACGAGGATCGCGGTCCCCGGTCAATTTCGACGCGGGCGGAGCGCGCGACGCGACCTGGCACGGAAATCGAAATTGTGTCGGGTCGATCGTCGATTCGGCGAACCTTCCGCGAGGCTGGTTACCAGCAGTCTCATGACACAGAGGGGGGAGCGGGGTGTGTGAAAAAAAATCGAACGTCACGATTCCCGGAATTACAATAATTATTCGTGGCCTCCGCGTATCGCCGTGTTATCGCGCAATGACTCGCCGTCGGAGGATTCGCGTCAACCACTGATTAGGAACCGCGGTCACACGATAGGCGCGATCCTCGGTCAACGAATCGTTATCGGTGTCGTCGTTGAATGGATCGAGCACCCTTTTAGGTCACGGAGATGACTGGAGGCAGGGGTCTTCAATGAGCATTCGATGAATCTGTGTACGTCGATGGGAGAAGAAGTGTGTATGTGTGTATTATGCCTCCCAGAGATATCGCAACGAACACTTTGAGTGGCGTCGACGTGCTTTCACGCCGAGGGAGTTGCATCCCTTAAAGTTTGCACGCAGCAGTTTTCCAAAACGATAGTTTCCTTTGTAATACTAAGGCGTTCATTTTAATTCGTTTTAGAAACAGGGGAAATTTGTTCGACTGTGAAAGAGGTGTATGATAGGTAGGAGAAACTTGAGAATACAGGGTCAGCATTTTATCTTGCAACCCGCGCTCGCGCGAACACGTAAAATGGCAACAGCGCCTCCCGAACGCATTTCACTACAATCATGCACCGGCCCGGCGTTCGGAGAGCTGCCAGCGATCGCTGGACAGCAGTAATTCCAGAACTTCGAAAAATTTAGGATGGTCTCTTTCAAATTAACGTTGCAAAAAGGTATTCGAAATTTCTCGGCTCGGGTTGAAGAATTTGGGGCCTTTTTCGAATAACTTTTGAACTATACAAGATACCATAGAAGATAATTTAACATATGTTACGTTTACTTAATTTTTCTTTTATCAATTTTTTAACCATAATTGCTGTGAAAAGCTTTTGCAAACTGTTTATTAGGCACTGTATTTAATGCTCTTTTTAAAATTCATGGTGTTGATAAACAATAAGCTAGTTGTTTCTGAATCATTACTTTCATAAATTGAGAAATTAAATTTTTATTCAATTATGCGTTAATTTTGCAGACCTCAGAATCTATTGTTCTGATTTTCTTTTTTATGATTATATTCGTAATGCAGTGCATGCATAGATCGGATGTAAGGGGTAACTAATAGGACGTGTCTTTGATTGTAGCGGTGTTTGAATTTTTTTTCTAGAATTTTTGTATCTGAATATTTTAACCTTTTAGCTACTCAACGCCACGCCTATACCGGCTTCCGTTAATTCCATTTTTAGAACGATGCGCTATTATTGTGGCTTTTACACGCAGGTGGCGAAAAATCTCTCCATAGAGGGATTTTTAGTCGTAGCTAAAAATTTTGAAATTGAGACGGGTACGAGACCAGTCGATATTATTTTCAAACCTTATTACAGTATTCTGGGGTGCGAGTGGTAAACCGATCATAAATACGGCGCGCGCGGCTCGATTACCTGAGCCGGGAAATTCCCAATAGCTCTTTGCGACGTTAATTTGAAAGAGACTATCCTAAAATTCTCGAAGCTCGGGCATCAGTGCTGCCCAACGGTCGCTAGCAGCTCTCCGAACGCCGGGCCGGTGCATGGTTGTAGTGGAATGCTTGCGCGAGGCGCAGTTGCCATTTTACCTGTTCGCGCGAGCGTGGGTTGCAAGATAAAATGCTGACCCTGTACTTAATGTAGGTTTTCCTATACCCGACTGAACGCAACGTCAAGAATTCCAAAGTCGATTTTCTAAAAAATGAAGCGCAATATGAAAAAATTGTATTCCCTTTTCTCGACTTATTTACATACTTGTTATAAATCGAAAAGGAAGTGTAACTTTTTTTGATATCGCGCTTCATTTCCGAGAAAATCGACATTGCATTTCTTGACGCTCCGTCCAGACACGTATAGGAAAAGCTACCTTCAGGCTCAAGGAAGTGTGCAGCTATCGAGAACACGTTGTGTTGAGCGAGGATATTGAAATTCGACTGCGAGGATGAGCTCACTTTTCGTTATTCGAGAAACTGGCGATGTCTGCGCTCTCCGCCGACTGTTTTCACCGAGGATTGTTGGTCTGTTCGAGATAGGTCTATCGGGAGATGAAGAAATCCGGCGCCTGCGGGTCTGCGAGGTTACTCGAAATATTCCGTGATGTTTGGGTGAACGAACAGTGGCCGGTGAATTATGTAGATTTTTATATGCGTCTGCCTTTTCTACTTGCAATCAAGTTTGTCTGCGCATTCTGTGCATACATCTGGAAAGACGCATGGCTCCGCTCCGTAATATCAATCACATTTCTCGGGACAAACTCTGTGTACCATTTAAAACGAGCAATTATATCCTTTCCTCTGGTACCACATAATACCAGAAGCTGAATTGCTAAGTAGTAATCTTTATACTAATGCAATTGTAAAGAAAGAGTTATAAAGTTTTGCGTGTATAAAATGACATACGAGGGGACACCGAGGTATGATAATTCAGCTTCTTTCATTCCTGGAGGACCTCTCTCAAGGACTGAAAATAAGCAAGTGAATATTTTCACAAAGTGGTAAAACTTGATATCACGCACCGAGACATTTAAACCTCTCAGACGTGACCAATTATGATACCATAATCACAGAATAACGTTTCTAAGAATTAGCTGTCTCTATTATGTCTCTATTACCATTTTGACTTTTTGTTTACAAGCTATTCTAAACTGCTAGATCTTTAAAGGAAGAACTTGTTTTAGGACGCTGAATAAAGGTTATTTTCGCGAATTTTTTTAAAACAGAAAAGTAAGTCGATCTTTCCAAAACTTTAGAGGTATTTTAATATATATTTACGCGCTACAAACAACAAATTTAATTAAAAAATTTGAAGTTCATCGCGCTGAAATTGGTTTCTTATTCACCACTGGAATTGCGAAATGGCGGGAAAAATGGAGCCTTTAATTTTTGCCTAAAATAAACAAACCGAAGTTTTTCTTAGTTTTCACGAACTTACAACTTATTCCGCTATAAATGCATATTTTTACATACAAATTATTTTTTATAGTCTTAAAAGGTGTATAATAAGCCCCGTTTCACACACTCACGGCACGGCACCGTGATCACAGCAAAAAATGTGACGATCTTATAGAAATTTCCCGCCTATTCGGCGACGGCAAGTGTGAAAGGTCTCCATACGATCTTCGTTCCTTTTGCTGTATAAACCGTGTCGTGCCGTGACGTGAATGTGTGAAACAGGCCTTAAGCTACAAACGTGCAAACTGACACGTACAATACTTGTTCCTTTTTTAATTCTAAAAGAATAAGTTTCTTCTCAGTCGTCAGAGCAAAAACAATCGCAATAGCAAACCTCTATCAAACCCACTGCTGCCTACGCTCCTAATTCAATTACTCCCCCCATTCACGTACACAATTGTCATTTCTAGCCAAAAAAGCCACTCCTCCAACGACTCGAGTCAACCGGTACCGTTTCACTTCTCGCCCGAAGCCTGACGACCCAAAAGAGTCGAAATATTCGCGGATACGTGGGCGGGCCCACGCAAGCGGCCGAAAATAATCGCGGTCACATCCGTCTTCGCACTCGTTTGTACTTCACCACGCGTATCGCGATAAGAGGTCCACGCACGCGAAAGATCGACGCGCACTGAGTCATCGATCCCCGATCGAAATCGCGCGGTATCGATAAACCTCCCGTGACGCGCTCGATTCCCCGCCAGTGTTTTTCGTTTCGCAGATATTTTCGCCGAGATTGTTTTATTAATAGACCGACAAAAGGCCCTTCCCTTTGCCCCTCTTATCATCCACCGCCCCCGCGGCCCTTCCTCTTTTTCCTGGGTTCGTTTATCGACCGGCAGCGTTCGCGACTTTCACTTTCGCCAGGTCGAACAAGACAATCGGCCCCCCATCCCCCTCCTCGACGGCTATCGATCGGCGGGCGGTCGTGCCTCGGTGTCGTCGACCCTTAGAATTTTCCCAGACCCCGCGGTCAATTTCCATTTTCCATCCGTGGCCGAGTTTCGCCGCTGAATAATCGCGACCTGAAAAATTTATCGTAGCCCCGCGGAATTAACTCGATTTAACGTCACCCCTGGCCCCCTCCCCCTTCATCGGTGGTCTGCGCACCCCCTCCCCGCGCACCCATCGCTTTATTTTAATTCCCGTCGCGGATACGAGCACGTGCGGGCACCGGCCGCGCCGGGGCATAAATTAACCGGCGCTTCTTTCTCCTTCTATTTCTCCCGCATTTTTTTTTCCGCCCGCGACCGCGCCGATAAATATCGACGGGCGCGAATAAATCCCATTATTTATTCCCGGCCGACTGATGAACGCCGATCGCGCATTGTGCGGGACGATTGGACGGGGTGCCATTCAGGGAGACCGCACTCCGTCGGGCTCGGTGATTTTCGGCGATCGAGTGGACGATCGCGGCGAGCGGAATGGCGCCGTGGTTGGATGGAAGCAGTCCCGGGACTTCTCTTTTTTTTTCGCTTAATGTTCGTTGCTCCGTAGTTGCGAGGGTAAGGAACGAAATCGATTTGAAAAAGTTTCACCCCCTTCGAGTGAGTCAGGGGGAAAGTGAGTGTAGGTATTATTCATATTCCGTGGAATTTTCCACTTCGAGGCCTTTCTTTGTCTGCTGCCCCTGTGTCATCAAACTTCAACTTCACTTCTGCAATGTTGTGGAAAGTTAACTACAGTTTCGCAATGATAATTCGTTTAGTTAGAAGTGAAAAATTCAACGTTCTCGGAATCGCTCGATTCCAGTTCCAGTTGCACGCGCACCGAGAAAGCTTATCAGCGTGTCTCGCTCGTCCCCAGGGAATTCCGCTGGGCGCCTTATCGGAGGCAGATCGATATTATCCACGGCCTTCGGCTGTCGTTACAATGCCCGCGAATTAACGGCCGGTTCCTCTAATCTCGAAAATCCTCCGCGACGATACCGGTTTTTATCGAGCCCAGGGCGGGGAAACGAGGAAACGCATCAGCGCGCCGGAGCGCGGACGCCCGTCGTTTATTTTATTTTTTCCCAGGGAAGGGTGGGAGGGGATTAAAATTTATAGCGCAGATATCGGCGCATAAACGTCTCCTCCGTCGAATATTTTCGCCACCTTTGCCCGGCGTCGTCGTTACGCAGTGGCCCACGGGCGCATAAAAGATTTTACGAGTGTTCGCGTAGGATTCCAGCGGTGCACTCTTGCGGGGCCGGGGCGAGAAAAAGAGGAGCCCAAAAATCGACGGGGAACGAGACGAGCCAGCTCCCAAATGAGAATAAAAAAGAAAGAGGGAGGGAAGACGGCGCGGTTGTCACGCGAACTTTTGATGAAATCGATAGTCTGCCGGACACGGTGGACGATCGGTGGAGGAGGAGAGAAATCGGCGGGACGGTCCGGAATGCCTGACCTACGCGGTTCGGTAAGCGTGTCCGGTTCCAATGGCCGGCCTCGCCTAACGACATTCGAAATAATCTGCCGCGCGAAATGGACGCGAGGGCCGATATTGCTCCCCGGGGTGTGCTGGAGCTGGCAGACGACACCCGATCGAAGCTGGAAATAAAAAAGGAGAGGGGAGACGAGCGTCGATATCCCTGCGTGGCTGGTCTGCAAGCCGACGAGGACGATCACCAGGATGGCGTGACCGGTGAACAGACGCTGCTCCTAGAGGAGGCCCGTCTCTCAGTTCACGTTTCACTTTGTCCTCCGTGTGCACTCGTGACATCGATCAAACTGGATTATGATACCTCGTTAGGAAGCCTCGGGGTTTTCGTCGAGAAACCTTTGTGGCGGGGACGATGAGATAATCGGCGAATAGCGGATCTCCGGACGATTGGCATAATTGCACTGGATTTTAGGGAGTGATAAGGGTCTAGCTTTTGCTTAGGAAGCTCTTTTGTTATTCCCAAGGGGTTATAGGGTAAAGGACCCAATTACTGACACATTAAGCGGTGACGCTGACATTATCTTATGGTTATGTATTTATGGACTCAAAGTATATGTTGTCATCAATTTGAAAAATATATTTGGGGATCTATTACTGACACCCGTCAAATGTATTTGACTGAATTAGTGGCACCTCAATTACTGCCAGCGAACTTTGTAGTGTTTATGTCATTTTAAAGTTACATCGTGTCATGTACATGAGCAACTACTGCTATGACGTAATACCAAAATACTTGAAACGCTTATACAATCACTGTCACCCAATTAATAAGTAAAAAGACTTAATGAATCGTTGAATTTGAATCTTTATTACTTTCTATGGTGTTTATATCATTTAAAACATTATATTTTGTTATGTTAATAGCTTAAATATTACAATTACAGTATTTTCTTTAACGCCTTGTTTTCTCTTTCGCTAGTAAGGAAGTCGTCGTTTCCATTCTCCTAATATTCGGTTTAAATTTTTTATTTTATTCAAATTAACAAAAAAAATTAAATACTGTTTTATGTATCCTATAAATAACAGTTTGACTTGTATGATAATTTTTTTTATGCATCATTTTATAATATTTATTCGTTATTTCACGTAAAACAGCTTAAGGTGACAGTAATGTGGTAGGTGGCAGTAAATGGGTCCTTTACCCCAACTCTGTTCGGGAAGGAGGAAGAGGTTCTCGCTAGTAATATTGTTATTATTACAGAAAATAAACAGACAGAGGCCAATACAAAGCATCGTTAATAACTATGACGTGCTAGGGTTTTCCTGACGTAATAGTCTCTGTAGCTTATTCTTAAACGCAGAAATGCTACCAGAAAAAGACGTCATTACGATGTGCGTTACGAAAAGTAGCCCGTTTCAATTGTTTTACGAAACACAGCACGCTGGTCATCGTTATTACGAAAACTATCACGTTTCGGTTTTCGCTGCGAAAAATAGCATGTTTGAGCGGTTAGCCACGAAAAGTAGGACATTCCGACTGTAGCTAAGAAAAACAGCATATTTGAATGGTTGACTACGAAAACTAGCATGTTTCGTCTTTCGCTGCGAAAACTACCAAAGTAGCACGTTTGAGCGGCTTGTTCCGTTTATAGCCGCGAAAACAGCACATTTGGATGGTTGGCTACGAAACATCGAGTGCATCAACTTAAATACCTTCCGAGCCAATATTTATTTATTACTAGGTTGGTAATTTATTAAACATTAAAATACCGTACTTAAATTATGTAGATTAAACTTTTCCATACGTGTTTCCTTTTAGAGATTAGGTGGAGTTATTTATTAAACAATATTTTCAAAAGTTTAATTCTTCGATGCAAAATGCACTTCAACAATTTAAACTAACAACGCGCCGAAACGTGATAGTTTCTGCAGTATAATCCAAAACGTGCTATTCGTCGTGGCGAAGCAGGATAATGTGCTGAGTTTCCGCCGCAAAGTACGAAATGTGCTATTTTTCGTGGCTAAGCAGTCAAATATGTTAGTTTTGAAACGATGGAATGTGCTTCTTTACGTGGCAAACTGAAACGTGTTGTTTTTCGTGAGAAAAATGAAACGTGCTACTTTTCGTAACGCACGTCGATTAGTACTTGTAATTATACGATTAATTAAGTTTAGTGGCTTATATTTCGATATAAAGTTGCGGGATACAAGAGGTGGCCTTTTTCTAATGTAGCAGAGACCGTGTATGGTTGCCTCATTTCTTTATTTTTTTTCAGAGATTATAGCTGCAGGGAAGTTCATTCAGAATTAGATTAATATAAACTACATACATCCGACTTTATAAAAAAAAAAAAACGGTCCTGTTGATTTTGTCAATCAGATTAGGAGCTATTTCACATTATTTGCAAGAACTATTTTGTGACAATATAGAAGAGACCGGACTAGTTGATACAGAGGCAGGTGGATACAGACGAATTATCTCGACACCGTATGTACGTAGCTCCATTTGAGCGAGATATGTGAAGTTTATTATTCAATTCTTTACTACGATCCAGCGTACGTCTGTGTACTTTGACTTTAATAATCGTGTTTTAATTGTGTCAATTTACATAGAGAAAAAGTTAATAGTTTTAATACATCCAAATTGATCGTCCGAATAATATTTTTTCATTCTTCTTGTATGTATTTTTTCAAGTTTTCACTTACTATATATCAAAGAGGAAGGACCAAAGTATATTTTGGCATATTTGTTATTACGTAATTAATTCAAATAAAAATGAAAAAAATTGAAAGCAGAATAATGTATCAACTAGCCCCGGTTTCTCCTACCTGAGGTCCGGTTGGTTGTCACAGTATCTGGGGTTGATTGGAGCACATAAATCAACAAGTTCCACTAGAGTAGAACAATTAAGGATCACTATTAAGGATCTTAAATAGAAAGGACATGATATTGTTGATTAGCTTTCGCGAATTTTTCAAATATCGCTTCTTTGCTAGCCCTCGCTAATATTCGATTTTGAATAGCGCGGAATAGAATCAATAAGACAAGGGTTGCCTTACTGCGCGACAATCAATGTCATTTACAAATTGCGCGAAGCCTGGCCGAAGCATTGAAATCACCGTTGTGCAGCGTTATGTAAACGAGCCGTCTTCGTAACACGGTAAATAGCCCCTCTCATCTGTGGATGAAATTTAATCGATCGAAATGTGGAGCCGATTCAAGTAGACATCCGAGAGTAATCGCGCGTGAACTTGTGAGATTTATCGTGCATTATGAAGGGTTCCATTAATTCTGTTTCCTGGAGCATTTAGCGGCGAATTGCGGGGCCATTGATACCGGCGTATCAAATTTCGAGATCCACCCACGCAGATCTATCCAATATCCTTCGTATTATACTTTGTATTAAGTTTCTTTATATGACACCCACGTCACATCTACAATTTCTACGGAGTAATAATACCAGCAGCTTTATTGAATTATGTGCAACAATGAATGGACAAAGGTCAGCCACAGCTGTTACAAAATTGTAAAGCGTCATTATTTCCCACGTATTATTCCACGAAGACCTCTGTTCGCATTATCAGCGTCCGCATCGTCGCTATCACGAGTCAAGATGTACTCCGCGTGCATTAGAAGATACAGAAGAAGCTATAGCTCGTTGGAGGCTCTTGTTAAGTACATTGCGCCAGTCGAAGCGTCGAAGGCAATCGTCGAATGACACGACGGCCTCGCCTCGCCGAAGGAAGAGCTAGCAGCGGAAAAAGAGGCAATCGGGGCAGGCAGCGTTGCGTTAGGCGACCTTACGCAACGAAAACAGCCGCCGCGGGGAAAACAGCCGCGGCACGTTATCGAGCGCGTAGCCGACAGCGAGCCCAGCGTCTTGGAGTCGTCCTCGTCCTCGCGATCCCTCGGAACAACGCGTACCGGTTCCAGGGGTCTGATTGGAAGCACCAGACGCAGCCGGCGCGCAACCCCCATCCCTGGGCGATAAGGCAGCGCGATGTCTCTCGCGAAGGGCAAATAAAAGGGGGAGAGGCGCACGAGGGCGGGGCGGGGTGGCGGAGCCGTAATCGAAAGAGAAGAAAAGGGCAAGGGTAAAAAAAAGGGAGCACAGGGACAGAGTTATCGCGTTCCGTCTGGGCCGCGTCGCGGCGCAGTCGATTTGTAAGGGGATGGAAGGAGAAGGAAAATTAGCGAGAGGGAAGGACGAGAAGAAAGGGACGAAGAAAAGGAACAGAGGAGAAGAAGAAGCAGAAGAAGAAGAAGAAGAACAAGCAGGAGTTGTCGGTGGAGGTGGAGGTTGCCCTGCACCGGTCGGTGCAACGTCTCGGCGTTGAACAGGAGGGCAAAACGAGAGGATACCGAGGGCAGACGGAGGCGAAGGAGGAGAAGGATCGACGGGGCGAAGAAAGGGGAAGACACGGAGGACTCGTAGCACCGGCCCTGAGATATGATAGCCGGTTATCATACCCCCTCCCCCCACTATCTCGTTCTGCTACCTTCCCCGTCGCCTTTCCCCATCCCCGCTTGCGCCCCACCTTTCTCTCCCCGGGTATACGAATCCCTCCAACCTAGCGTCGTCTTTCGCCTCTCTCCGCCGACCCTCGTTCGGCCCCAACAACCTCCTGTCTAGACGGCGCGCACACACACGCTCCCGTCCCCGTCGCACACAGACGAGCCGCTCGCGCGCACCACCGCTGCCTCGTGCGACTCTCCTTCTCCCTTCCTCTCTCTCTGTCCCCCCGTGTCCTTCTTTGTTTCTCGGTGTGTATTAAGCCGCGTCCGCACGCACAGGCCAGACACGCTCGCCCAACGAGCGATAAGGGCCTTTTCAGACGAGACACTTTGGTGGCGAGCCACCACTATCCGCCGCGCGTTCGCGCGTTTCAACGTCTTTTTGTTCCCCGGTAGCCATTTCACGGTGCCCTGTTCCCCCGGGCAAGACGGGCCGCGGTTGTCCCGGGCGTTGCAGGCAAAAGTCACCGATCAGGTGCGCCCTGCCCTGTTACCATTTTCCACAGCCGGGCAGTTCTTCGCCTATCACCGATGCGGGGAATGAAAGGCGCCGAGGGAGGGTTGTTTTGATCGTCCCCGCTAGGGAAATAGACCTGGCCCTGAGTGAAAGGGAAAGCTCCGCAGTGGTGCTCCACGAAAATGTTTGAACTGGCTGGTCCTCGGAGGTCGCCTGCGCGCGCGCGCTCGCCTACCCGCCGCGTAACGCGGCTACCAGCGCGAAATGGTCGGGGAAAAGTTTGCCCGGGGATAGGAGAAGGGATCGCGAGTTTCGCGTCTGACGCGGGGAGAACGGCTACCTGGAAACTCGTGGCCGCTTCGTGGAAGCTCGAAAAGTTAATTACGTAATTGTATTACGTCTTGGGGCTTGTACGGGTGCCTCTCTCTCTCCTCGCCAAGGTGTTCCCCAGGGAGGAGCTTCGGTCCCCGGGTATCGAAATACTTTTACCGCGGAACCGGAATTTAATACAAGAGGCAGGGTCGTTAAGGTCCGCGGGAGGCGGCCGTCTAATGGAAAAGTTTCCGTCCCGCATCGGAGGTGAGAACAAAGCTGCCATCGATCTGGACAGTGTCGCCGTGCACCGGTTGCAAGAAATGTAAGAAACATGATCGCTGCACGGAAATAGGGGGCAAAGGAGTGTGCACGTGGAGAGTCTACTGCATTTCGGTTTCTATCAACCAGCCGGGGCATTGTTGACGTGGATCTCAGCAAAACTTTTCGCGAATAATCTGGGGCGAAACTGTTGATACCTTACACGTATACATGTTAATCGTTTATCAGTACTTTGGGGGGTGCATCCGAAGCCAAAAGCGTCAGAGGATGCCGCAACAGTAGCCTTTGTTCTCGTTGCAAAGTATTTATTAAAGGCTGACCTCTTCGTGGACCCCCCAGCTATCGACGCGCGATTAACAGCCCCCCTCGATATATACTCCCGCGACATAATTACCCGCACGCGTTACGATTCGTGCTCGCTCTCGCCCAAGCCAGCTCGCGCGGCCGCCGAGCGCCTGCACGGTCCGCCGCTCGTCAAAACATGGATCGCAGTCAGTCAAAACGACATTAGAGGCAGACGACGGTTCGTCGTGGCACGACCTTGGCCGAGGTAAGGTCAGCCGTCGAAGTTCCTTAAGACGCGCCTATACTGACGTCGCGAGCGAGCGAGCGAGCCTGCGCCCGCGGACTCCTCGCGGCCGCTGTCTCTCTCTCTCTATCTCTGTCTGACCTCGGCCAACCTTTCCTCTTCTCCTTATCTCTCTCCGTCTATCTGTCTATCCGTATCTCCACCTCCTCCGGGTCGCCTCGCTCTCTTCGCCGTTCGGTACGCTTCCTCGCGGTCTCGGCAGCGCGGGTGTGAGAATTCGTCTGTGAGGCTTCTTGGTGTGAGACGGCGGTGTAGTGGGGGCCAGGAGCGTCTGGTAGTGCCCCGTGGAGGGAAGTTGGGCGCGCGTGGGGCCGTCGTCGTCTCTGCACCGATCCGCACGCCTTCGTGCTTGAACGTGATCGGGAACAGCCTCGACCGGGCTCTCCTCCAGGAAGAGAGACGCGTCCTTTGCGACGATCGAGGTCGACTCGAACTGCGCCGATACACTAGCTGAAAGAAATATAGCGGGGACGCAGGAACGAACGAGGGGCGGAGGGGAAGGTCTGAGGTTCAATTTCTAATGTATTTCAGTGGGCTCGCTTAGGATACTTTGAATTAAATCAGGGATCGATACGACAGGATATTATAAATGTCCTCTTATCCGTTAACGTCTACCTTGCCATCCGCAAAAATCCTTAAGAGCGATAACGTCGGGGAATATTTAGGAAATCGCTGGAATCGACGGTATAATAGGTGGGCGATTGACGCCGACTTCAAACGACGTGGAATGTTTCGGGCGTAATTGAAAGCATTTGCCTGCAGCTGGTAGGAATCGGTGCATCACGCGAAACGCCTGAAAACCGAGCGTCGCGCGATCAGGCCCGGGCTTAATTGGCAGCCAGCGATTATCCGATTGCGAGACGGAGCCCGGTTGAACGATTCGACGAGCAGCCAGCAGCAGCTTCTTTTGTTGCTGCCATCCCTCGCGTGCTTAATTGAAAACTATTCTGTAAACGATGTCGGGGCTCGCGCGCTCCCATCGGGCGAGACCATATCGAGCGTCGAACGAGCGGTATCGATCCGCGAGCGACCTGACGGTCGATGCCGCCGGTGCGGTTGAAGTATCAACCTGTTATAATTTCAAGGGTAATTTCACCCTCTACAGGGTAGAGTGGCGCACTCGAATTAATGGAACCGGCTGGAGAGAGCACCGTGGACGGGAATAATTCGCGCGAGCGAACGCGCGTAACACGCGCGCACGCGCACGCGCACGGGAGAGATATTGTGCCGGGCTCCTTCCTACTTTCGGAGATTTCGACACTAGAAATTCCGGGGATTTTACCTTCCACGCTGCCGGGCGAAAGGTAATTACTTTGCCACGCGCGCGCGCGCGCGCGCTCGCGTTACCGTGACCGCGTGCGTTTCATCGTCGGTGAAAATTTTATGACCCTCGGGGTAACTCTCGTTGGGGAACCTAATAGGAGAAAAAGGGGAGTAACTCGCGATGGAAGAATAAACGTTCCCCGATTTTCGACCTCTTGCGTCCCCCCTCGATCTCTCCCTCTGTCTACAATCTGATACTTAACGTGTTCACAGCCCCCTGACCCGTATACGGGTCGGGACGGTTTTCAGTCACACATTCCCTCGCCCATACACAAATTAAGGGGGAGGATGCAGATGACGAGATTGCCGTGTGCAACACGCGCTGCGTTTCATGGCTCACAATTTACAAAACAGTTCTGGTAATTTGGGGCATGTAGTTTTCAAACAAAGTTATTACCTATTATTTAGTTCTATTTTGTCCGCTTACCTCATCTGAACGTCATAGAATACAACATACCGTTTAGAATGTCAGGGAGTGACGGTATCCAGGATATTTACTGTACCATCCTTCTCCCGAGGATTCGCCGCTGTCGACGTGTTCTAATTAAGTCCGTGCGCTCGCGCCCGCGATTAATCGGCGGCTTCCTGGCCCCCGGTACGAAACTTCGCGGTGTCACCGTGTCGAGTCCTTGTCGGCCGCTGTCCCCCTCCCACCCAGAATAATAACAGCGCGCCGTCCTGTCGCGGGGATATCATCGCCACACGACACACCGCCACGCGGATGATTTTTGCGTCGCGCTACGACATATACCGGCTTAACCGGCTGCTGGTTCCTCTGTGTACGTGTGCCCGGCTGGCGTGTGTGCGCGTCGATACCGCTGTGCCACGCAGGACACCCGCTGCACGCCACATGCACACAGACAGCCCCCTCCCGTCGGCAGCCGGCGTGTGCGTGTGCACTAGCGTCTGCCAGTGCATCGGACAGAGATAGAGAGCGATAGATCGGGAGTCCCTGCTTGTCGGGCGGCGAAAGGGTGTCGTGAGGGGCAGGCAGGGGAGGGCAGGGTAAATGCGACCGCTGCTGCGCCGACGGCGGATGGTGGGGGGACCGATGGAAAGCGTCTGGCCGCCGACGAGAGAGAGAGAGAGGGCGAGCGAGCGAGCGAGAGGGGGAAGCGACGGTGCTGCGGCCTGACAGCCACCGGACGAATTCAGTCTGCCGCTGGACTTGGAACGTGTTGGGTGTCTCGAGTACGTTCGTCCGCGGTTCTCTATCGCGGAGCAGGTTCCGCTTTCTAGTTCGTCGCGTTCGGTGCGGTGCGAACAGAGAACTCACGAGGAGGTATCGACCCCGTCGTTCAGCGACGGGGAAAAAACAACTAGTTTCCGACCACGGTGCGCGATTTTCCTTTCGTCGGACGGTGCCGGTGGGCACGCGTAAGTGCCGTTCCGTTTCTACGCGAGGTCGTGTCATCGAAAGCAGCTTGCCACATTCGCAACGACGCCACTGACATTTCTACTCCAGCCAGCAAGGCGAGAAGTCGGCCGAACGGCAAAGTCTCTTCGCGTGTCTCATCGAGCGATTCGCGACTGCAGCAGGCCGACTGAGGTCGAGTCGGAAGAAGGAGCTTCCTAGACGAACGACCGGGCGTTCCAGCGAATGGTATTCCCGAGAGAGAGGATCGAACGAGCGTGGAGGAACCGAGTTGGAGTGGAAACGACTGTGCCAGTCGAAAGTCAAGGTCGTGCCTGTCAAAAGACGACGCGCGTGCCCGGTGCGTTGTTGAGAGCGTCCCGTCTGCCAGCAACGAAACGTCTCGCCGTCGAAGGTAGCCGCGGGACGCGTGCTCTCCTGCTGGAAGCCTCCCAAGTGAACACTCCTCGAATCTTTCTTCGTGCGACCGTAGTGTACCGTACGAGTGCTCTGCAAATATCAGCGGGACGGTAGGAGCCGAAGGGAGGAGATAGAATCTGTGCAGCCATTGAATCTCTCGTTGAACGTCTCGTTCGACAGCCGTGAAGCCTGGCGTTCGAGTGGGATCGGGAGCAGTGGATCGAATTAAGCAGAAACGAGGCCGTTTCCTTTTAACCGGCTAGATCAATGGTGAACGTGGGTGAGCGATCCCGCGCCCCTGCCATGACACTTTGACAGCCCCGTGCTTCGCGCTGGATCCGAGGGTACAGAGTGTAGGGATTTCGATTACTCGAGGAAGGAAAAGTGATAATCAGTGGCGGGAGGAATTCCGGGCTAGAGGAGGTTTTCAAGAAGCAGTAGCCGGGGTCGCGAGTCGGGAGTGTTTATGCCAGCTTGACAGCTGACGGTCAGTGGTTTGCGGCACGTCGACAACCTGGCGGCGCGGTTCAAATGAAGCTGAGGCGTCGCTGCATGCAGACGCTCGGCGTCTCCGTGAAACAGTTGAGGAGAAAGCTGCTTGAGCTGGGCGCGCGAATCCTTCACGTTCAGGGTTCGAAACCACGCGACATGGCCCTAGTGGTATGTTGACAAATTTTTAGCCTCTTATCGCTATCTCTTCATTCAACATTTCGATATCTCTCGTTTCTATAGCAACTTTATATACGGGGTGTAAATGATTATGATAGCATGTTTGAAAAGTGAATCTATGCAACCTAAATCGGTGTAGATTTCTTTAAAGTGGTCGAACCAGATAGAAATTCAAGGTTAAATTTAATTAAAGTCTTAGTTGAGATGCATAAATTCATTACGGAAAACTGTTATCATTTCCTCTTTATATTCCGTGTATGCGTTTTACGTTGTAGATCCATTAAAATTGAAGCTCGTGACACGAAGCTTTCTTTAAATTTAAACTTCGTTTCATATTAGAATAGGCTTCTTCTACAATTGTGTGCATTACAATTTGAAAAATGCATCCCGTGAACTTACATATTTCCAATATCGATTAGCGCAAGTACGAAAGCTCGACAGAACAAGCATTTCTATTTTTCAACAAGAAATACCTACTTTCGCATCACATATCCATATACTCTAAAAACTTGTCCTCTATACTACATACTTAAACTGTATACTCAATCACGATAACAGTGTTGACTTGGAGGTTTATCCGAACGAAATACGTGCGGATCTATTAACATCCGCTGTCAAATAATCAGGCCGTCAATATTGTCACGAATTAACCAAAACTTTGTGGTGGACGCCAGTCACCACGCGCGCGCGCATCCTTGGAAAATGGGGCAAACTTGATATTCAGTCAGACGTCGATTTTTAATCGCTTTAATCGCACGGCCCACGTGTTATCTCGCGTCTATTCGCCTCCTCTGTGTTCCTGCCGAGCTTATCTAAAGTATGTTGTCTACCATCCGCGCGTAATCAAACCCTTCCAATCCGTGGCAATAATAATTCGATAAGATACATTCGTATAATTGATCTATTAATAAATTCTCGTACGACGTGCCCTACGTGTCTAAAATATTGATCTCTTCTAACGTTTATCGGCCAGGCTTCCCACAATTCCCAATTGTTTCGCAACGAGTCTTCTGTCTCGACCGTCGTTTGAATCGAGGCTTCTTCGAACTCGCATGGCTTTGATGCTTCAGAGAAACGCGAGCTGATCGTTGTTCCTCTATCAGCCGTCGATGATTAATCGTCGGTTTATTAATTCTTCGGTAATTTCACAAATTACTGATTCTCGAGGGAGGGTTTTGCATCTCTTTTTGAGAACAGCGTATCGAACTTGCTGCAGCACGAATCGGGAGACGATGCTTTTCCCAAGGATGTGCGTCGAAAATATATCAACAAATTTCGTTTATTCCTCTTCGTTTCATTGTACTAAATTCGTCTGATTGTTATTCAATAGGTATTTGAATTTTATGGTTGTTTTTCACGTCAGTCTACGCGTTGTAATTTCTTATATTTAGCGAAATATACAGCATTTTAAAAAGATCAGTATCTAGGGGCTTTTTTGTCCACCGGTTCCGAATATGAGGTAATTGTTATACAGACCAAAATTTGAATTTGTCCCTCAAATCTAATATTGTAGATCAAATTGAAAATGGCGGATCGAAATTCGAATTTTTACATTTTTGGTATCTCATAAATGTGTAGGTGATTTTGCACGTTCAAGAGTGTTCATGCCCGTTCTTGTACTTAATTTTTCTGACCCAATACGGATTTTCTTAAAATGCTGTATATTTCGGTAAATATAAAAAATATTGCAACGATATTCAAAATTCGGACTGGGACGATCGATAGAAAATTTAAATTACGAAGAATTTAAAAAAAATTGTTAGGTTTACTGAAAAATTACGACCAGTAGACGGATATGAAAAAAATGTCATTCTGTACCACTGTGCGACGCTCACAATATAACAATTTATTTTAAGTTTAACAATTTAGTTAAATGTAATGGTTAACATAACGCGTCTAAACGAAATAGATTCCGAAAACAATAAAAACGGGAAACTTGTTTCTTAGCCTCATAATTAGAAGGACTGAATTTGATAGTGTGATAAGAAAAGGGTGTCAAAATGCATCTTCCATTTTACCTCACAAGCTTGCTCCATAGAAATAAATTTCTCCAACACCTTTCCTGCAGAGGCGGCTTCAGGAGCTTTCCTTGGCACATTTGCGAACCTTCTTTTACAAGATTCAAAATTTGCTTATAATTTATATTCCTTCAATATCTGACATTATAGCCCGAATAATGAAATTCACATTAATTATTTTTATATAATAATACCCAATGTCATAATATTTCTGTATTCGATAGAGGTGAGTCGCCCCTGCTTCCCAGCAACACCATAAATTTCTCCGACAAACATACATCTCCCGAAAACTCCCCACCACCTTCCTACAAACAAATTCCACTCCATCTTCCCATTCCCAATAATCCTTCCGCAACACCCCAACCCTCAATATCCTACCCAGACCGCGCATCCTGTTCCGACAAGCCCATAATATCCTCTGTGCAGCAATAAGTCTCCTCGCCACCCAAACAATGCCTCCTTGCACCCTCACCCCCCATGAAAAAGACAACAAACCCATCCCCGGCTGCCTCGACCCGCCCCTCCCCCTAATTCCGCCGCAGACCTCGCAATCGTGGCCAGAAATCGCGGCGTCGTCGGTCGCGTAATCAAGAATTCCGCCCTCGCCGTGGACGGGACGCTCGGGGAGCGCGAAAGTCGACGAGAGGAGAGATACCTACGCCGGGGGCCTCGGCAGAAGAAAAATAGGAAAAACGAGCGTGCAGGCGCGGACGCGGCGAGCCGTGAGGGCGAATCGAGACGGTGCAATCGATAGGAGCGAGACAGAGGGAGGCCGTTACACCGTCTGCCTCGTGTTTCTTCCGTCTGGCCCAGAATGCGAGTCGGGCTTTCACTGCAGTTTTCTCGTCTGGGTCGACAGTCCGTCTCCCTCGCTCCCATTACCGTCATTCCCGTCCTCCTCCTCTCTCTCTCTCTCTCCGTCTCTTTCTCTCCCTGTCTCTCTCGCTCTCTGTCTCTCTCTCTCTCTCTTTCTCGTTCTAGCTCGCTCGTTCGCCCGCCGGTTCGCTCCCTCGCCTCTTTTCTGTCGGTCGATACCTTCCCGTCGCACTTTTAAATGTCATCAGCCCGATCGTGAGGTCGGCCTCGACGTCTCCTTATACAGGGTGTGCCCGAAATGTTTGGCCTCGCTTCGATGCCGTGTCCCATTAAATTATGGGTAATTGCCTCTATTTCGGGACGTTGCACCTCGATTCACGTCCGTCGAGGTGGGCTCAGGTAGCCTTGCTTCGAGCCACGATCCGCGCGTGTGTCATTGAATAGGTTCGAACGATTTCGGGGGGTTGGTCTCTATTTCGGGGACGGCGAGCAACGGGAGCGTATTGTGAATTTGACGGATGCTCGGCGGTGTCTGATGTCGAGGATTTTCGGCGGAATCGTGGAGCACGGTGGAAATGGTAGAATGTGACTTGATTGCCGCCGATTTTGCTTTTAATGCATATCACAGTGGGTGATTATTGATTAGCTCCTCTGCGGCCTGAAATATGTTAATGGCTCGTCTGCGATTATGAATGAGACGTTTGAGAAAATCGGCGATTGCAAGTGAACGATTGCGCAAGCAGATCGCTTAGAATATTCTTACCGATATGGAAATCTTGCGAGTATCGTAATTGGCTAGTGACGCACTTGCTACGCGACAGAAGAATCAAGCCACTTTATACTAATGAAATTCAAATTTAGAACTTCCACCTACGTGCAACCTTGCGGGCAATTGTTATGCAGTTTTTCTTCATTCTCTTCAGGTTTCCCAAGTTCCGAATACGTTTGCTATCGAGCTTGCTTCGCTAGCCACCCTTCTAATGCCATCCCACTTTCCTTCGCTGTGTTCATCGATTTTCCAGGTATCTCTCCGCGCTTTTCAGTTCAGCTTACCACTAGGCCCTATCCCTCGCAGTTTTTGTCCCCCTTCTTTCTCGTATACGGATTTACGTGCAGGTTTTTTTTCCGGCGGAGGAAAATGGAGGCATTCAGGGCCATTCTGCTGAATTGCAAACCCAGAGGTTGTCTCTAATGCAGGCTAGGCTGCCAGCCATTGTGCCTCGGATATTTTTCTCCGCGATCTTCGATGTTTCCAGGTACCCCAACTGCGTGAATCCGCATGATTGATCCCTTCCCTGGAAAAACATTCTCAGCCTTGCTTGCTGAGATCTTGTGCTCAAGTGCGTTGAATACTGCAATCCCCAAAAATGAGTGGCTGTTACTTTTAGACACTGAATCGATATAAAATATTGATTTTGCTATTAAATGATGGATTTAACAGCTATAAGCGGTTTACCTCGATTTTATGACGAACATCTCATTTTCCCGCACACTGTACAGTGAAATTTGTATTTACCACCTGCAGCTGAATTCTTTTTACAAGTCCATTACTTGTTCCAAGCATATGTGTCATGGTATTAGCCTCTCGAGAAGAGCAATAAAAATAACTCCTCGCGTCATGTCTCTGTCCACTTCGTGAATTATTAGAAGAACGGTCTGTCAATAATCGTAGCTTACGGTTAGATCACCTGTATCACCTGCAATTCTTGTTCCCCGTTCCCCGTCACTGCTCGAAATAATTACAATCTGCGTACGACTTAAGCAGTTTTGCAACACTCCGCCAGAGTCGCGTCCAATTTCCTGCATTCCACTTACACATGCTCGATCTTCCCCGAAACCATTACTGTACCAATTACACGAAGCTTTTTATCCGCACCACGCGATTTAATCATTGAAAGAAGATTGGGCCCAAGCGGCAAACGTTCTGAGGTGCCCTTTTTTCGGGAAAACGAAGATTGCACTACTTAGCCATTTTAGTTTACTAGAAACGTCTAAGTAGCACAGAAAAAGAAATTATAGTGTTTGTATGAAATCAGTAATACTATTTGTATCGTATAATATATTAATATGGACCTAAAATGGTGTAAAAAATTGCATATTTTAAGAATGACAGTACTTCAAACAATAAAGTGTGTTTTTTTGCAAAAAAATGCGCTTCATTTGTTTAAAAAAGTGGTTAAAATTAAAAATCTAGTTTAACCTTTCGGTTTAACTTCCAAGGAATATTATAAACTAAAAGTGTGCCGAATTTGAAGATGATCGGTTAAATAGTTTTTGAGTTCTCCCCGGTGCCACTATCGAAAACGTGATTCCTCAAAAAACGGATTTAAGTTAAGAAAAATTGTGCTTTGTCTATACTTACAACTGCTGCAGATTAATCTAGTTCCTCAAAAAAAACGCATTCTCTTGCAATTGTCGCTGTCTGCGAGTTCGGTCGACTTATAGGGTCTTCTCGTTTTAAATTTGCCACTGGTCGTCGTCAAAACGATTCATCCCCTCGTAGAAATTCAGGCGCAATCGAGACAAACAATCGACTTAACCAGTGCGTGCACCATGCAATCCAAGCACGAAGGCAGAAGTATCACTCGCGCGCACCCAGTACACAGAGCGGGCCAGGAGAAAGAGGCCTCCGGCCCGTTCCCACGTGGAAAATATCCTGGTATCTCTCGATCGACGCATTATCTCGTCATCCGCGGAATCCAGGACACGGCGGTGCATTACGCTGGTAATCGGGCGCGCGAGTGCGCCGCGGCGATTTATATCTCGCGGGTCTAGCGGATCGTCTAATCTGGCTTGTTAGTATCGATAGCACGGCCCCCTCGCGCGCTCCTGAAATCGTACGCGAGCGCACGCACGCGCTCGCTACCGTGCATACGCGCAGCGCGTCCACGTGCCCCTCTAACCGGCGCACTTCGCGTTTTTCCCCCTCGAAATTAAGGTCAGCCTGCTCGTTTTCCTCTCTGTCTATTTTCTTTTTCATTCTGTATCCTGCGCTCTCTCCCGCTACGCCCGTCCTCGCCTTTTTGTCCCCTGACGAAAGAGAGAGAGAGAAGTCTCGCCTCTGCCCGTGGGAAACGCGTCGGAGGCTGCTCTCCGCTCCACGAGCGCGGCCAGCCGCGTCGATCGACCGTGTCGACGCGCGCTTTTCACGTTCCACTTGCCCGATTCGAAAGATTGCGTCGCGCCCCGATTTTCACGCCGCACCGCTGTGGACACGATTTCCTACGCTGATTTCTGTGGCCTCTTCGCCGGGGGCTCGTAGGCTCGTGGGTAGGATTTCGAGGGACGTAATTTTGATGCCGTGTAGCTCGATGTTTTATCGGAGTTTGAGGAGATTTTTTGGTATTAGGCTTTGAGAAACACGGGTTTGAGAATAAATCGAGGGTATCTGATGCTCTAATTAGGGATTTATTCTTTGTTGGTTGGAGTTTCGGAGAGTTTAGGGTGGTCGGAGAGAAAATTTATTTATCTATTACAGAGATAACAGCTCTTTGGTACATTTTAACTGGCATAAGAATTTTGGTCTCTGCCAATATTTCTGTAAATTTTTAGACCTTAATATTAAAATTTAAAATTTGGTGAGTTTTAACAAAAAAATTGCCTTTTTCCACAACCACTTTTCAATTACAAATTTCATCATATCAAAATTTTCATTTATAGAAAAAGACTATTAGAATTTTATTACTCTACAATTATCACTGAAAAGTTAAAAGATTCAAAAATACGAAAATGATAACACAAAAATGATGGTGTCTTTCTCCTGATGCCCCAAGCACTTGTTTATTTTGTTTATTGGTTAATCCAACAGTACTGGTACCTCGCAAATAATTTACTCTTTCAATATTACTGTTCCAGTATTTAGCTTTACATTGTGTTTCATAAAATCGACTAAGCTACCGCTCCGTGTTCCACCATTTTCTTAAATGCTAATGCATCCTCGCAATTTGAATCTTTTTTGAAGAAGCGCTCGCCCAAGCCGCGACTTCTCCCCGTTTCCTTCGCGTTCGCCCCATTTGTTTGTTAATTCCTGGGCGTGGGCTCGAAGGCTGCCGTTTTCTACAATGTGGTTGTCGACCCTGCGCTATCGCAGAATTACGTCGACACCGAGCACGAACGCGCCGTCGACACGCAACCCTTTTGCCCACGGTTTGCATACGTGCTGCCGGGCACGCGTGTAATCGCACGTTACTTTTCCCTCCCTCTGCGGAAATAACCGAGATATCGCCCGAGCCCGTGGAAGATTGTCGCCTGATGGTGATGAATCGCGGCGCGGAAAGGAAGTATCTGAAACTTTCCTTGGGGGACTCCATCGTGGGGTTGGAATGGCCCCCTTTTTCCTCTTGCATTCCAGTATCTGATTCGAACTTCCCAGTCGGGCAAAGAAACGACTTTCCCGCCCGCGAAACGCGCTGCAAGAAAGGAAACGCGTACCTGCACGAAATTCCTTTCAAAATACCTGAAACCATAAATCTGTAAAAAGAAACGTCCACAAATCCCGATGCATCTATCGGTCGATAAAGTCCAAGTATCGCGCATCAGCTCGAGCGAATTGAAGCGCGCAAGTGTCAGCTGGAAGTGGCAAACGCAAGAATTCACTCGATTTTACACGAGCAATGATTCAGATCGACCAGAAAGGGCCATTTGTCGAACGTTTTCGAGCGCCCTTCTATTCCCCTGTCGTCGTAATTAACGCGCAACCGACGAGCTTATTAACATGCATAACCCTCCTCCTCCCGCCGTTCTGGTACTTGAGAATCGTCGCGAAGAACGGATGCCTCGAAGTTAATTAATCGATCACAGAGGCCGCGCGGGGAAGAAAGGACACGAAAGGCGCGCGCAATTTTCGCGGCCGCTTGCACACCGACGAAAGAGCCCGAGTCGGACACAGAGCAGCCGTGCACACGCTCGCGTAATTTCCAGCAGACGTTTCCCGCTTGCCGGAGATAACGCTAACGAGGCCCAGATAATAACGCCGGCAGTCTAGACAGTTAATTACAAGAAGTCCTTTGGAACAACGCGGCCGCGCGAGCTTTCAGCCTCGCCGCGTACTCTTTCAGGTGGCAGCTGAAGTTTCGCTGCGGCGAGCCTTTAGGGACCGCCTCTTCGACAATTAACGAACTCGAAAATGGCCCAAGGATCCAAAGGAGGCGGCTGGTCGGGCAACCGAACGATCCGAGCCGCTCGAAATTTCAATTTGGGGAAAAAGTGGCTATACACGAGTGGACCAATACTGGGTGATTAGTGGGAAATTACAAACGGGGTAGTTTAACACATTTGTGTAGCTTGGAGTTGCTTGAGACACCGGAATGTTTCAATTTTGAGAGATACTCGAGACGTGAATATTTTTCTAGGTTGTTTTCTTCGAGACCATCGTGGTTTTTATGCCATATTTGAATTTTGTTTGCGCTACTAGAGGTCTTTTAGGCATGGGCGTAGCGAAGGTCTGGCAGGGGTGAAAAAGTAATAAAGTCGTTCGTCCAAAATGAATTTAATTTATTACAAAATAAAAAGAAATTAAAGTGTGACGTAATTCCGTATTATACGGCCCCGGTTATATTAATTCTTAACCACGTACATTAATTTAAAATTCAGTTCCACTATTTATGGCCCCTCTCTGAATGAAGTCCTGCGCCCTTGCTTTTGGGTTATCAAGTGCCCGACTTTTTCCCAATCGTTTTAATTTTTGCAAAGCGCTCCGAGGCGCTTGGATTATCATCTTCATTAATTTCCTTCGTTTCCTTCGTAATTTAGTCGAACGTCGATATCGATCGTCCGACTTTCCCGCAAAGATGCGACGAATTTCAGTGAAGTCCTTAGCAAAATGTGTCGCAGAATCGTTGCCTCTGTTGCGTAACTGTCCGTTTTCCAGGAAACCTTCCCCGCCATCTCGCCTCACTTCGTTTTTTCCCCGATTCTTCCGATTGCATAACGCGACCGTCTGCTGACCCGGCGATGCCTCTTGATTTTCCTCGCGCGGAGCGACAAACACGGGAAAACGCGCGTCACGTTACCGCCGTCGCGACGTCCGCGACGAACGATGACAAATTATCAGGCTAACCGCGAGCGCGAATCCGACGGCGCAGACTATAAACAAGTGCATTATTATGACGACGGCCTATCGATAATTGTAAACGCTGACGCTGTTTAACAAACTTTTTCCCCTCCCTAAATGTCGCTGGAGCGATTATGGAGGGAGAGAGATTCTTTCGGCGCGAACAACGTTTCAAACAATCGACGCGTTATCGGCCCGTCCTCGGCATTATTGCAGATCGGGGGCAGCGCGCAGATACGATGTTATCGCCGATGATTTCTTTCTGCGGTTTATGGGGTCGCGAGATCGGACGCGGCGACCTAGATTTGCCCAAGGAAAAGAATATTGTCAACGAATATTGTCAAGAATATGATTCCTCTATTTATCGACGTTCAGCTGCGTTTTGGCATACTTAATACGCGGATGATCGACTATGCATGAGCAGCTCGTGCAAAGTTGGTAATTGGTGGTTCAGTCGAAACGAATCGTTTAATTAAGATTGATGGGTTCAACAATTAAAGTTTGATTAAAGTGTTTAAATACAGAATAGATTTTCAATTTTAGCGCGAGTTTCTTAAAATATTCCTGTGGTTGCATAAA
Organism: Andrena flavipes; assembly: GCA_963971345.1. Classification (NCBI taxonomy): domain Eukaryota; kingdom Metazoa; phylum Arthropoda; class Insecta; order Hymenoptera; family Andrenidae; genus Andrena; species Andrena flavipes. The sequence goes on from OZ020480.1 coordinate 48,276,775, forward strand.
CAGTTGTACTATATTTGGAAATACTACTGTAAAATTACGCGACACACAGAAACACACAAATTGTTCAAAACAACCAGAGTCAGAAAGCTCTTTACCATTTTTCGATCCGAGTGTCCGTTCTCGTGGTATAAGCAATTAAAATTTTCGAGGCCCCACTTCCGGCACCGCGCTATTTAAATTCCAACTGTCTGACCACGGAACGGTAGAGTCAATGCGTCGATACAGAAGAAACACTGCGGAATGCACGTTCGCACGCATTGCTCCACTTAACAGTATTTGTTGCAATGCAGTGCCACAGTCTTCCCCAGCCAGACAATTTACAGCAAATTTGCGTAAAGTTTATCGAATATCAAATCACGTAATGCAGCAATCTTGTGCGCTTTGTGAGTGCTCACCTTGGCGTTAAATTTAGGACATGTAATGATTCAATTAGAACAGAAAATATTGTAGCAATCTTTATACACTCGATGAGGATATCCGATGAGTTCCGCGTCAGATCGTCATCTATTTACCTTATATTTGTGCAAAATTTACCTACAGTTGTGCATTGAAAAATATTTGAATCACATTTGCAGCAATCAATGCAGCACACAATGATTGCAATTTGCCATCATCACTTTACATTATATTTACAACATATGTTTTAGTCATATTTAGTAAATTAACATGAGTCTAACGATATAGCAATATTGATCAAAATATGTAGTAAATGTATTGATTCATTGCATGATCAAGAATTTAACTCATGAAAGTCTATCTGGGTCGTTACATTTTCACTCTCATTTGAAACATTCACATTTTAAGAAAGGAAACCAGAGTGCTGACCGGAGAAAAAAGGCTAATTTCGAGGCTCTGTTTTTGGTAAATTAGCAGTTTTTATAAAATATCTTTATTAGCTTTACATCTCCTGAACAAAATTTTTCCCAAAATATTATGGAATAATATTGATTATTCTAGCCACAGTAGTAAGGTAAATGTCCTAATTAGCGACTCAGTCCCAATTATTGAAACTTTATCCATGATATTTAAATATCATTTTTTTCTTTTCGGAACCGGCGTTGCAAGTATTGAATTCGAGTCGTGAATATTCAAAGTACCTTGCTGATGGTTTCGCTGATGTATATCATAACGTATAATTAAGTAATTAATAAATGTTTTCACGCGTGTCAACTACAAATCCGTGAAAAAGTAGTTTCTTGTTACCGAACTTACGAACGGCCAAATTTTCAGTATTAAGTATTTCTTACACGAGTATATTAATGTAAGAAAAATATATACAAATAAGTTAAAAAATAATTGTAAATTCATTATTTATAAAAATTGCATCGAATTTTTTATTAAAATCATAATAATTATGGGGGTCAATAATCGGTACTTGTATGCCATGTCATATTTTCATATTGCGTGTTTTGTCAGTTTCTATCGTAACCCCAACAAGTGATGATGTCTAGTAAAGAGTATAATCGACGAAAAAACTATTCGTAACAACAGTTACCTACATTAAATGTGTGAGCAAATCATATGGCATACCAAAAATAGCTCTCCTTTATAAGTATAACGGAAAAATACCGTAATACTACAGTTAGTACTTGGGACATTAGATTGCATGTTCCGATTAATGACACGGTATTCCACGCATAATGTACGAGTCAAAGATACGGTCCGAAATAGGCCGCTATTTGGGACAAAGAGAGAATTTGAAGTCAAAAATAGGTACACGTATACGTGCACCATATAATATATTTTAATAATTATATTCGAACAATTTCATCATAAAAAAGGGTCCTTTTTCATACTGGAAAAGAATCAGCCATATAGGCTATTAATAAGTAACTGCGATAAATATTTTTAATATGTAAATTTGTTAGAATGTGCGCGTAGATCTTACAGGGTCGCTAATTGGAACATTTACTTTAGATGGCGTGATAGACCTTCAGAAACGATCACCTCGAGCGTTCCACCGATGGCACCAAAATAAACATTTATAACATTTTCTTAAAATCTGACGAAATATCTTCAGTTGTACATACATGTTTAAAATAAAATAATAATTGGTTATAAAATAATGAAATTTTTAAAAGAAAGTGTCGAAGATCACTAAGAATGTTACGATAAAACTAATTACCCAATCTAAAATTCGTTAAAGCTTAACTGTAGATAATCTTATTTACAGCTAACATGAAAAATTTGAAGTAAATCGGATGAAAATTAACTGAGCTCTCCATACGCCTAGTTTGAAGAACGTAATTTCGAGAAAAACCCGTTTAAAATTTTAGTGCATTACCTGCACCAAATCATCTATAACTCAATTATTTCTTCGAATTTTACTTTAATACATAACAGCACATTATTGCAATCCAAAACATTAAAATTCGATTTCTTCGAACCATCACCCAGGTTTCCCCCCTAACAAAAATCATAGAACCGATTTTTTATAACATCCACTGCATTCATTGTGCGACGAAACAAAAGCTAATACACTTTCACTCGTGCAGTAGCGGAAGCCTGCAATTTTCTTTGCAGCTTTGCGCAACAGGGGAACCAGACACGCAGCATTATAATATTGACAAACAAGTCGTTAAATCTTTAGCCGCGTATCTCGATCTTCCTCCCCATTCAGAAAAAAAGTAATTCGCGTCGGAGAATCAGCGTCGGCCATCTCGGCCTATAAATCGCGAAACTGTCAAGGCGTGTTGGCAGTTGCAAAATTGCGTGACGCGGCACGGTCACACCTGGATAAGTCGTGTTTCCGCGTTTATATTTCTCACGACGCGTTTACAAATTTACGTCTGGCTGGCACGACAGTAATCGTCGCTATATCGAAGTCCACGGACAGCGAGGATCGAGCCTCACGTGCTTTTTATCGCGCCTCACGCGCGGTTTTTCGTGCCCACGAGCTTCAAAGAAGAACGAAGCTGAAACGCAAAATCAGTCAGTTATCTAAAGCAACCGTTCTTTTCCAGATACGAAACAACGATTTCTGCGTCGACGAATATACAAGTTGGATAAAGTAAGATTCGGAGATTTTAGCAATCGAAAAGCTTGATTACGTTGGGTAATAAGGGTAATTTATTCGTGGCTTTCAACAACGCTGATCTTCCGTTCGAGATAAGGAGACCCGTGACGGGAAATTCGGCTTTATTGTAGAACTGTCCAAAACACTCGTGGCGAGATACCGATGCCAGTAAATCTGTGATCTCTGTTAGGTAATTTCTGTAGAGATCATAAATAATCGTTAATCCGTGTACCTCGAAATCTATGGTAAATCTTCGAGATATGGGAGTAATCGGGAATCTATATCAAATAATATCGGCAGATATTGCCACGCGCAATCGTCGATCTCCTTTCGAAGAAAGTCGTCTATCGCGCGAGACAGAACCGCTAGAATATCGAAACGAATGATAATCTCTAACAGATAATTGTCATGTCTAATCGCCGATCCGGATCATTGAAAGTCACACCATTCCGTAAGCATATCTAGCCGGATATTAGAATGATTGATAAACTGCATTAATCAGGTGTCTCTGCTGATCCCGTAAATTGTTGCCCATCGCCGAGGGGCCGCCGGGATTTATATATTATTAGTTGATATTACTTAGTAACGAGATTAGATCCCATTGATAAAACTGAAAGCGATAAGGAGGAAACAGTCGTACGTAAAAGGGAGGAAGTATCAAATACGTCGGTGCCCAATGAAATAACCCACACGTTGAATCCATTTCAGTCATTCCTTCCTGAATTTTCAGAATACAAACGGTACCCCAATAAGTCCTCCTTTGATCCTTAACCGGTGATGTGGAGTCTGGTAAACTCCTGCAAAATTATTTTTCCCATATTTTCCTTCTTTTCGTTTGACCTCGTTTTACAATATGTCGTGTCATGAAAATAACTATTAGTGGTTTTGAACAAAACATACAAATGTGTAATAAAGTTACTGATACCTTCAATATATGTATATTAAATATAAATTTAAGGTTGGCAATGTAAAATTATTAAAGGGTTATGCCCAATCAGCTGACGAAAAAGCACGCGATTTTCGAGATTTGTTTGTGGAATATCTACTGTATATCTTTTTACAACTATTCGCTTATTTTAAAAGTACATATATGTAGCAACTCTCAGTAATTTTATTATAAGAAAAATATCAAAAAATGAACGAATAACAGCAATTCTCGCGGAAGCTGTTTTGATAAAGGCACTGTGTGGCGAGCACGATTTCTCTGAACCGGATCATCTCAAATTAAAAATTCCAAAAAATTCTGATGACGTCACCGTTCATGTCACAAAGTGGGACGTCACCGGTTAAGGGTTGAAGCTTCCCAAAACTGCAGTAAAGTCTCAAACCCTATGCACCTCCTCCCCTCCCACCCGGAAGCACCCACAGCAGTTTCCATTTGCATCACGCCTGGTCTATGTTCGTTAGAGCCGTCTGCGGCGTTTCGCAACAGCCGTTAAACAATTCCGCGCAGCCTGTTGCAAACGGGAAGCTCCGTCGCCCGGCTAGACTCTAGAATCGCGCGGATTCTTGGCGCGGTCGCGCCTGTTTGGCCTTAAGGTCGTCCGATAACGAGTCGCTTACGTCAGTCGAGAGACAGCCGACGCGCTCCTCTTCCCGTCCCTGTCCCCGGCGGCGCGCAGTTTCCTCCCCGTCTGCCCCCTGTCGCCTAATCGTCCTATCTGGCCCTCTTCTCTAGCCAAGTCGAATCGAGACGGCCAGTCGCGGGCTGCGCGTCGCGAGGCTTTGGCCACGGACGCGCTCGCGCTCGCTACCAGGAACAGATCCGTCCGCCCTCGGCCTTGGACGCTAACGATAATTGGCATAGGCGACCAGACGCGTCCCTCTATCGCACCGTCGCTAGATCGCAGATACACGCGGCTCGATCGAGATTAATGGATCCCCTCCGACTGGCCCCGGTGAAACGGCTCGGTCCGCTTCGCGTCCGCCGAGTGGTCGGACGCGTGGGCCACGCTGCCAGGAATCGAGATCGCGCCGGTCGTTGGTAGAAGATCGCGAGAGATTGCCGAGCAAGTGGCCCGCGGAGCGGTTTGCTTTCGAACCGGGCTTATCGCTGCCTCCGATATTTTCGGCCGGGCTGGGCGAAGGTTATTCGAGTATCTCCGATGATTACCGTGGGACGGGTGGGTGTCTCCCGTGGGACAGAATCGTGGGCAGGAATGGATTTTTGTAGGGTGCAGCCTAGGGCGACAAATTTGCGGGGGCAGCAAATTTGGAGGGGTGAAAAATTTTGGGAAGTCGTAGATTTCGGGGGGGGGGGGCACCAATTTTGAGTAGTGAAAAATTTTGGCGAACCACAGATTTTGAGGGGTGGAAAATTTGGGGGAGCGACAATTTTTGAGGGGCAGGAAATTTTAGGGGAGCTGCAAATTTTGACGAACGGTAAATTTTGAGGCGAAAAAAATTGGGAAAGGTTTAAACACAGAGGCTTTAGCTAACTTCAAAACCAATTCACTTCTCTCATGTAGCGAATTAGCAATAACTCATTCGTGAGTTGCCCTATTAAATTAATTCAGAAATTGTCTCGACTCTTTTTAATTTAAATATTCGATGATATTTCGCGAAAAAATGTGCCTAATCTCCAAATCCAGCGCTGTTCGTGTTCAGACGTCGGAAATCTTTACCAATTCGAGACCGAGAGATGCGTTACTAGAACCGAACTGGGAATTCCAACTCAGTGGAGTTTATGATGTGGGACTGGTGCAAGGCTCTCAATTCTCTAAACCTCCAATAAAGCTAAGAGTACGACTAGAGATTGGATTGCCGTTTTACCTGCCCGATAAAGTATGGCCGCCGTCTAGCCACGCTGCTTGGTTATCCTTCCGCCACGTCGAATCGGCGCTCGAGCAATGAATTCGTTGCCGTTTCCGCCGGCCTGTAACGGTCAGGCGATCTCATTCCGCACGGTCGAAGGAGACCAAGGATTTCGGATTCACCGGTAGAGCGAACGTCCTCTAACGGTGCAAAACGGTTCTAGCGAGGATAGTCACTTTCGATTTCTCCGCGTAGCCTCGCGAGCACTGTTCCGTCTGCCGTGTGTCTAACGGTGGTTCCTTTTTACCCGGCGTGGAGGGGGCGGGGGCCTTGAACGGCCTGGGGCAAGGCACGATCGTCGACTTTTCGGTTGCGCAAGCCGACTTCTCGGCACGGCCCGGCGCGATCACGTACCGAGAAAGAACGTCGACCCTGGTCGCGGCGAGCCGACGCAGGTCTCGTGACCGATCTCGAGTGTCGTAAAACTCGTTGATGGCTGTCGATCTTAATCTCGAGCGAAAGCGTCGCCCCGCGTCTACTTACCTTTCCTACCACGGTATCGCGATTCGAAATAACGCCGATTTCATCTCGTCCAGGCTGAAGCTGAATGCGAGGCCCGAAGGTGGGGGCTTTTCTGACGGGGCACAAGGGCGCTGGTCGTGGGAAATTAGGGCGTTTCTCGTTGATTAACTTCTGTCCAACCCTTTGCACACAGCGGCGTTCTATTGCGAATCGAAGCGTGAGGTGCCCCGAGGTTTAATCATAATTGCTTTGATAATTTTCAAGAGTTACCGTATGCCTCAGTCATTAGTATTGAGGATTGCAGAATTATCGCGCGCCGTGCTATTAATGGCAGACCCGAATACGCCTATGTCGATATTAAATGCAGCGGATTTAATCAGAATATGGATCTGGGATTCCGTCGTGATTAGAGATGAACAGAAATTCGGGGGACCCAGAGGCAACATTCCTTGGCAATCATCGTGCAGAGCGATTCAATTGTGACACACTTTGCATACGTTACGGTGTCAGACGCAGATGTTACAGGGGAATTGAGAAGGGAATCGGTGGAAAGAGCTGTCGGTGGTTCGAAACTTGCAATTTTTCTGCGATGCCAGGTTCTGCATCGAGGCTTATCCTAGTTGCGAGGCCGGTGCAACTGGTGCATCGTATCGCCAGTGCATTGCCCCCGTGACGCGAATATGCTTCTCGATCGATTTGCCTCGACCACCAGCTCGAATCGTTTCTCGTAGCTTGGGAATCCTCGGGTCTACGGTGTTCTGAAATATTGTCGTGAGTCGGCGATTACTGTTCCTACTCTAATGCTTAACCCTCGAATGCCCTTCTTTTACTAATCTTTTAGTCAAATCAGATTTCAAGATCAAATTCGTGGGATGGGTTAATTAGAAGAATGGCACATATATTTCAGCCAGATGGATATTCAAAGATTTCAATTCTGTAGGTGAAGTAGTGCTCTAGGTGTTATTTATAATACGAAGGGCCATTTCATCTCTTAATGGTTTCTTGCAATCTTATCTCGGCGCAGACCCTTCTTGCGGGGCCTCGAAACTCAGGAAAAAGGAGAATCGATTTATCGAACGCGACAGGCTCGTGAAAGGAGGCATCCAGTCAATGGAGTCTTAAACTCACATTTCTAAACATACTTCTACACACGTAACTTCTGGTGGGCAGTGATTCTGACAAGTGCACGTGCACCAATTGATTTCCTTCTGTTAGCAATAAGCGCCCCACAAAACGGTAATGCGGTCATCGCGCGAGGCGAAGTACCAGACACTTTTAAAAGCCATAATCTACACGCGTTCCCGACAGCATGCGCTGGTATCTACCGCCGGCCTACGTCAATTCGCTCCCGATAACCGATACGCACTATCTCGAGTAGCTGATGTAAATTTTTGCCTCGGAATGGCTGGCCACTTACGCGCTCCCCGATTATCTGGAATATTTTCGTCCACGTAGAAAAAAGCCCCCTCCCCATTCACCAGAAGTCATCAAACGCGTTTCTAATCTCGCGCCGGTCTCGTTGAATAAGACAAACCTCTGCAGCCACGATTCGATCGCGCAACATCGTGGTCATCTGCAGTTTCAGCCGAGCGATCGTAATAGATCGAACGACGAGGCGTGACGTTAAGCCACGTTCCCACGCGTGAAATTCACGAGGCAGAGACGCTTTTAACGCGTCGCGAAATAGATGTTTTCCCTCTGAACATCGTCTTTGTAATCGTCTCTTTCGAGGAAACAAAGACGAGATGTGTATCTGGGGATCAACTTGCCAGTCAGAGAGCCAAAAATATGAGATATATCGAGTTCCGTTGGCGGAGTGTTTTAAGACACCTCTCCTTTTTGCATTGATTTTTGAAAACCAACCCATTGTCATTTATACCATTACATATAAAAATGTTCGCGCCATATAGGGCAGACCGGGGTAGATTGTAACAAAAAAAGTTTTCACAGTTTTTTTTCGAAAGTGTTTTCTTCAATCAGGAAATAATTTGTGTAATTTACTACTTACATATGTGGTGAACTGATTGTGTGAAAGTACGTGACAAAATCTTGGACTCTTAAACAAATAGCTTCAGTTTAAACAAATCTGAACCTTTGATACAACGTGCCTCAGTCCGGGGTAAATTATAACATATCTGTTTTATTCATTTAAATACAAATATGAACACAAATAAACATTTTTAAAGCATATAAATGAAAATACACATCATTATTAAACATTTGATCTACATGAGTTAAACAATCATTGCTTATTCATCTGATTCTATCAAAATCTCCTTCGCTTTCTGCACTTTTGCCTTTGTATTTTTTTCTACTTTTTGGATTTTCGATTGTTCTGCTGTTCGTCTAGAGCATCTTTTTCTGGTGTGTCAGCAAATAGCTTGATCTATCACAATTTGCAGCGGAGTAAGTAGTGACATGTTACAATTTATCCCGAGCTTGAATTTTTGCGTTTTATCTCAGCAAACTTGAAACTAAACATCAAATTACTAAAATGTGTAAACATTATAATACACCAATGTGTACTGATTCGTTTTGCGACAAAGAAGCAAAAATTCAAACTGTTTCTAATGACGGTTAATTAATATAAAAGTGCTAAGACCACATTTACTTACATGCTCTGAATACTAAAATTCTGGGCTATAACCACAAAATGAATATATAACACTCGTTTGTGTCACTAAAACCGACGGTGCTAATATCGTCAAGCAGCTCTCGTATGCTGTGGATTACCAGATTTGTCGTTCAAAAGATTTTACTTAAAAATTACTGAACCGATTTCGATGAACCATATACCAGAAGAATTTTTATTTTAACGAGACTGCTGTTGGATATAGAATAAATCCGAAACCCACGTGCAGAGGTGCTACGCTTACATATAAGATTAAGTGTTAAGTTAACTGAGAACTGAAAGTTTAATTTATACCGAAGCACGGATATTTTGCTAAGTAGTATGCAACATCCGCATCGTGCTTTGTGCGTACACGTGGAAGCGTGGCTTTACACACCACACCTTGTCCTAAATATGCATCCACTATTCGGTTTCCGTATTGCGGCAATCATAAACCGCAGCTTGGCAGAGTGCAGCGCAAATTTTTACGGCGTGCCGGCCGTAAAGTGGCTCGTTCTGTGTCTCGATGCAATCGTAACTAGGATTCCATGATGCAAATGCTCCAATTTAATAAACCAGTGGACGGAGGAGTTGCACCTTGCCTCTCTCTCGGAGTTGAGCAACGAGCCAAATCTCTTTATCCTTCGACGCTTTTAAGCCCGTTCAAACATTCATTCTTTTTCCTTGAGATTACGAATATCAAATACAGGGAACGATATTATTTATTATATTACTCATGAATTCGCGAAACCGATCGATATTTTCCATATCTGAAACTTGGAGTCGCGCTGCAAATTTAACGCGGAGGGAAAAGTCTCGATGGATCGAAGCGAGGCAACTCGGTTTATAATCTGTTAATACAGCGCAGAGAATAGTAGGGAAACAGCGGCTCCGGTCTCGTTGCCGTGGCGCGAGAGCCAGGTCGAAATTCCAAGCTCGCACGCCCATTTTTCACCGCGTGGAAGCCGTGAGTTTCCATGCAACCCCGTTTCGAGACCCTTCCGAGTCCCTCCGCCGGGTTCGATCTCGCTCGCGACCTATCCCGTGGACATTGTACGCGTCTTTGTTACGCGAAGCCATTGTGCACGATCAATACGAGTGTACGAGCACAGTGCTACCAGCCCAGCCATCCCCCGGTGCTCGTTACTGCTCCTTACGGCCGCAGCTTTCCCTTTCGACGGCCTCCGTGGAAACGGAGAACCCCTTTAAAGCTTTAACGCGCGACCATCCAGCGGGCACCGTTGCGTTTTATTCGAGGGAGAGGAATTTTCTTGGCTTGGGGTGCTTCGAAGAAACAAGGGGATCGAGATCGATCCACCTTTACTTGGAGTTTAGTTGGACTTATCGCGGTGAATCGTGCTGCCTCGTGCAATTGCGAACCTTCTTCATCAAATCTGAAGTGGCTTTGACTTAATTATAAGCAACGTTGGAAGGCTCTTGGAAACGGGAGTAAAGTTACCAATATAAACACCTAACACGATTTTTGAATATTTTATAGTCTGGATAGTTCAACATGAGGCAAGAACTTTTCTTCCGTCTGTCTATTCACAAAGTTTAGTTAAGGGGTAGTGCCACAATGAGAGGCCAAAAATGATAGGATAACTATGCTGGTGATTTTAAAGAAATTTATGAATTTTATTAAAATTGTAACATATGGTTACAAAACATTTTATAAAAAATCTACTCACTAAATACCAGAGAAGTACCCACAACTTTTGCAAAGTATTGAAAACCTTCTTCGTAATTATCATTTCTATAAGAAATTTTCTAACTAAAAAGAATTATTATCAAACGTTTGCAATTCCTTCAAAAATCTATAGTTTTTACCTTTACAAGGCGTTACCCTTTAAAATTGCGGCGTAACACTTCGCGAGGCCCCTGTTTCGACCTCTCCAAATACCACCAGCACCGTGGCTTCCCCCAATTCACGCTCGCCCGAGAGAAAGCACGCCGAGCGTCACGAATTCCCACGAAACTTTCGTCGAAGCGAGCTCAGCCGAGCGTGCCTCCGTAGACAGGCATCCATCATCGTCTCCTATTCGCGGCGGAACCGCGAGATCCGCCGAGCCGTTTCGTTCGGCTGGCTCTCTGGCGCAATAGGTCGCAAATGTCCGAGCGACGACGAGGCTGGGGGCACGATACGCTTATTATTAGCCCGAGGAATGAATTGGGACCGACCTGATAACAGTTCGTCGGGAAGACAAGGCTGCAGCCGATAACCCCGGAACCGCGAGGAATTTCTTGAGAGTGCCTGCGCGCGTTCTCCGGCCCAGGGTACCTCGCTTCCTCGTCCAGCGCCGGCTCCCTTTTCAGCGTTTCCTCTTTCGCAACGGCGACTCGCCAGCCGGGGCGAGAACAATCGGCGTCGAAATTTTTTCTTTCACGGCCAGCCCGCGGCGTTATCGCGTTTTTATCGGGCGGCGATTAATTCCGCCGAGTCAGGGAATAATTCGAGCGGCGATACGGTGCAGTTTGATACGCCGTGCAATCGAAACTTGCAGCGTGTGTTCCCTGATAATGCTCGCGGTATCGCAGCAGCGATCGTCGAGAGCCGGAGGACGTGGCGGTGGGACGCCAGGCGAGGACGGGGGGTGAATGTTTTTGAGAACGGAGGCAGCGTCTTTGTGGATTCGAATAATGAGCTTGCCGCGCGGCAGAGGTAGTCCCCAGGGGTCGCTTTTCGGGATTGGCGGATCGCTTCTGATCTATCTGTGACGCGAGGCTACAGCTGGATCGAGTTAAGCTTGGTTATTAACCCCCTGGGTTCCGAGACATGCAATGTTATTCGCGGAAATATAGGAATGGGTTTATTTAAGACTGGGAATTTAATGTAGCAGAGTGATAGTGAAAGTTGTAATTTATTTGAGTCCGAGAATGATGGATGCTGACATTCGCTGTGAAGTTTAACGCAAGTAAGGTTAATGCAAACTTGGGGCGCAGAGGATTAAGTCGCGTTCTCATTTGTGTAATCCTTGGCGCGGGGCACGATTCAGACCCCTCGTCAATGCGCCCTTTGAAAGGCAACCCTTTTCAAGCACGCAACCCCTGATGTAATTCTGTTTGCATTCTGGGGAATAGTATCGGAGAAATAATCGATAGGTGCGATCGAGCTTGCGCTTAGGAGAAATGTTAATGATTTTAGCGTTCTTTTAGAAGTGAGAGATGTTACGACGGTTTTCTGGACTTCGATTGCTGAGTTTCTACTCGTAATACTGAAGTATCTACTCTGTACTGCTTAATTAGAAATTTATTCCTTCCAAGCAAAGTATCAATTAGATAGATTAACGAGAACAGATTGCGGAGTTCTTGGAGTTTGTGAATAATTCTCTCATGCATCGATGAGTAACTTTCCTGCTACCGATGTCGACAGATTAAATCGCAGGCAGCTACTTTATCGCACGAGCATTCTCATATTTTCAATATTTTGTCACCTGCCTTTCGAATAATTATTAAGGAGTGTTTTACGATTCAGTTGACGGGGGTAACTTCTGATCAGTGGCGGATGTGAGCTTGCCCTTTGGGCCCTTTAAACATCATATGGGTGAAGTTATCCTCCACTTTGTGAAAAATTAAAACATCAATGTTGTACTCATTTGTACTAGTTTCGCACCGCATTGTACTGCTGAGAATTTTCTGACATTCGAAACCGTTTTTAAAAAGAGATTAAGAAAATCAATTCTAAAGATAGCATCCCCTTTCGCAAAAAATCATTTTTCTAGATTTTACTGCATTGTACTAGTTATACCAAGCATTGTACCGGTCGAAAAAAATGTTTAACAACATTGGTGTCCAAGAAAAATCAAAAAATAAAAATTATTCTTCCAAACACCCACATGAAAAATATCGTTTTTTGCGCGGTTCACAAATAATACAAACTATAATCTTTTAATTTTTCAAGAAACGAGGGCTAACTTCACCCACATTTAAACATCGGACAATATGCTAAAATGTTAATAACCTTTAGGTGGCTTGAAAATATAATAGAAGTTCCAATATAATTTTCTGTATGCAACTAAAATGTACGATTTAACTAACCAAGTTTTACACCAAAATTGAAAGTTGTGGGTGGGCGCCCTTTGTCTCCTGGCAAAAAATATTTTTATACCCTCCCATCACTCTTCTGATGTCTCACTTTCTTTCCTTCCAAATGAAATACCTTTTCAAGAGATTTTACACTCAGAAATACCCAGAAACATTATTCAAGTAGCTCTACTTGGAAATCCATACTGTCTTATCAGTAAAACTGAATACTAGGAAACAATTAGCCTATTTTCAAGAAGCCCGCCTTACATTCATAGTTTATCTCGCTTTTCTGTATTCGTACATTTAAATTCGAAAGTATCGCGTGGAAAATCGATGAGTGGACTCGTCCGCCGACGGGGCATTCAAATGAAAAGGAGAACGTTCGTCGACAGTCCGCACTCGTACCACTTTCCCTGTTCACTCGAGGATGCGTTGAAACGCAACGCTGCAAGCGGCTTTGCTTGCGGTCACACGTCTGATCTACGGGGATTGCGTACAACAGGCACGCTTTATCCCTCGCCTGGTAGGAAATTCGATGGAAGTCGCCCGTGGAAATCAGCCAATTAGCCTGCGCCGCCGACTCTTTAAAGGGCATGCGATAAAATGGGAACGCCTGTTCGGTCGCGCTCGCAATTAGGTCGCTAATTAACGGCCACGGGGATGCATTATCACATGCGTGCTGTTGCATACGATGCGTCACTTTGCAAGCTATTGCCGCAGTGACGGTGTGGATACTTCTGACGCCCCTGAAAACGTGGAAACTTTCTCAGTAACAAACTTAAGCATTTTGGGGAAATAAATATGATTATTTTTTAAATTTGAAGACTAGCAAAGTCCTTTTAAAGAAATTAGGAAATTCTGTATTTTTATTAGCAATTAATTTAGGTTCTTCAAAACAAAAATTGAAGACTTATTGTTAGACTATAAACTGTTCTTCGACAGCTTACCACGGTAAAACTCTCCCTACTTGCCATTCCTGATAATTCTAGCAGCTCGAAAATGGAGCTGACATTCGTTGCTAAGAACTCCCGTCAACATTACCTCCGATGACAGTTGTTGAAATAAAGTTTCGAGTCTCCTTTCGCGCTGCGTTCGCAAAGATCCTATTTTCCAATTGTCCACGGAGTCACGTTTCCATTGTCAGTTTGGGATAGCTCGATCCACGACCAATTCGCCGTGTGGATCGACGAACGGCGCCACGTTAATCTCGTGTTCCGTCTTCCACTTTATCGTGGTGCATTGAAAGGTAGCGTTACCAGTCGCGATCATTTTGCTTACGGTCCCACGTTTCACCTACGACTGTACCGTATCCTCGTATTTCCGCGCGCGTAACACGCGCCGCGTCGATTTGTCCGCATAGTCGTCGCTTAAGCGCTCGATAGGAACGACTATCGTTGCTTGCGTTCCGCCTGGGCAACGCTCCTCGAAGCTTCCTTCGACGTCGCCGCTTCTAAGCTCCTCGTTTCAAAAAACCAGTGCTTATCTCGCTGCTGCATTCGCAGACTTTGCATTTCGAAAGATCTTTCCGGTGTTCTCTGTGTGTCTACCATATTGTGCGGTGTTGATTCTGAAAAATCTGAGAGCCGTAATTGATCTCTGTCTTCTGCAAATAAGTGATTGTGGTGTTGTGTCGTTTATTCGTCAAAGTTCAGTTATTTTCTCTGCTCTGCAAATTAATGAAAATGTGCGCGCTGCTGGTGATTGTTTCTAGCGCAGAGAACACTGCGAATGATCGTCACATATTTCTGCATAGTAACATAGTTTCGAACGCTTTTGGAAATCACTATGAGCATTAGGAAGTACTGTGTACGTATTATAACCGGGGTATCACTTCCACTAAACACGTTATTTGTATAATATTAGTCACTCGCGACGTGTCAGACAAAAAGCGACCTCGTAAGTCACGTTCGTTGGTTTAAGACACGTTCCCACGTGGCTTGTATCGCGAATTACCACACGCGGAGACGTGGCTTCCCTTCTGTGTATCTAAACCCGGTGATAATCAAAGGAAAATTTAAATAACCAACGAGAAAACCAGAGTCTACTATTAACTTCTCCTCGACTATCCTTACACATTAACACTACACGTCACTCGCCTTACTACATCCTTCATACTTCCTTCTCTCAACCAACAAAATTCTTCTCATCCCCATCTCTTCAAGCTGCCTCCCATTCCTCGCTGCACTTCCTCGTTTCTCCGTTTAACCCACGACGCTCCAAGTTCGCGAGATCTTCCGCGCCAGCAACCCCTCGCCAATCATCCGAATAGTCGCGTTCCGCGATATTCGGCGGCTCTCGAACACGTTTCCTGTCATTCAGACGGCAAATGGATCACGTAAGTGCTCCTCTCGCGATGAGTCGAGGGCTCGCCGCGAAATGACGGACACGAGGAATTTATACGTCGGCCCCGGTCACGGGCAATTGCCCTGCTCGTCACGGACCAGAATAATGCCGTGATACGTGCATGCCAAAACGCGAGAGCTGGGAACAACCGTGCCCGATGACGACTGGATGATCCCCGGCGGTTGTCTACGGCTCGAGACGGAACGGCGGCAGCCCCGTCGTCTGGCCTTGCGCGTTATTATCGTATAGATTCCTCTAGTCAGCAGTCTACGATGTCGTTGAATTGGCAATGAGACACGGCCAGCGAACGGCGTCGCCGTGGAACGCTTAACCTTGTCGCGGACGGGGACGCAAATGTGCGGGAAAATTGATCTTTCAGCGTTCCTCTGGAGGATTGATGGAAATTAGCGGGATTGCCTCTTTGCATAATGGTGTAGCGTTCCTAAGCGAGGTTTACAGAAATTTAGTACACCGATAAGGTGCGAAAAGAGGTGGCTCAGTTGGAAAAAGAAATTTGCACTTGGAACGAGTCAGAGTTTCAAGGCAAAGTTGCGAGGAAAATTCCTCTTTAAGCGTTTCTTGAGATTTAGGGAAATTTAGTGTCTTGGTTAGAGGAAAAATAGAATTTTCACACGAGGGACTGTTTGCAAGGAGGATTGAAGAGCATCAAATTTTTGGAGATGGAGAAAAAACTTCTCTGACTTTAAATTATTTACATACGAAATTTGATTTGTTTTGACTGTTGAATATACTTAAGTATACTATAACTCACATGCATCGCAAAATTTTCTATCTTTTGCACTAATACGGTCCAAATTCATGAAAAAGGGAATTGTATTTGTAGGAAACACTTTATGTGCTACCTCCCAGTTGTAGAGAAAACTGAATGTGCCATTCATTTAAATTTGCAAGCACTGTAAGTGCCAAATGTCCTGTTTTCATTAAGTAATTGGCTCTTCATTGTTTTCTACAGAAGTAGCGATGGACGTACCAGCGGTACCATCTTTTAGCACAATTGGTAACATATTCATAAATTAGGTAACTTATTAGCGCGTAGAATATTTTCCGACAATTTTTTTTGTTAATGGCACTTACAATGTTTTCTCAATTGTGATCTTGAATTAATAGGCCTCCTTGGAACCCGCCGTCGGAACTAATTTATTAGTGTTTATTTGAAAAACTGTTTACTTTGGTACACTACCTAGTTTCTTTCCCGAAGTGGCGTCGAGTTTTCACCGAATGGAGTCATTCAAGAATGAATGACGTCAGTTGAATTCGTTATCGCCTCGAAATTGACGCAGTTTCCAGCACGCTGCAATTTTTCTTTGCTCACGGCGGGGATGGGGGAGAGAAAAAAAGAGCGAGTCGAAACTCTAGTCGATCGATTGAATCCATGGCTGGCATCGGAAACACGGGCACGGACCATTGTTCGAGCCCGCGATTTTTCCAGCGAAATTACCTTCCGCGCCGCGTGAAATCGAACGCCGATAACGAGGCCTGTCGAATTCGACGCGGTCGACGCGGAAGCGGATTAATCGCGGCTTCGATAAAAGAGAAAACGCGAAACTTTTTTCCTCCCTGCCGCGCTCGATCGTTGCCTTCGCGGTGCGCGCGTTCGCGGCGCCTCGGGGCCGATTAAATTAATAAACAGCATCGAAACATCGCCCGACGAGTCGCCGCGCGCTGAATCATTAAAAAAAAAAAAAAAATCGCGCACCCTCGGAGGCATTCATTAAATCGAGGAAAACTGATCGAATTAGTGCACCATGGGGGGAAAAGAGAGAAAATGAGAGGTGATTCGCGAGACTGAAGTTCCGTGTCTCGATAATGCGACTGGCGTTCGAAAAAACCTCGGGGTTTCAACGTGAACGAGGCAGACGATCATTTTTATTCGCCGCTTAATTATTCGAAGGCTGCGGATTTAATTACGATAAATAATTTGTTCGCTCTGCTTATGGAATTCAATACCGGCGCACATAATGGGAGCCTTTTCATTTTTCGACCGTTGATTATTCGAATGTTACCGATAAAACTGACATGTATCAAATTTATCGGTTTAATTAACGAAACACTCAGTTCGCAATAATAAAATTTCAGCCGCACTTCGTTACACCTCATCCAACCTTTCCAATTCCGTCACTCGAAATTTCCTCCGTTATCCACTGCAATCGAGAAGACTGCCGCCCAATGAAACAGAGAAGCGAGCGGATCGTCGTCACCGAGCGCCCCGCGCACTCCTCTTCGGGGAAGATTTTATGTCTCGGATCCGAGGCCAAATCGCGACTCTCGTATCGAGTGGCAGAGACGATTGAATAAAGAAGCGACCGCCGCTGGTCGTGGCCCCCTCGCGAAATCAGTCGCCGGGTTTTACGAGCGCGACACTCGAAACTATCCAGCCGTGGCCGGCGATAAATCTCGATCGCCAAACGGGTTCCCTAAAAATTTTACGCGTGACAATTCGAGGCGCCCGATGCACGACCGGCTCGGGATCGCCTCTGTATCGCTTCTTATTCCGCGGATACGATCACGGCGATCGTAAAACGTTGCCGGAAGACACTCCGCGGCTTAATGGCCTCCACGATGCGCGGGCCCCGTTGTTTTAGGGGCGAAGTTTTGCGACGTGTTCATGCTCGTCGCAGAAAACTCCTACCTGCGCGACGATATATTTAGTGGCTGTCGAAACGGTCCATTCGCCTCTTTGGGACACGGTCGTTATCGTTAAGTGTCCCCCACCACGTTATTTCTGTTACGCAATGTGTTGAGTGGCGGTAACCGCAGGTGGTTGATAAATTATTAATTGCGTGGTAATTGAATTTGCGGGGTGGGGGACGCGTTTGTGGCTTTACGTCGCTGACGTCCGAATGGGGGCATGTCCGTCGTTTCCAGGTCTTTCGATGTTTCAGCGATGATGGCTTGGGGAATGTATAGTTACAGCTTTGTCTCGTTATGAGTTCGATACCTGGGGTTAGACCGAAACTTTTCACGAAACGGTATGTTATTTGGCTCGCCTTTCTTCTTTGTCGCGCGCCCTTTGAACTGCGAAGGAAGTAGTGGGGATAGAAATGTACTTATAACGAAACAGGAGACCTGGACTTATAACGGGACAACACTGTATTCGCTATGAACTGTGTATCGCGCACTTCCATTTTTCCTCACTAGTAGGGTAAAGTAGTCGAATATAAGACACACTTCTTAAAAGCATTATGACTCTTCACTGAGAACACTGTTATTAAAATTTGATAACAAAGATTTATTCATAATAAAATAAAAACGATAGTCATTCAAATTCGCAGATAAAAAATGGGTTCCTAGTATGAGATCCAGTTTGTTCTTTCCTGACACTTATTTTTTCTTTCTTTTCTTATAAAGTCGGCATGTGAAATCTATTTCTTCACTACTGCTGTCTTCGTGGGCCCACCACGCCCACCATAACGCTTTATACGTACACTTAACGGACTTAACCCATTGTTCATATAGCTAGCTCACCTGAATAATAAAGACCTGTGCAAAATAACAATTCTGTATCATAAGTTGCTTACTTAATCACTGTCATCATTCAGAACAAATTCTTCTTCACTCTCATGTTGAACTTTCATGGGTCTGATATTCGGAAACAATACCACGATAACTATTAAGTAGCTTCGATGTTAAGTCGCCATCATTTAATGATATACAATTAGTAAGCCTGAAACTCCATTACAAGCACCATACAACAGTATTTGAGAAAATCATTATACACTCACCACTTTGGAGGTATTTGTAATTTAACCGAACACCTGCTTGTTAAAGACACTTAACCCTTCGTTGACATACCTCTTTTTCCGATCAACTTTGACACAACTGGGTGGCTCACACCCACAGCAATTTTTGAACGAGTGCCATTCTCATCTAAAAAATTCAATCATTATGATAAAAATCATGGATCAATTTCAAGGTCTCTAGAATGTATTCCAATAATTTTTTATTGAAATTTTATCACAGCTTTTGTAAAATAATTTTAGATTACCACATGTCGAGAAAAAAACGAAGAAAATCGTAAAAAAAAATTGTAACTTTTACAAATTTCAATATTAAAAGCTAAAAATCAGAGTTGATGTTCGGATATAATATTTTGAGAGAGAAAATAGTTTGTAAGTTGACTTTGAAAAAAAAAATGGTATTTCTGTTGCATATAAAAGGTTCAGAGCATCAAAATCAGCTTATCGGTGGTTCACACCCAAAGTGTCACCGAAGGGTTAATTGATTACGTAGTTAATTGGTTAAGTAAAGAAATAGCATCGTCATGACATTTAAGAGTTCCGTAGATAAGCTGGGGTCTCATATTAGGAGAGGCCGCCATATTCGGCTACTTTACACTAGAATCTTCTCAGAAGTCTCGATTCTTTCTTCGCGCGAGGGGAACACAAAAGTCCCTTTCCTAATCGTCCTCTAAGGCCCCAGGAGCAGCACCGTCCACATTTAACTCGCGCGTAGCGGAAGCATCGTTAGAGTCAGGAAGGAAGTCTGCCAAAGTAGATTGATCCACCTTGCAGCGAATGCCTCGGGTGAAATGATTGCAACTAACCGGAGGCGTCTCTTTGCTCCCATCCCCAGATGCTGTCGGTGAGCCCAGGAATGGAGGTAGGCAGCGGCGGTCACGGCGGCCTCGGCGGTGGACTGGAGGGTGATCCAAGCGGCGGCGGTGCCGGCGTGGGCGGTGGCGGTGTCGGCGGGGGTGGCGGCGAAGGAGCCACCGACGGGATGCAGGAAGCGATGGTCGCCGCCGCCAGGGACCGGGCGATCCGCGCCGGAAGCGTCCGGCAGGACCTCGCCCTCGACCTGCCCCCGCGACTCCAGCTTCCGGACGGCGAGGAGCGTCCGTACGGAGCGCACACCGCCCTTCATCTCCGCGACCCCGAGCAGGTGAGCCCCTTCTCATGGAATATTCAACACTTCCGA
This sequence comes from Andrena flavipes, assembly GCA_963971345.1. Taxonomy (NCBI): domain Eukaryota; kingdom Metazoa; phylum Arthropoda; class Insecta; order Hymenoptera; family Andrenidae; genus Andrena; species Andrena flavipes. The sequence goes on from OZ020480.1 coordinate 48,296,982, forward strand.
AATATTTCGGCTTCTGCGAAAGCGCTGGTTCGCTGCACTTTCCTTTCTACGCCTTCTATGACACCTAGCCCTGATCATTTCGAACTTAGAGAGACGCAGGGATAATTTGCGCACAGCGGTACGTTCGGGGGGTGCCAGCCGTCAGTTGTTCTTAGATACTCGCAGGCTTCCACTTGTCTTGTCAGATTTCTACGAGCCCTGAGGTGGTAAAGTAGCGCTTAGAATAATCTATCTGCGAAGCGTTGCAGAGGTACCAAAGCACTCATGGTTTACCTGGAAGAGGCTCAGAGTGTTTTGGTACTTTGCATTGCTGTTTCTGTAGGGTGTGTTACTTTCTGAGCTGGACTAAACGGAGAAAAAGGGAAGAACCTCGGGCGATGACAATCGAACCCACGATCTTCGGATCGACTGCGTCCTGATCGGTCGCCTTAACCAATTCCATCAATACCGACTCCCCAAAATACTATGTTTCGGATTCTACTGAACCCCTCAACGACCTACCTCTGAAACGAAAAACTGACCGTGAGGCCCGGGCCCTCGAAACAAAAACGTCGCTTTGCTACCTGAGGCCTCAGCACTGAAACATCACTGTACAGACAGCCTCTAGAGTATCTGGTACTGACGCGAGAACCGCTTGGAAAATAAGGTCCGTACGAGATACGGAGGTGGGCGATCAGTGGAAAACTTAGGGTTTGTACCAGATACTGAGATGGTCGTTGAGGGATTAAGGGGCACCTATGTGCCACGCTCGCACATAGATCATTCCTCAACTGAAAACTTCCACACCGCTTAAATGTACATTTCTTCGCAACGCACAGTGAAGTTGACAGTTGACTCTTCGCTTCTTCCTTTCGAAAGGAGCCTATTCTTCTCCGTCTCATCCTTGGTCGCCTGGGATGAAAGTCTCGCAAGTGAGCAACGCGTTATTCATTAACATCCCCCTCGGATCTGATACCACTTCGTTAGAGATACAAATCTAGCCAATCAGGCCCGCCAGTCGAACGCATACACTTGCCCAATCACATTTCCATAAGTTAAACGTACGCCGCTTAGGTGTGCGAGTAATAAGCGCGAGTTTTCGAACGGCACGCGGCGCTGGTGGGTAATAACGCGTGTAAAAACGGATAAATCCTCCACGCTTCGCGTACTAGGATGGAATCGTGCTACCTTGCCGCACTCCGGTCGGCTCTGCTCCAGCCTCGAGCGATTTGCAGGTGTTGAGCGTGAACCTCGCTGGTCGCGCGAGCTGTTCTCATTGCTCTAATCTCGCGGACGGTGTCCATTAATCATGCACGGTAATTAACTCTGCTGATTGCAATGTTTAGGTATTATTTATGAGCCGTGAATCGTACGTCGAATGGCATAACGTCGATCGTCAAGCGTTTCCTTTTTGATGGTGGGTTTTCAGAGGATCCTTGGGTGTTCCTCCTGGATCAGCCAGCTGGATTTTTCCTCGATGGTAATTAATGTCGACCCAGAAGCTCTAATTGCGCCTCGGAATATCCCAAGACGCAATTAGCGATCTTGCCGCGCGCGTTACGCGTTCTTAAAATATTCCCGCTGGAGGAGCTTTTCTGGGGCTCGTTTAATCGCGTTTCCTCGACGGAAGTTGATTTCCCCGGGGGATAATTTGCGGCTGATGCTTGTTCAACATCCCCTGGAACGCCTTGGAACGCGATGCCCTATTCACGCTCCCCCCCAGTAGCTATTCTCTCTATGAAGAGTCGGAGTCGAAATACCCGCGATACGTCATCTTTGGTGAAGTTCCTTGACAGTTCTACAGCTGACGTCTCCAGGTCTAGCAAATTATACCATAGCAGTTTAGAAAATAGAGCTCAAATTGCATAATTATAACTGTTCCTTTATAGAACTTTATTCTTATAAGAGCTACCACAATTTACTTAAATAATCCAAAACCTCAAGGTCCCCATATCTAATCAAAATTCCTCCAATTTCTCGGTGAGCTTTGAGCAAGTACCTGCACACTCCAATTCACAGTTCCAACTAAATCAGAGCCTAGTAAATTGAAGTTTATCATTGCGAAGACTCCCACCTGAATTGCAAAATTTTTTAACGACAAGAGTCATCGGCAGACATCCACGGTATTTAGTATTTTCGCAAGCCCGCGCGTCTTGGGAGACGGCCGCGCGGTGAAAGCGCAAGAGGCGGCTAGAGGAGGATCGTGTTCTACCCTCTCGAGGCTTCTGGATGCCAGGCTGAATCGAGCTGAACCACGCGCGCCCTCGAGACCCGCTTGAGGGTCACGGGTTAGAATTTCAGTAATCCTACGCCCCTACACGTGTGCACCTATGCGCGTCGAGCCTCGCTGGACTCGCGGGGCCCTCGGGGTTGGCGCTTTCAATGCGCCTCCGCTTCCTGGGCCACCGGCAAACGACCGAAAAAAATATTTATTTATTCACTTCCTTCGACGCCGCGCGGATATTCCCGGCCGCTCTGGTTGCTATTGCGCTCCGTCATTCGCCAGCGTCCGCGAATATTAAGCGGTAACCAGGGGTCACAGACACCACGTTCCGCTTCGTCGGCTCCTGACGCGAGCGAGCGATTCGCGCCATCGATTTTTACTTTCTTCATATAGATACCTGCTCCTTGTAAGTTTAGCGTCGCAGTGGTTTTGGGGGAATATCTAGAATTTACGGAATTTTTAAAGATAAAGGCTAGTTTCTAGATTAGAAATTTGCGAAGTAGGACTTCTTAAACTAGGTTTTGAATGATACTTTATTTGGGAAATGGAAGATGAAATTTGGTGAAGATCCTCTCTTCCCCAAATGAAGGGGGCATGACATGGTCACAAGTGAGGTAGAAGATAGACTTCACACTGGATGTTAGTTTTTGAAAGGTTTGGTCTAACAAAATCTTAAAACTCGCAAGTGTCACTATCAGCGTTATTCTTGCAGAATTGAATAAGGTTATATTAATGAGGCTATCAGCGCAATAGTGACGTAACCCACAATTTGGGGTGAATTGACATTACAACCTAAATCACTGCTTATACAGCAACTTTTTAATTCCTTAGTGTCCGGAGCAATCTTACAAAAACATACACAAAAACGTGTTTTTGTACTGAGCATTTTGTTGATTCACGTCGCAAAATACTGGCCTGTGCAGCATTGGTCATTATTTTATATGCTAATAATATACACCTTAACAATTAGATTTTGTAAAAAGTCATACCCATGTACCTAAAAGTAGTAATTTTAAGCAACGAATTTAAAACGTCAATAGTTTAATTAGCTGTTAGGTGCGTATCTCGAAACAGAAGTTTTGGGGCTACGCCACTATTGCGCTGATAGTCTTATTTATTGTAGGAGTAATGTAAAGCATTGCAGGAATTGGTACGCCCGTATTTGTACACAATTTCATATTGAGTTTTTATTTAAAAAGTAATATTAAATTAAACTAGAATAGTTGGGGTTTAAACCTACTAAATAGAGATTATAAAGTGGGATTACAAACGTCAAATTTTGCCTCATAATTTCATTGATATGAGCTATGGATAATAAGTGTAGGGATAAGGTTCTAAATTAGGTTTCCATCTCGTTACCTAAAATCCTCATCTTTTTCAAAAAACCCATGTAGTTTGATACTTAGGCTGGGTACATTTGGCCCCTTGATTCCTGAAAAAGATGAGGATTTTATATAACGACATGGGAATATAATTTAGAAGTTTATCACGAACCTACCCTGTATCCGACACGCGAGGATTACCACGAAGTTCGAGTCCACCTTCACTTCAAGCAATCAATATATTTTATTCAGAATATACACTAGCGGACAAAAAAGTTGCCACTTTTTCGATATGTTCTATTTTTGTTATTTTTTAGCATACATTTGGGATTGTGGTATGTTTAATATGCATATTCTGATGGAGACTTTAAAGCTGTATAAAACTCAGTTAAAATTGAATTTATTTAACTGATAAACAAAAGTGTTATATGACATTGAACGGGGTAACACATTTTTGGGGCCGATAAATAAGTTACCACGATTAGGAACTTTTTAGATTGACTTAAAAGCAAAGGTGCTCCCAGAAAATATTAGATCTTTTTCATTAGTGTTCAAAAGTGATATCTTTTTGTTGTCTTGTTTAATGTTATGTAGGGTTTTAGTTTGTTAGTTCAATAAATACAGCTTTTAATTCTCTTTCAGAATATGTATATTAGGCACACACACTGCAGTTTTGAGTTGATATTGAAAAGTAATTGTTTTGTTCACTACTGTATACTAGAGTGGAACGAAATATAGGGGCAAAATATTTTTTTACTATTCATGACTTCTAATAGTGGGCAAAAGTTGCCATATTAATATTTACTGAAATATTAAAATTGACTGAAATATTAATTTTTGAAAAGCTTGCGGCACCTTAAAAAATTTGTTGATCACCTTCAAACTTTGGCAGCTTAAATACCATTATAAAATACAACTTTTACCCCTACATTTCGTTCCACCCTACGGTATACCCAAGCAGCCACTATATTCTCTCCAGACTCTAGAACCTCCAACCGCCCATCTGATTCTACTACAGCCATTACTCCTCCCGTTCACCCATCTGGACCATTTACTATACTCTACAATTCATTTTCCAGGAGAGCGAGATCTACCAGAAGTGCGTTCGACCGCCGCCAAACAGGACGGTGTTCGACAGCGAAAGTCCGCCGCCCTACCGAAGCCAGTCGGCGCTGTTGGACGCGCCAGGTCGGATAGTCCGTTGCCATAGCGCGGGCAGCTCTCTGCTGAGGGTGTTCCGGAAGTTCCCGAGCCCCGGCAGCTCGACGCCAGCGGTGGTGGTGCCGCCGAGGAGGCCGACCCTGTCCAGTTATTCCGAGTCCAGTAGCAACCTGAGCAACCTGTCCAGCCTGACGGTGGTGCCCTGCGAGACCGACGAGAGCCAGCAGCCGCAGCACCACCACCACCACCACCATCAGCAGCACGTCTGATCCGAGGCGCGGCCAAGATGGAGAGCACTCGAGGCCACGGGTCGCTTCTTGTTCCTCGAGGTCGACGGACGCCCGAGGATCACGCAGAGACGGCGACGGGCCAGCGCTCGGCGACAGAGGAGGGCGGGCGGCGACGCCGGAGGAGGCGGCGCGGCGGACGCGGAGAAGATGAAGGACGACGCTGGCGCCGAGATCGTCGTCGTTGTGCTGCCCTCGAGAATCCTCGAGCCGTCGAGGATCCCTCAAGACTGACTCGCAGGAGAAACTTCGCACGGGTTCTCGGGCCTGTACCGGTGCCTGGTCGCGACGGGGGGGATCGGGCCGCGTGCGCGCGCCCGCCTTCAATCCCGCTCACGGCGTGCAAGAGGACAAAGGGAGCTCGGGGAGCGATCCTCCTCTGAACCGTGGATGATCCTCCAGCGTATTATTTTCTTCTTTTTTTTTTGGAAGAGAAACGTCCTCTCCTGGTCGACGCAGGGAGAGAAGAGGAGATCGAGCTGCAGGCTCGTCACGGGTCGGTCCCCCGTGCTCGATGTCTCGCCACCGAACGGCAATCCTAAGAGGCCAGTCTCTATAGCCTAGATCTCAGACGATTCCAAAGCACTAGACGAGACCTAGTTAGCTCGTAACGTAGGGAGGTGTCGAACCATGATGGGCCGCGAATGGCAAGGTGGGAGACGGAGACACGAGCGTCGCGACGGTGACGAGAGGAGGGCCTACAAAACGAACCGAAGACTGACGCGCGGCGATCTCGGTGCAGCTCGATCCGGGGAGGACGACGTTGGATACAACTTTGCAATCGGGTTCCCGGAAGAGTGGGACAGTGACGGGGACCGACCGTGCCCTCCAACGTGGGCCCTGCGCCGCCAGGCGGCCTGTCGTCGAGCAGATCGTGGAAGTTTGTTCTCTGCGACAAAAGACTTAGTAAATTATTTATTGGCGATACTCGCGGCTGGCACCCGCAGCTCTGTCGAGGCGGGCGGCTGGGGGCGGCCGCGAAGCAAACGGGAGAGGGAGAGCCTGAGAGATGATTACGCGGCTGAGATAGCTGGGGATGAGTGACGCGCGAGAATGACTGTGTGCGTGAGTGTGTGGGAAGCGTAGAGCCAGCACCGGGGATGGAAACGAGGGAGGATAAAGGGAAAAAGTAAATGGCGATTCGATGGGAGAGAAAGTGTGATTTCGCGAATGCCTGTGCGAGACGCGATAGAGTGCAAAGGACAGAGAGAGAGTGTATGAGAGAGAGAGAAAGAGAGAGAATCAGAGAGGAAAAGTAGTGCCAAGAGCCGTAAAAGAAACTCTGTAAATATTAGGTTAGGTAGTTCAATATCAATATAATTATTATGACTAAAAATGATATGCTATATACTGATTAAAAAGTAATACCTTACACCACGCATAAACACCAGCTGATGGGCCGCGCGAAACTGCCGTGGGACGTGCGCGCGCGTCGAGGGGCCTGAACGATCGCCGACGATCGACCGATCGATCTCCCCGTTGGCTGTGAAACGAGGTCGTCTCTCGTTCAGCAGTTCGCGCGCTACCCTTGGACAGATCGAAACTGGGCCTTCCGAACTGTTTCGCGAGAGAGGGGAATCAGCATTCACGTTTTAGTGATTGGCAAATCAGTGAAGGGGGGTGGAAGGCTTTCGGGGTGGGCACGAGTACGCGCTGGGAGATCGATCAGTCGGGGGATGACGCGCGTCCCGACGCGTTTCGAACGGCTCGCAGGATGTCTGATATAACGCTACTTTATTATTATTCAGATAGATAAGGCTTCAGTTTTTGACGAAATAGGACGAGATCTGCCTTGACGAACGAACCGAGCGTCGACGATCCGCTTCCCTTGCCCGCTCGCAGCCCCTTCCGCGCAAGCAGTCTGCGACCAGAAATTCTTTCGCCCTGGGTTGCTACGAAGGTCTCCCATTTGTCGGAATATTAACATATCTTAGCGAGAATTTGTGTTGCGAGAGGAGCAACGCTTTTTAAAGGAAAAGAATTTCGTTAGATGAATTTGAATTTAAAGCGGTGGGGATGAGTATCGATTAAGCCTAGGATATTAATCAATTTAAATGATTTCAAATGTTAGAACTTTGGAGGCGTTAGATCGTCCTTGTTTTTCTTTTTTTTGGAAATTGTAGATCTTAATGGGAGAAATAAGAGTTTTCGTTAAATTTCCAAGAGTTTATCTGAAATGGCTAATGATCATTAGTGATTAATACCGCCAACGGCTTTCGCCACGCAGAAAGCACCGGTTCTCGTTAGATTACCGAAGTTAAACTGCGTTGGGCCCGGTTAGAGCCTGGATGGGTGACCATCTGGTGGGAAATCTCCCTCTGTGTGCTGTTGGCGAGTTATCAATACTAACGATCATCATCATTAGTAGTAATAATTTCGAGTTGAATAAAATTAGAGGGAACATCAGGGAATAATAAAATACAACAATGTCTCTAATAGGTGTGCTTGACAAGTTTTTCTTTGACCAGGCTGTGCTCCATTAGCATTATCCAAGAACAAATACCATTACTTCGAAGTCACTTCTCGATATATTAATTAATACAGACTTCTTCACTAAACATTTGAATAAAAAATTCGGTAGAATTCCCGTAGCAATCCAATGAAAGAATAGCCGTCGTCTGACAGCATAGTGATATACGGTAACGTACCTTAAAAAGACCAGCATTTCACATTGTTTCACTGTACGCACTACTTTACACGTTTCAACCTACATCCATCGAGTACCCCCAACGATTGACCGCAACTTCGAAACGCAGACGCGGAAAAGTGGCGGACGTCGATCTCGGTTCTCGACCTCTGGACAGAACGAAAAACTACTGAAGTATCTCATGAGAAGTCACCAATTATTGTAATCCTTAAAACTGTAAGACGAAGGGGTAAAATTTGCAGAGAAATTACCGTCGCGGTACCGTCTCTCCAACGCGTGTAACGCATGTGAAACGCGAGGCGAACGAGGAGTCGAGAAGAAACGGACTTGAAACCCTAAATTCGACGAACTCTATTACCAAAAGAAAGAAAAAAAGTAAAGGAAAGGAATCAGTCATTCTTGTCATAAAATGTCCACGAGATTACGTCGATGTCTCGAAGTCTTCCCTTTGCCCTCGTTATTTGCGGGCGCGCGACGCGCACTGTGAGAGCCTACCGCTGAAACCCACGATTTGGCGTCGATTAACGCGTAAAAAAACGAACCAATGCCGATGAAAGCGTACGTATATATACATATACATACATACACAACGACACACACACATATATGTATATATATACTAAAAAAAATCATAGGATCTTTTTCGAGAAATGTCCGGGCACAGTTCTGCATACACACGACACTCGACACGGAATCGATCCGTTTTTCCTCTCCATCTTTAACAAAAAAAAATGTGTTCACGCGCATGCAATATTAGGTGATGAAGAATTTAATATCGTATTCGTCTCTGTGTAAAGAAGGGGGGAGAAAAAAGTAGGACGAGGGGAACGAACAATTAGGCGCGACTAACGCGAGATACACGGTCCGTCGCGATCGAACGAGAGAGAGAAAGAGAGAGAGAGAGAGAGAGAGAGAGAGAGAGAGAGAGAGAGAGAGAGAGAGAGAGAGAGTGAGAGTGAAAGAGAATTAATCGATGAAAGAATGCGAGTGCAAGCTGAGAGACTGTTGTGCGTGGTTGGGAGTGAGCGTGCGCGAGTGTTCCAAAAAAAATGCGAATGCTGCGGCTAAATCCAATGGGTCTTGTGCAAGCCTCGGTTAAATTAAAAAAGAAGATGGAAGAGAAAACCTGTCGTCACGCTTAGATCGAATTTTTAATCGGCGACGAGGGTCTAGAAGCGCGAACGTGTTAAGTTTAATTAGGCGAGAAAATGAACAAAAAGGAGGAAATTTTCTGTCGAAGCTCGACGCGCTGTTCGGAGTTTTGCGAGCTGCTCGAGCTCTCGAACGATCCGGCACGAGCGAGGGGATCATTGTGGCCTTTCGAAGGGAAAATTGCGAGCGATCAGGCTGGGCACGAGACGATCGGCTGTTTCGCCAGGTTCCAGTAGTTCCAATCGTTCGCGATTTCGAAGCTTGTATCGATCAGTCCCTCGACACGCTGGCGCTCGAAACGGCGCTCGGGTGGAGGCGCCATCACGCTCGAATGTTATCGTTGCGAGAAACCGTCGATCTTCGTGGCGCCTCGATCACACTTTATTGTATATATCCAGGCGGTAGCCAGCTTGGAATATTAGACTTGGGGAGGTTGAATCTCGCTTTCATGGGGGATGGATAGATCAGTTGATGGATCGTTGAAGTCGAGCTGCTCTGTGCAAAGTCAGTGCTCAGCTGGGTGGCCATCTGATCCAACACAGGAGCTCTACACGATTTCATCTTTATCTAGGCACCATATTGTGTTTTATCTATGTGAAAGTTGTTAAGTTTCGGAGCCTGTGTTGGACGGGTCTGCTCTAAGGACTGTTTCAAATGAGACACTCGATCGTCCAAAAAGAAGAGTAGATTTCGACGACGTTAAAGTGGAGGCATGCAAAGTTTCTGATGACTTCTTATCCTGTTCCATGGAAATCTTTCTTGTCTATGCGCCAGGATAAGAGTCTTGCCATTAATCGCTCATATTTTTAACAATACTGGGTGTCCACATTTAATTCGCACCCAATGAAACGGAAGCTTGCATGCTACCACTCTGCAAAAGCAGATGAAAGTGGAACGTCCTCTGAGAGTGTTCTCGCTTGAGAGTTCTAAGAGTGCTCTTGTACCGTTAGCTAATTGGTGGCTCGAAGCCTTAACGCTATAGACCCCCCAGCTAATAATGCAGAGTTTTTGTAATCGCTGAAAATCGGCGAGAAGGAAACGCACTCCTTCAACGATTTAGCCAAGAGATTCTGCCTCTGCCTAGGCTGAGCTTCCAAAGAACGCTAGTCCGAGCGCCAGGGTGAACGAGTGCCCGTCTGTCTTGTCCTCGCCGATCGTGCGTCTTCTCGGAAGCGTTGTGCCCAGGTTGGTCATCCTAGCGATGTCGATAAACGTATAAGTCTGAGCCCAAGTGGAATAGTTAGTTCGATGTTTGGCGATCGGATCCTTTGGTCAACCTGGCCGCTTCCGGTCCATCTAGTCATGCTGAGCCGTGCGTCCCCTCTGGTGGATGAAATCGAATCGGTCGTTTTTAATGAATTTTCGCGATCCTCTAAACGTGATCATTGTGATTCTCACGAGGTGTTCCAGAGAAATTGCGTAATCGAAATGGGATTTCGGGGCTTCCCGTCGAAGCTTGTAATTAGCAATCGTGTGGTCGTCGATAAGATTGGTGTCTCTAGTCCACCACGGCGGTAGGATCCATCCAACATGGCCTCCCGTTGCTCGATCGTCCTTAGCCAATCGCGGAGCAGCGCGAGCGCCATCCGATGTCCTCGATCCTGTTCGCCGCGGAGCGTAAATCATTTTCTTATCCTTCTCTTTTCTCTGTCCCTTCTTTATCTGTTCTCTTTCGTTTTGCGTTTCGGTAGGTAATCGGAAATGGTAGGTCGTGGCGGGGGACGGAGACGAGATCAATGCACAGACCCGCAGACTGACGAAAGTGGATGGCATAATCTGAGAATCAAAATTATCGACCGTCTCGTGGCTACTCGGGGACGCCAGTGTCTTATGAGCGTTTCTTTTGGTACGCGCGCTTTTCTTTTTTTTTTTCTCGAAAAGGTGAACGAGAATCTTAGGGGAGCGGGGGATGAGATTAGCTAAGGGGGGACAGGCAGTACCAAAAGAATGAAAAGATGCTCGAGAGCGTGTGTGCGTGTGCGGATGATGATGGGCGAGTGAATACGCGTGAGACTGAATGGGGCAAAAGAGAGACGAGCGGTGGGAAGGGCGAATCACTAGCCAACGTGTGTCATTCGGGTCGAATAATCATCGTTTCGTTGCCGTTGTCATGTACGAGCACGGGGAGCGAAGAAAGAAAACGGGAGAAATTGGTGAAACTTTTTTCAAGGTAATCGATCGATGTTGTAGGAACAGTGTCATTTAAAGTAGTAGGTCGCTTCTCTAACAAAAAAGGAAAAAAAAGAAAAAAGAAAAGTCATCTCGGGAAGGAATATAAAGAAAAACGGTTTCACGTGATTCGAAAGTCGCGCCAGGCCGCGCGGGGGCGCTCGAAGCGCCGCGAGATTTGAAAAGGGCGCGCAAAGGGTGGGAGCATCTCGAACGCGTTCCTCCTTCTCGATCTTTTCTTCATCTTCTCCTCGGCTTTTCTTCTTTTCTTCGTTTCGAAACTATGAGAAAGATCTACGAGCTCTTCGAGCGTGCCACGAATAACGCGGAGAAATTAAATGGTTTTTTATACAGTAGCATTGTACCACATAGGAATGAAAAGTAAAAAAAAAAAATGATGATGTTCGTTGTCCACTGCTCTGGCTTGTTAGAAACAGCAAAACAATAATAACTCGGGCCTCTCGGAGGCTGTTCGGACCAGGAGAGGCGCGATAAAGTAAAAAGAAGAGAACGGAAAAAAGACTGTTGACCAATAATAAACGAGCGTAATTCACTCGAAAGAACTTGCTCCGGACAGTCCCCTTCGTGCCCCCCCCCCTGGTATGAATCGGCAACATTTCGACATTGCAAGATTATTGGTGTACTTATCACGCAGTTTTCTACAAAATAAAGAAAACGATTTTGAAAAAAAAATGGAGAACAACCGGTCCACGGTGTCGTCTTTTTATTGCAATCACCCATCGCCTGACATAGCAACTGCATCAGTCAAAGTAAACAAAAAATCGCGGTAAGATATCTTTAAAAATGACAAATATACTTTTGCATAGTTCTGCAAGGATTAAGTTCCCTTTATCTTCGTAAGACTATTGATAAATATCTTTCGAGGTTGCAAAACAAAGAACCTGAGACGTGCATTGCCTTATCTGTAATTAATGACTGACAAGCTACAATATTAGTAAAGAAAACATAGTGCATCTATAATTACTCAGAAAGAGTGTGTCTTATTTATTTTCATAGTAAGAAGTTTCATATATTTTTTGAAAACTTGCTGCTGTATGTTATTGACATTTCGCGGGGCATGAACCAAGAAACACTATCGCCGCATAGCGGAAAAAGGTATGAACTAAAAACACGCCAACGCCAGGGTGAAATGGTAGCTATAGATACATCTTCTAGCCTGGCGTTGACGTGTTTTTAGTTCATACCTTTTCCGCTATGTGGCGATAGTGTTTCTTGGGCCATGAACCCGCGATATTCGACTTGCAACGGATAAATGAAAACATTTACTACAAAAATACAGTACTCTTCTGTACGATTTATTAATCCAGAATAACTTTATACCTTACTGTGTTAATTCCTGAGTCCTAATAAGATAATACTCACGTGTTGCACTCTTTTCAGTGCTCTAAGATCAACTTCACTCAAGCTTTTACTAAGAGGATAGTAAATAACTTCGAAGACTACCTGTCAATTAACAATATTTCGCTATCACATTTTTCCTGGAATATTATTTGCATATACTTCCTAATTACCTCCGTGGAAACACCTCGTTATATATACACATTACTTTCCCAAAATAATAATAACATTCACCAAAATGATTCTCCTTCATTTCAAGCATTTTACACGCTACGCCAAATTTGGCCCGATAAGCACGCGTGCAAAAATACTTCCGTGAAACATAATACGCGGTGAATGTAATGCGTGTCGTTCGAACGGAAAACTTCCAGGGGAAAGAGTCTCGAAACGCTTGTACACTTAGGAAATCGAATGCGTTGCTGTGGTATTGGAGGGATTAGGACGGAGGAGGGCAACGTCCTAGGCGATTCTCCTTGAGCTTAATGAACACGGGTGGCAGCTTAACGAAAGTGACGGAAAGGGAGGAAGTGAAAGCGGCGGAGTCTGAGAGCGGGTGGAGTCGTTTAAATTTGGAGCGGTCCGCGTTCGGAAACAGTGATGCCAGAATGAGGACGGGAGCGCTCGAGAATTTCCCCCACCACGCATGCACACTACGCCGGAGCTGCGTGTCCGTGAGCTCGGCGCTTCGGACCACGTCGGGAAGACGAGAGAGAAAACGAATGTGTGTCTTTCTCTCTCGCTCTTGAAACCAAGCGACACGCGGCCGTACGCGACTTCACGAGTGCCTCGAGATCCACTTTTCACTTTCTGACATATGCATAATACTTTTGTAATGAAAAAAAAATTTGGAAAAATTTTTGTTACGGAAATCACGTTTTAAGACCTCCTGATCACGTTTTGACCATTTAGAAAAGAGCTTTTTTTAAATATCTCATGTATTTGTTAACACGATTACAGTATTGTCACCAACATAGTTACTGTGACCAACATAGCTAAAAAACAAAGCGATCTGAACATTCTGTACGACGACGGCAACAACGACGGTACCGTTTAGAAGATGGAATTCAGAGTTCACTTTTTGACACTTTGAGGCTGCGTATCTCCTAAACGGCTGGTCCTAGGTCATTTTTGACGAAATTTTGAAAGAAAACTCAACCAAAGAAAGGTATAATCTCCTCCTTTTAAAACGTCCCATATACTTTAAGCAATCAGACCGCCTTAAAGAAATATTCTCATCTGGAGGCGATGGCGCAGCTGTAAAGTGTCGGACTGCTAAACCGCTGCGAACTTTTTGGACGTAGGTTCGAGCCTCGGAACTTCTAATAAGTCCCACAGGGTCATATTTTTTTCACATTAATTATGTATTTTTTCGGTTTCTAACTATATGACAATGTTCAATATTTATTTACAAATGTTTTAACCTTATGTTAAAAATATTTCAACCTGAAATATACGTAAAAATGACTTGAGAGCAGTTTTTATGCCACTGTTTCTATGGTCTAGTATTCCGTCAATTACAGTATTGTTCTAACATTCCTACACTAAATTAATATTATATATAATTGCTTTTCTAATCTCTCACCTTTAACAATTGTCATACAATTCTCTCGTGTTTCCAAAATTCAGAAGTTAAACAATACTGTAATTGACGGAATACAAGACCATAGAAACGGTGGTATAAAAACTGCGGCTATACTTCCGAAAACCGATCAAACCCGATTGGGCTGAAATTTTGCAAATAGGTTCATTTTGCATAAAAATAATGTTTGCGAGAAGGATTTTTGGCGACTCGAAATTTTTTTTTAACCATTTCAATGTCGTTTCCTACCTTACCGACAGAGTCGAGAATGTCGGTAAGGTAGGAAACAAAATTTCAGCCCAATCGGGTTTGACCGGTTTTCGGAAGTTTCGCCAAATATTACTATGTAAATACGTTACTGATATGGTAGTGGAATTGGACGCTATTTAAATGGCGTAAAATTGGGAAGATAATTTAATTCATTATACTCATCATATGAAATAACATTCGTCGTAGTTTCTATAATATACAAGTCAGGTTACTTAAAATACTTTTCTTCTGCTTACAGGTGAAACTTGGGCATATCTCTCCGTGACAGGAACTTTATATGGGCCAAATGATGGAAATTTCAACAATGAACACAAGAAAATAGCAATTTTATATAACTGAAAAAGTAAAATTATATATTTTATACTTTATTGTAACACTGTAAAAATCTTTATTCAAATAAAGTGGGAAAAAATTGAAACAGACTATTATTATTGAGAAATACCTTTTATACATACTCCTATCCAAATAGTCGCAGTAGCTACATTAAAGTGACGTCTTCGAAGCAGAAATTTAGGATACCTCCTTTCGCTTCATGTTCTCCTGCTGCTTCGCTCCAAAATTTGGTTAAAATTCTCAGTACGCTGTAAAATTGAGCTCCGCAGCAGGAGAACATGAAGCGAAAGGAGGTATCCTGAATTCCATCGCCAGAAACCTTTCGACAACTCTGCGACTCTGCGTTCAATAATTCTGCGTCTTCGATTCACTCTCCGAAGGCGCTAACTTTGTGCCACCTCTTCCGACATCATGTTCTCCTGCTGCGAAGCTCAATTTTACAGCTTCTGAGATTTCTGACCAAATTTTGGAGCGAAGCAGCAGGAGAACATGAAGCGAAAGGAGGTATTCAGAATTCCATCGCCAGAAACCTTTCGACAACTCTGCGACTCTGCGTTCAATAGTTCTGCGTCTTCGATTCACTCTCCGAAGGCGCTAACTTTGTGTAACCTCTTTCGACATCATGTTCTCCTGCTGCGAAGCTCAATTTTACAGCTTCTGAGATTTCTGACCAAATTTTGGAGCGAAGCAGCAGGAGAACATGAAGCGAAAGGAGGTATTCAGAATTCCATCGCCAGAAACCTTTCGACAACTCTGCGACTCTGCGTTCAATAGTTCTGCGTCTTCGATTCACTCTCCGAAGGCGCTAACTTTGTGCCACCTCTTTCGACATCATGTTCTCCTGCTGCGAAGCTCAATTTTACAGCTTCTGAGATTTCTGAACAAATTTTGGAGCGAAGCAGCAGGAGAACATGAAGCGAAAGGAGGTATCCTGAATTCCATCGCCAAAAACCTTTCGACAACTCTGCGACTCTGCGTTCAATAGTTCTGCGTCTTCGATTCACTCTCCGAAGGCGCTAACTTTGTGCCACCTCTTTCGACATCATGTTCTCCTGCTGCAAAGTTCAATTTTACAGCGTACTGAGATTTCTGACCAAATTTTGGAGCGAAGCAGCAGGAGAACATGAAGCGAAAGGAGGTATCCTGAATTCCATCGCCAGAAACCTTTCGACAACTCTGCGACTCTGCGTTCAATAATTCTGCGTCTTCGATTCACTCTCCGAAGGCGCTAACTTTGTGCCACCTCTTTCGACATCATGTTCTCCTGCTGCGAAGCTCAATTTTACAGCGTACTGAGATTTCTGAACAAATTTTGGAGCGAAGCAGCAGGAGAACATGAAGCGAAAGGAGGTATCCTGAATTCCATCGCCAAAAACCTTTCGACAACTCTGCGACTCTGCGTTCAATAGTTCTGCGTCTTCGATTCACTCTCCGAAGGCGCTAACTTTGTGCCACCTCTTCCGACATCATGTTCTCCTGCTGCGAAGCTCAATTTTACAGCTTCTGAGATTTCTGACCAAATTTTGGAGCGAAGCAGCAGGAGAACATGAAGCGAAAGGAGGTATTCAGAATTCCATCGCCAGAAACCTTTCGACAACTCTGCGACTCTGCGTTCTATAGTTCTGCGTCTTCGATTCACTCTCCGAAGGCGCTAACTTTGTGCCACCTCTTTCGACATCATGTTCTCCTGCTGCGAAGCTCAATTTTACAGCGTACTGAGATTTCTGAACAAATTTTGGAGCGAAGCAGCAGGAGAACATGAAGCGAAAGGAGGTATCCTGAATTCCATCGCCAAAAACCTTTCGACAACTCTGCGACTCTGCGTTCAATAGTTCTGCGTCTTCGATTCACTCTCCGAAGGCGCTAACTTTGTGCCACCTCTTCCAACATCATGTTCTCCTGCTGCGAAGCTCAATTTTACAGCTTCTGAGATTTCTGACCAAATTTTGGAGCGAAGCAGCAGGAGAACATGAAGCGAAAGGAGGTATTCAGAATTCCATCGCCAGAAACCTTTCGACAACTCTGCGACTCTGCGTTCAATAGTTCTGCGTCTTCGATTCACTCTCCGAAGGCGCTAACTTTGTGCCACCTCTTTCGACATCATGTTCTCCTGCTGCGAAGCTCAATTTTACAGCTTCTGAGATTTCTGAACAAATTTTGGAGCGAAGCAGCAGGAGAACATGAAGCGAAAGGAGGTATCCTGAATTCCATCGCCAAAAACCTTTCGACAACTCTGCGACTCTGCGTTCAATAGTTCTGCGTCTTCGATTCACTCTCCGAAGGCGCTAACTTTGTGCCACCTCTTTCGACATCATGTTCTCCTGCTGCGAAGCTCAATTTTACAGCTTCTGAGATTTCTGAACAAATTTTGGAGCGAAGCAGCAGGAGAACATGAAGCGAAAGGAGGTATCCTGAATTCCATCGCCAAAAACCTTTCGACAACTCTGCGACTCTGCGTTCAATAGTTCTGCGTCTTCGATTCACTCTCCGAAGGCGCTAACTTTGTGCCACCTCTTTCGACATCATGTTCTCCTGCTGCAAAGTTCAATTTTACAGCGTACTGAGATTTCTGACCAAATTTTGGAGCGAAGCAGCAGGAGAACATGAAGCGAAAGGAGGTATCCTGAATTCCATCGCCAGAAACCTTTCGACAACTCTGCGACTCTGCGTTCAATAATTCTGCGTCTTCGATTCACTCTCCGAAGGCGCTAACTTTGTGCCACCTCTTTCGACATCATGTTCTCCTGCTGCGAAGCTCAATTTTACAGCGTACTGAGATTTCTGAACAAATTTTGGAGCGAAGCAGCAGGAGAACATGAAGCGAAAGGAGGTATCCTGAATTCCATCGCCAAAAACCTTTCGACAAATCTGCGACTCTGCGTTCAATAGTTCTGCGTCTTCGATTCACTCTCCGAAGGCGCTAACTTTGTGCCACCTCTTCCGACGTCATGTTCTCCTGCTGCGAAGCTCAATTTTACAGCTTCTGAGATTTCTGACCAAATTTTGGAGCGAAGCAGCAGGAGAACATGAAGCGAAAGGAGGTATTCAGAATTCCATCGCCAGAAACCTTTCGACAACTCTGCGACTCTGCGTTCTATAGTTCTGCGTCTTTGATTCATTCTCCGAAGGCGCTAACTTTGTGCCACCTCTTTCGACATCATGTTCTCCTGCTGCGAAGCTCAATTTTACAGCGTACTGAGATTTCTGACCAAATTTTGGAGCGAAGCAGCAGGAGAACATGAAGCGAAAGGAGGTATTCTGAATTCCATCGCCAGAAACCTTTCGACAACTCTGCGACTCTGCGTTCAATAGTTCTGCGTCTTCGATTCACTCTCCGAAGGCGCTAACTTTGTGCCACCTCTTTCGACATCATGTTCTCCTGCTGCGAAGCTCAATTTTACAGCGTACTGAGATTTCTGAACAAATTTTGGAGCGAAGCAGCAGGAGAACATGAAGCGAAAGGAGGTATCCTGAATTCCATCGCCAAAAACCTTTCGACAACTCTGCGACTCTGCGTTCAATAGTTCTGCGTCTTCGATTCACTCTCCGAAGGCGCTAACTTTGTGCCACCTCTTCCGATATCATGTTCTCCTGCTGCGAAGCTCAATTTTACAGCTTCTGAGATTTCTGACCAAATTTTGGAGCGAAGCAGCAGGAGAACATGAAGCGAAAGGAGGTATTCAGAATTCCATCGCCAGAAACCTTTCGACAACTCTGCGACTCTGCGTTCAATAGTTCTGCGTCTTCGATTCACTCTCCGAAGGCGCTAACTTTGTGCCACCTCTTTCGACATCATGTTCTCCTGCTGCGAAGCTCAATTTTACAGCGTACTGAGATTTCTGAACAAATTTTGGAGCGAAGCAGCAGGAGAACATGAAGCGAAAGGAGGTATCCGGAATTCCATCGCCAAAAACCTTTCGACAACTCTGCGACTCTGCGTTCAATAGTTCTGCGTCTTCGATTCACTCTCCGAAGGCGCTAACTTTGTGCCACCTCTTCCGACATCATGTTCTCCTGCTGCGAAGCTCAATTTTACAGCTTCTGAGATTTCTGACCAAATTTTGGAGCGAAGCAGCAGGAGAACATGAAGCGAAAGGAGGTATCCTGAATTCCATCTCCAGAAACCTTTCGACAACTCTGCGACTCTGCGTTCAATAGTTCTGCGTCTTCGATTCACTCTCCGAAGGCGCTAACTTTGTGCCACCTCTTTCGACATCATGTTCTCCTGTTGCGAAGCTCAATTTTACAGCGTACTGAGATTTCTGACCAAATTTTGGAGCGAAGCAGCAGGAGAACATGAAGCGAAAGGAGGTATCCTGAATTCCATCGCCAGAAACCTTTCGACAACTCTGCGACTCTGCGTTCAATAATTCTGCGTCTTCGATTCACTCTCCGAAGGCGCTAACTTTGTGCCACCTCTTCCGACATCATGTTCTCCTGCTGCGAAGCTCAATTTTACAGCTTCTGAGATTTCTGACCAAATTTTGGAGCGAAGCAGCAGGAGAACATGAAGCGAAAGGAGGTATCCTGAATTCCATCTCCAGAAACCTTTCGACAACTCTGCGACTGTGCGTTCAATAGTTCTGCGTCTTCGATTCACTCTCCGAAGGCGCTAACTTTGTGCCACCTCTTTCGACATCATGTTCTCCTGTTGCGAAGCTCAATTTTACAGCGTACTGAGATTTCTGAACAAATTTTGGAGCGAAGCAGCAGGAGAACATGAAGCGAAAGGAGGTATCCTGAATTCCATCGCCAGAAACCTTTCGACAACTCTGCGACTCTGCGTTCAATAGTTCTGCGTCTTCGATTCACTCTCCGAAGGCGCTAACTTTGTGCCACCTCTTTCGACATCATGTTCTCCTGTTGCGAAGCTCAATTTTACAGCGTACCGAGATTTCTGACCAAATTTTGGAGCGAAGCAGCAGGAGAACATGAAGCGAAAGGAGGTATCCTGAATTCCATCGCCAGAAACCTTTCGACAACTCTGCGACTCTGCGTTCTATAGTTCTGCGTCTTTGATTCATTCTCCGAAGGCGCTAACTTTGTGCCACCTCTTTCGACATCATGTTCTCCTGCTGCTAAGTTCAATTTTACAGCGTACTGAGATTTCTGACCAAATTTTGGAGCGAAGCAGCAGGAGAACATGAAGCGAAAGGAGGTATCCTGAATTCCATCGCCAGAAACCTTTCGACAACTCTGCGACTCTGCGTTCAATAATTCTGCGTCTTCGATTCACTCTCCGAAGGCGCTAAGTTTGTGCCACCTCTTCCGACATCATATTCTCCTGCTGCGAAGCTCAATTTTACAGCTTCTGAGATTTCTGACCAAATTTTGGAGCGAAGCAGCAGGAGAACATGAAGCGAAAGGAGGTATTCAGAATTCCATCGCCAGAAACCTTTCGACAACTCTGCGACTCTGCGTTCAATAGTTCTGCGTCTTCGATTCACTCTCCGAAGGCGCTAACTTTGTGCCACCTCTTCCGACATCATGTTCTCCTGCTGCGAAGCTCAATTTTACAGCGTACTGAGATTTCTGACCAAATTTTGGAGCGAAGCAGCAGGAGAACATGAAGCAAAAGGAGGTATTCAGAATTCCATCGCCAGAAACCTTTCGACAACTCTGCGACTCTGCGTTCAATAGTTCTGCGTCTTCGATTCACTCTCCGAAGGCGCTAACTTTGTGTAACCTCTTTCGACATCATGTTCTCCTGCTGCGAAGCTCAATTTTACAGCTTCTGAGATTTCTGACCAAATTTTGGAGCGAAGCAGCAGGAGAACATGAAGCGAAAGGAGGTATTCAGAATTCCATCGCCAGAAACCTTTCGACAACTCTGCGACTCTGCGTTCAATAGTTCTGCGTCTTCGATTCACTCTCCGAAGGCGCTAACTTTGTGCCACCTCTTTCGACATCATGTTCTCCTGCTGCGAAGCTCAATTTTACAGCTTCTGAGATTTCTGAACAAATTTTGGAGCGAAGCAGCAGGAGAACATGAAGCGAAAGGAGGTATCCTGAATTCCATCGCCAGAAACCTTTCGACAACTCTGCGACTCTGCGTTCAATAGTTCTGCGTCTTCGATTCACTCTCCGAAGGCGCTAACTTTGTGCCACCTCTTTCGACATCATGTTCTCCTGCTGCGAAGCTCAATTTTACAGCGTACTGAGATTTCTGACCAAATTTTGGAGCGAAGCAGCAGGAGAACATGAAGCGAAAGGAGGTATTCTGAATTCCATCGCCAGAAACCTTTCGACAACTCTGCGACTCTGCGTTCAATAGTTCTGCGTCTTCGATTCACTCTCCGAAGGCGCTAACTTTGTGCCACCTCTTTCGACATCATGTTCTCCTGCTGCGAAGCTCAATTTTACAGCGTACTGAGATTTCTGAACAAATTTTGGAGCGAAGCAGCAGGAGAACATGAAGCGAAAGGAGGTATCCTGAATTCCATCGCCAAAAACCTTTCGACAACTCTGCGACTCTGCGTTCAATAGTTCTGTGTCTTCGATTCACTCTCCGAAGGCGCTAACTTTGTGCCACCTCTTCCGACATCATGTTCTCCTGCTGCGAAGCTCAATTTTACAGCTTCTGAGATTTCTGACCAAATTTTGGAGCGAAGCAGCAGGAGAACATGAAGCGAAAGGAGGTATTCAGAATTCCATCGCCAGAAACCTTTCGACAACTCTGCGACTCTGCGTTCAATAATTCTGCGTCTTCGATTCACTCTCCGAAGGCGCTAACTTTGTGCCACCTCTTTCGACATCATGTTCTCCTGCTGCGAAGCTCAATTTTACAGCGTACTGAGATTTCTGAACAAATTTTGGAGCGAAGCAGCAGGAGAACATGAAGCGAAAGGAGGTATCCTGAATTCCATCGCCAAAAACCTTTCGACAACTCTGCGACTCTGCGTTCAATAGTTCTGCGTCTTCGATTCACTCTCCGAAGGCGCTAACTTTGTGCCACCTCTTTCGACATCATGTTCTCCTGCTGCGAAGCTCAATTTTACAGCGTACTGAGATTTCTGAACAAATTTTGGAGCGAAGCAGCAGGAGAACATGAAGCGAAAGGAGGTATCCGGAATTCCATCGCCAAAAACCTTTCGACAACTCTGCGACTCTGCGTTCAATAGTTCTGCGTCTTCGATTCACTCTCCGAAGGCGCTAACTTTGTGCCACCTCTTCCGACATCATGTTCTCCTGCTGCGAAGCTCAATTTTACAGCTTCTGAGATTTCTGACCAAATTTTGGAGCGAAGCAGCAGGAGAACATGAAGCGAAAGGAGGTATCCTGAATTCCATCTCCAGAAACCTTTCGACAACTCTGCGACTCTGCGTTCAATAGTTCTGCGTCTTCGATTCACTCTCCGAAGGCGCTAACTTTGTGCCACCTCTTTCGACATCATGTTCTCCTGTTGCGAAGCTCAATTTTACAGCGTACTGAGATTTCTGACCAAATTTTGGAGCGAAGCAGCAGGAGAACATGAAGCGAAAGGAGGTATCCTGAATTCCATCGCCAGAAACCTTTCGACAACTCTGCGACTCTGCGTTCAATAATTCTGCGTCTTCGATTCACTCTCCGAAGGCGCTAACTTTGTGCCACCTCTTCCGACATCATGTTCTCCTGCTGCGAAGCTCAATTTTACAGCTTCTGAGATTTCTGACCAAATTTTGGAGCGAAGCAGCAGGAGAACATGAAGCGAAAGGAGGTATCCTGAATTCCATCTCCAGAAACCTTTCGACAACTCTGCGACTGTGCGTTCAATAGTTCTGCGTCTTCGATTCACTCTCCGAAGGCGCTAACTTTGTGCCACCTCTTTCGACATCATGTTCTCCTGTTGCGAAGCTCAATTTTACAGCGTACTGAGATTTCTGAACAAATTTTGGAGCGAAGCAGCAGGAGAACATGAAGCGAAAGGAGGTATCCTGAATTCCATCGCCAGAAACCTTTCGACAACTCTGCGACTCTGCGTTCAATAGTTCTGCGTCTTCGATTCACTCTCCGAAGGCGCTAACTTTGTGCCACCTCTTTCGACATCATGTTCTCCTGTTGCGAAGCTCAATTTTACAGCGTACCGAGATTTCTGACCAAATTTTGGAGCGAAGCAGCAGGAGAACATGAAGCGAAAGGAGGTATCCTGAATTCCATCGCCAGAAACCTTTCGACAACTCTGCGACTCTGCGTTCTATAGTTCTGCGTCTTCGATTCACTCTCCGAAGGCGCTAACTTTGTGCCACCTCTTTCGACATCATGTTCTCCTGTTGCGAAGCTCAATTTTACAGCGTACCGAGATTTCTGACCAAATTTTGGAGCGAAGCAGCAGGAGAACATGAAGCGAAAGGAGGTATCCTGAATTCCATCGCCAGAAACCTTTCGACAACTCTGCGACTCTGCGTTCTATAGTTCTGCGTCTTTGATTCATTCTCCGAAGGCGCTAACTTTGTGCCACCTCTTTCGACATCATGTTCTCCTGCTGCTAAGTTCAATTTTACAGCGTACTGAGATTTCTGAACAAATTTTGGAGCGAAGCAGCAGGAGAACATGAAGCGAAAGGAGGTATTCAGAATTCCATCGCCAGAAACCTTTCGACAACTCTGCGACTCTGCGTTCAATAGTTCTGCGTCTTCGATTCACTCTCCGAAGGCGCTAACTTTGTGCCACCTCTTCCGACATCATGTTCTCCTGCTGCGAAGCTCAATTTTACAGCGTACTGAGATTTCTGACCAAATTTTGGAGCGAAGCAGCAGGAGAACATGAAGCAAAAGGAGGTATTCAGAATTCCATCGCCAGAAACCTTTCGACAACTCTGCGACTCTGCGTTCAATAGTTCTGCGTCTTCGATTCACTCTCCGAAGGCGCTAACTTTGTGTAACCTCTTTCGACATCATGTTCTCCTGCTGCGAAGCTCAATTTTACAGCTTCTGAGATTTCTGACCAAATTTTGGAGCGAAGCAGCAGGAGAACATGAAGCGAAAGGAGGTATTCAGAATTCCATCGCCAGAAACCTTTCGACAACTCTGCGACTCTGCGTTCAATAGTTCTGCGTCTTCGATTCACTCTCCGAAGGCGCTAACTTTGTGCCACCTCTTTCGACATCATGTTCTCCTGCTGCGAAGCTCAATTTTACAGCTTCTGAGATTTCTGAACAAATTTTGGAGCGAAGCAGCAGGAGAACATGAAGCGAAAGGAGGTATCCTGAATTCCATCGCCAGAAACCTTTCGACAACTCTGCGACTCTGCGTTCAATAGTTCTGCGTCTTCGATTCACTCTCCGAAGGCGCTAACTTTGTGCCACCTCTTTCGACATCATGTTCTCCTGCTGCAAAGTTCAATTTTACAGCGTACTGAGATTTCTGACCAAATTTTGGAGCGAAGCAGCAGGAGAACATGAAGCGAAAGGAGGTATCCTGAATTCCATCGCCAGAAACCTTTCGACAACTCTGCGACTCTGCGTTCAATAATTCTGCGTCTTCGATTCACTCTCCGAAGGCGCTAACTTTGTGCCACCTCTTTCGACATCATGTTCTCCTGCTGCGAAGCTCAATTTTACAGCGTACTGAGATTTCTGAACAAATTTTGGAGCGAAGCAGCAGGACAACATGAAGCGAAAGGAGGTATCCTGAATTCCATCGCCAAAAACCTTTCGACAACTCTGCGACTCTGCGTTCAATAGTTCTGCGTCTTCGATTCACTCTCCGAAGGCGCTAACTTTGTGCCACCTCTTCCGACATCATGTTCTCCTGCTGCGAAGCTCAATTTTACAGCTTCTGAGATTTCTGACCAAATTTTGGAGCGAAGCAGCAGGAGAACATGAAGCGAAAGGAGGTATTCAGAATTCCATCGCCAGAAACCTTTCGACAACTCTGCGACTCTGCGTTCTATAGTTCTGCGTCTTTGATTCATTCTCCGAAGGCGCTAACTTTGTGCCACCTCTTTCGACATCATGTTCTCCTGCTGCGAAGCTCAATTTTACAGCGTACTGAGATTTCTGACCAAATTTTGGAGCGAAGCAGCAGGAGAACATGAAGCGAAAGGAGGTATTCTGAATTCCATCGCCAGAAACCTTTCGACAACTCTGCGACTCTGCGTTCAATAGTTCTGCGTCTTCGATTCACTCTCCGAAGGCGCTAACTTTGTGCCACCTCTTTCGACATCATGTTCTCCTGCTGCGAAGCTCAATTTTACAGCGTACTGAGATTTCTGAACAAATTTTGGAGCGAAGCAGCAGGAGAACATGAAGCGAAAGGAGGTATCCTGAATTCCATCGCCAAAAACCTTTCGACAACTCTGCGACTCTGCGTTCAATAGTTCTGTGTCTTCGATTCACTCTCCGAAGGCGCTAACTTTGTGCCACCTCTTCCGACATCATGTTCTCCTGCTGCGAAGCTCAATTTTACAGCTTCTGAGATTTCTGACCAAATTTTGGAGCGAAGCAGCAGGAGAACATGAAGCGAAAGGAGGTATTCAGAATTCCATCGCCAGAAACCTTTCGACAACTCTGCGACTCTGCGTTCAATAGTTCTGCGTCTTCGATTCACTCTCCGAAGGCGCTAACTTTGTGCCACCTCTTTCGACATCATGTTCTCCTGCTGCGAAGCTCAATTTTACAGCTTCTGAGATTTCTGAACAAATTTTGGAGCGAAGCAGCAGGAGAACATGAAGCGAAAGGAGGTATCCTGAATTCCATCGCCAAAAACCTTTCGACAACTCTGCGACTCTGCGTTCAATAGTTCTGCGTCTTCGATTCACTCTCCGAAGGCGCTAACTTTGTGCCACCTCTTTCGACATCATGTTCTCCTGCTGCAAAGTTCAATTTTACAGCGTACTGAGATTTCTGACCAAATTTTGGAGCGAAGCAGCAGGAGAACATGAAGCGAAAGGAGGTATCCTGAATTCCATCTCCAGAAACCTTTCGACAACTCTGCGACTCTGCGTTCAATAGTTCTGCGTCTTCGATTCACTCTCCGAAGGCGCTAACTTTGTGCCACCTCTTTCGACATCATGTTCTCCTGTTGCGAAGCTCAATTTTACAGCGTACTGAGATTTCTGAACAAATTTTGGAGCGAAGCAGCAGGAGAACATGAAGCGAAAGGAGGTATCCTGAATTCCATCGCCAGAAACCTTTCGACAACTCTGCGACTCTGCGTTCAATAGTTCTGCGTCTTCGATTCACTCTCCGAAGGCGCTAACTTTGTGCCACCTCTTTCGACATCATGTTCTCCTGTTGCGAAGCTCAATTTTACAGCGTACCGAGATTTCTGACCAAATTTTGGAGCGAAGCAGCAGGAGAACATGAAGCGAAAGGAGGTATCCTGAATTCCATCGCCAGAAACCTTTCGACAACTCTGCGACTCTGCGTTCTATAGTTCTGCGTCTTTGATTCATTCTCCGAAGGCGCTAACTTTGTGCCACCTCTTTCGACATCATGTTCTCCTGCTGCTAAGTTCAATTTTACAGCGTACTGAGATTTCTGACCAAATTTTGGAGCGAAGCAGCAGGAGAACATGAAGCGAAAGGAGGTATCCTGAATTCCATCGCCAGAAACCTTTCGACAACTCTGCGACTCTGCGTTCAATAATTCTGCGTCTTCGATTCACTCTCCGAAGGCGCTAAGTTTGTGCCACCTCTTCCGACATCATATTCTCCTGCTGCGAAGCTCAATTTTACAGCTTCTGAGATTTCTGACCAAATTTTGGAGCGAAGCAGCAGGAGAACATGAAGCGAAAGGAGGTATTCAGAATTCCATCGCCAGAAACCTTTCGACAACTCTGCGACTCTGCGTTCAATAGTTCTGCGTCTTCGATTCACTCTCCGAAGGCGCTAACTTTGTGCCACCTCTTCCGACATCATGTTCTCCTGCTGCGAAGCTCAATTTTACAGCGTACTGAGATTTCTGACCAAATTTTGGAGCGAAGCAGCAGGAGAACATGAAGCAAAAGGAGGTATTCAGAATTCCATCGCCAGAAACCTTTCGACAACTCTGCGACTCTGCGTTCAATAGTTCTGCGTCTTCGATTCACTCTCCGAAGGCGCTAACTTTGTGTAACCTCTTTCGACATCATGTTCTCCTGCTGCGAAGCTCAATTTTACAGCTTCTGAGATTTCTGACCAAATTTTGGAGCGAAGCAGCAGGAGAACATGAAGCGAAAGGAGGTATTCAGAATTCCATCGCCAGAAACCTTTCGACAACTCTGCGACTCTGCGTTCAATAGTTCTGCGTCTTCGATTCACTCTCCGAAGGCGCTAACTTTGTGCCACCTCTTTCGACATCATGTTCTCCTGCTGCGAAGCTCAATTTTACAGCTTCTGAGATTTCTGAACAAATTTTGGAGCGAAGCAGCAGGAGAACATGAAGCGAAAGGAGGTATCCTGAATTCCATCGCCAGAAACCTTTCGACAACTCTGCGACTCTGCGTTCTATAGTTCTGCGTCTTCGATTCACTCTCCGAAGGCGCTAACTTTGTGCCACCTCTTTCGACATCATGTTCTCCTGCTGCAAAGTTCAATTTTACAGCGTACTGAGATTTCTGACCAAATTTTGGAGCGAAGCAGCAGGAGAACATGAAGCGAAAGGAGGTATCCTGAATTCCATCGCCAGAAACCTTTCGACAACTCTGCGACTCTGCGTTCAATAATTCTGCGTCTTCGATTCACTCTCCGAAGGCGCTAACTTTGTGCCACCTCTTTCGACATCATGTTCTCCTGCTGCGAAGCTCAATTTTACAGCGTACTGAGATTTCTGAACAAATTTTGGAGCGAAGCAGCAGGACAACATGAAGCGAAAGGAGGTATCCTGAATTCCATCGCCAAAAACCTTTCGACAACTCTGCGACTCTGCGTTCAATAGTTCTGCGTCTTCGATTCACTCTCCGAAGGCGCTAACTTTGTGCCACCTCTTCCGACATCATGTTCTCCTGCTGCGAAGCTCAATTTTACAGCTTCTGAGATTTCTGACCAAATTTTGGAGCGAAGCAGCAGGAGAACATGAAGCGAAAGGAGGTATTCAGAATTCCATCGCCAGAAACCTTTCGACAACTCTGCGACTCTGCGTTCTATAGTTCTGCGTCTTTGATTCATTCTCCGAAGGCGCTAACTTTGTGCCACCTCTTTCGACATCATGTTCTCCTGCTGCGAAGCTCAATTTTACAGCGTACTGAGATTTCTGACCAAATTTTGGAGCGAAGCAGCAGGAGAACATGAAGCGAAAGGAGGTATTCTGAATTCCATCGCCAGAAACCTTTCGACAACTCTGCGACTCTGCGTTCAATAGTTCTGCGTCTTCGATTCACTCTCCGAAGGCGCTAACTTTGTGCCACCTCTTTCGACATCATGTTCTCCTGCTGCGAAGCTCAATTTTACAGCGTACTGAGATTTCTGAACAAATTTTGGAGCGAAGCAGCAGGAGAACATGAAGCGAAAGGAGGTATCCTGAATTCCATCGCCAAAAACCTTTCGACAACTCTGCGACTCTGCGTTCAATAGTTCTGTGTCTTCGATTCACTCTCCGAAGGCGCTAACTTTGTGCCACCTCTTCCGACATCATGTTCTCCTGCTGCGAAGCTCAATTTTACAGCTTCTGAGATTTCTGACCAAATTTTGGAGCGAAGCAGCAGGAGAACATGAAGCGAAAGGAGGTATTCAGAATTCCATCGCCAGAAACCTTTCGACAACTCTGCGACTCTGCGTTCAATAGTTCTGCGTCTTCGATTCACTCTCCGAAGGCGCTAACTTTGTGCCACCTCTTTCGACATCATGTTCTCCTGCTGCGAAGCTCAATTTTACAGCTTCTGAGATTTCTGAACAAATTTTGGAGCGAAGCAGCAGGAGAACATGAAGCGAAAGGAGGTATCCTGAATTCCATCGCCAAAAACCTTTCGACAACTCTGCGACTCTGCGTTCAATAGTTCTGCGTCTTCGATTCACTCTCCGAAGGCGCTAACTTTGTGCCACCTCTTTCGACATCATGTTCTCCTGCTGCAAAGTTCAATTTTACAGCGTACTGAGATTTCTGACCAAATTTTGGAGCGAAGCAGCAGGAGAACATGAAGCGAAAGGAGGTATCCTGAATTCCATCGCCAGAAACCTTTCGACAACTCTGCGACTCTGCGTTCAATAATTCTGCGTCTTCGATTCACTCTCCGAAGGCGCTAACTTTGTGCCACCTCTTTCGACATCATGTTCTCCTGCTGCGAAGCTCAATTTTACAGCGTACTGAGATTTCTGAACAAATTTTGGAGCGAAGCAGCAGGAGAACATGAAGCGAAAGGAGGTATCCTGAATTCCATCGCCAAAAACCTTTCGACAACTCTGCGACTCTGCGTTCAATAGTTCTGCGTCTTCGATTCACTCTCCGAAGGCGCTAACTTTGTGCCACCTCTTCCGACATCATGTTCTCCTGCTGCGAAGCTCAATTTTACAGCTTCTGAGATTTCTGACCAAATTTTGGAGCGAAGCAGCAGGAGAACATGAAGCGAAAGGAGGTATTCAGAATTCCATCGCCAGAAACCTTTCGACAACTCTGCGACTCTGCGTTCTATAGTTCTGCGACTTTGATTCATTCTCCGAAGGCGCTAACTTTGTGCCACCTCTTTCGACATCATGTTCTCCTGCTGCGAAGCTCAATTTTACAGCGTACTGAGATTTCTGACCAAATTTTGGAGCGAAGCAGCAGGAGAACATGAAGCGAAAGGAGGTATTCTGAATTCCATCGCCAGAAACCTTTCGACAACTCTGCGACTCTGCGTTCAATAGTTCTGCGTCTTCGATTCACTCTCCGAAGGCGCTAACTTTGTGCCACCTCTTTCGACATCATGTTCTCCTGCTGCGAAGCTCAATTTTACAGCGTACTGAGATTTCTGAACAAATTTTGGAGCGAAGCAGCAGGAGAACATGAAGCGAAAGGAGGTATCCTGAATTCCATCGCCAAAAACCTTTCGACAACTCTGCGACTCTGCGTTCAATAGTTCTGCGTCTTCGATTCACTCTCCGAAGGCGCTAACTTTTTGCCACCTCTTCCGACATCATGTTCTCCTGCTGCGAAGCTCAATTTTACAGCTTCTGAGATTTCTGACCAAATTTTGGAGCGAAGCAGCAGGAGAACATGAAGCGAAAGGAGGTATTCAGAATTCCATCGCCAGAAACCTTTCGACAACTCTGCGACTCTGCGTTCAATAGTTCTGCGTCTTCGATTCACTCTCCGAAGGCGCTAACTTTGTGCCACCTCTTTCGACATCATGTTCTCCTGCTGCGAAGCTCAATTTTACAGCGTACTGAGATTTCTGAACAAATTTTGGAGCGAAGCAGCAGGAGAACATGAAGCGAAAGGAGGTATCCGGAATTCCATCGCCAAAAACCTTTCGACAACTCTGCGACTCTGCGTTCAATAGTTCTGCGTCTTCGATTCACTCTCCGAAGGCGCTAACTTTGTGCCACCTCTTCCGACATCATGTTCTCCTGCTGCGAAGCTCAATTTTACAGCTTCTGAGATTTCTGACCAAATTTTGGAGCGAAGCAGCTGGAGAACATGAAGCGAAAGGAGGTATCCTGAATTCCATCTCCAGAAACCTTTCGACAACTCTGCGACTCTGCGTTCAATAGTTCCGCGTCTTCGATTCACTCTCCGAAGGCGCTAACTTTGTGCCACCTCTTTCGACATCATGTTCTCCTGTTGCGAAGCTGAATTTTACAGCGTACTGAGATTTCTGACCAAATTTTGGAGCGAAGCAGCAGGAGAACATGAAGCGAAAGGAGGTATCCTGAATTCCATCGCCAGAAACCTTTCGACAACTCTGCGACTCTGCGTTCAATAATTCTGCGTCTTCGATTCACTCTCCGAAGGCGCTAACTTTGTGCCACCTCTTCCGACATCATGTTCTCCTGCTGCGAAGCTCAATTTTACAGCTTCTGAGATTTCTGACCAAATTTTGGAGCGAAGCAGCAGGAGAACATGAAGCGAAAGGAGGTATCCTGAATTCCATCTCCAGAAACCTTTCGACAACTCTGCGACTCTGCGTTCAATAGTTCTGCGTCTTCGATTCACTCTCCGAAGGCGCTAACTTTGTGCCACCTCTTTCGACATCATGTTCTCCTGTTGCGAAGCTCAATTTTACAGCGTACCGAGATTTCTGACCAAATTTTGGAGCGAAGCAGCAGGAGAACATGAAGCGAAAGGAGGTATCCTGAATTCCATCGCCAGAAACCTTTCGACAACTCTGCGACTCTGCGTTCTATAGTTCTGCGTCTTTGATTCATTCTCCGAAGGCGCTAACTTTGTGCCACCTCTTTCGACATCATGTTCTCCTGCTGCTAAGTTCAATTTTACAGCGTACTGAGATTTCTGACCAAATTTTGGAGCGAAGCAGCAGGAGAACATGAAGCGAAAGGAGGTATCCTGAATTCCATCGCCAGAAACCTTTCGACAACTCTGCGACTCTGCGTTCAATAATTCTGCGTCTTCGATTCACTCTCCGAAGGCGCTAAGTTTGTGCCACCTCTTCCGACATCATATTCTCCTGCTGCGAAGCTCAATTTTACAGCTTCTGAGATTTCTGACCAAATTTTGGAGCGAAGCAGCAGGAGAACATGAAGCGAAAGGAGGTATTCAGAATTCCATCGCCAGAAACCTTTCGACAACTCTGCGACTCTGCGTTCAATAGTTCTGCGTCTTCGATTCACTCTCCGAAGGCGCTAACTTTGTGCCACCTCTTCCGACATCATGTTCTCCTGCTGCGAAGCTCAATTTTACAGCGTACTGAGATTTCTGACCAAATTTTGGAGCGAAGCAGCAGGAGAACATGAAGCAAAAGGAGGTATTCAGAATTCCATCGCCAGAAACCTTTCGACAACTCTGCGACTCTGCGTTCAATAGTTCTGCGTCTTCGATTCACTCTCCGAAGGCGCTAACTTTGTGTAACCTCTTTCGACATCATGTTCTCCTGCTGCGAAGCTCAATTTTACAGCTTCTGAGATTTCTGACCAAATTTTGGAGCGAAGCAGCAGGAGAACATGAAGCGAAAGGAGGTATTCAGAATTCCATCGCCAGAAACCTTTCGACAACTCTGCGACTCTGCGTTCAATAGTTCTGCGTCTTCGATTCACTCTCCGAAGGCGCTAACTTTGTGCCACCTCTTTCGACATCATGTTCTCCTGCTGCGAAGCTCAATTTTACAGCTTCTGAGATTTCTGAACAAATTTTGGAGCGAAGCAGCAGGAGAACATGAAGCGAAAGGAGGTATCCTGAATTCCATCGCCAGAAACCTTTCGACAACTCTGCGACTCTGCGTTCAATAGTTCTGCGTCTTCGATTCACTCTCCGAAGGCGCTAACTTTGTGCCACCTCTTTCGACATCATGTTCTCCTGCTGCAAAGTTCAATTTTACAGCGTACTGAGATTTCTGACCAAATTTTGGAGCGAAGCAGCAGGAGAACATGAAGCGAAAGGAGGTATCCTGAATTCCATCGCCAGAAACCTTTCGACAACTCTGCGACTCTGCGTTCAATAATTCTGCGTCTTCGATTCACTCTCCGAAGGCGCTAACTTTGTGCCACCTCTTTCGACATCATGTTCTCCTGCTGCGAAGCTCAATTTTACAGCGTACTGAGATTTCTGAACAAATTTTGGAGCGAAGCAGCAGGACAACATGAAGCGAAAGGAGGTATCCTGAATTCCATCGCCAAAAACCTTTCGACAACTCTGCGACTCTGCGTTCAATAGTTCTGCGTCTTCGATTCACTCTCCGAAGGCGCTAACTTTGTGCCACCTCTTCCGACATCATGTTCTCCTGCTGCGAAGCTCAATTTTACAGCTTCTGAGATTTCTGACCAAATTTTGGAGCGAAGCAGCAGGAGAACATGAAGCGAAAGGAGGTATTCAGAATTCCATCGCCAGAAACCTTTCGACAACTCTGCGACTCTGCGTTCTATAGTTCTGCGTCTTTGATTCATTCTCCGAAGGCGCTAACTTTGTGCCACCTCTTTCGACATCATGTTCTCCTGCTGCGAAGCTCAATTTTACAGCGTACTGAGATTTCTGACCAAATTTTGGAGCGAAGCAGCAGGAGAACATGAAGCGAAAGGAGGTATTCTGAATTCCATCGCCAGAAACCTTTCGACAACTCTGCGACTCTGCGTTCAATAGTTCTGCGTCTTCGATTCACTCTCCGAAGGCGCTAACTTTGTGCCACCTCTTTCGACATCATGTTCTCCTGCTGCGAAGCTCAATTTTACAGCGTACTGAGATTTCTGAACAAATTTTGGAGCGAAGCAGCAGGAGAACATGAAGCGAAAGGAGGTATCCTGAATTCCATCGCCAAAAACCTTTCGACAACTCTGCGACTCTGCGTTCAATAGTTCTGTGTCTTCGATTCACTCTCCGAAGGCGCTAACTTTGTGCCACCTCTTCCGACATCATGTTCTCCTGCTGCGAAGCTCAATTTTACAGCTTCTGAGATTTCTGACCAAATTTTGGAGCGAAGCAGCAGGAGAACATGAAGCGAAAGGAGGTATTCAGAATTCCATCGCCAGAAACCTTTCGACAACTCTGCGACTCTGCGTTCAATAGTTCTGCGTCTTCGATTCACTCTCCGAAGGCGCTAACTTTGTGCCACCTCTTTCGACATCATGTTCTCCTGCTGCGAAGCTCAATTTTACAGCTTCTGAGATTTCTGAACAAATTTTGGAGCGAAGCAGCAGGAGAACATGAAGCGAAAGGAGGTATCCTGAATTCCATCGCCAAAAACCTTTCGACAACTCTGCGACTCTGCGTTCAATAGTTCTGCGTCTTCGATTCACTCTCCGAAGGCGCTAACTTTGTGCCACCTCTTTCGACATCATGTTCTCCTGCTGCAAAGTTCAATTTTACAGCGTACTGAGATTTCTGACCAAATTTTGGAGCGAAGCAGCAGGAGAACATGAAGCGAAAGGAGGTATCCTGAATTCCATCGCCAGAAACCTTTCGACAACTCTGCGACTCTGCGTTCAATAATTCTGCGTCTTCGATTCACTCTCCGAAGGCGCTAACTTTGTGCCACCTCTTTCGACATCATGTTCTCCTGCTGCGAAGCTCAATTTTACAGCGTACTGAGATTTCTGAACAAATTTTGGAGCGAAGCAGCAGGAGAACATGAAGCGAAAGGAGGTATCCTGAATTCCATCGCCAAAAACCTTTCGACAACTCTGCGACTCTGCGTTCAATAGTTCTGCGTCTTCGATTCACTCTCCGAAGGCGCTAACTTTGTGCCACCTCTTCCGACATCATGTTCTCCTGCTGCGAAGCTCAATTTTACAGCTTCTGAGATTTCTGACCAAATTTTGGAGCGAAGCAGCAGGAGAACATGAAGCGAAAGGAGGTATCCTGAATTCCATCGCCAAAAACCTTTCGACAACTCTGCGACTCTGCGTTCAATAGTTCTGCGTCTTCGATTCACTCTCCGAAGGCGCTAACTTTTTGCCACCTCTTCCGACATCATGTTCTCCTGCTGCGAAGCTCAATTTTACAGCTTCTGAGATTTCTGACCAAATTTTGGAGCGAAGCAGCAGGAGAACATGAAGCGAAAGGAGGTATTCAGAATTCCATCGCCAGAAACCTTTCGACAACTCTGCGACTCTGCGTTCAATAGTTCTGCGTCTTCGATTCACTCTCCGAAGGCGCTAACTTTGTGCCACCTCTTTCGACATCATGTTCTCCTGCTGCGAAGCTCAATTTTACAGCGTACTGAGATTTCTGAACAAATTTTGGAGCGAAGCAGCAGGAGAACATGAAGCGAAAGGAGGTATCCGGAATTCCATCGCCAAAAACCTTTCGACAACTCTGCGACTCTGCGTTCAATAGTTCTGCGTCTTCGATTCACTCTCCGAAGGCGCTAACTTTGTGCCACCTCTTCCGACATCATGTTCTCCTGCTGCGAAGCTCAATTTTACAGCTTCTGAGATTTCTGACCAAATTTTGGAGCGAAGCAGCTGGAGAACATGAAGCGAAAGGAGGTATCCTGAATTCCATCTCCAGAAACCTTTCGACAACTCTGCGACTCTGCGTTCAATAGTTCTGCGTCTTCGATTCACTCTCCGAAGGCGCTAACTTTGTGCCACCTCTTTCGACATCATGTTCTCCTGTTGCGAAGCTCAATTTTACAGCGTACTGAGATTTCTGACCAAATTTTGGAGCGAAGCAGCAGGAGAACATGAAGCGAAAGGAGGTATCCTGAATTCCATCGCCAGAAACCTTTCGACAACTCTGCGACTCTGCGTTCAATAATTCTGCGTCTTCGATTCACTCTCCGAAGGCGCTAACTTTGTGCCACCTCTTCCGACATCATGTTCTCCTGCTGCGAAGCTCAATTTTACAGCTTCTGAGATTTCTGACCAAATTTTGGAGCGAAGCAGCAGGAGAACATGAAGCGAAAGGAGGTATCCTGAATTCCATCTCCAGAAACCTTTCGACAACTCTGCGACTCTGCGTTCAATAGTTCTGCGTCTTCGATTCACTCTCCGAAGGCGCTAACTTTGTGCCACCTCTTTCGACATCATGTTCTCCTGTTGCGAAGCTCAATTTTACAGCGTACTGAGATTTCTGACCAAATTTTGGAGCGAAGCAGCAGGAGAACATGAAGCGAAAGGAGGTATCCTGAATTCCATCGCCAGAAACCTTTCGACAACTCTGCGACTCTGCGTTCAATAGTTCTGCGTCTTCGATTCACTCTCCGAAGGCGCTAACTTTGTGCCACCTCTTCCGACATCATGTTCTCCTGCTGCGAAGCTCAATTTTACAGCTTCTGAGATTTCTGACCAAATTTTGGAGCGAAGCAGCAGGAGAACATGAAGCGAAAGGAGGTATCCTGAATTCCATCTCCAGAAACCTTTCGACAACTCTGCGACTCTGCGTTCAATAGTTCTGCGTCTTCGATTCACTCTCCGAAGGCGCTAACTTTGTGCCACCTCTTTCGACATCATGTTCTCCTGTTGCGAAGCTCAATTTTACAGCGTACTGAGATTTCTGACCAAATTTTGGAGCGAAGCAGCAGGAGAACATGAAGCGAAAGGAGGTATCCTGAATTCCATCGCCAGAAACCTTTCGACAACTCTGCGACTCTGCGTTCAATAGTTCTGCGTCTTCGATTCACTCTCCGAAGGCGCTAACTTTGTGCCACCTCTTTCGACATCATGTTCTCCTGTTGCGAAGCTCAATTTTACAGCGTACCGAGATTTCTGACCAAATTTTGGAGCGAAGCAGCAGGAGAACATGAAGCGAAAGGAGGTATCCTGAATTCCATCGCCAGAAACCTTTCGACAACTCTGCGACTCTGCGTTCTATAGTTCTGCGTCTTTGATTCATTCTCCGAAGGCGCTAACTTTGTGCCACCTCTTTCGACATCATGTTCTCCTGCTGCAAAGTTCAATTTTACAGCGTACTGAGATTTCTGACCAAATTTTGGAGCGAAGCAGCAGGAGAACATGAAGCGAAAGGAGGTATCCTGAATTCCATCGCCAGAAACCTTTCGACAACTCTGCGACTCTGCGTTCAATAATTCTGCGTCTTCGATTCACTCTCCGAAGGCGCTAACTTTGTGCCACCTCTTTCGACATCATGTTCTCCTGCTGCGAAGCTCAATTTTACAGCGTACTGAGATTTCTGAACAAATTTTGGAGCGAAGCAGCAGGAGAACATGAAGCGAAAGGAGGTATCCTGAATTCCATCGCCAAAAACCTTTCGACAACTCTGCGACTCTGCGTTCAATAGTTCTGCGTCTTCGATTCACTCTCCGAAGGCGCTAACTTTGTGCCACCTCTTCCGACATCATGTTCTCCTGCTGCGAAGCTCAATTTTACAGCTTCTGAGATTTCTGACCAAATTTTGGAGCGAAGCAGCAGGAGAACATGAAGCGAAAGGAGGTATTCAGAATTCCATCGCCAGAAACCTTTCGACAACTCTGCGACTCTGCGTTCTATAGTTCTGCGTCTTTGATTCATTCTCCGAAGGCGCTAACTTTGTGCCACCTCTTTCGACATCATGTTCTCCTGCTGCGAAGCTCAATTTTACAGCGTACTGAGATTTCTGACCAAATTTTGGAGCGAAGCAGCAGGAGAACATGAAGCGAAAGGAGGTATTCTGAATTCCATCGCCAGAAACCTTTCGACAACTCTGCGACTCTGCGTTCAATAGTTCTGCGTCTTCGATTCACTCTCCGAAGGCGCTAACTTTGTGCCACCTCTTTCGACATCATGTTCTCCTGCTGCGAAGCTCAATTTTACAGCGTACTGAGATTTCTGAACAAATTTTGGAGCGAAGCAGCAGGAGAACATGAAGCGAAAGGAGGTATCCTGAATTCCATCGCCAAAAACCTTTCGACAACTCTGCGACTCTGCGTTCAATAGTTCTGCGTCTTCGATTCACTCTCCGAAGGCGCTAACTTTGTGCCACCTCTTCCGACATCATGTTCTCCTGCTGCGAAGCTCAATTTTACAGCTTCTGAGATTTCTGACCAAATTTTGGAGCGAAGCAGCAGGAGAACATGAAGCGAAAGGAGGTATCCTGAATTCCATCGCCAAAAACCTTTCGACAACTCTGCGACTCTGCGTTCAATAGTTCTGCGTCTTCGATTCACTCTCCGAAGGCGCTAACTTTTTGCCACCTCTTCCGACATCATGTTCTCCTGCTGCGAAGCTCAATTTTACAGCTTCTGAGATTTCTGACCAAATTTTGGAGCGAAGCAGCAGGAGAACATGAAGCGAAAGGAGGTATTCAGAATTCCATCGCCAGAAACCTTTCGACAACTCTGCGACTCTGCGTTCAATAGTTCTGCGTCTTCGATTCACTCTCCGAAGGCGCTAACTTTGTGCCACCTCTTTCGACATCATGTTCTCCTGCTGCGAAGCTCAATTTTACAGCGTACTGAGATTTCTGAACAAATTTTGGAGCGAAGCAGCAGGAGAACATGAAGCGAAAGGAGGTATCCGGAATTCCATCGCCAAAAACCTTTCGACAACTCTGCGACTCTGCGTTCAATAGTTCTGCGTCTTCGATTCACTCTCCGAAGGCGCTAACTTTGTGCCACCTCTTCCGACATCATGTTCTCCTGCTGCGAAGCTCAATTTTACAGCTTCTGAGATTTCTGACCAAATTTTGGAGCGAAGCAGCTGGAGAACATGAAGCGAAAGGAGGTATCCTGAATTCCATCTCCAGAAACCTTTCGACAACTCTGCGACTCTGCGTTCAATAGTTCTGCGTCTTCGATTCACTCTCCGAAGGCGCTAACTTTGTGCCACCTCTTTCGACATCATGTTCTCCTGTTGCGAAGCTCAATTTTACAGCGTACTGAGATTTCTGACCAAATTTTGGAGCGAAGCAGCAGGAGAACATGAAGCGAAAGGAGGTATCCTGAATTCCATCGCCAGAAACCTTTCGACAACTCTGCGACTCTGCGTTCAATAATTCTGCGTCTTCGATTCACTCTCCGAAGGCGCTAACTTTGTGCCACCTCTTCCGACATCATGTTCTCCTGCTGCGAAGCTCAATTTTACAGCTTCTGAGATTTCTGACCAAATTTTGGAGCGAAGCAGCAGGAGAACATGAAGCGAAAGGAGGTATCCTGAATTCCATCTCCAGAAACCTTTCGACAACTCTGCGACTCTGCGTTCAATAGTTCTGCGTCTTCGATTCACTCTCCGAAGGCGCTAACTTTGTGCCACCTCTTTCGACATCATGTTCTCCTGTTGCGAAGCTCAATTTTACAGCGTACTGAGATTTCTGACCAAATTTTGGAGCGAAGCAGCAGGAGAACATGAAGCGAAAGGAGGTATCCTGAATTCCATCGCCAGAAACCTTTCGACAACTCTGCGACTCTGCGTTCAATAGTTCTGCGTCTTCGATTCACTCTCCGAAGGCGCTAACTTTGTGCCACCTCTTCCGACATCATGTTCTCCTGCTGCGAAGCTCAATTTTACAGCTTCTGAGATTTCTGACCAAATTTTGGAGCGAAGCAGCAGGAGAACATGAAGCGAAAGGAGGTATCCTGAATTCCATCTCCAGAAACCTTTCGACAACTCTGCGACTCTGCGTTCAATAGTTCTGCGTCTTCGATTCACTCTCCGAAGGCGCTAACTTTGTGCCACCTCTTTCGACATCATGTTCTCCTGTTGCGAAGCTCAATTTTACAGCGTACTGAGATTTCTGACCAAATTTTGGAGCGAAGCAGCAGGAGAACATGAAGCGAAAGGAGGTATCCTGAATTCCATCGCCAGAAACCTTTCGACAACTCTGCGACTCTGCGTTCAATAGTTCTGCGTCTTCGATTCACTCTCCGAAGGCGCTAACTTTGTGCCACCTCTTTCGACATCATGTTCTCCTGTTGCGAAGCTCAATTTTACAGCGTACCGAGATTTCTGACCAAATTTTGGAGCGAAGCAGCAGGAGAACATGAAGCGAAAGGAGGTATCCTGAATTCCATCGCCAGAAACCTTTCGACAACTCTGCGACTCTGCGTTCTATAGTTCTGCGTCTTTGATTCATTCTCCGAAGGCGCTAACTTTGTGCCACCTCTTTCGACATCATGTTCTCCTGCTGCAAAGTTCAATTTTACAGCGTACTGAGATTTCTGACCAAATTTTGGAGCGAAGCAGCAGGAGAACATGAAGCGAAAGGAGGTATCCTGAATTCCATCGCCAGAAACCTTTCGACAACTCTGCGACTCTGCGTTCAATAATTCTGCGTCTTCGATTCACTCTCCGAAGGCGCTAACTTTGTGCCACCTCTTTCGACATCATGTTCTCCTGCTGCGAAGCTCAATTTTACAGCGTACTGAGATTTCTGAACAAATTTTGGAGCGAAGCAGCAGGAGAACATGAAGCGAAAGGAGGTATCCTGAATTCCATCGCCAAAAACCTTTCGACAACTCTGCGACTCTGCGTTCAATAGTTCTGCGTCTTCGATTCACTCTCCGAAGGCGCTAACTTTGTGCCACCTCTTCCGACATCATGTTCTCCTGCTGCGAAGCTCAATTTTACAGCTTCTGAGATTTCTGACCAAATTTTGGAGCGAAGCAGCAGGAGAACATGAAGCGAAAGGAGGTATTCAGAATTCCATCGCCAGAAACCTTTCGACAACTCTGCGACTCTGCGTTCTATAGTTCTGCGTCTTTGATTCATTCTCCGAAGGCGCTAACTTTGTGCCACCTCTTTCGACATCATGTTCTCCTGCTGCGAAGCTCAATTTTACAGCGTACTGAGATTTCTGACCAAATTTTGGAGCGAAGCAGCAGGAGAACATGAAGCGAAAGGAGGTATTCTGAATTCCATCGCCAGAAACCTTTCGACAACTCTGCGACTCTGCGTTCAATAGTTCTGCGTCTTCGATTCACTCTCCGAAGGCGCTAACTTTGTGCCACCTCTTTCGACATCATGTTCTCCTGCTGCGAAGCTCAATTTTACAGCGTACTGAGATTTCTGAACAAATTTTGGAGCGAAGCAGCAGGAGAACATGAAGCGAAAGGAGGTATCCTGAATTCCATCGCCAAAAACCTTTCGACAACTCTGCGACTCTGCGTTCAATAGTTCTGCGTCTTCGATTCACTCTCCGAAGGCGCTAACTTTTTGCCACCTCTTCCGACATCATGTTCTCCTGCTGCGAAGCTCAATTTTACAGCTTCTGAGATTTCTGACCAAATTTTGGAGCGAAGCAGCAGGAGAACATGAAGCGAAAGGAGGTATTCAGAATTCCATCGCCAGAAACCTTTCGACAACTCTGCGACTCTGCGTTCAATAGTTCTGCGTCTTCGATTCACTCTCCGAAGGCGCTAACTTTGTGCCACCTCTTTCGACATCATGTTCTCCTGCTGCGAAGCTCAATTTTACAGCTTCTGAGATTTCTGAACAAATTTTGGAGCGAAGCAGCAGGAGAACATGAAGCGAAAGGAGGTATCCTGAATTCCATCGCCAAAAACCTTTCGACAACTCTGCGACTCTGCGTTCAATAGTTCTGCGTCTTCGATTCACTCTCCGAAGGCGCTAACTTTGTGCCACCTCTTTCGACATCATGTTCTCCTGCTGCAAAGTTCAATTTTACAGCGTACTGAGATTTCTGACCAAATTTTGGAGCGAAGCAGCAGGAGAACATGAAGCGAAAGGAGGTATCCTGAATTCCATCGCCAGAAACCTTTCGACAACTCTGCGACTCTGCGTTCAATAATTCTGCGTCTTCGATTCACTCTCCGAAGGCGCTAACTTTGTGCCACCTCTTTCGACATCATGTTCTCCTGCTGCGAAGCTCAATTTTACAGCGTACTGAGATTTCTGAACAAATTTTGGAGCGAAGCAGCAGGAGAACATGAAGCGAAAGGAGGTATCCTGAATTCCATCGCCAAAAACCTTTCGACAACTCTGCGACTCTGCGTTCAATAGTTCTGCGTCTTCGATTCACTCTCCGAAGGCGCTAACTTTGTGCCACCTCTTCCGACATCATGTTCTCCTGCTGCGAAGCTCAATTTTACAGCTTCTGAGATTTCTGACCAAATTTTGGAGCGAAGCAGCAGGAGAACATGAAGCGAAAGGAGGTATTCAGAATTCCATCGCCAGAAACCTTTCGACAACTCTGCGACTCTGCGTTCTATAGTTCTGCGTCTTTGATTCATTCTCCGAAGGCGCTAACTTTGTGCCACCTCTTTCAACATCATGTTCTCCTGCTGCGAAGCTCAATTTTACAGCGTACTGAGATTTCTGACCAAATTTTGGAGCGAAGCAGCAGGAGAACATGAAGCGAAAGGAGGTATCCTGAATTCCATCTCCAGAAACCTTTCGACAACTCTGCGACTCTGCGTTCAATAGTTCTGCGTCTTCGATTCACTCTCCGAAGGCGCTAACTTTGTGCCACCTCTTTCGACATCATGTTCTCCTGTTGCGAAGCTCAATTTTACAGCGTACTGAGATTTCTGACCAAATTTTGGAGCGAAGCAGCAGGAGAACATGAAGCGAAAGGAGGTATCCTGAATTCCATCGCCAGAAACCTTTCGACAACTCTGCGACTCTGCGTTCAATAGTTCTGCGTCTTCGATTCACTCTCCGAAGGCGCTAACTTTGTGCCACCTCTTTCGACATCATGTTCTCCTGTTGCGAAGCTCAATTTTACAGCGTACCGAGATTTCTGACCAAATTTTGGAGCGAAGCAGCAGGAGAACATGAAGCGAAAGGAGGTATCCTGAATTCCATCGCCAGAAACCTTTCGACAACTCTGCGACTCTGCGTTCTATAGTTCTGCGTCTTTGATTCATTCTCCGAAGGCGCTAACTTTGTGCCACCTCTTTCGACATCATGTTCTCCTGCTGCTAAGTTCAATTTTACAGCGTACTGAGATTTCTGACCAAATTTTGGAGCGAAGCAGCAGGAGAACATGAAGCGAAAGGAGGTATCCTGAATTCCATCGCCAGAAACCTTTCGACAACTCTGCGACTCTGCGTTCAATAATTCTGCG
This sequence comes from Andrena flavipes, assembly GCA_963971345.1. Lineage (NCBI taxonomy): Eukaryota > Metazoa > Arthropoda > Insecta > Hymenoptera > Andrenidae > Andrena > Andrena flavipes. Next base: position 48,338,906 of record OZ020480.1, read on the forward strand.
TCTTCGATTCACTCTCCGAAGGCGCTAAGTTTGTGCCACCTCTTCCGACATCATATTCTCCTGCTGCGAAGCTCAATTTTACAGCTTCTGAGATTTCTGACCAAATTTTGGAGCGAAGCAGCAGGAGAACATGAAGCGAAAGGAGGTATTCAGAATTCCATCGCCAGAAACCTTTCGACAACTCTGCGACTCTGCGTTCAATAGTTCTGCGTCTTCGATTCACTCTCCGAAGGCGCTAATTTTACAGCTTCTGAGATTTCTGACCAAATTTTGGAGCGAAGCAGCAGGAGAACATGAAGCGAAAGGAGGTATTCACAAAGTTAGCGCCTTCGGAGAGTGAATCGAAGACGCAGAACTATTGAACGCAGAGTCGCAGAGTTGTCGAAAGGTTTTTGGCGATGGAATTCAGGATACCTCCTTTCGCTTCATGTTCTCCTGCTGCTTCGCTCCAAAATTTGTTCAGAAATCTCAGTACGCTGTAAAATTGAGCTTCGCAGCAGGAGAACATGATGTCGAAAGAGGTGGCACAAAGTTAGCGCCTTCGGAGAGTGAATCGAAGACGCAGAACTATTGAACGCAGAGTCGCAGAGTTGTCGAAAGGTTTCTGGCGATGGAATTCTGAATACCTCCTTTCGCTTCATGTTCTCCTGCTGCTTCGCTCCAAAATTTGGTCAGAAATCTCAGAAGCTGTAAAATTGAGCTTCGCAGCAGGAGAACATGATGTCGGAAGAGGTGGCACAAAGTTAGCGCCTTCGGAGAGTGAATCGAAGACGCAGAACTATTGAACGCAGAGTCGCAGAGTTGTCGAAAGGTTTTTGGCGATGGAATTCAGGATACCTCCTTTCGCTTCATGTTCTCCTGCTGCTTCGCTCCAAAATTTGTTCAGAAATCTCAGTACGCTGTAAAATTGAGCTTCGCAGCAGGAGAACATGATGTCGAAAGAGGTGGCACAAAGTTAGCGCATTCGGAGAGTGAATCGAAGACGCAGAATTATTGAACGCAGAGTCGCAGAGTTGTCGAAAGGTTTCTGGCGATGGAATTCAGGATACCTCCTTTCGCTTCATGTTCTCCTGCTGCCAAGCTCAATTTTACAGCGTACTGAGAATTTTGACCAAATTTTGGAGCGAAGCAGCAGGAGAACATGAAGCGAAAGGAGGTATCCTAAATTTCTGCTTCGAAGACGTCACTTTAATGTAGCTACTGCGACTATTTGGATAGGAGTATGTATAATAGGTATTTCTCAATAATAATAGTCTGTTTCAATTTTTTCCCACTTTATTTGAATAAAGACTTTTACAGTGTTACAATAAAGTATAAAATATATAATTTTACTTTGTCAGTTATATAAAATTGCTATTTTCTTGTGTTCATTGTTGAAATTTCCATCATTTGGCCCATATAAAGTTCCTGTCACGGAGAGATATGCTCAAGTTTCACCTGTAAGCAGAAGAAAAGTATTTTAAGTAACCTGACTTGTATATTATAGAAACTACGACGAATGTTATTTCATATGATGAGTATAATGAATTAAATTATCTTCCCAATTTTACGCCATTTAAATAGCGTCCAATTCCACTACCATATCAGTAACGTATTTACATAGTAATATTTGGCGAAACTTCCGAAAACCGGTCAAACCCGATTGGGCTGAAATTTTGTTTCCTACCTTACCGACATTCTCGACTCTGTCGGTATGGTAGGAAACGACATTGAAATGGTTAAAAAAAATATTTCGAGTCGCCAAAAATCCTTCTCGCAAACATTATTTTTATGCAAAATGAACCTATTTGCAAAATTTCAGGCCAATCGGGTTTGATTGGTTTTCGGAAGTATAGCCGCAGTTTTTATACCACCGTTTCTATGGTCTAGTATTCCGTCAATTACAATATTGTTTAACTTCTGAATTTTGGAAACACGAGAGAATTGTATGACAATTGTTAAAGGTGAGAGATTAGAAAAGCAATTATATATAATATTAATTTAGTGTAGGAATGTTAGAACAATACTGTAATTGACGGAATACTAGACCATAGAAACAGTGGCATAAAAACTGCTCTCAAGTCATTTTTACGTATATTTCAGGTTGAAATATTTTTAACATAAGGTTAAAACATTTGTAAATAAATGTTGAACATTGTCATATAGTTAGAAACCGAAAAAATACATAATTAATGTGAAAAAAATATGACCCTGTGGGACTTATTAGAAGTTCCGAGGCTCGAACCTACGTCCAAAAAGTTCGCAGCGGTTTAGCAGTCCGACACTTTACAGCTGCGCCATCGCCTCCAGATGAGAATACTTCTTTAAGGCGGTCTGATTGCTTAAAGTATATGGGACGTTTTAAAAGGAGGAGATTATACCTTTCTTTGGTTGAGTTTTCTTTCAAAATTTCGTCAAAAATGACCTAGGACCAGCCGTTTAGGAGATACGCAGCCTCAAAGTGTCAAAAAGTGAACTCTGAATTCCATCTTCTAAACGGTACCGTCGTTGTTGCCGTCGTCGTACAGAATGTTCAGATCGCTTCGTTTTTTAGCTATGTTGGTCACAGTAACTATGTTGGTGACAATACTGTAATCGTGTTAACAAATACATGAGATATTTAAAAAAAAGCTCTTTTCTAAATGGTCAAAACGTGATCAGGAGGTCTTAAAACGTGATTTCCGTAACAAAAATTTTTCCAAATTTTTTTTTCATTACAAAAGTATTATGCATATGTCAGAAAGTGAAAAGTGGATCTCGAGGCACTCGTGAAGTCGCGTACGGCCGCGTGTCGCTTGGTTTCAAGAGCGAAAGAGAAAGACACACATTCGTTTTCTCTCTCGTCTTCCCGACGTGGTCCGAAGCGCCGAGCTCACGGACACGCAGCTCCGGCGTAGTGTGCATGCGTGGTGGGGGAAATTCTCGAGCGCTCCCGTCCTCATTCTGGCATCACTGTTCGGAAATAGACGTCTTTCCCTGCCTTACCTTGCGGAACGCGAAACTCTGCCCTCGCCCGATTTCCTGGCCACTTTCCTATCTTCCGATCTGCCCGCCGGGCATGCGCGCTGCCGCCTCTTTTCCAAAGCCACGTGCAGGAAGTGACGCGGCGGCTCGGAAACGGAAGTAGAGTCAGCGGAGAAGTGGTAGCGGACGACGGAAAGGAGATTGAATTTTAAAAAGGATATTTCTTGGGGGATTTAATATTTATAAAATTCACGTGCATGGTCTCTGCGAAGCACCTAAAAAAGGTACGAAATAAACATTCCCTACTACGAAAAAGTAAGTTGAAGGGCACTCGGTAGTATTAGGTATAGTATACTTTTATCACGTGTGATAAAACTGATAAAAGAATTCTGACCGTTTAAATTTCCCGACCCTGACCTCCGAGCAACTATAAACTATACCATCCACATTTCTCAGTACATCTCTCCCTACGTCTCTAGGACTTTGCTAATAATAGCTACATCTAAAATCCCCTACAACTTGAGTTCGCGAAAAAAGATCGCAAGGGGCTCGTCCCACAATTCCTCCGCGATCCACGTAGTCCCGGGAATATACAGGGTCATTCATTAAGACTGCAACCTGCGTGCGCGCGAACAGGTAAAATGGCAACAGCGCCTCACGGACGCATTCCACTACAACCATGCGCCGATACCTCCGCCATCTATGAGCCAATGATGAAAGTGTAGACTTTTAGGTGTCGGTAGCGAGCGCAGGATTCTGTTGGCTTTCTTCGCCAGAGAATATTAAATTTGATGTAGCAGACGGGTATGAAAACGGTAGCCATTTTAAGAGTGCGACCACGCCGATCCCATTATCTACGTATGCAATGGTCCAGCAGCGGTGTTAGACCAGAGTTGAGCAAAATGTAATCTAATTACAACTTATAAATTACGATTAAACTGTAATTGTGTAGTTGATTACACATTATTTTCTGTAATCGTTAATTTAGGTGGTTGACCACGATATTATCAACTACCTAAATTAACGATTACAGAAAATAATGTGTAATCAACTACACAATTACAGTTTAATCGTAATTTGTAAGTTGTAATTAGATTACATTTTGTCGAACTCTGTATTAGACCACGCTGATGCGTTAGCGGCCCGGGTTGAAGAATGTAGGGTTGTTTTCGCATAACTTTTGAACTACAAAAGATATCGGAATGCAATTTGCGCCATAAAATGGGGACAAATTATCCCCTTCTAATTGTGGAAAATTTACCAAATTTTGCGTTTCCTTAATTCTTCTTATTTCAATTTTTGAATCATAATTGTTGCGAAAAGCTTTTGCAAACTGTTTATTTAAATACTTTGTATAATGCTCTTTTTAAAATTCATGGCGTCGATAAACAATAGGCTAGTTGTCCCTGTATCAATTATTTTTACAAGTAGAGGAATTAAATTTTTATTCAATTATATATTAGTTCTGCAGCCTCAGAATCTAATGCTCTGGTTTCCTTTTATGTGATTTTATCCTCAATGTAGTGCATGCATTACAGATCGGAAGCAGTTTCTAGCAGTCTTTGAATTTTTTCTACAATTTTTGTGTCAGAATGCTTTAACCCTGTAGTGGCTTCTGTTTATGTCATCTTTTGGAATGGTACGTGAAAATGCGCAGGCTGGATGCGCGTGATTATTATGTGGCCCCCTCCTCGAAGTGACAGAAAATATAACCTATCTGCTATACCAGATTTCATAAAGATACAGTTGCGGCGTAATAATAATATTTTGGAAGGATGTTAAGTCATACGAAGTTGACAAATGTAGCGTAAAAGAACGAAATAGCCAATAAGCATTTATCGTCATGTAGCATATAGGTTATGTTTTCTGTCACTTCGTGGAGCGGATTTTCTGTCCTCGAAGTCGAGCCGATTTTCTGTCCTCGAAGTGACAGAAAACATAACCTATATGAATGCTATACCTGATTTCATAAATATACCGTTGAGGCGTAATAATAATATTTTGGAAGGATGTTAAGTCATACAAAATTTGACAAATGTAGCGTAAAAGAACGAAATAGCGTTATATTTTCTGTTACTTCGAAGAGGGGACCACATAATAATCACGCGCATCCAGCCTGCGCATTTTCACTAGACCGGGCGAAAGCATGGAAGGATACCTTCCCCACCCTGCATCAGTGGTAGTTGGAACCAGAGATGGGCAAAAAATTATATTAAAGAAAAAATTGGTTTTGAATAAAAGACAGAAATTTTAATCGAAACTCTTCAAATATAAATAACCCGGAGTTATTTATTATTCGAAGCGCCGTAAATAATATTTTCATTCGACAGGAATTCATCCGAAGCTTCGAATAATATTCTCCCTTTTTTCATTTATATTCATATCCGAAAGTTATTTTAAGCTGGTCGAGCCTTGAGCCCCTTTGATCGAAGCCGTCGGCTCCTCGAGTCGAGCGACATTGTATCGTTCACCAGTCTAATCTGCAGCGCGAGGTTGCTGGGCGATGTGTCATCGATTATGCAAAAACGGAATTTCTTTATTTTTCATCGTTTCAATATGAAAGTTATAGCAATGGATTCCTTGTATCCTCCCGATTAAATTGGCAAAAAACAAAAAAAAAAAAAAAATTAAATCAAACTACTTTTAACGAAACTGGCTTTCAATCCTGCAAACTAATTTGATACGTAATATCGTTAATTGAGGCAGTGAGAGCAAACAATGGACTAACCCATATTCTTTTCGAAATTGAAGCTGTAGCAATAACGTATTCCAACTTGGAACCATATTCTTGAGCCCGATGTGCGCCACTATGGGGTGACTTGCGTTAATATCATCTTTTGAAACGATACGCCACAATAGTGGGGCTTTCACACGCAGGTGGCGAAAAATCAAGCCAACCCTGTCGTAGCCAAAATCTTTGAAAATGAAACGGGTACGAGACCAGTCGAACGTTTCGATTCGCTTCGTGTGTTATGCGAACGAGGAAATTCTGGGTTATTATTTCAAAACCACCGTCTATTTTACACAGAGAGGTAGAAAATAATTTTACTCGGCAATTAATATTTTTGGTTTAAAAGTACTTGTAAGTTTTACAATATTCAAGTGATGTCTAAGACTTCCCAGAACATCTTAATTCGAATAAAGTTCGAAGCGAATTCGAAACTTTTGTCCGGAATTGGAAGAGAATCTCGAGGTATCGATATCTCGTCCGAATTTTGCCAGCTTATCCCGAAGCTCCGGTTTCCAAGTCCCCGGTGACCGAGTGCTACGAACCGCGCGATAGCTCAACTCCCGGTAACGTCTTCGGTCGCGCGTTCCTACAGTTCTTAATTCAACTGTCATTGAGAGTTTCTGAGAGCAAAATTATTGTATTGCAATATCCTTTCAAAATGCTAACATTAATTAATTGAAACGATACGTATTGCTAGTAGCTCATTTAACTACGCTTTCCGACGGCGTACTACTTTTAAAGAAATCTCAAATTTAATGATTAATGGTGACCACGTGTGAAATTGTGAGTGATTTGGGGTGCAATTGCTGATATATTTATTAAATCAGATATGTTTGTTGATTAGAGTTATCCTCGTTAATGTTTTTGGTGGCCCTGAAAAGGGCCGTTGGTTGCTACTGGCCCTGGAAAAAGGGCCGATCATTAATATTTTAAAAATATTGCTGGAAGTGGCCGCCATTGTGCCTTAGACAGGCGTGTGTCCTCTTCACCTTATTCTCGAACACTCGATTCAACGTTTCTGGTGTGATGTTGGCAATCGAAGCGGTGATGTTGTCCCGCAACTGCTCGATGGTGCCCGGATTATTGGCGTACACCTCGCCCTTCAGTGTACCCCACAAAAAGAAATCCGGAGGCGTCAAATCTGGCGACCGCGGCGGCCACAAGCCCTGTGAAATTACCCGTTCGCCAAAAAATTCCTCGAGCATCTGCATTGTTGTCCGTGCTGTGTGTGCTGGTGCCCCGTCCTGTTGGAACCAGCATCCCCTTTCCTCGGGTTCCAAGAGGGAAATGAACTGAAATAAAATTTCTTGATACCTTTCCGCTGTTACAGTGGTGTCGAAGAAGAGCGGTCCTACGATTCGCTTACGCGATATCGCACACCAGACTCCAATCTTCGCCGAATGCAGGGGCTTCTCCCGAATTTCCCTCGGATTCACCGTAGACCAGCTCCTGCTGTTCTGGCTGTTAACGTGGCCGTCTAAATGGAACCAGGCTTCGTCCGTGAAGAATAATTTATCTGCAACAGAAACACCCTCTGCCTCCAGGAAATTAAGAAACCATTTACAATACCTTCGTCTGGCCGCATAATCCGGCTCCTTGAGCTGCTGAACCGTTTGGGGCCGATACGGGTGCAAATGGAGCTGTTGTGTTGCGCGATAAGCGCTTCCATACGACAAATCGCACTGCTGTCGCAGTTTCGCCAATGAGGTATGGGGCGCTTCCTCGAGAACTTGCTGCACCTCGGCCAGCTTCTGGTTCGTCAGCACAGTTGACTTGCGGTTTGATTTTCTGTTTTGCACGCCTCCACTCTCGCGTAGTTTGCGTGCCAAACGGCTGATGGTACTCTTGTGTGGCACTTGAGAATCCGGGTATTTATCCCGAAATGCCAATTGAGCTGCCACGTATGATCCCGTGCGCAAATAATTGTGCACGAGACACGTCCGCTGCTCTACGGAAAAGTACATTCCTACTTAGAACAATGCCTTTCTATAGTACTGAAAAGTACTGATTGTTATGTTTGCTTTACAGTGCAAAGCTGAAGAGTACTGATGCTCTGCGTTGATGCGTCGCTCCACGAGGTGCTTTGCTTCTGTGCTGAATCAGTACTCATCTTCATTCTGGAAGGTCAGCCTTTTATAGGAGTTTGCGCCTCCGCGCCCGCAGCCAATCAGAACGTCAGGTAGATGTCAAGACCTTTTGTTTCGGTTTACTTCCGTGACAAAGCCCGAGGGAAGGAGGTGCCGGGTCCCGCGGAATGGGGCACCAGCACACAGCATGGTCGCCGAGGCCGATGCTAGAACACTTTTTTTGGTGAACGCGTAATTTCTCAGGGCTTGTGGTCGCTGCCCTCATAGGACCAAAAATAAAAGCGTAGGGTGTAAATATTGAAATGCCCTTTTTATATAAAATATTTATAATGATTTACGTAATTTAATACATTAGTTTTCGCATTCTGCTAGAGATCAGTCTAATTCAGCGCTGTCCAGCGTAGGGGCCCCTCACGCGCCTGCTTCCCCTTCCAATCTTTCTCTCGCCCAGCGTGCCATCGGTTGTCAAGGAGATCGCGCGACGCTACGAAGGCTGTCACGGCGGGCCAGCGTCTTCGCGATTAGCGTCGCGCGGTATCCCTGGCAACGGGGACGAGAGTGGGAGAACCCCGGGCTCACGCGTGAGCGACCTTGAACAGCGCTGGTCTAATTCCTCAATAGAATATGAATATAAAGTCAGTAGTACTGTTTATATAATAAGGGCTATATATAATAAATCATTTGGTATGATTTTAATCAGGAGCACACCAGGAATCCATTGGTGTCATTTTCATATCGACACGATGAAGAATGAAGAATAATGAAATTCCTAATACGCTGAAATGAATATTTCACCCTCAACCGCGGGGAGCCGACCTCGAACCGCTGCGGTCGACCGAGGATTCATACCTGTTTCAGAAATAATATAATTCATTATACTTTATCGTATCGGTATGGAAGTGACGCCGATGGATTCCTTATGTTTTTCCGATGAAAATCATATCAAATGTCATGTAAATCTAATTATTTTTAACGAAGTTATGGAAATCAATTTATTATGAAGATTCCTTAATTACGATCCGATTTGTGTCGTTTTTTCACTATTTACATCGGGAAAGCATAAGGAATCGATTCACACCACTTTCGCCAAGATCCGACGAGAAATGTAAAATTTTCGATTTGTCACTTCTTAGGGGCAACATTGTACGGCCCCCCGTGGTCTCGAGGGTCGAAGTCCTCGAAACCCATCATGAGAACGCTCATGGCTCGCCGACTCAAGTTCGCCAAGCCGACTTGCCGAGCAAGCTCGCCGATTCACGCGCCGTCAGATTCCACCTTTAGGCGCGCGCAAATAAATAAATATGAAAACTGAGGCGCGAGGAAATCTACGCGGAAGACTATTCCGTGCGATTGTTTTTAGATCAAAGTAATGTAGGCACACAATAGGACGAAATCGACGATAAGGGCAGAATCAATTTAAGGAAATTATAATGATAGGTAAGAGAAATTGAATGTCGAAACATGCGAAGCCACTTGTCGTACCGGCGATGATGTCTCTTTCAAACGTCACAAAGAGCTATTCGGGATTTCCCAGCCCAGGTACGCGAGCTACGCCGTCTGGTTTTATGGTCGGTTTACCACTCGCACCTCAGATTACTCTAACGAGGTTTGAAAACAATATCAACTGGTCCCGTACCGGCCTAAATTTCAAACTTTTAGCTACGACAGGATTGACCGTGGCGCAGATGACGAAAAATCTCTCCGTACAGGGGTATAGCACCATAAATATTGTTTTCAAACCTCGTTAAGGTGAAATCAGACGGCGGCTTGCTCGGCGAACTTGCTCAGGTACGGGCTACCACAGATCAGACGGCGCGTGGCTCGACGAGCTTGCCCGGCTGATCTAGCTCAGCAAGCCGGCTTGGCTTTCCGAGTTGGGATCGCCAAACCGACAGACCTTCCGGTTTTATGGTCGGTTTACCACTCGCACCTCAGATTACTCTAACGAGGTTTGAAAACAATATTTTTGGTGCTATACCCCTGTACGGAGAGATTTTTCGTCATCTGCGCCACGGTCAATCCTGTCGTAGCTAAAAGTTTGAAATTTAGGCCGGTACGGGACCAGTTGATATTGTTTTCAAACCTCGTTAGAGTAATCTGAGGTGCGAGTGGTAAACCGACCATAAAACCAGACGGCGTAGCTCGCGTACCTGGGCTGGGAAATCCCGAATAGCTCTTTGTGACGTTTGAAAGAGACATCATCGCCGGTACGACAAGTGGCTTCGCATGTTTCGACATTCAATTTCTCTTACCTATCATTATAATTTCCTTAAATTGATTCTGCCCTTATCGTCGATTTCGTCCTATTGTGTGCCTACATTACTTTGATCTAAAAACAATCGCACGGAATAGTCTTCCGCGTAGATTTCCTCGCGCCTCAGTTTTCATATTTATTTATTTGCGCGCGCCTAAAGGTGGAATCTGACGGCGCGTGAATCGGCGAGCTTGCTCGGCAAGTCGGCTTGGCGAACTTGAGTCGGCGAGCCATGAGCGTTCTCATGATGGGTTTCGAGGACTTCGACCCTCGAGACCACGGGGGGCCGTACAATGTTGCCCCTAAGAAGTGACAAATCGAAAATTTTACATTTCTCGTCGGATCTTGGCGAAAGTGGTGTGAATCGATTCCTTATGCTTTCCCGATGTAAATAGTGAAAAAACGACACAAATCGGATCGTAATTAAGGAATCTTCATAATAAATTGATTTCCATAACTTCGTTAAAAATAATTAGATTTACATGACATTTGATATGATTTTCATCGGAAAAACATAAGGAATCCATCGGCGTCACTTCCATACCGATACGATAAAGTATAATGAATTATATTATTTCTGAAACAGGTATGAATCCTCGGTCGACCGCAGCGGTTCGAGGTCGGCTCCCCGCGGTTGAGGGTGAAATATTCATTTCAGCGTATTAGGAATTTCATTATTCTTCATTCTTCATCGTGTCGATATGAAAATGACACCAATGGATTCCTGGTGTGCTCCTGATTAAAATCATACCAAATGATTTATTATATATAGCCCTTATTATATAAACAGTACTACTGACTTTATATTCATATTCTATTGAGGAATTAGACCAGCGCTGTTCAAGGTCGCTCACGCGTGAGCCCGGGGTTCTCCCACTCTCGTCCCCGTTGCCAGGGATACCGCGCGACGCTAATCGCGAAGACGCTGGCCCGCCGTGACAGCCTTCGTAGCGTCGCGCGATCTCCTTGACAACCGATGGCACGCTGGGCGAGAGAAAGATTGGAAGGGGAAGCAGGCGCGTGAGGGGCCCCTACGCTGGACAGCGCTGAATTAGACTGATCTCTAGCAGAATGCGAAAACTAATGTATTAAATTACGTAAATCATTATAAATATTTTATATAAAAAGGGCATTTCAATATTTACACCCTACGCTTTTATTTTTGGTCCTATGAGGGCAGCGACCACAAGCCCTGAGAAATTACGCGTTCACCAAAAAAAGTGTTCTAGCATCGGCCTCGGCGACCATGCTGTGTGCTGGTGCCCCATTCCGCGGGACCCGGCACCTCCTTCCCTCGGGCTTTGTCACGGAAGTAAACCGAAACAAAAGGTCTTGACATCTACCTGACGTTCTGATTGGCTGCGGGCGCGGAGGCGCAAACTCCTATAAAAGGCTGACCTTCCAGAATGAAGATGAGTACTGATTCAGCACAGAAGCAAAGCACCTCGTGGAGCGACGCATCAACGCAGAGCATCAGTACTCTTCAGCTTTGCACTGTAAAGCAAACATAACAATCAGTACTTTTCAGTACTATAGAAAGGCATTGTTCTAAGTAGGAATGTACTTTTCCGTAGAGCAGCGGACGTGTCTCGTGCACAATTATTTGCGCACGGGATCATACGTGGCAGCTCAATTGGCATTTCGGGATAAATACCCGGATTCTCAAGTGCCACACAAGAGTACCATCAGCCGTTTGGCACGCAAACTACGCGAGAGTGGAGGCGTGCAAAACAGAAAATCAAACCGCAAGTCAACTGTGCTGACGAACCAGAAGCTGGCCGAGGTGCAGCAAGTTCTCGAGGAAGCGCCCCATACCTCATTGGCGAAACTGCGACAGCAGTGCGATTTGTCGTATGGAAGCGCTTATCGCGCAACACAACAGCTCCATTTGCACCCGTATCGGCCCCAAACGGTTCAGCAGCTCAAGGAGCCGGATTATGCGGCCAGACGAAGGTATTGTAAATGGTTTCTTAATTTCCTGGAGGCAGAGGGTGTTTCTGTTGCAGATAAATTATTCTTCACGGACGAAGCCTGGTTCCATTTAGACGGCCACGTTAACAGCCAGAACAGCAGGAGCTGGTCTACGGTGAATCCGAGGGAAATTCGGGAGAAGCCCCTGCATTCGGCGAAGATTGGAGTCTGGTGTGCGATATCGCGTAAGCGAATCGTAGGACCGCTCTTCTTCGACACCACTGTAACAGCGGAAAGGTATCAAGAAATTTTATTTCAGTTCATTTCCCTCTTGGAACCCGAGGAAAGGGGATGCTGGTTCCAACAGGACGGGGCACCAGCACACACAGCACGGACAACAATGCAGATGCTCGAGGAATTTTTTGGCGAACGGGTAATTTCACAGGGCTTGTGGCCGCCGCGGTCGCCAGATTTGACGCCTCCGGATTTCTTTTTGTGGGGTACACTGAAGGGCGAGGTGTACGCCAATAATCCGGGCACCATCGAGCAGTTGCGGGACAACATCACCGCTTCGATTGCCAACATCACACCAGAAACGTTGAATCGAGTGTTCGAGAATAAGGTGAAGAGGACACACGCCTGTCTAAGGCACAATGGCGGCCACTTCCAGCAATATTTTTAAAATATTAATGATCGGCCCTTTTTCCAGGGCCAGTAGCAACCAACGGCCCTTTTCAGGGCCACCAAAAACATTAACGAGGATAACTCTAATCAACAAACATATCTGATTTAATAAATATATCAGCAATTGCACCCCAAATCACTCACAATTTCACACGTGGTCACCATTAATCATTAAATTTGAGATTTCTTTAAAAGTAGTACGCCGTCGGAAAGCGTAGTTAAATGAGCTACTAGCAATACGTATCGTTTCAATTAATTAATGTTAGCATTTTGAAAGGATATTGCAATACAATAATTTTGCTCTCAGAAACTCTCAATGACAGTTGAATTAAGAACTGTAGGAACGCGCGACCGAAGACGTTACCGGGAGTTGAGCTATCGCGCGGTTCGTAGCACTCGGTCACCGGGGACTTGGAAACCGGAGCTTCGGGATAAGCTGGCAAAATTCGGACGAGATATCGATACCTCGAGATTCTCTTCCAATTCCGGACAAAAGTTTCGAATTCGCTTCGAACTTTATTCGAATTAAGATGTTCTGGGAAGTCTTAGACATCACTTGAATATTGTAAAACTTACAAGTACTTTTAAACCAAAAATATTAATTGCCGAGTAAAATTATTTTCTACCTCTCTGTGTAAAATAGACGGTGGTTTTGAAATAATAACCCAGAATTTCCTCGTTCGCATAACACACGAAGCGAATCGAAACGTTCGACTGGTCTCGTACCCGTTTCATTTTCAAAGATTTTGGCTACGACAGGGTTGGCTTGATTTTTCGCCACCTGCGTGTGAAAGCCCCACTATTGTGGCGTATCGTTTCAAAAGATGATATTAACGCAAGTCACCCCATAGTGGCGCACATCGGGCTCAAGAATATGGTTCCAAGTTGGAATACGTTATTGCTACAGCTTCAATTTCGAAAAGAATATGGGTTAGTCCATTGTTTGCTCTCACTGCCTCAATTAACGATATTACGTATCAAATTAGTTTGCAGGATTGAAAGCCAGTTTCGTTAAAAGTAGTTTGATTTAATTTTTTTTTTTTTTTTGTTTTTTGCCAATTTAATCGGGAGGATACAAGGAATCCATTGCTATAACTTTCATATTGAAACGATGAAAAATAAAGAAATTCCGTTTTTGCATAATCGATGACACATCGCCCAGCAACCTCGCGCTGCAGATTAGACTGGTGAACGATACAATGTCGCTCGACTCGAGGAGCCGACGGCTTCGATCAAAGGGGCTCAAGGCTCGACCAGCTTAAAATAACTTTCGGATATGAATATAAATGAAAAAAGGGAGAATATTATTCGAAGCTTCGGATGAATTCCTGTCGAATGAAAATATTATTTACGGCGCTTCGAATAATAAATAACTCCGGGTTATTTATATTTGAAGAGTTTCGATTAAAATTTCTGTCTTTTATTCAAAACCAATTTTTTCTTTAATATAATTTTTTGCCCATCTCTGGTTCCAACTACCACTGATGCAGGGTGGGGAAGGTATCCTTCCATGCTTTCGCCCGGTCTAGTGAAAATGCGCAGGCTGGATGCGCGTGATTATTATGTGGTCCCCTCTTCGAAGTAACAGAAAATATAACGCTATTTCGTTCTTTTACGCTACATTTGTCAAATTTTGTATGACTTAACATCCTTCCAAAATATTATTATTACGCCTCAACGGTATATTTATGAAATCAGGTATAGCATTCATATAGGTTATGTTTTCTGTCACTTCGAGGACAGAAAATCGGCTCGACTTCGAGGACAGAAAATCCGCTCCACGAAGTGACAGAAAACATAACCTATATGCTACATGACGATAAATGCTTATTGGCTATTTCGTTCTTTTACGCTACATTTGTCAACTTCGTATGACTTAACATCCTTCCAAAATATTATTATTACGCCGCAACTGTATCTTTATGAAATCTGGTATAGCAGATAGGTTATATTTTCTGTCACTTCGAGGAGGGGGCCACATAATAATCACGCGCATCCAGCCTGCGCATTTTCACGTACCATTCCAAAAGATGACATAAACAGAAGCCACTACAGGGTTAAAGCATTCTGACACAAAAATTGTAGAAAAAATTCAAAGACTGCTAGAAACTGCTTCCGATCTGTAATGCATGCACTACATTGAGGATAAAATCACATAAAAGGAAACCAGAGCATTAGATTCTGAGGCTGCAGAACTAATATATAATTGAATAAAAATTTAATTCCTCTACTTGTAAAAATAATTGATACAGGGACAACTAGCCTATTGTTTATCGACGCCATGAATTTTAAAAAGAGCATTATACAAAGTATTTAAATAAACAGTTTGCAAAAGCTTTTCGCAACAATTATGATTCAAAAATTGAAATAAGAAGAATTAAGGAAACGCAAAATTTGGTAAATTTTCCACAATTAGAAGGGGATAATTTGTCCCCATTTTATGGCGCAAATTGCATTCCGATATCTTTTGTAGTTCAAAAGTTATGCGAAAACAACCCTACATTCTTCAACCCGGGCCGCTAACGCATCAGCGTGGTCTAATACAGAGTTCGACAAAATGTAATCTAATTACAACTTACAAATTACGATTAAACTGTAATTGTGTAGTTGATTACACATTATTTTCTGTAATCGTTAATTTAGGTAGTTGATAATATCGTGGTCAACCACCTAAATTAACGATTACAGAAAATAATGTGTAATCAACTACACAATTACAGTTTAATCGTAATTTATAAGTTGTAATTAGATTACATTTTGCTCAACTCTGGTCTAACACCGCTGCTGGACCATTGCATACGTAGATAATGGGATCGGCGTGGTCGCACTCTTAAAATGGCTACCGTTTTCATACCCGTCTGCTACATCAAATTTAATATTCTCTGGCGAAGAAAGCCAACAGAATCCTGCGCTCGCTACCGACACCTAAAAGTCTACACTTTCATCATTGGCTCATAGATGGCGGAGGTATCGGCGCATGGTTGTAGTGGAATGCGTCCGTGAGGCGCTGTTGCCATTTTACCTGTTCGCGCGCACGCAGGTTGCAGTCTTAATGAATGACCCTGTACAGGAGTATTTTCTTTCAAAGCAACAGAGGATTTAAGACAATGTCTGCCCCAGGCCTCAGCGTCCGCTGTTGTATTTCGTTCAGCTGATTGTATTTTCGGGTAGAAGGCTCGCTGAGCTCGCGATCGTTGTAAAATATTACAATCGTTCCCTTGTCACGTCGTGGCAGTCGGCGACAAGCGACGCTTGCGTCGCGATGCCTGTCAGCGGCACACGCAGCTTTGCGAAACGTCGGCGTGCCCGTTGACAACCGCCATTCGATGACAATGAAACGATAACGCGAGCGAATCGAGCGCATCGATATTTTCAGCCGGCTGTGTCGAAAGGCGTGCTGCCTGGGTGAAAATTTCGGCCAGCGTCCGCGCCAGTCGCTCGCGGAAATTTCCATAAATCATCGAGCGACGCGTTCTTGTTCGCGAAGGAAATTGGCGGGCTGAAGGGACGAACAATAATTAATGATCGTATTTGTTAGCTGTCGCGCGCCGTTTGTTAACTACATATTCTCAAAATTTCTGCGCTGCTTTTGGTTTTCGTTTCGTCGTGTTTACACTGCCGTTTATAGTAAGTGATAGAATAATTGTGGAAAACGGTGGAAATTTATCGAAGAATTTTAAGAAATTCCACTGTATTCGGTATTTTAAATTAAAAGCAGTGGGAAATATTGAAGCTGTACTAAATATCACGTTTTGTAAAAATACCGTAGGCGTCCTAATAGTTATAAACGGCAATGTATAATTATGAAGAATATACTTCTGGCTACGATGGATATAAGAAAAAATTACAAAAAATTGAAAATTTATATTTTTCAAAGGCATTGAGAAGGTGAAAAATATAGGGGAAAAGTCATTTCAAACTTCAAGTGTCGTTATTTTCTAAAAAAAAAAATGTCATTTTTGTAATTATTTCTGGTTTTCCCCTAGCCAGGAGTATATTCTTGAAAATAAAAATGTTTCAGTCGAATCGGATAATAACTTTTAGAGATACATGTCCCACCGATTTGGATGAATTTTTTGACGCCTTGACTTTAACGACTCTCCAGTGACATCTGCAATGATTAATTATAAAACAAAAAATATATTTCTATAATTTAAAACATCCTGAATGTAATGCAAAAGTCGCATTAAAATATATATAGTAGTTTTCCTTTAATTAATTCCTAAAGATCACCTATTTTTTTGGGACTCTAGACCGGAAGGTCCCCTTACATTACGATTATTACCATTACCATTATTACCATTACCATGTATTAGAATGCATTTAAATACGCAATGAGCGTGGACTGTTCGCAGAGAAGGAGAATTTATATCGGCCGCTGGGAAGGTGATTGAAATCAACGCGGAATTGTCGGCAGTTTTAAAAAAAGATCTCTGGCGCGGTTGTAAGATCCAAGACACGACAGGGGCTCGTTAACGTATCTGATTTATTTGCAGACGTCGTCAGGTCGATCTCCTTGAGCCTCTTCAGGCACGAAGTATGATTGGAAGTAGAGAAGGGAGGTAGATCAGACGCGGTCCTACTTTGCCGCTTCAAATGAAGCCGGCGCAGAGGATTCCCTCGCGGATCGATCGATAGATCGAGTGTTTCGCTGCCATAACACTCGAATCGATTGTATGAGATACCTTTCACGTTCCTTTTAATAGAATCTTTTAAGCCTCGCTAATACACCCAGCAATCAGTATGGGCACTCGAAGAGAACGTAGATGCTCGATTAGGCAGGTACCTAAATGTTTCTTCAATTAAAAACTCGAGGTACTTTATAGGGAATACAGGTGCAGTTCTATATATGGAATATATAGTGTATTATCTAAGTAGAAGGGATATTTACAGCTTCGAATTTTCGGACCAAGAGGGTTGGCATTTTTTGTAGGAAGCTAGGTTTCAAAAGCTCTTACTCCAAAACTTCGAAGCTTTTACGACTTCACTATACACTACAGTACCGGTGAAAAGAAAGTTTAAATTGTGATTTAATTTTCAATATTGAACCAGAAAAGATTCGCGAATAATTGATCCACCACCCAAGCTTTCGATCGACCGCGTTCAGAGGATTTTTTCATTTTCCCCCATAGTCCTCGATCGCAGTACCTTTGCCTCGTTGTACTGCAGTTCGGCGTGACAGTGTGACCGATTCCTCGCCAGAGGGTTCGATCAATCGGAAGTCGTAAACCGGGACGAAACGCGTCTAGTTTGTTTTCCCGTCCGGCATCCAGCACGGATTTATGCATTCGTATAATTGGCCAGATGGCTCCCAGTTTTATTTCGGTGACACTAAAATATTACGGTATCCGCTTCCCCGTGTCATTCCACGTCTATTTTTGACCGGCAGAAGCTTCTAGGGGCGTTCGACTCCTCCATTCCCATCCACCGCGGACTTAACTTTCTTCTCCGTTACCGTCGATGTTCTGCATGATGTCTTCATCCAGCCGCGCCGTCGCTACCAATTGTCGTTTAAAGAAAGGCAACACCCGCGAATGGCGAGACGAGAGCACAGATCCCATTGGTACTTCGATACAAATCCTGTGTCTGGGATGAAATTAATATAATCCACGCTTTAGTCTTGAAACCTTTCTCTCATAAGATTCACTCAATATTGAAACAAATAGAGATACGATAATACTGAATTATACCTTCTCTACTAAAACCCCTTCCTAATTCCCTGCATTCTCGTATGTGTTCTAAATTCCCAAATTCCCCATCGCACAGCTCAAATGAATTATAACTACCACGACTTGAGAATGATGAGAGAATATATTGTTACATCGTAAATTTGAAAGGAATAGGCGTGTCTGAAATAGATTGAAAATTTCTAATTGGATAGAAAATGCCCTCGATTTCAAGCCGGCAGAAGTGCAGCCAATAAGATCTGTTGCTTCTCGCGTGCACACATTGTTTCGTGGCTGCAGTGTATCGAAACCGTGGCTCGAGGTAGTTTACATGGTTACGTCTGATTAATTTCCACATTTCCTCAATGCCTGAAATTCGGCACGGCCTGCTGGTATGCCCGTGGCGTACGATTAATCAGCGACGATACCCTTTGCCGTCCTCGTGCTCTACGTGTAAAATGTTGCGCATTGTTCGTCCCGACTTATTCGTTAATGGATCTAGGTCCGCGCATAACTGCGAGCGCACATTAATTTCTGGTCGGAGGGGAATTCTGACGGGGCACGGAAATGGGACAGATTGGTGAGCGCGGGTGATCGATTCGAGTAATTTTTAATCATTCCGTGGAGCAGTGGTAGAATTGCAAGAAACTAATTCCGCTTGAAAGCTGAAGGAACTTGTTACAAGAGGGAATGCTTCCCAATTCCAAGCCTGAAATTGTAATCTGAGAATCTAGGGACTAGTACCTTGACCGCAGTATCTAATTAGACCCATATGCCTCTCAAATAATAGGAGGTTATCAGCTGACAGAGTATTCAAATGTATCAGTACGTGACAAGGAACACTATTGTATCCCCAGCAGCCGTTGCTGCCATGTCGCGCATTTGATATTAATAGAGCATACACCTTAGAAAATTTCCTTCATAGGAAGATATCTTCACCCTATAAAAGTCCACGGAAAAGCACCGAGTATCCTAAAAAGAAGATACTGAATCTTCTTTACACCTTATCACGCAGCGAAAAAGAAATGAAGAGACCTTGTAGAAAACACTGTAATTAGTGCCAAAAGTCAAATTCTATACTAAAGTATTACCATTGGCACGTAGAACATTTTCGGATTAATTTTTTTTTAATTTTGGTACTTAGAGTGCTTTCTACAAGGACTCTTCAAATATTTCCATAGCACAGTGGTTCGCAACCTTCGGGTTGTGATTTCTGAGGAGACGTCGCAGTTCATTTTAGTTGACGATTCTTAGCACTTAGGTATCTATTTTAATACGATTATATTGCCATAATCTATTAATGATGTAACACTGATTTTTCATTTGTAAAGAAAAGAAAAAACTGGTTACCCAGATGCAAGCACTACTATCACACTAAATAAGATAATTAAATATAGTCGAACATCGATAACTCGAATCTCAAGGGAAGGGAAATATCTTTGAATTAAAGAGGTTTCGTCTTATCGAGTTTTCGGGTATGAAAGGTTCCACCAACGAAAATTGAGCTAAAGGCTTTGTACCCCTGTTAATTTTTCGAATTGTGAAGATGTAGAGTAAGACAAACTCAAGTTTTAAATTTGCGATTTTGCTTTGTGCTAGTCATTTAGTGTATTGTAAATCAGTAGCATTTTTAATCGTGAATAATTCCGAGAAAGCATTTTCCTCAATATTTTGAGATCTGTCTAAGAAATTTCGTAATACATATATAGCAGTAAACATCGACTTGTAGACGTCGTAGTTCTACTAAATTCGAATTCCAGAAGAAAAAACATAATTTAAGATGCAAAATATAGTTCGAGTTAAGGATGTTTTATTTCGAGTTGTAGAGGTGTTTACAGCGGAGCGGAAGGGAGTAAAAAAAACTTTCGTCTTATAGAGGTTTTCGAGTTATCGAGGTTCCACTGTATATTATACATCTGTAAGTATATTTAATATATGAAATATAATATATTAACTGTCTTCTAGTATATTTAATATATATATATATATATATATTAAGATATTAAGTTAGAATTATATTCTAAAATACCAATTTTTAATGGGGTTTCTCCACCATGTTAAATTTGCCTTACCTTATATGGGGGCAGGGGGTTGCAGGTTATTTAAATGTTAGAAAAAGAGATTACGACTAAAAAAAAATTGGGAAACCCTGCCATAGCACAAGAGCAACACACTCCCCCATACAAATCCTTCTCCCCTTCTTTCACCTCCCCTTTTTGCACCATTGCAACAAATTGCAACATATACTCAGCCAGCACATAACGACGAGATAACCAAAGCCCCTGAAGACGTCGAGAACGGTCCTGAAAACGAAGCGGCGCTGCTAATTGAAATGCAACGGATCCGTTTTTTTCCCGCGACGAGGGCTGGTCTGGTGGCGGCCGCGCGGCCTATTAATATCGGGCGTATATTTCAATTAATCCAAATAAATCGGCACGCGACGCGACGCGGTGGCGCGCGCGTGCGTCGAGCGGCGTGGAAGGAACGGGAAAAAAAGGAGCGCGGTCGGGGCGCTTGCGCGAGGGGCGTCGCGACGACCGCCGACGCCTTCTTGAATGAAACCGTCGCAGTCAGTTCGCATCAAGGCGTCCACCCTCGCTTCCACTTTCACGGATTTCGTAAATTACCCGCCAGACCGGCGGCCAGTGTCACTTCGCCAGGGATAAATCCTTCGATCGGCTTTCACTTCACCGCCGCCACCCACCAGGTACTGTCTCACCAGTTCTCGATCTACGCGAGAAGCAACAGTTTGCCCCGGAGTTTCGGGGCTCGTTTTAAATCACCTTCGAGACTGGCGCCGTTTCAGGGATCCTCGATTGTCGTCCACGCGGTTAAAGGAAATGTGTGCATTTATCGAGGGCGAAAGGGAAATTGGGAAAATTCATTGGACTTCTTTTGTTTTCTCGAGGATTGAAAGTCACTTCTTCGTGGTGATGTGGTTTGCAAAGGTTCGTTGCATATTTTAATGTATGCTAGTCGGATTTAATAAATATCTTTTCAAGATGGAATCTAAAAGTAACGCGATCGATGTTGAAACTCGAAGAGGATTGCGTAGAATGATTCATTTCTTTGCTGAATCGACTTCTATTTTAGGCCCACAGTCGCACAGCTTCCGTCCGAAGAGAATCCTGAAGCGTAGAATTAGTAGACCGTGCACTAGTTTCCATATATTTGACAGGTTTCCTTAATCAATCTTGTAGATCCTACTTCTTCTCCAGCTTCTTTCAAGAATCAGCATTGTAAGCTTATAAAAAGTGGCGTTCGTTCTTGCGAGAAGAAAATCGATCCATAGATCATCTAAAAACGGATGAAGGCCAATGTAGATCGGCCACTGCGGTAAATCCTATATTCCTCGTTGCAAGATACAGTGATTCTTGATTGATTTTAATCTTCTTAGAATTATTTAGCTCTGGGACTTGGTAGAATTAAAGGCTCTTCTCGATCAAACCATAAAAGTATCTTTTTTGCATATTTTCGTCCCACAACATCTCAAAATTAAACGTAGAGACGCACATAACCGTGGTAGACGTGCAAAGTAAAGTTTCGTAGCTTCGCACCAATGTTCGCCAGAGGCGGAGCATACAGCACTGGAAATATTTATTGCATCAACCTAAAATCCATGTCCTATTAAATAATTTTCATAACTATGATACACAATTGATAAAGTAGTTGGTATCCAACTTATTTTGACCAAGATATCGGGCATTGTATAGCTAATACTAATCCTGAAGGACGCGGAAATGAGCACGCGCTAAATATTCGAGTGATGCAATTAATATTTCTAGCACCGCGATTCAGTGTTGTCTAATTATTTGGGGAGGCAGCGGCGAGCAACAGGATCACGGAACGAAGGGAGGAAACGTAACGACAGAGAATGAAGAAGTCATTTGCACGTGCAATTTATATCCTCGGATGTAACGACCACCGTGATGTACGGGGGACCTTGCGTGTTCGCGATGTACATACGTCACAAATATCCCTGAACATCCCTACGCGGTGAATTATTGCGGTGCGCGACCGTCCACTTCACGTGGAGCGGGTTTAGATTCTGAATGGCCAACAAGTCCGAAAGTCTCGGAAGAAATTGCGTCAGGTGTAATTATATCAAAGTAGCAATAAAAGAGAGAGAAGTGACTAGAATTTTATTCGTTCCAGAAAGAGGAACTTATGTGCAAAATTTTCTTACCATTAGTCAATTTATAACGTTTCCTTCTAAGATTTGTTATAGTAATGCATGTGAAAATTTCCTTCGCTATTATTGTGACGCTGGCCATCAGGGCATTATCAACGGTGGCCATTGTGTTCGAATTCCAATTTTCAATTTTCCTCCAGCGGTTTCTGAATCGTGAAAAGTATTTTCGAGCGTTCGAACCATGAATCCACATAGCCAGTTCCATCTGGATATTTTCTTCCCGCGGCTGGCTGGAATGTATTTGCGATTTCCGCGGGAACACGAACCACGGCGCCAACTCAAACAAACGGTGCATCGCGACTGGGGAATCGCAAAAGAACAAACAATTCATCCTTCGAGGAAAGCCAGAGAACCCTTTGCATGGCTTAGACGCTAGTGGACCTCTTTGCAATCCACGTTTCGATTAAACCTTCGCGATCCCATCTTCTTATAATCACAAATTGGTTACACGGGGTTCACTGTACCCTAGCTGTAATTTCTGAGTTGCCAATTTCGTATTTTTGAATCTTTTAACTTTTCACTGATAATTGTACACTCGTAATACTCGTGTAATTGTGCTCTAATAGTTTTTTCTTGAAATGTAAATTTTGATAATTTAAAATTTGTAGTTGAAAAAGAAAAATTTTCCACGGTTGTGGAAAAAGCGATTTTCTTCCCCTTTGGAAGTCGCAAAGGCGCGACGTTGGAACTCGAAGATTACTCTTACAGATATAAAAACGCCAATTACCTCTTACAGATACAAAAACGAAAATTATGCGTAAGATAGTGTGTTTCTCGGTCTATAATTTGACCACAAATTCAGCCTTCCATGATAAGTAGTCAAATGGCACTTATGGTAATTTTCCGCAGTGACTGTCAATGTTATTTTTGTACTGCAGGGGTAGGACGAAAGTAACATACCATGGGGACGAAAGTAATACTAATTATTTTGTGGAAAATTAAGTAAAAACACTTCATCCAAAGCAAAATTATCAAAAACGATAGAAACAAATATTTAAATAAACATATTATAAGTGGTAACGATAAAAAAGTATAACCAGCTTCAAACATTTCTTTGATACTCTGTATTTGATTTAATTTGGAATATCGTGTAACGGCCCCAAAAGTAACTAATATTTTTAAAAACTATTGTTAATATTGGATTCAACTACTCCCCGTAGTGACGTGTTACTTTTGTCCCCAGCCATGTTTTTCAGCATAGAACTGTTATAACGTACAGACTATATAAGCCTTATTGAAATGAAATACAGGAACTTACAAAGACATTATCTAAGAACGCTCTAACAAATAATTGGATATATGTCTATAGTTTATCCATGAATATTAACAAAGAAACCAACAGAGGAGAATCGTTGTATTGCTCAGCGTCACTCCGTGAAAGAAAAGAAGCACTAAACACGCGTAACTCTGTAAAGCAAACGTTTTGGAAACATTTATGGAAGGCGAGAGAAGGCGTGTAACTTTCATGACGCCGTTACGTTTGTCCCCGCTCTCCCCTAATTCTCCATTGCACTAGTGGGACGGCCGCCGTCCTGCCGCCGTCTAGACGGTTAGTGAGAATCTAGCTTTTCTGGTTCTCCCCGCAGGTTTTGCTTTCCTTTTACCTCTCAATTTTCAAATAACTCAGTCCTTAACATTCTTACCAATGCATGTTTCTTCGCCCAATTCTTTTTCCCCAAGGTCTCCCAGCTTATCTTTTTCTGCTCGCTTCCTTCCACCAACCCCAAATGACTCAGAGACTTAATTTCATTCAGGGACTCTGCAGTTACATGGAAATTTATCTATCCAAAACTAATTTCTAACAAAAATCGTTCTTTCATAAAAAAAAATCAATATCCCTTTCCTCTGTGCGATAATATAATCAACAAAAGTAGCGTAGCCGCGTTCCATGGAATTTCTCGTACATAATTCCACTTGTGCGCCCATCAAATCGACGTGAATGTAATCCAAGCCCGTTTAATTAATTGAAATTTCTGTACGTTGTATTTGTTACGTTCCCCGTCCCTCCTACTCCCTTACCCTCTTTTCAACTTTCACAATTATTTCAATAGCTACCCTACAGTGAGCCGGGGGCGCGGAAATTTGCAACGGCGCCATGCCTAATGCCCACGAGCTTATAATGTGATCGAAACATCATCAGCAGAGCCGTCAGCATTCGTTCACGGGCGAATTTCGTTATCATTTAAATAGGACAGAACGGTAACACCTAATTAACTCGACAGCCAAGGACATAATGACTCACCTACCAATTCCGCTTGCAGATACGGATCGGCTTGTAATTACACCGGCGACGCGTCGCCCTCTGTTAGCGCTGCCAGCTAATTGCTGCGTAACGAGGTTTTTTAACGAAACCCGATCGAGAAATCTCGCGCAGGTCTGAGAATAATCGAATAGCTGGATTAGGATCGTACGACTAACGTACGATGTCGGGTTAGATGGGCAAATTAGCAAGCTCGGCTCACCGCTAATTGTTTGGACATTCGCTTGCCACCGCGAGAATTGTCACGCTAAAATACGAGCAACGATCTCTCTCCTGCACCCCGGGGCTCCTGTCGCTCATATATTCGACGATTACAGTCGCGACGCGTGTTCGACCGCTTCGGCCAACTTCCGGCGGCTCGGGAAACTTTTCTTACCCATCTATACCGAGGCAAGTTTGCTTTCTCGGTTTCAAAGCGCCTTCACGTACACGCTTTGGGGAATGCTATGTGAGTTTAGGGGCGCGGAGGGTTGCGAGATTTATTTATTTATTTTTTTATTTAGGGATATATCCTTTAGCATAGAAATGCTAATTGGAATTAGACAATGAAGACAACAGTGTGTTGTATAATTTGTGTCTAAAAGAGATTGGGGAATTAAAGAAGTTCAGTGATGTACAGAATTCATTCACATTCAAAATTATAGTGGTGGTCTCTTGAAAAAGTAAAATAGAGATACCCACTCCTTCAATGAGATTTCAAATTTGCGCAAGGTATTTTTAGTAGCTGGTGAGATGGGTTTGGAGTTAGAATTTACGTTTTATATAAAATGTCTACTTCTTAAATCTCTTAAATAATTATTATTATTATTATTTTAATAAATATTCTTAAATAATTTACCTTTTATATAAAATGTATAATTCTCTAACACTTATTGTGGGTAGTTCTCAGTGAAATCATAGAAAAATTGCGATAAATTTATTATAATTGTATATCAGGTGTCTTCGTTAAGTAGATCGGCGAGAATATCTTCGTAAAAATTCTTCGTAGTGCCGAAAAATATCAACTCTGTTTTTTTCAAGTAAAACTCTATACTTTTCGACGCAGCTTGCCAGTCACTGTATAGTCAATTAAGTATCTCCAAAACTAACAGATGCTCCACAAAAATGTGCTAATACAATTATTATTATTATTATTATTATTATTATTGTTGTTATTATTATTAACGGGTAAACCCATTAGTATATAAAAAGATACAAAGAACATAATTAATATAATCGGTAGAAGTACTTCATACTAAACGCACCTAATCTGGTGACTGATGGGCAGACGATCGTCTGTACGACTATTATAAAACACTATTATAAAATAGTATTAATTTCGTAAAATTAAAACAATAACCACCCAATACAATTTTTATTCAAAAGAGCACATATGTAGATATATGTACCGGAGATTATGAAAGTGATCTAATTGTAAGTAAAAAATCTAAGTAAATGTAATTTATCATCCAGGCACTTTGCATTACAGTCGAACCTCGATAACCCGAAACTTGATAACTCGAACCTCGATAACTCGAACCTTTAGTATCGATACCTAGGGGTTGTGATACCAAATAGGTATCGAAAAAATGTAGGTACTGGTATCGAATGGGGAGAGTATCGACATTCTACATGAAAAATGAAAGCAAACATAGATACACTTGGCCCAAAAATATCGTTCATGCTTTGTATCGTGCATTTTCAATTTGCCAAACCGTTGGAAATCCAATTCCTTACATTACCGTCAGTCTTACGGCTTCGCAGGCCTTCTAAACCTTTCCTAAACTGTTCTTTTCGACATCATTTAAAAAATATTTAATAATACAATACATATATCGATAACGGTTTCAATTCTCGATATCCAGTACTTTTAGCAGCGCTGTTTTCGCTTGCGATACCTTCCAGGTAGCAAAAAAAAAGGAAGGGGTATACCTTGGCGGTATATAATATTGATTCATCCCTAACCGTGCGCCAAAAGTAGGCTCGCCAGTGGCCAAGCGTAAGTGAAAAAGGAGCATCTATGGTCAGACGCGGCTCACAAATTAACGCGACTGGAGTTATATCACTCTGTAACCCCGCGCAGGCATGAATTACTGTAAATCAGCTCATACGGCCATCGTCTTCAATATCTCCATCCACTCTACCTCTATCTTCCACATTTCTACCTCATATCTCCTCTCTAATTCTACACCTCCGCCCTCTACACCTGCGAGCTCCACATCACCACTACCTCTATTTTATAAACATACATCTTCCCCAACCTCCGCCCCCCACATCCCCCAAACAATCTCCTCTCCAGAATCTTTCAAACCCCACCTCCCACGTCGCCCTCCTCGCCATTCACCAACCCCCCACCGCCTCTTAAGCGAGTTGAGCCTCGAGTCTAACAACACCGTCTCCCTCGGGCTAACCGGAAGTCGGCTCGTGTCCCCTCCCACGGGATCCCCCGGTCTGGGGGGATTTCTCGGAAAATCTAATTAAGCGGCCGAAAGCGGACCGCTTTCGTGCGCTTCGACGTCGCGGGGCTCGCGCAGGAAGCGTTGCACGCTCCACGTCCGCGCTCGAGCATATTAAAGGTTCATAGAGAGGGCCGCGCGGATATGACTGAACGTTATATAAGGCGGTCTTAATATAGCGGGAACACTCGCTGGACCTTAGCCACGTAGCCGGTTGCCGCGCGTACCGTGCATAACGTATGGGCGATGTTTGTAACCGCGTCGAGGAAGAGGAAGGATGCCGCGGAGAGGTCGTGGAAAGAGGGCGGGCGCGGGTGCATGATGAGCGTTGGACAGATGCGAGTAATTTAGCATCGCATTAGGGTCCCGTGTGTGCACGGAAGGGAAGTCGTGCGTGGCCTTCGCAGAGGGGCTGCGAGTCAGAGAGTTGTATGACTATTTGGGGATGAAAATGCAAGATGAATGTGTTGTTTCCGTGGCATCTGCTATTGTTGGTTTGTCCGTGGAGAACGTGGAATGTAAAAATGCGAATGGATTCCGTGGGTTTTATTTGCTATTCGGCTGTGGGAGTAGGTTGATAGAGGGAAAGAGGGATTGTGGAGAAGAAAAATCAGTAGCTTGGGTGTAAAGTCGTGTTAGAGATGCTTTGATCCGTTTCACAGGCAAATCCTTAATTTATTATTAAATAAGTTGTGAAAAATGTGTTGGATTCCTGTTCTGAAAAGTGGTAGCAACAATTTGAGTATAATTGAGGGCTTGGATGCAATAAGGGGACCAGCGCTCGAAATTGCAAAAAAGTATTGTCCAAACGCTAAGAAAAATTGAAAAATTAAATTTTATTAAACTGCATTTGAAAAAATATAGTGTTTTAAAGCTCCTCACGTCACACATTTTTTCTATTTACAGTTTGTTTAATACAATCATTACTATTCGAGCTAAAAATTATAAACAAAAAAATTTTCATCGTCCAAAGTCATTATTTCTTTAAACTTAAATTGCGATAACTTGCAAATATTACTTGAGTAAATATTAACGGATCGTTATGAGACTTGAAACATAAAATTCAGAAAACTCTAATAATAATATTTAATTAAAAAGTAATACTGGACATAACCCATGTTTTTGAACGTTCACCGTTAAAAAGTATCGAGGCAATTTTGAGGTACATATAACTTGCAGCGACAATATTTTTCCTTAATATACAAGGAAGATTTCCAGCAATTTTCACACTTATTAATAAATAATTGTAGAAGATATGACGATATATATAATTCTCGCACGGCGCCAAATGTCAACGGCGAGTGCTAAAACTGCTAAATAGCACAATATACGCGGTTGTTGACTGTTGGTGGCGCGCGAGAATTATATATATTTTCATATCTTCTACAATTATTTATTAATCACTGTGAAAATTGGTGAAAATCTTTCTTGTATATTAAGGAAAAACTTTGTCGTTGCAAGTTATATGTACCTCAAAATTGCCTTGAAAAGAAGCTAAAACCCCATTGATCAGATTTTACCCTCCCCCAGGTCTCAAAAGATGAGGTCTTAGTTTCTTTTCATAAAGAATAAGAGTTTTCATTAACTTCAATTTAGGTCCAAAACTACACATTTTGTGAAGATGCTCGTATTTGTTTTGAATCGATTGGAATCTCCGTTTTTGCGTTTTCATTGCAAAACGAAAGAAACATTTTCAAAAAGCTTAATGCATATTTTTCATTAAACAAACATGTTTTTTAAAGCTTATAATGTTAATAAACTTCCTGGCAAAGAACAAGGCTCAGTCTCAATTTGTTTCTTTGTAATTAATTGAAACAGAAATGCTGCATTTTTTATAGGAACGACTCCCTACTGCCCTTTAACTTTAAAAAGAAGAGGAAAGAATTTGATGATTCAAAAACTGCAGGTTTAGTGACATCAAAAAATTCTTATTCTGCATGTTTCAAATTATCAGAATTTCAAAGTGTTAAAAATACACTTTCCGCTAGGCGTTATCGGAATTATAAAATTAGCACATCCTGAAGTGCTTCCTAAAATCTAGGGTCTATTTTCAATAGCACTGAAGATTTTTCATTTCTACTTCGCCACACTTTGAAGTCCCACTATATCAGTAAGATGATAGTCTGCTCTCAGCTAAGTGTCTACGTGAAGTTTCAAGCTTCCCATAAATCAAGCTTCTAATATTACTGCTGCATTTCTTTTACTCTTAA
Organism: Andrena flavipes; assembly: GCA_963971345.1. NCBI lineage: Eukaryota > Metazoa > Arthropoda > Insecta > Hymenoptera > Andrenidae > Andrena > Andrena flavipes. The sequence continues at coordinate 48,368,279 of OZ020480.1, forward strand.
TCGCTCCTCCATCTGCTACCCTGTTGCTCCGACGCACTAACACTTCCACTCACTAGAAGTAGCATAGATGCAGAGACTCTAATAAGAACGTGCACACAAGTCTCCAATTTGTTTCATCTTCAAAACCCTAGAACTCCCAGAAAGCATTGTCGCATTCGAATCTTTCGTCGTTTCAAAGAAAAAGTTACAAGAGCTGCTGTGGAATAATTCAACAGTTAGCAACCGATAAACGCAAGAATTCGCGCGGGAAGCTCACTTTTCGGTTTCCGTGGTCAGATTGCACGTTGCAAGTGTCGCGGAGGAGGTGTCGTGGCCAGAGGGTGCGCAAACTGGCTGCGGCTTCGCAAACTCGATTTCACGCAGCATCACTGGAATTCCTGAGCTAAGGTTAACCGCGTTCACCGCCGGTAAACAGAGTTACGGTTAATCCGCACGCACACCGACGCGTCCCGCAGGGCCAGCCCCATGAGCAAACTCGCGCCGACACGTCGTGGATGTAAATTTATGATTACGAACGAGCCCTATGAACTTTCCACCAATGTTCTCGTATGGTGAGCCGACGATATTTTAGACTGGAACTATGCAGAACTGTAGGATACTAGTCTACCATGAGAGTACAATTGAAACAGTTGTTCTAGTCTTTATTAAATAGTAATTTGAGGAATAGTTGGGTGAAGATATAAAAGGATGAGTTTTCAGAGGTGATTTGAATTTTTAACAAGTTTGTCTTTTAATATTTTTTTAGCATTTTATTAATTGGAGTTAGTGGGTTGAACACCTTGGATATCTGATGTTAAATTATCTAGTATGTTTAGTATTTTCTAGTATCTTTAGTATCTTTAAGTATTCTCTGGTACTGTATTTTTTACAATCTTTAGTATTTTCTAGTATCTTTAGTATCTTCAGTATTTTCTAGTATCTTTGGTATTTTCTAGTATCTTTAATATTTTCTGGTATCTTTAGTAACTTTAGTATTTTCTAGTATTTTCTAGTATCTTTAATATTTTTAGTATTTTCTGGTGCCGTATTTTTTAGTGTCTTTAGTATTTTCTAGTATCTTTAGTATCTTTAGTATCTTCAGTATTTTCTAGTATCTTTAATATCTCAGTTATATAGAGAATAAATTACTATAAGGTATCTCTACAGAGTACCTACCTCTAATATAACTGATATTGTAGATATCGTTATTAGAATTGGTCCTAGGAGCATTTCCAGTAGTACAGGTCAACGCTACACGAGAATCGATACTTGCTAGTAGCTCGCGCTTTGTTCGCCAGAAGTTGGTGCGAGCGTCACGGAAATTTTCTCCTGTTTTAATAAACAAACAAAAGCAGGCGGACGCGCGCCTCCCTCGTGTATTTTAGACTTAACGAATGTGCCAAGATTCCGAACGCGATGCAGAAGCCCCCGTAAAGTCGTGGCGGATGAATTGGCGCTCGATGTGGGAGGCAGTTAAAAGCAACAGGTATTCCATTTGCTACGGGCGTACAGACGCTACTGATTGTTTTAAGTGGCCCTACTTCATGTCGAATTCAAATACCGACCCTAAATATAATGGGCGCTTACACGTTTCCATGGAACACTTTAATTAGTCCCCCGCCGTTTACCTCCAATCGATTGAGAAACTCGAGGAGAATGAAACATGCTATCTTGCGAAAGTCGAACATTTCTCGATGTCTTTTTTAAACCTCGCCTTAATATGAACTGAAAAATAATCTTAGAATTCTCGGCGATGAATAAAAAACAAACATGTAATATTCGAAATAGGGTCTTATTCTAAGAAACTCTTTCATATAGGACATTCGAATCGCCAAAAGACCTTCGCGCAACTTTCTGTGGACGACAGATCCGTCTTGAGATGAAACAACCTTCTAAATTGCTTTTGAGAAAGAGAGGGAGCGCGGAATCCAAATAAAGATCCCAGCTGAGAAATTCTGTATGAAGTCGAAAAAATATACAAGAGCGTAAAGAGCTTGACGCAGAAGGCATGTTCGAGGAACGAGCGACGTGGAATGAGAGAGGAATTGGTTTCTTCTTTCGACCAGGCCCCTGAAGTCGCGACGGTAGCCAGTCATTTTTTCGAAGCGGGTATCGCGGATGTTTGGAATTTAAATTTAGCCCACGTTGGCCGCACCTTTCGTTCAATGGCTGCGGACCGCCTACCACGATACCAGCGATGAAATCCAGCGGCTGGGACGTTTAATCACCGTTTCGATTATAAATGTACCCCTCGCCACGTACACCTATTTAATTACATAAAATAATTTGTATTTAATTACCCAAGAAGGCAGTTTACTAAGTGCAATGAGCTAACTACAAGTTCCTCTGACAGATGACGTATGTTCGCTGTGCACGTGTATCCTGGCGCTTTATCGCGATTACAGGCTATTAGATTGTGGAATGAATCTCCTGGTTGGAATTTTATATTTCGAGAATGTTTATGTGTCTCCGAATATTAAGTGTAACACGGAGTTCTTAATGCGATTTATTGTTTCGGCTCGCAGTATGGAAATAGAAGTGGGTCAGGAAACGAAGAAGACAGGCAATGAATAGGTAATCGTACGTTATTCGAAACAATAGCAATGTGTCAGTTACAGTTAGCAGAGTAAAATTGTCCGCTATGCGCGTACTCTCGTCGACGCGTGTCAACGAACGCGCGCTAACGAGGGTGGACACGTACAGGCGATTTCGTGGCTCACTAAAACATCGTCGAAGGAACTTGGTGCGATCCAATTATCGAAATGACGCGTGTACACGGCACTGCCATGGGTGGTCCAATTTGTGACCGAGGACACGTGCGTACCACCTTCGACGAAACGTGACAATTTGACAGGGAAGACGGCCACCAGAGGCAGGTATCGATGTGCATGTAACTGGAAACATGGGCGAAGAATATACTGAAATGAGACAGCTGGTAAAACGGGGGGCCATATCACGAGGTGCGACTCTACTTTTATGGATTTGTAGCTTTTTCATTCAGAAACTTTATTGATAGCATCATTTCTGAACGAATCGGAGGGGGTTTAAAAGAACCCTTAGTATTATTGTGGAATATTTTATTTAATTGATTTATATAATTTGGTATTACTGTTTGTGTTATATTGTTTACTGATAATAATTATACAGTTTATTTTATTCACACTATTTACACTGCTGAATATTTTAGGTTTAAATGGTAGTTGCAGTAACGGTGCCGCAATACTGGCGCAACGTTGCAGCAATAATTCTATGTCTGCCGTGTGCAATGTTGCGCGGTAACGTTGCGCTGCAACCATGCAACATGGCAAGGTTGCTGCAACGTTTCTGCAACGTCGACGCAACGAAGTGAGCTGCATGGGTCTTGTAGTTCGACTGCGTCGGCTCTTTGGCCCTCACAGTCGAATTCTTGAAGTTTAAAGCGTTTGGTGACCTTAGCGGTGTCTTCTTAGTTATCATCGGTGTTTACAGTTCCTTTCCTACTTTTTTACTGCTAAACCTCTTTCACCCTCTCTCACAGATTTTCTCCAAATAGAAATTTGCCGGTGGTGGTTTTCACAAATAAATTCTTGGTCTTATTTTCAAAACCCGGAATAATATAAGCCTTACGCGTCACAGACATTGTATAGAACAGTTCCGCTAATAACTGTGCTGGATCCCAGTACGCGTTCCACTAACTGGTTCTTATCAATCCCCTGTACATCTTCCTGTATAAGCATTGTCACAGAACCTATCACATTGTGTAACTCCATAAAGTGATTGTTCCGCTTGATAGCAGTTTCATTCAGAGTCACAGCTATTTCTTCATTACGCTCCAAACCCTTCAAGATAACAATCTCTGTTTTTAGGAAATTTCGAAAGTAAGCTTTCTTTTAATTCCTTCGGCAAACCCTTAACCGTCCAATTTGTCACCCGCGATACTACATCGGCATTGAGCTTTAACTCGATCTGTTTACTCGCTACCAGATCATCACCCAATAATTTAATTGTTTTCTCATCTAACACAAACAGTTCTTCTGCCGGCTTGTCAGGGACCTCCACCTTGGCCTGTGAAGTTGTCGCAATTCCACTTAGGTTATCCGAAATTAATTGCAAGTCGCCCCCTACCACTGGAACTTCAGACTGTTTGTTTGCGTCCTGCATGCAGCGCTCTTTATATTTTGTTCATGCATCATAACCTGAGTGGTGTTTTCTTCCCGGCTATCGCCTGAGTGGAGGAAACCAAAAATACTGACTACCCACTTCTAGGGAAAGGCTTTGTCAAATGCACGGATTATGTTTCATCTTAGAATAAATTCTCCTCCCGCTCTGCAACTCACCCTGAACAGCTAGGCGTTCTGACGCTGGGCTGCCGTCATCTTTTTTCGCCTCGATTTTTTTCTTCTAATTTCCGAATTTTCGCAAGAATTTCCTCCATATACCTATTATTTTCCCTGTCTCGCGAGGAACGCTTTCGCTTGTGAGACTCCTTGTCGCGAACCATTCTTCACAAAGATTTCCTAATATCAAAAGAAACGAAAAACTCCAAAACCTAACGAAATGGACGTGACTGATGCCAAAAGCGTAATGAAATATGGAGCTAGGTAGGAGGAGGCACAGAGAGTTCCTTTTGTTTTTTTATGGCTTTGAAGTGGCGATGACTGGCAACAAGTAGCGATACTACGTTGTAATCTCGAGAACGATGCATGAAGTATAATTATAATAAGTATTATAATTCAAACATCACACGCCACACTTCATACTTCTCATTAATCACACATGACACATCTGCACAACACATATTGCCGGTGCTCGGAACCCAAATCCTCGGTTTGTAACTTTGTACGTTTTCGTCGGAAGCTGAATTTCGATTTGTAACTTTGTTGCGCGTGCAAGAAGCATGTAATTTGAAACAAGCTTTTGTGAATATCTGCACCCGCAACAATGTTGCAAACCGAATTTTGGATCCTCGCGTAATCGCAACAATATTGCAAACCGAATTTTGAATCCTCGCGTAATCGCAACAATGTTGCAAACCGAATTTTGGAGTCTCGAGGAATCGCAACAAAGTTGCAAACCGAAATTTTCTTTCTCGAACATCGAAATTCCATTTGCAACATTCTTGAGAAAAAATCGTCCTTTGCAACTTTGTTGCGCGTGCAAGAATCGTGTAATGTAATTTGAAACAAGCGTTTGTGAATCTCTGCAATGCAGTAAACAGAAATGTGAGAAACGTATCAAACTTAGAAAACATGGGAAATATGAAATGATAAGCATAGCATTTGAGACCCATAGGATGTGTAAGAAATGAGGGATGTACAGAATGTGTGGAAAATGTGATATATGAAATGTGCGGGACATGCAAGATGCATGGTTAATATGGTGTATACGAGGTACGTAAGACATGTGGATTATGTGAGACACATAACTGATATAAATTACATGAGTCTAAAATATATGCCATTTGTCGAATAAATGATATACGCTGTGCACATGAAACCTGTAGAATATATAGGGAGACCGGGGTAGGGTGTAACACGGGGTAAAATGTAACATAAGTAAAATCTTTTGAACGACAAATCTGGTAACCCACAGCATGCGAGAGCTGCTTGACGATATTAGCACCGACGGTTTTAATGACACAAACGAGCGTTTTCTATTTTATCTAGAATTTTAGTATTCAGAGAACGTAAGTAAATGTTGTCTAGCACTTTCATTTCAATTAACCGTCAGTAGAAAGCGTTTGAATTATTGCTTCTTTGTCGCAAACAAATCAGTACACATTGGTTTATTATAAACTGTACGCATTTTAGTAATTTGATGTTTAGTTTCTCGTTTGCTGAGATAAAACGCAAAAATTCAAGCTCGGGGTAAATTGTAACATGTCATTACTTACTCCGCTGTAAATGGTGATAAAGCAAGCTATTTGCTGACACACCGGAAAAAGATGCTCTAGTCGAACAACAGAACAATCGAAAATCCAAAAAAGTAGAAAAAATGTATAAAGGGAAAAGTAAAGAAAGCAAAGAAGAAGATTTTGATAGAATCAGATGAATAAGCAATGATTGTTTAACTCATGTATATCAAATGTTTAATAATGATCTGTGTTTTCATTTATATATTTTAGAAATTTTTATTTGTCTTCATATTTGTATTTAAATAAGTAAAACAGTGTGTTACAATTTACCCCGGCCTGGGGCACATTGTAACAAAGCTCCAGATTTGTTTAAGATGAAGTGCCCAAGATTTTGTCACGTACTTTCACGCAATCAGTTCACTACATATGTAAGTAGTAAATCACGCAAACTCTTTCCTGATCTAGGAAAACACTTTCGAGAAAAACTGTGAAAACTTTTTTGTTACAATCTGCTCCGGTCTCCCCTACAATTTATAGCACCTACCTATATCATCACTTTTATTATCACTTCCATAAAAAATATTTCATACCTTGATTCCATTCCCTCTAACCAAACCGATTTCAACCTCCCTTTTCAATTATAATTCTATTATACGTATAATGTAAAGTGAACTTAATTATCATCCCCAGCATTAGTCCACTATCGATTCCCAACTCGCGATTCCCCATACAGATATATTAAAACTACGTACCACACACACTGCCCACTGAATCCAGCAAATAGTTACACATTCATAAATAGTATTCGACTAACGCCCCCAACCCGCTTTAATTAAAGGCACTTAACAAGAGCGACTGGCCATTTGCAAATACTTCTGTTCCCCAACGTGCACGTCCCACTCCATGTTTCATTTCGGTTTGGTCCGCGTACACAACATATATCATAGCGCGTGTATTTCGCCGGCGATGAGCGAGCGAGCGAAATTGGAGGCGGTGAACAGGGAAGCGGAACGCATCTTCCACGATCAACGGTGTTCCTTTTTGGCCGCGGAGCATTCGACTGGCAGGAGTGTTGGCCGAGGGTGTGTCTTTTTCCGCTTTGCTGCCGCTGAGATGGAGTCCGCCAGCAAAGGGGAACAGGCCGACCCTCCCGCACCAACTAAATAATATTCGATGACAGTGATTTACAGGGAGCACCGTTCGCAGAGCCCAGGCAACTTTCTCCCCGATAAATCTCGTGAAACTCGGTAAGTTGGTTCCAGCGCGGCCGCTCGAGCGGATTCTCGAAGCGTTTCTTTCTTGCGCGAACCCTGGCTCACGTTCAGCCAGTTTGTCTCGATTCCGGCCTCCGTCGGCCGCTCTTTTGGAGTATGCACGATTTACTGTCTTACAAAATACAGAGAGGACTCGATTGCCCGATTCGATCGAGACTGAGGCTGGTTGAACGTGAGAAGGGAGATAGGCAGAAAAATTATGCTGTGTTTGTTTGAGGAATAATTACTTCACGGGATGGTGCTTCGCGATGGGTATTTTGAAGCATCTTGGTTTGAATTTTGGCTTTAGAAATATGCACGACCTTGTGCGTGAGTACTGAAGAGTAAAATAGGGATGAAGTTTTGTATACATAACCCTTCATAAGTAGGTATTAGGACACTTGCTGTATGCGCAGAAAATATGATATTTGGTACCTACAGATTAAATATTTTTCTCTAACTTTAATTTAACATACCAAATACAGTAAAATTTGTTAGAGTTCTTCAATAAATTTCCAAGGTTCTTCGCAATTATTCCACACAGAGTTGGTGTCCCAATACTTTTACGAACAGCAGTGTATATGGATTTCGCAATTTAGGCACTACGAGTGGTAAAATTGATGTGAAATCGATTCGGAGATTTGTTTTTAGCAAGGAATTACTCTTACTTCTACGATGAATGCTGCATAATTGACGACTTTGAAGATGCCGGAGAATTCGTCGAGATTACTACTGCGCCGTATTCAAATGCACATACATGGCTGGTGGAGGATATTATGGGAAGCTAACGTAAGTATACAATGTTAATGCATGCTTAAAGAATAAGCTGAAAGTACCTTTACAAATTTCTCTTTTCATATTGTAACCTGTAGAAAGTAGAAATGTTATTCTTTAGACGTGAAAATTGCGAACGTACTAAAATGCACAACATTTTATCTAGCTTATGTAATGTAGCATGCTAAAAACTTTAATGCACAATTACAATAAATTCATAAATCAGTCACAGTCGCTGATTTAATCCGTATTCCTTTAAATCCAGTGCGTTTCACGCATTTTTTTACAATTTATTAGCACGCCACATCCGTCGCGATTAATGCACGCTACGTTGCAACATGTAACTGGCATTACTATACATTCACGTCGCATATGAATCAGCTTTAAAAAGATCTGCGTCCCGGTTCATATCAAACATAACTAAACGAGACGAAACGTGGATTTAAAATATGTGCACACGTGGAGCGTAAGACCTCCAAGCGTTAATGCGCCAAATTATTGAAGTACAAATTAGATAAATTATCCTTTCCAATAACGAAGCAAGGTATCGAAAATTGGCGTGGAAATCCTACAAAATATTTTCACACAAAGTAGATTGAGTTATACAAGCTAGAATAAACTATCTGTAATTCGACTGAATCAGTAATTCCTCCAGGATTAAGTATACACTTCAAACATTGTGAAAAATTCAGATCCGGTTACCACGATTTCCCTCTTCGATAACATCGCGAAATTGTTGGGTGTTCCACGCGAAAGCTCGCCAATATTTTTATCGGAGCCCGTGGAATTCCGCAAACAACAAGCCACGTTTTTATCTTTCGCCATTTCGTCGCCTTCTTCCTCGTAACCTATATCTAATTTCGGCGCCTGTGCTTTGCTTGTTTATCCTGCTATTAATATTCACGCGTTTTCTATATCGGTCCTTCGTCACGCCCGCTAAACCAATGAGAAATTGCGTGTAAAGCGGTATCGTGCAACACCACAGATGCATCTTCGCTACGCTACGGTGAATCCAATTCTATGCACATGCAAGCAACAGTCACACACAAGCTTTCGAGAAGAGATCTGTGTTTTCGGAATGAAGATTGTTATGGTGTGACAGGAACAGGAATATTGAACACGAGAAACACCTTGTAGAGATTCTCACAGAAATTGGGGAGGATTGGAGAAGATAATAACGAAAATGTTTCCTTCAATTTTCTTGGGGCAATTGTTTAACGTTCGAGTTGATTAAAGTACAAGTGGCATTGCCTCTGGGAGATATTTCTAATTTTTTTTATAGAATAATTTAAAAGTAGTAGTTTACTAGGCTAAGTGGTTAGTTTAATAATAGTGGATTAATAGTTTAGAATAATAGTGGAGGGTGAAATCTAGGTAAGAGAGAAAGGAATAAAATTATTTTAAGAGACATAAGAGATTTAGGAGACATACTTTCAATGTTCTTTCGCATTTTTCAAGAATTCTTAGGTGTGGAAAATTACTTGAAGTAAAAAGGTGTTAGAAACTTAAAGATGCTTAATATTGAGAACGAAGGGTGAAGCTCCATCTTTACCAACTTCAAATAAATTAGAAAAAACTGTTTATAAAATTATGACTTTGGCTTAACATTGGAAAGGGAAAACTAATTGAAAAATATATGTGTTTTCACATAATAAGTAGTACCTAGTTATTGATAAGTTTTTATTTCAATTTTTGGCGAATTTTTCGAACCATTGTGCAGGGTTCAAAATTTGCAATAAATCGTTCATTTGTTATCGAATTTGCATCAAACGATGTAGAATTTTTTTACGTATATTACGAAATCCCACAGAAGCTGTAAAGTATCTACGAAATATAGAATCTTGTTAACGACGAATCTTTCTAATCCCCGCTCGAAAATCTGAAATTATGACATATTTCGAGCACTCGCTTGATATTCCGCTCTAACCACTCAAGGTACTCATGTTTGCTTCCTCCTATCAGAAACATCCAGGTCCGCGAAATTTATGGAAACACTTGATCCAAATGACGACGTCCAAATCCGCGATGGGCGTCAAGCAAACGCTTGTAAACGAGAGCGATAAAGAGTCTCTTCTTATTGGTTCAGCTGAGAGATTAGCGCAAACTGCCCGCCACTTTGAGGTGTATTTTCGTCTGGACATTAAAAGACAAGTGGATCTAGCTCGACACGTGTTTACCCCTAATGCTGTCTAACCGTCGTTTGAATATTATCCTTTTCCTTAACGACAAACGCGAGAAGCTCTGTGAGCGATCTAATCTCTGAGAAACTTGCAATTGCAGAAAAGCACACTAAAAGATTTTTACGAACTTTCACTTTTCTTAACCCAACTTAAATTCCCTTATCGAATAAATTACAAATCCTAAGCTCAATATAATTATTATATTAATCACCGAGTTCATCTGCATTCTCTCGCTCAGAATTCTTCTAAATGATGAAACATTATGTCATCGATCCCACAAGCTATATTTAACATTTAATCGTAGCGCTAAACGAACAGTTTACAGTCGATGACGTACAGGAATCTAATGTCCGTTGATTTTCGGCGGAGGAGACGAGTTTAGTGTCATCCAATATACCACTTTGATTAACAATCTGTAAACAGAGCTTTTAATATCTCGGGCTGGGGTCGAAATGTGTTCTGCTGAGTGGACGACAGGGAAAACGTTGTTCACGAACACCGATATAAAGATATTAGCGGGCGGACACCGCGGAACGCGGACCGTGTGCTCAGCGGATTACACGCGATCCGCTGTTGCATTTGGCAGCGATCGCGGTTTCCTCAGCTGCCACGCGAAGACAAAGCCAATGGGATTTCAGTCGATACGCGACGATTGATTGCGCGAACTCCTATTGTCGGACGGTGACATCATCTCTCAGGGGTATTGAGATGTCATTGATTGGTCGAACCTGGTTTGTACGATAACGGCGGAGGCGATTACACGAAGGCCGTGATGTAATCCAAAACATCGAAAAAGTAGAGTGGTTTTGAAATCGCATAGGAGGTCGATGTCATTGTCTGGGTAAGTTCTTTTTGGATGGAATAGAAGTTGGAGTGTGTTGTGTTATTTGAGGGATGTCTGATTGACATATTTTTTAAATGGTTTTAAGTGTTGAAACTGCAGAGTAGTCGGGGCAATGTTATTTCGTTGGAGAGTTTGAATATATGGATTTTCACAGGCACTGCTTCTAAGATTAGAGATTGTAATATCGGTAAACCGGCAAAGAGAACAACCCTCAAATTCTTTCCGGTAATTTGCATGCTTATTTGTTAAAAAAAAGTTGATAAATAAAAAGTATTTAATTGTGTAAGTAAGTTAAGACTCTTTCATTGCTTTCGTGGTGAAGATCCATATTTAATAAATCTTATCAATAATTTGCTAATATACAGTGGCATGCAAAAGTATTCGGTCACTCTTTAAAACAGAAAACTTGTTTAAAATTGGTCCAAACTACTTGAGTCTTTTTGAAAGATTACAAGGACTAAAACTTCAAGGTTCTAGTCTGCTAAGTGACATACTTCGTCTCCTTGAAAAAAATTGCAATTGATCGGAATACCGAAAAGAAATAGTAAAAGTCGTTTTTTTTTTAACTTTTATATCTGAACCCGTAATGAAAATTTAAAAAGTGCCTTTTGTAGATTTCAATGAAAAATTTTAAATAGATCCACTTTACCCGACTTTCAATAAATTCAGAAATAGAACACGAGTCTCTTTGACGAGCGCTTCAAGAAAAATAGCACGCGACTGGTAAATAACGAAGTTCTCGACCCTGTCTTTGTTACATCGCCAATTCTCGCAGGGATTCCACGCGATGATACAATGACTTCTGACGACGAGCTGGGCGTGACGAGAAGTTAACCTCTCGGTAGAATCGTCGACGTTTGATTGGCAAGGCAAACACTCGAACAACGTCTATGGAAACGTTAGAATTCCCTGATCTCGACGTGAAGAACGGAACACCACATTTCAACGAGGTATTTTCGACTGAATGTCCTTTCCACTTCACATGTTAATCTCTTCGATTCTTCTTGGCACCTTTGATAAATTAAAACTTGGCAAATCCTTCATAGCAAGATGTTGAAATAAAAATTCAAAATTACATACACTTATTAGAAATTAATAATAAAAATACAAGTGACTGGTCCAGTCAATGAACACCTCCAGTGAATGAATGTTGCTCATATCGCACGAAAAATTAAAACCTAAGTAGGGTAAACCAACCAGTGAATGACAAAATTGTTGAATTTATGGAGCTTTGATATTAATACTTGAATATATTTATGTATAACAACGAAACTATTTTTCTTGTTCATTTCACGTTGAAATTTACACAGTAGGTAGTTCTTCATTCAACTAAGTCATTTTTTAAATTCTTTATTAAGTTCAAGATATATTTCGGAAATATGAAAACTACGAGTCTATGCAGCAAAGAATAATAAACATTTAACCAAAAAAAACTTTAAAATCTATACATTAGTTCTTGAAAAAAAATCATGGAAATAGGTCTCTTTTTCGTCCGGCAAAGTAGAATGGACCCTTCAGTGTTCAATCACCGAACAAGTCACCTATAATTCTACTATTCTCATTTTCCCTTGTCACGTGCAGTGCACATTCTCCTCTTACCCAACCATTAACACACTTTCCCTATCGTACCACTGAAGCAGCACTAAACCCACTATCATCATCCAATCATCCAAACAATACCCAGGGCACATATCCCCTAAATGTCCCCTCAAGGAACATTATAGATAACCATCATCGATCCATAAAATGTATCCCCAGTGGCGGATTTAAGAAAAAAGGCCCAGGTGGCAAACGTTCTGAGGAGCCCATTTTGTTCGGGAAAATGAGGAGGTAGTTTACTAAAAGGGGGCAAGTGTACAGAAAAGTATAGAAAGAAAATATAGTGCTTAGATAAATTCATAATTTTTTTTTGAACACGGAGCCTAGGGGTGGCCTTCTGAGCAGGGGGTTCTGCTTTTTCCCTACCACTTCTTTTTCAGAAAAATAAAGCAGTAGTTTACTGAAAACGGATTCCGAAAAAAAATATAGTTTGAATAAAATAATCTTTTTTTCAACCCTTCAAGGCCCAGACACTTTGGCGGAAAAAAATGATTTCTTACGATTAGTTAACTGAAAACGGTCCCAATACATGCACTGCATCCTTGTTTTCCCAAAACAGCGAGTCGAAATATGATTTCCTCGATGTGACGTATACGTCAAACTGGGCGTGTACGGATTAAAAAAGCGATTTTTTTTCATATATCAAACTTTACAAGCATTATTCTTTTATAGTATTACAATTAATTTACACGTATCTACCAAATAAAATGTAACAAAATAATTTTACTCTCAACTGTTTAAAGAAAACAAGAGCAACGCTTCAGGTTATCGAAAAATGTCTAACATGCATTTACCAGAAACGTTCCCATGGTTACTGCAAACATTATTTACCGCGGTAAACGCATCAGTGGCTTGCATCCCGGAACCATTTAGAGAACTCAACCGTTTTGGAACCCAAAATTATCGACTACCTTTTTATATGTCTGAAAATGATGTGACGCATACGTCACACTGGGCGCTAAAGGATTAAGGATGGGTCCCAGGTGGCGACTGCTCATCGGCCGCCCTGTTAAATCCGCCACTGTGTACTCCCAATTACATTGACTCCCCTAAAAAACGATCGCCGAGAAGCAGGAGGGGGCGATAAACGGCGAGGTGCAATCGCGAAGATTAATAGAGAGACACGTTATTCGAGAAGCGGATGTCGATTCCATTCGTATTTTCGAGCGAGCCGGGCCAGTTATGCGAACAGTGTCGATTCGCGCGGCGGCTTGTCGTCCTCCCGGATATCTCGAGGACAGATTCTGCTCGTTATCCGCCCGGAAGGGGACAGCTGGACGCCCTCGCCCGACAGAGATCGATGTCGTTCTAAAGCGTTTCGCTCCTCCCCTCGCCGCCCGTCACTCACTTTCGCTTTCCCTTCCTTTAACCCTCTCCCTCGCCCCCTCGCGTTTCCTTTCGCAAAGCAGTCGTAAATTACGAACTGTTTCTGGGCCCCGCGAGCCAGACGCCGCCCCCCGCTAAAGAGCAGAGGAAGCACGGTCCGCCCGCGTAGAATTCCGCGGGGCGTCAGCGTTCGGCGGTCTATCAAAAAGATTTCGAGTATCCGGTGCAAATGCGATCGTTAAAGTGCCGCGTTTTTGGCGTGCCGGCCTCCTGGCACGGAATCGCGAGCTATGTGCAATTTGCAACGGTTAAAATTAGCCATTTGATCCGCGGCTGGTACGGTGGGGCCCCCCTCGAGACGAAAGACACTGGCTTTTGGCTGCGTCGGGTCTGATTAGTCGCAGGAGTCTGATGGGAACTTTGTGCGCTTTATCTTGGCACTGTTAACGAAGCGTGGGCGGAGCGGGGAATCTATTGTTTATGGAGGATACGCGTGGAGCAGCATTTCCCAATTAAATCTTGCCGCGGAACCCTTTCAAACGCACTACAATTTGGCGGAACTAGTGGCGATTCAAGAGAAACAGAGCGCGTCGTTTCAAATTTCATGTTTTGATGTCAGGTGCCTTTCTCGGTGGTTACTTTACACGTTTTTTTATATTTACACTTTATGAGATGATAACTTTTCGCGGTCCCTGAACTTTGTATCACGGAATACGAGTTGAGAAACGCTCGTGCAAGGAATACCTACTTTAGTAACAAATTGAATGTTGGACATGGAATATGGGGTTGATTTTGATTTGGAATCTAATTTTCTTAGGATTTAGTGTTTTTATCTCCTTTGAAATGTGATAGGAATAAATAATACAAGTAGTTTCATGTATGGGGGTTTTGATTATTCAATTTTGGATAACTGAAGAGTCCTTGTACAAAACACTGCAAGTGCCAAAAATCGAATTTTTTAGGAAACAAAAAAACAACCCTGACTTTAAATTATTTACGAAGTTTGATTTGTTTTGATTGCTAAGTATGGTTAAGTACACAATACCCCCAATACATAATCAAATTTTCTGTTTCTTTTTTTTTTTCATTAATATAGTCCAAATTCAGGAAAAAAATAATTGTATTTGTAAAAATCTTAATTGTAGAGATTAGTGAATGTGCCATTCATTTAAATCTCCAAGCATTGTAAGTACTATTCCTTTTTACCCATCACTTAATGGGCTCTTACTTTGTTTTCTGCAGAAGTGGTGTTGGACGTACCAGCGGTACCATTTTTTAACACAATTGGTAACTTATTTACAAAGGGAAATTGCCTTAAAATTCTATACAATAGCATTGCCATTGGCACGTAGAATATTTTCTAATAAAAATATTTGTTTCCTAGTTTTGCCACTTGCAGTGATTTCTACAAGGACTCTTCAACTATTAGTGATGGACGTAAGGATGTGTGCGTAAATAGTAGTGATTGGACGACAGGAAGTGCGTGTGAAAAGAGAGCACGAGAATAAGAGAGACAGAGAGAGAGTGAGAGAGAAACAGAGTAATAAGCGTGAAATAAAACGGGCGTACGTGTGAGCGAAAATTGAATTATTAACACAAATCGATAAAGGTAATAAAGTCACTGTTCAGATGTCCTTCTACTGTGCGCTACACTATCTAGCTTCGACTTCTGTGTACACGATTTTACGCATTGGGTATGAAAATTGGACACCGGTAATTACACGTTGCACCGTTTGCTGAAATTAGCCGCGTAACGTCGTTCCGTCTGACAACGGACGGGCATTATTCCACTCGCAAGAAAGTATAATTTGTCACTTTTACGGTCTCCCTTGATATGCACCCGGTGTCGTTAACGTTAATGAGATATTCACCCCTTTCAGTGACCGACGCGACTGAAAGATCGTCACTCCACGTCCCTTTTGGCCATTTTCAACGCGCGAATCTAATGCTCACAGAGACCGTGTCCATAAAGCGGTTCGTAAACTTGTCGAATATGGAATGTCGACGTTTATGAGCGTCGCGAAGGGGACACTCGCACGCGACGAGCCACCGTATAGACAAACGGGATTCGTTCGTACGTTATTATTCAACGTTTAAGCCGTGTACGCAACGACCCACCGCGGGAGCGTCATTAATTCGTCGTCTTGTCCCACTATTTCACTGGCAACTAACTACCGAGTGACTGATATCGGAGATGATTATTTAAAGAAATTTCCACTTTGGGATTTCAGAAACTTAAATATAACAGTTAAGCGCAGTATATCTTTTGATAGAGCAGTGCTCCGCAACCGATGAGCCACGAATCAGAGTTGTCACCTCTGTGGTTTTGGCCCGGAGACTCCGGATTTTGAAGCAAGTCTCTAGGCTCCGGTTTTACTGAATAAATTTCCTGGTTGTAGAAAAAATCAGATACTAATAAATTGTGGTATTATACAGTGGTATCAATTTTATATACACTAATAGTTATTAATTAAAAAAACAGATACTTTTAAATTCTGAATTGTTTGAGCTTAAAAGATTCGCAAATCTATGTTCTGGATATTCGAGAAGAAAACTTTTTTTGCTCTTTCCATCTCCGGGTTTATATTCAAATCTCGGGTTGGAATGTGTGGCACTCCGGGGTTTATACGGTGATAGGGTGGCAACCCTGGGCGCAATGCTTCCCGGAGGAGAAATATCTTAAGATTTTTCTCAACAAAGTTCTTCATAAATAAATGTAATTCACTATAAATCAGTGTTTTAAAATTTTTTCTCGCCGTTGATTCTACATGTGGGGACGCGGCTTAAGGCAGAGGTACCGCGCGACAACGGCTCCTCTTTTAACTCCCAATGCCGACTTCTTTTTCCTGACGAATGGGAACAACCGCGGGTATTCGTTCATCCTCGCAACGCAGTAGCTACAAGGCTCGGAGAACCTCAGGCCCAGTTTGCAATCACCGTCTAAAATCAACATCCCCCTCCGCCCGAGAATTCCTGCGAGCCACACAGAATCCTCGCGGTCTCTCGGGCGCGTGGTCGCAGGCCACCCAGCGCACGGCCGGCTTAATCGAATCTTTAAACGCACGCCGTATTCACTGCGGCCGTTAGAAGCCCGCGCTATATCAATCATTCCGTGCCGCGCAATTAGAGGCGCGCGAGTTTCACTCCTTTCCCTCGGCACTGCAATTTACTTTGTCGCGTCACCGAGCCGCGGTCAAACGTTATATACATTGTTGGGAAGCGTGCATGTACCCGCATACCGTGCCCTTTTTGCTCGTTGCCGGCCACGCCGCCATCTTTCTTGCTCTGTCTCAGCTTTTCGCCATTTTCCTCGGTGAATTACGGGGCCACAACACTCGGGACGTTTAGCCCGCACGTGGCCCCCGCTTCACAATGTTGCCGACTGATCCCCGCCGCTGAGGCCGCGCCAGAACATTATTCCACGGCGAGGCAGTGTCCGCTGAGACTGCTCGTTGATTTAAACACGCAACCTACGACTTAGGTCCTTCGAACCCGCGTATATCACCGTAACGTGGACCTGCTGGTGCAAGTCCCAGAACCTAAATAGGAGGATTTACGAACCGCCGTGGCGAGGATGGCGGGATAAGCGCGTCAGATTTTGGGGAACCGGTGAGGCACTCGCTAGCGGCTTGCTTGCCAAATGCACACGCGGCTTAAGGGGATTAGGCAGTCGAAAAATCGATTTTTTTTATTGCATTTTCCGAATGTACCTATTATCTTTTTTGAGTAAAATGATTGGTACGTTACGGTCTGCTCAAGTCATTTGCTGCACTTCGAATGCGTTAAATCTTCACTTACATACGATCGCCTTTGATCGTGGTGTAGCTTTGGGGTCGATTTAAATATTGTTGCTGAGCGAGAACTGGGGTATATTGGCTTATAATCTTCTTGAGAACTGACCAGTAGAGGTTTTCAGGTGTCCGCCTCCGATTGCTTTGGTTTTCGGATACATTTTAGAGGCCCGAAAAATAACAAATATGTGTCTTTTTATTTTGACGTAGGTATTTAGGGGGTGAAACCGTCCCTCAAAGGTCATAAGACAAGGCATAAAGGTTTCTATTGTTCGTTTAAAGAATATTATAACATAGTGTATATTAAGTATTTATATAAATTTTTATTCAACACAACGTTATAGTAGGTATTCTTTAAAATAACAATAGAAAATATTGTACCTGTTCTTATAAACTATAAGGGGTGTTTTCACCTCCAAAATAAGAAACCACATATTTCTTATTTTTCACTTATCGACACCTCTCCTTGTGAGTCGATTTGAGAAAATTCTCCTGACCTCCAATGAGTCCAATGTAAGTCGAAGGTTCGTCTATTTAACGAATACAAAGAACTTCGCAGATGGATGCCATTTAGATCGTGCGAAGGATTTATAGCGTTCCCCTGACGTCGTTTCGTCAATGTGAGTTTTCAATTGCCGTGCAGTAAACCGAGGATTGAGTACCCCTACCTGTCCCCCGGAATGATTTGCAGGCTTTAAACGTCATTCGCCTTTGCTCAGGCTAGACAGAGATTAGGCTATCGTATGACGTTGGGATGAATCGCCTTGCCTTGCATTCTTTCCCCTCTTTTTAGTCATTAGGATGATTTATGTACCTTCGGGCTACTGCCTTCAGGTGTCTGCTTCGTCATCTTGCTGCTCGTACCAGATCTTCTTTCATCGGAACGTAGTAAATATCTATATGTACTACCTAGCATTCGATATCCTGGATGACGTATGACCGCGAAGCTTAGCTTCGAAATAATGGCAACTGGTTGGTATTAATATTCGAACGATGCTTGCGAAAATCGAGAAGTCTAAACTGTTATTGGGACCGCTGAGAAGGCGCGAATGATCCATTTTCGAGCGCATAATTTACTTTTATTGAGACATGTGTGGCGACGGTGGCGTATATAGGACGTGAATCGGCAATCTTGATCCGAGAATAGCGGGCTTAATAGTGCATAGGATGCACTTCCAGCGCGAGGTAATATTTGATATCTATGATATTCGGAGTCTTCATGAGACCCCGTCCGTCAGAAGCCACCGTGGCAGGCCTATTTTTGTAGCAGCAGAATCTGTGCTTAACGCATCAGAAAATAGCCAGAAGGGATTCCTCAAACAAACGGTTCATCTGTGGGGAAACAAAGCGGCGGCGAAGTTGTTTAAACTGGGCAACCTAAGGATATTTCACGTTCGTGCAGTGTTTAAAAACCTGAGAGCGAAAAGTGGCCGCACGTGGCTGGCCAAATTAAGGGCGTCGCTACTTGGAGGCTGGGAACGAGGCCCGCGAAGGTTAAATTTTGATTATGCATCGAACACACCGAGACAAAGTTACATCGCATAAAAAGAGCGCGTAATAAGCGTCAATGAAGATAAACGAAAAATGTAGCGACCTCGTAAAAATCAGGGTAAAATTAGACGTGGAATGATTGAATCGCCACGAGTCAGAAGCTCGTGCTCGGGGATCACGCCCACGATTATTATTCGTCCGATACGTTGGAATCGGTGACGAGTAAAAATAAAAAGTTATCCCAGCCTTCGTCTGAAATGCCTCTCGCAGAGACTTGCACGCTCATGTCCGCGGAATCGGGTTGACGATAATTGTAACAGTTGAGAGTGATGTAGCACCGCAAGAAGTTGGTTGGAATCCAAGATTTTCTCGCGGAGAACGTGTACACGTCGTTCGGCAGAAAATTAATACCCGTTCTTTATAATAAACGCGCACGCGTACTTTAACTTCCAATACACCTGTTGTAATTAACGTAGAGGTACTTTCAGAAATCTCACTATTTTACACGTGGCTTACAAGCTCAGTACAAATCAAATAAATCAGTTTTCTCGTTTTTCCTATACGTTGGCGACTTCTTTTGCCACTATTACTTATATTCTTTGTACACTAATGAGACTTTACTGTTTGTAAATAAATAAATAAAATTATGGGGAAGTTGGACGAGGTGTGAACGAGGACGAAGTGATAAACCCTGATAAATGGAGGATGAATGAGACGTTGCCTGGAATTGTGACCGCGATCAAGGGCGTAAATTGAATGTATCATCTGACAAAAGTGGCCAACGAAGGACGGGCACACTGAGGGACCAGGAAACGAGCGATGGAACCGCGTTGGGAATTAGTGCTCTACTTCTTACGTCTGTGCGTAATACTAAAACACTCGCGCGACTGACGATGCCACGGGATCGACCTTTGCCGTCGATGTAACGACGGTACAACGTGCTGGTGGCCGTAAAATAACGAAATCAAAGGTGGGGGCGATTTACGAGTTCTAAAATTGTAGGCAACTTCGCGGCCCTCGGTCGTTATAAATGTACGCTTGTATCGCGCCACGGTTCGAACTAAATATGGTTTCACGGAAGGCGGTCTCCATGGTGCAGGAAGCTTCTAAATGGAATCTAATCTAAAAGGAATATATGTTTTACGTCCCAACAATGCTATTCGAGAACTGAACATCTGGGTATGTTTTTCTACCAGGAAAAGGCTGTAAAGAGAAAATCGATGCAGCACTTGACTAGCGTGGTCGTCTATTATTCATTAATTCTACATACTTGCGTGGTAGTATCCGTAAATAGGGTCTGTAGTCTGTAACATTGATTACTTATTGCCTCTGAATGTAGGTACATTGATTCTTTATGGCAGTTGTACTGTGTTTTAGATGGTCACATATTACAGACTTCTCATTTAAGAAATACTATGGGGGGTTCGAAGCTAATTTTTAAATTCTCAAAACTCGGATCCGAAAATTTGCGAGGCTTCGGAACTCGAGTCCAAAACTTTGCGAAGCTTCGAAACTCTCGAAACTTTAGAAACATGAAACTCTTGGAACTTGAAGTGTTGATTCTGTTCTGTACATAAGTGTATGAATATCTCTACTTTAAGAACTAAAATGAACAAAATTTTTGCATAAATCTCTATTGACCGCAGTTACAGAAAATACCCCCGAAAAATATTAACACTATATTAACAAACGAAATAAATAAATATACAAAATCTCGAGGCAAGTTGTGAACGATTCTTTATTTATTTCTTTTATACTTTTTCTTATCTGGATTTCGAAAATTCCGAATCACAACGAAAGTGCAATGTTTCAAACACGAAAAAAGTGCAAAGTATCGAATTCTCGAAACTCGAAACGTTCCTGGGATTCTTGGGTTTCAAAGCTTGGAGAAATCCATCCCTAAAAAATACACATGTTCCTTGACAAAGGATGTGTCAATTCCTCCGTCCTTTGGCCTCAATCATCTCCACATAAAAAAACGAGGACACAGCTGAACCACGTTGATTTGCCGGCGAAATATACCAAGGCGCGCGATTTCGCTCCAAGGAGAAGGATGTAAAAGCAATTTTAAAGACCGCCCCGTAAACGACGAGGAAGTAGCTGGGGAATGTGTCCAGAGTGCATGTCGCTTCGCTGTGAAGTCCTGCACACATCTATTTCCGTCCTGTTTGCCCTGGCACCCCCGTCGGAACACCCCGAGCGAAGTGTCGCGACACGTCTCTGCACAAGGGCCCTCATAAATATCAGCGTTTGCCTTTGGCTGCAGTTGTCAACACTGCACGACGCTCGTCTCGCCTTGATTTTCTAGGTGCAAACGCAACCACCCTGTACACGCCGCCATTAAGCTGATTGGGGTTGTCGGAATATGAGGAGCATGGGATAAATCATCGAAACACATCGAGAATCTCGAGATGACTTGCGATTTAGGTTCAAATTCTACCTGAACGGGACGTCGAATTTTTCTTCGAGGAAAGAAGAAAAGCACCAAGGGCGTCTCCTTTTCGACAGTTGAGCCTTGTTGCAGATTTTGGTGCGTTTGGGAGCCCAGGTGCCAATTACAATAAGGTGACCATTTTTTCTTGGGGTTTCCGGGGCCAAGAAATATTTTTTTAGGGACCAACTCTGCTCCTAATAGACCCGGGTACACTGTTGCCAAATTAATAGCACACTCGTAGCTTCGGTTTCGTATTGATTATTTTTTAACTTTAATGAAGAAATACAGAATCCGAGATAAAATTAAATTGAAGAGTCCTTGTAGAAAACGCTGTGCGTACCAAAATTCAACTTCTATACCATTGTATTACCATTGTCATGTAGAACATTTTCTGATAAATTTTCTTTTTGATTTTGGCACTTACAGTGGTTTCTACAAGGACTCTTGAATTCAGAATTGGGGAGAAAATGGGGGAAAAATTTACGGGGGATACAAATCGTATTCCGAAGACTGTTCCCGGAAATTGGGAACGAATGGTCACCTTAAGTTACAATTTATAATATTTCACATGACTAACTAGAAGTAGGTATTTTGTAGGTATTGTGGAAAAAAGTTTCTAGCGCATGTGGTGCTTGAATGTTCCAACCTCAACTAATTTTGAAATAATTGGTGCTGGTTTCTGGTGATTCGAGTGATTACTGGCTTATTAAAGCGATCTAATTCGGTAATATACTCTGGTAATACTAAAAAGTAGGATTTTTCGAAGCACCGGAACCTCGAAACTAGAGAAACTTACGAGTTACGAGAACTCGAAACTTTGCACTTTTTCGTGATTCGAAACCCTTGAAACCCAACTAAGAAAAAATATAAAATTAAGAATATAGAATCACAAGCTTTACTATTCGGCTTCGCCCGGAATTTAGATTATGATTTCACAAAAAAAAATTTTGGATGAAAACAGTCACATTCATCTGGACTAGCCAGGCATAAGTAACTAAGGCACATTTCGTGATCCCAGAGTTTATCTTTCAAAAATTTTTAGACGACCGACAAACTCGCAAAGATATAAACTTTCTGCTTTATATATTAAGATTCGCAGCGGACCTCGAGAATTTATATATCGTTATATACTTATTTGTATTTTGTTTAGGTGACTATGGTAAATACAGATTTATGAAAAAAAATTATTTGCTTCAGTTCCTAAATCAAGATTAATTATTTAATAAAATAAATAAATAAATTATTAAGATTTACAAAAGACACAAAACAGAATCGGTACTTCAAATTTCAGATTCAAATTTCCAGAATTTAAAAATTATCTAGAACCCACCCCTATCCATGTGATCATGTATTGCACTGAAATCTTTACTTCCACAGTGTTCATTCAAGAGCGCACGTACTCTACCAACAGCGGCGACAAAGTTCCTGAACTAATGGAGCAGGGAGATGTCGCAAGATTATAGATAAAGACTCTGCGTAGGTATGTGACTCCTTGATCGTCGCTTGCGTCAACGCAATGCGCGCCCACGTTCCGCCGACGACGTTCGAATGAACCGAACCTAGCAAAATGTTCCAGCGGATCGGTCGCCACTGACGATTAAGAACGGCACGGATCGCATACCGCGTCTCGGGTAGCCGTCAATCTAGCGTTCGCGGACGATTGCGCGCTGTTCCGCCGTGTTCGTTGGAGAGTGCGTCCGCCGTGGAAGAGGATCTGTCAGTTATTGCCGCGAACTCGGCGCCCGTTATTGCCACGGTAATATATCGGGGATCGTAAAGACCGGTTGGCCAGCTCGATCTTGAAATATAAATTTATCGCGTTGTCGCGACACCGTGTTGCTCGGCCGCGACGAGCAGCGCGCTTGCGTCCTCTAACCCGTGTGCAAATCCGCAGGAAGTGAATCGGGGCGGGTGCGTGGGCGTAGCGCGCACGTACGTGCCTTGGCGCGGATCCAGCGCGCGTTTCTAACCGCTTAAGCGAGGAAACGAGAGGATCGCTCCTCGCCGAGACGGAGTCCGCACCCGCTCGAGGATTTCGCGAGCCTCGTCAATCGGTAAAAATTGATCGCTTGGTCCCGCAGCTTCGGACTGTCTACGGGGCTTTTAAAAACCACTTTCCCACATGTGGCACCTCGTGGCGAAGATCGCGTTTAATGTCTGTTTGCGCGCTGTTGTTGAATTGAAGACTCCTTTTAATTGTATTGAGAAATTGTAGGTACTTGTGGGTTGAAGGGAGTAAGGTAAGCGCGGGTAATAAGGCCCACCTATCATTTATCCTTGGTATATCAATCTACAATACTAGTAGTGTCATTTATTTCTATTATTACATACGAAAATGTCATTCGAAGAGTTTTACGCGGGCCTTATTACCCGCACTTACCTTAAAACTGAAACAACGTAATGTGTAATTTGAAAGGGAATGAAAAGTAGTAAGAACAAAAAGCTCATATGAAGGTAGGATACAATCGAAAGTTTGGTAAGACAGAAATGGAAGGTTGCGTTTCGTATCCTAGGCCTGGGGGACTTATATAGTGCAGTGATGTGACCAACCTGCGGCTCGCAATTGTTTCAATCGTAAATTTACATATGTTAGAAATAACAAATTCATCCCATAAAGTAAAATTATTTGATTAGTATATTTATTTAAGTATTTAATATAATTGCGGCTCGCGTACAGTAATAATTTAAGGTTTCCCCCACTTTCAGAGTCAACAACTACTACGGGGGGTCAAAGGTTGCTGCCTCTCAACACTGTGCTAATGCACTCATCGGTAAAGCTTACCTAGCAGGTTCTGCCCTAGACGCAGGAATGTTAGGAGGTAGGACGAAACTGGTATATATAGAAATCGGTAGTCGAGGGAGAACTTGCGAGAAAGCGAGACCGGTCGAATGTCCTCTTGTGACAGAATCAGAGGTATTGCTACGGAGAGTGATGGTAAATTAATGAGAGATATAAGGTGGAGGGCAGTAGATCAATTTGAGAGAAAGACGGCGGTCTAATTTCGAAGAATTTGCAAAGGATTCAAATTTTACGAAAAGTATACGCTGTGGTACTTGAGTGTTAGACAATGGTTTAAAGAATAGGAACAATAATCCAAATATCAGGGACAAAGAAACGGAACCAGCGCGGAAATGTGAAAATATCGTTGAATGGGATCAACGATGGCTACCGTTGTTTCAGGCTGACGCATTCCAAGATTCCAGAGTGGCTTTCAACGCGAGGAATTCGTAAATATTTCGCTCACACGCTAAAATAAAGCCTCGCGCGCTGCGCATCAGGCCTCGCGAGCATCGCCCGCTGATAAATTTTCATGGTTTTCTTAGATTTAGCCGAGAAGCTTGAATCAACTGATGAAGAGTCGTATAATCCAAGGAAAAGTATTTAGATATAAGTTCCCATCGATCACATACGGAAACCATTAAATAATAAAGTACAAACGGTTCAAGGTTCAAAAAGTTAAACAGTTTGAAGACCTAATGTATTATAGCAGCCAGAAAGAAACTCAATAAAGTCACTACGAAACTACCTCTTCTCATTAATTTTTTAACTAATTCTAGTTTTAAGAAAATTACTTTAAAACCGACCAAAATGACAATTTATTAAACTCCTATCTCCTATCTCCATCCGTTCAATTTAAAAACTGAGCAATTCGTACGCAGAAATGCAAGAATGTTCACCGCAAAGATACAGTTACCACGACGAACCGTTTTAAAAGCGTTCGGAACTCGCATATAAAAAGAAGGAAGTAAACTAACACATGGCGACCGATAACGGATATTTCCATAAATTATGACAATAAATTTCCTTTCGGTTTCACTTTATCTGGTGACTCGCGCGAGTGCACGCGAGCGTGGTGCACGCACAGGGACGTGACTTCGTGTTCCAGGTAAGAAAGGTACCGACTCTATATCTCGTTTCGCGATATTGCGCTCGGACCGCGGACTCAGATCGATCCCAGGAGGCTCTGTTTCGAGCTTTGCGGGAAATCACGACATATTAATGACGCACTGGTTCGTTTGATCAATATTGCCTTCCCTATTCGCGTTTTAGTTAAATCCCAGCGACTTACAAGGCGACCGTAAATGCAATGCGAGAAGAGATTCGTTAAGCGGGAATAGCACGCGATTCGGCCGTACATATTATGGTATTACGTTACTAGGATACCAATGTTTCAAACTTGACTTAAACAACCCATTACGGATAAGAAAATACATAATTACTGGAAAGGGTAATACAGACTGTGTCGCAAGACATATGCAAACTGCAGAAATTGAAACATTAACCTGAAAATACTGCAGTTATTTTATATCTGTGTTTTAGAACTGTAGATGTGTACCTGTAGTTTCGAGACACCCTGTATTTAAGTGTTTAGGTTGCTTATGTGAGATATATTATGCATGCCATATATAACGCGTTTATGTAAAACGTCCGTATTATGTAAACATTTGCATATATAGTAGATTCGTTCGTAGTAACCAGCATATAAAGACAATATAACACACAAGAGATTACTACTTTTGGATATACTACGGTAGGACCCAACCAACGGAATGAACTGAAATTTTGAGGGGTTAGGCGGGAGGGGGAGAGAACCTCTAATATAAAATTTCAGCTGCGGGTATTTGTTAGTTTCTGTGATATTATTAAAATACTTTCGGCATATTACATTGAAATCTACCTATACAGACGTTACTAACACAATCATCATCTTTGTTTCACAGTCGACGATACAATGTTCGATATTGACCTCATCGCGCGATGCTTGTAACTGCATCAGTTTTATTCCCAATACTATAGTGTAGTAATACTAGAGTATTCCCAACGTCACATCGGTTCGGTACCATGCTTTACGCGCCCGTAAGCGGGCCCCCCCTCCCCGCCCACCCGACCCCCTATCTAACCCAAACCAATACTAATACCCGAGAAAAATTGGAAATTCGAATGCGTTGTCTTGGAATAAGTCAACAGCAATAATGTATGAGTTCGTACGCAAAACCTAACTGAAAAGTAAAACTGAGAGATTTTGGTAATGATCGACACGTTTTGATTAACATACATTTATTTTTTATATACTTGGCTTGCGTCCAGTTTCTGTTACCGTATCCCTATATATTATAATATCGTTGACTGCGAAACAATCGACGGCGACAAGAAGATGATTGCGTTCGTAACGTCTGTACAGGTAAATTTCAATGTATTTTGGGAAAGTTTTTTATTAATATCTCAGAAAGTAACAAATACCCGCAGCTGAAATTTTATATTAGAGGTTCCCTCCCCCTCCCGCCCAACCCCTCACAATTTCAGTTCATTCCGTTGGTTGGGTCATACCGTAATACAGCCCTACTTTTAGTACTTTTTACAAGAAATACCATGCAACATCAGTGTTCGCAATTATTTTCTTATAATGGACAATTATAACTTTGATTATATTGCGTGAAAGCAGCTGTGAATCATACATATAACAATTTCATAATATTCGAGCGCGTGAGAGGTTAGAAATGAAAGGATCCGATACATATTAATATTGGGATTAAGTAAAGACTGACATCTCACAATTTAAATATAGAAACTCTGTTTACATCATGCACCACATTTTTATTCCCTTTCTAACCTCTCAGAACACTGAAAATTACCATAGTATACGTCACTAAATTCGTCTTGACAGCTACTTCCGTACAATACAATACTCACAGCTTGTCGTTCGTAAACGTCGACAAAGAACAAAACCGAGCACTAATAATACGACATCTTACACTTGTAATATCTAATTGACGCACTTACCTCGGATTTATCTGCGTATCAATCAACGACTCACTGAATCTCAACGACAGCGAATGTATTTATTCCCCGCTGGATCCTGTTCGTGCACCGCTAAATCTTCGAAACGTTTAAATGGCGTCCGAGAAAGCGCGCGACGAGGTTACGGCCGCAGCGCCATCTGGAATCGTTGCTTCCGGTGGCGAACAGCAGTAGAATGGCAGTTGCGCGCAAAAGTCTGTTTATTTACGTGCTGTCGATGATTAATTGATCTGCGAAGTAACGCGTCCGCGAGCGATATCTGCTGTGCGAGTTTCGTAATAGGGGGATCGGGATGGTGCACGGACAGTGACAGGCTGGGGAGCAAGCGAGCCGGGGAACTGTGATTATCGAGGGTAGAGAATACCGCGCAGTGAATGTCGCCGTCCAAGTATGCACGGCCAGTCGTCGTTGTCGTTCTAACCTATTTAACCGAGACATCGTAACCCCTTTACCGTTCTGGAACCTTCCGACGCGCTGTCAGCGTTTGTTTGCCAACAGTGGCTCGGCACCATGCCATGTTCCCGCAAACTCTGAGCCCAGAGCCGTGCAAGATCACGAGCATGGCCGACGAAGTGCTGCCGGTCAGCTTGGAAAAGCTTGAAATTGATCGGCTATCGTCGAGCTGCCCCCAGTAAGCATTACTTTACCGCCCCGAACATGCTCTCCGCTCTCCTGGCATTGATCATTCAAAGCGCCTGCTCCCGCGGTACACGGGGGTACCACCCCCGTCCCGTTCCGTTCCCACGAACGTCTCTGAACACCTCCGATCGTTCGACGTATCGGATATCGTGGCTATTCCGCGACTGAACCGTGCTCCACGCCCGGTCAAGGTCTCTCGATTAACGCGCTACCTCGTCCCGCCGAGTACGTGACCATCGCTGTTTACATTGCGCGTGTTTTCGGGCTGCTTACCATGCAGGCATTCGACGACACGCGTTTCGATCGACTGTCGTTTCTTATTCTCGACGGCGTGCGAATCGACACGGTTCACTGTGATCTGTAAGGGGAACGAAATGTTTACAAGTTAAAAAGGGGTGCCTAATAAACGTGTCGATGCCGTGCACGACTCGCCGACCCCTCGTTTCCGAATAATATTCCGCGCCGAGTCGCGAGAGCCGAGCATAGAGAATGCAAGTGCGGTGCACGATATTGATATCGGTTCAAGTGTGTCGATGTGATGTAAATTCTATCTAGTATTCCTATGTCGCGTAGTTTAAACGATTTCCACGTAAACGTCTTTAGCCTCGCGTCGTTGTGCGAGCAATGGTGAGGTTCAATGTTTACAAATATCCGATTCAAGAGTGTGTATCAAGAACGACGAGTCATCGATGAATAGTACTAGCCAATTGAGTCGTCTGCTTTTACGCGACACTTCTAAATAAATCCGCTTTTAAATTAATGTTAGTCGCAGCGCATTAATCCTGAAGTAGCTTACGTCTGCGACCATTGCATTGATTCAAAGCGATATTAATGACGAACGTTGCTTTCTGCTGTTTCAGTATAACGTCTACTGACAAAGCGAAATCACCGAATCCGTTCAGAACGACGAGTAAAAGTGTCGGCTCCGACTGCAGTTACTTGTTTCAAAGGAGATCGATGCCTACCAGGCCGACGTTAACCACAATCAGCCCTCGGGGCATAAAAAGCACAACGAATTTTAAACCATCTAAGAATGAAAGAGCAATCGACAAGAACAAGAAGAACACGATAATCAAAGAGGCTCTTTTAAAATTAAATGATACAGGCACTAATTGTCTTAGTGATAATCTAGCGAGTACGTTGTTTAAAGAGACGTGTAAACTTAGTATTTCTGGTAAGAACTCCAAGATCTTTGGCCACGGTTCGGTAGCGAAGGACTTTAAAGCGCTGAACATTAGTCAGGATTCTAGACAAGTGAAAGACGATACCAGCATCCAAGATAACTTTCAAATGAGTAGTTTCGAACGGGCGCGCAGCAATACGATGCCAAGCTTGAAAAGGGGGCCTGGTCCGGGCGGAGGTAGCAGCGGTCAATCAGAGACCACTGCCTCGTCGTCTGGTCAACCGTCGAGTTCAAACACATGTTCTGTACAGGCACGAATATCGCCGCCGTCGTGCGACGTCACGATCGACGAGCTTGCCAGCTACTTCGAGGAGTTTGTCCATATTCCAAAGAAGATGTCCCATATGGCAGAAATGATGTATATTTAATTGTAACGTATTCAATTATAACTGGCAGATTTCTTATACAGTTTTTCAAGGGGCTAGCATGCAATGTTTTACGCATGACCACTAGTCTAAAATACTATATGTTTGCTACAAAACCAATTTCATTTGGTACCTAAATTATACATAATATATATTAAAAGCCCTCCCCAGAAACAGAAAAAAAATGACAAAAAAACATCTGGGTCTTTGTAGGAACAAAAAGAGAAGTATTAAAAACGATTCGATTTCGATGTCGTTCTAGTGAGAAAGTGATAAGAAGAGAAATGGATGAAAGCACGAAGATAACGAAACGATGTACTGGTTTTTTTTTGTTTTCTAAATCGTTTTGTGTCCAGCTAATTCATTTATTTACTAACGGAGAAAAATTGGATACCTTTATTTACAAATTTTTGTATCATGCGATGGAAAGATTGGTACTAGAATAAATCTCTGGAAATTAACGTGTTGCCGTCATTGAGATTCCCCGGTCTTCTGCTAATTAATACTGCGCGTTGCGGATAGAATGTGTACGCGCGTACGTCGCTCGACAAGGTCATCAACACCCTTCTATTAATATGATACATAATATATTTATCTGCATAGGCTTATGTGATACTTAATACAACGAATACAAAGTAACCGTTAAATTACTTAATGATAATAAGCTTTGGTACGTAAACAATGACGATATATTGATCCGTTTTACTTAAGGTACGAGTGAACCATGTTGACGCGCTGTGTACTGTGAGAAACCTCGACGGAAAGCCTAAATGCATTAAAAAATATCCATCTATTTGGTGCGCGCGCCACGCGACGATCATTTCCATTTCGTTTTTAATGCCTACGAGACGGTTTGCAGCACTCCGGCACGATGGTTTCGCGATGGCCCCGCGCAATTACTCAAACTCTGTATCAAAACATGAGGTCTGTCGCTATATCACAGATTTATATTAAAATTTCACTTGAACGGAGCCATGACGAAACGAATCTCAAGAGAGAGAGGAGGCAAACTTTCTCGCGAAAGGCTGCTTCTCGCGATTGGACATGATTACTACGGACGATACGAAAAAATTGAACTCTTTGTGGCACGACGTCGCACTCGAAGCTTGTGTCCAAGCCGAGAGACGCAGTATTTTCGACAACAACTGTTTCTATTTATAATAAGATTGATGAACGTCTCGACAAGCAACGGAGCGCGTTATTCGCTTAACAATTGCAAAGAAATTGTGCATGTAATAATTGCGACACATGTCGGTAGAATGCAAGCATTTGGCCGCAACGGGATTACAATTTTCTGAACGATAAGTTCGATCGAAGTGGTAAGAATAGCTACCTGATAAAAGTAGCAAAAATAGAATTGAAGTTATCGTAACTTATTACTCCGCTGATATCTACGACAGACAATTTATAGGCTACGAAAGTTTAGCGCGAGTTTGTTTTAATTCTACAGCCTTAACATTCTATATTTGCCCGTAGCAACGAACGATCGACAAATATTAAAACATTGATAGCCTTGCGTTGCGTAAACCAGCCTGCATATTAAGTATACTTTGCTTTGGACTGCCGGACGCAAGGCGATGACAGCATCGTTGCGTTCATAACGGCTTCTTTCATAATTGGAACACCTATATTTACCGATCGGCTTGAAACACGCGGCGTCTCCCGACCAGAATTCCACACGCAAAAGCAAAAATGACGCGAATTTTCGATCTGCTTCGATCGTTTGTAGGACTACCCTTCAAAATATATTACTCCAAATACGACAGGCAGATCGCGCCTGCCCAAAGTTGCCATTTAGACATCGACAGATGGAAAATAAGCGAGCAGACGCACGGAATCACAATTTTCTCAGATACTGTCGAATGCTTGCCCTGCGACAACTTTGTAAGAGAATTCGAGATTTAAGGTTAATAAATTTGGTCGAACAACTGTTCCTGTACTTCGTACAAACGATACATCAGTCTCTAGGTCCAGTGGAAAGGCCACACGACGCCCTTACCGGTAATAACATTTAAATATACTACTCTGTCTTGCTCGGATGAAACGATACGCACGCGACTGTGAGATTCGAGATGGAGGAGAAAATGAGGCGCAGTTACTTTCTCTCCGTTCGACAACACCGTCCGACCAGCCGAGTTACTGCGATCAATTGGCTTTGTTAGGTCTACGAACTATGGCGACAACATGATCGTCAGCGAAACCTTAAAATGACCATTCACCGTGTGAAACACAACAACATTTTGATCGGTATAAAACGCTCATAGAAAAGTTTTACTGGACGTAATACGGCTACCTTCTAAACTCTACGTAAACGTGATGCTTTCCCACGTGCACTCACCGCATCTCGTTACTATATAGAATAAATTAATCAACTCACACAACGAAGGTATGGGCGGCATGCCTCGCTAATTATATAGTAGAAAACATTGCATTATCAGTATACTATGTATATATATATATATATATATATAAAGTTGCAATATAATGTCGAGTTCGCGACGAGTCCCGCTAAACGTAAGCCGTAAAGTATTCCACTGAATCGGCACATCGATGACAATCGATGCCTTTTGGACCGTTTGTAATTATAACTACACAGCAGGCGTAAAAGATTTCCGCTGCAACCTTGATTTCTGTAGCTTCAATTAATTCGTAGCCGTACGAGCTAGTTTCAATCATTTCGATCGTCATCCCGGAACGTGTCCCGAGCTTTAAAAATATGACGGCAGACGCGTACACTCTATTGGCAGCTCGTCCGGTTGAAATGTACAGAAAGTGAGGAGCGGGGACAGTTGGTCGCGAGCAGCCAAAATCTTTTGCCGCCTCTGTTCGCAATCCATACCTCGTCAGATTCGTGAGATTTCAGTGCGCTACTGTCCGCTTCGTAAACGTGATCTCGTGAGAACGATGGTTTCTTCTATTGAGCAATGGTTACGGGGCTACCGGGGAGCGCGACATTTTATTGCTAGTCTCTTAACGCCACGGGCAAGATGCGCGTGAAAAATAAAAATACCGCATAGACACAGGTGTAACAAATCACTACACACACCGTACGTAATAATCTCTCGTTCCTCGAACTCTCACACGCCCACTTCTTCCTCTCCCGCTCTATCGCGCGTTTCGTCTACTTTCTTATCCGTCTAAACGTTAATATCCTAAAAGTGTCATAATGGCTCATCGTGGTTTACCGTGACATAGTTCAAGGTTACGCCTAGGGACTTACGTTTAACGATACGTTCCGCGGGGGGCCCACCATGACGACAACGATATGTCCTCGGAATCGAAACCGTCTAAAAAAACACTGATACGACGATATCGATGGGGGAAAGAGGGATCGTACGGTCGCGTTTCGTATTCCGAGGAGAGATTTCACATCTACCTCGCGGCCTATCGCCTAATAAACTCTACCCTAACCTGACGTTTCGTATTGTTTAGTAGAAAATTTACAATTTCGCAGACACTTTGTACGTGCAACATCGATGACTTAATCGTAATTTCGGGTAGTATCCTCTAGTTCCATCTTCTCTCGATAGATCCGCGCGAATATCGGAAAAGTTGTCGCGACGCGCAGACCTGCGCACAACGTAACCGCGCTCGTTCCCGTTTTTAGTAACTTTCGTCGTACTCTCTAATCACGAGATTTGAAAATGAATCTTCAGACGAACGCGACGCTCGAATCGATGAACACGGGGGCGTATTATTTTCGTTGAAGAAAAATGGCAGTTTTTTTCGTGCAATCACAGGGAAAGTAATATGTACCGAGAGAGAAACGAACGTGCAGTTTGAATGCACCGTAACAAAAATCACGTCGAAAAGAGTTCCCTTCTTTTTTCATTTTTATTTACGTATAAAACACGTAAATCTCGTATAAAATATTGTCCTACGCGAGCCGTCGCTCGAAACGTAAATTCGTTCTCTTTTAATTCGCGTTGTCGTAGAACGCGACTGCGCCCTGTCGCGGGCTTGTGCAAACGGTAGGCTGCGTCTAAGAAAAATGGAATTTTTTAACATTCCGAGGAATCGGTTGCGACCGACTCGAGATCAAAAGTAACGCGTGGATTACACAGATGGCGCGGATGGTCCTCTTCCGCGCTTTTAATCGTACATTCACGGACTAAATACAAGTCGGTTACATCTTCTACCATTTAAAACTCTACGCTTAAGTTGCCAACTCGTTCCGGTTCTAATCTCTAAACACCTTCCAAGATTATCGATACTCTTCGTCAATTATTTATATATTATACTCTCCAAATTGTGAAAATCCTTACTTTTAAATAGTTCGAACGATGAACGATTCTTCTCCGTGTTAAACCTTAAATAGATACTTGGATACGTAACGGGCAAAGATTCTATAATCTTATTATCAGTCGTCTGACCCAGTATTAGTCGGCAGTTATTCACGATTGGTCACAAAGCTTCAGTGTCCTTGTAAACACCCTATACAATTATGAACAAGATTTAATCCTTTGTTTCTCCTTTGTTTATGTATAAAGTCCCATGGCACACAAGATCATTGTTCTTGAGATGCTTGCTCGATGCTCGTTCGATTCACGAAACGTCCGAGAAAGGAATAAACGAAAAGAGCACTTAGTATACTCGCGATCACCGTGGAGATGTTTTGGCAGCGTTCAATTACTTCGAGATACTTTGTTAGGTTTGCAGTACTCTTTGCCACCGAGTCGTTTCAAGAGAAGCTTCCTTTCTCTTCTTTTTTTATCTCCCTTATCTGGAATTCGTTCCTCGAGGAGGATCCTTCTCGAAGGACAGCGAACAGCGTGTCCAGCCTGGACGCTGGAGGCTTAACAATAGATACCGTAAAACTCCATGGCACAATTGATGTGCGCTGGGTGGAAATGACTGTGCGGCGCCAGGTGGTTCTGCATATGAGCTGTGTATCAGTCCGTTGGCGGCTCGAGATACGGTATTTCGCTCGTGACATTAAACGACTCGAAATAGTGATTCAGGAACTCGAACGTGGGTCGCTTCTCGGGGCTGGCGTCCCAGCATTGCAACATCAATCGGTAAATGCTGTCCGGCAGCGGGTGATTCAATGGCTTGGGCATACGGTATCCCTTGTTTATCTGCTCTATAACTTCGCGACCCTGCATACCTGCAAAGATAAAACGATTTAGGTTAGATTGAAAAACAGTTTCTTCGCTGAACCTCGCCTTTGCGATTGTCATGTTTCTTTCTTTTCTCGTACTTTGTTACATATACTTGTTTGTGCAATAAAGACGTTTAATAATAATAATAATAAATTACGACGTAAAAGATGGACCTTCAAATATATATCCTTTGAAAATCTACAATAAAAATTACACTCGCGTGGTGTTCATCAAAGCAGTCTTCGACCTCAGCTTGTTTAAACCTAGCACAAACACTCCCTATAGTCCCCAAGCTAATGGAACACGGAATAGAAAGGGGAGTCCCCCCTGTTAAATCATTCAACGAAGTAGGACGATTTCCCGGGTCGATATATATTGTGTTATGAAAACGCAGCGACTCGCTAGAAAGAGCCAATCCGCCATGAAATTATAAGGGACCGACGTGACTCACCAGGATAAGGAACTTGGCCATAAGTGAAGAGCTCCATTAGCAATATACCATAGGACCAGACGTCGCTCTTGATGCTGAATCTACCGTAGACGATGGCCTCCGGCGCTGTCCACCTGACCGGGAATCTGCTCCCCTGTTTCGGACAGTACTCGTCGTCCTCGATCGCCCTGGCTAAGCCGAAGTCGCAGATCTTCGCCTTGTTCTTCTCGCCTATAAGAACGTTCCTCGCCGCCAGGTCTCTGTGTATCAGCTGCTTCCTCTCGAGGTGCTCCATGCCGGAGGCTACCTGCGCCGCGATATAAATCAGATCCTCGAACTGCATGTACTTGCCGTCGCCCGTCCTCAGGAAGTCCAGTAGGCTGCCGTTGCACATGTACTCCTGCACGATGTAGATCGGCTCCTCCTTGGAGCAGATCGCGTAGAGCGCGACCAGGTGCCTGTGCCGGAACTGCTTCATTATCGCGGCCTCCTGGAGGAACGCCTCGGTGGACATGGTACCCGGCCGTAGCGTCTTCACGGCCACCTCAATCTTGTTCCTCCACTTGCCGTAGTACACCTCGCCGAAATTCCCGTGGCCCAGCTTCCGTATCAGTTGTATCTCGGTCCTATTGATCTCCCACTTGTCGCGCAGCTCCGGCCCGAGGTCCCACATGTCCGGTTGCGGTTTCGGGCACGGTTTCGACAGCACGTGACAGAGACCCAGCGCGTTCTCTGCAACGTCGCGCGGGGCATCGGTTAAAACGTTTCAGCGGTGATACACATTGGCATAACGCGGTCGCGACTTACTGCTGTACGCCATAACAAGGGCTGGCAGAGTGGGGAATGTCTGGTTGGTGGCGATGAAGAAGCCTCCATTGTCGAGCGGCTTGATTTTATAGTGTTTTACGTGATGGCCCCTTCCTTCCTCCCAGTCCTTCACGGACAGGCTGTAGCCCCTGGGGTTGTGCTCGCTGGGTCTCACCAGGAACGTTCCGCGGGGGTTCTCGTCCACCAGGAGAAGCTTGCCGGCCTCCTTGCGCGACACGTTCTCGAAGAACCAGCTGTCACAGAGAAACGCAACGATTTTAGAATTATTCATCTGAGAGAGGCCCGGCGAGGGGGCGAAAGTTATAATTCTGAGGGATGCTCACTCTTCGCTCTCGACCGAGCGCTCCACGGCGACGAAGTTCCAAGGAATCAGTCCCTCCTGCAAAGTTGTCAGGTGCAAAACTTTCCACCAGTCCGGCTCGGAGTCGTCCAATACTTCCATTCGGTCACCCTTCACGAAGCTGACGTCGGTACTCTCGCGGGCGGTGTAATTGTACAGGGCCACCACGATCTTGTTCGACCTTTGCGAGTGCGCTATTTCCGAGGGCACAAGTAATTTATACGTCTATCAACCGGGGGAGCCTTTAAGGAAGCTGAATCTTAATTACACTGGCGCCAGTTGCGATAGAAATGTTTGCGGTCGCGGGGAAAATTGATTCGATGTAGCGTTAGCTGTTGGAACTTCGTGAATTTACGGGGAACTTTGCCGCCAATGAAATTAATTACTTTACCATTTTACTACTAAATGGAATTAGTTTCCCAGTGACCGCAAACTTGATTAAAACTGATACTCGTTGACCACTGCGAGTGCAAGCTGAACGAGACTGCTAACAGAAACGAAGCCGTAGGAAAATTAATCAGACTCACGAGCCACAGTTTTTCCATCGAAACTGAAAGCGAGGCGCTGTTCTACGAAACGAAATAAAATAAAATAAAATACACACATGCAGGCATAACGACAGGCGAGCTTGTTTTACGGGGTTGGTGCGGAATCTGTAGCTTACAAGGTGTCGGCCTGGGTCGAATGATGTCCGCCCTTGCCTGTACTCCCCTTTGATTCGGGTCAGCGGTGTACCGGTCCAAGGAGCCTCCATTGCTGTGCTTGGAGCTTAGCCCTGTGTCCGCTTTCTTGTAACCTGAATAACGGAGCCGACCATTTGTAATAAAAACCAAACGCATCGCACACGCTCATACGAAGGACATCGACTTCAGGTCTTCACGGGGACATGTGTCATGGAGCAGACATAAATAGGAAAGACGTATTTCATTACGAGTAAAATGAAAATGGGTGAAAATACTTTTGCGGGGATCTACGGCTCTAACTAAACGGGACGTCACATTGGGAATCGTTCACTGATCATGGAGCTCAAGAAGTTTTCCGATTATCAGGACACGAGGGTACCAAGACTAATGGGCTGTGTACTCAGCTTGCTACTTAAAGTGAGAAGTAGTCGCTGTTATTGAAAGCTTAAGGGGCTCACTGGACAACAGAAGAATATTTTCCAGCGTTCTGGCAGACCACAGTAACTAATGCACTAGCACTACAAAGCTACCCCTGAATCGTAACCGTAAGCTTTCCTATACGAGACTGGACGCAGTGTGAAGAATTTCAAAATCGATTTTCTCGAAAATGAAGCGCAATATCAAAAAAAAATGTATTCCTTTTTCTCGACTTATTTACTCGTTGTAAGTCAAAAAGAAAGAGTAACTTTTTTTTATATCGCGCTTCATTTTCGAGAAAATCGACTTGACATTGTGTCCAGACACGTATAAGAAAACCTACCTTAATTTGAAACAGTTATAACACCCACTGATTCCCAAGGAATCGTACGACAACTTTTTTCCCACCAATCGCGGCCAATTCACAGCTCTTCCTCCAACCGCGCCTCGACCGCCACTCGGGAACTTTCGAGGGGTATACTTAAAACGTTAACTGAAGCTCGAAAAAAGTAAACTCGGGCAGCTGCGAGCGGGCGGAGAGAAGTTAGGGGTTACTCACCAAGGGGTTGTGGCTCTTGCCGTTTGCTGCAACACTTGCCCATCTTGGATCACGGTGCTCGATGTTTCCCCTTTCGATCTTTATTCTACGCGCCGTCTATGCTGACACGGGCCCCGAGGAATGTCTCCATCTCGTGAACCGGAGGTCGAACCCGGCGGAGGCTTCCGTCTCGATTTTTCCGATCACTTTCTTCTCTCCATCGCGTGTTTATTGATTCCGTGCACCTGCAACGAGAACCAAAAGCATCCAGCATGATTTCTATTTCACGTCAGTCCGCGTAGCGCAGGGGTGCACAAGGGAGCTGTTTTAGCGCCTAGCTGCGAGCAACCCGTTTGTCCCGTTGCTAAGGTTTGAATCGGTGAGGAGAACTGCGGTAGTGTACGTACATTTGGTATGACTTGAACCCAGCCATATATACTGACGCTACGAGCCTATGAGCACGCACGTACACTATTGCAGTTCTCCTCACCGATTCTAACCTTAGCAACGGGACAAACGGGTTGCTCGCAGCTAGGCGCTAAAACAGCTCCCTTGTGCACCCCTGGCGTAGCGCGTGGTGAGGTATTCTGAGGTCGATTGCAGGATGTGTTGTCATAATTCGCGGTTACGGGAGGAGCTCGTTCAGCCGTGGAAAATCACGGGGACTCGATAATGTTCGAAACACGGGGCTTCGATATTAGTCGATGTGTTCAGTAACATTTTTTTGCCGGGTGGAAATCTTAAAGGGCGAGATCTTAAACACACTATCTTTCAGAAGTATTGGGACACCTACTCTGGATGGAATAATTTAATTTGAAGAACTCTAACAAATTTTACTTTATTTGGTATTTTATCCCTTCGTGATCACCCGGGGTGTATCGCATCCTAGATAATTTTCTTCCAGAAGTATATGTCTTTGCCAATATTTCTGTAAATTTTTAGACCTTAATATTGAAATTTAAAAATGTGAATTTTACATATCAAAATTTACATTTCTAGAAGA
This sequence comes from Andrena flavipes, assembly GCA_963971345.1. Taxonomy (NCBI): domain Eukaryota; kingdom Metazoa; phylum Arthropoda; class Insecta; order Hymenoptera; family Andrenidae; genus Andrena; species Andrena flavipes. The sequence goes on from OZ020480.1 coordinate 48,407,111, forward strand.
AGACGATCAGAGCATGATTGTATGAATATTACGAATGTATCTATATTATTATCACTGAGAAATTAAAACATTCAAAAATACGAAAATGGTAACGAAAAACCGACGCTGGGGTGCAGTGAATCCCATGTGACCAATTTGTGATTATAAGAAGGTGTGTCCACCTTTGTGGTCACTCTTTTATTTAACTCTTTAATTAAATTAAAAGCAGTGGAATGTAAGTATTTAATATGTATTAAGTCCTAATACTTATGAACGACAATACGTATTTTGTTAAAAGTTTGTATAATATTTAAACGTAGAAAATTCTATGCTGAGGATATTGATAAAGTTTTGGCACGAATGTGAATATTTGTCGCAGCAGGGAATAAGAAAAGTTAGTATAATTAGTAAGGGTGGAACGGAGTTTTCAAATAGATCTAATACTTCGAAGGATTCTACGAAACTCGAGCCCCACCCTTGGATCATCGATCACTCTGTATTTAAAGAAGACTTAAGACATCCCAGGCTTCTTGCCGCCCCTTTTCTCTGTCATGCATCTTCTTTACTAGGCACGCGTGTTTCCATCGGGCGCAAGACAAATCAGGCATGTGGACTGTGTTTCCGAGTAACACGCTAAATTAGAATGAACCTAAAGCTGCGTTCCTTCGTGTGCAATTTGAGAGGAACATAACAATTCATTTGCTTTCCTACAAAATTTATAAAAGGGTTTGCCTAACTCTCGGATGTCATACCGATTTTTTCGAGCGTAGTTATCACACTGGGGTTGATTCAGCAGCAAAGGCAATCAGCTGCTGTTTAAAAGTAAGCTGTGTAAAAATTTTTAATAAAATTTGAACATTGTAGAATATATGTTCATCGTTGAAAATTATCATTTAAAGTATCATCGTGTTTAAACAGTAGTGATATTTTCAAATGATGTTTCAGAGATATTTACCTCAAAGTCAAATTGTGTGTAATACTTTTCTTTCACCTCCCTGCGATCTGTCCACTTCCTTTTCAACGGTGAATAATTATTACTGGAAAGTAGTTGCCAGTATCGATTACCGAACAAAAAGGAAAAGACGCAGTCACGCTGCACGAGCTTACAAAAATGCAAATGCATCGCATGTGCGCCAGATTCGCGTGCAACAATACGACCCACGGCGGCGCGCATTTTTCCACGTCGTTCTCGATCCTCGCCGGTCTCGCCAAAAGCAAAAAAATCCCTCGGCAAGCCCGAGACATGCTCCTCCATTCACGTCCGTTCTTCGACAGATGCAATCGTCTCGGTAGCATGCACCGAAACCGCGAGCAGCAACGGGAAGAAAGGGGATAAATAAACCTGGCCGGCGTCTAGAAGGTTCATTTGATAGTGCACGACGATGCTTCCTGTCGTCTATGAGAACCCCATTACCATCGCGCGTAATTATGAAGTTGTAGATTCCAAGTTCCTACGCGTGCTCGTTTTATTTCGAAACTGGTAAGCGACTCGTGGAAATATTCTCTGGTTTCTCGTATCCAGAGTAATGTCGTTCCAACTTTGCAGAGGTAAATCGCATGTAGCTAAAAATATACATATCTCTGCGGTTTATGCAAAATATTTTCTGTAAAAAGATTTAAGCCCGCCCAAGAACCTCGACAAAATTTATATATTAAATTTATAAAGCATAGAGATAGATTAATTTAAGGGGGAACACCACTGTGGCGGCCGGAAAAATAAGAATTTTTTCACGAATGATTTACAGTTTTCATATAAAATTTATTATTGTCTACCTTTAGTGCAATGGCTTAAGAGACTATACAAAATTAATAGAAAAACATACATAAATTTTAATATATTACATAATTATTTAGACTCTTCATAAAAAAACATAGGTCGCTGGCGGGATGTATTACTATGGAACAGCAGCTCTGAAATCAAACTTAATTTTTTTATAAACTATATGAGTGCAGTTTCCGTTCCACGTACGGATTCTTTGATCGAATATAATTTTTTTTAAATACGCTCATCCTATTTCCGGATTGTCGAACCTTTTCCTCCTAAAGCGCTCCATTGTTACAAAAAAAAATGTATTTAAAAAATCGGTACGTTCAACGGAAACTACATTCATACAGTTTATAAAACAAGATTTAAATTTGATTGCAGAGCTGCCGTTCTAAAGTTACACATCCCGCCAGCGACCTATGTTCTTTTGTGATGGGTCTCTAGATTCTAGAAGAATAATTAATATATTAAAATTTATGCATGTTTTCTACTCATTTTTGTTTTATAGTCTCTTAAGACATTGTTCTAAAACTAAGTAATACAAATTTTATATGAGGACTGTAAATTACTCCTGGAAAAAAATCTTATAAAGTTTTATTTTTCGGCCGTCACAGTAGTGTTCTTTAATGTTCAGTTGAACAATATTCACTTGGTACTGTAAAAGAATATACTAAGAAAGGTGCAGATGGTATTATCTAACACTATTAAAGAATTCCCAACAGCACGAGAGGTCATCACCGAGGAACTTTAATTATTACCGAAAGATGCCAATAACGAACAAGTCCTTTGCCACCTCGACTTTCAAAAAACAACGCTCTGCAGGATCCAATAGAGGACTATTTAAATATTTACGAGGTCAGTGGACGCCTTTGTGCTTGCCACGAGTAGAAGCTGCTCCAACGCCTCGCGTGCATTTAATATCCCGTCTACTGAGAAGTTTCCTCGGTTGTCTGTACACTCGCAGTACATCTCGGAACGCAATTCTCGTTGTCGTACACGTGTCGTTCCCCTGTACCGGAAATGTGCACCGCTTTCGATGGCCCACCGGATTCAGCAGCCGATAAACAAATTATAGCCACGATGATGTAACGGGAAACGAAATCGCCGCTTAAAAAGAATACGAAGAGGACTTCCTCCACTAGACGGGAAATATGGTTAGTCGAAATTCTGTTTCGACCACTTTAAACCAGTTGGAAGAGGCAGGAGGAGGTTCCATCTGTCTTGAGTGAAACGACTCCCGTCAAAATGACGTTCCCAGTCGCCAAAAGGTACGGTTTCCTAGACGCGACTGGACGCAACGCGAAGAATTTCAAAGTCAATTTTCTCAAAAATGAAGCACGATATCAAAAAAAGTTACTCTTTCTTTTCGACTAATAACAAGTAAATAAGTTGAGAAAAAGGAATACAATTTTTTGATATTGCGCTTCATATTCGAGAAAATCGACTTTGAAAACGTATCTAAAGAGTTTCTAGAATTTCGTTAAGTTTAAATTGAATAGATTGAAATTTAGTTCGATTTCTTTCTTCGTAATAGGTACACATTTTTCACCCCAGTCGCGCCCATCGAGAAAGCGGAATCCCCCTTGGTAACAAGCAACTCCGATAGAAATTTCAGGTAGCTTTCCAATTATAAACCGAGGGATCCACGCCCGCATCTGTACCAGCGCCGTGGCAAATGGAGTTCGAAAACGACGTCAATGAATTTAGGATGAGGCATTCGCGAGCGGGGACACTTAATATCGGCTCGGCACTTAATCTCCCAGCACGCCCGAGCGCGCAATTTCTCGCGTTGTAATTCAGGATGCGGTTTCCCACTTCGATATTTCTCGTTAATAAGAAAGACCGTGGCAATTGCTTCCCGTCCCGGATCGCTCGGAAAAAATTGTTTCGTAGTTGCGCCAATCTTCCCGCCGCGGAATTCGCGTTTTCCGCGGTCACGAGTCTTCAAGTATCAAGCTGGAACAAGTAAAACCACGCGTCTGAAACTTCTCGCGACTTATTTACCCGAGAATCGACGAATTTTTAATCAACACAGGAAAACTGAACATTTCATCCCCGTCGCTATTTAAAATATTCAAATACAAACGGCAAATGCCCCAGTTATTAACAGCTTGACCTTTCGGAACCCCTACAAACCCCCGGAACCCTTAAATTGCTACGACCAACGCGTTCCAAAAAAGCAAATTTCCGCCTAGCAACCGTTTCCAATCGCCCACATGCCTCCCTCGTCCTTGGGTAGTCGAACAAAGGGGACGTCCCATGGCCCCCGCGGACAGAGCGTTTCCGTAAATCAGAAGACGTCCCGCATTCGTCGCGAGGAAAGTTTTTAATTAAACAGCCCGAGGGGATGTTTCGAATATTCGAAGGGCGCAGCATAGACGGGCCGAGGTGGTCGATTTGGGTATACACCATCCTGGCCCCGCACTCCGACGACGAGAACCGTGAAACATCATGGGCCATGGTGACGCCGGGGACACCACCACCGCTAGGATCATCCCTGTCCTTGTCCCTCCCTGCTGGTCAGGTCGCGCACGCACGCCAGAGGGACACACGCACAGGCAGAGGAAACGGTCGATATGCCGCGATGGCTCTTGTCTATATACGCGTGTGGACGCTATCTGATGGGGCTTTTATCTGACGAACAATGGCGACGTTTCGTGCCGCGGTGGACAAAGACGAATTAAAATTTCGCCCTGACGCACTTTGCCGCCAGTTTGGCGAAGCCTGTGCGAGGCTAGCGCAACAATGCGCGAGGATTAAGGGAGGGATCGGGGTTGAAAAGAGGTGCGTGATCTCCCAGGCGGGTAGGTTGGAGTGCGCCGGCCAGGACGACCCAGAGAGCTTTCCTTGTGAAAGAAGCCGCGAACAATGGTGCGTGTCAAACGACCCGTTTACTGGCTCGTCGAGCCGATCGAAAGCTCTGACCGATCCGTGCCACCCTGTGTGGGTTACGATGTCGTTTCGGAGGCGATGACGATCGCGGACCGATCGTTAATGTGCCTCTGTATTGTCTTCGCGATGATTGATGAGTCTGTTACGCGGAATCGCGGGAAACGGGAACAGCTTTTTCTGATGATGGATCGATTGGCTGCCTGTACGGTGGGTGTTATATTTTTAGGGCACTTTGTGAAGGAAGTAGGGCAACCTTGGTCAGTGGAGAGTTTAATTGTGATTTTTGAGAGGGTAGTATTGTAGGTCGAGTGGTCAGAAAAATATATGGACTGACAGGAACATTCTGAACCCGGGAAATGAAAAAAATTCTGAATCTTTGTGAATATGTAGTGAATTTCCTTATGATTACAACGCAATGTTTGTTTGCTGCCCAAATTCACTCTAACGGGGTGTATTTGACCCCTGAAAATTCGATTATTTTCCGATTTTGTGTTATAACTCGTGAACTTTAAAAAAATTTGACCAAATGATAGATCTAATTAAAAGAAGTAACTTTTGTCTTGAAATTATTTTTTTTGTCTTACAGTTTGCGAGCTATAATACAAAATCGGAAAATTTTCAGAGGTTAATTTCACCCCCTTCGAGTGAATTTGGGCAACAAACAAAAATTGAGTTGTCAAAATTAAGCCTGTATAATTTTCATTCGAGAATTTACTATTTTTAGAAGAGGTATTATTTTGGCAACCGAGAACTACGATTAGGGGACCGGTTGCCTAAATCATACTTTTTACAGTATGTCACTAAAAGATTAAAATTAATTTGTTCTGTACAAAATGTTAAACATCTAATAATAGGTACCTAAAACATGAAGCTACAATACCCAATATTAACTTGATTCAAATTAGTACCAAATACGAACATGAGCGTTCGGAAGGGGGAGCAAAAGGTCCAGTTGTCCCCCCACAGCTTTTGAGAAACATTGCTTATTTTTATAAACTGATCTTTATTAAGTTTATACTAAAAAACTGAATATTTCTGAACTTCGGATGTAAATTTTTAATTACAAAATGAGTTCAAAAAAGCAAGCGGGCTACTCGTTTTTCCTTACTATATTTTTCATCACCGTCACCCCAAAGTTGCCCCTTCCTAGAAAAAAGTCTATGGACGCCCTTCAATACGAAATATAACGTAAAATGTCTTACATAGTACGATAGCACGCCCTGCTAGGCAAGCCTTACCGATGACTCCACTAACAGACCCAGAACGGAACGGAACCTCCCTTATCTCTTCTTCCATCCCAACTAACAACCGTTTTCACCCCCCCCCCCCCAACAGTACACAATTAAATTAAACCTACAGTGACTCCTATAAAAGATGCCAAAGGCGAAGTTTCTATTATAGCATCAAGTCGCACAGTAACTTAAGATTTAATCTGACTCTTACATCCCAAAGAAGCAAGACCAGAAAAAAACTACGAGGATCGCCCGCAACAAACCCTCTTTCAGCAGCCCCCTACCCGCGACGCGACATCGAGAAAGGGACATTTCCTCCCGTATATCTCCCAGATAAGAGGGCCGCTATCATCTATCAACCGTTTTCAATGGTAGACAAAATATCGTACGGGATAATCCGCTGGGTTTTATCGCGCGAACCGAAGCGGAGTTTTCGTCCGCGCAGAGAAGCGCGGGTCCAGCGCAACCCCCGTAGATTTGTCGGGCTTATTCCAACCCTCGACTATCGTCTTCTTCAATGGATATGTAAGCTCGTGATTTCGGGGAGCGCACCCTTCCTACCCTTACACCACTCGACTCCTGCAACTGCCCCGGTAGTAGCAGGAGGCGAGGGAGAGAAAGAGGGAGGTTGGCGATCGGACATTATTGCGTCTCACAGGGGCGCACGCGTGCAGTGTGTGGATTGTTCCCTCCGTCCAATACACAAATGAATACCACGGGGCCGGGTCCTCGGCGCACGAAACACGATTACGCGATGATGAATCGTGCCCGAGCAAATAATGTACTCGCGTGTCCATTAGAATGTCGGTCGCCAACGGAAACCCGGTCGGAGCTTGTGCGCGACAAATAAAAATCACGCTGCAACGGCTGATCGAGGGTGGACAGGTTTCTAATGGAGGAATGCTTTGGCCCTGATAAGCCAATTAACGCTGGCGATTTCTGGGCGAGTCTAGGGGAGGATTTTCGTCCAATTGAAATATCTTGTTCAAGGGCAGAGCATTCCGTACCTATTAGCTAATTTAATCTTCCTAAAGAATGATGCGTTTGTTAATACCTAATTATTTACCCTCCACCGGCAATGTTTTCAAAGAGCAACTCTTCTTGAATTGCTGAAAATACAAGCGACAGGCGTCCCAGGCTAATTTTGGATTCTAAATTGAAATGATTCAGTTTACTAGCCAGATTTTCCAGGCGGGCGAGTTGAATCGGGAAAATTGACCGTCTAACCGTCCCTCGGAACAGTATGACTCATCCCACGAGCGACAGGGGAGGCGAAACGGATTTCCATGCACTATCGATCGCGTCTAGAACGCGAAAGGCAGATATTATGCGAAGACATATGATCCAGGGGTAGTAACCGTTTCGTTAACCAAGACGGAGCATTTCGGCAACGAGGGGGCCCAAGGAGCCATCCAGTCGGAGGCGTTGCAAATTACGTTTCTGTCCCCTCGACGAAATGCTCACCGAGTCGAGGGGAGAGACCGCTGCCTTCCTCGCAACCCCTAATTTTCGTCGAGACTGGGGGCCATCTTTGTGTACGAACGCGCCAGAAGCAACCCTACAGCACACTGTTCTTCGCGGGCTCTTTCTGTGTCTACATTAATCGAGCCAAAAACATGAAACTTTCGCTGGCAGAATTTAATTCAACTTAGCGAATCTATTGGTAGGCGGATTCGACAGGAAGTTAAACAGATTGAAATGTAAAGGAAGTGAGGAGTACCGAATGCTTACATTGGCTTTGCGGCAAACGAATTGAAAATGTACAATTAACATTTATTGATACCACTATTGGGTGTTTTCAAAGTGCAGTAATTTCTGAACTCAATGAAAGTATATTCCTTAAGGACCCTCTTCTGTTTTCTGGTTTGTGTAAATGGGACTATTTCCCTTTATTTTTTCTCCTCTTTTCTCTTTCTTAACCATTCTACGAAATTTGTAAAGTTATACATTTATTATATATTTAATAAATGTTATATATTTATCTCAATATTGGCAAAATAAAACTTAGTTTATTTAATGACCACGGTTTAATATTTTAAGAACTTATTAAAGTTTTCCAATAAAAAAAATAAAAAATTAAAATGATTTATTTATTTTTCGTAAAGGGTAAAATATTATTCATATTGTAACCTTTTTGTATATACCGTATTCTGTCGCGTTAGTAAATAATAATAATAAAAGAATCTTGAATATAAACGTCGAAATTCCAATTTTACCGTTGAAAGAAGCGACATTAATATTGATCATAGAGTAACACGTCCCATTACCACGTCGAGAGCATTAACACCCCCCATTAAAAAACCGACACCGTCGTCAAACAGAGAGGCAATCGACCCTCGCCATCGAGCGCAAGACACATCCAGGAATAGAAGCGGGTCTTATTTACGCGTCCAAACTATCCAGAGGACATTTACGGAATTAGACGAAACGGGGAACGGGCGCTGGGATCGTTTCCAGCCTCGAGACGGCCGCAAAGATAGAAGCCGCGACGCATAGAGAAGCAGCGCGGCTGGCCCGATATCCATGGAAATGCAAATGCGTCACGGCCGAAACGCTGACCGAGGTGCTGCTACGCCTCGTGGCTTTCTTATTCCTTCGATCTGAAGGGCTCCGTCGCGACGAGCAATTCCCTCCAAGGGATCTATAACTAAAATTCGCGGCAGCAAACGGACTGTGGCAATTTCCGTGGACAGTCACTTCTTAGTCACTTTAGCTCTGCTGTGATTAATTATCTGCGACAGGAAGTTCGCATCGCGTATTTTTACTCCTGTCTTATATATATTTGACATTCGTGCAAAGACGAATGGCGACTCCATTTAGTACCAGGCACCAGCCACTTGGGCCTAAGTAGTTATGTACAATTATTAATATTATTAATCCTATTTATTACTCAAAAAAGAAGAAATTTGAGTATTTACAGTTAGCATAGTCAATAAGAGTAAAAGCGAAGCTGCAGTGGTAACACTGTTGGGAAGGCTAATCGTGAAATTAAAATAGAAACGACAACAAACAAACATAACAAATATTGAAAATAAACTAGTATTGTAAGCTTCGCTAAAATACTTCACTTTCTGTAATTCTTGATCACATGGCGCATCAATTGTACTATGTCTTCCTACATATGATTAGGTACTGATTCAGTTCATGTCGGATAAATTTTAGTGCTTGCTTTACGAGATATAACGAGTGGCGATATCAGGACATGGGCGGCATTAGGTATCTTTACTCTACATCTACTTACGTGGACAGAGCAATGAATATATAAACAGTGAGTTTACATGCCGAGATTCCCATATTTTCTTACACAGACTATTAGCAGATTACATCGTACCGATAGCAATTTTTAAAATAATCGTGCAACCGTGTTCGTGTAAATGTGAGTGTTGCAATTTAGTTGTGCAGATAACAACCGACCCTCAAAATGACAAGAAATTAAGAGTTAAAAGTAGTATGGTTCCTTTCAATGTTGTGATCTTTATAAGCCTAAAAAACAATAGCTATAGAAAATTTAAAATAATATTAATTATACTACTCACTATTAAATAACCCATTAAAACACATTTGTAAAGCAATAACAAGAAATAAAAAGTACTCAATAGAAATAAATCTACATTTCTTTGACAATTAAAATCTTCGAACTAAATTTCAGATCATTAACCTAAGTTTCAGATTTTCTTATGTTTTCTTACAAGGGGAGGGGGGATATATGGGGATATAATTTTCAATACGAGTAGTCTAAAAGCGATGTTTCATCCCACACGAAATCGAATTAAATAAATTATATAAACCTCTAAAAGAATTTTAATAACTGAAAAAATACAATGTACAAAATATAACGTAAGAAGGGGGGCTGGGTTGGAGCATTAAATTTTACGAATTCTTATTCTTGGAAGGGAGGGGATAAGAATTCCAAAATTATCAAATCGAAGTGCCGTTCATAATAAGATTCAAATCTGTTCACAGCTCTCAATTTAAAATGACTTACAAAGTAAAGTTTGTTAGAGTTCTTCGATAAACTCGCAACGTTCCTCGCAATTATTCCACCAGGAGTAGGTGTTCTAATATTCATGAACGGCAGAGTATTTTGTAAGGACGGTCTACCTGGGTAGCAGCGTTCTTGGAGAAGGCACAAGGGAAAAGGTCCAATGGGTAGCTAATTAGCATTGACAAACGAGCCACAGTTCATCCTACTCTTCCTGTACTCGGAACCCTAAAAACGAACGTGTCCTAAGTGAATTCGAGGATGACGTCAGCCGATACCTCGAATCGGGTCAGAGATCTTCGCTGGAGGCTGGGTCGAGGGAGCACGACGGAACCGTCGTCCATCCTTCATCCACGATTTCCATGCTTCTTCACGCGAGATCGCTAGATTTATCGTTCCGCGGCGGCGGAAGGAGGCGCACCGGCTGAAATTATTTCACGCCCCGTTCCGTAACGGCTCTAATAGCCGTCCAAGCGGATCCTTGGTGCTCTGCTTCGTTCTGGGTCGGAGGAGGAGGATTGGCCTCTGGCTCGATCATCACCTCGTAACGTTGGAAATTAGTAGGCTTCTTTGTACGTACGACCAAGTTTAAAAATGCGAGGGATTGGAGTACCCTGAACACGTTGCAATGGAGTGCTAATAACACTCTGAGAGCAAAGGCAATAATTTGCTGTGTGTGGATCATGGGATAATTCCGGTCCAGATGGACCACATTCCAAAATTGTATTCCCTTATTTTCGCAGATATTTATAAAGATACCTATTGTGTTACGATCGTGTTCACTACACGAGCTACCAAATCTAATCGACGTTTCTAATGATGTTTAATTGAAATAAAAGTGTTAAGACAACATTTACTTACGTTCTCTAAATACTAAAATTCTGGGCTATAGCCACAAAATGAATACATAACGCTCGTTTGTGTCTAAACCGATGGTGCTAATATCGTCAAGCAAAAGATTTTACTTATGTTACAATTTACCCCGGTCTCTCCTAGTAGAAGCATTCCTAACCAAAGTAAGAAGTTTGTGAATTTCTTGAATGTCTATTTTCGTGATGTATTTAATGTAAACTGGTAACGAAGTAAGACGCTGTTATAAAGAGTGACTCAAAAATGAGGTCAGTTTTAGCCCCTTCTTGGTCCTACGATTTTGGAACTGAATTTTCTGCCAAATGATACCTTGTGATGAGACATCAATCGCAACCAATTTTCAAGTTGAAGTGACAATTAGTTTCTGAGATGCGTTTATGCTTATTATGTTATTCCTTTAGAGCTTCTATTTTATTTATGTACTTCATTACTGTCTTACGTATACACATATTTTCACTTTGTAGGTAATAAATACATATATACATATATAAAAGTCTCCTATATGCATAAGTATATACATATATAAAACACCAAAGCTAATAGGAAAATTAATCGACTCATTTGTCCCCATTACCTGATCCAAACCTTCCCGCACAAGGGAGTTATTGGTCAAATAATTACTTTTAGAATTTTTATACTTTTAAAGATGTCTTTGAAATAATGAAATTAAATGATGATGAAACATTGATGGTAAAAATCTTACTAATTATAACTGTTCATATGTAAAGTGTGTTTCTCCCCCAATTTGGTCAATTTTAGAAATTAATTTAAGTTTCTGTCGTTTTTAAAAACGTGGTCCATCTCTACCAGAATTATCCTATATTCGAAGAATTTCCTCATCAAGTCCCTATTTCTACTAATAACTGACAATTACCTTCGTAAGCTTCGAAACTTTTCACTTGGATCTCTCACTGAAACTCAGAGACTTCGATCAGTAATGAAACCTAACCCATCGACAATCATAAGTTAGCAATCTCAATGCAATCGACAGGTTCCATGACTCACTATAGACACGAGTGAACCTTTCTAATGGAGTTCCGAGCCTCGAGAAAGGTGTACCTACGTGGTATGCCCCCGCAGACTCGCGTCCACTATTCTAAAGGAATACCTACGTTTTAAAGGTGACTCACTTCCCCCCAGGGCTGGGAAGAGTAGAAGAGTCCCGCCTTTTCTTCAGGGCTCCTTGGGCCGCTTTATTACGCGTCGTTGGCCAAAACCTACGGCCCTCTGGGTTTATCGGTCGCCCGAAACCCTCGGCCCTTGACCGTGCTTTTACGACGTGACGCATTTTAACGCGTTCGTTGATCGCTGATCCTCCTCCTCGTAATTGGACGCCCGCCGTTGGATTATCATCTTGAGCGTAACGTGTTACGAGGCACCAACGGGTGCAGCAAGAATTCTCAGTTTAAAGCTCGTGATTCATGGGGTTTTAAAGCCTCCGCCGCGCCACTGTTTATATCTACGTCTTCACCGCGTAATTAATTCTGAACACGGGCAAGACGTACCATAATTTCAACAAGCGATTCGGTAATTAGGGGAGGGTTGCCTATATCGTACCACTTAAGATATTTTACGTTATATTTCATATTTGGTACTAATTTCAACGCAAATGTGACTATTGGATATTGTAGCTTGATCTTTTAGGCACCTACTATTATATGCTTAACCTTTTGTTCAGAACAAATTAATTTGTTATTAATCTTTTTGTCACATACTGTAAAAGATACGCTTTATGCAACCGATCTCCTAAATCGTACTTTCACTAAGAATAGTAGGTATCGATAACAAATAGAGAAGAAAATATTCAACATAAAGTAATGATTATTATATAATTACGAATACATATGTATATGGATTACACACTGGCCGTGTGGGAGTTATGGTCGTCAAATCCTACTGGTACAATTGTAGTGGTACGATTTAGGAAAGACGATCAATTTATTTATAAATATCAATTTAAACTTTATAATGAATGTAATATGTGCTTAAAATGAATGGAAAATATTTTACATTAAACCCGCTTTTAGAAAAGTACAAAAATACAAGACAAAAATGTATCGTTTGATTATTATCAGCTAAAATAAACTGGTAAAAAGTTACACCAATCATACCTGATTTTTTTAAATGTTTATAGCACGCACAAAATAGGGTGTAAGCTCAAAGAGTTTTGTTTCTATTTCTTATTTCCCATTTACTTGATACTTTTATTATCAGATGTCGTTTATATTCATTAATTACTGAGAAATTGATAAGGTACGATTTAGGTGACCAGTACGATATTGGTAACTTTCCCCTACATTGATAGTCCAGGAAGTGTGAAAGAAATCATTTGCCTCTGTCTTTTATTAAAGTTTCAAATTCATAACGACGTTTTTTCTCAGGGAATTTAATGCGCCGTGAAATATGAAACTTGTAACAGTTTGCAGTGAGGTCTGCGTACTTTTCTGCGTAAGTTTACTTCGAAATTTCTTCTTGCGCATGCTATCTTTTTTCTTATGCACGGCTAATTTCTTGTTTTACTGTAAGCTAGATGTCTGATATCCAAGCCTTCAAGCAACTTTTGGACGGCCTCATAATGACTTCCGCGTCGAGCGGCGTGATTGACGGAAGAACAACAGCTTTGCGCGCGGCAAAGTTTACAGCTAATTCTTCGCCAAGTTCGCGCAAGATTTACAACGCCGTTCAAGCTACGGGGTGCGCAAGCAACTTCGGCTTTAACACCGTAAAAGCAACTCAATTATTTCCCCAAAGCTGGCGATTAAACCTGCTGGCGAATTTAATACCGCCAGATATCGACACGCGGCTTATAAATAGGAGAAAGCGTAGGACCCCTTTATCGATTATGAAACAGGGAGGGGAGGGGGTGCTTCCCTCGTGCTTGGAAGCACACCTCTCGGCAGGGGTCGTTCGTGGGAGTTATGGTCGTAAAGAAAAGTCAATAGAAACTGGAGACTCTGGCAGTCACTCGATACGACATTGCACAAAATCAATAGAACCTCCCTACCTTCTTACTCAGAGAAATGGAATCTCGATTAATTCACAGTTCATATGGTCCTCATGAAGAACAATATAAAATTACAGTGACTCAAAATATTACTGGCACACCCTTTAAAACAGAATAACATTTTTAAAATTAGTCCAAACTTCTTCTAGGTTCTCAAGAAAACTCTCGTCGTTTGGACCATTTCTAAAAAAAGTTATTCTTCTTTAAAGGATGTGCCAATAACCTTTTGACTCAATGTATATATAATTTGATTCTTGGGCGCCCGACGACTTGAAAAGAATAATTTAAGAATATTCGACACATATCAAAACACATTCCCGACAGAAATAGCCGTCACATTTTTACCGTATCTTCCTGGTGTTCCTGCGTCCGAAAATAAAACAGTTATTCTTGGAGCACTCGTCTCCCGTTATATTTTCCACGCGTTATGCCATTTTCCCAGCGTCGCTTCGATGCAAATGCGTGTCTGAGCGCGGCTCGTGCGAACTCGTTACGCCTTCATCGACAAATTAACGATAACGATGAATATTAGATCGGCGAGGGAAAGTGGTCGTTAGACTGTCTGCTGTTCCATGTCTCTGTAGCCGCGTATAACTCGAGAATCACGTTCAGTTAATTCGAGGAGAGACTGCTTCTCCTAGACCAGGAACCTGTCTCACCAATTGGTTTGGCGAATAACTAATTAATAGGCAGACCCGAAGGCTGATTTTTTGTGCGTGAATTTTGTGACAAGGTATATTCGGTGTGGGCGAAGCGATGTTTGCGAATTCCCGAACTTCGGCTTGCCTTTTTAGGATACATCGGTCGATGTTTCACCGAGAGGGGACAAGGTTGCAAGATGGCTACAACCAACGTTCCTCCGGGACTACCAAGTCCATAAATCTAGCTGGCCAAGCATTTCAATGAGTGAAGTATTGTGTGCAGGAGAAAGTGACCACATCTGACGGACAGATGCTACGAGACGTTGTCCCGCGCACAATGGCAAGAATAAGACGAGAAGACCCCTGATACAATTCAACACTCCTTGCAGCAGCTCTTCCGTACAGCGTGGCCCAACTCTCCCGCGACTTCTGTGGCAACCATCGCTCCATAAAGCCCGATTAAAGCCTTAGCGTTTAACCCTTACACAAAAATGGAGCTCAAAGACCTCTCAGGTCTAGCTTCGCTCTCAGGCATCTATCGCGGAAAGCTACAAACTTATCGAGTCACGACACATGCCCCAGCAATTCGTTCTAATAATCACAGATGGGATCCAATTGGGGAGGCCCGCTGCGCTCCATTTCAGAGTTAAACGTGACGAATTACGTGAATGATGGCGTAACGCAAGATAAACACAGCAATCTTCTATCGCACGGACAGCTACAGGAACGGAGCGACGTCGTGCGGGGAAAAAACAGATATCACGAGCGGATCGGGCGCCCTGGGCATTGCTAGGAAGATCCATCGAAGGAGATTACGGCTCGGCCCGGAGGGGGCCGTCGCTCGATTGCGATAGATCGATGACCGTGTCCGCGGTCCGATTTGTGTTTCCAAGGCGAGCGTCGACCTCGTTTAACCTCGTGACTTCGATCCGGCGGGTGTACCTGCCCGCGCGGACGTCACCGCGCGCCCGCGAGAGGGAAGACGGCCACCGTGACTAAGTCACGGAACATCCGTGAGTCACGAAGAGGACAGGACGGGGCCGCCATCGCTTCTCAAGGGCCGAAGAATAGACGTCGTTAGCCGCGACTGCCTCCAAGAGCTACACGCGGAGGCTTTAAAGCGCCACTTAACCCTCGCTTGCGCTGCCCATGCGCGCCCTCGCGCTCCTCGCTCGCTCCAAACGTCAGGACGAATCGAAGGGACCAGGGGATACTGTGGTCCAGGTTGCCACTGCTCCAGGTTCCAGTGTCTTTGCCCTTTTCGAATGTCGATTTAATTCGGGGAATAGAGGAACGAGGTTCCTAGTTTTGCGAGGAAACTAAGTAAGGCACTCGCGTTAATATTTACAAACAGCGAAGGAAGAGGAGTGGTTGACTTCTTTGAGAATTTTCTTTGGTCGAATTTTCTTATGGAGTGTGGTAATTGTGGAAAAAGAGATCCTGGGGCGGTGCGACTCGAATCGGTCAGCCGCATTGCCAATTCAACACCGCACAGTGGGGCAAACGGCACTTTTCTGTGTCAAAATCGTAGAAATTTTAATAGAAAAAGAATTAACACAGACTTAAAAAAAAATAAAATTGCACTAAAAAGTAAAAAATAATTTTTTCCCTTATTTAATCTACGACTCTCATATTTTTTTAAGTCGGCGCCAGATTTACACAGTGCAAATGATGCGGCACCGACTTAAAAAATATGAGAGTCGTAGATTAAATAAGGGAAAAAATTTATTTTACTTTTTAGTGCAATTTTACTGTTTTAAATTTTTTTATTTTTAACTTTTTAGTTTTATATGTATTGACACAACATGCTGAGGAGATATGCGCGTACGTACATAAAATAATAATAAGTAGGTAACAATAGTTTTTATTATTAACTAGAACTGGCAAAATATTGTTCGAATATTTTTTGTGTGGAGTGGCAAATAATTGTGCGGACAACCGGGGCATTTCCCTCTTTCGAATAAAAAAAAAGATTATCAAAATCGGCTCATATGATGAGAAGTTATGCCGCAACAAACATAAAAAAAAATACAAATGGGTCGAATCTATAACCTCCTCTTTTTTGAAGTCGGTTAATAAAATAGACGGATGAATCTCCTTTTCGAAGTTAAGCTAAGATATATCGGAATAAGGGAAAAATTGAAAAAATATGATAAACAAGTTTTGACCTTGGAAATCTATGTCAAAGTTGACATTTGCGAAGAAAATTACCGATTTTCCATTATAATTCGTGTTTGAAATAGATTCTTTGAAATAGATTTTCAAAGTCACAACTTCTTTGACATACTGTCTTAATATTTGCCCTCTATTCTGCAACATCTCAGCTTCAACCTCGAAAAAGATTTATACCTCTACCATATTTCTCTCAAAAGTTCTATGATTTTGACACAAAGAAGTGCAGTTTGTTCCATTGTGCGCCGACTCTCCGAAGGTACTTTTTCCCGAACTCTACAAATGCGGAAACCAACGGGGCACCACAAACGCGGAATGTTTCCAACTGCCCTCCTTAATTAAAATGTCCTACCTAGCATTTTTCCACTTTTCAGGAAATGCTGAAATATTTGAATTTCCACACGCCTTTTACCTTTTAAGTAAAGTTAGAAAACTCTACGTGCTTCGTAGAGATCTAGAAGCAGTGTAATTTATTTATATTTTACAAGAGCCGCTCAAAGGAAATGGTAAAACCTCAATTTTCTCGGATGGTTTGAAATATTAGATAGCCAATTTTATTAAGAAGGGCAGTACATATCTGCGGGCTTTTAATGTTGTCCTTAATAACGTTTGATTGGAGGAGGGGAAGTATGACGATGATGGGACGTGTTTAGCGTGTGGCTGACCGGAGGCAGCGTATAACTAGTGAGCCTTGTGGAGGAATAATGATGTAAAAGCGGCGACGACCTTGAGTGTTTTGCAGATACTAGCTCAGGGACATTTTCCTTTTTGGACATTGGTTGTTTTGTACCTTGAGGTGTTTGACAGAGAATTTCTTCTATCGAGTCTTCTACCTGAGTATGCATCACGTTCCTTTAGACAAGGAAACCCATTTCTCATATTATACTGTCTGGGAATTCCTGGACATTGTCCTGGAAAAGGTACTGGCGTGAAAAACCCATGGTTACCTCAGCGTACACATGGTGCCCAGCTGTCGACGGCAATAAAGTAATTTCTAGACCTTCGTGGCCGTTTTTCGCCCAGAGTCTCCTCGATTCCACTCTCTGACTTCCACTGCAGCCGAGGCTCGTGCGTCAACCGAAGGCTTTTCGAGGCTAATTCGTTGCGTCCATTTGGTCGATCGACCTGGTGACCCGATATTCTAGGCGAAGAGTTTCGAAAGCCAACGACCTTGACGTCCCCGCCACGCCAGTCTAGTCTGCTAGGAGTCGTCAAGTACATCAACGATCCACATGTTCGATTGATTTTTATTTAATTAAAAGGTGTTACTCTTCGTTTGCATTTGCAGAAATCAGATGAACAAATTCTTGTATGCTAAGAATTTTTCTGTGTGAATACTATGCAGCTTTCGACACGATGTCGAATGGAATTGAAAACACTTGGACTCCTTTTCGCTTCTATCGAGTTTCCTTCGAACGTGTCCCCTCCCGACTTAGCCGAAGTCGCAGATGTCTCTGCCCGATGGAAAAATCGCGAAGTTAAGAAGAGAACGGTGTTCGGGCCGAGGAACGATGTTCCGCACTTAGGAGATATCAGGCTCGACGATTCATCCTCCGTTTCGCGTTCCTCAGCGACCACGTGACGCGCGCGTATCTTCGGGCTCGCAGAAGGCATCGCGAGTCTGAATTTCTTCCTTTTCCGTGTCGTCGACTCGCCGGACGCCGTGGCGACCTATCGACCCAGAACGCCGGAAACGCGGAAACCACTGAGAGGGAACTTCACTCGAGACTCTCACCTACATCGGCGGAAACGTTCTCGTGTCTTCTCCTACATTTCGGCCGCGATAAAGTTTACCTTAATTCGATTCATTGCGCCGGCGGAAGAAGCCCTTTGACACACATCCGTGCTTCGATTCGTCAGCAATTTGATTCGAATGAAAATTGTGATTGGAATTGAAGTAGACATGTGGTCCAAATGTAGACCACTGTGAATTCCGTCGTCAAAGTAAAACAAGAATTTATTTAGGAAGAAAATTATATAAGAAAATTAAATTCATTGAACCTTGTTTCGTTACTGATGGACCAAAGTATTCAAGTTTAGTGGCAGTCCTTGTTTTTCTATTTACCCTTCATACTTATATGTTAAAAGAAACGTTTATTTTTAACTTTCATTCACAAAAAATAAAGAAAAAAAATGTTTAAGCTTGAGACTCTCTTAAGCGTAAGACTTATATGTACTCGTTTGCCCACCCACTAGAGAAATACGAGCGAAGAAATTGCAACTACATACTGATCAATTTAACACCAAAGACCTGCATAATTAACGTGTTCCGTGATGAATTGAATCATTCATAATATTTTTATCGTGCTTTACGTTCGCCCGCGCACAGTTGACGCGGTCTACGAAGCGTTAATAGAATAGTCCACGTAGCAACTATGTTCCCACGGGAAGGGCCTATTAATCCGCCGAAAGAGCGGAGGGCTCGAAGCAGAACCGCGGAAAGCACTTGACCCCGTTTTCCGCGGCTAAATGGCCCGGCGTTTTTTTCTCTGTTTGCGGAGTGAATGAAAGGAGTTTCCACGGCTTGGAATAACCAGTCGACGACCATGTTATTCAGCGAAATCGATCGTTTCGAGCTATCGGGGGCCATCCTAGAAGGAACTGACCGAAGGTCACGAGTAATCTCCTAAAACTGAGATTGGTACTCTAATAGCTGGCGCGCAGCCCTTGATTCCCATTTTCCACCATTCAAGCATATTACTGAAAAAATGATTTCGGTTTTGCGAAAGTAGTTCCCAAATAGTAAAAATTAATAAAGTGAATTGAAGCCGACTAAAATGAATTTCGAAGCTCTCTGCCTTTCCATAAAACTTAGAATTTATTCCAATCTGAAAATATTTAGTTTTCAGTTTTCTTTTAGAATATTTTAATAATTGCCCTTATTTAGACCACACTGTCAAACATGAACCTCTTCACTTTTATTTTAAATATAGATTTTGCAACAAACATTACTCTCGTTCAGCTTATTTTAACTCCATATCATAAAGTAAACATATTTAACACTTATATTCAAGTGTCACGTCATAAAAATCTTCAACAGGTGTGGCAAAAAATCCTGAAATAAAAGTGCTAGTCCATATTTACACCACTTCCTCTTCATGCCTTATAACATATCTAATACAATTCCAAGAGTTTGAAAAATTGCGCGAGAACTGAAGATGAGTGAAGTCATTCACGTCCATTGCAGGAGACCCCACCGAAATTTTCGTTCTAAACTTAAACTCTCGGTGTCGCGCTTTCTACGAGGAATGACCGCGCTCTGGTCTGCCCGACGATCTTCATTGCTCCCCATAGGTCTGTCCTTCGCAAGGATCGACAGGAAATCGACCACTTCGCGATTACTTTTAATTTACCGTCTATTCCACCATTGAGTCTCGGCGATTGTCTGTCCCTCCTCCACCCACGGCCTCCCTATTTCCCTCCAGTTTCCTTCGATAGCGTTTCGTTGGAAGCGTTAAGAGCGTCCGGCGCACGGAACCCGCCTCAGACCATTCCAAGAGTTATATCCTCCAAGAATTATAACCGGTGGGGCGCGCAACCTCCCATAGGATATTAGCAGCCCAGAGCTTTGCTTCTGCTACGAATTACTTGGTGTACGTGTGCCAACGTGTCAAAGGTCTTCGCTTCCTCTCCGCGGTTTTGAGTGAGAGTGCACGGTGATTGGGCCTCCTTTCGAGAAACAGCGCCCAAATATGACACGTTGTTTTCAGCTCTTTCCCTCTCTCCTTTTATTTGCATATTCGCGACCTCAAGTGGAGAAAGTGCAAAAATTCATGCGATTGTTTGGGGGGCCCTGGGGTATAGCATATGGGACACTGCTGAACAAACACTGCAACTTGCATATGCATGCATTTGCATAGATATATGATGGTACTGTATAAAAGTGAAGTATAATTCTTGCTAACAAAGCTGCAAGGGGCGGGGGTAAAGAAGAGAAAGCTGTTAGCCCCCAATGTTTGCCCACGACGATTAATTATAAAAGGGTCCACTTTTAACTCCTTAAGGATCACTAAATTTTAGAAAAAACGTTCAAAAATTGCAACCTTTTCTTATGTTTCTATTTTACTATACAGGGTAACTGTATGTAATATGGAACGCCTGATTTAAAAAGCTTGCCAAAAGTTGGAGAGTTTGCTTTCTTTAATAAAACTGACATGAGGACACGTAGGAACTAATGCATAATCATAATTAGGTACATAGCCAAATGTAAAAAAATTAAAATGTTTTGAAATTAGAATATACAGCCTTGTACTTAGTTCTGTTTTTTTTTATTGCTATTCTACTGTAGCGTGGTCTGGTGGCCAAATGCCCTAAAATATATCTAAGAACCAACCGGCAACCAAAAAACCGCATGAAAATCGGTCCAGTAGTTTTGGAGAAAAATGGTAACCCACACCACCAAGGAAAAACACGCACAAACATACATCCTCTTACCGTTCCGTCGTGGGTAGTAAACAAATATATATCATCTTTTGGGATTTATTGTTGCTTTCTACGTCTCCCACACGTTGGCCGCGTGAACAATATCAACAAAGCCCCATATTCTTCATGTGCCCACTGAAAGCGTAGAGCGGTTACGATTCTATGGAACGTAATATTACGGAAGTGGAATTTTGAGACTTTTCACAAGAAACGTATTACGTATTGCGGAGGTGTATCTTAAGGGTTTAATATAGTAAAATCGAATAATCCCCGACGTAGCAGAATCAACTTCAGCTTATTCCAGCTTCACTATCTACCTCCCCCCTTCTGTCTTCCACCAAAGACTCAACGTTTCCCAGTACCACTAACCATCATCCGTATCCTGGTTCCCGTTTTGCGTCCGAAGGCAGGATAAAAAACGCGGACCATCGCAGCAGACAAAGCGGTCGCAGCCACTGGAGCATGCTGTCCCCTGGAAACGCAACAAAGGGTCCGCGCGGAGGACTTCAGGATGTCGCGCGATCCCGTCGCGCGCGACAGCGTGAATAGAGGCGGAACGAGGGAGGCTCGTCCCCGGCGAGGGACGGGGGGGGGGGGGATCGTTTAACTTTTCCAACATTACGATTCAGTAGACAACGAGCGACGGCTTTTCGAGAAAAAAAAAGAAGCATCGATCCCGGCCTCACCTTACCGGTCGCCTATTCTTCGTTTCGAGCGATCGGGTATGCCAGCCGCGTGCGTCGGGGACTTCCTTCGTGCATCGACGATCATCGTAGCCGTCGTCTGCGCGCCAAGTACGCGACGATTCACGTGAACACCGGAAGCTGGCCGAACGTGAGATCGAACTCAACGGAACGATCGGTGATGGTGATCGTGCACGGTGGATCGTCGCGTCCGTGGAACACCTTCGTGGCTACGCACGATTCAGATCGTTGGGGCAATGCTATAGGTATCTTCCTATTCGATTGTCACTAATCGAGCAGTGGAAGAGCGAGTCGACAATACTGTCGCGCTGTATTTTCTTACCACGTGGGTGTCTTTACGCCGGAAGGACCTCGAAGTGGTTCAAGGATGCGTCAACGTTGAGTTGGGTTAAATGTGGTTATTTGGTTAAGTACATTCGGATAAGTTGATCGCAATTTGGAAGAGAATATACAAAAAGTGTATTGGAGTGTATAGGTATAAGTTGTTTAGAGATTGCAGAAGATTAGTTTGAATTTATGAAGATGGTCGAGGGACAAATCCAGGGGTGGGGAATCGTATCCATGTTCGAAATTTGTATTAATTTAACTGTAATCAAATGAGGCATTAAAGCGGACTAACTCACATTTTTTTACGAAATTGGGTTAATATCAATAATGCATGACAATGGCTTGCACTAATCATATAAAATAGGAAATTTCTTTTTTTTTCAATGTGGGTTAGTCTGTTTTTACTCTTAATGCCTGAAATTAGGCACCATTCAAGAAATTTCAACCTTAAGAATGTATATTATTTTGTAAAAATCTAACTACCATGTCCTTAATAATTTAAGAAAATGAAAACTACTTGATATTTTAAAATTAATCACGATGTTGTTGTACCTGCTTTTGGTTAAAAAGCATTTTGGTTGCAACATGGAGATTCGAAGTTTCAATTAATTCTGTAAATGTGTATCCGTCTTTGGACGAACAAGAAATGTATTAATAAAAATAAAAGGATTTGTCCTGTAAAATTTGGATTCAGTCAAAAGGATCTAAGAGGCCACAGGTTCCACACCCTTCCGCAAATCATTCGTCGGTGACAGTAACGGACCAACTTGTCCATGTTTCCTAAACTACGCGATAAATTCCTCGGGCAATGGAATTATACCATGCACGAGATTCTTATATCTCGCGAGATTCGAGGTTTCTCCATCTCGCAGGTTCGCCACGGTAAAAACTCATTAAAGTTTCATATTGACCGCCCCGAGTTCCTTGAAGGCGGACTTCTCTTGGCAGAGTTTAAGTTCGCGGAATACCTGGGCGCAATGAAAATGCCATGGTAACGATACAAGTTAAGCTTCCTTTGAGCGTCTCCAACTTGAAATGCAGAGGCTGCACCGTTACTAACGCGATTATTAATATTCTTGGTTGACCCAAACGCAACTACTAAACGCTGACATCGGACGAAGGAAATGGTGAACGAGTATTCGTTCTGTATTCTTTTTTTAATTACATCTTGAGATATTGAAGAGGAAAGTCGACAAAGGCCCTTTTATTCTTTTAAATGCTATCGTGTTTACAATTTCCTGAATTTCACAAAATCCGTCTGTAATACGATACGTGGGTACTAGCGTTGCCAACTCTTTTTCAGAAAAATATAGTAGTTTCCAGAGAGACATGGTACGAAATCACACTGCATTAAAACAACGACATATTATTTTTTAATGAACATTCTTTGTGCAATTTTGCATTATTAATCAATTTATTGTTTATAACAAATATGTCAAAGGTTTGATTGCACTGAAAGTCTAAATTAACATACCTATGCATATAAGAAGCTGATCTTTTGTGAGAAAGAGACGGGCACTGTTTCTGTCTTCCTGCCACTTCCTTTTCCCTACAGAAAAAATACACTCTGTTAAAGTTTAATTTCACAAATTAAAGTTTTGTTGTAGGTACTAAGGAAGTCTGAATCACTTTTCTCTTATAAATAAACTAGTTTTACTACTCGGCCTCGCCCGAAATTTAAATTCTAATTTTATTTTTTGGTGAAAATAGTCACATTCATCTGGATTAGTTAGCTACATTAATTACATTAATGAGCTCGAACACATTTCGTGACCCCAGAATTTGTCGTTGGAAATTTTTTAGGCGACAGACAAACACACAAACACCTTCTGCTTTATATATTAAGATACCTAAGTACCGACGTTGAAAAAATTCTTGTTTAAAGTTCAAGAAATGTTTTACACCCGATAAAAAGGTTAATACATTTCCTGTAAAAAGTTCTTGAAAAAAACCGCTGGCTTTGGGACGCCGAGGTGACCTAACTCCCTAAACCCAGAGATTCCTAAAAAGCAGTCTTCCATGAGACATCCTCATCAATCCCACGCGTAAAGCAACAAGTTCAGACCCACCTACCCACCTCGAATCCCCAGATACCTCGGAGAACAACCGCGAGCATCGTTTCGAAGCGACGCATCAAAGCGCGGCGATATTTTTATACCATCATTCATCCGCGTTCTTTCCCTTCTCTCACGGGCAGTAGATACTCAGAGGCCTACAGGAAAGGAAAGAACACAGGGGGTGGTTGGAAAAAGGTGTATCCGCGGTGGCGATCGAACAATGCCCCCGCGCAGATAGTAATTTACCGGGGGGGTCGGTGGAAAAAACAAAAGGGCAACTCTCCAGCGGTTTTCTTCCGCCTATCGTAAGAAATATATCGCCGTCTGCGACCCTCCTCCGACGGGGTGGCTCGCGACTCGCGTGGCTTTGTGCGGCGACCGTCGGGAGATCGATAGCCTCTACCCCCGATAAAGGGAGACCGTTTAACACGGTAATGACGTGGTCGAGGAGTGCAAAGGCCCTCGAGGAAGACTCGACGGCGCCTGGAAAAGGGAAAGGTAGGATTCCACCGACTGTTCTCCCTTCGAGGGGAGGAACGGCGGAGCAGACTCGCTCCCTCCCCCTCCAGCGGGCCGTGCTAATTTCGAATCTGCTCGTTGTTCCGGCCAACGCGCCGACAAAGCTTTGATGCCTCGGTACAGTACAAAAAACTGAGGTAAAAAAAGCGCGCAGAGAGAGGGGTTGCGAAAGGGAAGGCAATTGTGGCGCGCGGGAGGAGAAACGGAGAAAATGATATGGGGGTGTCTGTGGGGTGAACGAAACGATAGAATCCACACCCTCCAAATAAAAAAAATGTAACAAAGGAGAAGGTAGAAAAAGGGTATCTATCGGTGGTCGATTGTTTGATGAATTTTTTTTCGGTTAATTCGCCGCATGCTTTTGATTTCCATTTTTGCAAGCCACTCCGCCACTCTTTGTGGCGCCAGCACTTTGTTCCGCGGCGCTTCCGCGCAATTCCCCTGCACTTTTTCAAACTAACTTATCTGGAACACCATATACGCCGCGGATGGTATAGATTGGCCAGCGGATATGGGATAGTTTCGTGCACAGACCGGCAGTCGTTTCCACGGGTATCGCCGGGAGAACGTTTGCTATTGACAGGATTGCGGGGGATTTGAAGCGTGGCGGGGCCCTCGCGGTAAGGAGCAGAGGTGCCGTTAACGATTATCTATGAGCCTCCATTTATCGATAACGCCATGACGTTATCAGTAGCGCAAGTTAGATTAAATTATCATATAACCTGTTTTGCCTTATTCACACGCCGTTCTCAAGACACTTTCCATTTTTCCTACACATCGATGGCGCGAATTATACACTCGAGTTATCGACCACATTATCATTGTCGAGGAGAGCCATTCTTCCAGCGATCACGCGCTTTGAAAAATCCAATCTCCGCCGTCGTGCTTTTTAATCCGTCGCGCGATCAATCGACCAGCCGCCGTTTAATCTGCGAATATCAATTCAATCTCGACCCACATATGTTTCCGTGCGGTTGCGCCATAAGGAAAGTTCGCCGCGGTTCAAGAAAATTGGTAATAAATTTCCGTACGCACGCCGCTTCCTCGCCGACGCGTTACGTACCGTCCGGGTTATTTAATTCCGTTGTGCTCGCGGTACCCGTCGATGGATCGATTCGCTTCGCGAGTACCCGCGTTCCCTGAATCGCGATAAGGGGGAATTCGTCTCGTCCCCTCGCGAAGCGGTGGAAATCGCGCGCGGTGTCTGAGCTGAAGCTACTGTTTTATTTAAGTTTCCACTTCTCGGTGAATTTAAATAATTAAAAAAAAATTAAAACCGACTTCAATAAAATAAGATTACACTGAAAAGTAAAAAATAATTTTTTCCTTTACTTAATATATTTTTTAAGTCGGTGCCTCATCATTTACACTGTGTAAATCTGGTGTCGACTTAAAAAATATGGCAGTAGGTAGATTAAACAAGGCGGACTTAAAAAATATGAGATTCGTAGATTAAATAAGGCGGACTTAAAAAAT
The DNA here is from genome assembly GCA_963971345.1 of Andrena flavipes. Classification (NCBI taxonomy): domain Eukaryota; kingdom Metazoa; phylum Arthropoda; class Insecta; order Hymenoptera; family Andrenidae; genus Andrena; species Andrena flavipes. The sequence continues at coordinate 48,433,153 of OZ020480.1, forward strand.
ATCAGAGTCATAGATTAAATAAGGGAAAAAGTTATTTTTTACACGTTAGTGGAATTTTATTTTTTTCAAGGCGGTTTTTATCTGCTATCGACAGTTTATCGCGCAACGACTTTGTAATCCATACTCTCCCATCGTATTATCGTCCGCGATTTAGTTTAAAACAGCTATGAAATTACTGTTAACGGCCTTTTCATGACGCAGAGGCCGGGCAGAGCTGGATTGAACTTAGGTCAGCACCGCCAGGGACCAAGTGGATTCAACTTCCCACGTGCAAATTTATGCAAGTTCGTTATTAATAGCTTCGAAGAACGGAGAGAGTTAACGTTGGAACAACCTTTGAAATTCTAATTCCATCTACATAGAAGAACACTACTTTCATCCTGAAAATAACTGTCGGGATGTTATAAAGCAGAATTTTTCTGCTAGAATATTCTTAGCAAAGTTGCTCGAAGGAAACATTTAATTTTCAGCTGACCCTCTATTCTTTCCTCCTGGGAATCGCTATTGCAAAATCAGTAATAACGATCTCCAAATTCCGCGCACATTTTCTTCCGACATGGTTGCTCCTTTTACTTCTACAGCTTCTGAGACTCACAATTGTATCGAGCAAAGCTGATCTTGAATTCAAGGCTGACTCTGCGCTCCACAAATCCATCAACTTCTGTTTCAACGTCCCACACATTTCCCATTGTCCAGTGTTTGCGAGAGGATGCCAGTAACCGCGGCGAAGCGGATCGGTCGTTGTCAGTTCGCCCGCGGACTTCTTCCCGAACTGAATTTGCAGGAAAATCGACGTCTACCTGGTCCCCTCGAGCGGAACGGCGGAATTCGACTGGAAAACACACAGATCGCGCGATTTCGCCGGCGGATTCGGGGTTTCCGGACCAGTCGGCCACTATGGAAAGGTCACTCGTTCCCGCTCATGCCTAGGAACGTGATCGAATAACGAAAATCCGGCGACGTGTGTTGAAACACCTGCCGATTCGCAAGCCCTTTCACGAGGAGGCACTCGCCTGCTCGAATTTAATCCTTTCTGGCCGAATCCAGCGGGAATTTAATTTCATCGCGCTATCGTCTTCGCGTGTAATGGTAACGTTCACCTGTAAGGAGACTTTGCTCGATACAACGCTATGGTACCATCGCTTTTAAGCTCACCAGATGCTTCTTCCGAAGTGCGGCAATTTATTGTTTAGAAGGAGAAACTGTGCAGACTTGTGATAAAGTGGTACCATGCGAATTTAGAACGAAATCTATGTGATAGTATTTTACAAAGTGATGCTGGTTTTCAAAGTGAAGGAAGAAAGAATTTTTTAATTGTCATATTCCCCTGTAAACTGATCAACTTTAATTTCTAATTGAGTTTAAAAGTAGCAGAAGTATTTAAGCGTATCGTTCGCCCCATTTCGTACAATTAAGTTTCTAAGCTAAAGGGTACCGTCTCGTTAATAATAAATTAGTAAACGACTCGATGATTACGTGTCCGATAAATAGAGCTGTCACTCGCAATTCAGAAGCACACAGAATTCCCATGCTCGGCACCCCAAACGCGTCTTATTCCTTTCCACGGCGAACAGTTTCAAAAGAAGCGTCGTATCGCTCGGTGACAAAAGCAAGGTAAAGCCCTCCCTCCGAAAATAGACCCGTCGATCGGCCGATTGCACGAGGGGGACGCCCGATCGAAGACTAAATCCCTTGTAGAAGCGAATTCTCGGGTGGATTCGAGGTTTCTGGAGCACTCGGACACGGTTTTAAAGGTCGACGACCTTTTCCACCCTGCGTCATTGTGGCGCGAGTCACGCGGGCCCGCTCGATATCGCTAAAATGCTATTAGGTCGATCTCGAAACGACTTCCTGGCGGGCGTTCACGACTTCCTCGGCTGTTCGTTTGCATCTGCTTGGCCCGTGGAAAATTTACGAGACTTCTCAACAACGAACTCGAGGCGCGCCTCTTTGGTCGCGGTGGAAAGGGAACAGCGCGTTCGCGAAATAAAACACGCATCAAACTTTAGCGAACTCCCCTTAGCCCTGCTTCTATTTGCACGCTGATTTTTCAGACTTCAACATACTTTCGCCCCGCTCTGTTTGACAAATGGCCCGGAGGTTTCACGGCGCGCAGAACGGAGGAAAATATTTTTGATATGTTGCGTCACTTTTATACCGTGATATTCTGAAGAATTTTTGCATCCCTTTTTTCCCTAGCGCTTGATATCAAGAAGTCTCCCCAGCGTGGCGTTCGATCTTTACAGCTTCTTAGCCAGGCCGAACGCTAACAAAGAAAAGCTCTTCAAGGTATGTCCCTTTTGTCTGAACGCCGACATTATGCCCTGACCCTGCTTTTCCCTACGCCACTGTGTAAAAGGTTGGAGGGTAAAGCAGGCACTTGAGCCGAACTATTGATAGCACTACCAACGTGGCCTTTCAAAGATTCGTCTCGGCCCCGGCGCGTTCCCACTTGGACGCTTTCTGTCCTCTCTATACGCTCCCCGGTCGCGTCCACACACAACTCTTAACTATGTAACGGTCGTGTTATTTTCATTACGACCAACTAGACAATATGACGGCTTTTATTCCATTCGCGCGCTGCATTCTGGCTCGATATCGCCAGTTAAGGACACCGCCTCTCGGTGCCGCGGGGAGCACTGGCTTCCTACGGCTTCAGGGAGAAGCTTCGAAGTTAGACGTTCAAGATTAATAAAGGAAATTTTGAAAAATGTAGGCTGTGAAATTTTAAATTTGAATGGCCCGAAGAGGAAAGGTATCTTTGGGAATTAATTAAAAGCAAATTACTTAATGAATCCTTTAGAAACTTTCAGTAGTGTTTATTGGGTAGTTAAGTTACATGAATATCTTTTTTGAAATTTATTTTCAGCGGATTTGTAAGCTGTACCGAACCAGTAACTCAGCGCTGCAAAAAATTTCCGCTGCAATGGTTGACAGTTTTCCGGCGAAACGGTTTGTTTGAAATAAAAAACCAAAAGGTTTTAGTATACTATATGCGGATGACTATGACATGGCGGATTTGATTTAGAAAATTTTGAAAAAGGTCAAATTGGCGAGCCTCGGAAAAAATAGTGAAATTCGATTCTAGTAAGTTATCCTCTTTGGGGAAAAAAGTAGAGGATACGACCTGTCAAAAAAATCTCCTGGTGTGCCATGGCCGTCCGCATATAGTTTCTAAAACATTTTGGTTTTTTGATTTTAGAAGCACCGTTGCGTCAGAAAACTGTCAACCAGGTTTTTTGCAGCGCAAAGTTACTGGCCCTGTTCAGCTTGCAAATCTGCTTCAAATAAATTTAAAAAAATATCCAAAATCCAATAGAAAGTCCTGAAAGTTTCAAAAAGATTCATTAAGTAGTTTTCTTTTAATTAATTTCAAAAGATACCTTTAATTTTCGAGCAATTGCCCTGTTGTCCCCGCTTAAGGAACACAAAGTAACGGACATTGAATGTAGATGGAGGAGGAATGAAAGGAACAAACTCGCGTGTGACTAGATCTTTTCCAAAGTACCAAATTGATTCGTCGATTTTTGCAGATACTTGTGGCTAAATTTCGTAAATGGGACTGACAAGGAGAGATTCTTAGGTGGCCGCCTCCGATTGATTTCGTTTTTGGATATGTTTTAGAGGACTGAGAATAAGAAACAGGTGTCTTTTTATTTTCATGCTCGTTTGCATGTTTAGGGGGTGAAAGCACCTCTCAAATTTCCTAACAGAAGTACCAAAGTTCCCATTATTCGTTTAAAGGATATTACAACAGTGTGTTGAATAAAACTTTAACTTCTGAACTTTGAGGGATGCTTTCACCCCTAAATACGAAATTAATTACTGCTGCATGGGATAGAGGTGCTAGAATACGGTTGTTTTTCAGAGAGAACGTATACAAGGAGCATCCGAATTACTCTGCAAGCCGTACACGCGTTGCGTAAGTGAAAGCGCAACTTAAGGCGCGCTGCAAGCAGAGCGTTACACACGTGGAAGCGCGGCTTAACGGACGACACGAGCCTATGCGAGCACGTAACAAGTATCGAAGTCATCCTTTTACATAAACCAAACGAAAAGTGAAACCTAATACTCCCGTTTTATGGAATCTTCAATCATAGACTGGATTAATTAAAAAACTTTCTACTTTCCCCAACGAAACGTTTCCTTACATGCCACCTTCATTCAATAACACACCGATCGTTCACTTTTGTTGGCCACACGAACTCCCACACCAGAAAACAGATTTAAACAAAGCATCCATTGACGTGGTTGCACCGAGTCGCGTTTTTACATGGCTACTTATCGAACGAAGCTTTCTTTCAAAGGTTATCACTGCCTTTCCCGAGCACGAAGATTGCCGTGCGTTGGAAGCAGCTGAAAACATTCCCCCCCCCCCTGGATCCCTGATTACCAAGACAAATTAAATTCTACTCGCATCGAACTCCCGACACCTTGCGACCGCTAATGGATTGTTTACACCAAACAATCTTCCCTTTCAACGAACTCGCTCTGCGAAACAGTCGACAGCGAAGGAGCGATACCTTTTCAATCGTTTCCAAAGGCGTCCAACAATCATTTCCCACCGGTTCGAAGCCTTTTAACGAACAGCACTCGGGAGAAAGACAATCACCCGAGAATCTCACGCGTGCATTCATCATTTCCGCGAAAGTACATAAATTCGCGGGTAAACGTTGCCGAGCGCAGTTATCCCAATTGCGCGTGTAACGCACGCACCGCGCGGAGCACAGGTCGCAAACCGCGAGTTCGATAACGAGCGGGTCGCTGTGTGCAGAATCCTCGGAGCGTTTCAGCGTAATTACGAATCGCGATATTGTTTTCGGTCGCGTTATTAGTTGGGATTCCGGTGAAAACCGCCGCCTGCGCGATATATCGATGGGATCTAATGACATGTGCCACAGCTGGATCGATACGTTGCAACGCGACACTGTGTCTACAGGGCTGCTCGAAACTCGAGAACCGCATTATGCATCTTTGGCAGCGAGATGAAGATCGCTGGCGATTTTATTCGTGAAAGTGCAACGCCACGCTGGGAGGCCGACGATCCTGGGCATGAATTATTGCTTGAGTCTCTTATTTGTTTCTGGTCCTTCGCAAACGCGGAACTCTGGGTTGCAGTTTGATGTCTCGAAACATATAGGTACTCTGTGGAATTCTATTGGAGAAGTTACCGAATCGGGGGTGAAATATAGACGTGGGGAATGTGTATTTAATTCTGTGGGACTCAGAATATGTACCTACACAGCATTTGTAATGAAGTTATCATTTGTGGGGTAAGTGTTTCTGCTGGTTTGCAAATGTAGGAATCTAAATTGGAGTCTGATGCTACAGAATGCGAAGGGAAATGCAGCTGGGCGATTAAAGATGCATAAGGAAGCATCTTCTAACAAAATTACTATCTGAATCATAAGGGGGTAGTGGACTATTTCAGCTTCAGAAAATCGATTACTTCTTTTTTACTGATTTTGAAAGTCGTATTCTTTATGAAAATTTTGAACAAAATTTCTTAAAGAAATTCAAATAATTGTTGAAGTTATAGCAGCGAATTTAATTGAGTAGACCGTCGAGTAACGGCCTCGCAGAGCGGTATTGGCATAGGGCATTTAACTTTGAAGCCGGTTTTCTTGAAACACCATTTTCAGAAACGGTGTACATCATAACTCTTGAACCAATGAATATTTTCATTTCAAATTTTAACTGAAGCTATAGAATTCCATTCGCTATCGTGTAGCAATTCCGCATCAACATTGGATGCTTGTAAAACATTTTATAATTGATTAAAGACGAGTTTTCCCGCAAAAATGTGGAAAATAAATTGATTCGTGTGTAACTTCCACAATTTTTGTTTAAATTCATCTACACTGTAGATATTTGTGTATAGAATAATCACCTCAAAACATTTTGCTTTCAGATGATTGGTTCACCTGTATCGATGTACACCACCTGCAGCGGCGCGCCGGACAGGACTATCTTCAAGGATTGATAACTTCGACAATTTTATACATCCCGACGATTTTTTTTTGTAAATGCCCACAATAGATTGTTTTTGGTATCAAAGTAATTTAGCGTCAAAGAAACTAACGATTTTACGTATCCAATACTCCACTACCCCCTTAAGGGGTCTCCCTGCCTTGACGGACGAAAAATGATGCGAACTTTGGGAATTTTTTAAAACAAAACCATTAAACATATTTACTTCTAGCTTCGTGGCTATAGAGAATATGAAAAAAAAATTGTATGCAAAAATAGTGGTTATATCCGGAGTTATAGTGCTCCGCCAAAGCAGCCGTTGTAGTTGCCTGAAATAGGAAATTTAAAAATTTGTGCAATCGGTACGAGTGTGACTATCGCCTGATCAAGACTAAATGAGAAATACTGAAAATTAAAAAAAATGGCAGCGTCTAAAATAGACATTGATTTTTGCAATAAATTTGCTGGTGTTTTTAAGTCGCAAAAGTCTACTTTTGTAAAAGCCGACTTAGTTTTAGTACCAACGAGAATGTGACATCTATTGAAGATATATGCCAAGTTTGGAGTAAATTAGGTGATTGGTTTTTGAGATACCTTGCTAACCATTTTGAAAAACATAGTTTTGGGAAAAATGCGTTTAAAGTTTTAGGCACCCCTTTTCTTTCATTTTTTTTAAATGTTGCCTACATATGTACAAATATAGGCATAAACTTTTCAATTAACATAATTTGAGAATTTCTCTTTAAAAAAATCTCAAATATCGCACTCCTTCTCAGGCCGTCAAAGTTTAATGCTTCAATTACAAACGTGAAATAAATTTATCTAAATTCTAGCACCTAAAAACACATCCCTTAGGTATCCTTAGAATCGCAATTTAGTATCATCCCCAAATAATTGTTTTATCCTTAACCAAAGAAGATGAATACCTACTTGAGCCAAAAATCGGATACTTGACTTTGAGTAACAGGCATTTTTAAAAAAATAGATTTCTTCAAAATCGGTTTCGAGAAGTACTAGATTAAAGCCTTAAGAATGTACGTGCAAAATTTTATTGAAATCGGGCCATTAATCTCCGAGATATTTTTGATGCCACGAATGCTGTAACTATGCAGAGGCCTTGAGAGAAGGGGCAGCATTTCTCAAACCATTAAATTTCTTTTTGAAGAGAATACAGCTTAATTTGTACCCAAAGAATGTATATTATTTATATTTTGATTTTTATCCATTTTTAATTGAAAAACAATTCATAAAAATAACGCCTTTTTCCGATCTGTGAAAGTATCCCCCTAAACCACGAACGTCGTCAATATCCTCCACTAAATTAGCAATACCAGAAATATCATCCCCCCCGTGCCCTAAAAAGCAACAGAGATATTTAAACTGCAATCCCAACCGACCCGCCGCGCGCTCGGCAAAAAGAAACAAAGCCAGCTGGTCGATTAAAGGCCCCGGCGTTCAAATTCTCATCGGGGCGAGCTAATTCGTCGTCGACGGGAATCGACGCCGAGCTCGGCGTTCCCACGAGAAACCCCTGCACGTTTCGTAAACCGAAAGCACGCAATCGGAAACAGCGGGACGCGATCGAAACTGCGGCCCCGAAAAGGGGTGTTAGCCGTGCTGCCGGTGTCTATTAATGTCGCGGCCCTATTTCCGGACATATCTTGTTGCCGTGCGAAAATTCACCTCCCCGCAGCGCGGGGGGGACAGATATCGATCGATCCCTGTGCCCCAGAGTCGAAATGCGAGGGGCTGGAGGGCGGGCGGGCGTCAGAGAGAGGGAGGGACGGATCCTCCGCGTCGTTTTCACCCTGGAAGCAGAGAGAGGAAACCGAGAACGTTGCCAGGCAGGCAGAGGGGAGGAAACGAACGGCTGGATGGGCTCGTTTATTAAAGTTTTCGAGCACGAGCCCTTCCGTACGGCAACCAGTTGAATACACGGGAAAAATGTTAAACACGGGAAGAAAAAGTGAAGGGGTGGAGGCACGGGGGAAGCAGGATAATAGACGGGGGTAGGTAAGGAGAAAAAGTCGGCCGTCCATGGCTTTTCATTCCGCCATTTCTCGCGTCCTTTCGCGGCAACTTTCCTCGTTCCGTATGCATCGCGCGAGGAACTCGCCTCCACCCGCCTCCCTTCGCGTGCGGGCGGATAGACCGAGGGGGTAAGGGATGAACTGCGGGGAACCGTGTTTCGCGCTTCGTTGGAAACTGGAGCTTTCGTTCGACGAGCAACCACCCCTCTCGCCTGCGCTCGCCGTCGTTGTTTACGGAAAACAGGAGACAAGTTGGCCGTGTGAATTCGGGATGTGGAGGGATATTTCTCACAGATTTTCAAGGAGCTTGCGAATGGCGATGAAGTGAAATTTGCGGGAAGTGTGGATACTCGGGGATCCTTCTTCTGGCTTGTTTACGCGCAGACAGTTCGAGGTAGCGTTAAGTTGCTTGGAAGGGGAAAGTTGATAACTACTTACGCGATAACGATATTTGGTTGCGGGGTATATCGTTAAGGAACTTAGTTGCTTTTGATCATTTTACAGAGCTTCCAGCTTCAATATTGAGTTTTAATTTAATAAGATTCTAGAGCATAGAGTTTTTTGCTACCTAAAGATGAATTCATGTTCAATCTTTAAGGAAGAAAGTTGAAAATAAGTGTACTTTAATTATTTATAAGATGTGGAATAATAATGTAACTGGGAACTAGTTTCTGATCATTTAAAATACATGGGAATTCATCTTTGATCAAGTAAAGAGCTACTTAATTTTGCATCATCTAAAATTCATGGGAACTAATTGCTCATCATGTAAGAAACATGACGACAACCCGCACAGATAATTTATTATGAATTATATTCTCTAGAGCTTATTGTAAATCTTCTTCGCTATACTTTTTGCAAGGACTCTTCTTCTTTGTACTTGCATTTTAAAGTTAAGTCCAACACTTGTCTGAACAAACTTACGTGTTATTCAGGTGACCCAAATAACAAGGGCAAGTCTACCTTATACATTTATTTTCACGAAAATTCACAATACGAACTGCTTTCACAAATATTTTTGAATTATCAATTTTTAATTTAGGGATTATTTCAAACAAATTATTTGTTGACATACTCTTAAAAGAACGATTTATTTCATAAACTGATAAAAAATTAGTATAAGAACTAAGCAGTGTTTATGTGGAAGAAATATTAAGGTTGCACTGTGTGTGTTTGGAACAGTTGGAGATAAGGAAGAAGGTCGTGAGGCGAAATTAAGTTCTTCGGGATGCTCTGTATTTTTGTGCTAGCGGTGCTGTTGCTAAGTGCCGCTGCAGTTCTTGCTTTTAACGATTTCCATACTTTTCCGTGGGTTTTCCACTCTTCAGAAGAATACATTAAATTTTTATAGAAGAACCAAGAGAATCCTTTATAAGACCTCAATACTAATACTCTTCAGAATTATTGAAAGTGTAGGTAAGTATTATGAGCTAATGTACGAAGAACATCCCAACCACTATTTCCCAAATTTGTACTCACCACTGTATTCTATAAATCATCTTTTATATCTGAAAATCAGCAAGCTTCAAAAAGCAAAAGGAGAACAATCGCGTGTTACGTAACACCCATTATTTAACGGAACCTGCCATTGCAAAATAACTGCCGTACTTTCGAAAGTTCGATTTTTATCACGAAAGTCAAGCGGAATTGTTAGCGCATAAAAATTTGATTGTTTTTTGTTACCGAACTTCACCATTGACTTTCGTATCCTTAGGCCTGTTTCACACATTCGTGGCACGGCACAGCACGGCAAAAAGAACGAAGATTATATGGAGACCTTTCACACTTGCTGTCGCCGCATAGACGAGAAATTTCTATAAGATCGTCACATTTTTTGCCGTGAACACGGTACCGTGCCGCGAGTGTGTGAAACGAGGCTTACATCGCGTGCGCCCCACAAGGAGCTCAAGAAATTCTGCATGCTTGCTCGAATTCCGTTTCGATAAATTTCCCCAACCCTTCTGTTTTTCTTCAAATGCCTTCGCAACCAGCGTAGCAGAGAAAGCACGCTTGCCGGGAGGAAACTCATAGGATTCGAATGAAACAGAACGCGAAGGGCTTGTTATCTAATCTCGGAGCATGCTCCAGCTGTGGCCACTTAAAAATATACACTCCATTCGCTCCCTTTCCCTTGCAACCGTCCTACTGAATAGAACGCCTCGCCGAGTAAAAGAAAACTTAGATTAAAAGGACTCCTTTCGGGAATCCCCATTACGCGTAAATTAAAAGGCAATTTCGCGACAGATGCTTCGATATCGTCCGCTGTGAAATTGATAACGCCTCTGTTATCGCCAATTAGTCGGACCATATCCTGGCAGCCTGAAGCAAAACTCCACAAATTCATTTTTTTTAACGCTAGTATGTAGCGCTCATGTATCAAACTCATGTTCAGAGCAATTTAAACAGGGGATAGAAAAAGTGACCAATTTATACCTCAATTTTTAACCGCGACCTCCTATATCAATTCCAAAGTTAAACTACACGATTAAAATCACTGTGCACTAGATTCTCAACTGGTACAATGAAACATAGCTGTCGAGATAACCTCTATTGCTCCTTCACGGTATCGAATGAAGTCGAACCTATTTAAATTACCGATAAACGATAAATTTACCATTTATAGGACACTTTTCGCATTGATTTCACAGCTCACGTTGCCAATCAGAAATTTTCCAGAATAAAGAAATAAAATAGCCAAACCTTAACCTCTTAACCCTCGCACACCGAATGCAACAGTCGAAGATAGTCTTTTCGTTTTCACTATGGGTCAAAATGACCCTGCATTCGGACCCCGGACTCTGCTCGAGCATCCGGTGTTCCAGGATTAAAATAACCAACACTCAACAAAGTACGCACTTACAATTCTAAAAATGCATGGTCAGTGGGAACCCCGCAAATCAGCCTACACTTAGCACCCACTTTCGATAGCAGTGGAGTTTTTCCGAACGAGACAAACCGCCCCCAATTGACCAAGTCTTCTACGCTCCATCGCCGTCGGGCATACTGCTCGAGAGTGTCCAGGCGAACGTAACAAATCCAGCTGAATCCCAAATCGATCGTGTGAATCTCGTAGTGGCACGGAACCTCTTCGAGCAATCGCCCCACTGCAGAGCCGTTCTGGAGCACCAGGCGAGGGCGACGCGAGATTCCAGGCACGTTCCCGTCCAACGGCCCCGATATAAACACGCGCGGGCCTGACCCGTGCGGATCGGGCGACGAAAGAAATCTGGACAGTGGGCCGCTGGATGCGTTGTCCTGCCATTAACGAAGGGGAGAGGGGCAGGCTTCGCCGGCCAAGGGGTAAAGCTCGTGGGCACGTGGTGTCCAGATGCGCCACCGTTGGTCCCAGGAATTACTCAGGGCCCACTTTCCAGGCTCCATCCGCCGCGCGTCCATGTGTGCCGACTGTTTACCACTCGCATGAATAATCCATCGGGCCACCCGTGCACTCTGTGGCCCGATCACCTTACAATAGGATCAGAGTCAGAGGGACATTTAGGGGCATCTAGGGCCCCGTAACTCTGGGATTAATAGTTCCGCGGGAAGAATACATTAACGGGATCTAGCGCTGGCTAATGACGGTGCTAATCCTTCATAGGACGAGAGAATATCTTTGAATTTTAACTTATTCTATTGTCGACGGGGGCTTTACATGCAGGCACTTTTCAGGGGAACGAGCGAACAGTGGTGAAGGATAATGCACTGCGTAGTTGTAGCGGAGGAAATGGGGGAGTGGTGGTGATAGGTTTGAGCTAACAGAGAGATTGAGAAACAGCAGTTGCAGTTGTACAGAGAATAAAACGCTACCCTACATGAAACTGTATCTGATATCAAAGTGGAACCTCTTATCATCATTCTTTGCTCCATTTTATGTTACACTAAAGTCTAAACAGTTTTCTAAGAAGATATATGAGACTAATAAAGAAGACTCTGACATTTTCCCACTCCTGCGCGTCTGTACCCTTTCCAGCATCCTTTCCGTAACGACCTTCCATTATAATTCCTGCCCAGTTCATCACTTCGCCTCGCCAGGTCTATAATGATCTCGCATTCAATTCTCCGCGCAGGGTTTTACAAGGTATCGAGTCGCTCGACTCTGTAATTTAATCGTCTTTTTTTTTACTTCGTCACGGCCCCCTTTAACGGCCCATTAATATTTAACCCGCAATTGACGCCGGGTTAAGCAGCGCGCATTTTCGTCGCACCTTGAAAGCCTATCGTTCGCGCTCGAGGCCGTTTCCACGAATTTCCACAGACTCGAGGCTCGATGATTTTACGAGGAGCCGTATCGTTCCGCGCAACACGTGTCGACGACACGCTTTCAAGCCGCCCCGCAGCATTTACCATCGACGCCGAGGATTATTTGCAGCCTATATCACGGCGGTCGCTTTGCTCCTTCGATCGATCCGACCTGCGATCGTTACACCGTCCATTTTTCGGCCCCCTTAATCGGGCCATTTGCATACTGACGCCATTTCGCGCGCCGTCACGCGCAAGTATCTGCCCGCGTCAGCGTTCCCGTAAAATAAACCTTGAGCAATGCCACTGAAATATTGCAACAAACTGGTCCTGTCCCGCCCCGCGCCTTAATAACGAAGAATCGCTTTTTTTAAGAATATTAACGCTTTCATTGCTCCGAGAGATTTATCTCCATCGTGGAATCTCGAAAAAGGGGTCGAGAAGTAGGACTTTGAAGTTTAATTACAGCGACGCATCGATCGCGCTGAAATCTTTATGGCTTCGTCTTCGTCTTCGCTCATTTTAGATGATATTAAAAGGACTTTGATTTTAAGAAGCATAGTGGGTCATTGATAAGCCCTGTCAGATGGGATGTATTAAAATTGCTATTTCGAACGAAACGTTTTCGGGGCAACTGACAGGGTAGTTTAAAAATTCCCCTCAAGCTCGCACACTCCAACGTGTTTCACGCTTAGACGCGACGACGGAAGTTTCCAAGCTTAAATACGCTGAAGGCTTCCTAGTTTCGCACTTGGGGACCAGGACAATTTCAAACTTTCCGTACTTCCGCTTAACGATGCGGCGATATTAAAGAAGGAACAGAGAAACGGCTGTTGCGTGAAAATAAAGACGCTCCTGGGATAAAGATTCTAATTACCACTGTTTCGAAATAACTAATACCACTAGACGCGGTAGCTACCTATTTACATTTACCATTATTCGAGTACTTTCATCCCCCGAAACAAGGCTCTTCCTGTAGAACCAACAGAGCAATACAATTTCACAGACACTTGTTCGCATCTCCCCTCCCTCTATTTAGGAACAAATACCTCTCGACAAGCTTTTCTAATACCGATGCTACGAAGCCACCGCGGGGCCGTACGGAATACAGAAGTAGTAATACCATTAAACGCGACGTTTTACATTTCCCATCCTTCATGCGTCCCTCGGTCCCCTTAAATAAGCTACTTCCCGGGCAAGGTGAGTTATAACGTTTGTCCCTTCGAAAATATTCCATGTTTTATTTATTTCCATGGTTCTCCCCCCCGCTGCCGATCTTCGTCTATTCCACTCGCCTTTGGTCGCTTTTGATTGTCCGTCGTGTCGCGGCGACGGCGTGAATATCAATGACGGAAGCAACATCCCCCACCATCTCGCCCGATGATCCGCGACTCTAACGGTGGAGCGTGCAAGATATGTGCACCTGGTCGGTAATTAGGCCAGGGGTCAATTAACCCACGCGTTTCGTTAACCAGGCCCGATGCAGCCTCTGCCACGGTTTCATTAGGCGATATCGCACCTATAAACACAGGGTGCACCCCTTTTCCTTTTCAACGTTAGCCAGGCCTACGGTTCCTTCCTTCCTTCCTGTCTTTTGTCGGCACGCGAGTCAAACTCCTTTCCACCTCCCCTTCGTTTAATTGCAACTGGGTCAGAGGCTCGCCCCGCAGTGATAATTATCGCGGTTTAGAAAAGTATGGAAATCCAGGTCGGTACGCGAGTCTCCTATTAAAAGCCGCGTGATTTTTCATCGAGCTATCAAGGTTTTCCAGCGCGATCGAACGCTGTATAAGTATATGTTACGGTCAAAGCGCTATTTCAGCGAGTGTATATAATCACTAGTCAATTGTGCACACGGTGAATTGATTATGTGAACCAGGAATGAAATTTAAACTTTTATTATTAGACTAGCCAACTACCCTGTGCTTTGCTTCGGGCTTAAGAGATATTAAGGACTCTATGGAAACACATTTCACTCGTTTTCACCACCTCTAGGGGTTGATTAGGGCAAATTTTGAAATTGTTTTTTAGGCATTTATGTGGGTAAATTTTTAAAATAAAAACCAAGTTGATATCTAATCGGGTCTAAGAAATAATGAGTCGGAGAAAACATATTTCACCTCTTTTTACCCCCTTCGGGTTGGAATTTCAAAAAATCTCTTCTTATCGAGCATCTACGTCGCAAAAGAATATACCCTCCGAATTTCATATTTCTAGGGTCAGCGGTTTGGGCTGGACAATTTAGTGACATAACGATTATATACCTAAGTATAGATCTAGGTATACATTTTCACCTATTTCCTTTTTGTGCACTTTTTTATATATTTTTTTTAACTAATATTGTACTGGAGAGAGTGGCGTGATGCAGTCGCATTGATGTAAAAAGTAAAACGCACCCTCTTCCTACTTTTTCTGAAAAAAAATTGTTTTAAGTTACGGAGGAGTTCGCGGATTTAAAGCAGTAACTGGTGAATAATTGACGCCTCTTCTTCATAGGTTCTGCTAGAGGCGCGCTCAGAATTTAATCTTGAGAGGACTTCAGTTGAGCGGATAAAAATATTCTTAATGCAAAATCCATAAAATTCATTAGGTGTTTATGAAAATTTTGTTGGATTCCGTAGCAGGGATATCAAGTATGACGTTTTGACAGAGGTTTTTGGGACAGGAGTTATGGAAGAAGAGATAAGGATGACGTGGAAGGCTCTTTGGAAGGCGCAAGGGTCGATGATGGTGACTAAATCTGTTATCGCTGTACAAAGGATTTTGCGAGGGCAACTAGTCGCGATGCGCTTGCATGTGTTGAGGATGTTTGTAATGTATATCTAGCTGGCACCCACCAATTTGTTTAATGAATAAAATTCAGTTTCCTTTTCGTCTTACAAAGCCGATTCTTTGGGAGTGCCAGGGCCCTCTGGCCCCCCTCTGGGTTCGCCACTGGGTTCTGCTAGTACAAATGACCATTCAAAGCATTTTTCTTTGCGCGTATCTGCTTTCCCAAAATCAAGGTGAAAATATACATATACATCTCCCAGCAAAACTATAAATTCCATTTCTTGTGAATACATTATCTAATCAACATACGTATACATTACTCGCCTTTCTAGCGTTCTGAATGACGTCAGGCACGAAAATCTCATGAAAATGATTCATTCGCAGATACTAGATAATTTATGCGCGCTGCGACCTGATGGTAACTCTGGGATACTAATGGTATTCAATGGGTATAATTTGCTAATGAGGGAACGCAGCAGCGATCGTTCTTTCTTAATATCAGCTCCTGCTATTCTTACAATCTA
Organism: Andrena flavipes; assembly: GCA_963971345.1. NCBI lineage: Eukaryota > Metazoa > Arthropoda > Insecta > Hymenoptera > Andrenidae > Andrena > Andrena flavipes. The sequence continues at coordinate 48,448,688 of OZ020480.1, forward strand.
CAGGCACATAGCAGCTTCAGACTTCAACGATTACTTTTGACCTGACGCTGCACACGAAAACAGCTGAACTAGCAACAATAGCAACCAATCGCAATCCCCGTGTACCCAAATCTAACTCTCCATTTAGAAACAAATATTTGACCTACTCGAGTGAAATCTTTAATATTTCTTAACTCACTCGTATCAGACCTGAGAACCAATTTAAATACCAAAATCGACTTAAGGATACATTTTTGTGTGATCCCTTCAAAACTGTAGGATTTTTTTTAAGAAAACTATAACACACGGGATAAAAAGTATTTTTGGTATGAATTTACACACATTTCAAGATGATACAAATAATTTTTCCATTGTTTTTTTTTCTGTGTAACCTTCAATAAATACCTATAACTCTGGCGACAATAAAAGACTGTATACATAAAAACAAAAGAAGTAATTGATGGATTTAAAAAATTCTTTCGGGATTCTTCTCATAAATTAACTCGCTATCGTATTACCAATTTCCATAAGTTTTAATCCACCGAATTTGATTTTATGCAGCATAAGAAATTACCGTTCTCAGAGAACTTTTACTAAAACATGTACCAATCAACGAATTTTCATTATTCCGCAGTAACGATTGGTAATACGATAACCATACTCATATATTGGAAGAAAAACTTTCGGCTCTTGAATTCAAACCAGCCTAACTTGAAATATCATCTACAACGTGATTTTATCGTCGTCAGAGTTACCTGTAGCTATTTATTCAAGAGTACATCGGAGAAAAAACAATACAAAAAAAATTTATCATCTTAAAATAATCGAAAACTGCTAGACATTTGACGAACGTACCAAAAAGAAGCCACCGCATTGTAAAGGTACGAATACACGACGACACTTTTGTGTCTAGATCCAAGTGTATACATCAAGTGTCGGAGTGGGGACAGTGCTTAGACTGGTGTAGACGCTAAGTGTCTTGATCTAGACACTTGATCTAGACACAAAAGTGTCGTCGTGTATTCGTACCTTAACAGTTTTATAAATTTTAATAATTCCCAATTTGTATTTAAATATTTCTCAAACTATGTACCAAAAATAAAAGTATTAACTTATAATTATAAAAACTGAACTGAATAAAAAGAATTACAATAAGTAATAACTATAAAAAGTATTAATTATAAAAAGTATTAAATTAAAATTCATAAAAACTTAAATAAAAGTTATAATTATCAATTCTTGTACATTTTTCCATAGCCTCCCCATCATGCCCCCTTCCCCTATAATTTAATACCAAAAAGACTACCTTCTCTGTTACAATTTTCTTTAAAAAGAAATCCTACATTGTGGAAGGATTACACGAGAATGCACCCTTAATTCCCATAAGGCCGAGGACCTATCGCGACTCCAAGTCGCCACGTTCTTCCTTAAGATCCTCTAATTACTCCCAAACAGCGTATAATCGTATACCCAGCTCGCGGTAAATATTCACGAGGCCATTATACAAAGCGGATGAGCGTAATTTGCGCAAGCCCGAGAGTGCGGGCGACGGCGGCGCGGCTGGGCGCGCCAGCCCCATCGAGAGGCACTCGATCGCCGGGGCGATCGACCGTTCCAAGGGTCCTTTCGCTTCCACGTCGATCACCCGGTATGCAACGCGACCGACCACGACACGAGACAATAGGACACTCCATGCAACATGTGTTACCAGCCTTGTAAAGCGAGGGAGAGGCACGCCGCGCCGTCCTTCGTGCCCGTGCACAGCACGCCTGCGTGCGCGCGCGGCCGGCTGGTTTGCACGGTGCGTGCCCGGGGTGCACGAAGGTGGTAAATAAGCGGTAAAAAGCCACGGGGCCAGCTGGGCCGGTCCCTCTGCGCGCGGACGCCATTGTCAGCGTGGTTATTGCAATCCATACGCGATGAAATTACTACCCCCCGCTTGATAGCGGGGTTACGCCGCATAATGCCTGTCGAACAAGCGATCGGCGGCCTTGTCTCGTCGGATCAAGAAGCCCGCTGCCCCCTGATATCTCAGGCACATGTTTCGGCCCCTCCCCCTACCCCGTTTCCAAGAGAAATTGATAATGAGAGGGGCAGAAAGGAGTAGAGGAGGCACGTGCGTGATAGGGCGAAAGGGAGGATCGCGTGACGAGGTGTCGTCAGCCGGGCGATGCTCGGAACTCGTTGGCTTTCGGTGCTACACGGCGGGTTGCGCTTGGCCCTCTCCGGGTCAGAGTTTTGAAGACGGAGCAACTGAATAAAAGAGAGAAGCGGGAGGATTTATTGTTCTCAGTTAATTAGAACGGCTACCGCCGATGTTGCGTAGGACGAGGGGTTGAAAATTAGTGGACCTTAAGCCGCGCCCGCACGTGTCCAAGCACGGTGAAACTGTTGTTGCGTTTAGAGTTTCTTGGAGGTTTTCCAGTAAACTATAGGTTATTAAGAAGCGTTACTCTTTTCATAAAATAATAATTGGCAGGGAAGAATTAATTCAGAAGGCAATGTATTTTATTAATTTGTGGATGGTCATATGTCAATCCCTTATTTAATAAATAATGTTAAGTTGAAGTATGGTAGGTAATCGAGTATATTGCAACTAAATAAACATACAAAATTGGCACTATGACAGCCAAAATGTAAGCCTACGTGGAAACGGGGCTTAAAGGCTCCCCTAATTGAGTTTGTTCCACTCCCGCAGGAGGCGCGGGCAAACTCGACAGATTTTCGCCGCGCGGAGGCCGGCAACGGACTTAAATGGCGCGCGATTAAACAGCCACATAACGGGGACAATAACTCATTATAATTTTAAACCGGCCGCCGTGTCCGGGTCCTATTAAGGCTGGGAGCGAAAACGCTTAACCTGTTCCGTGTCGCTGACGCTCCCGGCGTTTAGCTTTCGCTCACAGTTCATTTTTCTGCGCCCGGTTCGAGCCGAACGCTCCCCCGGTGCTGCCTCGATCCTCGTAGCCATCTCTTTTCGGGGGTGGGCCCTTCAGAGCGGATCAGAGTTGTCTGGCAGGGGGAAGTAGACAGAAATCGGTGAAGGGGGACGTCGCATGGCTCGCGACGATAACGCGTCTATCGTTCCATCGCGGCTTTATCCGCGATGCCCATTGAAACGGACTCGAAATGGACGAAAGTGGCGAGGGAACAGACGGGGCACGGGGGCCGTCGACTCGAGACGAGCCGAGAGCGGATCGAAGACGCCAGCTGACTCGCTGCTGACGGGCGGAGCGGTGCCGCATTGTCGACGAGATTATTGCCCGAGCCGTCGATGAAATTGTACCGTTCACTCGAGCCTGTCGAGCACCCACTCCTGGGTCCCAGGATCGCGCGCGGCTCGACCCTCGCCTCTTTGAAGCCCTCCCCTCGCGACGAGATTCCCAAGTTGTTGCGACGCTGATCGCCGCGCGCCGCGGAAACGACACGGTCGACGTGCTCGTGGAAACGCATTTAGAGTATCGAACGATCCTCGAGACGAGCGGACAAAGCCGTTCGAATGCGAACACGAAATAGGGGGTGGGCAAACCAGAGAGGGTTTGCAGCGTATACTTTCAATTGTTTGTCGGGTAATAATAACTGGAACGAAACTATAATCACAAATCTACATCCCCTGGAGTGATTATTGAAAACCCTAACCACTTCCCGCGAGGTGTATCGAGCATAATTTCATTGTGAGCGATCCGAATGCGTGTAAGGGTTGAATGAAATTTTAATATCGAAGCGCGTGTAAAGGGCTGCTGTGTAGTTTCAATTTCTCTATCGTTTTCTACTCGCGCCCCTAGGGGGGTGCCGACAAAGCAGCCGCGTTACAGTACGCGCAAACAAATACCCTTTGCGAGCCTCGCACTTACAACCTCGCGGCGAGGTAGCAACTGCTTTCCCAATCGCTGCGGGACGATCGACAAATCGCTCGCGATTGAAACGCGAGAGGCTAACGAGCCGCGACAAGGGAGGAACGCCGGGCGACGTTCACTTCTCCTTGCTCCACTGGGCCCCGCTCCTCGTCACACGTGCCCGCGTGCGCGCACGGGATAAAATAAAACAGCCAGGAAGAAAGGGCAGGTGAGAAATGCTCTACGTGCCATACGCCGTACGTAGGCGACTCGCTCGATTAATCTAACGCTGTGCAACACGCCTCCTCACGGTTATTACGGTTAAACCCGCGCCACCCTAACTCTGGATGTAATACCATACAGTGGTGCAGGAGACTGGAAAGCGACTGAGGGGGGGGGGGGGGGTGGTGTGCCGGCGTCGTGTCCCCTTATACAGGGTGGGGTACGAATTCTAAGCACGACCGCGAAAGACGTGATTCCTTGTGGAAAAATAAGCGGAAAGTCCGGCGCCAAGCTTTCCTCTAACAGACTTCCTCTTCGAGGGAATCGAGTTTGGAGGACGTGTAAATATGTGTCCACTGGCAGTTGGCGCGGATGTGGTTTGTTGTTTGAGAAATTACCGGAGGGTGATACGGCGGATTTAAGGAAAGGGGCCCTGGTGGCTAACGTTCTGGGACACCCTGAATACATAACAGAAATATTAATAAATTTACGCGCAGGGGGGATGAAAATTATAGGAAATCAAAGAAATATAGTTTCTGGATAAAATCATAATTTTATCGGAAACCACTGTAATGGTCTGAAATGCAAGGGTGTTTTCGGGATTTCTATAAACAAACAACGCAAGTAAATCAATAGTATAGTTAATATGTACATATTGAACGGTAAAAAAATTTCAATCAAATCCATAAATCCGTTTCCGTTGTATCTATCTTCGAAAAAATGTGCGCTGCGGTAAAATCGTTCCTGTGGCGTTGACAATGCCTTAGGGTACGTTTATGTTGGAGCTGCGATAATATCGTAGAAAGAGAAATATTTCTTTCTCGACGCTTTTATCGTTGGTCATCTATATAGTCATCTCGGTCTTATCGTCACTCTGGTCGTTTATCGCTGCTCCAACATAAACGTACCCTTAGCCATTTTGTTAATCTGAATTCAAAAAGACAAAAATATTTGGAAACCAGAAGCTTACATACCTATCGCAAAAGATAACAAAATGACGGACCGTTAAAAAAATCATTTTTTGGCGTAAAGATGTTGATAAAAAATAGAAGGACACCGTTAATTATAAAAAGAAACTGATCTTCGCGTAATAGAAACGGGTTTTTCATATAAACGCCCTTGCTCGTGTATATTGGATGTACTATGGTTTTCTTTGTATACTGTCAACGCGGTTGATAAATGTCATTCTGAGAAAATCGCGTTCAAAGTTCCGCTTGGTTCAGTCGCGCGCATGACACCGCTTCACGGAAAATATTATACCTCCGTCAATTATACGAATTTCTTCATAAAATTTGGAGAGAGCATTCTTCAAACGTATGTATGTCTTTCAGAAAATGTGGACAAGAAAAAACTGATTTTTCCGATTTGACAGTGGTCTCCCCCTTGAATCGTCACTGGATGATACATGAAATATTTTACTAGCAAGGGTGATTCCTTATGAAAACTGTAGAATTAATTCTATTGAATTTGAGAACCTGAACAAAATGAGGCGGAGAAACGACCAAAGAAGTATTGATCTACAACAGTATTGATTTGCTAATTTAACCCTCGTCCGTCTCTTGTGTCAATTTAACACAAACGCACACAATTGTACACAGTGCATCTGCACACCATTAAATTATTTGTGAACGATATGAACAATCTTGCGGCTGAATATACAGAAGTTTCATTTCTAATTTTCAATAAAAGAATTTTTATATATCTTTTCGTTACATTGATTTCTTTACCATCGTGTCAATTTGACACCAAGGGACAAATTAAGTAGATCACTAAGTGTTGAATCCTCTGGTTGCGTATCACATCGTTGCCCAAAGAAGCTTCCTGATTTATTCCCACTGTCGGTTATTATTCCGCATGGCCGGAGAACGCTGGCCCCGCGTCGACGCGTGCGAGACAGCCTCTCAATCAATAATCGTAATTGGTATCGACGTGGTGGAAAATAACGATGGATATTCGTTAATTTTCCGCGTGTACTTGGCGCTGGGGGCAGCCTAATTGTATGTATCGCGTTCGACTGTCCCCCTGATGGGTGTGATGGGTGTTTGAGCGCGAACGAGAGGGCCCGCCCGTGGCTATTCCGTCCCGCGCGATCTTTGGGACGAACTTGTTCGCTCCGACCGGTTGCATAGGGGTCCAGCGTTATCGCGGCGCCGATGTTATCGCGGTCCTTTATCACCGCTCCTTACCTAGGCGTTCTATGCGCCTTCGTCATGGACAGCACAATGCGCCAGCAGGATCGCCCACATAAGAGGGGCTCTCTCGATAATTCAACGGGACAGGGCGAAAAAAATCAATAGTACAACCACCCCGATGGGGGGTCCCCTAACTCTAACGCGCATATATAGACGCGGGAGAGTGCCACGAACCCGCTTTCTACCTCGTATACTTAATGAGCGCGGCAACCTATTTGCGCGACGAGTAGGTAAGGTTTGACGCTCGGCGATTGGAAAATCGACTCTAAAACGGCTCTTTTAGATATTTATTTTTGTATCTGCCGTTGCATTTCCTTTGGAAGGACGAGCATCACTTATAAGATACCTGCGACTTAATTTTTGGGACTTGACAAATGACGATGTAAGAAGCTAGGAATAATTGAGCCAAGTCATTCGGAAAGGTACCCTCAATGATCTGAAACTGAAGATTTTATTTGGTAAAGAAAAATACCTTTATATCTACTGGGTAGATTCGATTCCTTGTTATTGCTTTAGAATGTTTTTAATGGGTCATTTAATAGCGAGTAGTATAATTAATATTATTTTAAATTTTCTGTAGGTTTTGTTTTTTAAGCCTAAAATGGAATTGTGACTTGGTAGATTTAAAAATAATTGTATATGTAAGAGTTGTTCTATGGGGGGGGGGGGGGGGGTAATTTTTTACAAAATAAAGATCGCAAAATTCTGGCATCCGTAATTAGGGAATTTGTTATTTCGAGGATTGGTCAGTTTCTGCATAACTTGGCCCACTTGGCACTCTCAAGGGGAGGCTCCGGTCTAAAAATCGATTTTTTTTATTTCATTTTTCGAATGTTTAACCTTTTAGGAATATGTGTTTAAAAGGATTTTTCGAAATTCGTAAAATTCTCGAAGTTATAGGCACTTGAGTAGCGGCAAATGCATAGGCAACAGTCGGCCACTCGATATGTACTCACGTAAAACTTTAAACTCGTTTTCATCGAAACAGTGTTCTTAAAAATGGCGGAACCTGTATCTCGATTAGTTATTATCTTATTCGACTGAAACTTTTTTATTTTAAAGAATATAGCTCTGCCTCGTGGACAGACCAGTAAAATTTAAGAAAAAATTGAAAATTTATCATTTTTAAAGGCGTTGAAAGAACGAAAAAATATAGAGAAAAAGTGATTTCAAACTTCAAGTGTCATTGTTTTCTAAAAAAAAATGTAATTTTTTGTCATTTTTTCTGGTTAGTCCGCGAGCGAGTTTCATGCTTTTTAATAATTTAGCATTGTGTTTTATTTCAGACCAATGGTTTAACGACTCCCCAGTGCCGTCTGCAATGATTAATTATAAACCAAAAAATATATTTCTGTAGTTTAATACATCCATAATATAATGCAATAAAACCCATTAAATTATATATAGCAGATTTCCTTTAATTAATTCTTAAATATCACCTATTTTGAGGGGCTGTAGACCGGAACAGCTCCTTAATGCAGTAGTATAGCAAGACGGTTTCTAAATCAAATTTGAGTTTAGGGAGGGGGAAATCCAAGTTTGAGTTTGATTCAACAGACGTTCAGAGTGGTGCGAGTCTATCGAACCGTTCTAAATCAAACTCAAATTTGGATATCCCCCTCCCCAAAACTCAAATTTGAATTTTTAATTAGAAACCGTCTTGCTATACTACTCAATGCTTTAATTTGTTATCAATATTAGATTTAAATCGAACACGAGAAACAGTATATCTCCAATAATATCTAATTCCGATAAAATCCACCAGCAAGCTAACCAAAACTCCTCGACACAACTGCACCCCACCGTTAAAACCCACCCCACCGAATTTTCGGAGTAAACAGGATCCGCGGGATCGAGCTGCCGCCACAAGGAGCAGAGAAAGCGAATATATCAAGCGACCAGAAGGGAGCGGAGCTCCATTTTCTTTAATAAAATCTTCAAAAGAATCCTCGCACTGCTTGTTCCTCCACCGCGGGGCGGAACTCGCGAGGGTCGTGTCAAAGAATTATATCCCCGGCGCCGAAGAGCGGCGACGGGCTCTCCGTAATATGCAATTCGAAGACAGACCGGCGCCAGGACGCGGCGGAAATGGACGGGCGCTCGCGTGACGCGCGCGAAGGTGCGTATCGATCTGTGAAAGCGAGAGTAACGCTTTCGAGATACGGCCAGAAAGCTTAGGAGAAGTTTATTCTCCGTCCAGGAGGCTTTTCTCCCTCGGCCGACGAACGCGATGAATCTCGTTAACTATTTCGAGGGTGAGCGGAGAGCCAAAGCAGAGGACGGCCTCGAAGGACGCTTCAGAGGGTTCTGAACAACCCCTGGAGACGCAGGGGCTAGGGAGAAAACACAGGGAATGGCCGAGAGATCGATTTTTCCCGGAGGTTTTTCATCGGCAATCGGCGTAGACGCATTGTTCGCGACCCCCCCCCCCCTCCCTCTCTCATCGCTCAGCCACCCCTCCGCCCCCCGACCGGAGTACAGGCAAAATGATTTAATCTTGGAACAACCTACATCTGTCGCGTCGTGCCACGAATTACCTATGCCACGCTCAATAATGTAGAGTCCATCGGGGCCGTTCCGGTTCCACAGGTAACAGGAATTACGTGACGAATATTATTTTACATTTAACGTCGCGCTGGACAGTCTATAAATCGATTCCCTCCCCGCGCCCCTAGTACTCCCATTGGCAGCGGGAATAATTGAAAAGCCAGCCTGGGCCCCGCGTCGATAACGCGCAGAAATGCAATCGCGAGGGGGTGGAAGCGTCCGCGGTAACAAAATTGTTATCGAATATTTCGACGGGACGAAAAGTAGCCGTTCAATTCGCGTTGAGTTTTCGAGGGGCCGTTTTAAACAGCGCGTCGCTTGTCTCGTGCACGCGGAGGGGGTGATGGCGCAGATGGAGATTGAATGACTCCAAGTAGATGGGTAAGATTTGATCGAGGATAGTTATTTAGGAAGAGGAACGTCTAACGAGCTGTGCGTGCGTTTGATATGATTTCATGTGGAGCTCTCGTTGAAGACTGAACGGTACTTTCTGCCGACGATTCAAATGTACGATTATTGTGTATACGGCGGATAGAATGGAGCTGCTGTTGGAAGCCGTTTCCTCTAAGTCACGCTAGATATTAGAAACGGAGAATAGATGCGGTTGGTTAATGAAGATCATTTCACAGATAGAGTATGTCGAGGTGAATCGGTGCATATTTCAGGATATATTTCAGTCTGTACGTAAAAACGCGTTAAAGTGCAGACCAATAATTGCTTCTCAACAGTTTTTTTTTATAAAAAATTCGCAAATATCACCTACTTTTTCGGTCCCACAAAGCAGAACCCCCCCTTAAACAAATCTAAATGTCGATTGACTAAAATACTGATGGATGTAATAGTTATAGCCGCAAAGAAAAACTAATTGGGCTTGATAAACTAAAAAAATGGGTATTCTGATTGTTTATTCTTTACAAATATTAAAATAGAGCTTTTATTTATACATTTTATTTGTGTACTTTTGTATTCATTTGTTTTGCCAATCGCCAGCAGGTAGTTCATTTTTTATTTGATGTGTTCTTTACTTGTTTAGCGTAAATAAATAGAATTTCAATAAATCTGTAGTTATAAATAATTTTGCTTCCGTCGTTGTTATTTTTTCATGAATGACTATGTGGCTCGTCGCCCCCAAAGATACGTGCCATCTCTCCTAGCACCTTAGGAGAAACGGCCGAAAGTCGTGATTTCAGTTTTCAACCCGATTTTCAGCAAATATTGTCTTCAGGAAGTAGTGGACTATTGGATACGTAAAATCGTTAAGAGTTTCTTTGACGCTAAATTATTTTGATACCAAATTATCGTTATAGTCGCACTTTTCACAATCTATTGTGGGCACGATTACGAGTAATTACAACAAAAAATCGTCGGTATTTCACGGAGCGGAACTTTACCGAAGAATTTAAACAATAATTGTGCAAATTACACACGAATCGATTTTTCCCCGACATTTTTACAGAAAAAAATCGTCTTTAATCAGTTATAAAATGTTTTACAAATATACAATAGGTATTGGTGCGGGAATTCCACTCTGTAGAGGAAGGAATTCTACACGTGCAGTAAAAATTAAATTAAAAATATTCATTCGTTCAAGAGTTATCATGTACACCGTGCTTAAAAATGGTATTTCGAAAAAAACGGCTTCAAAGTTAAGTCCCCTATACCAATACCGCTGTGCGAGGCCGTTACTCGACGGTGCACTTAATTACGTTTGCTACTATAACTTGTACAATTATTGCTTAAAATATTCATAAAGGATAAGACTTTCAGATTCAGTAAAAAAATAATCAATTTTTTGAAGCTGAAATAGTTTACACTACCCCCAAAGCAAATACCGATCAGTTTCTCCGAATCAGCATAAAATTTCGAGCATATCAGCTTTATTCTGATAAAATAAATAATATCAATATTACTTTTAATAGCCATTTGATATTAGGTGAGCCAACTGTCCTCAACTTACCCTAAAACCACCCACCGTGTTCGCCTTGACTTAAACATTAACAACACTGAACCAAACAGCGCCTTTACTCCTGAACAAAATCAAAATTCCAATCCGCAACATTGCAAATTTTAATTCCCATTTTAATTTCCTGCTTTTATTCTCGCGCACGCGTGCCCCTCCCACCCGCCTCACAATAACCAAGATCACATCACGGAAAATCAACAAGCCCCGTCGCGGTCGGAGGAAACAGGGCGGGAAAAGTGTAAATCAAAAGTTTGTATCCTTATCTGCGAACACGACGACGACAGGCCAGGCACTGGGGAACGCGAGCACGTGGGATTGCTGGTTTCCGGGACGCGAATGCCGCTGTAACCGAGTCGATGAAGCCACCAAGGGCACAAAGGAGCCGGGCCAGAAAGGAAAACTCGCCGCGCCGTCTCCGCCCTCTAAATCGCGACTTTCGACGGACAACTGGCATGATTCCAGCGGAAGCGTTTGCATGGTTAACGACCGGCGACGTTGCATGGGCTAGATTTACAGGCGGAGTTCTGTCTACCAGCGGCAACAACCGTAAATAAACTACGACGGAGGAAAAATCGTATTTACAATGGCCCGCGGTGAGATACGGCGTGCGCCAGCGGAGGGGTTCCGTAGCGCAAGGAATTTGGATCGTGCGCCTTGTAAATCCATCGCACGGCGACGATTCTATAGTTGCGCCCAAATCAACTGATCGCTCAAGGCCACCGAGGAAGTCCCCCCACCAAAGCGCCACCCATTCGCCGCCCACTTTCAATAACGGGCGTTTTGTCTCCCGACAGAGATGAGAATTGATATGAGCTGAAAGCGGGAGTCGTGTGTATTATTCGTAACAGAGGAAGTCACGTTGAGTGGACAGGTGATGTTGTTTAGGCTGTAGTAGACGCTATGAAGCACCTTTTATATTGCACTTCGTGATGGCACGGAAATAGTGAATAGAAATGAAGAAAATCGCCGTGCAACGTCTGCAAAGATTTAGCAGAGAACAAGGCTCTGTGATTGTCAATAGTCAACGTAATTGCCACGCGAGCAACAATGAAAGGCACCAGGAGATCTCTTAATGGCCACGTTTCGAAGGTAAACGGCGTTACTCGAGGAAGAGTGGTGTTTTGTATTTAAAACGCGCTCGAAATGTCCCGCGGAGCACGGCGAAGAGGGTATTTCGAGAAATTGTAATAAGGAATTCTTTCCCGGCCATTCGAGTCTCGCTTTTTATCTGAAAACTTTCAGAGACGCTGTTTTACAATGCGAGAAGGGGGGCGGAGAACGCGAGCGAGCGGGCGGAAGACTTTAAATGCCTCGGAACAATCTCGGAGACCCGCTTTCAAATCTGCGTGCCGCGTTCTTGTGAAAATACGTCGTCGCGCTTAATTAATGTAATCATCAACCTCGCGGAGCATCCAGAGCCAGGATATTTATTTGCCGCGAGGAAGTGCAATGAAAGACTCAGCTGTCATCACTTTTCTGGGACACTGAATTACGTAATTCAAGTTTCTCCGTTGGGAGTTTTAAGCGAGGTCCTTCGAATCCAAACCCAGCACATCTTCCCGAGGTTATATGTGCAATAGTCAGCCATTTTTGGCACATAATTTGAGACATGTGCAAATGTAAACGAAATTAACAGTGCTCTGTTTGAAACCCAATTAATTTAGCTTTCCTAATTTTAATGTAAAAAGTGGGAGTATAGAATCTTTATGAGGGAGCGTGTGAGTTCCATTTTAACAATTCTACGAACTAGTGTACGCGGGACGATAACGGAGAATGCGATTAGAAACCTGTTAGGTTGCTACCTACTCGAAATTTAAGTTCCACAAGAGAGTTATTCACATTTTAGAATCAATATAGACGCTGCGCTCTAAATTCTACGAGATAGCGATTGCGTCACAAACAGGCTTCAGTTCTATAATTTCTTCTAATAGCCGTGTTTTGACGTACACCCATCCGGAAATCCGACACGGGCACACTTTGTTGTATTTAAAGATACTTTGAGGCAAATGGCGGTATATCTTTTAAATGTTGCCGGTGGGCGGAGGTCGCTAAGTGTCTGGTGGAACGAAAATGGTTTTGGGCACCTACGTTTCATACATTACTCTCTCTCTGCCTCTTTCTTTTCTCCCTCTCTGTCCTGTATGAAATCGTACACGTTTCTTCCACCGTTTCCTGAGGCGTATCTATGCCTGTTTGACGCAACACAGTACACAGACTGTTCGGTGAATCCCCAAAAAGATAAAGCAACCTCTTGAACGAGCATTTATCGCGTTGCATCCGATGATACTTTACACGCGTGGTTCCTTCTTTGTCTGATAAAAGCTTTCATAAACTCCATGCGAGGATGAAAAAGCTGTATCAAATTCCCCGCCGCCAGAAATATATAGCGGTCTCGATGACCTTAATCGCGAGTGCAATAGGAAAACTTTGATTGCCACTTGCATCGTTACCAAACGGATATTCTCTTTAAATCTTTAGCAAGGGTCGCGTCGTTCTAGATTCGAAGAAAAATTAAGACGATTTTCCTGGCGGAGCGTAGATGGAATCTGCATACTACTTCCGATATACAAGTGCAACTCGTAAATAATAAACGATTCGAAGAACTCAATTCCAGGGATTTCAATGCTCCCGACTCGTTGAGTTCCCAATAAAAGAATCAGTTATTTAAACAAATTGGGTCAATTTCCCTCATACAGCAGATAACAGATTTGCATTCTGCTTTCAATGCGCGCAACTCTTCACGGATAAAGCAAACGATTTAACGAGCCAGTGGCACAAGTTTGAATAGCATTCGCTCGCGAACGTACAAAGCGTTCCAAAATGCACGGTGCACGCTGGAAGAAAAGGGCAACTAAAAAAAAAACATATCAAAAGAGTGCACTAAAATCTCCTCTCAGTAGCCATCGTTTCCGGCAAAATTGATTTTGAAAAGAAATTAAAAATCGAACGACAGAAAACCGTGAAATTGAATTTAAATATCCAATGTAATAAAATATTTACTCTCCGCAGCCCGTCTACGGGCACAACAAAGGCCCACAGAAAGCTGCACAAAGTTGACCGCTCGGTTGAGTGCGCGCGCGCGCGCACGCCCCCACACAGTTTCAAAGTGAATTCTCCCATTAAGCGATGGCTCGCACGAAAAAATTTCATTCCCCTCTTTGGAGCTATCCTTTTTACAGAGTATCGCCTCCTGTCGAATCACGTCCGCCGTGCGCTTCGATACATCTAGTGAAATCGGCAACTAGAACGCTAGAACACTGGCGTTCGCGGGCACAATGTTATCGAGCGCGAACGATAACGGTCAATCCACGTTTGCAAAGTGGGCGCGTGCGGTGAAAGCTCCCGCGAAACGCGCGCGCGTGCCAATGCCACGCAACGACACGGCAACAGACGTACAATTAAAAGAAAGTTCAACGCCGCTAACGATTCGCCGCGAATCACCTATCTCGTGGCTCCCGCGCACTGGGATCGAATATTTCTCAAGTTAATCGAGCCCGTAACGGTATACACCTGAACCCGGGAGGCCAGCGGCCGATCGTCGCAACCGAAGGACTCGTTTATTGCTCTTTTACTTTCCTCGTCGTTCCCTGATCTCTTTTTCACAGTTCGCTGGCCGGCCGATTCATTGACAAACAGCCCTGGCAACCGCCGTGAAAACGGTACGTGTGCACGCGAACACACGGCGGTGGTACGAAGAAAACTATCGGAGCCAATTAGAAGGTTCACGGGGACGCGAAACTATCGATGACCGTGGCCGCGTACACGGCGATTACCTCTTCTCGATATGTTTTCGTGAACGTTTTACGGCCGCCTTCGCAACAGCCGCTCACGCGGCGTTACGAGCTTGTTGGGAGCACGGCGCGTTTAAATATTTGTAGCGAGCTATCAAAAATTTCAGCAGAGATTTTTTTAATGCCAGCTGAACGCCCGCCCATTCTTTTATTTCTCACGTGTAAACGAACGGGGCAGCGTGCGTACTGTTTGCCCGACCCATCGATAAACGAGTGTTTTAATATCTGCCTTCGATAGTTTTCGAATCGAATGTTTGTGCACGTCGATTCCGCGCTTGCCATCGAAATGGGGAAAACGGAACAATTTTGAAAATTTGTATGCTATACTAACGATCTACCATTACGGAGTGAAATGTGAGAAATGATATTATACGTACCAAACGGAATGGTAAACTCAGTTCGATAAATTAACCCGGACAATAAAATCATGGAATGCCTTAATTTCCCACATGAAAGTTCATCTTATCCATATTCTTCTGTTTACAGTTTCTTTCACTTTAATCCCTTTAACGATGACACAAACATTCCATAAATCAGAAAGTTTTATAAGAGACGCGACGACTCGCCACTAACATTCGATAGAACGTCCATGGAGAAGATAATTCTGCAGAATGTTTGGAAATTGTCGACAATGGGTAGCTAAAGGTCAATGGCGTTCGTTTGTTTATTATGGTGGACACTCGGTAGGTGTATCTGCTCGCATGTCAAACAGCGCACACGGGCACTCTCGGGGGGCAGTTCCCTTATAAACGCGAAAAAATCTGAATTGTTTTTTTTTTAATTCCACATACCTGTCTGGCAGCGGGATCCCCGACGTTCTTCGAGTAATCCGCGTTCGGTGGGACGTTTCAATTAATCGTAAAGCACATTTTATTTAAACACACGCCGAGGCACACTGTGCGGCAGCAAGAGTCAACGAAATGCACCACGAGCAGACTGACAGTTACCACGGGTTGTTCATTATTGGAAAATCTGCCCTGCAGGCTGCTCTTGCGCAGCCGGCGCGATACTACCGACTTCCTCCCCACTACCGTGTCGACGCCATTTGTACCAGCCCTCCTTCCCACTAATCCCACTGGCGTCCGAGTTTGTTCACATGCGTAGTGAGGCAGCGCAGATCCCCGTCCCTGCGTAGAAATTCAACGCTCACGGCAAACCTCCTATAAACTCAGTTGTAATGAAAACACCGTCGAAACTATTAGCGTACGAAGCTTAATCTAGAATCTTCTATTAGAAATCCATACGCACGATCATCCTAACAAAAATCATATGTGACACTTTCCGCCAGGCATTATAGATACCGCTTTCGTGCTTGACGCAAAGTGCCGCATCGTTAGATTAGAAGAATATTCGCTTGAAAAGGAGTAAAAGCTGAGAGTGATAACTGTTTAGATAAGGTTGTAGAGCGTAATGGAAGTATGAATCTGTTGGAAGCGTAGAGATTGCGAAACTTGTATGGAACTTGTAAAAACAACGCTGGCAACTGTGGGACGCGAAATTTGCAATGCGGTAAACCCGTCTAGACAGTGAGTAGTCTGTGGAAATAGACAGCCTCACGGAGGTTGGCTGAATTTTCCCAAAGTGAATTTCACTGGAATATTAGATATTATTTTCCTTGCCTTATCTCCGGGTGATGAAAGATTCGTGCCACAATTAAGCTGCGTATTGTAAAGTGTATCGGCTCGGGGCACATTATCCGGTGTCGCTTGGGTATCCTTTAGAAAAATATACAGCGCTTCACAAAAATAAGATATCATGGCGGTACCCGCTACCGGTGTAGGTAAGTATTTTATGTCTGTTTTACGTGCTAAAGATGCGAAAGGCGCGTATACCCGTCGTCCCGCAGAGATCAAAGACCGCCGCATTAAAATCTCAAATGAATCCCGCGTTAAGTTCCCCGGCGAAAACCGAGCCCACGAGATCCCGACGAAATATGAGAACTGTCGTAGTTCTTTTATAATAACTTATCACGCACAGTAAGCATGTCTAAAAGTAATCAGTGACTTGTTAACTTCTCGGCGGTATCTCTGTTATTTCCTTCTCGTCGTATAACGAGATATCCGTACGATTACCGAAAGTTTACGGGAGTATTAGCGAGCAGTAGGTTACACCATGCCTAAAGTCACAGAAACTCATAACCTGTACTTGTTCCAGCTTCTCCGATTAACAGTATCTAATTTATTTCATCGTCCCCGCTGGAAGTAACTCAACTTTTGCATTCTTTTAGTTGTGCCACGAAACTTTCGTTTACTAGAGGAATTAGAACAAGGTCAGAAAGGAGTAGGCGATGGTACAATCAGTTGGGGCTTGGAAAACGATGACGACATGACTCTTACACATTGGACTGGAATGATAATTGGACCACCTAGAGTAATTTCTCTGAAATTCTTCTCCACCGATCTGAAACATAGCATTTAATTCTTGTATCGTTAGTCTCCGCACGAATTCATGCTGTACCAGTGAAAAGCAGTATCAATAAGATTTAGTTTCAATAAAAATACTTGCACATATATATGTATTAATAATTACTTAAGTTAGCAAAGTGCTTAAGCTTCGCGTAATGTTTTCTAGACACCATATGAAAATAGGATGTACAGTTTGAAAATTGATTGCGGTCAAAGATATCCAGATGATGCTCCTAACGTAAGATTTCTAAGCAGGATTAATATGAATTGTATCAACAGCACTACGGGCGCAGTAAGTATTCAACGACGTTCGAATGCTCTAACAGGAAAGTTATCGAGTCTCGCATTTTTGTAGGTCGATAATCGCAGCGTACCAGTGCTCGCGAAATGGCAACGGGAGTACACAATTAAAACAGTTCTTCAAGAGCTCCGTCGTTTGATGACACTGAAGGAAAATATGAAACTGTCTCAGCCTCCGGAGGGTAGCACTTTTTAGCCTAACCACATGTAAACTCAACACCTCTTCCTTTCTGCGGTAGCATGGGGCGTGATCCGTTAAAGGTACCGAATAATATTAAATGGGTGCCCAATAAAAACGTATGCTAAGAAGTAACACCTGTATAAAAAGAAAAAAAAAAGAAGGTGGTGATGACTATAAAAGTTGAATCAGTGTTTTCGATTTACAAAAGTATTTACGTAGAGAATCCATTCGGACGCTTATTTCTACTTATTATTTTCTTAACCGTAGAGCACATCTCACGTATGTACGTACAGTTATCCCTTTAATTTTACTATTTTAATGTAAAGATATGCGCTTATGTTTAATTTAAGAAAATGCTGTTTCAGCTTTTTAAGTTAATACAATCTAAAACAAGAGTCATATTTTGAATCTTAAAACTGGAAACACAGACTGTGTAATAAAAAGTAATAATCAATAAGAACAACTTATGCCTTCAAAGTTTTTTAAACGAAACAAAAAAAAAAACAAGTATGCCTGAATATAAATTAGTGAACATTCTCAGTTCGTGCATAAGTGCCATTTCATAATCTGTGGAGGTGTCTCACTAATTAACTATTATGTAGAACCATCCTAAATTTTAATAATTTATATCTCCGTGTGCTCATTTTTACCAAGCCTTACATTACTTTCTCTCTGTTAATTGTTACTAAGGTTTTAGCGAACAACAGGTTGTTGAGATCAATATTTGATGTAATAATGTGCCTTTTTGTGCGAGTAGCATAAAAGTGAGCATGTATCGAGCGTGTTTGGTTGAGACATCATCCAAGAACGGCCTCTTATTCTATATATATATATATATATATACACACACATATATATATAAAAAAAAAGGGAAGAAAAGTGGAAAATGTTTCTTAGTTGATGAAACGAATTGTGTTAACAATTGAAGCATACCAAGTAGTAATTTGGTTAATAGTAGCATGTATGGTAAATGGTATAGTGTTGCATCAACGGGTACATCAATACGTGAAGCATTATATTGAAAATCATCAGTTCTCCATTCCACTATTTATATATAAGTAATGTATTGTAAGTTTATTCGGTCATTACGACACAAATGCACGACACCGTGCGTTATCTTTCTTTCTGACCCCCCAGCTTCATGATTGATGTATTAGCAAAATTATACTTAATTTCTTCATAAACATCCGAAACATCATAAATAGCTTTTCAGTCATTAGGAAATCAGGTCTGTATTACTAGCGCAATTCTATTAAGAATCGCTAAAAACTATACCGTTCCCATAAAGATTGCGTGCAGAGCGGAAAAAGGTTTTCCATAATTATGTTACATTTTAGAGAAGGAAATATAATCGTAAATTATTTCAAACATAATATAATTTTTTTTGGAGTTTTGTTATCCAAGCTGTAGCAATGTCTGTCCTTTATTTTTAAAGTAAATCCAAACCAAAGTATGAGATTTTTACCAGAATTCCACAATTTATTGTGCGATAGTATGAAATTCTCAACTACCTGAAACATTATACATACATACCTCTTCATCAGCTTCGCATTTCAGTATTACACTATAAATAATGTAATAGTGTAATCCAATTCATATTACTAAAAATATTAAGTAATTATTCCTCTATGTCGACGAAGTCAAGCTTGAAAAGAAATAAAAGGATTTCTTTAGAAACGATCTTCACATTGATAATTTCTACTTCCTTTGACGCCGCCGATACTTTGAGGACGCTTCGCCGGATAATAAATGTATGTTAAATGTGTTTAACAATTTATTTGTACCAGACGATGGTATCATTGGCTGTAGTTATATGTACAATGCGTAAGTTGATTGACTTTGGACTGACGGGCAATGTGAATGTACGTCAGTTTTGCGTGTAACTGTCTTCAAAGATGCGCAGTTTCCGAATAAGTTATAAAACTACACTCCAATATGGAAAGCTAACATCGTCGAATCAAGTTCTTTGAGCTAATCACTGAATTGATTTATGTTTCAAGCCTATTACTTTTTCGTTTTGGGGGTGAAAAGTAACTTGGTATTCTTGATGGTTGTCCATTTGTGTCTCTTCATATAAAACATTAATGCTGCTAGCGCTAAGAATACCGCAGTACCCTGAAAAGTAACGAAAGATAATTAAGTGCCAGGTGTATCAGCTGCATACCTTCCCGGAAATATATTTTCAATTACAGCTCTATTTTTACCTTAATGGTTAATCTCTTTCTGTCGTCGTGTTCACAATTCGACGTCCACATTAGGAATGTGGCAACATCTTTTGCTATTTGAGAAGCAGTCGCCGGAGTGCCATCCTCGAATTCTAGCACTTCGTCGAAAACAACCTAACACATTTATATACAATTAATTTCAAAAGCAACTTAAGAAGTTACTTCAGATAATTAATATTATTTACCTGGGCCATACCAATACCTCCGCCCGGAAAGTAAGGATTGAAGTATTGACCTTCTCTTACTGGAATACCAGCTGGTGGATCCATGTAGCCAGTTAACAAAGAGAATACATAGTTCTGGAACATAAGTTATATTTCAAGAAACGTAATTAATACCAACAGAAGTTTCACTAAACATCCATTCGGAACAAAATTGCATTGCTCGAATGCCCTTTAACCCAAAGTTGTAAAAACGACTAATTTACCTCTCCGTTATGCCTGGCATTAATTATGTACGATAAGTCTGGTGGATAGCCACCGTTATTAGCTGCCCTAGCAGCTTCTTCATTTGGATATGGCGATGGAATATAGTCGGACAGTTTACCAGGGCGCATGAAGTAGTTTCCAGTCTCATCAGGACCATCTTTCACCTTATTAAAAAATAAAAGTTCTTTCATGTTTGTACAGATCTAATACCATTTAATGTTAATTCTTGACAGTTATGCACCTCAATTTCTTCCGCAAGTGCTTTCGCCTCGTCTTCGGTGTGTGTAACACCAACAAGGTGTCTGTACGCTACATATTGTAAGCTATGACAAGCTGAACACACATTTTTGTATACCTCCCAGCCTCGCCGCATGCTAAATAACGGAAACTCTGTTCGTATATACCAGGTTTAGATTGTACGCCACGCGATATTATGTTTCCAGTTACCTCGCGTGATCGAGCGCGCTGATTGCACCGTAGAAGTCCCATTTGTAATGTGGTGCATGGGCGACTAGTTCGTCCGCTTTTACGGAGCTATCCAAGGTATAAATTAACGTGCTAATACCTCCCGCTGTTACGCCCAAGCAGGTTAATAGCTGTAATTTTTTTAATATAAATGTTTCAATGATTATATACTACTTGCATATCACCATTACAATAATGATATTTAAACGATCAAAACTTACTATTAATACACATGTAGGAATATAATGGAAACTGGACTTTGTCTTTGTTGAATTGGGAATGGGAAAGGAAATCTTCAATTGATTATAGAATTACACATACCACTTTTTTACTCCTGGACCATTGATTTGCTGTAGAAAAATTATGAACCTGCTGAAATTGAAAGAAAAATGTTATGTCAGATAGGTTTGGAGCACAGCGAAAGATTTTTATTTTAAATTTAGTAGATGAGATTAATAAGATCTATAGTATTAAAAGATGTACTAGATGAACTCATTCCCTGGCAATTCAATGGGCAAGTTACACATTAGCAGTGATTTTACATTAATTTAATTGTTATCTTTCGAAATCTTCTATGTAAGATTACGATTCCTCGAATGAGCAAGATTATGATGTCTTTCAGTGATAGATCTGATTCTCTAAAAACTACCCACACAGTAATCACGCATGTTTCACCATGGCAGCATCACAATTTTCAGTACTGACCGCTATTACATAACATCAGACAAAACATCCTCGAAATCTTTTCGGATTTATTACCCTTCTATGAAATACGGCCAATTAGAGGCGGAACTGTGTTAGGCAGCGTAAAATTAAAGTATCTTCGGGGAAAAATGTCATAGCAGCCGACAAGTAGTGCAGTTCCACGGGAACCCTTCATATTAAGTTCAGAACGTCAATATTATAAAACGAACGCCGCGACACAGAGTGATATTCTTGTAAAGGGCGATTAAATATACTTGAAGACGAGTGATATTTCCGAATTACATACCTGACTGAGAAGCGGTCCATAATTCGACTTTAACAGACCCGATTTACAAACCCGACCCAATGAAGCCGCCATGTTGGCCAGAGGTGCAATGTGCAGAGACCGCTAGTCAATCACATATCTGTGGAAAAGAAATTTGTCAATCACTGGAACAATAAACTCTCGCGTACTTTACACCTTTCTATCGTTATATATACATTTTTCAACCGTATCCACACAGTTCTTAGCGAGTAGAGGCAAGAGAAAAGGTTCTTACACAACTTTCAAGTACCTGAGTCGACTCTAATCAAGGATACCAACACTGTAACACCAGCTTTTAAACGTTTGAATGCATCCAACATATGTCCATACTGCTTACAATATTTCCTTATTTATGGATATTATTAAGCACACTAATTTCGCATCGTGTTTTCTGCCAACAATATTGTTGAATTCATGAGTACGCGTGAAACACATTTACGTATACAGGATTGCTATAAATTTACAATGTTCCGTGATAAATAGCGTGGCCCGTAGCATTGTGTTCTCCATCGTGACGATTAATTGTTTAATGCAGCGAGTATTTTATTTATCTTTAACTTGCTTATGTTCGAAATTTATAAAGCATCTTTGGATTCGTGGGGGCGTGGCGCATGCGCAATTTCGGTTGGTAGACTTGGCAGTTTGCTGTCGACCATTGGTGTCAGCTGGTGGTTTCGTCAGATGGTATCGTGAATCCTGTAATATCACATCGATCACCGTGCTGAAGAAAAGGATTCAAGATGAGCGGAGGAATGCCAGAACTGGGCTCGAAGATTAGTTTAATATCGAAGGCGGATATTCGTTACGAAGGCCGGCTATTTACCGTTGATCCTCAAGAATGCACGATTGCTCTAGCGAATGGTGAGTCTCGAATCAAGATGGATACCGAAATTAGTTTTGCCGCTGCTCCATTTCCCGGTTATTTCGATCTAGCACCCGTCACTATTAATCCCCGATTACTTTTCGCTTCTCGCTTTCCAGGCATCAGTCGCACCTTGTTTCTAATAATTCGAGAGTCCCTTTGTCTTTATCCAGCTCGAAAATACTTTCCGAACGGTCGGTATTTGATTCGTCCGGTAAAGCTTCGATACACAACAACCGGGGTCACCCGTCACATATAACGGCTGTTTTGCAGAATATTCCTAATTCAAATAAACGTTCCGCGAAATCTTACGGTATTTAACATATTCTCAATTTGCATAAACCCGCCAGAAGTATGTTTAACGCTCTTGGAATTATAACAATCTGTGCTTGGATGCAAAGGAACGATGTGTGGAAGTTAGATGTATGTCACGTAAATACTATTTAATTGAGCAATCGTATGTTTTCGTGTTACAAAACTTTTAATTAAATTAAAGAATTGAATTTTCTCGCAAAGTGCAATAAATACCTATCTTCTAATATCTTTGTTCCAACGTATCCGCTTTATGTTCCTCTCCGTAATCTACAAGAACAGATAGAGTAGATTAAATTTTGGATATTCAAAAGTAAAATCGACCGAAATCTGTATATTTCCAATGATAATATGAGCAATATCGTTTGCACAGAATTAGGTTGTTTCAAAGCCATTACTTACATCCACCATTGTGTGGAATGTTTGTGTTCCATGCTTGCCCTGTTTATGTGTCCTGTCCTTTCTTTTTTCAGCTACCATTACAAAACTGTTATAATGAATCGTTAAATTTGAATTTTATACCAGTGTATATCGACCTCGCTTGTAATATACAAACATTAATTTATAATTTAACTTATATATTTTTATTTTATAATCCCATTTTGCATTTCATGCGCGCGTAAGGTATAGAGACATCGAAAATATATATTGTAAATTATTTTCATAGATTATTAACATCGAGGCATATTAAAGAAATATCTTATTAAAATATACAATGTATTATTCCATTTCTCTTGTAACGCAGTGCGTTCCTTCGGAACGGAGGACCGAGAAACGCAACTTCCGGTGGCACCGCAGAATCAAGTGTACGAGTACATTTTGTTCCGCGGCTCGGATATTAAAGATATTCGAGTTGTGAACAATGTTAGCTCTATTCCAAACGATCCGGCCATCGTGCAGGTAATTACTTTGAATACTTTCGATTAATAACTATTAGCAAATGTTGAAATTGGGTACAAAGATACGATTCGACGGCGGCTGTAATTATGATTGCTAAATAATTGCGGTTTATTTATAGATGACAGTGCAACCGTCGATGAGCCAGCAGTCGTACCAGCCGCAACCCAGTTATCCTCATCCGATGATGGGCCAGATGGGTCCGATGGGTGGGCAATATGGGACACCCTATGGCATGACAATGGGTACCATGGGACCGGTAATGGGAATGGCGACTGCTCCTAGAGATCCACGTGGACCAATGAATAAACCGCCAAGTGAGTTGAGCTTGGGCTCCACTGAACCCAATGCCATCTCTATCCCAAACTCACTACCGACGGCCAATGTCGACCCATTACCAAAAGACCAATCTCCGGAAGATGGTAAACTGTTTTTGCTATGAACTATCCTTCGCCAATGGCATGCTTGCTGCTTCTTCTTTGGTAATGCCTGCTAACTACACTCATAAACTCGATAACTCTCTCTTATTAACTGCAAATTATATATCATATGCGAATAAAACGTCTAAAATGCTTGTTTCTATTTTATCTCTTCCGATCTTTGATTTTGCGAACTGCATTTCTATCATAACTTAGCTTGTGCTTTGACTTGACTCTGCAAATTCATAAAGCGAACTTTGAATGCTCTGAGCATATTTAAGTTTGTAATTATTCATATATGTGTGAACGCTTAGAAATCTATGTAGCACCTGCTATAATTGATGATTATACAAATACTTTAATAATTATATACATATGTTGCTTTAACGTGATTGTTTCTTACATTTGCTTCGCACATCTTATTGTTAATAACTTTTGTGTTCTATTTATTCGAAAATGTGCTCGTTTAAGCAGTTATAAATAATTTTATTTCTATTATTTAATATGTCACAATGAAAGCTTTCATATTAAAACGTGCGTTTATTATTATATTTTAAATTGCTATGATTTAAAGTAATCACACAGCTTTATCATTTGGAGTGATCGCCTTGGATCATGTATAATTTATACATATAGCGTAATTTGCTCATGGTTTTCAGTAGTTTACCTCTTTCACCAAAAGTTTGTGCATGAAAATTTCTTTGTTATATTTATAACACCTAATTTTACTCTAAACGTGCATTTGAATCTCATTTAAATAGCATCCAAAGCATTATGTACTAGCAAGTACAATAATAGCAAGAACAGTTGAAGTTTTACGTAGAAATCTCTCCCTGAAATTAATTTTTATGCAATGTAGTATTTTGTAATCATACTATGCTTAGAGCTCGAATTAAACCTACGATACTGAATATATACTGAAATGTACGGCCTTGAAATCGTTACTGAACATACCGAGTTACGCGAAGTTTGTGACCATTTACTTTGTCGTCATAGGTGTGTTAGATCTTATTAGTGGTGGTTCCCGATCAACAACTCCAACTTCGTCCTTATTGACACGAAAGAGTCCGACAATGGATCAAGGTATTCAGGTAGGCCATCAGCAGCAGCAACAACAACAGCAGAGCGGTAACATTGGCAAGCTCGGCGACAAGACGAACATGAGAACCATTCAGCCTGCTAGACGCGATCATGATAGGTAACGGATTGATAATATTTGTGTCTTTTCGAATAATTCGTTACCGCTAATATTAGTATTACGTCGCTGGTGGAGTTTGTACGTGCAGTTTTACGCTTTTACTTTCAGTCATACTGGCAACAAGACAGGTGGCACCGTCTCTCAATACAACGAAGGGAAACGTGATCCAATGAAGCAGGATGGTCAGATGCAGGGTCAGGGTACTCATCAGCAAAGTGGCAGAGGGAACCGCGGCGGATGGATGAATCGTGGAAACATGCGGGGCAGAGGGAGAGGTCGCGGTGGTTTTAGAAACCAACCTGGCAATGCTGGAGCCAAGCCGAAGAATACATTGAAATTCGATAATGATTATGACTTCGAGCAAGCTAACACGCAATTCGAGGAATTGAGGTACATACTTGTTCCTCTATCGCGAATATTTTATTCAGCATGGTCGTGCCGGATTCATTTCAAGTACTGTTTGAAATGACCAATGTGGAAGCCATGCAAAATTAAAGTAAAGCGTTTTTTAAAGTGACACATAATCGCTCGATTTATGTATCGCTTACGCGACGCGTCGACAAATCCATTTATCTCTTAAGTTTCATGCGTCAAGCTGATGGAAATTGAGAAATATACCAAACAAGCTATCGTTCCATATATTCTAGATCTCAGTTGGCGAAAACGAAGATAGATTCTGGTGCTGATAACGAGAAGAAGGATGATAGTGGTAATGAGACTGGAGCAGGGGAAGGTGAGCCCGAAGAGGAGCCAGAGATAGTCCATTACGATAAGTCGAAATCTTTCTTCGACAATATTAGCTGCGAAGCTGTCGAGAGGAGTAAAGGGTAAGCGAATAAATCTGTAGTTTAAATAGCTTGTATTTAATATACGTACGGGGAAATTATATTCGCAAAATCCTACAGTCGGTTCCAGCGCACGGACTGGAGGACAGAGCGCAAATTGAACTCCGAAACATTTGGTGTGGCGTCAACGAGGCGCGGCGGTTTCCGCGGACGCGGTTATTACAATCGCGGGATGGGAGGCATGTACCGAGGCGGTGGTGGTAACGGCGGTTCTGGTTTCCGAGGTGGTTATAGAGGTGGTTCCAGAGGTGGAAACCGCAAGCCCGCTAACCAGCAACAACAGAACAACCCTGGAAGTCAAACCCAGCGTACGACCAACGAACAATCCGCTGCTCAGGCGCAGCAGAATAGCCGCGTCGTGTCCTTTTGAATGAACAACGCGCCACTATATGTATAAGTATTCACTTTAGATTAAGATTTTTACGATATGTGCTCTGCCCTTATGGACTGATTTGAATTCGGGTTGATGATGGATTCAATGATTTAAGAATGAGAGGGTAAAGAAAAAGTAACGGTAAGGGAAAAGTTCTTTGATAGAACTTTATCGAGGGTCTTTTGTATTCAACCACGCAGGTACACCGTAGGGGGAATTTAATCGATGCTTTGCAAAAGTCCTGCGTTTAGAGTATCTCGACAAATAAACGCGGATCTTATTGTTATAAGTAGTTACTTTTCGAAACTCGATATTCAGAGCCATCATGTCCTACGAGTTAAGGTAACGTCGGATGCTTATGAACGTATAAAAATAAAAAAAAAGTACAATACACGCCGGATGGTTAGAATGTTTGCAAGAACATACACACGAGAGGGAGGGGCCGTTGAGAACTATGAAGTCTGCTCGTGTGAACGCTGATTAACTCGACAAGCATGCAGCTACAATTAAGAGAACAATAAGAATCTCAAGGGAAATTTTTTGTAATGCAACTGTGAGCGCGGTTATCTAGGGGGAGAAAAATAGAGGAGTGCAAGCACGTAACGATTTTCAAGGGAGACGGCGGGGTAATGACTAGTAACTGATTGTCTGTGTTGCATGTGTTGTGATTCATTTGAGGCACATAAAACGTTGATCGCCGCTTTTTCGCGAGTAAACGGAACACTAATCGGTAGGAGGAAGAAACGAGAGAGGTAGAGAAGAAAAAAACAAAACAAAGTGGAACACGCGTACAATCGCAAATAGAGTAGGACAATATATTATGGTTATTTCGAACAGTCAAAACTTTATTTATTTAAGATGATGACCGATATGTATGCGATTTAAGATGAAACAATTATTTTACTCGTCTATTTACCAGGAGGTTTTGATTTTTCGAACGGGAACGTTAAATTGTTCCTTATAAAGAAGCAGGCAAACAAAGAAAAAACACAAAAAAAAAGAAGATGAAATTGATTTTGTATGGTTCCATAGTGATAGGGGGGCGCGCGCTCGCGCTTGAAGCCGAATCGTACATCGATTTATTGACTTATTAGTTTTTGAAAATATTGAACGTGGTATGCTAGTGGTAAGAGAAAATGAGAGAGCGAATGCTTTGCTGTAGTTCGACTGCGTTTAATAGCTTCGAGTTTCGAAGGGATCGTTTGATGTACGAGGACGCTGCTGTGCGCGGATCGCAGGTAGCGTTACGAGAGCAAGACTCTAAAAAGCATGATAATGTCCTTAAGAATATAAGACGCAAAAGAAAACAAAAAAGAAAAGGAGAAAGGCAGAATAGGTATATTATTTGCGACTGTTATTTTCTTATGGCTCGTACGGAGTCCCAAGCGTATACAGAATATATTACAATAACATAACATGAGATTTAGTTACGTGTAAGTCGAAGAGAAAACCTCCATAAGCTATCAGTAAAGTTGCAAGGTAAAGTAAAAAGTAAAAAAACAAATAAATGCATATAATGAGTAAATGATAAGTGAAAAAAATAATAATAATAATAGGAGAAGGAATATGGGGGAAAAATCAGAAGAGAATATAACTTTTAAGTTTTATGCATTGCGCGTGTAAAGAATGCACGCTGCTCATGCGGTTTTCCGATAATGAATTTTTGTTTTGTACAGCGGATATTGTGATTCCCAATGCTGAAATAATACTGGAATGATAAAAGCAACGTTTATTGTACTCTTTAAGCCCGCCAAATTACTCTGAAACAGAGAGGGGAGAGAGAAAGAGAGAGATTTGTTCGGAAGGTATTTGTCAATTATATATCATTGCTTTTTGGTATTGAACATTGTTCGACAGAAACACTTGTAAATTGACAGTACTAAACGGAAGTTTAAAATAAAAGAGACACGATCATATACAAAAGTATATCGTTATTCTCAGCTTAATCTTAAAATATGAAATGGTGTGGCGTGGATTTATGAACAAAATACGATATAAATACTCGATGTTTGATTGCTCGCTTGATTGTAGATTGAATCTTAATTTAATTGAATTAATACATCCACAGTGCTCTGACTGGTGCGTGGGTCAGGTCCAATGCGCGGCTGAAAGCATGAAATTGCTGCATATTGCGCAGCGGCATATCTTTTAATTTGATAAAATTGTGATAAATTCTCCGATACGATCTGCATTCAAACATTTTATTTTTAAGACCGATAGATCTCACATGTGTTTTTCTTGCTTTGTTATCTTGTTCTTCATTCCTAAAGTTTAGGAGCAGTCGCTGTACACCATTCTCGCCACCTTTCAATTAGTTCTTTTTTCTATTCTTAATTTAACATATCTCCATTATGAAGTCGATGGAAAATCCTATTATTTCCTCCTGCGACTAAAGTATTCTTATTTTTTGTTCGGACAAAGTCCATTACACATTATACACGATGTTTGTACGATCATAAATGATATACAACGAATTCTACTAATATAATTAACTAACAACGAATAGGGAGACATGACTTTGATAAGGGAACTTTCGGAAAAATAAGACAATAACACAAGCAAACACAGTATTCCGAAAGTTCTTTTTGATATGTATCCTCATAGCTGCTTATTGTACATTAGTGCTAATCGCGCTGCCTCCGTACCAGTTTAATTTACGACGTTCCGATTGTTTCAGTAGAAGACTTATCCCACAAAAAAATTTCAATAGAAGGGATACGCCACAAGACAATGCTTTCTTCGAACAATAAAGAACTCAAATAAGGGGGATTCGGATAGTAAAAGTTCTACAGTATGTACGCGACAAACTTATCGTCCCGTTGCACCGTGCAAGTGGTTCCACCCGCGAAGACGCTGAGCGCGTCGATGCCCGATCACTTCCCTCGCCCTTTGGCGACGTTCGATTCCCCGCGATTCCGCGAGGGAAACGCGACCACACAACGACCTCGACGTTCAGGCGTTCCCGATAGATCATGACCAAGACGTCTCGTCGCGATCGATCCCATCAAGCACAGCTCATCAGACCTGTCCGCGTGTTGTCGCAGACCTCTCTTATCGGGCGACCTCTCGTCACCACTTTGGTCTCGATCAGGTTGAAGTTATTCTTGTAAGTGCGGCGCAAAGTTCGAGGATCCGGCACGTAAACTTCGTACGGGTTACGGCCGTTCTCGACCACCCAGATGCTACCGGATTCGCCGACCCTCAAAATCGACATCAGCCCTTGAGCCACTACGTACGGCCTGCAACGAGGAACAAAGGTAGAGATAAAGATTGTTAACTGCTGGCCACGGTGTCTATCGCGAATGGGAAGACGCTCACGTTTGTATCGATAATTGGTCGAGATTCTTCACGAAGTCCGCCTTCATCACTCTGGAGAGCAGCTTGTTCGGGCTGTCAACTGTGAGCGCCGTCTCCGTCAAGCCGGGGCACAGCGTTATTACCCGGATACCGGTCTTCTCGTACTGATAAGAGTCCTAATGCAGATTTATGCTTGCTTTCATTTCGTACATTCAACTAGTTTCTGAGTACTGATTAACGAAGAGCAGTTACTTCGCAGAGTGTATATATACTGCTGTAGGCAATTAGGGTGTTCTGATTTATTTAGAAGGGTGTGCTAGTTAGTATTGTCAGGACTAATTTAAAACCGAACTCCTCACAAATAAGACTATAAAAAGCAGCCTAGTTATAGATGTAGAATAAAGTATTTCTTTTTAAATATTAAATTCATAATAAAATAATTAGAGGCAGCTGAAAAATTTGCGAGGCCTCGTAATGCTGCGCATAGGGCCTCCAAAAATGTAAAGGCGGCCCTGAGTATTGCAATTTAATGTCTTATTTGTTGGACTATTTTATAATAATCTATATATATAAAAGAAGTCCTGACTGATTCATCAATGCTCAGCTTAAACCGTTTGACCTAGGAACGTGTAGGGACTCACTGAGGAAGGATTTTTGGAAATTCCATCCCCAAGGGATTGAAAAGGGGTAAAATGTATTTTTTCGGACTCCCTAACGTTTCTAGGCTCGATTAGATATCAACTTGTTTTTTACTTCGAAAAGTTACCCACATAAATGCGTACGAACCAATTTCCGGGTTTTGCTCTAATCAACCCCGAAGGCGATAGCGAAAAGGGGTGAAATGTGTTTTCATGGAGTCCTTAATATCTCTTAGGCCCGATGCGAAGCGCGGGGGTATTTTGTTAGTACCGAATAAAATAATCATACCGCGAGGGATTGCGAGAGACCGATGATCGCGTGCTTGGTGGCCGTGTAAACCGGAAGCTGGGCCGTGGTTCTGATGTCTATGTGCTGGCTTATGTTCACCAAAGTTCCACCGTGGCCCAACTGCTCCCTGTCCATATACTTAATAGCCAGCATCGCGGTGGATATCATCCCTCCCTGAAACAGTACCCACAAATGCAACTTTCTACAAATAAATTATTTAAAATGCACTAACAACTAAAAAATAATTCTTGTACTGCAATTTCGATGGTGTTTTTTCACTTTAAATAAAATCGTGGAGTAGGATGTTTCTCATATTAGAACATGAATCAATTTAATACAGCATCAAGTGTCCAAATGAATTTGTTATGAGATACCCTGCTCCACGATTTTATTTAAAGTGAAATTTCAGTACAAGAAAAGAATTATTTTATAGTTTTTAGTGCATTTTTAATAAAATCGTTTAAAGAAAAAGAACAAGCATAACATAAAAGAAGCTTCCCCATTACTCACAATATTCACTGCTATTTCTTTCTCCCACCTTCGCTCGTCCAAGATACCAGCGTTATTCACAACAATGTCGATATCGTTCATCAGTCTGAAGGCTTCCTGAAAGGCCTCTGAAATTCGCAAATGATCAATGATAAATAAAAGCGAACGGATCGAAAGAAGTGGTTCACTTTTTCGCACTCGTGCTCCACGGCGCGAAGTAGCGATTCAATTGGTTTTTAAGTAATCAAAATATTTATGTTTTCATTAGATCTAGACACCTCGGCAGTTCTTTATCAATTCCGCGATTGAGGCTCCACTGACGCTTTAGAATCCCGGCAAATGGTATCGTTATCTCGCGGTTAACGATGCTGTTTATCATTCTCTGTTGATAGTAATTACTTTCGATATGCTTACCATTCATTCGCTCGTAATTGGACACGTCGACGTGAATAAAATGTACCTTCTTCTCCCCGCAGCTCTTGTCCACGCTCATCTCCACCCTTCTTCCAGCCTCTGCGTCTATGTCCAATATAGTTATCATCTGAAATCCGAGCGACAAATTCGACGCCTTTCCTAAAGTCCATCTGCACCTTCGAACAAGCAACACTTACGTTGGCGCCGTACTTTATGAAGTGATTAAGAAACGCGCATCCCAATCCGGCGGCACCGCCAGTGATCAGGACATTCTTCCCCGCCACGATGCCATTTATCGCTTCTATCTCCTTCGCCTTCTCCGATGCGGACGAACCTCTGCGTCTGCGATTGTTACCGTTGCCGTTTTCTGTAACATTTAGGGGACGTTTAATCCTGGTTTTGAGTCATGAAAGTTAGATTTCGTGCTGTCAGAACTGGAGGAACTCGGATACTAGCAACAGTCTCTACGATTGTTATACATTTTTACACGGAAGCCCTCGTTCCTTCGATCGTCTCAGGAACACTTTCCGTCGCTTTCCTCTATTTTCGAAGAGCGAAAGAAGAAGAAAAGAGAAGTTTAAATAGCTCGACGTTCTTATTTCATCCTCCTTCGTCGCACTGTCCCGAGCACGATCGAACGTACCCATATCGTTGCCAAGGAACTCGCAGGGAGCCAGAAACTCGCGAGAGATTATAGTGGAAGACTGGGAGTCGCGACAGGGTGAGCTTGCCTCGAGGTACTGAAGCGCGAGCGGACTTCGCGGATGGTATTTATACGTGACGCGAGCTATCGTATCGCTACGATTCTTGGGGAGACGACGGCAGCGCGTCTTGAATTTTTATCGGTGAGGCTGCCTCGTTGGAAGGTGGAAGCCAGAGCTAGTAATTTCCCTCCTCTCGAACGTTGTTTCAGGGTAGGCGGATCTCGGTCGATAGCGCCTCTAATTAAGACCTCCCGTCAAAACAAATTAATCCGGGCGGGGCTGGTAATTTGGCCAGTAGATTCCTATGCGCGATACCCTTCGGAAAGAAGTCCAACGTATCGTGTTCTCCGCGTCGCGGATGTAGTGCACATTGCACGCGATAAACGTAATTAAATGGAAGGACGTCATCGCCGGATCCATAATTATCAGCAGGGTCTCGGAGGTGCGGGGAATTTTGCTTCGGTTATTATTATTATTAACGGGACTCCCACATAGTATCACGGAGTTCAATGCTTGGCGATTAATTATTAATGCGCGGACAGACAGTTACCTGTCTGTGTATAATCGAGCAAAATGAGCTGGGCGAGCTTAGTTTCCGTTTCCGTTTGGTTCAGAGAAGATACAATATTGTTTACGGTAGCTGGACAAGTGCGGCAACATCAACGCTCGATTATCTAACGTAGTTGCGTGACATCCTTCCTGGAAGTGCACTAGCGGTGCAACGACCGTGCGATAAAAATGCATCGATCTTCCCATCTCCAATCGCCAGCTCTGTGATTCTCACGCGTTAATGCGGGGAATAGAAGAAGGGATCAAGGCGCCTGCCCACTTTCCTTGACTCAGCTTCGATGAACTCTGACGCGGAGGTCCTTCCGGTGAAGGAGCACCAAGGGAAATCGTAATGCGTCAGTCGCGTTTCTTTTTTCGCCACGCGCAGATAACGAGATCCACTTGCCAGCTTCTCCTATCAATGTCGTAGGTACTCTTTTGTTCTCTCGTCCACTGGGAAATCGAAAGGAAAATGCCACTTCTACTTGCTCCAGCTGCAACGGCGAGCCGGCATCGTTCCACGGGTTGGAATCGGCGGCCTTTTTGTGGCAAGTTATCGCTCCTATTTAATGTATTGTTTGTTCGACGGAATCTCGAGCGAGTCTTGGAAAACATAATTTACAGACAGTCGTGTGGCACACAAGGACGATAAAGAGTCGACGTACGCGCAGCTCGTGCTCCGCGGCTACTTATCAGCGGGAGGGGAGTAAGTGCACTTAGCGCCCGGCGAGACGTGGACGATAAATTACAGAGAGGCCGTGCGTTTTAATAGCGCGCTATTAAAATCCGGTGAGAATCGGCTCGCGATGAACTTTACTCCGACCGACAAACTGGAAACGACGCGTGTGCACCAGTATCTCTTCTTTCGTCCTCGCTCCTCCGCCACATTGTTGCAGAACAGAGACGTGAGGCGCGCGAGCGCGTGATGCACCCTATATCCTTCGACGATAAGTTGCACGCGTACGGAACGCGCGATATCGTGCATGATTTGTCATCGTATTCGCCGTGACGGAACTGCTGAGACGACGATACGAGGCACTAAGAAGAAAAACGGAGAAACCCACAGTTTTTGCGAAATTGATTTAGTAGCAATACCTAATGTATGATAGCAGGCTTTGTTAATCGTATGAAATAGGAGAAATTCATTCTTTTACAATGTCGGTTAATCGGTTTTTGCTCTCGATGCCTCGTATGCAAAATAATTTAACTCTCCCCCCTCCCTCTGTGAAATGGATCTTGATTCCTCTTTACAAGTCAACGTCCTTGATAAGGATTTCGCAACTGAGCAGGGCTCGTTGAATCTAAAAACATGGAACTGATGTGGGACCGAAGTGAAGTCAATTTTAATTTTTTGAACACTTTCTGCGAATAAAAACACTGTGAAACGATAGATGGCTTCCCAGTATTGCACCCAGAGCGGGAGGGGGAAGAGGCCATGGCAATCCCTAAAGAAAGAGGAAAAAGCAGATTAATGTAAGAAAAGAAAACTGGATTTTACTCTTTAAATAAATTTGTAAAATCACCTAATGAATTTTATTGAATTTGTATTAAAAGTATTCGGACTCCCACCAAGATCTCCAAACGTATCAAACAGGCGTTATATTTCGTGACTGGGTTAGGTTGCAAAACGGCATGTATGCTGAACCTCGCCTATTTATCACATAAGTTTTTTTTTCTTTTTTTTTTTCTCTTGTGTTGTTTATAATATTATAATGTGATGAATAAAGACGAATTATTATTATTATTATTATTAAACTCTAAGTGCATCAATGCCGCTTTCTGTTTTGAGATCATTCTTGGTCCTTTATAATTCAGGGAAAGAAATTCAACAACAATGGGTACGCATCATTTAATATTAAATTAAAGAGAAAAAACAGGCTCGATAAGTAATCCGCAACTATGTATCGCTTGTGCGTCACACGCACTTCTGCGCGATGAAATATTTTTTCTCTCGGCTGTCATCTCTCAATTCCGTTTCATCGTAGATGTTGAACGGGATGTTAGCGGGTTATCGTTCACCCGACCTGATTATGAAGTTTTGTGCACCGAGCACATCGATTCGCAACAGAACTATCAGCGTGGTCTCCTATCGCCACGTGCGACGCATGAGAACGCACTTACACGTAAGAAACGACGAAAAAAATATTGCGAAGAACAACCTTTCAACTTTAACGACGTTTTTTTCTCTCTCAATAGATTGATAAGAGATAGATATCAAAGTTCAAGCAAGTTCCTTCGGGTAATCGGGTCTCCAGTGGCCCTTGATAACGTGACGCTATGGGGTCCGAAATAATTTTACGTTTCCATCACGACTTTGCTTCGTGGGGTTCCTGAATTATCAGAAGGGGGTGTGGCCAAAAAATTACCATTATCGTAATCATCGTGGCTTCAATCGGGAGAGAAACGGGTAGGGATTTATCTACAGTGTAGCGATTGTTGTTTACATTGAATGAATACGTAAATATGTTATATTGGGATAGGAATACTGATTTGTTACTTTATTACACTATTCGTAACACGTGGTAAGGTGTTTGCAACCCTTGGTGCAGTATAAAAAGCGTGTAAAATGCAATTGAAATATTGTGAACGATTGTGTGGTTACTAAGTAGGATTTGTAATATTGCAGCAAGCTCAGAAACATACAAAATTTATTTACAATATCGTTAGAGTGTCGAGTAATACGTATCATTAATCGATTTACATTTCACACACTTTGTTTTTCATTATTTTTCTATACATTTTCTATATTACTCTCACGGCACTTCTGAATTATTTCTGCAACTGCTACATTATTTCTACAGTGTTATATATTACTTTCACATCTCTTGTACACAATTCTCATGCAAAATTGGCAGCACTGCTCTACCACTTTCAGAACTTCGTCATAATACACAAAAAACGGGCAAAATTAACCTTGCGACTTTTTACATTGTTTTGAGACTGAGGAAATGTCTGAAATTTCAAATACTTTACATTTGTTATGTATTTTCTACCTTGATCAGATTCTTCAGATTTCACGTATGTAGGTACTCCACATTTCACATATTTTCAACAGACTTTTTATACATTTTCCAGATTACGTATGACCACTTTCTATCGATGACATTTTTTAAAATAAAGTTTTAAATGATACGTATCACCAGCAGTATTTCCATACTACTGCTATAACACTTCTACATTACTTCTACTCCACGTCTACACAATTACCACACTACTCCTAATTTGGTAGTAGTCTACTCATACACTACATCTGGACTATGTAGTATTATTACATTAGTTAAACACCACTTCAACACCATTTCCACGATATTTCCACGCAATTACCATTCTCCTCGCACACCATTCCCATATTACGTTTGCACTATTCCTACACTATATTTACACTATTCCCAGATTACGTCTACGCCATTCCCACACTTTCATAACACTGTCCACACATTATTCAATACACAACACACAACACGTCTCCAAAAGTGTAGCAAAGGTGGAAAACCAAATTTAGCGCCTCACGAAAAGGCAACAAAATTGTAGAGGAAAACGTCGTCATACCGCACGACACAAAAATTGTGATGTTCCTCAAAATGGGGAATTCTAAATAGACTACAAGCCAGAATTAACTTGCCCTTTTCCTAGAAAAAGTAAAATTTCGGCCCCGCAACTTCTCTTGCAGGTGTAGCGCGATATTCTACTTCTCCCGCAGGTCTATCAACCGCGTAATCGAATTCCTAACATCCTGTTTTTGAACTCTTGCATCTCCAAAAGAAGCAGAATTTCGCACTGCACCTGGAAGAGTAGTTAGTTGCGGGCTCGAAATTTTGCTTTGTGTGGGAAAAAAGTATGTTTTGTGGGAATAAGCAAGTTTACATTAACCTGTGGACTAGTTATAATTCCCAATTTGTAGAAAAATCAGAATTTGTGGGTCGTACGATGCGAGGACATTTTCGTTTTTGCAGGTGCAGCGTGAAATTCTGCTTCTACTGCAGATTTCTATTGCACTATTCTTGCACCTGCAAGAAAGCCAGAATTTCCCGCTGCACCTGCATGAGTAGCAAGAAACAAAAATTCGGTCTTCTTAAAAAATGCTGCAAAGTTGCAAGCCGAAATGTGCCTTCCCGTGTAACGTAATAAAGATTCGAACCGAAAACTTGCCCCTCTCGTGCCAGGATGATGCAGTAATGATGTGGAACTAACGCAGCATTTATATCGGAATTGTAAGTAAATAGTGCAAGAAGTTGTGCAGCAATGGTGAAAGAAGATGTAATGTAAAAATGCTATAGGAATGCTTGAGGAATAATGTGTGGGCAATGTTGGAATGGTATGAGATCAGGCCCGGCTCGTTCCTATAGACAAAATTACGACGCATTTTTTAAAATGAAGTTTTAAATGAAATTATCACGT
This sequence comes from Andrena flavipes, assembly GCA_963971345.1. Taxonomy (NCBI): domain Eukaryota; kingdom Metazoa; phylum Arthropoda; class Insecta; order Hymenoptera; family Andrenidae; genus Andrena; species Andrena flavipes. Next base: position 48,485,915 of record OZ020480.1, read on the forward strand.
TGTACTATAAATGTTTTCAGCTACCAATAAAAATTCAGAGTAAGATCATCAAAAAGATCAAATAAACATGTTATAAATAAAGGGCGCAATTTGGCAAGTTCGCCTAGAGCGCAAAAAAGTCTCGAGCCGGGCCTGGTGAGAATAATAGAGGAATAATATAGAAAAAGTGTAAGAATAGTATAGGTATAAGGTAGGAGCACTGTAGGTATAAATAATGTGAGTACCTTGAGAAAAGTGAGGTAAATAATACAAGTAGTGTGAACTGTGTGAACTATGTAAAAAGTATAAAGTGTTTCAATAGTATAAACATTATGATCAATAAGTAACACAAATTCTAAAAATATATGTAATACAAAACTATAACCAAAGGATGTGAGAAATAAATGCGTACAATTCACAACAAAATTATTCTTATGTTCAATTCGAAGACTTAGATATACATTTTAATATACACGATGTATTTTACAGTTTCTTAAAACGTGGAATAATGTTTCAGCATCGATTGGGGGAGAATGGGGCAATCACGGTCAGCGGGCAATGATGACCAGTATTGTTATTATAAAACGGCATGTCTGAAATGTGCAAATTCTTTTCTTTACGTTCAACGAAAATTTTAATTTGTTGAGCGTACTTCTTTGTATACCCCACGAAAGCAAAATGTACGTTATTTTTCTGTAAAAAAAGGTGGCAACCCTACTCGAGCGCGTCAGGTGGACCGAATAGCTCGTAGAAAACCTCGCGATCCAATTCCTTTTCACTGCACCATAATCTCCTTACAACGCGGGATCGTCAGGCTTTTGTGGCAGGCTATCGGACAATTGAATTTCATAGACAGGTCTTCCATCTTCACTGATCCAAATGCTTCCGTTTTGCGCGCATCTGATCACATAAACCAGTCCATGAGCGATGCTGTCCACTCTGGCAACACAAAGCCATACAAGAAACATCAATACCCATTCCATTTCTCTGTATCTCGAAAAAATAGAAATCAATCGGTAGAAAAAAGGGAGTGAAGTAGCACAAATCGTTCCCCTGACACAAAACAGTGAAGGATGCCGGGTTATCAGTTATTATTGGAAATAGCAAAGAAATGATGTTAAATAAATCCATAAAGAAACTCACGTCGACGGCTGATATAACTGTTGTGGCTCTCCTTCTGGGAGATCGCTCGATAAATACGCTGTGGTTTGTGGAAGTTCAGGGCACAGAACCATTATCCTCACCCCTGTCCTTTGATAGTGATAAGGTTGCTAATAAGAAAAATCAACCGAACGATAGTCAAAATGAACGAACGTTGATTGCTGCTTTGTCGGTTTGGTTCGTCGAAGGCTACTCGATCAATATGAACGGATGTTTACATGTTGCCGAGAATAATTATGAGTCCTGCCACATTACCCGTTGATAACGTTTCTTCCACGACAGTAAATTGGCACTTACCGAAAAGGACCGACTGAAACTGACCACGGCGTGCTTCGTTGCAGAATATACTGGAAGCTGCGATAAGGAGTGCAGACCAGCCACAGACGAAACGTTCACGATAACACCCCCTTTGCCTCCAGAGTCTTTTTGCATTTGCTGCATTCCTAGAAGCGTTCCACGAATAACGGCGGTCTGCGAATATTCACCTCGATTAACAAAATTACGAAGACTTGCCGTTAGCGGGGGTGACATTGTGGCTGATGAGATGACTTTGTGAAAATCGAAAACTCGTACCGCAAGCGGAGGTGGCTTTGCTACACTTTTCCGTGCTTTTCAAATATCTCGAGAAGACTAAACATTATAAATTAAAATCCTTTAACATTGATTGAACTTAGTGTATTGACATTAAGTAGTTTAAGAGAAATGAATGATTACTTTTATAATTAAGTGAGAAATAATATTTAAAGTTTGCATCGAGGGAGTCACACAGGAAAATAAAGAAGTAAAAAGTAATCCTATTATGACTAATAGTCATCAAAGTTACCCCCCTTTATGGTACTTAATTTTGGAAAGTGTTTTCCATGTCCCAGCTTCACTTTATTAAATCGTGCTCATAGAAAAAGGGACACCTTTTCGAACTGTGATGGAGAATTAAGGGCATAGAGCACAGAGCAAATTGCAGAATAAAATTTCTATCGCTTAGTCCTTTATTTTTAAACGGAACGCTCAAAGTATGTAGAAAATGAAATGATAGGAGATCTTGTATGTGGATGACACATGCTCGGCGTGTTGCAATTGTTTATCGTTCGTTTATTGCACTGAAAAGTGATGTAACTGTTCAGAGAAACGATTATCCTTACCACGTTTACGTCAATGGCATTCGAGAAGTCGCTTTCATTAATCACACTAGCATTGTTTACCAGAATCTCTAGGCCACCCAGTGTGCTTACAGCTTTCTTGAACGTTTCTAGCAAAGAAACAAGGTAATAATAAGATTAATGCAATCGTCCTTACCAAAGAATTCGAAACTGTAAAGTTTGTACAGAGCGCTAATAGAAATGTGGAGCATTCATCGATATTATACTGCGTGAACTATTAGCACGACTGTAAAGCGGTTGCCTTGTTTTAGGGGTGTCTTAAATTTTCATCAACACTACAGATTGTACTGTGCTAGCAGAGGAGTTTGTAAGCTTAAGCTTCTTTGTAAAATTTGTCACGCTTTTATACTATTGTATACTCACAGACAGGGGCAGATTTGGAGATTTGGCGCCCCTAGGCTAACAAGTATCTGCCGCTTTAATTTAAAAGAGTTGAGACAATTTCCAAATGAATTCAATATAGCAACTCATATACGAGCTATTTCCAACTCGCTATATGAAAAAGAAGTGAATTGTTTTTAAAGTTGTCTCAAGCCTCTGTGTCTAAACATTTCCCAATTTCTTTCGCTCAAGATTTGCTGCCCTAGGCTACAGCCCACTTAGTTTATACGCAAATCCACCCTTGCTCACGCAATAAAGGTCTCCAAATTCAAAGCTGTAAACTTATAAAATATATGAAATCTCCTTTACCAGCGAATGATCTTTTAAACAAATTGCACCATCCATCTTCCTTACTGCGTTTAATGAGCCAAGTGTTCTCTTCATCTTATTACTCACGTCGATAATGATCTAATAGTAATTACCGTCGAATTCGGAATTGTTGGAGACGTCGCAACGAAAGAAAACTGCTCGGTTGCGACCGAACTCGGCGTTCAGAGCATCCATCGCCTGCTTGCTGGCGGATTCTCGAATATCGATCATCGCGACAACCTGAAACCATTCGAATGACAGTAGATCAAAATATGGTTACATAATTGAAGAAGCTTCAAGTTTATGTATGCTAAACATCTCCCATAAAATCGTCTGTTTAATTCACTCACGCGAACATTACCGCCCCTTAGATAATCCCTAAACTTTATCCTATATGATTATTAAAAGAATCTATTTAATACTCACAGAAACACCATTTCGCAGCAGTTCTCTGCTGATAGTTAGGCCCAAACTACTGGCAGCTCCAGTTACGATCGCTCTCTTATCTTTGATCTGCATATTTCTTGGCTGACTAAGTATTCTTCTTTCTTCTCGCGAGAACGCTATAAATGAATGAACACTTGATTCATCCACGATCCTCCAGGAAACTTAGCACCCTCGATTTTCAAATGTTTCGAATACATAAATTTTGTAACTACGTTGCGTATGAGTTTATGGTGCTTAAACCGTCTTACCAACTTACCAAGTCTGTTACTTTTCCTTTGCTTTTCTCTTATACACTAATAAGACTTTATCCCGTATATATTAAATAATTAAATAAATATCAAGGCAAATTTAAACGAGCCGTGTGTATTCTTTACCTTCAACAATTTAAAGAAGATTGCACTGCTCGAACGCCAAAGTAATCAGCTACTCACTGGTGGTGGCAGCTCGGTTCCCGAGCCTCTCCCTCGATTTGATACGAAGGAAGCCTCTTGGTTTCGTATCACGATCTTCGACCTCTCGAGCTGTGACGTTTCGAATTCGCTGTTACGCGAATCGGTTTCTATCTGTGGCGATCATTCGTTCACGTCGCAAACAGAACAGTTCGCCCCTTGATCCCTTGCGAGCCGCGGAATCCGTGAGAGGCTACGATATTCGCGCCAATATACAAGAACTTCTAATGCATCTTTTTTTCAGTGGTGGATTTAAGGAAAAAGGCCCAGGTGGGGAACGTTCTGAGGGGCTCATTTTCTCGAGAAAATGAAGAGGCAGTTTATTAAAAACGAGGTAAGCGTAGTAATGCAGGGAAAGAAGATATAGTGTTTGGATAAAAATCATAATTTTTTTTTTAAATGGGGCTCTGTGGGAGGAACTGCTCATCGGCTGCCCGTTAAATACTTGATTTTTAATGACAACGAATTCATCAATTCTTAGAGAATGAGCATTTATGTCTCAAGAATTGATAGTTCTCTAAAAATTGGAATCTGGTTTTCCATTTTGCCTGAATTATTTCTCTTCGCTGAGAAAGGTTTATATTTTTAAATTGTTTCCTTTCTACTTTTTATTACTTCTCTGAGTTCTAATGTAATATAGCCTGTTAGCGAGATAATCATTGCTTGGGAGTGTTGAATAATAAAATTGTTAATGAGAATTGACTTACATTGTACGGTCTTAACATTCGCTTTTACTTTTGTATACAGGTCCGTGCTGAGTAACTCCATGTCACTGCAAAGCGAATGTTCTATTAATTACTTTCTGCAACTAATGATTACATTTATACTTTGAAAACTGCGCTGTTATATAAAGTTTGAGTTCTGCGGGCGCATTGGCCGCGAAATGCATTCGTCATCTAGTGGCGAAACCCTTGAACTAAAGTCGTGGTTTGAAACGTCGAACTGCAAAGCAACCTTTTTATTTATTGTTACTTCTGCATTCTGGTGATCTAAATCTTTTGCACAGACACTGTAACTAATTAGTATACTCACTCCTTAGCGTTCTTTGCGGACACAACCTTAACAAGTCTTCAAAATACTTTTAAAAGCAATAAATGGACAATACTGATGTTGTATATGATTTAGTAACTAATAACAGTGCTTCTGAAATAGATCTAGATTTCTAGATTACAAAAAATAAATCAATAAACAGGGAAATTTATTTAAAGCTCTCCATTTCAAATTTAAACTTTAGTTCCTGGGCTTCAGAGCAAGGTGCGTAAAATAATCAAATTTTTTAAACATTTTGTAAGAATGTTTCTTTCAATTAAATTCAATTTCAATCCAATTCAATTTTCAAACCTTTTAAAAAGTACTCAATTGCCAATATTACCGTACATAGTGAACTGTATTAGGACGGGACAAAACGTACGAGTTGTTGAACTAATAATAAGTTAATAAATCGACATAGCAATTTGTGTATGGCTCTTAAGAATAAAATTTGAATTACTCGCAGCAATGCTATTATTCAAAGAACTTGCTAAAAACATCTACTTAAAACAAGTCTGTGTTCCTAATTTAAACTGCTACTGGAACTACAAATTCTTCTGTATCTATCGCATAAAATAACTTTTCAAATCCCTTCAACCGTGTCCCATTTTCTCACTTCCGTACTTATTCTCCCGAAACATTTTTAATATTCTCCATCACCATTATTAACAGCCGAAAGTAGCCCAAATAAATCCAAACACCAGGGTCAAACATAAAAAAATTAGCGATTAATAATATCATGCGTTTCGATTGCTCTGCATATCAGTTCAGTTTATTTTCACACAGTACAAAAGAATGACTTTGTTCAGTACCTAGTCCGCTGTCAGTATCTAAAAATTTGTCCGCTAGGATTTATAAATAATTACGTTGAATAAGAAAAAAAAAGTTGAGCAGGAATCCAGTAAAAAGTAGAAAATATTTTTCCCAACGTCCATCGCCTTTTTCGAGTGCAACTGCTTTCATTTTTCTTTCACACGTTCTTTCCCGACATTCAATCGAACGGAAACGTTCTCCGTTTACATAGTAATCTCCACTCTCTTGAATGGTGGGAACTCGACGGTGAACGGTGGCTCTTCACCCTCGCTGACCCAAATGGATCCATTGTGGCCCTTCTGAATCAGCTTCACCACTGCCTCACCTACGTTGTCCGGCCTGGTGAAATAAGACGAAGGAAACATTAGACGACTGATGGTTCGTTTTCGACGGGTAACTACGCGCTAATAAATTAATCTCTACTAACTCTTGCACGGGCAGTGCTGCAAGCATTTTAGTAACGTGGTCGGAGTCGATGAAGTCGAGGAGGCTTGTGGTAGCATCAGTCAGCAAGGCTGTTTTCGTGACGCCGGGGCATATCACGAGCACGCGCACGCCAGTCGTATCGTAGTGTTCCTGAAAGGACAAGGGTGAAGATCGGTGTGTTAATAAATAACGGTAGGTTGCAATTTGGACATTATACAGTTGTTTGGAGAGAGGCGGAATTGAAGTACCAGCGTATGTATAAATCAGTGGGAATAGTTAAGAAAGGGGAGTTCAGAGAAATTTACCTTCAAACCGCGACTGAAGGCGAGGACGTCGTGTTTGCTGGCAGTATACACTGGGCATGAAGAGTAGATCTGGAGGGACACGATCGATCCTACGTTCACAATTATACCGCCTTTGCCTCCTTTGTGCTTACCCATGTGACTTATGGCGAGCAACGAGCCTTGGATCACGCCACCCTGAAATTTCAATTATTTCTTATTAAATCTTGAAAATAGTAGCTGCCATTTCTAATAGAATTATATCATTTTTATTATTTCGGTGCTCTTGCACCAAACGATTTGGTTAGTCTATTACAGTGTTTTACAAACTTTCTCCCCTTTTCGAATATTTAAATAACCTGCGACCCTCATATAAGGTAAAGTAAATTTAATAAAGTGAATCGAATATATTATAAATAGATACTTTAGAATATAATTCTATGTTAATAATATTTAAAAAGTCTGAATAGAATATAATTCTATGTTAATAATATTTAATTATCTTAATACTTTCTTATGTTAGTAGACGCTTTGGATAATAAATCGCTGATCTTGGGAACAGTGTTTATGGAATTAGAATAATATAGAATTGTGTGTTAAAAAATTTCATTGGGAATGATTAAATTTCTGTTCATTCTGGTATGTCAGGTACGAGTCGACTTGAAATGTTTTGCTTCTTTCGAGAGGTTGAAGTCTACTGATACCTTTTTTACACGTGTTGTGTAAACAGTCTGATCAATGACAAGAAATTAGGTGACACGATGTTCAAGGGTCACCTGACTGGAGGTCAGTACAGGGTATCTCATTTAAATCCACACTGTCGAATATTTTCGAAACTGTCAAGTTTAATGTTTCAGAGAAATACTTCTCTCTAGATAGAGGTGTTTTAAATCATTTAAATTAGCACCAAGAATTGTATTTTACGTGCAAGAAGTCTACTTACAACATTCACACGGACAGTTTGTTCCCACTTGACGTCATTGAACAGACCAGCGTTGTTGATCATAATGTCCAGGCCGCCGAGAGCGGTAGTAGCCTTTTTAAAGGTATCTGTAAACGCAGACAAGGAAATTAAGGGGTCAGTTTACTGTGACGGTTTGAAAAATTTAGTTATTTTTATAGATTTTTTCTTCGTAGATACAACATATAATGCAATAAATCTTTATGGTGTTTATTGAGTTACTCTTATCTTATACAAAAAATTTAAAAGAATTTTTTTAGTTTGTTTTAAAACTTTGAACGCGATTATCTCAAAACAAAAATTTTTTCAGCTGGTGCAGGTGATTGCAAAGAAACTATTTGACCAAATAGTCTGAAATTTTTACACGGTATTCAGCACATTAGTGGCTATATCCGGGACCACGGAAACCTTTTTCGATTACCCATTTCATACTTTTTACAAGGCAAAATGATTGAAAAATTCACCGTATTTTGACACTTAAACTTCAAACCTCCGCCACTTTGTTAATTCTTTATCAGTAAAAATAATCCTGGTTCCGGCGATAATCACACTCATAATGATTACAACACACTTTGAATTTTTTATTTCAAATGCATCGTTCTTCTGGAATAACCTGCTCCAGCACTACATCGCATTCTCAAGGCGCTCACATCAGAGCGATATATATTTAAAAAAAGACTGTTAAAAATTTAAAATAAATTTTTTTATACTGTCAATAAGTGTATTAATAAGTAGACAAAATATTATTTACGTTGAACATTTTGTTTACTAAAAAAAGAAATCCTAAAAAATGACCAATTTTCACGACTCCACAGTGGACTGATCCCTTAAGCAAATCCTTGAAAAGTAAGTCACTAAATTTTACGGTTCATTTTCCGTTCCATGAGAATAAGAGAGTTTTCGTAATTAATCTTAAGAGTGTAATTAAAAATTAATTCTTTCGTGAAATTAGTAGCTACAGAAGAATAATATGGAGGGCTCAGAAGCCAATCAGTGTAAGTCCAAATTTCCCTGAAAATGAGTTTCGTAGTTCAAAAACCTCTTTATTGTTAAAACTTTCAGTTGACAAATTAATTAACCTTTAAGTACCGACGTGTAGTCTGACAGACACTTTGAGAGTTCGAAAAGTAATCTTTAAGAAAAAAATGTTGTCAAGAAAAAATGATTGTTTAATTGATAAATGATAATTATTAAGATAAATGTTAATTTTTTCCCCCAAATAATTTGAGACTGCAATATTAATGTTTATAATTAGGAATAAATGTGAAAACTTCTATATCTTGTTTTACTTATACAATAACTAGATATATAAAATGGTATCGGCGCACTGATTCGGTCCCTATACAAAGTTTATTTTATTTATTTAAAAATAAAATAAAGTATCAAAGCTATTTGTCAATAGTTATAAAGAAAATCCGACGTTTCGGTTCTTGATTTGAACCCTCTTCAGAAAGTGAGATTTATTATTATAATATTGCGTTTGCTAATGAAAAATATGTCGCAGCGTTATATCAAGCAAACGACACGCGAGTCGGTTGGAAGAAGACTGAAGTAAACTAGATATATTAATAACACATAGAAACGTTTTTTTTTAGAAGAATATCAGGAAACATAAAAGTTTTCGTTAGTAAAGCTATGGTGGTCTAGCAGACGTCATGTCGGTACTTATGTAACTAAAATAGCACGCCAGTACTCAAAGGTTAAGTTACTACTTTCATACATAAGCAATGAATAATGGTACTTGTATTGACCACGGAATTACTAAGCAAAATTATTTAAAAAACAAACAGTAAAACTCTCATTTTTAATACTAATGGACATACACTGATTGGTTTCTGAGCTCTCCATATATAACTTGAATTATTTAACTCAAACTTCCTTACATTTTGATATATATTTCAAAGCGAATTGAAAAGAAAAAAATTTCAATCAACCTTCGAAAGAACAGCCTAACTCACCACAATTTCGTATAATTTTAATAAAAATATCAAGAGGTACCTGCGAATAATTGGACGTTGGAGACGTCACAAAGGAAGAACATAGCCTTTCCCTTTCCGAACTCCTTTTCCAAAGTGGTCACCGCTGTTTGGCCAACTGTGGGGTTCAAATCGAGGAGAGCGACAGCCTGAATAACATACAAAGAATATTAGAACAAGATCTAGAATCCTTTAAATTAGAAGCCGATGGAATTACGAATTGAACCCACCTTTGCTCCATTTTTAAGCATTTTCTGTGCATAGGTGAAGCCAAGCCCACTGGCTCCCCCGGTGATCAAAACGGTCTTGTTCTTAATGTTGTCCATGGTCTGAAGCAAAATTTTTTCAGAATAATAAAGCAACGATATGTCGAAAGAATTCTCTTATTCAACACTTTAATCCTTCGTTGACTCTCTGGGTGTGAACCACCCATAAGCTGCTTTTGACGCTCTGAAGCTTTTATATTCAAAATAAATACCTTTTTTTTCAATCCCGACATACAAATTATTTTTTCTCTCAAAATATTATATCCGAACATCAACTCTGTAGAATTTTAGCTTCTAATATTGAAATTTGTAAAAGTTACAATTTTTTACGATTTTCTTTGTTTTTTCTCGACATGTGGCAATCTAGAATTATTTTACAAAAACCGTGATAAAATATCAATAAAAAAATTATTGGAATACATTCTAGAGACCTTGAAATTGACAGATGATTTTTTCATAATAATTGGATTCTTTGGATGAGAATGGCACTCGTTCACAAACTGCTCTGGGTGTGAGCCACCCAGGTATGTCAAAGTTGATCGAGAAAGAGGTGTGTCAACGAAGGGTTAAATTAAAAAAATATTTCCCCCAATTTCCCCTCCTTTCAATTAAGTATCTAAATTATTCTAAATTAAATTTCTCGCCCCCTTTATATTCCACGATGCTCTTTCTACTTGTTCCGAGATATTTCAAATTATTCGAAATGCCCAAAATAGCAAGATGCTTCCACAATACAAAGTAACATTCCTGTTCTCAGTTAAAGCAATTAAATAATGTTTAAATGGTGTTATATCGTGATGATCATTGAGCAAAGATTGGAAAGACAAAATGAAATTTCTAAAATAATTCGCTCACAGTTTGGATGTAGATTGACTTCTCGAATTTCAGCGAGACGATGTGCACTGGATGGTTCCTGCCTGTGGAATGAGTGCTGGTGCTCGCAGCTCGGTAAAATAAATAGAATGCCGTATCTCTACGTAGATTACAATTAATGAACGTTTCTTTGCGTAAACGGTGTTGTTGTGTTTGTTATAACGATACGTAGATGAGCAACTTCTGTCAGTTTTTTTTTAAAACGATTAGATAGTGAACATTTCGGAGATTACATTACCATAAAGGAGAAAGTACATAATCGAATCTGCATATTGGGTTTAAAGATTTATTCTTCTTCGTTGATAATATCACTAGTCGCTTTTTTTATTAAGAATTATACATTACTAATTATCTACTAATTTTTCTCAAGCATTAATTGGACAAATTATATTTAAATAGACTTAAAACTCCTGTTGTAAATCAAGTTTGACTTACTCTCCTTAGCTGCAATATCTTAATGACTTTCTTAATAGACTTTCTCTTTTCCAAACATGACAGAGGGATGGTTAATGTTCTTGACAACACAAAGTGAATATTAGAAGTGGCAGGGTGTACGTAAAATATCGAGTTGAATAAGGGGACCCGTTTAATTGAAAATAAAAAAGTGATTTTTAGTCAGTTTATGATACCCTTAAATTGGGACCTTCAAGCTTGCGTAACTAGGGACTTCGATGGCATATGCGGGTTGATTGTTCTCGCTGACGAAAATTGCGCCGTTGTTCCCCTTTTCTATTAATTCGATGATGGCGGTCGCCACGTGTTCTGGTCTGTTAATAAACATTTATTTAATAAGACACTTTGGAGAAGTGTAATTTCAACGAATGGTGAATTATTAATGCTACTATAATTTAGGGACTTAGACAATTTCATCTCTAAAATCTTTTATTACCAATTCCCAAAGAAATGTTTGAGGAATAAAGTAATTATATTTAGTTCTTAAAAATACAGGCGTTATTTAACGAATAGTGTATCTTAAACATCGATTTTTTTACGAAGCAAAATCTTTGGCAAATATTCAAAGAATTGTGTAAGTGTGTTTCTGCCAGAGTGACTAAATTTCTAAGCTATTGAATTGTACTATTGCTAAGCTAGTCCATTTGTGATTTTTATCTATCGAGTGTTGAAGAATGTAGAAGTCGTTAAGTTGACGATGACACGTGTGATTGATTGGGAAATTCTTTTACTTACGGTTGCTTCTGCATGCTGGCCATCGCAATAGCTGCAGTTTCTTCGTCCAGCAGGTCCATAGCGTGTTCCTTGGTGGACATGAATCTGGCGGCCATTGCAGTGGTAGTGAGACCAGGACATATGGTTAACATACGTATACCAGTTTTGTCGTAATAGTGCTGTGGAATTTTTAATTAATTCCACATTATATTAATTAATAACTTCCACGAGCAGGGGTGGATTTGTATATAAGCAAATTTTGAGCGAAAGAAGATGAGAAAGGTACCAAAAGGGCCTGCAACTTTTTATTTTCTTATGGACATAGCATAGATTTCCGCTAAAAAATAAAGTGTTTATCTATTTTCTCTAACACCGAAACTGAAGGGTGATCTGTAAACCCAGAGGCTTGAGCCACTTTAAGAACAATTCACTTTATTTTCATGTAGCAGGTCAGCAATAACTTATATGTGAATTATCATTTTGAATTAATTTTAAAATTTTCTCGTTTCTTTTAAGGGTACCCTACCGTCAAATCACTCCAAAAATGAGAATTTTTTAGGATTTTATTTAAAGGAAAGTAAACGTTTTAGTTTTAAAAATCTTTTTATATTGTACTTCTACATCATAGAAGATAATAATTTTTTTTTAAATCAACACACCAAGAATATTCTCCATGTTTATAACATTGTTCATGGAATTGGAATGATTTCAAGAGAGGGTACTCTTGAATTAAAATATTTGCTTAAATATTTCCCAGGAAGCGCAGCAGACGGTTGTCAGACTATTTAATGACGCCAAATCTCAAAATATGACCTCATCTACTACAAATTCCATTTAGAGGAAGCAATAAAATCGTAACAGGTAGGAATCGTAATTATTAGAAAGTAGATTTTGAGTTGTATATTGGTATACGTGATATCAGGTACGAAGTCGAGAAAATCTCAAGTTATCTCGACATTTTTGATCCTTATGAAGTAATCTCTTTAGAATATATCACCGAATAAAGTAAATTTGACCGACACGTAGTATGTGATTCATATTATCAGGGGCTTAGTTATCTACGTATGGAATAATACCTACTTTAATCACCCTTGCGTAACACTGCTAACCTCGTTAGATGTGACATTTATCGAATTTAAGCGACGAAACAGTAAAAAGGAATCATAGGTGATAAAAATTTAATATTTCTTTCTCCAGTATGGAAATCTTCGAACTCATTGCATTCCCAATCAAAAGTGTTTTTATCTCTGTGGCATAAACATCGATACACCGGTCACTCGAATATCTACACTACAAAGTGCTTATCTATTGTGTAGAATTATAATTAACTATTAATCGCTCATTATCATCAATGGCGCTTGTCGAAAAGTAATCGCCTGGTGACGTTACCGCGACAAACACTTCTTATCAACTACTTATTCGCTTGATTCTTTCACGTATCAATATGAATCCAGCGCTTCATGAATTTTACCCACTTTCTCACCTTCAAGGCCTGGGTGAATCCAACGATCGCGTATTGTGTCCCGCCGTAGATCGGCGCTATAGGGATTCCCTCGAGGCCAGCAACCGATGACATATTAACGATCGTCCCGCCATTTCCACCCTTGTACTTCCCCATGTGCTGCAGCCCCAATATTGTACCGTGAACTACCCCTTTCTAAATAGAATTCAAGGTGAACAGTTACAATTTGAGGCTCGCAAAAGCTTTTTAGGAGATAACTTTCCGCGAGGAGAAAGAGAGAAAATAAGTTCGTCATCGTGGGAGATAAGAAGATTGTTTTCTCAAGCTATGTTTGCGCGATTACTGATGACACAGTGTTATACAACATTTTTAGATGTTGTAAATATATTGGACCACTTACGTAATTGACGTCAACCATAATCTCCCAGTCCGCGTCGTCCATGATGCCCGCGATGTTTACCACAATATCTACGGTCTCATACGTGTCGAGAACTTTCTTGAACGACTCTGGCAAACAGACGCAACGTTCGCCCACAAATTTTAATATCACAGATCCTGCTATTGTAAGATCGGGGTAAGTTGTAACATAAGTAAAATCATTTGAACGACAAATTTGGTAACCCACAGCATGCGAGAGCTGCTTGACGATATTAGCACCGTTGGATTTAGTGACACAAACGAGCGTTATCTATTCTACCTAGAATTTTAGTATTTAGAGAACGTAAGTAAATGTTGTCTTAGCTCTTGTATTTCAATTAACCGTCAGTAGAAAGTGTTTGAATTATTGCTTCTTTGTCGCAAACGAGTCACTGCACATTGGATTATTATAATGTGTTCGCATTTTAGTAATTTGATGTTGAGTTTCTCGTTTGCTGAGATAAAACGCAAAAATTCAAGCTCGGGGTGAATTGTAAACATGTCACTACTTACTCCGCTCTAAATGGTGATAAAGCAAGCTATTTGATAATACACCGGAAAAAATACGAACAACAGAACAATCGAGAATCCAAAAAGTAAAAAAATAGTAAAAAGGCGAAAGTAAAGAAACCGAAGAAGAAGATTTTGATAGAATCAGATGAATAAGCAATGATTGCTTAACTCAAGTGTATCAAATGTTTAATAATGATCTGTGTTTTCATGTATATTTTATAGAAATGTTTATTTGTGTTCATATTTGTACTTAAATAAGTAAAACAGATGTGTTACAATTTACCCCGGACTGGGGCACATTTTAACAAAGCTTCAGATTTGTTTAAGATGAAGTCTCCAAGATTTTGTCACGTACTTTCACGCAATTAGTTCACCGCATATGTAAGTAGTAAGTCACGCAAATTATTTCTTGATTCAGGAAAACTCTTTCGAGAAGAAACTGTGGAAACTTTTTTGTTACAATCTGCCTCGGTCTCTCCCAGTATACATATGCACCATAATCTCTTCACTTTTCACGTAATTCGTTAAAATAATCCATGCAGGTTTCGTAGATTGTAAAACTACGCGTGTGTAAATCTATATCGAGACCTGCTTCAAGTATCAGTATCGGTGTCTAAATTGGTTTCAGCCTATTATCGATAAGACAATTAATTGTTGGTCTTTTTGATAATATTTTTAATTATGTAATTTCGAATATTATTAATTGCAAAACATACGATTGAAAAGTGTGGGCATTATGCTTTCTTAAATATTTAGCGTGCCTGAGAACTGAACTGGTGTTTCATGATCCCGTCTGAAGGAGTAGGTACGTGGTTGTTTGATACTCGAGAGAAATCTCATATGTCTCGCATCTATTTCAACGCATACGGGTCCATTGAGGTTTTATAAGCAGAAGTCTGTTGTTTGTTTTTAATAATGCAGGAGAATTGCAACTACCTTTCAGCTCCCCAGGCTTGGAGACGTCGCAGGCTACAAAAACGGCGCGTTCTTTTCCAAACTCGTTGTTCAGATCGGCAGCGGCGCTCTCGCCACCGCAATCGCCCAAGTCTAGGAGAGCTGCCGCCTAAAAAATCAAAGTAACACCTTGGTCCTACTACCCGCACCACCGTTCACAAAAGTCCTTTGCAAAGGGTTACCTTCGCCCCGTTTCGAAGGAGTTTTCGAGCGGTGCAGAAGCCGATCCCGTTCGCCCCGCCCGTGACCAGCGCCACTTTGCCCTCGATGTTCATGCTGGATCGATGGAGGAAAAAGGGTCCGTCGTTTATCCACAAGATCGAACGCAGGTTCACGGTGCTCCGCGGCGATCTCGCGAATAGCACGGTTGCAAATAGAATATATCCAGCCGCGAAGGCGCGGGCTCGATCGATGAAACTCGAGAAAACGAGAATCAATCGTACGGGATTGAATGTCTCGCGGCTAGTTGGATGGGTAATGTGACCACCGATCCGCCGGTAAACAGGATCGAATTTACGCCGATTCACGGAAAAATTGGCCGCAGCCTAGGGAACTGTCTAGGATGCTATTTATTTCTGTCGATTTATTGAGTTACCCGCGCGCGTCTTGCTGCACGCATATTGGGAAATCGAGCGAATGGTTGAGCTTCCTGGCGTGTATGGGACGCCTGTTTTTGGTCGAGATAAAATTCGCGGAAAGGTTAATAGACATTGGTGTAGCACTGTAGTGTGCAAGTAAAAAATTTGATAAGGTTCTGGAGTTCGTAGGTTGTAGATAAGGTTTCCGTGAATCTATTATCTGTTATCTTCTGTGCATCACAACTGGTTTCCTCTTACTCCCAGTATTAACTTTGTTGATGTGACCGAAGTGTTTTCTAGGTACTTACATATTTGCTCGAGCTGTTTATGACGTTGTTTCTAAGATTTTTTACTATTCTACATTCAGGAAATCTCCTTCTATTTCATATCAGTATCTCTAAGGATACGTTTATGTTAGAGCTGCGATAATAGCGAAGAAAGAGAAATTTTTTTTCTCGACGCTTTTATCGTTGGTCATCTTTATAGTCATCTCGCTCTTATCGTCGCTCTGATCGTTTATCGCAGCTGCAACATAAACGTACCTTAACTCAAAAAGAACAGAGGCGGAGGAAAGAAAGCGTACAATTTTTATAATGCATAACTTTTTTACAATTGGTCCATTCGACATGAGTTTTTTTTGAGAAACTAGTAGGATTAGTTTGCCAAGTGATGTGTTTCGTCGTTTTGAAAAAAATGAAATTGGTCGGAATAGGAAAAAAATAGTAAAGGTCGTTTTTTAAACTTCTTTTTGTGAGCCTATAATGAAAATTAAAAAATGCCCTTTGTAGATTGAAGCAAGTTGTATACATGAATAAGGTCGAAAATCGCGAAATTCCCGAAATCAGCGTTTTTAAAAAACTTTAAAAAATGACCTTTACTATTTTTTTTGCAATTCCGATCAATTGCATTTTTTTCAAAAGAACGAAACACGTCACTCAGCAAACTAATCTTTCTAGCTTCTCAAAAACAAAATCATGTCGTTTGGACCAATACTAAAAAAGTTATGCGATTTTAAAAGTTGTAAATTTTCTTTCGCCAGCCACTGTTTATACAGGATGTTTGCAAATATGTGGGAAATTTTTTCAGGATAGGTTCTAATCATCAAGATAATAAGACAAGTTGGTATACGAAAATGTTCGATATGGCTTAGTTTCACAGTTATAAGCATTTGTATATTTTGTGAAACACGGGTCCGAAACGGTTATTAAAGTGGCATTTAACGAAGCCCAGCTTGTTTTTTTAAAGGCGCGAAGGAAAGAATATAATTGAAAATCTAGAGACGCGGCAGCGTTTCTAAATTTAAAGACATTTTTCTTATGTAAACCGCATAGCTTTCGAATAAGATGAAATTCAATAAAATCGGTCCACGCATGACAGAGATATCGTAATATCGTCTCATGTATCTGTCGGAAACAGTAAGATTTTCTTCTTCTTCTTCCCCAAGCCAAATTTTCGTCAGTATAATACGTATACGCGTTACACGCACACCTTCAGCCAAAACGAACTAATACATGTTTCATTCGTCAATCACTATCTTCACTATCTAGAGACGCGGTAGCGTCTCGACGCCAAGTACATGAAACATACATGAAAGAAAGTACATGAAAGACACCCTGTATATGTCGACTGTTCGACTGTCGCTACCGCAATCATTTACTGGAGAAATGGCTAATCCAACCTAACCTGAAACTTATTTCATTAATATCTCATCACGCGTGCAATATTTTCTAAATTTAAAGATATTTTTCTTATGTAAACCGCATATAAGCTTTCGAATAAGACCAAATTCAATAAAATCTGTCCACGCATAACAGAGATATCATAATATCGTCTCGTGGATCAGTCAGAAACGATAAGATTTTCTTCTGATTCTTCAAGACAAATTTTCGTCAACATAATACGTATACGCGTTACACGCACACCTTCAGCCAAAACGGAACTAATACATGTTTCGTTCATCATTATACGCGTTACACGCACACCTTCAGCCAAAATGATACTAACACATGTTTCGTTCATCAATCGCTATCTTCACTATGCAATCTCCTCCTTTTGACAGCTTACCGTCAAGTTATATATCGACTATCGAAATTATTCATTATTCATTACGTTTCGCGATAATAACATTACGTTAGGATCGTGCGTAAAGAAAAGAAAAAAAAATCAAGCGGCCGACCGAAGCTCACGCATATCACGGCGTCCGCAAATTATTCCTAATTTCCTTGCATGTAAGTGTACTTTATTATTATTAATTAAGGTGTATGCATAATGCAACGAATAGGTTATTTTGATATCTATAGGTTAATATCTTTTTAGTATCAAGGCCCTTGGAAGGATATTCAAATCTTCTCGTTAATAGAAGCAAAAGAGAAAATATTTTTATTTTTAAATAAATATATTTACATATTAATATATATATATATATATATATATATTAATATGTAAATATATTTATTTAAAAATAAATATATATATATATATAATATATATTAATATATTATAATATTAATTGAAAAATATAATATATATAAAATAAAATATAATACACAATGTCTATTTTGATTGATTTTATTTTATACATATACATGTTAATTAAGATAATAATTCGATCTCCTAATTAATGTAAAAACTCGTGACATTTCAAATTCGGACAACTTACTTAATTTGACACTTAGCATTTGGTTATAATATTTGTAGGACAGAGTTGGGCATTATTCGAATAAATTTTCATTCGAATACGAATTCGTATACATCCCCAAGATTATTCGTTATTCGCGAATAAATAAGACGACGGCAACAACGACGGTATATGCGTACATATTTTTCTTAGAAAGGTGCTAATTGTAGTTGTTATTATCTTTATAAAAAGAAGTGAGATCCCCATAAAAAACTTCAAAAAAGTAAAAAAATTACGCCAAGTACATGAAATCAAATAAATCACAAAAAATAGAAGATAATAATATGAAATCAAATAAATCACAAAAAAAGATAATCATAATAATAATAATAATAATAATAAATCACAACAAAAATAGAAGAAAATATACAATCATAAAAAATAGAAGAAAATATACAATATAAAAAAATATGTGAAATCAAAATGAGCTGCAAGTACATAAAGGTGCTTTCCAACTGCGCCTAAGATGACACAACTACATATACACAGCTAAAATGCTGTGTTCGTACATTCTATTACTCATATCGTAGACATTTTAAGTATCCCATTAGAATAAAAGAATCCCATTTAAAAACATTGTCGTAAATTAATTAATAGCTTTACAAAATTTATTTTTATACAAATAAATATTTCAATACGAATAAATATTTTATTCAAAATACTTGGCGCTGCGCTCCGAACTGGTGTTGCTAAACTGAATAAATATGTATAAATTGCATTAAATCTTTTTCTTTCTTTCTTGTGCGTACGTTCGTGAATGTGTGTATGTGCATATGCTACGTATGATATTAGAATTAAATATATGTAGAATAAATTTGACTGCGTTTCTAATATGTGTATGTATATGTTTACGTATTTTAGATTGTAAGGGTTATTGTAAGTTATTGTAGTAAATAGGTTTATTTTTTGCCTTTCGGCCTCAAAATGGGGTTACATGTGTTAAGTGTGTAAGTGTTTCTGGGACTGTTAACTCAATGATGCGCTTTCAGTTTGATTTCTTCCTTCATCTTGTTCTTTTTTTCTTCTCCTTTTTTCCAGAACCATTCGCATCCACTCCGCTCCTTCTTCTTCTCCCTTTAGAATCGATCTGATCGTTGAATTCTCTCTTTTCAGCTCCTTACAGTCTTGTAGCATGTGACCCATCGTCTCTCTAGCCCCATTGCATAATCTGCATACTGTGTCTTTTTCCTCCTTCCAGTACTTGCTCCCCCGCTCTTCGTTTCCACATCTGAACCTAGCAATCATGCTTTGGTCTCTGCCTCTGTAGTTTCCGTCTAAGTAATTTGCTCTCTGGTCATCCCTGATTTCTGTGTAATGTACGTTGTATCTGCCTCCTTGTATTCTGTCGTATTGCCATTGGACCTGCTCTGCCCTGTCCCTTTGCGCTAGTTCCTCAGCGAACTCTCTTCCTCGCATTCTTTCTATTTCCATTTCTTGGATATCCATCATTTTCTGCCTGTAGTATGCATCTCTCATTTCCTCCCACTTCGACTTTTTCTCTGCTTGCTTCGCGTCTATTTCCCTCCAGCATTCTTGTACTATTTTATTCTTGTTCAGCCGTTTCGCTTTCTCCTCATATTTAATTGCTCTTTTCCCCGCTTCTATCCTTACTTTGTCCGTTTTTGTTTCCTCCAAGATTAGATATGCTGGTGTATTAAAGTCCAGGCCTAGAGTCCACCTTATGTATTTCTCCTGTATCTTCTCTACCTTTTCTGCTTCCATCCAGCCCCAAATTTCTGACGCGTACAGCAAGATACTTTTCACTATGCTTCTGAATATTCTCATTCTTCTCTCAAAATTGTTCTTGAACATTCTTTGTCCTATTCCCCATATCTGCGCCATTGCTATTCTAGCTTTCTTTGTGACTTCCCTTATGTGCACCTCTCTGCCCCCGTTTTTCTGAAAATTATACCCCAAGTATTTGAACTCCTTCACTTCTTCCAGACTGCTCCCCTGCCAGCCCCATTCTTCTCTTTTCTTCTTTCCTCTTCCTTTATGGAAAATCAGCACCTTAGATTTCTCTGCGTTCAGTTGTAACCCTTTCCTTTCAAGGTATTTTCCGAATCTGCGTATCATGTCCTTAAGATCCTTTGGTTCATTTGCCAATAACGCTATATCGTCCGCATATGCTAGAGTCCAGATTTTTTCTTTTCCTACTCTAACTCCTCCTGCTTGGTTTTTCCTCATGGTTTCTTCTAAGTCCGCTATATATATTGTAAATATCGTTGGACTCAGTGGGCATCCCTGTCTTACCCCTTTTGTGGTCCAGAATTTGGATGACATTTCTCCGTTTACTTTTATTGTATTTCTTGTTTCTTTGTAAATTTCTCCGATTCTCATTCTCAAGCGTTTACTTATTTCCATTCTCTTCATTATGTTCTGAAGTTTTACTCTATCCACATTGTCAAATGCAGCGCTTAGGTCCGCGAAAAACGTATATAGCTTCCCCCCTTTTTTCTGTATTTCTCTGTTAGCTACATAGTTCAGAATAAAAATGTTATCTGTTGTCGACCTACCGCTCCTGAATCCTGCTTGCGTTTCTGATATTATGTGGTTCTTTTCCAGTTCCTCTTTTAATCTTTTTTCTAGGACCATAGCATATATTTTGTAGGCTGTGTTTAGGATCGTTATCCCCCGGTAGTTGTTTACTTTTTCTCTATCTCCTTTTTTGAATATTGGTGAAATCACCCCTTCTTTCCACCTCTCCGGGAATCCTTCCCCCTTCCACACTTTATTAAAAATTTCTGTGATCCTTTTTACTATTTTCACGTTACTGTAAATCCAAGCTTCATTTTCTATTTTGTCTTCCCCTGCTGCTTTCTTTTTTTTTAATTTTCTGATTTGTTCTTTTACTTCTGCTTCTGTTATTTCCTCTTCCTCTTCCTCTTCCGTGTTGTCCATTTCTTCGAACTCCTCTACTTCTTTTTTACAGTCGACGCCTTCTAGCAATGCTTTAAAATGATCCTTCCATTCTTTTAAATCTATTTTATTGGAAATACCTATTCTTTTCTTTCTTTGTTTATTTATATATTCCCATATTTGATTTTCTCCCTTTAGTTGCATTATCTCATTTTCTATACTTTCTTGTAATTCCCTTCTCCTTTCTTCACACACTTTTTTGTACTCCCTTCTTTTCTTCTGATAGTCTTCTTTGTCTCCTTTGCCCCTTCTCCAGTTCCTCAGTGCTTTCCTGGCTTCTCTTTTCTTTTTTGTACAGTTCGAATTCCACCACTTAAAGCTGCCCAATTTCCATTTTTTTATTTTTACTTCTTCTTTCCGTACTGCCTTATTTATTTTTCCTACCATTTCTTCTACCATTTCATTCACCTCTGTCCTATTAAATTTTATTTTGTTTAATTCCATTTGAAACTCTCTCTTTCCTTCCTCTGTCCAGACTCTTCTCTCTCTCCACCTCCCCTCCTGATTTCCCCCTCGGTCTCTCATTTTATTTCCCCTATATAGCTCTGCTATCAGAGGCATATGATCTGACTCTACTCTATCTTCCACTGTGAATTTCTTGATATCTTCTTTCGTCTCGACATTTGTTAGTATATAATCTATTACCGTGCTACCTCTCGGTCCCGTGTATGTGTACTCTCCTTTCTCATCTCCCTCCATATTCCCGTTCAGAATATTCCATCCTCTTTCCTCCACCATCTCTAATAACACCTTTCCCTCCGTGTTTTTAACTTTGTCTTTTGATCTCCTTACGTCATGCTTTTCTTCTATTCTAAAGTCGCCTCCTTCCTGTCCGATTCTCGCATTGAAATCTCCTCCGATTATCAGTTTCTCCACCTCCCTGTCCTCTATTATCTGGTCTAGCTCTTTTCTCGTCTCCTTCATATCTCTGCTGTACACTGTTATTACTCTCCATTTTTCATTTTGTATCCTGATTCTTCGCTCTTGAATATGTTCCGTTCCTGCGTTCGCTTCCTCCTCTTCTATGCCCTTTCTTACACCAGTGATAATTCCGCCTATCGCTCTCCCTTTTTTCCTCTCTCTAGTGGCATATTTACATTTCCATGAGAATTCTTGTGGCAATTTATCTTTCAAACCTTCCCATTGTTTCTCTTCAATCCACGTTTCTACTAATCCTATTACGTCGAGATCTTTTAAGAAATCCCAAAACTGTTTGTCTTTGCTCCATAAACCTGCTACATTCCAGTAGCCTATTTTAAATGTATCTATTCCTTTCCCAAATCTGTGTACCCCCTCTCCCCGCATATCTGCATACGCAGGCGCGCGGGGAACGGGTGTTGGTACTGTCTTTTGTCGTGCGTTGGTTGTCCTTGTAAGCTCTGTGATCTTCCAATAATTTAGAGGTTCACAGAACTTTGCCGACTCCAAAAATTTACTTCCTTGAGTCCCCCATCCTTTTTCCAAATAAATGTCTTATCATTGATTTTTACTTTCCTGTATCCAACTTTCACCTTTGCCCCTTGCTCCCTTTCCGCTTTGGCAATATCTTTAATATTTTTTTGTATCTCCCTTTCCTTTTTCGTCAGATCATTGTCAATAAACAGCCTCTTATCTTTCAATGTACTCTTCTTTTGCATTACTGCTCTTTTCTGTTGCCAGTTTTTTAACTTCGCTATCAGTAGCCCTCTTTTCTCTCCCTTTCCTACCCAGTAAGCTTCCTCGATTTCTGCTTCTACCTGTAATTCGTGCCTTAACACATACTCCACCGTATCCTTCGGCGTCTCTTTCCGCGGTAGATCCTCTCCTCTTAGGGTAATATTATTTCTTCTCTCTCTTTTTTCTCTAGCCTCTTCCTTCCCTTCTAGCCCCTCCAGTCTTTCAGTCAGCCTCTCTGCCTGATCCTTCTTGGCCTCCAGTACTTCTATCCTACCTCTCATTTCCTTTCTTTCCTTTTCCCATATCTCATCCCTCCTCTTCCACTCGTCCCTCAGCTCCCTATTATCTTTTCTCAGCTCCTCCAATTCATTCTTAACTGCCATCACTACTTCTATCAATTTGTCTAATTTATCCATTTCTCTGTCCTGTTCTGTCTCCTGGCAGACCGGCGATACTGCAGTTCCTATAACTGCCTCAGTTTTCTTCGTTGGAGGCGACCTACCTATTTTCCTCGCTTTTAGGAATTCTTCCTCTATTTCCTTTTCGGCCCTTAACCTCTCCTGCTCCTCCTCGCCCTCCCGTTTCCTCTTGAACGTGTCCAGTATCGAGCCTACGCTGCTCGTTCTGCTTCTTCCCAGCTGTTCTGCCAACGATGGTCTTCCCCTTCTTCTCGTTTCCTTTTGCACTTCCCCGCCTTCGCCTGCTCGGTTCATTAGCGTCTCTGCTCTTCTTTACCTACTGCTGTCTCCGTTTTGTCTTCTTACTTTTTCCACTCCTGTAGATGTCACTTATCCTTGCCACGTCTCTTACACTTCGTGCACTCGTTTCATACCTTCTCTTCTTCACCTTTTATTTCACCCTTCGACACTTTATTAACTGTCGCTTATACTTTCCACCGGAACCTTGTCTTCTCCCCGCGTTTTTCACCAAACCTCGTTATTTTCTGCGCACTTTTGCCACACTTTTCGTGTATTTCTTTCACCTGTCTGCATACACACGTTCTTCTCTCACGCACGTCACGTGGTTCCCCCCTATTGTAAGTTATTGTAAATTACTAATACTAAGACAATTAACATTTCTTTCGGTTTCGCAGCGCCAAGTATTTTGAATAAAATATTTATTCGTATTGAAATATTTATTTGTATAAAAATAAATTTTGTAAAGCTATTAATTAATTTACGACAATGTTTTTAAATGGGATTCTTTTATTCTAATGGGATACTTAAAATGTCTACGATATGAGTAATAGAATGTACGAACACAGCATTTTAGCTGTGTATATGTAGTTGTGTCATCTTAGGCGCAGTTGGAAAGCACCTTTATGTACTTGCAGCTCATTTTGATTTCACATATTTTTTTATATTGTATATTTTCTTCTATTTTTTATGATTGTATATTTTCTTCTATTTTTGTTGTGATTTATTATTATTATTATTATTATTATGATTATCTTTTTTTGTGATTTATTTGATTTCATATTATTATCTTCTATTTTTTGTGATTTATTTGATTTCATGTACTTGGCGTAATTTTTTTACTTTTTTGAAGTTTTTTATGGGGATGCAATTTACTCCATGTTTTGACAGCTGACAGTCAGGTTATACTAACGATGCACATGAACAGAATTACTCCAACAGCTGAAAGAGCAATTAACGATTATAAAGTGAAGTGTGTAATTGCTTCACAAATTATACTGTAACTTTAATTAACATAAATATAAATAATGTAATATTAATTACTATAAAGAAACAAGAAATTAATTAAATGAAACAAAGATTCTCCAAATTAAATTTTTAATTAAGTAAATACATTACTTTAATTACCCCTCTTCCTCCTGCCCAAACATGCGACAGCAGTGTGATAATATTTACAAAGACATCTTGTCGAAAATTCGTGCCGGAGTAGTGACCGTTCGGATACAAAGCTTTTAGAATCGAGTAAATTAAATTTCAAAGCCACAAATTGTAATGACCGATTAAAGGAATTAAATGATTACATGCATAGTGTAGGATCTAATACGGTGTGTTTACTTCCCACATGTGTTCAGTGCGATGTTTTGAACACTGCAATGCTGAGTCGATTTTCATCCGAAGAAATCCATTTGATTGCTCATGATACAACGAATTGTACATTGTACTTGAAAAAAAAGGTGTCAAAGGTACTAAACAAAAATGACGATGATAGTTTCCGTACGGCGGGACTTGCAAGGGTCGTAATTGTTAAAGTAGGAGTGCAAATCATGATTAGAAAAAATATTGATGTTACACTAGATCTTGTCAACGGTTCCATGGTTAAACTTGTTTCAGTTACACGAGGTGTTGATAATGACGTTGAAAAATTGAAAATTATATTAGCCACGGGGCAAGAACATATAATAGAACGTGTAAGTGTTAAATTTAAAGTAATGGATACAGCGGTTGTTATTAGAAAACAAATTCCGACTTGGCTCAGGTATGGCATAACTATTCACAAAAATCAAGGACTAAGCTTGCAGAATGCTATCATAGAAGCAAGTAATTCAATATTTACTTGTGGACAAATTTACGCTGCTCTTTCTCCGGTGACTACATTAACAGGACTGCATCTTATCAATTATGATCCATCTTCCGCAAGGGCACAAGAATTGGCCACAATAGTGTACAATAGATTGTCGAAAAAAATATATACCTGATCTTATGACAATTTCAAACTCTAAATCTATACTCAAACTCACTTCTATAATTATTTATCAATCAGTACCAGTAATAATTGGTACATTTAGCCAAGTATTTAGCTTCCAGGTCGCGGACATCTAGGCAAATGTCTAGATGTTACATTTTATCTTCTCATTATTAAATTTCCGCGATAAGAGTAAAGGTTGTCGTTCACTAGGCCGAAGCGCCGCGAAGCGAAGCGCGGCGACCACGGCATCGCTCATATGACAGAATAGCAGCGACCACGCATCGCCTATATGATAGAACAGCGCCGACAAACATTTCTTCTATCACGAGCGACGACCTTAATGGAATGTATGAACACAGCATTTTAGCTGTGTATACGTAGTTGTGTCATCTTAAGTGCAGTTGGAAAGCACCCTTATGTACTTGCAGCTCATTTTGATTTCACATCTTTTTTTATATTGATAATACTCTTTCCCGTCCTCGACATTTTTATGTATTTGGCGTAATTTTTTTACTTGTTTGAAGTTTTTTATGGGACATAGTACAGTAGCTTAAAGTTCCCCTCGTTGCCCGGTGTTATATGTATGTTTATCTTTTTTCGGTGACGGGGAGGTACTTTTTGAAAATATTTCTTTCATGGTCATGGGATCCATGATTCGATACGATTCCATACAAATCGTGATGAGTTGTGATTTGAATAATAAAGTAATAGTTAAAAAAATCAAAGACTTTGCTCTTGTCAAGACGAACAAAGTGACGTAACACACGTGTGTATACAGTTCATATTTACCGAGAAAACGCATTTCAAAGTATGCACCTTCAAATATGTATAACGGTTCTAAACAAAAATTATTTAAAAAAAAAAATTAAATCCGCTAAAATCTTCCTTTTATCAAGACGAACCAAGTGATGTAACACACATATGGGCACAGTTTATATTTACTGAGAAAATGCATTTAAAAAATTATTTAAAAATAGTAGAGTTAATATCTATTGAGAAAACGCGTTTTAAGTATGCAAGTTTAATTTTATATAATAGTATATAGATTAGGCCAGCTGACGAACGCGCCTGTCTGCCGGTTGCCCTTTAATAGACGTTGCGGGCTGGTAGTTTTGCAGTTATAAAAATGCTTATAACTGCAAAACTAAGCATTATCGGACATATGCGTATACCACCTTTTCTTATTATCTTGATGAGTAAAACCAACCCTGAAATATTGTCTCACATATTTATAAACACCCTATATAATAGAAAGAATCGAGTGAATTGGATGATTACTTCTCATCATTGCAACAATTGGAACCGGGATATAAATCCTTGTATATAAAATAGGTCATCTTAAGTATCAGGCGACTTCAAGATACTACCGCTAGAGGACCACCTGGTTGATCCTGCTCTCGCAAGTCCTCGCGACGCTTCTCGTTCGTATATATACTTCCTCCGCTGTACCTATTCTTGTCCCCGCGTCTGAGGCAGGGTCTGCTAGGAACGCCTTACTGACGAGTCCGACCTAGCAGACCTAGGACGAAACGCGGCCCCCCAATCATCCATCCACACCTTTCTTCCTCTCTCCCTATTTCTCCTCTACCTTCCCAAATTCGCCCACCATTACGCTCCTTTACAAGTCACTCGAGGGAGACTTACTACACTCATCATCAGCAGCAGCAGAACAACACAGCGCAGCGACGGAAGAGAGGGAAACTTCCTTCATAACAACACACCACCACACACTGCACCACCTGGGACGACAGAGGAGGAAGAGGAGGAGAGGGGGGGAGGACGATGGGAGAAAATCGATCCTTGGGGGGGAGAGAGTGAAATTCTCAAGGACAGCGGCGCAGCAGCCACACACCACCACCAACAGCAGCAGCAGCAACACCAACACCAACAACCCGCGTCTATTAAAACCACCCACACCATCAGCAGCTGCGCCCAGCTTCAGGAACAGGAACAAAAGGAGAGAGAAGAAGAAGAAAACACACCGACCACCAACCGATGACGGAGCGGACGGGGGATTGTTCATCGTACGCCCAGGAATTCGTAGCCATCAATCCTAGATGGCGCCCAAAGCTACTGAAGATAGAAGAAATCTCCAACCGGATCTCTTTGTTTCGTAAAATGGGGTCACCGGAACAACCAGAGATCGCCGACCGGAGGAGAATGATGGGGGATCAGCAAAGCCGCGCCGCGCGCATCACCATCATCATCATCATCATCACGGGGCCATGCCTGAGGAAGAGCGGCATATTACGACTCGACACGCGGCTGAGCATACGGCTCGCCCATTGACGGATCCCCGAGCAGCAACAGCCCAACGCAGAGCAGCGCAGCAGCAGAGAAAATGCACCAAGGCAGAGCAACGCGGCTGGCTCTCTCGAGAAAACGAGAGCACTAGGGCTCTCAGGCGCGCTTCGCCTGGATCGAGAAGGGATCGGCACCTCTTGCGACGAGTAAATTGGGATGAAACAAGGCGGGCACGCACGAGCAGCGAACGGACGCCCCGACCTTTACAACCAACACGACTGTTGATATCGACTCACCATCGCTTGCAACTGGCGTCTTCAACGGAACGCGACCGAGAAGAGCATTGTATCAGCGGAGCAAATCAATCCAGTCATGGTAGAACTTGGCCGATCCCTGGGGAATCAAAATCGTCATCGAGATGGGGGCATTCAACGAAGACACATCCTTCCTTCCCACCGTCCTCTGTGTATCCTCCTAATTCCCTGCGTCTGAGGCAGGGCCTGCTAGGGAAGCCTTACTGATGAGTCCTACTAACAGGCCCGGGACGAAACGCAAAAATCTTTTTTTGCTTATCTCGTTTTTAATTATTTTCTTTCGTCCCATTGTTTTTACGGAGGAATTCTGTCGTTCAGGATTTTGGGAGAAGTTTGTGGGAGCTGAAAAATATTACACTCTGTAGACGTGTTTTCCCTAGTAGAATTTATTGTTCGCATTTTGATGGTCAACTAATTCCCAACTTGGGGATACTGTGGGCCAACCAGATATGCTACTAGGGTTATTTCTATACACTCGTTTGTAGGGTACATTGAAAAGGATTTTCCTGAGAAACTTTAGGAAAGTTTGAAAAGAATATTAGTCCCTGGCATGATATTGGTAGTCGCACTAGTAATTCTGAAGTATTGAAAGTCTTATCACTCGCGAGTGAATCGAAGGTGGTGGGTACTTATTTCGAGCAGTGCATCTCTGTCATAGAATAATTATTAGTCCTTCAGATAGCACAGAAATAGGGAAACTGATGTAATATGCACAAGTGAAAGAATTTATACACAATTTTACAGCTTATGTTTCACAAAATCGGGGTAAGTGGGTATATCGATGACACAGGGTGGTTCGTCTGCTATGACAATGCAAGTTGCGCCGTTTTTGCCCTTCTCGATTAATTTCACCATCGCCTTGGCCACATCTTCCGACCTAGAAACACAATTGTTTAAAATTACTTACAACGATTCAGTTTAACACCAGAAATAAGTCTACAGAAAAAGTTGAGCAGAATCGAAAGAAACGGGTCGAGTTTATTTACAATTCACTGTAGAAAAGTGTCATTCACCGTTATAGTTTACTAAAATTAATAAAAAGCTAGTTCATAGTGTTCAGCGAGGTACTTACGGTTGTATTGGCCAGGTTTCTATATCAGCCATGAGTTTTTCGCGATCGATGAAGCTCAGAAATGTCTGTTTCGTAAGCATATCGGCTAACGGGGTCGTCGTCGCGCCGGGGCACATTAACATCATACGAACGCCAGTTTTATCGTAGGAGCCCTGCGAGTTGAAATTGTATTTTCGAGTTTCAAAATTAACCGAATTTTTCAGTAGATTCTCTTACTTGTAAGCAGGCGGTTAAACCAACGACGGCGTATTTCGTCGCAGAGTAGATCGGAAATTCTATTGCGGGTGTGATACCAGCGACAGACGCGATGTTCACTATCGTACCGCCACGACCACCATTGTGTTTGCCCATTATGTCGATGCCTAGAAGTGTTGTTCGAACGAGCCCCGCCTAAGTGAGATGAGAATTAATCAGTGGGAGGTATTTTAATTTAAACCTTCCTGGGGATCCGGGTACGAAGCTAAACAAATATTTTAGAATGTTATGAGAATGAAATTTGGGGTGCTAAAGATATATTATAAAATTGAAGAGTGCTCGTAGAAGACAGTGTAAGTGACAAAATTAAAAAAAAAATTTATAGAAAAATGTTCTACGTGCCAATACTACGTGTAATACTGCAGTATGGAATTTGATCTTTGGCAGTTACAGTGTTTTTAAAAGGACTTTTCAATTGCGAAATTTTACTTACAACATTTATATTGATCATATGCTCCCATATGGAATCGTTCAAGATCCCCGCGGAGTTGATCAAAATGTCCAAGCCTCCTAGGGCCTCGACGACCTTCTTGAAGCTCGCTGTTCAAATTATATTCGTACTACAGCTTGCCTTGTTATACTAAAATAATGATTAGGACTTTGCGACTTACATTCCACTTGCTCCTGGTTTGTCACATCGCAGGCGAAAAAGAACGCGCGTCCTTTGCCGAATTGATTCCTCAGTTGTTCAACTGCGGCCTCTCCTTTAGAACTGGGCAGGTCCAAGATGGCAACGGACTAGGACAGGACAGGCAACGTATTACTATGTAACATTGTAACCAATTAATAATAATTCTTTATTGCACCAGTAGACGAAAGCAACAAGAAGATAATAAAAAAATACATGTAAGGAAACAAGAAAGAGAAAACTGGGGTTAGAAATTAGATTCTAAACAACAATTCTTTTCCTTTTAACAAACTGTATTCTAAATGCTACACACTACTTGAAGGGGCCTCTCTATTTTAACGGCTTGAAAAGAAGCGCGATATTTGGTATTTTTTTTGAAAAACCCTCAAATTATATAAATTGAAAACTTTATGCCTATATTCGTACATATTTAGGCGTACATATTTATAAATAACGATACCTTAAACTTTACTCGCGTTTTTCTCAAAACGGTGTTTTTCGAATTGGTTAGCATGATATCTCAAAAACTAATCACCCGATTTAGTTCAAACTTGGTATATCTTGGTATACATATATCTTCAGTAGATGTCTCATTCTCTTTGTTACTAAAAGTAAGTTGGTTTTTGCAAAAGCAGACTTTTGCGATTTAAAACCAGTGAACATGCCATTTTTTAACTCTTCAGTATTTTTCATTTAAGCTAATTTAGACGATAGCCACACTCATACAGATTATACAATTTTTTAAATTTTCTATATCAACTTGAAATTTTCAAGTATAACTACAACTGCCGATTTTATGCTAACGATGTGCATATGATTTTTGTAAGGCGCTCTATTTAAAGCACTATAATTCCGGATATAATCACTATTTTTGCAAACAATTTTGTTTTCAAATTCTCTAAAAATTGGCATATAAAGCCACAAAGTTAGAAGTAAATATATTTAATGGATTTGTTTTAAAAAATTCCGAAAGTTCGCATCATTTTTCGTCCGTCAAGGTAGAGATACACCTTAATTCTGTTGCTTTCTTTATACTAGGGTGTAACTACGTACAAAGGAACATACCAGCTATCGAGATATAAATATTATGATATAACAAGGTAATGAAAAGGACAGACAACACGTTACTCAAACGTCCCGCAATGCAAATATGTATTACGAATTAAAATAATGATTCAAATAGATACGAACTTATGTGCCTAACGCTTAACTCGGATAAGATTCTTGCTTCTATCGAAAGTCGAGTCTCTCACAGGTAGACCGACGAATTTACCTTGGCATTGTGATGTAACAGTTGCTCAACGCAGCTGTAACCGATACCGCTGGCTCCGCCAGTGATAGCCGCAGTTTTGTCCTTCACGTCCATCGTTCCGTCTGCAGCGACTTATCGAGACTTTTAAAGATTACTAGCTGTCGATTCTCGCACTCGTATACTCGCACCGTCGAGCCGCGAATGGAATTAAGGCAGCGCTTAATTAGAGGACACAGCAGGTAGCGAGAAAAGTGGTGATGCGTGCTAGGGTCAAAGTACGCTTTCTAGGATGCGGTGCTATAGCTCCACCTTCGTTTGAAAAAAAAGAACGTAAATAAGGACAATCAGGGAGCCGCTTGGAGAGGAACCAAGTTTGCGCAGCGAGTGCCACTCGTGGAATGTAATTATTATCGCGGGTGTCGATATAACCGTTAGCCCAATGTGATTGCACGCAATTTATTCGCGTATCGGACTGTCGAACTACACATTAACTTCAAAATTAACATTGTTTATCTCCGTTTACGTACACTGTGTGTTATAGTGTGTGTCCTTTTTAGATAGGCAGAAACTTATTTTTATCTCTCTATTGATTACAGCTGCAAGAATGGGTAAATTTAAATTTCGTTTCCTCAGGTAATTTTCCAGTAATGTTAAGGTAAATGTCCCAATTAGCTTATTACTTGGCTTGGCTTTGCAACATTACGGGCGGAGGTGTTTTCAAAGGAGTTGTTTTTTTAGCCCTTAAGTAGGCGCACTGGCAAAATCACATAAGTGGGCGCATGGGGTCAGCAGGGACCCCAATTGCTTTTTTATATTTATGGTAAATCAAAAGGTTTTGAAAAGTAAAAACAAGTATATTTGTTAATCAACATTTATTACTTTTACAAAAAATACAAAACTCAAATAAAGTCTTCTCATTATAATAACATCATCTCATAAAGACATCTCATTATAATAAAACTCAACATTTCTTAGATGTATTGAGAAACAATGACCCCATGCGCCTACTTAAGGGTTAGTAGTAGCTGTCGTGGGCGTGAGAAATTGTTGTCCACTGGCGTACCATCGTATTTACGTAGGGAAAACCTGTCCAAAACCATATACTTAAGGTTCTAGGTCCATAACTTTTTAAATAAAAAAACAAATTGGGTAATAAGAACGGTATTTATTAAAGGGCTCCGTAAACAATACAAAATAACAAAAATATAATTGGTTTTGGTTACAGCTAAATATGAAAATGACAACAATCGGCCACGATCATCAAAATATAAAAGACACAGATACTGTTAATATATATGTTCATGTAACTTATCTACCTTCTAATTATCAGAACACTGTATAGTCCACTGGAAGTACAGTCGAAAATAAGACTATAGCACGTAGAAATATAATAAATTTAATACTTAGTTGGAGCGTATGTATTTTGCCAAGAGGATCTGTTGACAAACAGTTCAATATGGCGGAAAAAACTTCCCAAATGCGTGTGGGGTTGGTTAATTTATTTTCAGAAATAAGTACGGTATACGGTTTTGGACAGGTTTCCCCTACATGAATGTGTACATCTCTACCCGACATGACTATTTATGACTTTCCTCCACTAAGTTTTATGGTCCCTGTTTCTATCGTTCCACCTTCTACTACAATTCCCTTCCATCTAAAATTCGCTCCCTAACCACTTTCTCATCTTTGAAACTAGCACGGTGATTACTTACAATAATAGTAATTAATCCTTTCTTCTACTCTTTCAATCTCACGCATACCTAGGGCTTTAGTCTTTACTCGCGATTACATTTTTTAGCTATCTATATACACCTATTTTGCCCACATTAGTTAAAACGTCCTATCTAGCATTTCGAAACATCCGAGAAAACTGTAGTTTAATAATTTCCTTAGTGCCGTCCTTGTTTTTCGTCATTTAATTTAAAAAATGTAGTCATTATTTCGTAGCAGCCTAATATAATTTTTTGTCATAGGTGTACCGGCATATAATGTATTATTAATGTGGCAATTAATTAAATGTTTCAGATAGGATATTTTAACTTAGTAAACAAAGTAAGATAGGATATTTTAATGTAGCAAACACTTGAAATCGTGTTTAATTCATACTTTTAAATGTACAACTTAAACAAAAATAACATTGACATAAACTAGGTTGTTAAAAATAAACATACCAACATAAACATATACATATAACTTACAATTAAACATATGAACAAATTAAACATAAACATGAACATGACGATTTAAAGTTAAGAAAGAAGTGTGCGCTCTAAAATCTCCTAACTTTCGACGAAGCCCGTTGCTTCATGAGTGCATAAATGAAAGAGAAAGAAAACAATATTGCTACATTGTTTCTCATATATTCAATTGTCTCGAGTAGCAAAAATTTTACGACTTATGCGAAATATTTTAAATTGACTTTTGGCCAGCTTTTCAGGCTAAATACCCTACTGTGCGCTATTTTACTGAAAGCGAGATAAGATTAGGATAAGATTGTGAGGTGCAAGTGGTAGTAAATAAAGTACTTGTTTTTTTTTTATAACTGCTACCGTATACACCAAAATATACCGGTTTCCTATGTTTATGGTGGTTACCTGAAAGTGATCACCAAAGTCCTATTATTCCAAGGCATTTGAAATATTCTATTGAGAGTTCGACAATCTTGTTCGAGATATCTTGCAGCAGACTAACGTGCGAATTTAATGTGTTCGTTTTGTGTTGGAATTTAAATTTATTACATACTAATTATGCCTGATATCTCTTTTCTTTCTGGCATCGAGGTCGTAAACTTTTAGCAAATGATGACAGCACGGAAATATGTCCAACTGATATCGTACTAACGCACGTGTTTGCAAACGAGACGCGACCGTCTGGCAATGCGAAGTGTATTGACAAAAATATCATTATATGGCCCGTGAGTAACGTTAAGTAATCTGTTAAAATTAAACTGATTAACGTGACATAACGTGTACTTTTCAAAGTGTTTGTCAAAATGATAACGCTTCATCGCACACAGGACAATTGTCGCACAAAAAGCCGGCACGATTTTGAAGAAGAAAGTCCAAAGCATGCAGAGACACATCACTTATTATGAGTTGACACAGTGGCACTGTAACTGTATTGAAGCACTTCGAGTTTTCACGCGTGCTAACAAAGTAAATTCAACTCGTGTCTAGTATCGCGATAGTCGCCAATCGACCACCACCTTCTCCTCCATTAGACGAATGGGTTTCCCTTGTACGGACCCAGCGAGATGGGTCCAGTCGGAAATTCGACCATTCAGTAAGGTAAGACACATTCCAAGTGTCGCCAAGATGGTTATCCCTCCGGAAAATAGATCCCTTTTAACAATATCCTGATTTCCAGAGCCAAAATGACTCCTCCTGATATCACCTTTCCCAAACACCCCCTTTTTCTCAAATTCCTTAGGCTGCTCGCCTAGCTCACCTCCCACCACTTTCAATAAGCTAAGTTAAATACCGGTCCCAAACCAAGGGACAGGACAATCGCAAACCTAAGACTAGTCAAATACAAACGCCGTTACGAACAAACACTGTAAAAACTTATAAATTGTACCAATTATAGAAATAAAGAATCAGTAGTTACTAACTCGGAGTTACTTCGACGACACTAGCGTCTTGAAATATTTATCAGTGTAAACAAACAACCATTTCAATGGGAAAACAATTTTAAACAGGATAAGATATTCTCACATACCGATCATATGATGACTATAAGTGAAGGGATGCTGTTTGCAGATTCTACACAAAGTTGGTTGCAGTGGAATTAAAATAAATCCTCTAAAGAATCAACTTACTCTTTGTCAGCTTTTGTCTCACTTTTTCTTTGAGGGGTTCGTGTCGCAGCCTGGTTCTTTCTGCAATGGACATGTATCAGGACCTTTGATACATGGTGGTTCCAGTTTCACTGTACAGGCCTAAAATTGTCACAGTATCTTTGTTCTTACAGATTCGCGTTGCAAGCATAAAGACTACAAACTTCGGGTCTTATGAAGTTCATATGCAATTGGTTTTACTTGTGCTTCATAAACTTTAGGATCGACTTTCTCGCCCTCCTTCGAAGGGAAATGTATCAATCGAGGGATCTCGTGAACACTGATCGCTGGTTCCACTAGCCACGTGCTTCCGTTTTGTGCCCATGCCATTACGTAAGTTAAAGCTGACCCTACTTGATGCTTTCTATAACGTAACGAAGATTAAACCAGCACGCTTGTATAAGATATTTAAAAATTTTCGGGAAAGTCTATCTTCACGAATTCTTCATGCCAAAAGAAATCAGAAAGTCCTTTGCGAGTTTGCAATTTGAAGCTTCGTTTCAGAGATATAAATGGTAACTTTCGGAGTTCTACTAGTGGCGCATGTGATTTAAATCCCTGGCGGCAGGATGGCACGCATTGGAATTCGAACTGCGAGACATTCTAAAGGTGCGTCTCCACCAGCATTCGCAAACTGTTCACGAACAGTATGGGAATTGAATTTTCTAGGAATCGTCTGTTCATGAACTGTTCGCTAACGAGGACGCACCTTAATGCGTATATCTCGGGAACGAAAACTTTGATTGCGAAGTGGTAAAGGACTTTTCGATTCCTTTTCGTCTAAAGAGCGTGTATGCTGTGGTGAATAACTTTATTAATACCCCTTCTTCTGTACTTATGTAAATAACACGTTGTGGATGCAATTGTTTCCCCTAGCGCTCGAAAGTGGGAAAAATTATTGTCCAAACGCTAAAAAAGATTGGAAAATTAAATGTTATTAAACTGAATTTTAAAAAATATAGTGTTGTAAAGCTCGTCACGACACACATTTTTTCTATTTATAGTTTGTTTATTCAATCATTACTATTCGAACTAAAAATTATAAATAAAAATTTTTCTTCGTCCAAAATCATTATTTCTTTAAACATAAATTGCGATAACTTGAGTAAATATTAAGGGATCGTTATGAGACTTGAAACATAACTTGAGAAAACTCTAGCGAAGCCGTAAAATGTATGCACAAAATCCTTATGTTATAAAATGCAGTAATATTTAATTAAAAAGTAGTATTGGACCTAACCCATGTTTTTCAACGTTCGCCGATAAAAAGTATCGAGGCAATTTTAAGGTACATATAACTTGCGGGGACATAGTTTTTCTTTAATATACAAGGAAGATTTTCACCAATTTTCACACTGAATAATAAATAATTGTAGAAGATATAATGATATATATAAATCTCGCGCGTCGCCAACAGTCAACGCGAGTGCTAAAACTGCTAAACAGCACATTATACGCGGCTACTGACTGTTGGCGCCGTGCGAGAATTATATATATCGTCATATTTTCTACAATTATTTATTAATCAGTGTGAAAATTGGTGAAAATCTTCCTTGTATATTAAGGAAAAACTTTGTCGCTGCAAATTGTATGTAGCTTAAAACTGCCTCGATACTTTTTAACGGCGAACGTTGAAAAACATGGGTTATGTCCAATACTACTTTTTAATTAAATATTACTACATTTTATAACATAAGGGTTTGTGCGTACATTTTACGGTTTCGCTGTAGTTTTCTGAGTTTTAACGTTTCAAGTTTCATAACGATCCGTTAATATTTGCTCAAGTTATCGCAATTTATGTAAGAATTGACTTTGGTCGACGAATTTCTTTGTTAATAATTTTTATCTCAAATACTAATGGTTCGATAAAAAAAACTATAAATAGAAAAAATGTGTGTTGTGACGACCGTTACCACACTATATCTTTTAAAATACAGTTTAACAACATTTAATTTTCCAATCTTTCTCAGCGTTTGGACAATAATTTTTCCCATTTTCGAGCGCTAGTCCCCTTATTGCATCCAACCCTTCAATTATTTAAAGTACTAAGTTTGAAGAATTATTTCTTAGACGATTATGAAAATTTGAGCGATAAAATTTTACATACGTAGTTGGTGTACACGGTGGCAACTCGTGGATACAGTTGTTGGGAATGGGGTCTGGAAAATCAGGTAATCCTATATCAGAGAATTGTTTATTTGTTGGGCAAAGAGCCACTAAGCGCACACCAGTTTCTTCTACCCTATACTCCTTCTTTAATATAAAAGGAATATATAGATGAGTGAATATAAAATGAGTATTAGAATACCAATCGTATGACTAATTCAAAATACCGCGAAATCCATTGTGATTTCAATAGCCGGCTCTTTTTTACAGTAAATAGGGAATGGATCCAGGGGCCAACCCATGAATCCAAAAATGCTTGCACAATTCACTATTATGCCACCAGGACCACCGTGGTTCTTCCCCATAACGTTTAATCCGATTTGAATTGCTCTTGCTGTGTTATTCTGTAATTTCTTCGTTGAAATTTAAATTTTAGATCTCTTTAGATTTTAGATTACTTTGGATTTAAATTTTATAAGCTGTTATATCTCTAATCTTCCCAAAATTCTTATATGAAATTTCAAGGATTCGATGCTTTCAGATTTTTCATGTTGAACTTCAATTAAATACTTTTAAAAGTTTCTTGCACCTTTCGTTAATTCTTATAGTTACGAAATAAATTTAAAACTGCACTTTTATCACATACCTCCTTCTTTTCTGACTTATTGCAATTCGTAGAAAACGATTCCTTATCTAAATCATTGAAGAGAATGTGTATCTCCTTGTGCTTGCAGACAGCTTGTCTCCAAGTGGCTATGAAAATCATTAAAAAAAAGGGCTCAGCACTGAATTAAGAGAATTTTTCTTATCAGAAATTCAGATGCTTGACTGATATTAACCTTCGAATTGGCAGACATTCGTCATGTCACACTCGAGAAACTGTACACGATCCCTCCCATAAGAATCGCAGAGCCTTTGCGCCGCCATTTGTCCTTGCTTGAGATCACCGTCCACTATCACGATGTTCTGAATCATTCAGACAAATCGATTCTAGACCACGCAATAATTAAAATCATCCTAGTTTCTATTTACATTCAATATCTTTTCATTCAAGCTTCATACGACAAACTTTCCCCACAAATTTTCATTTTGTGCGCTACGAACTTTGTCATGTAATCACGAATACGTTACTATAATGAATATTGATAGCTATTAGTTAGTTTAGAGCAGAGTTGGACAATAACTAAATAAAAAATTATTTAAATAACGAATCGAATAAAAGTTGCTTTAACTGTATTCGTTATTCCTTATTGAAAGTTAATTTTTTTATTCATCGAGTGTTTCAACATCAACGTCGAATATAGTTGAAGTTAAAATTAAATTTATAGTTAAAATTAAAGTTGAAGTTACAAAGTGAAAGTTAAAGTCGAAAACTTTTTTCAATGTTGAAGTTGAAACACCCAACGAATAAAAAAATTACCTTTATTCAACACATGATGAATCATTGTTTTAACTTCCTTTCGTTATTCGAAATTATTATTTAAATAAAAATTTCGCCCATCTCTAGTTTAGAATAGGTCTTCCTTCAACGTTGAATATGTATGGTAGAATTCGAACGTTTGGGAGATAACCTACTCCATACACAAACATGACTTGCCCTTGTTCTGCTTTAGATGTAAATGTTATTGAATTTGAAATAAAGTAAACAAATCCATTCACACGGTACACGAAGAAGTATCTGAGGCTTCGTATCCGAAGAGTACTAACTCGTGCTCCTTTACACAAAAGCTGATCGGCTGCTGCGAAACCAAAACCATCAGAACCTCCAATAATTACGGCGACCTTGCACGATGGCTCGAGAATTGGTTTGGGCGAATCGGCACTACGATTTCATTTAAAAAAACTATCAAAATCATCACACCAGTCTCTGAACAATTATTAATGAGGGAATCCTATTTTTTGGTCTAACATCATAGCATAGGACATTTTTTGTTAAGAAACTAGAAATTCGATTCATCTGAAATTTGAACCATGTTTTTATGCGTCTTTGAAGAAGTTGCAGACTTCTCCTTATTAATTTTTAATAATAAATATAGGAGTTACGCATGAATGAAACAAAGCTGAAATAAACTAAAATAAAAGAAATAATTGATTGAGGAGTGTGTTAAGTTTTCAAACAGAAAGGTCTGAACGTTTGCCATTGGCGTTTAATTTTTGGTATACCATTCTGCGCCAATTTTTTATCGGACAAAGACGTATACCTAGAACTTATCGGCATTCTGATTAGATTACCTGGAAAGTAAATATCATGCACAACAGCGGACGATGAGTTTTGTGTGGCGTGATCCTATATTTATCACTAGTAAAATATATTCGCGCTTCGTTTCGGCCTAAGAGATATTCAGGACTCCATAAAAACAAATTTCACCAAAAACATACCCCTCTTGCTTTTTTAACCCATTTTACATTGTCAATTTAATTAAAAATTTAAAACCGAAATGTAAAATATTCCCTTTTTTAGTATAAAACTTAATAAAGAACAGTTTTGAATAATAAGCGAACTGCCCTTTTTGCCTCTCCCTGCGGACGCCCATAAATTTCACCCCTTTTAACCATCCCCTTGGGGGTTGATTAGAGCTAAGTCTTGCAATTCGTTTTTAGGCATTTATGTGGGTAACCTTTGAAAATAAAAACCAAGCTGATATCTAATCGGGCCAAGGAGATATTAAGAAGTCCGAGGAAACACATTTTATCCTTTTTCACCCCCTTAGGGACGGAATTTCTAAAAACCCTTTCTTAGTGAGTGCCTGCGTCATAAAACTAATGTAATTCCTAGGTGAAACGATACGAGCTGGGCGTTGATGTGTTCTTCAGTTTCTTCTTTTACATATATGTATAGATTAAAAATTAATAAAAAAAAACTCTAATTCTATCGAAGATACATAAAAAGATGGCCTGAATATTAAATGAATCGAATTGCTAGTTTCTTAAAAAAAGTTCTCCAATTTTGCTGTGCTGTTAGACCAAAAATAGGGTTCCTCCCTTAAGGATTTTTGATATAAAAATTTACCAATTGCCAGGCTTTATTATCGTCGGCCCTTCAGCCTGTTTCTTTTTCGAAAACGAAAACCCGTTCTTCTTCTTTTTCTGATGCATCAAGCTCGTCCCGTGAAACCGTCGCGATTCGATTTTCCACAGACTGCTGAGGGGAAAATGTAATTCAAAGCGGTTAATCGCTGGGAACTGAGGGAAAAAATCGTATGGTTTGAAAGGAAGTCTAAGAAGCGTTCGGCTATGATTACTTCAAGAGAAAGTATCACGTTCGAGTGGCTTACCTTGGACTTCTAAGAAGGTTGGAGACGATCGAGGTTACGTATCGTGACAACATGTTGCTGGAAACAGTTTTTATAGTAAACTTTAAAATTACTACGACAATACTTTTCGACAAAGAATCGAGCAGAAATTAAATACGCAATACCAAACCAGAATTTCGAGATATTCAACGAGAGATTAATTAATTAAACTGTAAAAACGTGTGCCAGCTCGAGGTCACATGTTGACTTTTGTTTTCCTGTCACTCGACAAAGTTGATGAACCAACGTTTCCAAGTCATCCAAGACACTTTCCTCCGCTTATGTTTTTTTAAAAAGCTATGCACTTTATTGGCTAGGCTTGCAACATACATTCCTCGCAAATCATAACAAAACCAACAATTTCCACTAGCTATCGACCGATCCGTCGATTAAGAGTACGCAATGTTTAATATTCGAGTGTGCGATTGCCCCTCGATTCTGAGCACCGGTGGATCCTCGTTGCTTCCTCCATTTCTATGGAAGAAATCCATGTTCGTTCTTTATTGAAGAAACAAGTTCTAAGAGGTATGCAGACGCGACGAGGGGCCATGGTTCTCGATCGAGGTAATGGACGATTAAAATGTATAATAATTGTGATTTGTGCGTCGAAGACACCGAGCTTAGGCCTCGATTCCGTATATCTAAACCTACGTTTATTCTTCCTCACACATTGGTCGCCCCTTTTAAAAGTTCGTATAAAAATTTACGAGCACGATTATACTGTGGTCTTGGACAAATTTTTCACCCCGGTCGAGGCAAAATCAGCTGGCTGGTGATCTACCATCTACCCCTCCTCTGGAATTATATAAAAGTAGGAGTGGGTGTAGCATAGAGTTTGATACCTAGTCGATTTTGCCCCGACTGTAGTTACCATCTCCCCTTTGATACAATTGTAGGTTACTATCGACGAAATAGAATCGTTTCACTCTGTTCTTCATTCCATCTTTCGTTGACTTGATGAACGATCGATAAGAACGCATAGTGGGTGGATTGAAAAGAACGGAAGTGTGTCTCGCGCATTTGGAACCTTCTCGCTTTGGATTTTTATAAATGGCGATGTTGTTGCTTTATATATTCATTATTGTAAAGGTAGAAAAATTTCAATTTGTGAAGGAGAAATACTATGGTCATATTTTTTAAGAGTAGCGTGTGTGTAGACGATGTGACATGTATTCTGAAATAAAATGGTAAAAAACTTTTTCAATCATTTTGTCATCTGGATAAAATTCCGATTTTCTGCTAACAGAGCAGGGGAAGTTGATCGTTATTGTAAAAATTATTGGTTGAAGTTTATCAGATGTTAATTTCCCTTGCACTGATAACAGAGGAAGATTATTACAAAACATGGAAAACGTTGATGTAAGATCGTAAAAGAATGGTGAATATATCACGAGATTTTGTACAGAGATTTTACAGATCGTTTACACGTACAAACCTGTAAGCAAAAGGTATCTATCCTTCAATTTGAAAAATCTTAAGTTTTACAGGAAAACCACGGCAGTTATTAAAAGTCGAGAGCTTTAGGTACACGTTCTTCCCCTTAATGCTTTCTATTACGAGTTTCGACCCTCGTCGAACAATTACTTAACCCTTAATCATAGCACTAGCTTTTCGATTGCAAACTTTAATCGCCCCGCCGTCCATTTCTGCCTCTGCCCCTCAGGAGTTGCCTTTTTCACCTCTACTGAATCCAGTAACTCTCGAAGGAAAATAGCATCTGGACGAGAAACGGTACCGATTGAAGCAGACTCCATTGGGAATTGCAAAGACCTTATTAGTTCGTCAGAATTAACGCTAGTGTCCATCTCCAGGGACTTAAGCCGCGATCCTACGCGCAAAATGTGCAACGCGGAACGCGTTCCAAGCCACATTTCTACATATCTAGTGCACCCATTGAGCACTCGAGGCACTCAGAAAGTACCGTTTCCAAAGGTAGGGCGCACTAAAGGTGCACCTCGAGTGTTCAGCGCACGTGGGGTTGCGGCTTAAGCCTGTCCCTCGTGGCTTTCGATGAACCCCTTAAGTGTACTGGTACGCGCAACAATGTACAAAAAAATGTCCCTTGCCGGTATACAAAAATTTATCTCCCGTAATCTTTGGTGTGGAGTGAGATGCTTCTTTAGGGTACGTTTCACAGTGCTGCAATCAACGGCGTTCACTCTGCCCCGAAAACGGAGCGGGCTGCGTATAATCTCGTTATGGTACGGCATAGTTATTCGTGTTTAAGCGAGGGAGGAACCACCACCGTGAATCGTGGTGAATGGGCTTTAATTTTTCGAGTAAACGATCTCGTGGGTGGGTTGATCCTTCTCGACCACCCAGACGCTTCCGCTTTTGCCGGTGTTCAGGACGTGGATCAACGCCTTTGCCACGTGCTCCGGTCTGGAACAAGAAATTAATTGAATGGCAATAATGGGAAAAATTAGGGAAACTAATTTCATCTCGTTGGAGTTTGTCGAGTCGTGCAGTATAGTATCGAGGTATAAGTGCAGTGGCGCACACAGAGGGGGGCCAAGCGATCTTGACACACCCAAAAAGGGGCTTTTTAAAAAGAAATGGAAACTGGATTTTATTCTGTAAATAAATATTCAAAAAGAAATGAAAACTAGATTTTAATTTTCAAAAAGAAACGAAAACTGGATTTTATTCTTAAATAAATTTTCAAGAAGAAAAGGAAACTGGATTTATTCTTTAAATAAATTTTCTAAAAGAAAAGAAAACTAGATTTTATTCTTTAAATAAATTTTCAAAAAGAACAGAATACTGGATTTTCTTTTTTAAAGAAATTTTCATAATCACCTAATGAATTTGATTGAATTGAATTTTTTTATCCGTATAACTTGGCTCCCCTTCAAGATGAAATCCTGAATGCGTCACTGTATAAGTCTGCTAATTTTTCGTAAAGGTTCTCAGTAAAGATCGAGTAAAATGGAATGGAACGGTTTTGATTGAAAATTAGCTAGCATCCTCGATTTTTAAACGCAACTGCTACCTTTGTGGAATAGAGCTGGCGACGTCGCGACGCCAGGCGTCTTCGTATCGTGCCCAGAGCAGCTGTTTGCTGACATCCCGTAACAATTTACTCTCCGTCGCGCTTGGGCACAGTGCCACCACCTTCACACCAGTTGAATCCACGTGGTACTGATGCTGAAAAGAGCAATAACAATGTGAAATGAATGCTTCTAAAGGAGAGACTTCTTTCGTTAATCTCGTGAAACTATCGTAGTGTGAATACTGGCTATTGTGCTACAGAAGTGGACATTTTTGTATGCACTTTTGGGGTCTTTTTTCTAATGAAATCTTGATGAGTGCATGCTTACTCCAAACGCTCTGGTGAAGTTGACGACGGCCGCTTTAGTGGCAGAATAAATTGGGACACTGGAATAGGGATTGATGCTGACATTGCTTCCCATGTTAACCACTATTCCACCGCTGCCACCCCTGTCTGTACCCATATACCGCTGAGCAAGTAAAGTTCCACGGATCACGCCATTCTGAAATTATTATTTTAATAAAGTTGTTGTTCTATAGGAAGTGGAACGTCGAAGTGGTCTCATTTCTGGGCCGATTACTTTTAAATACAAGTTATATATTTTTAAATATACGGGGTATTAGCCTACTAACAGTCAATACTCTAAAGAGTGACGAAATTACAGTAAAGCCTTCGTTTTTTTTTTGTTGAGAAAATTGACTTTGAACTTCAGCTTTATTTCGCGTGTATAATCGCCCCCAAGAGTATTGAATATTAGTAGATTAACACCCTGTATATTACAGTAATATCTGATATTCTTTAAAATACTTATAGATAACATTCGTAATACTCTAATAGTCTTCTCCTAGAAATGTAAATTTTGATACATTGAAATTTGTATTTGAAAAAATAGATTCTTTTTCTGTTTAAAATTCACCAAGTTTTTATATTTTATTAATAAGCGACCGTAACTTTTGTATTAAATAAATAACGTATCAAAATTTTCACCCACTCCGATGGAATTATTAAATATCCAAACTTACGACGTTGATGTCGACCTCCAGTTCCCAAAACCGATCGTTCATGATCCCAGCGTTATTAATAACAATATCAATGTGACCGAACGTAGCGATTGTCGTTTGAAACGATTCTGCAAGTTCAATGCTATTCAATTAACCACGATAACCGTAGATTAAGATAAACAGCAAACATTCATAAATATTTTTTATAAATGTATAAATACTTTTATTAAACATGTTAAATTTTCGTACCCTCGAATTGTGAATAATCTGTAACGTCGCACGGGCAAAAGATCACACGATCCTTTCCGTACTCTGTACATAAAGTTTCCACCAGCTTCTCGCCTTCTTCTGCATTGATGTCACATACAGACACCTGTAGATAACAATGTAAT
This sequence comes from Andrena flavipes, assembly GCA_963971345.1. Lineage (NCBI taxonomy): Eukaryota > Metazoa > Arthropoda > Insecta > Hymenoptera > Andrenidae > Andrena > Andrena flavipes. The sequence continues at coordinate 48,530,811 of OZ020480.1, forward strand.
AAATAACTGTAAATTAATTTCGAGCGTGTAAACTGCGACGTTTTTATTATCGTTGAAAATTTCTCAGCTTAATCTTATAATACGCAATAAAATCACTTCACATAAATTTTGATAACTAAGAAACACATTTCATGTAATCTACTCAGGCAAACAATTTAAAATTTATACTTCGTGAGCGGCCAAGCATATCATCGAGATTCAGTGCTCTCGATTTCAGCTCGATTAATTAAACGATCCCTCGTTCTTTTTATTTTCGACGGCAATTCTACCGTAAAAGAGAACACCTTTATTCTCGGAGAAACTTTTAAAAATATGAATAACAAAGTGCTATTTAGTTATAGTGTAGCTCGTGGAGTATTACTTTCCTCGTAACTTCCTCAACTTTTGCACAAATTTGCAAGTACACTGTTATCAGCTTGAAATTTTTAATGCGTCCTTATTTTGCACCATAATGTTCTTAATGCTTCAACAATTCATGAGAAGCCTTATCGTTGTTTGTAATAAATTATTTTTATCAGGTAGCCCGTGATGCACGATAAGAAGGCCAATCAGTGGTATAAGCATGCAATTTTTCTCCTGTGCGAATCGGCGAGACACAGCGATAAAGCTTCTTCTTCGACGGGGAGCGATCTAAATATAAGTGAGCTATTTCCGAGCACGAGGCGTTAAAGCATTTATGGAGGGATGTAAGTCAAGGTTGTATCCTTAAGGAGGCTTTGCTAAGTATAACTATAGCTCTTCGTGCTCTCCATAATCTTATATTAATCCTGCGTGTTATGGGGCAAGTTTGTAGCAGTCATACTTTCCTTAATATCAATATATAATTACAGAGATTTCACTGTTCTCAATTCTTTTCAATAGGACTTGCAATTAGCAGCAAAACTAGTTCAGTGAAACGAAGAAAAGAATATTTTTTCTTACAATTAAAATTAGTGTGGGAACTTCCCTCCCCATTATAGGTATTTGTTTAAGTTTGTTACCATTACCAGAATTAACCCTCCGTGGTCACATATGCTTATAATCATAAATTGGACACATGGGGTTCACTGTATCCCAGCATCGTTTTTTAGTTACCATTTTCGCATTTTTGAATATTTTAACTTTTGAGTGATAATTGTACATTCGTAATACTTAATAGTCTTCTTCTAGAAATGTAAATTTCGATATGTTGAAATTTGTATTTGAAAAAATAGATGTGGACAAAAGCGATTTTTTCTTTTTAAAAATCACCAAGTTTTTATATTTTATTATTAAGGTCCAAAAATTTACGGAAGTATTGGCAAAGACATTCTGGGCTGTGATATACCCTGTGTGACCACGAATGGTTAAAAGAAAATGTTAGAAAGGAGGTACTGTTTCTACGAGTACCTTTTCTCAGCTATTTCGACATACTTTTGAATGAAAATTATAGAAACGAGGAAATTCACTATTTTTATGTAACTCACCTTCGCGCCTTGATTCATTAACTCTATGGCACATGATTTCCCGATACCGGAAGCGGCGCCCGTCACCAGGGCAACTCGCCCTTTTACGTCCATCTTCGTTAGTCCCTCTTGTCAACTTTCCGTCTGCGAATAAAAAACACGAGGTCACTTAAAAATCGCATCCCTTCGTAAAGAAACTTCTCAAACATCTACCTCCCCCTTTTCCAATTCCTTCCACCATCCACAAACATACAATCACCCTAAATAACCCTGTAAATAATATTCGAACCTCGAGTAAAACATACCAAAATCTTAATTCTCCCCTTGAACGTCCAATCTCCTCTAAACAAAGTAACAAATATCATTCACGAAAAATGTCCCCTCACACGAAAGTACAGTTTCCTTTTCGGTGCAAAGGTAAAAGTTCAGATCCCAAATGCCGGGTTTACGCCAAGGCGAACACGAACAAAAACAGTGTTCGCGAACGTTTTCGTCTGCTCTAGTCGTGTCCGCTCCGCCGCAAACATTAACAAAACTCAGCGTATAAATCGTATGTGAATGTTTTGTCCTGTTTGCAGCGGTGTGGACACGACAAGAACAGAGAAAAACGTTCGTGAACAACGTTTTTGTTCGTGTTCGCCTTGATGTAAACCCGGCAAAAGGAAACGTGGATTAAGGGGCTGCCGTTCGTTTTGAATCCGTTTCGCGTCGAAGCGGTTTCCGGTCTGGCGGCGGCGTGTGATCAGTCGCGTGGGCGAAATCGAATTTCACCGTCTCGTTCTAACCACCTCGTACTCGAGTTGCTCGTGTCGATGGGGATGCTCGCTCGGAAATAAAGGCGACGCTCGACGCGGCGCATGACTCACTGAATCCGCTCCGAAAGCGTCGTTTACCACACGCTTCGATGCCAGACTCCCGTCGTGCTGTGTCTACGAGCCTCCTCGCCACCGAGTCCTCAGCTACGTCATCGAGAATGAGCCTCTCGTGCCGCTCAATCGCGGTGAAACCGACGGCGAATAATGGGAGCTTTTCAACATCCGCGTTCCAGCTTCTGTTCGTCGCTCAACAAGTGACACGGTTTGGAAAATTACCGATTTCCAGGTGGTAAGATCCAAATGGCAGAACGCTCCTCGGGATTTCACGCGATTCTCGACATTCGTGGCCTTCCACAGGGAATTTTTGGATAATTTACAACGTGATAAATGATGTGTGCACAACAATTTTGCATTCAGTGATTGACGTGGGAGATAAAATGAAACCCCATCGGGTACAGGAATTAATAAGTGTATCGTACTACTTGTTAATAAAGGGTCTAGCCGGATAAGTATTGAGAAAACGGCTCCCGTGCCAATTTTAGTATTTATGTATCTACCTATACCAAATAATGATCTTTGCCTAAAAAACCAGAAAGAGAAATTTTAGATCTCTACGCCCCTCTCGTTAGGATGATATGGGGATAATAACCTTAAACTTTACTATCTCTTTTTCCAACAACTACTTAAGATTAACCAGAGGGGGTAGAGATCTGAATTTTTTCTCAATGGTTTTGAATTTTTTCTCAATGGTTTAGGCAAAAAGTATAATTGGATATACATAGATACTAAAATTGGTGCTGGGTCCATTTTCCCTATGCTTACCCGACAAAAGTGTACCATCATCTATAAATTCGGATGACTTCTTCTATCACTTCGATATTTACGAAACGTACGTTTCAATAACTTCGAGGCTTGAGAATCAGAGTGAGTGCTTTTGCTTCAAAAAGGGACAGCAGTAAAAGTACGAGAAGAGAAGATATACGGCGCAGAGGAAACCTTTACGTGAGAGGTGTATACAAGTCTGCAGAATGCGGCTGTCACACGTCCCAGGGTGGAGAATTTCAAATAATCTCGGCGTGGTATCACCCTCTCGAGCGAAACAGCATCACGCGGCCCCGTTTAATATTGCAACCGGCGTGACAGCACCTCGCCTCACGGTGTCTGGCAGCCGTAGATAAACCGGCGAGCACGTTTCGCGCGTTGGGCATCAAAAAGGAGGCGATCTAAAAAATTCACGACGCCTCGATCGCTCGATAGCCCCGAGAGAGAAGTTGCACGCTGCCGCGCTGGCACGCACCTCTCGACTTTCACCTACACGCTCCTCGAAAACACTCGGCCACCATTAAGCGCCCACCACCCCCACCCACCCTTCGGGGAAAGTCGAGCAGTCCTCTGAAAAATCCCCGACGTGGAAAGCCACGTCTGCAGGGAGCCACAAAGAGACCAGCCTCCGACTATCGAGCGTCTATGAGAAAGTAGCTTTGCACTTTCCTAGACCCTTTGAAGACTGGGGATCGCCATAAATGTTGCAGGCGCTCAGTTTCTTTCCCAGAGAAACAGTATTTAAGCGATTTGGTACTTTTTTCAAAGTTTCCTGTGGTTTTGGTAGTTAGAATTGAGGAGTAACTATAACTGAGAAGTAATTATAAAATCATTATGGGATGCGATGGAGATATGAGACCTACCGCTGGTTAACCTGTAATAAAGATACTCGAGGTCTTCGGTTTTCATATAGAGAGAGCGCAAGATTATCTGGTAGCTTAAGCACCTGATTGGAGATTCAAAACCACCCTCTTTGGATTGCTTCTTACGCCCCCAAGATAAGTAGAAACTACCACTACAGTCAGCCACGATTTTACGACATAGGGGAGGTTCTGAATCACCAACGGTCCAATAAGAGACGAAGAAACATCATAAATTCAAATATCCACTTTTCATTCCTTCAAAGCAACGACACTCAGTCTCTCGAATTTAAAAAATCCCACTGTCACCCCTGTCAAATTCTCCCTCCTCCCCAACACCCCATTCATTCACCCAAGAATCCACGAATTTTACAACCACCCCCCGAATACCAGCCAAACTATGAACACTCTAGTGCCCCCGACACGATCATCCCCATTCAAGTCACTAACCGTGGCAAACGCAGGCCAGCTTCTTCAATCAAACGTAGGGCAACGTGAGGTTCCTCCTGTTCCCTCCTGTTACCTCCTGTCGCACGTTCGATCGCAGCTACCCCCCGATGAATCAGACTTCCCGCAACAGGCAAGCCGCGGCGAAAGCGACAGCGAGCCTCGGCGAGCGTGCACAGCGAACTGTCTCGGTGGGGTGGTCCGCGGGGGTGGTAGGATGGCGTGAGTGTGTGTGTCTCTCGTGGAGGGCCTCGCGGAGCAAGGTTGTCCCCGACAAGGTGTGGTTGACGGTCGCGAACGCACTGGCTTCGCCCTGCTCTCGCCATTTACTGCTCCCCCACCCTAAGTGGAAGCGCGCTAGCCCTCCGCTCCCCCCGCGTCACCATCCAATATTGATTGCCGCGCGGTCGCGTGCCACGTGACTTTTACGGCGCGCGTCGCGTGCGTGAACGAACAGGGCCGTTTCGCGCGTACATAGGTGCGTGCGCCCTCGCCCTCGGCAGCCCTTAACCTTCGCCCATGGCTTTCCCCGTCGCGGCCTCGATTCTGGCCACGCTTTCGATCGGCCCCAGCACGCTCGACCCCGCCCTGTCCGCCCGTCGAAATCGCTGATTTACAGGTCGCTCGCTCTCGGGCTGCTTTCCCTGTTTTCCGAGGAGAGGGCGGGCTGCGTAATGGGCACCGCGGGGGATGAATTCACGCTGAATTTTTCGGCACCGAGGGAAGGCGAGATAAGATACGATACGGGATTGTTTGTTTGGTCTAAAGGAGGGGGTTTATGGTGGTTTGCTTATGGGAGTGGGGAGGCTGTCGATGGGATTTTAGGGGGTAGGTTCTGTCGGTGGATCGGTAGACCGTGAAATGGGGGTTTGTTGGTACTGGTGTGGGACGTGTGTGTCTTGGAATGTAGTGGAGGGGAGAATCTAGGAGTAATTGCGGGAAGACGTCGAGCTATGTGAAATTCATGTGCGAAGGGGTGGAGAGAAACTTGCAAGACTGAATGGAGTAGTTAAAAGAATTATTCATTACTGATATAAATACGTCTGTGTCTGACTGACATGGGAATATTCTCATCCGGAAAATTCTGATTTTAATGGAACTTCGAGCATATTTGAACCATTGAGAACAAAAACGGAGGAAGCCACATTTTTTATGAAATTGAGTTAGTAGCAACAATGTATTTTAATAAGATGTACTAATCATATAATATAGGAAAAATTAATTTTTTTTTTTAATGTGGGTTACTTAGTCCGTTTTTATTTTCAATGCCTCACAGTTAAATTAAAATTTCTTTAAACATGTGATATTTCTCGAATGTTCATCTGATTAATTTGATTTTTATAAGTTAAGGTTAGTATTATAATACCTTCTAACTACCGAATTTTTTGGTAATATCAATAATTTTTCCCAATTTTGTATGTTAAATATTTATCACCATCGACTTAAGTTTAAAAAAAAATACCAAAAAGTAACTTCGTCATTTTATGTGTATTAATTGGGGGCATATTTAACTTCACATTCGCGTCAAATTTAATTGCACAAAATTGCTCAAAATGGAGAAAATAGTCGAAATCATTATTAAGTCGCTTAACGTCCAGGCCTTCTGCGTAGTCTCTGAGTCTTCATATTTTGATTTCGATGTAGGCATTATATAGCATATAATTGATTTAGAAAATATATTTAAAAAAAATGGAATTAGTGTTAATTTTTCATCCTTTGTTCCGAAAATCCATGTGCTCTAAAATCTAAACAATTGTTTCAATTTAAATTAAGTAAAGATCCAATGCTTACTACATCTGAATGGGACCCACGAAAATTCCAAAATCCACGAAACGAAGCTACCCATTCAAAACGGGCAATACGTATCTCTCCTTTCCCTGTATGCCTCTTATGCCACCCTTATCCCTTACCCAATCTACTCAGATGGTTATGTCCAAAGTGTCAAGCCCCAAGGTGGGACCCTAAGTACATGGTTCTTATCAATACCCTTAGTATTACCCCTACTACATCGAAGAACAAAAGAAATTGTCTCACACAAACGTTAAAGTGCAATCCACGACGAGACAAAAATGTCGTGTCTCACACGAGACTTTAATCTCACGAGACAATTATTTCATATTTCATTATTTGTTAATTATTTCGTTATTAGTTCCATGCAACTAACTATTAGACAAGTTTCATGATATATTTTCAAAAAACTCATCCCCTGCGACTGTTCACATTATTTACAATTAATTAACTGTTGCTGAGATTTTTGTAATTTTGCAAAGCTTCACCGTTCACATTAGTCAAGTTTACTGCTTCAAGTTACTTGAAGCCAGTTAAGTTTTTACGGCTTCAAGCAACTTGAAGCAGTAAACTTGACTAATGTGAACGAGGCTTTAGACTGCCGAAAGACATAGCGCCTTAGAGCATATAAACCTGGAGGAAGCATGCAATAGGAGAAAATGTAGACGGCGATAGAAAGAGAAACATATACAGGAGGGACACCCCCTCTCTCTCTAGCGCCAGGGGCGGCAGTGTTTTTTTTTTAATGTTAGAAAGAGAGGGGGTGTCCCCAATGTATATCTTTTTCTTTCTATTGCCGTCTACATTTTCGCCTATTGCATGCTTCCTCCATGTTTATATGCTCTAAGCACAGCGCCCATCTCACCCACCGGAAGTGAGCTAAAGATCGACGTCCCCTCTCGATCGCGCGCTCGCCCGTAACCGTCAGTTGAAAGTCACGGCCTTCCTCTGTCATGGCCGCGAATCTCCGGTCAGCCGGGGCTGTTATCAATAACCAGAGTGATTACTCGAGCGCACGATCGGCCGGAGCGGAGGCAGAAGCGGTACATATCGCGGAAGGTGATGGCCAACGGGACAAGGATCGCGCTGGTCGGCCACGAGGCGGTCGACTGCCGCGGCAGGACGAAGTTCCGGAAGCTGTCCCGCAGCCGAATGTCACTGGCCGTCGTCACCGCCGCGAAGCTCAAGCAATGCACCAGGAAGCAGCCATCCAGAGTCAGGAAATGCATGTGTCTACCGACTAATTACGCCCTCGTTGAGTTCCCCGTGGTCTGGTCCGAGCTCAGGTCCGTAAACCCCGCCGCGTCCACTGCGCCCCATGTGGGGAAGGGGCTTCCTACTCTGAGATAGGACGTTTTAATTATGTATCGTATGATTGACCGTTGAACTTGCAACGAATGTAATTTCGCTTGGAATCTAGATCAGTGCCGGGCTTGCGTTCAACTTTCATGGGTGTCTGGTGTATTGATCTGAATTTGGAGAATTTATGGGGGTGTCTGCTGGATGCAGACTGGGGTTGGGTTTTCCTCGGAGTTTTATCACAGTCTGGTGATATTAATTCGGGGAGGTTGCGAATGATGCTGTGGCAGTTTGTTACCTGGGATATAGATATACACGTGGATGTTGCAGAGCGAACCAGCAGCTGTGCGATGGCGCAATAAGATGCGCCGAGGGCCACGTTTTTCCCGTGCATCGTGCCATTTTGTCCGCCGTCAGCCCGTACTTCAAGGCGCTCTTCACCAACAGCCTGACAGGCGGGAAGACGGAGACCACCGAGGTCGCGATCGACTCCGTTCCCGACAAAATCTTCAGTTTGATCCTCGATTACGCCTACACCGGCACCTGCAACGTCAATCCCGACAACGTCGAGCAACTTTTACCACTGGCCGATCAGTTCGAGGTCCTCGGCGTCGTTCAGCTCTGCTGTCGGTTCCTGCTGCAGGAGCTGACGCCAGAGAATTGCTTAGGTAACGTGTAAAAAGATTAGATTGATTACGAGGAGCAAGAAATTCTTAGTAAATTTCAATCATACACCCCTCGTCTTTTTTCTTTTTATAATTTTCTAATTTCAATCAGTGTACCAAATTAATTCGAAATCGACCGAGGTGTTATGTAATTTTTAAGAGGAATACCTTCTGCCATTTTATGTGGCCAAGCTGTTGAATTGTGACGAACGTAGGTATCTTTAAATTCGCCCGTCACTATTTCTGCCGTGACCTGGAAGAGAAGGGCCGGAAATACATTCGCCATCACTTTAAGCGGATACTGCAGGAGAGCCCGGAATTCAAAGAGCTCACCAGCGAGGAGCTGGAGGCGATCTTGCGCGACGACGAGCTGAACGTTAAAAACGAGGAAATAGTTTTCGAGGCCGTTAATACCTGGGTCGAGTACAACGTGGAAGAAAGGAAGCCGTATTTGTCGAGGCTCCTCAAGTGCGTGCGATACGGTTTGATGAGCTACGCGTTCTTCGCGAACGACATCCTCGGGTGGAAGATCGTGGAGGAGGATCAAGTGAGTACTCGGGACGATCGACTATCCGGAAACCAAACAAGCTGGGAAGCTTCCTACGAACTGCACCGACCTATCAGTTTTGTTTATTCCATTTTCAAACCATTCATCTCGACTTTGTCATCTCCCCTGTTCTGGGGCCTCCAATATAATTTCACCCTGTCCACTTTTACCTTCCTTCGACATTTTTATTATACACATATAATTGATACCATTTTTCTCGTTGTGTATAGGGGAAAGTACAACAGTACTGGGCAGCGAACAGTACCGGTCAAAGTTAGGTCTCGCTTCTAATGTTAGTTAACTGCACTATCGATAGAGAAATAAGTAAATAGTATAGTTCTGAGCAACGTATTCCGGTGACGTTCTTTTTTTCAGTATTACCAGAGTTTTAAGACGTTTAACGTTTACGCTGGGTTTCCAAAAAACCACAAAAGCTATTTTTCATAGGTGATTTCTTATTTTTCAGGTAATTAAATCATTTTGTCATATTATTTACATTATTTTTAGACTATTAAAACTTTTTTACGCGCTTGTCGTGCAGTGCCGGTTAAATTTTGTTTAATGTTTTCTTATAATTAAAGTCCTTAGGTTTTTCTTCTTTGTTTTTAAGCAAAAAATGTCCGAAATTAAACAGAAAAAAGGAAAATGGACGCAGAACGATGCGAATGCAACTTTGAAAATGCTATTATAAAACAAAATTAGACTAAACTAATTGGAACAGGTTAACTAGGCTTTAATGAACAAGTCACTGATTGCATCATTTATGAAGAATCATTTAACGATGATTTGGTGGAGTGTATCAAATGCAAGGGGTGGGCTCACGGGGACTGTACAGTTTACAGACCAGGAGAATATCGATCATTTTACCTGTGGTATTTGTAGACGAGCCTAAATAAATATTCTATTCTATTCTATTTTTAAATGATTGTCCTAACCTTATTAATTACTTAGACCTTAAAATCTACTAAGTAGTTGGCTGGTATCGGACGACAATTCTTTGTTCGCTTCGAATACAACGTTCTTATTCCACCGAATTATTAATCTTTATCATAAAATTGAAGAAAAACGATTTGTCCCCATTTATCAAGCACAAACTGTTCTACAAATTACTTTTTTGGAATTTGATTTGTACCAACAATAGCCCCAAAACTTAGAGTGATCGGTACTACAGGACTCTCCTCTATATCTCTATTTCTACTCTATCCTTATCACTGCACCTCAATCTTCTCATCGCAGTATCTCCATCCCCTAACCCCTATCGCTCTGCGAAACAACTTTCCCAGTAAATCACCCCAGAAACCAGCTCGCCAGTCGAGTTCCTATCCTCTTCCTGTTTCAAGCTGTGCCAGCAAGTTCTGACCCAAGCGAACGCGTACTTAACCGAGCAAGAGGAGAAGCACGGCGGCGGCGAGATCGACATGAAGAATCCCCTGATGCGACCGCGCGTCCCCTACGAGATACTGTTCGCCATCGGCGGGTGGAGCGCCGGCTCGCCTACCAATTTCGTGGAGACCTACGACACGAGGTGCTCGAATGTTCCCTACCCATTATACTTCCACCAACAGACTACTCTCTGTCGTTATTGCATCCATCTCGAGCGTCGCTGTACAGCGATTTTCGCGCGTCTAGAGCCTCCCAAACAACTAGATTCACCGGCTCGTGTGTAATGTGAACTCCAGAGCTGACAGATGGTTTCTATCAGTGAGCACGGACGCCACGCCGAGGGCTTACCACGGACTTTGCGCCCTGAACAGTCTCATCTACATGATCGGCGGCTTCGACGGCAATCAACACTTCAACACCGTCAGATGCTTCGATCCGGCCACCAAGGAATGGCGGGAAAGAGCCTGCATGTATCACGCCAGGTGTTACGTCAGCGTCTGCACCCACGGTGAGGACAAATCTTTTGTGTAACGAACTAAATAGCTGTTCCGCGCAACTGCCAAGTCCGATCTAGCTCTGGGCAAAAATTATTTTAGAATACTAAAAGTCTTTTCTTTTATAAAAAATGTAATACTCATAAATTACCAGTTAACAAATTTTGCCGCCTCCAAAGTTGCCGCTCTAGGCAGTTGCCCTGCTTGGGCTCCACTATATCGGGGTTCAACTGTGGTACCTCCATGTGATTAATTTTTATGATATTGAAAGATATTGCAGTCCATATGAAACTACGGAGGGTTTAAGTCATCATTTTTCTAATTTCGAAATTGTTTAAAAAATACAAGCCCTCAAAGTTTAGACTCTTTGTTAATTTCTACGGTACCTAATTGTCTTCAGAAATGAAGTTATCTTCTCCGTCTCTGAAACGGAATGAGATTGAAAGTTATGACTTTATTCTGTGGTCTTCCTCGTATCTATTAAACTTTTCCAATCGGCGAACACTCAAAGTAAACTTTGAGTTGCTTCATGTGACGTTAAAATTCCCCTCGCACACGCGAACAGGTTAGTGACATTGCGTATCGAGGCTGTCGGTTGCGAGCAGCCTCCTGCAGAACGTTTCAAAGATTTCGCTGCCGGCATTGCGGCTAGCCGCATCGCGGCATCGAGGATTCTGTGTCACGCGAGGTGTTGCGTTGACGCCTGTACCCACCAGGGGAATTAATCTTTTACTAACACAGGGATAATACTGTGTTCTGGCTTCTGGTTACACACAACGTAGCTTTGAAAAAGGAAGACGTCTCTTCGTGAAAGTTATACACGTCTGTCAGCACTGTGGCTAGCTGTATCTGAAGTTTATTTGCTGCAGATATAGTGGTGGATTGTTTATTGAAATTGAGCAAATTCTAATAGTGACGCAAGCATCCTCCACTCTTCATATTCGACTTTGTACTTTACAAGATTCTACTGTTACCCTAAATGATACCCTTTGATAGCTCACGATTTTTGTAACGAAACTACTTAGGAATTTTTATTCTGCGATTAGGAGGAAAGATCTACGCCCTCGGTGGTTACAATGGCCGCTCCAGGATGAGCTCGGGTGAGCGCTACGAACCGCAGAGGAATCAGTGGGAGATGATTCCGTCGATGCATCGACAAAGGTCAGACGCCAGTGCAGCTGCTTTGCAAGACAAGATTTACATCGTCGGTGGATTCAATGGCCGGGAAGTTCTCAACTCCGCTGAGGTCTTTGACGTGGAGACCAATCAGTGGAGCTACATTCATCCCATGCTCAATCCGAGATCTGGAGTTTCTCTGGTCGCGTTTCGGGATGGCCTCTATGCTCTGGGCGGCTTCGATGGCTTCACTAGACTTAGTTCTGGTAATTTAACGACTAATTAAACAGCGAGTTTCTTTTTTACTCCATTAAACTAATTAAATTCCAAGTACAGTATACTTTTCAGTAAGATCCTCTAAACAATTTTAATTTCTATATTCTACTAAAACTAAACATCTTCATTTTTCTTAAATTCTCCGAGTTTCCCCATTTTGCAATTTTCCACAATAAAGTCTTGTATCGGGTGAAATTGGATACAGGATACTCGTAGCGTTACGCAGGAACTTCCTGCTTCAAATTGTTCTGCCGCGTAAGACAATCCCATCGTCCAGGAATTTCCTGCTGCGTAGAAATTAATGTCCCGCTGGAATATCGACCCTTTGCTCCCGCAGGGGAACGTTACAATCCCAATCATTCGGAGGACTGGCACGCGGTTCCAAAAATGTTCAGCCCTCGCAGCAATTTCGCCACGGTTATATTAGACGACATGATCTTCGTTGCTGGCGGCTTTAATGGTAAATTAATTACTTCGTCATTACTACATCAAATATTTCACTTCTCAATTTCCACACGTTTCTGTGTATCTTCCCAACACGAGCAGGTTCCACCACAATCGCGTACGCGGAATGCTACGACGCGGACTGCAACGAGTGGTACGACGCATCGCCCATGAATCTTAACCGAAGTGCCCTTAGGGCCTGCGTTATCTCGGGACTTGCGAATGCACGCGAGTACTCTTATCACAGCAAAGCGCGGGATCTTGGTCAAGGTGCGTGCGTCTCACAATTTAACTTCTTTTTCTTATCGAAGAATTCATTCTTTCGAGGCATCTTTTCACCCTTATGACCATTTTATGGCTGAATAAAAAATAGTTACTTTATTAGGATTATTTGAGCCACATTTCTGCAAAGTTCCAAAGTTTTTGAATATTTGAAAATTGTAAGAGTCGCGGCTTGTATTTATAAGTAACGAGGGAAATTTTCAGAGAAATGCGTTGGAGTATTCTTTAGAAATTTCCTGTTGCACGACGCTTTTATAGAGAAGTGGTGGTAATGGTAACTGCTTCTTTAGGGCAAGCTTCATCCGAGAACCAAGAGAAAGCAAACCACGGCGGGGAATGGGCGGTCGAAACGAACTCAGCGATTTCCATCGAAGAAGAATCGGTGAATTTCGAGGAGCACGTGCAAGGGGAAGTCAGCCCCATGAACGAAATGGCCGACAGCGTTGGCAATTTCCTTGGATAACGGGCGAAAGCCATTCAACGAGCAGAGCATTCAGAATTTTAAAAAAGTACAAAAAAAAGGGGGATTCTTTTCGATAGACGGTAGACTCTCGAATACTCTGAATATCTTTGTTGTTAGAAATATTTTAGCCAACGTTGCTTCCATCATCGTGCGCCAAGATTCAACTTTAAACTCCGGAAATCTCGTAGCCATCGCAAGTGTTTAAATTGCATGGTGACACAAGAGGTGCAGTGGTATTCGTGAAGGCAAAAGAGTTGAAAATTACTTAAGAACGTTAGATAAGAACGAAATCAAAAATACGGCCGGGCGCCTGGGAGAGAATTCATGTGTGGCAGGCACAAGAAGATTTTTCAAATTATTCTTTTCTTTTTTGTAATACGATTTACGAGAAATTGTCGCGTAAAATGCTGCGCGGATTTTAAGCGTGACTGCGTCTTTCGACTTTTAAACACTAATCGATATTTTGTAAGGGGTATTATTTTTCTGTTACATTATTTGTATTTTTTTTTCTTTTTTCGCTTCTTTTTATAGGACACACTTGCGCCTCGTGAAATTTACAAGGGACTCGCGAGATTCTCGCACGAGCCACGATTTTATCCATTAACGTATTATATTATTAGCAACTGATTTCACTATATTTTAAGCGTCTTCGAATATTTTTCTCTCGTTCAGATTTTTTCCCCCGAGAAATCGGCACGTTTACGCCCGTATGGAGATACACCTGCACGGCGTACGCGGACCTTTTCTCTTTTTAATGGTGATGGAAAAATTGTCATTTTTTATGTGAACGTTTTCCTTGCTCACGCATGTGTATCTCAATACGGCGTATTTATTCTGGTCCAGATCCTGATGTGCCTTGGTCTGTTATTTTAAACAAATAAATCTATACAGAATTGCGAGAAACCGAATTGTAAAGCCGGGGATCCATATGGAACCGTTTCCACCAAAAGCTAAACTAAGCTGCGTGCTATGTTTTTTTCTTATGTTTTACGGCACAGCCAGATATAAAGTAACTTCGCTTAGCTTCCAGGTGGATCCCCGGCTTAAATTTTGAATCAATTTTGCCATTCGAATTAGGAGTAAATTTAAAGATATGGCGTCCCTAGACTAACAAGCACCTATCATCCTTTCTGCGGAAATATCGTCAAATATTTTAATTTGTAAGAGTCGAAACAATTTCAAAATTAATTCAATATGGCAACTCGCATTTGAGTCATTGCTAAGTAATTCGCTACATGAAAAAGTGAGTTGTTTTTAAAGTTGTCTCAAGCCTCTGTGTTCAAACCTTTTCTTGTTTCTTTTACTAAAAATTTGTCGCTCCCAAAAATTTAACGCTCTCTGAAATTTGTCACTTCCCAAAATATGACGATCCCCGAAATTTGTCGCTACCCAAAATTTGTTGCTTCCCAAAGATTGTCGCTCCCCAAAATTTATCGCTGTCCAAAATGAGCTACTCCCCAAAATTTGTCGCTCCCTAAAATTTGATGCTCCTCAAAATTAGCCGCTCCCCAAAATTGACCGCTGCCCCAAATTTGGTGCTTCCAAAATTTTATGATCGTCAAAATTTGCCATTTCCCAAAATTAGCCACCCTACCTAGTCTATACACAAATCCGCCCCTGATTTGAAATCTACCTACTTTCATCACATTCACTTCGAGATAAATATAGATAAAGAGCTTCAAATGCTTAATGAAATAAAAATAATGGAATATTGAAAAATGTCATTATTTGCACTATTCACCACCAAGAGACACGGCAGTATCTCGCGCCAAGTATGTGGGCTTCGTCCAATCGCGTAACAAGTTGTTGTAACTTGACAGCTAGACAGAGATATTATAAACAACCTACCAAGTGCTAAGTGTCGAATAATGTAAGTTGTCCGAATTTGAAATGTCATGAGTTTTTACACTAAATAGGAGACTGAATTATTGTCTTAATTAACAAGGTAAGTAGCCAAAATTTTTTAAATCGATTTCATACGTAGAGTCGCAGACAAGATTTCGGCAACAAATTTTTAAGCATGACATCTGTAAAAAATAAAGCGTGCAAAGAAGACAAGATAAGTAAAAAGAAAACGAAGAAGGAAATTTAGAAAAAAGGAGAAAAAGGAACCAATAATATTGGGTGTAAATACTCTAATGAAAATGTTAATAAATATTTCGAAAATAATATCGCAATATATAATCATATAATAATGAGAAAGTCATATCTTTGCAGTGTAATGCGAGTGGTAAGTAGCGCAGTACGTACATACAGTGGGTCAAAAAAGTATTGGCACACCCAGTTTTCTTGGAATATCTTTAAACTATAAAGTAATTTATTAATATTAACTATGTTTATTAGTGTCTTTTGACACACATAAATAGTATGTTTACTGAGAATTCTCAGTTATTTGGTATAAGGAAGTAAAGTAAAGAAAATGAGAAATCCATAGTCAAATAAGTATTGGCACACGTACGGTTTAACTATAAGAATAAGTGTTACTCGCTTTCGTACGCGACAAATTCGGTTCTAGGAACGTAAACATAAACAGAATTCACTGTTGCTTTTCTCAGTTAACACAATCAGTTTGTGTTTACACTTTGAACAAGAATCATGTCTACGAAGAAGAGCGAGTTATCATTGTACGTGCGAAAGGAAATTCTTTCATTACATAAAAGTGGTGAGAGTTACCGAAAAATCGGTAATTCATTAAATTTAAGTTTCTCGACAGTGAGAAATGTAATAAAAAAATTTAAGGAAACTGGTAGCGTCGAGAACAAACCGCGATCAGGTCGTCCGCAAGTACTTACAACTAGAGAACGAAGAGACATCATCAAAGAAGCAATAAAAAATCCTTTTGTAAGTGCCAAAAGTTTATCTGTTGACATCGCAACATATTCGGGAAAAGAAGTGAGTGCTCAAACAGTCCGAAATGTTTTACATTCTGCGGAAATTTATGGTAGAGCAGCGAGAAGAAAACCGTTCATTAATGAGAAGAATAGGGAGAAACGCTTCGGTTTTGCAAAAATATATATAAATAAGACAATGGAATTTTGGAAGACGGTTATTTTCTCGGATGAGAGCAAGTTTAATCTTTTCGGCTCTGATGGAAAAAGGTTTGTATGGAGGAAACCGAATACCGAATTAAATCAAAAGAATATTATTCCTACAGTGAAATACGGTGGTGGTCACGTAATGGTATGGGGCTGTATGTCATATCATGGAGTAGGAAATTTGGTTTTTATTGACGGCACAATGAATGCAGACGTCTATATCGACGTGTTGCGAAATAATTTATTAACGAGTGCAACAAAAATGGGCATAAACGGAAAATTTCTTTTCCAACAAGACAATGACCCGAAGCACACGGCAAGGAAAACAAGAGAATGGTTACTATACAATGTACCAAAACAACTCCCTACACCACCTCAATCGCCGGATATTAATCCGATAGAAAATCTTTGGCATATTGTAGATTTAAAAATCCGTAAAAGGAAAATAAAAAATAAAAATGACCTAAAAGCGACACTTTTAGAAGAGTGGTCTAACATTTCACCGGAAATTACGCAAAAACTGGTCGAATCGATACCTAATCGATTACAGGCTGTAATTAAGGCCAAAGGCATGCACACCAAATATTAGGTAAGTTCAATATTGTTCATATTGTTTATTATTGTGCATTCCTCAATAACATCGTATGTGTGCCAATACTTATTTGACTATGGATTTTTCGATTTCTTTACTTTACTTCCTTATACCAAATAACTGAGAATTCTCAGTAAACATACTATTTATGTGTGTCAAAAGACACTAATAAACATAGTTAATATTAATAAATTACTTTACAGTTTAAAGATATTCCAAGAAAACTGGGTGTACCAATACTTTTTTGACCCACTGTAGCTGCTGACTGTTGGTGGCGCGCGACATTTATATATATCGGCATATCTTCTACAATTATTTATTAATCAGTGTGAAAATTGGTGAAAAACTTCCTTGTATATTAAGGAAAAACTTTGTCGCTGCACGTTATCTGTACGTCAAAATTGCCTCGATACTTTTTAACGCCGAACGTTGAAAAACATGGGGTATGTCCAGTGTTAGTTTTTAATTAAATATTACTAAATTTTTTAACATAAGGGTTTTGTGCATACATTTTACGGCTTCGCTAGAGTTTTCTGAGTTTAATGTTTCAAGTTTCATAATGATCCGTTAATATTTACTCATGTTATCGCAATTTATGTTTAAAGAAATAATGATTTTGGTCGAAGACATTTTTTTAGTTTATAATTTTTATCTCGAATACTAACGATTCGATAAAAAAACTGTAAATAGAAAAAATGTGTGCCGTGACGAGCTTTACAAGACTATATTTTTTAAAATACAGTTTAACAACATTTAATTTTCCAATTTTTATTGTATCCATCTTCAATTTATGAATATATACTTATTAAGACGTCTGTGTTATGTTTTACAAACTTAATTAAAGCACACTAATGTATGTAGATGCTAGATATTTTATAAACGAAGGAAATATATTACGCGTAATATTTCTATTCAGACGGCTAGGCCACGAGCCGTGATGTTTACGTTACGATAACAGACGTGTATTGCCTCCCGAGGCCTGCCTGGTCTCCCCCCCCAAAGCCCATATTCGCCGAGGTACAGCGACGGGACGCGGGGGTCATTCGTTTCGTGGACAGCGTCGAGTTAAGACGTTTCAATAGCTGCATACGTAAATGGTACGCGTACATTATCTATCGTCACATAATTACTTCTATTCATTATTAGCCTTCTTCTTTATTCTCTATTGTCACTTGCTGCTACTATAATACACTTTCGTCTCGAAATTGATTAAATATCGCGAGAAAACCATTACATATTCGTCACGTATTCCCTTCGTTGCATTCGTGCCGATATTTCTGCACATTTAGTGCACACATATCGTGTCTCGGTATTCAAAGACATCACTTTTCGGGCATATTTCAAGTTTATTTCTTGTTTAATTGCCTAACGAATGTTTTAATGCTTTTGTTTCAAACAGACGTTCAGGCGGAAATCGAAAGCCAAGGGCAGACGACGCCATGACAGTTGACGGTTAATTTGAACGATGCTTGGATGACGTCTGGTCATTCCTTGGAAAAAGCAGATGACAATACGTGTGGTATACGTATTTTTCTCATTATTTTATTGAATCATTGTTGGCTGTGATTGAATTATGATATATTGAATAATTTTAATCAGATTTGTTTAAAAGTTTTAAAATGGCGTCTGTAGATGTTTACGAAATATTGAAATGGTCGAATTCTATTGCATTTCGGTCGCGTTTACGTAGAATTCAATGATATTTCAATGATTTTTAAGAATCTATCTATATGAAGCTGTTGTAATTGCACTTACGTTCGGTTTTGGATGCAAGTTTTATTCTTTATGTTCAGAAACTGCGTAGTTGATCGCGAACATGCTATTCAAGCATGAATAATTAAAGAATTTTGATTCTTGCCATGAATTTTGGATATTTATAAAGATCGTGATATATTTTGAAGTATTATTCGAATAGCACGAACTTGCTTACAATTTTCATGACGAAAGCCACTACTATGATTCATTTAAATGTAATTATTATATGTGCAGTAGTATATACTGGATAATATCGTGTGTTACTGAAATACAAAGCTGCTCCTATCGAGCGAGCATTCTGTATTTCCGTATCACACCTTGTATTCTAAATAACAAGGAGCGAAAGTCCCTTGGCTGGTTTCACGACAAACAATATTTCCTCGTGACAAACACTCGATAAAACCACATCCACTCAACCCTCCTATCCTACTTATTTTTCAGAGATTGTGGCCGCGTGCAATGCGGCCAAATAGAGTCAGTGTTTATGATGTACGAAGTTTTTCGTTTTGAAGAGCATAGTTGCTCATAGTAGAGTTTCGTTAACAATTTCGGGATACGCGAGGGTAGAGCCAGTGTTTTCTACGCAATTTATATTCTTTCACGAGCGTCGCGGCTCTGACCTTCGAATCGCGAGAATAGATTCACTGCTTTGTTCGCCGATTATGATCTTTATTTTTTTTTTACTTCTGAAAGAGAAACTCGTCGGAAATTAGAGTCAGTGCGTCAGCTGAAGAGGAGATTTGTGCGCAGCATATTAATGGAAAGATGTAAGTATCTATGTATTTGATTTAATTCCTTTAAAGTAGAGTTCATTCTTCAAAATTTTAGAAAGAAAACAATTTTAAACAAATTAATTTTTTGAATAGAATCACCAAGTAATTCAAAATTAACGAAAGTTTTTATCATTCCGACATTATAAGAAGAAACTTTTGTTAATTTTAATTTTTAATATTTCATTTTTTCAATTTTTTTCTTAAAATGTCTAAATGATAAAAGTATCGTTAGTTTTGAATTGCTTCGTGGTTCTATATTAGAGTTGAAACAATCGTAACTTTAGAAAGAAATTATAATCGTGTTCTGTTCCTTCGTTACAGTTTGGGCGCAGCTGAGCAGCTTGATGACTTCTCCTGAGCAGTAGCAGGGGTGTTGGCGTCTCCGTCACCGGGGCACAGCGAAATGTGAGTGCGCATGCATTATGGTTCCTCTGGTCACTCAATCATGTCGTAGGACGTTTGGTCCGAATCGACACGAGTGACCGGTTGTATATTTGACGAGCATAATGACCACGGGTATGATAACCATGCCCGTGAATTGTAACATTTTTGTCTGTGTATGTATTTATTAGACGAGGCTAGGGCCTTCTTGTACGCCGCGCCTTTTCAATAGAATCACATTATAATCATAATTTCCAAGATAAACGGTTCCTAACGCGAATATTTATCATTGATCATACATTGATGTAGATATTTATTAAATAATGCACATAAAGGTGCATAGCAGCTCGGAAGGTATTGGTACGAATATCAATATGACTGAATGCTAATTTTTATGTAGCGAAGAAGTCTGATACTCTCAGACTCCACAGCTACGATCATTTTGATTTAATATGTAGTGGAACGATTATAATGACTTGAATTTCTTTTATTTTTCTGATACTACGTGTTCAAAAGTAACTTGATTTCTAAATGATGATAATATACATAAAAATGTAATTCCTTTCTTAAAAAGGTCACTCGTTTGCGTACACAATAGAATAATTAATTTCCATGTGCAAGAAGACAATTCAGGGTGGGGAAATTTCAGATTCAAAGTAATTAGCATGAGATCATACTTTCTTGTTTTATGAAATTTACTTTGACGATGGAATAGCCCGGTTTAAATTCTTAAAGTAAATTCATGATTTTGATTGATTTTCTTAAACAATTGAATTTTAGAGTCTTTCTTCTCGCTAATTGAATGTCGAGTAGAGTCCTTTTTCTTGATCTAAAGTAGAGTCCTTTCTTATTTATCAAACTTTAAACTATTCACAAGTTGAAAGTCGAACCACTTTGCTTAATAATGTAAAATGAAAGAATATTAGCCTGCTAGACACTATACAAACTAATGATATTTTCTAGTTGAGGATTTTTAGGATATCTTTCCGTACTCATTGCCTTTTAACTCATCCACGTGCTCAGGTGCTACTTGGGTGGGTGAAGGCAATGGGGCACGATGACTTTCTTTACTAAATAATTACATGTCGGCGGCTGGCATTGCGTTAGTGTATCGTGCACGCCGCATTTTCCACCTATGTGTGTTTGTGTGGTTAGGCGGTGGAATTTGCGTCGGTGAAAGATTTTCATTAAAGACCATCTTAACGAAACTATAACATTGCAATAACGATATCAATGTTTCATATTCCTTGTTGCACACGATGATCATTCTAGTAAATAATCTGGGAATATGAAATTTAATCAATCTCGTACAATCAAACCAGATAGTAATAACGATTCATGTATGTACATAATATGTACAATGCACATTATCAAGTAATCCATTTTTGAAATTGAAAATAGTTAATTGCTATGTAAATCATACTTATACGCAATGGTCACTGCCTTTGCTAGCCGATTTCAGTGAAAACTGGTACGTACTTATTAGAGTGTGATTGTGTGTGAGAGACTGTTTTGCCATTTTTTAAATATAGCTGTTAGCTGGAAGGGTAACTTAGCTGTTCGGTAGGATAGGTAACTTAGCTGTTCGGTGGGATGGGTAACCTAGCTGTTCGGGAGGATAGGTAACTTACCTTCTGGTACGAATGTGTGACTTAAATATAAGTAGGTAGGGCCGGGGCAGGTCATCGTATTCTCTGATCGCATGTTCCCCCCTGCGATGACCTGTTTTCAGGAAATTTGTGAGAAAAGTCGACGGCCAAACTAGCGCGAGTGGGGTATGCCCTCGCTTCTAGCCCCGGTGTGTCGACTTTTTGACGCCAGTTGGACATTGCACATTGTCGCTGGTCGCGGTCGGCAGGACCGGCTTGGGCACGCTATTAAGGGGGTACTCCACTGTGAACGGTCGAAAAATCAAGCTATTTTTAAAGATTTTTTCTGAGTAAATACAACATATAACGAAATAAATCTTTTTGTTATTTATTAAGCTACTCTTATATTATACCAAAAAAATTAAAAAGAATATTTTCAATTTGCGTTACTTGTTTTTTTACAGCGTTAATATGGCACTTAAACAAAAACGGTATGTTCGTGGTGCAGGTGATTTCCCGGTTTAGGCTGATCCAAAACTAAATATTTTAAGAGATTCTTAATCTGTATAAGTGTCTCTATCGTTCATTCCTCAATTAACAATTTTTTCCGAAAAATAACCGAGATTTTTCTCGGGAAACATTCTAGAAACGCCATTATTTGGAGAACTTTTTCCTTCAAACAGGCGTCATTTTGTTATTTTTCAACAAAAATTGTTAATTGAGCTACGGGCGATAGCGACACTCATACAGATTAAGAATGATTTCGGATTTTTTGTTTCAGATAAGTCTAAGCCAGAAAATCACCTGCACCACGTTTTTGTTTAGTTGTCATATTGACGCTTTGTAACAAAACAAGTAAAACAAATTAAAATATTTTTTTAATTTTTTTTTATATAATATAAGAGTAGCTTTATAAACACCAAAAAGATTTATTTCATTATATGTTGTATTTACTGAGAAAAAAAATCCATTCACTGTGGAGAACCCCCTAAACTTTCAGAAGGGCGGACCGCCCGAAGCAAAGAAGTGGCCAAAGAGTCGAAGATAGCCCGGCCAGTAAAACGGCCACATCATGTGGGCTACCAAGAATGGCCCTGCATCCTCGGGTGCAGGGTCATTCTTCGTAGGTATTACTTTGCCATTATGCTCGTCGGTAGTTGTAGTAGTAGTAGTAGTTTGGTTGGCCATAGGCTGACCCATCTATACCCCCTCCCCTGAAATTCAGCCCATCGCGTTTGCAATTAGGGTTGCGAAGAAGATTACGCGGCCAGTTAGTGTTGCGACTAAATGTTGATCACGGTTTGAATTAGCGTTGCGAATCGAGTATTCCCCGCGTTTGGTAGCAGCATAGCGTTGCGAATAAATATCGAACGTGATTGCTTGTAGTGTTTCGAAAAAAGAGTCGCGATTGTTTGTGAGATTGTTCTTGTATTTTGAATTGAAGTTACCTACTAGAGTTTGATTTATTGCATTAATTTTGATTCATTGTATTCTTTTTATTAGAGTTGCGTTGCGACTGATCGCGTTTTTTTAAATACTCGTCCTAGTTTGATTCTTAATATTTTTTTGAGTTAGTGTTGCGATGATGATTGATCGCGTTTGTAATTAGAGTTGCGACCCCCAGCCCCCAATGCCCCAAAACTGTCCTGGGACATGTCCAGAGACATGTTCCTGGGGAAAAAGAGTTCCGAGCAGCTGGATTTGCTGCGCATGGGACTCTACACAGCCTTTAGGAAGGCTGCAACGATTTAAAGTTAGAGTTGCGTATTACGAGACACAGGTGCATTGAATTTTTATTAGTGTTGCGAAAAATGAAACCACCCACGTGGTGGTTCTCTGTAGCTTTTTATATTTGTTAGAGTAGTGTAGCAGCTTGAGAGTATTAAGTATAGTAGAATTTTCAGTAATGAAGCACCATTCGGGAATTTTGAAGTTGTTTGAGAAATTAGTGTTGTGAGTAGTCCAAAGTCCTAGTGACTATGCTCGGGAGTTGATTTTAGTCTATAGTAAGCTAGCGTTGCGAAAGAAAGAAACGGTCCACTCACGGTTTTCTTGCATTAATGAGTGGACAATGATCATGGAGCAGCCCTAAGTGGCTGCACCATCCTCCTTCTACTCCCACCATCTACCCGCTCTTGAATCGAGTGTTTGTCACTGGAAATATTGTTTTGAAAGTATATTCATATTTTGCAAAAAATGCCAATTAATGAGAAACTACAAGGAAATTATTGGGTTGATGTAACAAAGCACCTAATGTGCTTAATATTATGAATATCAATTGCTAATTTGCGTAATTTGTTCTATTTCATGTATTTTGTCTATGGTTTTGCGTGATTTATTTTATGTCCTGTTTTATGGTGTTTATTTAATTTTCTTCCAGGCTGGTAAAAGTTTTTGATTACCTACTATATATAATGATTGCTTGTCGAGTCATTGATACATAAACTTTGAAAGTGCCAATTAATGAGAAACTACAAGGAAATTATTGAGTTGATGTGACAAAGCACCCAATGTGCTTAATATTATGAATATCAATTGTTAATTTGCGTAATTTGTTCTATTTCATGTATTTTGTCTATGGTTTTGCGTGATTTATTTTATGCCCTGTAGGCTGGTCTCACTATTACTAACATAACGTAGTTATACCTTCGCGGTGAAGAGACTTAATAAAATAATATATTTAAAAATAAAAGTGATAGTGAAAAGTAATAGTGAAACGTGTTAGTGCAAAGTGATAGTGATAGTCAATATTAACGCGTGCTCGTTGTTGCTACTTTCTGTATAAAAGTAACTTCGATTACTGTGCAGTAAAGTGCAATTATTTAAATCTTCAACATTTACATAAAAGTTTTTGATTTCCTACTGAATACATATAACATACCCTATAATAATATATCATTATCAGTATTTTCACTGATAATTTCCCTCAAATATTCCACCTTTATTCTTTTTGTCATTCCTAATTAGTCCCAAACAAAAAATGTTCTGAATTCTGCTTAGTTTCATCGCGGTAGCTTTTCACAGAATAACTCCTTCTCTTGCTCGCTTGTGGATCGATCGAGGATCGTTCTGCAATCGTGCATCGGGGGATCGATGGAAATGAAAATAAAATTTTGCATAAAAGGAGGGCGGATGGGCTGCGGTTAGGGCAGGTCTCCACTCGCAGCGCCTCCACGTGGTGAGACCTGGACAATCTGTATTATTTGAAGTATAATTACTAATCGCATCACAAGTAACATTGTAATTAAATTATTAATTACGTGACAAGTAATACGAGCCGATTGGCTGCGATCATCTATCTTCGTTAATCTCTATTCCATCCGTCCAGATTCGATTCTAAATATTTCTCCTACAATTTCATTTTATTTCTCAAATAACATTAAAAAAAGACTCCAATAGCAATCTTAGTAGAATATTTCCCAAACGGTTGCTCTTTTCTCAGTTCCTAGGTCTCGCATTACGATATCCCTTATCGCCGTTTTGATCCAAAGCAACGATTTCGTTAACAACCCCGCAGGGTCTCGCGTGAACGAAGCCGTTCGTAAGTTCCTTCGTGTCCATGGCACAGCGTCGTCGGTTTAACCCTTTCATTAGCTGGCGCTGTGGTTGAATGACGTTTATTGGAACGTGCTGGCCGACGTTTCTGCTGAAAGAACATAATGCACCGTATGTTCCCACCTGAAGGAGGGGTGTTGCATCCGTAACGACACAGCAAATAGCTGACAGTCTGCTCGCGTAAGATCAAGAGATACGGTAGTGTTTCGCGCCAAGTATATGTATATATATACATATATGTGCAGCGCGAGACACAGAGCGGCTCTATTACGCCACGACTCGCTATCAAGAACCCTGAGATTTCCGAATTTCAATAACGGCTGATCCGATTAGATTTTGAATGGTCTTAATGGATAGCTTGTGTTTAATTTACATGAGAAAAGTGTCTTCGCTTTGTTCCTACGGTAAATTAATACCCATCGAAAAGAATCCCATTTAAAAACATTGTCGTAAATTAATAGCTTTATAAAACTAATGATATACATAAATTGCGCCAAATATCACAATGGATATTTATACAAAGAAAAAAATGTATTATATAATATTAAGCAGATATATTTATATACAAATAAATATTTTAATACGAATAAATATTTTATTTAAAATACTTGTCTCAGTGGTGTCTTGTCTTATTTTATTTATTAACCAAGACAATTAACCTTTTTTTTGGTTTCGCAGCGCCAAGTATTTTGAATAAAATATTTATTCGTATTAAAATATTTATTTATATAGAAATATATCTACTTAATATTATATAATACTTTTTTTTCTTTATATAAATAGCCATTGTGATAATTGGCGCAATTTATGTATATCATTAGTTTTGTAAAGCTATTAATTTACGACAATGTTTTTAAATGAGATTCTTTTTGATGGGTATTAATTTACGACAATGTTTTTAAATGGGATTTTTTGATGGGATTATATACTTTGCGCTCTTTTTGTACCTTTTTTTAAAAAAGGTAATTTTGTGGGGATCAATGATGACCATGACATACAGAATTAGCTTCAGTAGAGACTTGAAACTCGCAAGTTGCGTCTATGGTAACAATAACAATACCAGACACAGTTTTTTATTAATCTATCTCATTTATGTATACGTAGATTTATTCACTTCTCATATGTATCCATATATTATGTATAGTGTATACATTGTTGTTATCTCTTCACCGTCGTTGCTCCTGCAACTACAAACGTTCTCCCCACCAAAGTCCACTTCTCTACTCCGTTTTGTTCGCCTCTCACGGTTCGATCGACGATCGAGCTTCGACGCCATGGTCGAGCTCGTTCGTCGGTGATGATCGATTCATTAAACCTTTATACCTCCGCGATTGATTCGTCGACAGAATACAATCGAAGGAAGAACTAATCGCGAACGATCGACTGGAGAACATCCAGTTCCTAGGGTCTCGCAGCTCTCATCCTCCATTCTCTCTCACTCCCACTTCTAATTTCCTCTCGTTCCTTTCGTTCTTCGTTTCCGTTCGGTCGAACTTACGTCACGGAATTTACAAAAAGAGAAGATCGATAGTTCAGCGATGACGGCACGACAAATCGAGGGCGAAGGGCTATTCGAGAACCGTGTGAGAGCATCTCCGCGAGATCGCGTAGACCTCGCGGGACTGGCGTGTCGGCTGTTGCGCTGGGTTCACCCTTAAGCCGCGCTTCCACGTGCGCAACACACGTCGTCGAACGGAAGAATCTTTTTCGATGCTTCTCCTTAGAAACATACGCGTCTGCTTATTTTTAAAAACTAATCGTCATTAAGTTTATACTAAAAAAGTGAATATTTTTAAAATTCTATTTTAAATTTTTAATTAAATTGGCGCTAACAAAATGGGTTCAAACAAGTGACCAATCGTCACCTGTCAACATGATTTCCCAAAATTGCCTTCCCCCTCTGGAAAAAAGTCTGCAGACGTCCTTGCTTGGAAAACAATCCTTCAGATGTATTCCGCGCGGCGAGATGCGCACGTACGAACGCGGCTTTATTTAACATCGTTTCCCTGCGCGGAAACGCTTGGAAACCAGCCGTGTTCTTGTCTCCGCGACGACCCCCGCGTTCGACATCCCGAAGATTGTGCCTTACCTGGTAAAAACTTAACGGTTACACGGTGGGTAGAAAATCAACTCTCGAGTGGAACGCGGTTGATCGTCCAATTAGCTACGGCGACGCGCGATTGAGCAAACAATAGGACAGCGATGAATGGCTCCATCGACCGCGGTGTCCCGCTCGAAAGCAGAGGTTACAGCCCTCGAATCTCGATTGCCCTCGAACCCTTCGGTCTCGCCCTCGCTGGATCTCTGTCGCCCTTTCGCCACGGATCCCCGTGACTTCGTATCGATCGGGCCGAAACGCGTTCCCTCGCCCTCGAGAACGTGCACGTCCCTCGCGACGCGTGCTCCGAGGGAGGGCCCCGTGCATCGCGCGGAAGCTTGCTAAAAACGTCGAAGAGACGCGATGTGCGAACGCTCGCTGGTCACGTCGACGATCACCGCTCGTCATCGACGCTGATGTTCGTACGAGTTCGATGAATGTCGGAGATAGTTATAAATATGTTAGAAAAAATGCAATACGCGTGTGCGACTGTTTGTAAATCAATGGAAGTGTTCGGGAGTGGATTAGAATCGATGAGAAATGTTAACGTTACTTCGTTCTTCTTATCTTTGGGATGCTGGGATTTAAATAGCGATTGAATAACAACGTTAAGAGAATTTTTGATGGAAATATTACAAGGGATTAATTAACCCTTCGTGGTCACATGGGGTGTGTCGCACCCCAGGTAATTGTGTTTCTTTGCCAATATTTCTGTAAATTTTTAGACCTGAATAATAAAATTGAATGATTTGGTGAATTTTAACAGAAAAAGATTCATAAATATTTTTTCAAGTATAAATTTCAACGCATCAAAATTTATATCTATAGGAAAAGACTATTGGGGTATTACGAATGTATAATTATCACTCAAAAGGTAAAAGATTCACAAATACGAAAATGGCAACTTAGAAATGACGCTCGGGTGTAGTGAACCCCCTGTGATCTATGCGTGATTATAAGAATGTGTGAATCCCTTTGTAAATCCATAAATAGATTTTAGAAAAGTTGAAGGAGTACGTTTCTTAATAGCGGGTACGTTTCACTGCGATTCTAATCCCCTCGAATAGCCGACGATTACCTTAACGACAGAGCTTGGAGACAGAAACCTAATCGAAACGTCGCGATCATAGTATTGAACGAGAAATGTTTCGAGGTCTTTTGTGCTTCGCAGCTTCAGGCGCACAAGAGTTAACGATCCTGGTCCTGGTGAAGCCGTACTCGCGACAGATTTACGGTTCTGTGCTATATTAACGGAAAACACGTGGCGTACACCGTGCGACTCGCGAGTGTGCGCAATTTTTCGTGGCGTAAGGGTGTACACGTACGGAGGGTTGTATACAATTGCCTAGGTAAACGCTTACAGATTGGGGCGCAGTGAGTTTACACTTAATGATATGCGGAAATTCGCAGCGCGAACGGTGCAATTTCCCAGTTACAAAGTGAAATAATTATTTCAACACTTGGAATAGCTGGGATATTAAAAAACCAGAAATTTTAGCTGACAGATTTCACTTGATAATTACATGGAGAAAATTTGAAAGAATATTTTTAATAAGTTTTATCAATTTAAAATATGTGACTGAATAGAATAAAATGTCAATGAAATTGCCACGCGTCGTGCCGCGAATCTCGACGTTTATTCTCTCCTCTGTCAGGGATTCGAAAGAAAATGTCTAATTACACTCGCTCTCCTTTCTCTCTTCCACTCTTTCGATGACGATCACGATTATAATAGCAATTAGCAGACGCGTCGTCGCGCGTCTTCGTTGCTTCGATTTTTCTTTTACGATTAACGTACGAATAACTTTTTTTTTTCTTTATTTAGATTGTTCTGAGCAATTGAGATCTAGTATTGGAGGGATTTCATATACCTGAAATGTTAGTCACTTGCTTCGTCCTCGTTCTATTATTCCTCCCCCTCGTCGTTGCTCCTGTTCGCCTTTTCACTGTTGCCCCGTCACTTTGCATCGCAGCGGACGCGAGTCACCCCCTGCAACGCTGATCGAATAATTCCTCGTGCCCAATTGTCCACGTGCCTCGACATCGTCGTTTCATTCTCCCCTCTCACACCTCTCACCCACGTTTCCGTAGCCATTTGTTAATTAGAATACTCTCTGTCTTATGTTACGCGTCGCATCCATCCCCCTCACACCGCACGCACTCACACTTATCTGAGAGTAACAATTGACATACGTTTCGTAACTTTCCTAGCGTCTAGGCAATGCGCCCCGGCATTGCCTTATTTATTATATCTCGCCTCTTCGTATCTTCGATTAAATTACGCGCGCTTTCGCGCTGCTCCCGCCGGGCTAATGCAGCCGCGTGGCGAGTCCGTCGAAGATACGTTGCTGTTCTCTCAAAGTTTCAAAGGAATGAAGAAAAATGAGAGAATAGACGAAGAGAAAACACGCGAGCTTATTATTTACGTTTAGTTCGATCGTCGTTAATATTTCGTCGCGCTTGTTTCTTCCTCTTCGCGATTAGAGACGATGATGGCGCGATGTCGATGATGGGCGGACGCTCGAGGATCGACCGATCGATCCCAACGCGTTCGTGTGGCGAGTTTTGATTCCTTTTCCTCCTAGAGCGATCTATGACGATCTGATGTAACCGTGATTTTCCTTGACAGCCACGGGGGTTCGCGATAGGCCGAGAAATCGATACCGGAATCGGTCTGGTAAGACTCTAAGGTAGTTTGATGATCAGAAATGATACACGTGACTAGATTGCTGGGTCAAGTGGAGTAAACAGTTAGAAAACAAGTTCTTGATTTCTTTCCTTCTTACAGAATCTTTAAGGATGTATCGGAGCTATTTTTAAAATGGTACTAAGTTGATGAAAAATTGTGAGATTGTTATTTTTAATCTTCTTGGTGTGTCCCAAACATTTTAAACGAATTCACTAAGCGGCTGCTGAGTTATAATGATTTTAATTTTCACTGATTTTATACGTACTCTTATGGAAAGAGACGATCTTGACTGATAAAAGAGCTGAAAAAATGTTGAAGGAATGGTATCAATGTTTTCAATTTTTGCGTAAATGTAGTATATGGATAGAGGAAAATATCTGACGAGTTTCAATTGTTTTCACTACACCGTCTTAAAGAAATAAATTATACTTCAGAAAATTGTGAATTCAGGACATTTTCACTGCCAAAAGTTTAGCAAATAATACTTGAAGAAGCATTTGTAAAGTGAAAACTACATTTCTAGGAGTAAAAATAAGACTCCAACTGTCATTCCAGTTCCTCATATTTAGATTTACTATGCGTAAGACGTATCTACGCCTAACTTTCAAGTATGTCAAATTTCATACACTTTTGTTTAAAATTATACGTCCGATACACTGATCATTATTTAGGGAAAGATGCTACCCTTTAAGGTCTTGTTATAAGGTTCTACTTTCTCCGAGATAAATAAAGCACAGGAAACCCGTAGAAATAAATAGAAGCAAACAATGAAACCACTATCAATTCATAATTCTGTCAGTAGAAACTCTAATTTACTCAATGATATATCATCAACGACACCTGACTGCTCCGTTTTCTTATCAAAACTACTTCGCACATCGGCTCTATCAATCACCGCGTCGAATCTCATCAAACTACCTTACAGCATCCATCGATCCATTTCCTCCAGAAGCCTCCCTTCCCTCAAACCACAAGTAGGCCTAAACCCCGCGCAGGCATAGGTCCATTTCGATCATGCAATGATTCGATGAGTCGTCGACGAAGATTCGAAACGCGTTAGGAACCCGACGACGACACGTAGGAAGCTAACGAGAGAAACTGATCGTCTTTGAAACGACGTACGAGCGACGCGACCGCGTGCCGTGGAAGAACGTCGAATGGCCCCGTTTCTGGGACCCATTGACAGGGCAGACGACCCTGTCAGTGGGGGAAGAAACGATGAAGGGGCGGAAGGGGGCGAGAAACGGGGTAATCGTCGATGGTACGCTCTCGGTGAAATTAATGCTAAACGCGATCGAAGACGTCACGGAGAGTTACGAGAGGATTATAACTTCGGTGTGCGCCAGAGTGTTCCTCCCGTAGTGGCGCTCTGCATTTCCCCTATCACATCCCCTATATTTGTTTCTCCCTTAGTCGCTAGGCAGTCCGTTCCTTATCTGAAGTACTTGAGCCCCGCCACCAGCAGGAACTTTTCGATGAAAAGCTCGGAATCGAGGACGGCGATGTGCGCGGCTCGGCCGATCAGGGCGTTCGCCGTGGCTGGCAGGGCATGGTGCACGTCGTATCTCACCAGGCTCACGCCGGAGCTCGACATCACTGGGTAGAGAATGTTGTGCACCATGTCGCGATACGCTGAACCTGAAACAAGCGGTTTAGGTTGTTGAAGCATGGTTTACGAGGTATCGCTCTTGGGTTCGGCATTATCGGGGATTTGGGTGGATAATCGAGCATAATCAATAATCGAAAATAATCTGTAACCGAAAATAATGGATAATAAAATAATCGGTAATCGAAAATAATCGATAATCGATAATTGATAGTCGAAAGTCGATAGTAAAAAATAATCCCTTGTTAACACAATGTCTCAAGAAATAAGGTGCCCAAAGGCTTAAGTAATGATTAATTAATTAATGAACTGCATCTGCTTACCTTGATCAGTCGTGTCCCTAACCGCAGCTTTGCAGAGTTCTATGCGAGCGGAATGAAGCGGCACGTATCGATCTTGCGCACTGCCGCACAGAAGAACGTGTTTGAACTTCTCGAGGTTGCTCTTCTGACTGAGGCGGAACATGAAGGACCGCCTCACGTCTGATGCGTCTTTCATGCCCAACTGCAGCAAGGACTCGGACTTCTTCAGTTTCTGCATAAACCACATACCTGGACAGAGTTCACAACGATTAAGTGGAAAGAAGATTGGCGGTCGGTCGATGTCACGTGGCTAGGGTGTGGATGTAATAACACTTTTATTCGTGAAATTTATATATATACAATTGAAGATGTCCATGTCTTTTTAATCGAGAGCAATTTTTTTCTTATTAAAAGTGTTACATCGGAACAAATCGTGCACAAAGCGTATTTAATTCTTTTCTATACCGTCTAAATAAGATCTGTATAAAAACGGAATTGAGTGTATAATATCGAAATACAGAAATAACCAGAGAGACCTTGCAAAGTTTCAAAGAGGGTCGCGCAGGAACAGGAGCTGCGAGGGTTGGAAACTTTCTGCATATTTTTATCGCGCTCACCTGCGTTAACCAATCCGCTGGTGTTGTACAGTGTGCCCAAGTGTGGACCGCTCAGGCTGAGGAAAGTGTGTAAACGTGAAAGAAGCGGTCGCAACTGTGGTCGCGTTAGAGCGCTTCGTATGATGATGGTCCCTAAAGAATGTCCAATGAAGCTGACTTTCGTCGGGTTCAGGCCCGACGTCTCGATGTGGTGCAGGATTTCGCCCACCAATCGATCAGTCATTGTGTCGAAGTCCGAGAATGTATCACCCTATCGGAAGAAACGCAATCACGTAGGTCGTAGAATAATCCACCCAAACATTGACACGTCCCAGAAAAGAAGAACAAAGTAACATTTTCTGGGAGGACCTACAAATAGGTAGCAGTCACAGTAACTGCAGTTGAAGTGGGAACATTTGCCAGACATTCTACGTTAGAAAAAAAGGATTAGTGGAAGGAATTTACGTCTAAGTGGCTCTTAAGGAAATCCGAGTAAAATGCATGGTTCAACACAAGGGGCAAGGAAAGATCCCCAACCGGGAGATTCAAAAAAACTTGTTTGGGAATCTTCCCTTGTTGGCTAGGTTCGACTACCTTAAAGTCGAAGTATCAGAAAGGGACAGTGTGTCCACTACATTCAGTATATTATTCCAAAAAGAGGAGTAAGGGATGAAAGTTGAATAGACGTCGGTGTGAAACGTGTTCTACCCAGCTCACCCGATTCCTTTTAGACATTAAAAAATCTAGATGCGCCCCGGGAAGGCTGAGCTCTAAGTAGGTCCTGACGAGACGCAGATCGGCAGGGTTGCCATTCAGGCCGTGCACGCAGATGATGAGGTGAGCGCCTTCCGGCGAGAACAGCCGGTACTCGTTGCTGATGTGGAAGTACGGCATGGTCGAGGCCAGGGTCGGATAGTCACTAAGAGGCACATTCGATCTTAGAGGTTTTACCGACGACGGAGTGAGGAGGTCACCGTATCCAAAGGAATGTGCGCGTTTATGGAAACGCGACTGCGCTCCCTTGCGCTCTCTAAAGGGGACCAGGTAGACAAAGAGAAACTTAACTACGAAAAACTGAAACGTACCGGTGAGAGGCCTTCGGCCAAACCAAAGAAGCGGCTGGGGTATTTGAAAAATAAAGGAGGTAGGAAAGCGAAAACCAAACAAGGCACAATCATCGCGTAGCGTTAGACGAAACAGAAGGCACCGCTAGTAAAGCAGCGTACAAAGTGAATGAAGGAGAGATACGTGAATCCATGAGTAGGATCGCCGTGCGGTAATTGGGACGCACCTGTAGATCTGCCCGGAGAAGCTCATCTGCCGCTTGAACTCTTCCTTGCACTTCTTGAAATTGATCGCGTCGTCTTGTGTCGACTGAAGCAACTCCTTGCCCTCCTGGTAGCAATCCAGGCAAATGTCCCTGGCGCCATAAACATTTTCCCTTTCCCTGTCCCTCTCTCTGTCCCTATTCTTCTGCGGGCTGCAGGGCGCCGTCTTCGTCTGCTTGGGGCTTCTGACTGGCTTCACCGTCTCGTACACGTGGTACAGAGGGTTGTCGATGATCGCCGGCGGGTCGCGGAACTCCTCCGGCGGCGGAGGCTCGTCCTGGAACATCTTCGGCGGCGGCAGACGGACTTCCTCGTACGAGTGCTCCTCGACGCTCTCCTTCGCCGGCGGCCGCTCCTTCCTGGGCACGATCTTCCACAGCTTCTGACGCAGCTGCTCGCTGGAGAGCTTGGCGTTCCGACGCTGCTCCGAGCTGGACGTGTCCCCGCTGCTCACCCAGCCGGAACACTCGGACGTGAGGTTGCTAGAGCTGGAGCTGGTGGTCGGGCTGCTGGGTCTGCTGGACGGCGGGCTGAGAGGGTTCGGAATGACGGGAAGATTGTTGCTAAGGCTATCCTTGCTGTCGCGTATAGGCATGCAAGGCAATGACACAGCGCTACGCGGCACCACCACCTTGTTCTGCGCCACTGGCACGCTGGCGCATCTCAGTCTTTTCGTGTTTGGCGGCGGTGCAACGGCGCACGGTGTGTCGGACGGCGTTGTGCCGTTGGTCGCTGGCGCTTCCATGGGGGACTTGATAGGCTCCACCTGTTAAAAGAGCAGGAGGTTATAAATCTCATGGAGCGATAACTGAATGCCTACAGTGACGTTGCGTTTATAATATCGCCATATTCCATTAGAGATGGGCAGAATTTTTATTTAAATAAAATAACGAATAAAAGTTAAAAAAGTATATATTTAACATTCAAATAGAATATACTGCTACATGTTCAAGGGACTCTTTTAACTTATCCCCGGGACTCTCAAGCTCAACGACACTTAAATCTACCTTTTCGCAATTCAATTACAAAAGCTACATTACCTTCAGAATAATTTTATTATTATTCTCCACCTCGAGGACGCTCGTCGTGGGCGCAGGAGGGGGGTGGCGGTACTTGGGCAGGGGCGCGACCGCTGGGTCCTGATAAGCAGGTGGGGGCGGCGCAGGTTTCCTGTTCCTGTGGCCGCACTTCCTTCCCTCGTCCGCTGGACGATCTACGTCCAAGACAGGAGCAGAATGTGGCCTCCTCCCGTGCCTCTCCTTCCTCCTCTCCACCCGCGGCTCTTTCTTGGGCTCCGACATCGCGTTCATCACCTTGTAGAACATCTCGTTGGTCATTTCCTGGCCCTTGTCCTCGTTCTGCTGCCGCCTGTGCTTGTCGTCGCTATAGCACGGCGCCCCGTTACGAGGGGACTTGATGGCGGGCCTCTCCTCGCGCCTCCTGGGCCTCTCCCGCCGGATATCACAGTACTCGTTCCGATCCACGTCGTTGACCAGCCTCTCGGTGCTCTTCGGTCTCCTCGGCCTCTCCGGCTCGCCGTGCGTCCTCCCGCTGGTCCCATTCGTGCGGTAGAGGAAGGAATCCGCGGCGGTCGCGGTGTAATTCGATCGTTTGTACGGTGGATCCGGTATTAGCGAGTGGCTGCCTTGCAGGCCGCTGCCGTTCATCGAGTCCTGGATCTCACGGTTCCGTTGACTCTGCCCGGAACCGGTCTTCCCGATCGTGTGGTACCTGCGCGACTCCAGCCCGTTCGTTTGACTGTACTTACTGCCCGGCTGGTGGCTCTGCTTCCTGGAGCTGCCTCGGTAGGTCACCCGGTCCAGGGTAACCGTGTGGAGAGGCTGAGGCTCCTGTGGGAACCCGTCCCCGTTCACGCTTGACTTGCCCACCAAAAAGCTGTTCTGATCGTTGCTCACCGAAGGCAAAGGCTGGCGAGACGCTAAGCGGTGGCTGCGTGGCTCTAGGCGAATTCTTCTTGTCTCTAGGGAATGGTAGTCTGAAAAGGGATGTTTTGCGATTGGTTCCTGAGTTTTAGAGGGTGGTTAACGGTTGCTTAGTATTTAGCATGCAGGTGGGATGTTTGAGTGTTTCATGTAACATGATTTTATTCCATTTGTACTGCGTTATGGGAGGTTGATTTACTGCTGGAGACGGAGAGAGCGCTTGAAGATTCGCACGGGGAGATAGAAAATAGAATGCAGGGAATGGCGGGCGTAGACCTTGCTTAGTGGCCTTGAGCGATTGGCAACTATAATGCTTAATCGCTTGCGTGAGGATATTGTGTTGCTGATATCGATAAGTCTGATGGGTATAAAAAGGTTACACTGGGAACGTTGGCATTACGTCGTTGGTGTATGCGATTAAACTGGCACAATAATGTTTCACTACGATTATTGATAGCGATCTATCAATCTGTGAAGGTATACAATTTTATGTCGTTTATGGGTGAGCTAAATTGTTGCCTCATGCAACTGGTGTACTGTCTCGCCGTGGGAAATGCAATAAACACGTTATGCAAGGCGGTATAAAATATCATCTGTGCGAGCATTACGTTAGAACTGCACTTCCTGTATGCTATGATATCGTGGACACTTTGCACACGCCCAAAACTATCGTGAAAATCCCGTATAGACTGCAATAGAATTTCTTATTACCACAAAGTGAATGGCCCATAGAAAAGTCGGGAAAGTGAATGGCACCTCTAACCAGGCCACCTAGACATGTTATGAAACAATGAATAAAGCTTACAACCGTAAACAGAATACAGTTGCCAGGCCAGGATTCAATCTCCACCCCTCCAACTTGTCACTATCCAACCATTATATCATCACAGCATTTAAACAAGCTCACACAAAACCACTTGGACTTTAAAAAACCAACACGAGAAGCCTGCCAGGCCAGCTCTGCCAACTGGGCCACCCAGGTCCTCATCAAACTCCCAACTCTAACACTCCACAAGTTATCACCACCCACTGGTCCAACAATCCGTTATCTCAGCAATGAAACTAATCCCCGCGCACATAAACCCAGTCGGATCACGCGTACCCTTCCTCCCAAGAAAAGCAATGGCGCTCAAGGGATACTCACTCATATCCTCCCCAACATCGCTAGCCTTGTTCTCGCTCCAACAATCCGTCATCTGCCCGTGGTCCATCGTGGGCACCGTCAGGGTCTGCTCGCAGGATTTGCTCGACGACCGGTAGCCAGGCAACTCCCCGCCAGGAGGCAGTTCAGGGAACATGGCCGCCAGGAGCGAGGTGATGGAGGTCTGCGGATCAGGTTGCTGTTGTCGATTCAGGACCAGCATCTGCGTGGATTTCGCGCGAGGCAAGGGGACCACAGGCGTCGAACCAAGGGATGGATTCGGCGCTGAGCAGGCTTGCTGCCCCGAGGGTGGAAATAGTGTGCTACTGGACGGTGCTGTCGACCTTTGCCTGCTCCTCGAAGGGACCGTCGCCGGTGGTGTGACGTTTCGTCCGCCTCTCTGCCGCGGGAACAACTGCGTCGACACGGATCGGGGGAGCGTCTTCGGCGATGTTCTCGGTTGAACGGGCGGGATCTCGGGGCCCAATTGGTCCAGGGACTTGCTGTGCCTCGCGGGAAGCGTGGACGGGGTGAGCGTCAGGCGACCCTGGACCGACCCTATGTCCTGGGCTGCGCCCTCGCTCCTGGGCGACCAAATCCCTATCGATCTCGACTCCAGAATCGCCGCTATACCGCAGCTGCAGTCGTCTATGCCGGGAACTGCAAGTGAAGGTGACGTTGATTCATTTGGTAGTGGATTGCTGAAGGTTGCACGGGTCCGGCGTGAGTGCTGGTCGACCTATGTGCTGAGTAACCTAAGCTTTTTCTCATCCGAATACTGAATAATCGAAGACCTGAGGCTCTGGGATCTTTCACCCCTAGCTGAAGAACTTTTGTGTTGGTTTTCTTTGAAAGCTCTCCCAATACTAACTGAACTAAGATAAACTAACCGAGAGACTAAAGAACTCACAGTTTATTCTCAGAAACCTTCTTTCTAAACACAGTCACACTCAATTTGGAATATTGTGTTGCTGTCAGGTTTATTCCGCAAGACTGATACTTGCCACTGTTTCTATGCCTCTGCTTCATGTCCACGTACTGATCCTCGAAGATCAAAGGCAGGGAAGTAAGATCCCCGTCCAATTCAGGACAGTGAACCGGCAGAGGAGGCAGCGAGGCTAGGTACCTCGACCTTCGAGCTGCCTCGCTGACTGCTTGGTAGGATTGGTAATTCGCGTCGTAGCAACCCCAGGCCGATTTCCTGGGATTCTCTAGCACGAAGAAACCCTCTGCGAAACGTTTCACCTGGAAATTACCAATGATTTGTTGTGTCGATGGGGATGTTTCCCTATTCGGTGATGTGTACTACTGATATTCCATCAATTAGGTACTGTAGCCAATGAATAAAACAGAAGAAAATCGCGAGGCAAATTAAGTACATTTCTATTTGAACCAAGTTTATCTTTGATTCAAACTGAATCATACATTGGACTCTAGAAAATTACAGAATTTGTTTACCAATTCTTTTTTAAATAATGAACTCAATAGAAAATCTGGTTAATGGCATTTGTTACACAACTTTTGAAGTTTAAAAAAAAGCTCCAACAAAATTGAACCCACCAGTGGCTCTAGCACCGCCATTTTCTTGATAAATAAATAAACCAAAATTTTATTTCTAATCTTCAAGAGATGTACAAGAAATGTCATTAATTAGATTTTCTATTGAGTTCATTATATAAAAAAAAAGATTGCTAAATAAATCTACGATTTTCAGGTTCAAAGGTGGCACCTCCCATTAAAGAAAGCAATATGAGGAGAATATTTATACCCTCTGCTGATGATGGATCCTCGCGAGGTGCTGATGAACAGCCTCACGCCCAGAGAATGCTTCCAGAAAATGCTGCCAAAGGACAATGTTTTGTGCGCATAGTTGAGCGATATCGGTTTCCTCCGAGTCCATTATCTGCAACTGCGCGACACACGCGTCACATAGGTCAACAGCTGCAAAAGGCGCCTCATGCAAGCGAAAGGGCGTCGTCTTAAACATTCCTCTCTACCTTCGTGATTTCTTTGTGCGTGTTCTGAGCGAGCTCGAGCGCCCTTTGCTGGCAAGAAGGTAGGAGCCGCGCCAGATCGGCTAAATCGTTGAGCAAAGATTCCCTCGCGGCTAGAAGTAACCTGATTACTTCCTGCTGGGCCAGCTTCGCGTGCTGTATCCTCGTCGCTGATCCGACGCATCTCGTCGTCGTTTCCTGTGCACGATTTTATCGACTGAAAGATTACTCGGAAACCGAACGGAAACGGTTTTAATGCATCGCATGGGAACTCACGATATTTCCTAACGCAGCGTTGTTATCGCCGTTCGCTGCGGACTGCTTGAATTGCAGCCACGGCTTCCCTCCACGCGGTGCGCTAAGAGTGCATTGCTCAGTTAATTGTGTTCGCGTGATTTTAATTGGATCAAAGCTATGGTCAAAGCTGTTTCTGTCACGGAGTATTAAGTTATATAAATTCTCTGTTGCGGAATACTCTTGCCTAAACTGATTAGGCTGTGGAATATGGTCGAGAAGTAATTTGAATAATCAAAATAGTTTGATTGAGAGGATTAGACCGTTGAGATATTGTAAATTTAACGAAAATTGAATTATTCTAAAGGCAATAAAGAATCTATTTTAATTCTTTGATTTGAAAGTGGTCAGAGTTTCCATTTCAAATATTTAAATTGTTTAAGACAGCAGTTTCAAGATTCAAGAATATCTATTTTTCCTATAAATGGTTACTCGACGACGCAAATTTCAATATTTCTTTTCATGCTTTACTCGTAAATTTCTTTCTAAGATCTACAAATTTTTAAACTCACCAACTCTGCACGTAATGAAGAATGCTCTTCCTGCAAGTATCGGGGGAGCGGATGCAAACCATGGAAATAGAATAGAAAAAAGGCGATGTTTATCGGTAATGGTAAAATTTGACAGCCAACAAAACTCCATCTTGATACCCACTTGATGTAGGGCTGGTGAAGAGCCACAAGGCAGGCGTGGATAGTGATGGACACCGCGGCGAGATGAAAGTAGTCGAAGAGCACGGGCAGGTGATAGTGAAGCCCCTTCGTGGGCGCAAAGTTCAGCTGCAACGCCCTACAAAGTAAAAAGCAAACTCGTTCAACCTTCAGGCTTAGAACGTGAAGGCGCACGCGGCCAAGGTTATCGATCTCCTCGTCTATTAAGTCTCTGGAAAAGTTCAACATGTTCAGGCAAAATTCGATAGGTGAGCCCACGAAGGACGAGGAACTTTGTGACTGAGAAGATATATCAAATACAGAGACTTTCTAAGGTATTCTTTGAAAAATACCAATAAAATAATCACAGTCATCGAAATTTTAATAACATGAATCAACGGAGGCAAATATTTAATCTTCCCAATGGACAATCCCGTCGAAATAAGTAGTTCCACTGGGATATTTACACTAACGAGTAAAAGAATTTCAAGAAAAGCAAATATCTGATCATTCGACACCCCGCGTCACACCTTCTTCTTCATCCGCGCTCTAATCTTCCAACGGTCCAACCGCGACATCGTTCCCCAGCAATCATCCCCAAGAAACGCGAGAGTTTGAGCGGAAGAGGCTCACCTAGACGAGACGCAGGCCATGTTCTCAGGCTGCATTAGCTCGCTGAACCATAGCTCGACGCCGAGATTGAAGTGGGTGCGGGATAGCACCTCCTCGATCTTGTGACTGTGCACGAGCACGTGCGCCCGGAATAGGACCGAAGTGCCGAGCGTCACCTCCTCGTTTTTGTAGAGGATCCGAAAGCGCTTGCTGGTCCCGGGCGCCTCCAAGGAATCTACAACAATGCATCGCGTCTGCTGGGATTTCGGCGGTCCGTAAGAGCGGGGCCGAAGGAAGGAGGAAACCGGGCAACGTGGATCGTGTCTGATTTGAGTGGGAGCCCGTTGCTCGAGTCTCAAGCTGGATTGCTCCTCGTCGCATCATGCTCGAGCGTGTCTCGTCGTGCGCTCTGCCCCCGCCTCGCCCGCCTCTTGTGCCGCCGCGAGCGTGCACACAATGCAACTACCGCGACGCGCCGTGCAACGTTCCTTCCAACTTCCCAGCGCTATCGTCCAACCAGCCCGGCTCCAAGTACCATAGTTCATCGTTGCGCAACCGACGAGTCGCTAAGTGAATTCACCGGAGTTCCCTCCCCCCCGTCGTGTCCGAGACGAGTGCAACGTACACGAAAGTTTCCCTCTTCCGGGGGAGGGGAAGGTCTGAAGGGGCGTTGGACAAGCGTAGCAGTAGGGGGAGGATGTAATTCGTGAAAGCTGCTTCTTGGCTTCCTTTTTGGGAACTGGATTGGGGGAGGAGATTACCGTTTTTGGGGAACAATTGGGGGCCTTTGTGAGCTTTCTTCTTATCTTCTGGGTGGAATTGTGTAGGTACTCTCAAAAAGGAATCTGCTACCAGTGTAGTATACGTTACACTGTATTAACTATTTTTTAATTACAGTGCAGTAGGTATCTATTGAATTGGGGTATATGAAACCAGAGATAGGCAACATTTTTAATTAAATAAAATTTCGAATAACGAATAAAAGTTAAAAATAAATCGTCATTCGTTCGTTAAAGCGAGTTAACTTTATTCGACAAGTGACGAATAATTCTTTAATATTTATTCGTTATTTGGAATTTGATTTAAATACAAATTTTGCCCATCTCTATATGAAATTGACGATCACGGATAGCGTAAAAGTTTTTGTGTTTATGGTGGGGATATAGTAACGATTGCTAACGCTGGCTAACGACTCAAGAATATTTAAAATACCTAAGAAGCAAAACGTATTTTCATTCAAACTTCCCTACGATTCCTTAATGTATAATTTCCTAATTTTTAAAGAATGTTTGCTGTATAAACTTCCCACGTATATCTTAAAAAAATGCAATTAATGTCCCCTGTAATAAGCAATGGACAAATAGGATGATTTCGAAAAATAATGGCTATGGAGAGTTATGGAGAAATATGAAAGCACATATTCACTCACGATTCCGCAGCTGGTTAACCTCCACCTTGACAGGGATTTTCGGCGACACTCTGAGGGCGGTACGGATCTGGTAATACCTGCGAAATTGGAAATCGTCGATGAGCCGTAAGCCCTCGCAATTACGTGGGCCGAGGGCGGCCGCGATATCGGAGCGTGAAAGCCCGATCCGCTTACCCGCGCTGGAACAGGTCGACATTGTAGAACTTGCAAAGCTCGAGGGAGAACTCGAGAGTGGCCTGTAGATCGCTCATCTCGATCCCCGCGATGCCAAGAGCCGCCACCCTCTCCCTTTCAGCCTCAGGACCCCCAGCCCACCGTTTAATCGCACGAAGACCAGCTTCGACCGTCGCGACGATTCAGCAGCGACGAGTGTACAGGACGAGCATCTCGGCTCGTTCCTGCCATCCTGCACGAACAGCTCTCAGCGTCGAGGCCACCCTGCAACACAATTTCCACGATCAACGCCTGGCGAATCGACCAGCGCCGGGGGAACGTTGAATCGCGTCCAAAAATGGCGCCTCTGCTAAGGCACTGATAGACAAAAGTGTATTGTACGCGAGCTATCCACGTTCTTTCGCGGCTCCTGTCTTTTCTCCCGTTTCCCGGGGCGAATAAGCCCGGGGAGCTTCAGGGAGGCCTCAGTTTCGAAGTTTTTTTTAACGATCGTTACGGCCACAAGCTTCGACACGGGCCATTCTGCTCGCCTGCAGAGGGGAGGGAATGATTGGTGAGCTCGTAAGCTCAAAACTTTTCCAACAGACGAGCGTGTTTCTTTTTATGGGAGGGAACGTTCAAGTGGCACGGCCGGAAGCTTCTGTTTGCGCTTGTTTCTCGGTAGAATAATGGCAAAACTTTGTCCCCCACCGAATTCGTGCGCTGTTTCGATTGAATCCTCTCCAGGGGGAACTGTTCCATTTTCGAGGAGCATTTCAGTGCAGTTGGAGCTGGATGACGAGTTGGATTAAACGGAATTAATATTAGGAATGAAGGGGGAATGGTAATTCGAGGCTGCTTTATGCTTGATGCTTACTACTCGTTCAGTTACATTTTGATGCAATTGAAACCTGGTTATACATTTTTTAAGTGTTATTGGTCGAGGTAGTTATGTTAGTGGTTTTAAAGGGGTACTTTATTGTAACTGCCCGTTTTCCAACGCCATCTTCAGAAATTTATTTAACAAAATCTATAAGTTTATACTATCTGGTGTTTTACCTGCATATTAAGGTGTATTTGAAGTAATGCTCAGATCTTTTTATCTCGTTTATTGCGCATATACATGGTCGGTGGCACAAACTTCTTAAAAAAACAATTCTTTTCCGACGGGCGTTGGTGTGGGAACTGTTTTAGTCATCCAGAATGGAAAAACTAAGTTTTATTTTCTTTATCATGTTTGCCGCTATGCTTGGAACCACGGGCGAGTCTCTATATTGTATAAAATGAATTCTACAGAACGAAAACAGTCATATTTATCAGCAAATATCGAAAATTTTTTCAAACTGCTGTCATTC
The DNA here is from genome assembly GCA_963971345.1 of Andrena flavipes. Taxonomy (NCBI): domain Eukaryota; kingdom Metazoa; phylum Arthropoda; class Insecta; order Hymenoptera; family Andrenidae; genus Andrena; species Andrena flavipes. The sequence goes on from OZ020480.1 coordinate 48,573,806, forward strand.
CGCAAATTTTTATTGTTAAGGGGCCTCTGTGGTTCCAATCATAGCAACAAACTCATAATAAAGAAAATAAACTTTAGTTTTTCCATTTCGGAGGACTAGAACAGATCCCAACGCCCGTCAGAATAGAATTTTTTTGTGTAAATGTAACATAAAAAAATTCTGAGTATTACTTCAAATATACCTTAATATGCAGGCAAAACGGCAGATAGTACAACCTTATAGTTTTTATTAAATAAATTCTGAAATATGGCGTTGAAAAATGAGCAGCTACACTAGAGTACCCCCTTAAATCGATGATAGTAATTTATTGCGAAAACTTCTACTTGCTGTTGTAGCTGACAAGGAGCTTTGGTTATAAATAACAAATACGTGTTTCTTTATTATGGCCCGTTTCAATATTTAAAGGGTGAAACCACCCCTCGAAGTTCATAAGATTTTCAGGTGTCTTCCTCCGATTGCTTTGGCTTTCGAATATGCTTCAGACGACTGAAAAATAACAAATTAGAGGTTGAAACCAGCCCTCAAAGTTCACCTCTTCTTATGCACTTTGAGGGGTGGTTTGACGCCCTGAATATGCACACGGGCCAAAATAAAGACACACGAATTTTTTACTTTTCGGTCCTCTAAAAAATATCCAGAAACCAACGCAATCGGAAAAGCTTTCCTTGTGATTGTAAAATAATTTGAAGAAAACGAAGTGCCGAAATCCGTGGTGCGTGAACCACAAGTAAACAAAATGTTTCCATCACCATGGTTAAAGGCAAGTGTTGTTGAACTGACTGACTTCAAAGAGGCAAATGCATAAGGGCTCCACCGAACCTACAAACGTTTACTGCAGGTTGAGGGATGTCGACAGCGGAAACACTTTGTCCAATTCCTCTTTTGTACCTGTTCTAACCATTTTCGAGCATGCGTCATACACAATTGCAGTCTGTTTAAACAGACATCCAAAGAAATTGCCAATTTTCTTTGAAAGAAGGAAGTAACCTGTATTACCGCAGTGGAAAATTGTAAATTACTTCGACAGGTGTCGTTTGCATTTCTGGGACAACCTGGGCTGTGCCCAGAAACTAATAAGGTAGGTGTGCTCAATTTCGCCACCCATAAGGAATTCATAAGTAATTCATGAAGTAGGAATAAGAACCGCTAGATAGTGGAGGCAAGAATATTTGGTTCACAGCCACAAAGTACAACGTGCCAGTGAACTGTAGCCATTTTTGTTGTAGACAAACTGGTTGATCTTACTTTTATTCGACAAGCTCGTGTTATAATTTATAAACCAGCAACTTTGACATTAATGTTAATATGCCACTGAAGTTTATGTCATTTACTGTATTTGAAACCGTAGTTAACTTTTTGTTTTATTATCTCTGTGGTTAAATAATCATACAAATAAATATTTTCCATAAACAAGTAAGGGAGACAATAACCATTGGTATGTTGTTGACTTGCTGCATACCAAAAGTTTACAAGGGAATTAGTCAACTAACCTCGTTAGTCAACTAGCCCCGGTTTCTCCTACTGTTGCTTCGCTTGTAATCTCATCAAATAAGATAAAGAAACTTTCTTCTGCCCTGAATGCACTGGATATTGAATTACGAAATACAACTTAGCAGTGTGAAATATGATATACAATTTTTGTAGTTTCATTTAAAAATAAATCTTATTTATCTCTACGTAGGGAGAGTTTTCTTAACACCGGGCTGTACCTAATACCGGATATTAGCTATATTTGTTATATTTGAAACTCTACCGAAATGTTATTTCGCAACCGCATAGGGGATAGAAAAAACAACAATTAGGTTTCGACACGTTTCAGTCGCACATAAATCGCTAAGGATATCGATTTATTGTTGCGTTTGACGGGAATCCGGTGCATCGTATAAATTATTGACTATTATATTTCCCAATTTTCGTGGCCAAAAGACGTGTGAGTTGCGTCATTATATTTTTTGGTAAATATTTTTTAAATACTTATAAATAACGCAGAATACAGAGAATAAAATATTAATTTTTTCTTCTTACTTAACCCTTTAACACTCAGTGTGACGTATACGTCACATCATTTTCGAACATCGTTATTTTCGTATAAAAAATCTTGATACGTAATAAATGATTTTGGGAAACTTTCCTTGATAATTTTATGGGGATATCTGGCTCCTAAAGGGCTAAGAAAAACCTTAAGCGTCCGACACTAGGGGAACACCTCCTAAAGGCATACAGGATAAAGATTTACTTGGGAAAGATATGAATGTAATTATAAACATAAATTGTTCATATTTTATTACATATATCTATTCTGTAGAGTATATATTTTGAAATGGACCATATATGTAATATCGTCACTTCATGACGAAGTTATGTAACTGTAAATGACTTTTTTTCTAGAGAAGTTAAAAATCATTTTTTTAGGCATTAATTTATTCCGCTCCTTATACTGACTTAAACTATACGCGAAATTTGGAAAATTCAATAAATGGACATTCAGAAAAGTGGTAAATAATCGAGTAACATTACTAACAATTCTACCCAACGACACCAAGTAACATAACACTAAAATCACTATTCACCTTAAGATCACCAGCACAAATAAAATCTTCTCAACCCTCACAGCCCTATTTCTCTAATAGCGCTCAGCTCCACCCGGCTTTGCCCCCGTTAACACATCACCAAGCACAAATCCACCCTGTATTCTTCCGCCGTCCTGGTCTACAAGCGTCCTACGAGCAAGCAAACGGTAGCCACCACCTACGGTCTGAATTACCGTCAACTTTGATCGCGCCAGCCCGGAGCACGCCTCAACGAGCCGCCCTGGCCACCCTCGTCGAAATCCAGGCACGGGGAGTGGTTCATTCAGGCCCAGCTTTCACTGGTATTTGCCGTGCCACGAAATTCCCCGTCGAAAGCCACAGTGAACGTCGACAAAAGCGTCCAGCGGCTGCGTCGAAACAAAAATCTACGCGGCAACCCCTTGGGAGCCTCGAGCCACTCTTCAGCTTTTTCACTGTCAAGGACGAGCGAGGGCCGCGTGCAACGATTCCTCGGCCAGGGGATCAACGACCCCTGGTAACGCACGGGGGTGGGACGCGGAGACGGAGAGATGTCGGCGAGGAAAGCGTCTTCTTGGCGCGTGCCGTCGTAGCAGAAGCGAGCCGGCTGCTCCTCGTCTTTGACCACGTTCACAGCCACTCGCGTGAATCTAGCTTCGCCTGCTGTTGAACATGGTCGCCGGACGTGCTACGGTCGTGTCGCGGGCGCGTCTGGCGCGAAACGCGTTCAACCACTTGGTCGGAGGCGAGCGGCCTGCGTTATTACTACTGCCATTATCGGCGGGGCACGCTCGTGGCACGTAGCGCGCGATGCGAGTGTTTGGAAGGGGGAGTAAAGGTGCTGTGACTTAAAGTTTCGTAATTCAATGTAGACCTTTGGGGATGTGGGTGCAGGGGCCAGTGCTTGTGTGTTCGGGGAGAGTAGAAGGAGTTAATGTGAAGGAGAAGATGTTCCTTCTGGTGATTCTTTAGAAATCTTGGAAGTACTGTGTTTCACTCCTGAACGATATTTTTTAACACTTTCGGCACTGCAGACGCAGATATATGTTAGCGTTAACGTATTTAGAGGTGGGGTCGAGGGTGGATGGCCCCACGCTGTTCTGCCTCTGAGGATATTATGGCAGGGACTTGGCCTGTTTGCAGTCTTGATAGAGGGTCTGGCGTCATGCGATGACTGTTAACCACGTTGGGTGTTACAGCTATTGGGTATTGTAGGATTGATTGTTTAGAAAGGGAGAGAGAATGGCAAGCGATCCGACACCATATTGCTTAAAGAATAAGGACTCTGTTCCTAGAGGCTATGCCTTGGCGTATGTTCACCGCTCGAATAGTCAACATATTTACCTCTGAAGAATTTCAATGCTGATAAGAATCTTCAATCTTCAATCTTCAATCAGTATGCACAGAAAAGTGTAGCTTCCTATCCTTGCATGTACGTAGGATATCGAAATCCTCTAGTAAGTAGTGAAAGCCGACCATCTGTCAGCCCATGAAGAATCCTCGGAGAGGTTCACTGATTCTTTGCATTCCGAGCACTAGAGACAATCTCTGCTATGTGAAACAGCTACCCAACATCGCCAAGATCCAATGGAAGTCGTCTCTGCATCGCAATCCCCTTCGGAAGCGTGCACGTGCACCTGCTTCCTTGGTTCGCGCAAGCACTTAACTCGCGTTCTCCGTCGATCCAATCCACGTGATCCGCCATTCAGTGCTTGATCCCGGGTCACGAGCGAAATCCTCGCCACCGAGGTGGGAAACGCGGTTTTCACGGCCCCGGATCGCGTCGCGCCCGAACAGAGGACGGCCGATGTAGGCCAGAAACGAGGAGTGCTGGTAAACTGGGCCACGGTGCGTCGGCCTCGGTTCTAGAAATACCATTGCTAGTCGTTCGACACGGGCGGAGAAGCATTCGTTCCTGATTAAAATTGCTCGGGACCAACGGCGCGATGGAATCCGCGCGAAACCTACGACAACGTACCACCAGCCTGGCGAAAGTACAGCGAACAGGAAAGAATTCTGTTTCCTGTTTCGTGCTTCGAGTAATGCCTCAAAATTGCGTTTTGCGAAATTATTATTTATATACGTGCATGGGTAAACGATTCGGTTCAAAGAAAGTAGAGAAAAGCAGCAGAGGATTAATTCATAAAAGCAGAAAATACAAATAATAGTACGTAGGTCAGAAATAAGCAAAAAATAAATGTAATGAAAGTGCATAGAAGATTTACTATAGAGGAACTAACAAAATACCCGTACTTCGCTACGGTGGAATAATTAAAAGGAATTACTTTTATATCTGTTTTTTTTTGTTAAGTAATTTTTGTAAAGTAACCATTGCTTGACGAAAATTTATATTAGTTTTTAAGCATTTGTGTTGTTAGGCTGAAAGGAAGTATCGATATCGATTTGGGCTGAAGAGATTTTGAGGAATCCGTGAAAACACTTTTTACTCCTTTTCACCCTATTGGGAGTTGATTAGGGCAAAATCCTGAAATTGCTTTTTAGGCTTTTGTGTGGGTAACTTTTGTGAGTAAGAACCAAGTTGTTATCTAATTGGGCCTAAGAGATATTAAGGAGTCCAAGAAAATACAATTTACCCCTTTTCACCTCCTAAGGGATGGAATTTAAAAAAAAATCCCTTCTTATCGAACATCTACGTTGTAGAACAGTATTCTCTCCGAATTTCATGTTCCTAGGTTCAGCGGTGTGTGCTGGACGTTGATGAATCAATGAACGACCCAACGATTTTATTCATATATATACAAAGTTTTTAAAAGACCCCTGGATTAGTAAAAAAATACATCAGTTAAGAGGCAGAAAAATATCTTGCTTTCGACGTGTTGGGAGGGGAAAACTGAAACAAAAACGGAGGATTTCGCGGAACTTCAGTTTCATGATTCAGTAAATTATGAACGTTTAGTGAAGTTTACGAGGTGAATCCACGAATTTCTACTTTTTGATTTTACAGTCTTAGCATTGATATTTTACACGCGTTCAGAATTTTTTTATCTTTTTGGAACCAGTGATGACATCTCTACCAGGTGAATATATTTCAGATATCTGTTCGTGGCCCACGAACGTATATCGCGTGAAACGGTCCTTTGCAACAATTCCGCAAGAAATTACAGGAACAGCTTACTGTCGGGGTCGTAGGTTTTAATTGTAACGACACGGAGGAGAATTCCAGCTTCAGCGGAGCAGCATCAACCGCGACTTAATTTCTAAACGTCCTATAGTCGCGCAGCTTTTGAAGCGTGTTCGAGTATCGTGATGCGATCGTGCACAATGGCGTGAGCACACAGGAGGCCGGGAATAACCACGATAACGGGTTTCTACGATCTTTTTTATCGCCCCGGACGTTTTCCCTGCTGCAGGAGGCCCGGTTAAATTAAGTATGAACGGCTGTAAATAAATCTCGCGCGGTATTTTTCGAAGCATGCAACGCTCGCGCGTGCTTTGGCCGCGATCGAACAGTTTTATGCACGTGCGGCGCCCTGTCACGCCTTTTGAAAACCGTGCTGCTGATAAATGCCTCTATACTAAAGGTTCATCGGCTTCCCAGGCTCAGATCGCAGCAGTTCCTTGAAAGGTTAATGCTTCAAAGCATGGAAACTAGCTTCCGATTTCCTACACTCTAATTACACTTCCACTAGTATATAAAAAAATAAGAATTCGCAAAGTATACCTATTTGCTTTAATATATTGCAGCAGTGCCCCCATTACAGTGGCGCACCTAAAGAGAGGAGAGAGGGGAGAAGGGGTTTTGGCACCCCTTAAAGAAAACGGAAAAAGGAGATTAATGTAACTACTTCAGCGCATGATCACAAGATACCCTATAAGGTATAATCTTGATAGAGATATCAGATGATACCTTATAGTGTATTAGCTGTACTACTCGGTTTCGCCCGAAATTTAGACTCCGATTTTATAAAAAGAAATTATTTACTTTCTTTGTGAAAATGATCACATTCGTCTGGATTACTTAGGAATAATGAGCTGGAACACATTTCGTGGCTCCAGAGTTTACCGTTCGAAAGTTTTTAGTCGACAGACAAACACACAAACACTTCCTGATTTATATATTAAGATTACGATCTTCTGATCACGTTTTGAACTTCTAACTATTTCTAGATAGGTATCAAGATAATATTAATGTTACATTGTGCCCGTTGTATGAAAATGCCCCAACTCCTCCTACTGGTTTAAAACTAATTCTTTTTCATTTTGAGGATTGGTAGGTTTCCGCATAGCTTGGTCCAATCGTTCAGTTCGATCTCCAGAGTGGAAACAAATCACTCAGCGTACCACCCAGCATACCTGGACCGTCGCTGCGCCACTTGCACCCGCCAGATCCAGCAAGACCGAAGCGTTCATCGCAGCCATGGTAATATTAGATGACTCCAAGGGGTCGACCTTGAACAACCTTCAGGTTTATTTGCGTCGTAATGGGCGATAACCAGCCGGTCGATCGGAAGATCGCGAGCAACCGCCTCGGGGGATGAGGAGCAGAGTAAACGGCGGGCGAAGGCGGAAGCGCAGCCCCGAAACAAGGGAAAGGGGAATGGAGTTCGTCCCAGACGGGGAAGATTGAAATTTCGTATTGATTAGCTTTTCGTTTCGGGGGTGAATTTTCGTGCGGCGGTCCCTGGGTTCGTCGGCCCCGCTGTCGACCTTCGTTTCTATTCCGGATACGAGGCGGGATCGCGTGGATTCTTGTGAAATATTTGCGATTCCGTGTCGCGCGGCAACAGGGAACCAGCCAGCTCGAGTTACTCGACGCTTCCGCGCGAGAGTTTGGTTTATTCTCCTCGAGGCTGGAGAATTTCGGATGATCATCCCTGGCAAATTCTCCGCTCTGGCAACGTTACGAAACGGAGGGGGAGTTATTTTCGTGGATCGGCTCGTCTGTCTAACCCTTAACGAGGGTCAGACGGTTCATTAAACTTGTCAAGTTCCGGGGTCCTCTTAAATGGAGGTCGAGTAACGCTGCTGTTGATGGTGATGGGAGTTTAAGCCACTGCCTTGTTGCTGCTATGCTGCTTCGAGTCACTCAAGGCTGAATGTGCTGATGGGTCTTTCTTCTGATATTTAAGAATACTTTTCCAAAAGGTTTGAATCCAACGTCATGTGTTTCATATGATTTTATGAGTGTTATTGGGTGTAGCAAGGCAGAGTACTAGTGGAAATCGAGAAAAATTAAATGGCCTGCGAAAGGGGTGGCAAGGGACGATGCTTTGTGATGAAATCACGATTTACGTTGGTTTTATCATGTATAGATAATTCCTACTTAAAACTATATGATGGGGATTATGAAAGTGGTCTAAGTAAAAAATAAAAAAAATGGAATTTCTTATTTAAATCAATAAGCAATGATGTTCTACTTTGATTTTTTACTTAGACTACTTTCATAATCATCGACACATATAATCTCTTCTAGATTCCACGAATTCAAAGAACAATTATTACCTATTATGATTAGTATTATAATTACTCGTTTTTATTACTCAATGAACATATACCTATGAGAAATCATACCTCGTTCGAGTAAATGGCGAGGTTACAGTGCAACCTAGCCACTAACAAGCCTACCCTGAGAACCAAATCAAACCTAAAACTAAACGAGTTAGAAATTAAATAGAAATTAAACGCTGCTAAGACACGGGCATGAACTGACAAGAAAGGATGTGTAGGTTCTGCTAGAAATAGTGCTGAGGGATGTGTAATTGAGTAGTCCATTTAAATGACGTATAAGAATTCAAGTCACGTAGGAGTTACTGTAATGTGTAGCAATGTAGGAAAGAAATGCTTCAAATTGAAATGTGTGTGAAGGAATAGAAGGAAGCGTTTGGTGTCAACAATGTCACAGTCTTAGAAAATCAATTCCTCCCAAGCCACAGAATATTTGCTCGACTTGCTTGAAAAGACTCTTCCCCGTCTGCGCGATTCACCCGAGAGACACAAGCAACACGCATCGATTAATTTAATAGTGTCGTCGGCTGTCTGTTCATCGCCCTCCGTCCCCAATCACGGGCGGAGGGTGGGGGTTCGAGACGCGATAATGCATTTCCTATAATCTTGCAATTTCACGTAGACAAGCAGCGATTGTATCAGACGGTCTCCCGACAGTTAATAACGCGAAGAATATTTATGATCGAGCTCACCGCCGTTTACCATTTCCTACGCCAGCTTTCAGGGGTTTCACCCATCTGCAATTCAACTTTACGTACTTTTATTTAAATGCCGTATCCGCCCCAATACCGCCCCACTCTAATAATTCGCGTTACTGATTCCTTTACGGCTCGATTAATTGTCTCGTTGATGGAACACTTCCTACTTTTCTCTGTCCAGTTTTACAGGTACAGTGATATTAATTTCGCTGATTTAATAGAAGCAGGAACGCAGGAATAATAGAAAAGTTCTGGAGATAAAAATTGAATGGGTTCTCGGAGGACATGTGCGACAAACGTGCATAACTCATAATTATTTCTCTTTAGAGCAGTCAAAGCTTACAAAAATAAATGTTTCTTGAGTCTTCCTAGTGTGACGGTAGAAGATACTTAATTTTTCGGGTATTAAAGAAAGAAACAAGTGTTGCACGTTGGTAGCAATATTCTATCACCTTTTAAGACTGTAAAAATAATTTTTGTAAGTAAAAATTTATAGCGGAATAGCAGCATCGTGAAGAGAACAGTATCCTTCCAGATGCCAAACCTGATTGCCAAAAAACCAAAAGCCTGATCCCCTTCTAATATATCAGGGGTACTCAGTAGACGTTACTTTATCGTTCGAACTAGAATTTTGCCAACATTTGCAAAACTGAATTACCCTACGGTTGACAGAAACATAATTTATTGTGTTAAAATTGATACAATTTTTTTAAAACGTTGCCATTTCTTTGTTTCTCGGTATTTTTTTATTATGCTGGTTCAGACGATAGCCACGCATCTACAGATTACCAATCTGTTTGAATTTTGTGTTTGAGATAACTACAATAGCATCCGGAAGAGTCTCTCCTATTCCGCTAGCATGGATATTTTGACTTGAAAAAATTGTTGTCTAGTATTAAAAGGTGATAGAACAAAGCTTTCAACGTGCAAACTGATACCTACGTACAATACTTCTTTCTTCTATTAATTCCCAAAAAATTAATTTCTTTTCAGCCGCGCCACTAAGAAATCCCATTAAGAAAATTATTTTCACTCTACAAATTGGAAGCTATCTTCGACAGACATCAGAGCTCACGAAAGACCTCGTAATTAAACTATTAAACCACGCGAATGTCGAAAAAAAAATTAACCAGACAAGAAAGACCCATTTGCTTCGCGTTAAGCCAAACAAGGCATTCCCACGCGAAGGTTAAATTAACCACACCTAGTTAGACAATTGATATCAAATATCCACCAACATCAATCCCTTTCATTCTTCTCCTATTTAGACTCCAAAAGCAAAAGCCACAGCTCCTAAATACATCACGAAGGGGTTGCCAACCGAAGTGCCACATTAATCAACCGAATTACAATAAATTCGACGACAAACGCCCACCAGTATCAATCCATTTCGTATGCCTTTGTCCCTCGTAAGAGAAGCGAAACGTTGCAGCGCGACATTGAAGCAGCCCCGACGCGGCACGCAAAGGGGTGACAAGATTAACCACCCCGTTCGGCTCGGTTGGCTCGAAGGCGTGGAAATTCATTGGCGAAAAACATAGAGGAGGCTGTCGTGTGGCATGAACCTGCGGACGGCTATCAAACGTGTTTGTCGCACGGCTCTTTTCATCTCCCACCGCGCGCGTCACAATGTCGCTCAATAGTTAACGTCTTTGACCCCCTCTCGGTCGTTTCCCCGAACTTTTAACCCCTGACCTTTGCCGGAAGAAGAACGCTCCCGTTTAATCAGCCGCCCGACACGCGACCGCGTTTCACGCCGCTATCTTCCACCGCGTAAGGATAAATAAGTTTTTCTATATCTACGCATCGAGAATTTTAAAGCCGATTTCTTCGAAAACGTAGCGCAATGTCAAAAAATTTTACTCCGTTTTTTCCACTTATTTACTTGCTATAAGTCGAAAAGAAAGAGTAACTTTTTTTTGATATCGCGCTTTATTTTCAAGAAAATCGACTTTGAAAGTCTTGATGTTGCGCCCAATCGCGTATAGGAAAACCTACCTTAACGCTTCACCGTCGAGCGGATTAACAGTTCTCGCCACTCCGAGCTTCTCCGACGCGTGCAGCCGACGTGGAGTTCAGGGGTTGCGAAGGAACTCGAAACGTCGGGGCCCCCTTGCTTCCTCATTGCATACACTTTCAGGTTTATTTTTCAACAGACGTTCAAACGCTCTCGCGTTTCTTTTGCACGCGCAGACGCGGGGGGCGGTTGCTTTCAGCGCATTGTCGAGGATTTACTCCTTGCAAAGGGACGAAGGCGGAACGTAACGTCTAAATTGGCTTCGTTAAGAACAGCGACGCGTGTTCGTGTTTTAATGGCGAGGCTCGCGCGAATTAGTGGCGGTGGGGCTCGGCTCGAGTAATTAATTCGAAGGCAGAAATGATACGCGAGTTTCGTGCCCAGCAGTGGCTTTCGTTTGCACAGCCTCCACATCGCCTTTCTCCGGCTTTGCGTTAACGAGAAATTGAGGATTGAATTAAGGCTCCGAGCGGGGGCGGCAGATTATTTTGCGCGATCGTGTAAAATGGAAACGAAATTCACGGGATTATCTGCTTGTAAGGGTGCTCGGTGCTGGCAAGGGGTCCCAACTTCTTCCGTGGCTCATCAATCTCCGTACGATTATTGGTCCAACATCTTTACACCGCTCGTTGCCAAAAGCTGGTTTTATGGAAGCTTCTTGTGCTCCGAGGCACACATCCGTATGTACCTCATCAATGACAATAAGAAGGTGTTAAGTACCTACTTCGCGTCATATCATTTTCTCTTCTAGCAAAATTATTCTTTGTAATCGTAACTGTATCAGACTTCAGAGACGTGTAAATGAATTCTATTGCAAAAAGAACATAAAGTGAAGAGCAAGGGGGGAAAAGGGAATGTCCATTTTTAGTGATTCTGCGAAGTGTAACGTATTTTTTTAGTGGCAAGTGGGACCGCACAACTGCCAAATCACAAAGAGTTATAAAGTAGAAATGTCCACATAAGACAACGTTAAAGATTTGGTGCACTGATTAAAAACAGAGAATGTCCCCAGTCTTCCTTCTTGCATTATGTATTTCTGATTAGTGTAAGCTTGCGCTACGTCAGGAGCCCTCGAACTTCACTGTGTACACATCCTTGTTTTGATAATAATAGAAGTGGACAATTATTTTATTACATTATTCTGCAGTGCTCCACTTGAAAGATATTAAAACAATGTAAAGCAATTACCTTTTTGCTCAGCCGTATTCTGATGCTTAATTAGAGTATAACATGTTTTCCCCTTGTATTTCCCCCTTACCCTTCAACTATGGCTTCTCAAATTTCACACGGTGTCCTCTACTTATCAAGCCCCAAAAACCTCCACTCTCAATTTAGAGCCCAGAACTCAACGCCAAGTTTTTTCCACTCCATCTCTATCGCCTGAAAGGATCTCCCATTTATCTCCAAAGATCCCATCGCGTTTACTCGTTACATTAATGACTCGAGATTGCATCTTGCCGAGGACAGCGATCTAGCCCAGCGAGTCCATCGACGCGCCGGAGTTCCGTGTCACGGGCAACCGGTCGTTCCGCCGAGTTTTTTTTAAAGAAGTTTCAGAAACGGGGTGGTAGCAAGAAACTTTGCTCGACCGTTTGCAGAGTTCATCAGACCAGCCTCGGAATTATCTTTTAAGCGTCTCGTCACTGTCCGCCTGCCTGCCGGTGCAACTCCACCTCTTGGCAGGAGAAGCGCGCGTATTTGGTCAGACGTCTAGACACTTCTATCCCAGCAAGGGGGCGTCTACGGCACGGCAACTCCCCAAAGGCCGGCAGAGGGAAAGTATTCCTTATCTGCTGGTCCGAGCCTACATCTCCGCCCGTGAATCCACGCTCCAACTTATCTGGACCACGCACCGCTATGTGATTCATCGACTGTGTTTGTTAAAGCCGATGGTGAAGGTGAATGAAGGCTAAGGTTTTGCAGAATCTTGAGGAAACGTTTGATAGCTCGTTCTACTATTATTCTGAGGATGTGAAAGTTATAGATAATGTATCTTCGTATATTATAATGTATATTATAATGTGGCTTCGTCCGGAATTTAGATTCTGATTTTATAAAAAAAAAGATTCATTTTTAGTTTTTTAAGGGGATGGGGGGAAATAGTCACATTCGTGATCCAAGAGTTTACTATAAACTTTCTGATTTATATATTAAAATTAATGTGCGTATTGCTGTCGTGAAATCTCAGATTTCTAGTGGAAACTTGAGATAGTTAAAGGGTTGTGTTATAATGCTGGATTATAGGATTCTTCAAAGTTCCGTTTTACTATTAAGGGGGAGCCTTTCTAGGAAATTTCCAAATATCCATTTTTATATTTTCTTGAAGTACATCTTGAAAATATTCCCTGAAAATGTTAAGTTATTCAGACCAAAATTGACAAAGTTATATACGTGTAAGTAGGTAGGTGTTCCTCGGCGTAGCGCTCAGATCCAAAACTTTAAACTCGTTTTTCTTAAAATCATGTTTTCAAAGTCGGTGACACACATAATAATTTAATGGGACGGTTTGTATTGTAATAAGGATGTCTTAGACTATAGAAATATATTTTGTTTTTTATATTTAATCATTGCAGACCGCACTGGGGAATCGTTAAAGTCGAGGCGTCAAAAAATTCATCTAAATCGGTGGAACCTGTAGCACCTAAACCATTGGTCTGAAATAAAGAACAATGCCACATTATTAAAAGGCATGAAACTCGCTCGTAGACTAAACCAGAAAAATTACAAAAATAACATTTTTTGAGAAAATAACGACACTTGAACTATGAACGACACTTCCCTATATTTTTCGTTCTTTCAACGCCTTTAAAAATGTTAAATTTTCTTTTTTTTAATGATCCATCCACGAGCCAGAAGTATATTCTTCAAAATGAAAAAAGTTTCAGTTGAATCGGATAATAACTTTTGGAGATACAGGTTCCACCCATTTTGAGAACACTGCTTCGAGAAAAATGCGTTGAAAGTTTTACGCGAGTGCCGAGTGGCCGGGTGTTACCCATGCATTTGCCGCTACTCAAATGCCTATAACTTCGGGAATTTTATGAATTTCAATAAATGCTTTTAAACACATATTCCTAAAAGGTTGACCATTTTAAAAATGAAATAAAAAAATCGATTTTTAGACCAGAACCTTCCCTTAAGTAGGCTTCCATTATTTCAAATTCCTCATTCCTAACTACTTCACTCACTTCCCCTATCAGTCCCCAATCACAACCCTTATTATTCTCCAAGCTCGAAGTCAGTTCAGCGAGCAATCAAGCCTTTCAATTAACCAGCCTCTAGTCAGTTGGTCATTTTTCGGTCGCTCGTCACTTCGAGTCGTAAGTAATTGGGCTTCCATTAGTCTTCGTTCTTCGAAGTTGGGCCAGTTCACCGAGCAATCGGATGTCCAATTAGTTTCTCAGTCTCCAGTCAGTTCTTCGTGAGTTTGCAATCAGCGGTTGATTAAAATCGGGAGGCGTGCCTTCGACAGCCTTCGGCCTCATGCTTCGCTCATCCCACGGACCAATCAACCCTGCACACCTCCACCATCCATACTTCCATGCACCGCTTTATCCACCGCCAACCAGAATGCTCCCAATTACCTCGATAGTCCTCCAAGCTAATCCTGCAACCTTTCGCCCGATACACAAATCCTTATCCCCTGGAATCTGCGTGTTCCTCCACAAGCATTCAGGCCAAGTCCCGGGCGCAAATACGTACAGACTTTAAGCCGACGACTCTGTGGCCGTTCTACGAGCACGTGAGGCGCAAAGTCGCCCAGGCGTCACTGTCGTGCGGCCACAAAGGCGGCACGTGATCGCGTATTTTCTATCCAGCGATCCGAAGCCAACGAACCTGCGTGGTTCAACAGCCACGCGAAGCATGCTCGAGAACTTCCAGCCGTAAGGCGATAAAGCGTAGTTTATTGCAACGCGCCTGCACACACCACCTACGTCCGCAACACCTCTGCCCCACCCCCGTGCAACCGTATCGGGGCTATTGATAGTGATAACGACCCACACGCTGTGTGCAGAGAGGGGAGGTCTCTTTTTTTCCACGGACAGCGCGATGAGTAATACGATAACAAGGGGATTTCGAGCTTCAACATCGCGTTCTTTTTATCGCCTCTGCTTGGATCACCTGCTGTAATTAATTACAGCGGTGAACGGCACAAGGGTTACGATTTTATGAAAAATCGCTGTTTAAACGACGCCTGAGGTTTGTTTAAGAGAAGGCACTTACAGGGGAACTTCGGGAAATTGGACATTTTGATTTCTTTTTAAAGTTTGCAGGTTTTTTGCTATGTTTTTGGGTCTTCAGGGTGGGGTCATTCTTTAAGGGAGAATTCTCGTGTAACCGCCCTCGAAATTTAAGATTTTTTTTAAGAAATTGTTGATCATATTGCATTAAACTCTTTTGGGATTTAAGGAGGCATGTTTAAACTTGTAGATTTTTTTCTATGTTGAATCTTCTTATTATTTATTATTTATTGTGAAATCGCGTTAACCTCTTCGATAATGTTGGCGTCAGGTATAGCACCTTTCACAGTCATCTGATTGCAAAAAGAAGAAACTTTTCTCAAAGTTAAAGAATTTACTTGTTGGACCTAAAATTTTGATTTTAGTTTTTATTTATAATACTTTTTTCGTTGATATAAAGAATAATATGAAAAATTTGTCAAAGGCAAAAATTTACTTTTGCTTTCAAACGCTATAACTACTTGAAATTTGATTTTTTTTCTTTAAAGTGCATCAATCTCAACGTAAACTATCTAACTGTAAGAAACTTCTATTTCTTTTGCAATTAAATGATTGTGATGGATGCTAAACATCCCGCCAACAGAAGTTACATCGTCAAAGAGGTGGACAAGATTCCACAATAATTAATAAATAATAAGGAGGATCGACATAAAAGAAATATTATCTGGAAGTTTAAAGTTGCCTCCTTATATCCCAAAAGAGTTTAATTCAATGTGACAAACAGTTTTTTAAAAAAAATTCTTAAATATTACCTTTGGGGCTGTTAGACGAGGATCCCCTCTTAAAGATTAATATTTGCTTTCCTATTTTTCTGCTTATTTTCGAAACTATTGTAGATATAAATAATTATTAAAATGAGAATGGCTTTTTATGCTCTATAAAAACGAACAATGAAATTATTTAATTGCTTGTGATGGGGAACGATTCTTCACTTAAATTATGAATTTTTAGTAATTTCATTGCACAGTTTTACAGAGCATTACAAACTATACAATTTTTATTTTAGCACTTTGTTTATATATCTACTATGGTTTTCAAGATATACAAAAAAATAGAAAAGGTTCTCCACAAGTCTATAAAGTTTTCAATATCACTGAACTCTCGAGTTACCGAATTACTACTCTTCTTAGTATTCATTAATTGTTTTGCTGGTTATTAGAAAGAAGTTCTTATCGAGGATATTGTGTAATCTTGTGGTAGACTGATATGAAATCTTTTAATTATTTCAAAATTGAACAAATTGTCTGGCGATTAGGGTATCTAACGTTGGTCGACGCAGTATAATAACTTTGACATGACACAGCTGGTGTGATTAATGCCTTTTATCGCTCATGTCAGGTTAAAGTGGTTTCGTATAAAGTAACTGGTTTGCAGAAGATTTGTAAATAGAAGCTTCAATTTGTTTAGTAATATGCTTCTACTAAATTTGTAAAGGGAGATATTTGATTACGTATTTGCAGTGGATTCGTAAACATGAGCTTGTAACGTGGAAGCACTTTCAAATCCTGAATACGTGACTAGATTTTGCAAATACATTAATTCCCGCTCTGTGGAAACCACATTGCTTTGATCCGCCCGAACTTTTTAGATTTCTGACAAATTCGTACGAGTATAGAAGCGTATTTTATAATAATAATAAATGTATTATTAAATTAACATTTACGAATATAATGAATAATTATTCTAGAAAATTTAAAGCACTTTATTAAATATGAGTAATAATAAATTTATACTTTATAAATAATAATAAATTATATTTATTATAATAAATTTATTACTATTTATATCTAATACAGTGTTTTAAAATCTCTAGGAATATTAATCATAATATTCCTATATATTAATTTAAACACATCAAAACAGTAATTCGAATTAAAACATATTTATAGCAGAACTTAGCCACCTACACATTTCCGTGTTGTATAAATACACTTTTCTTTTCCAACGTTTAAAATAAGAATACTGCTATATTCTGAGAAAAATAGGGGTTACCTAAAACTATGTAGGAAGAGGAATATCGAGGGTCATAGGTGACCCGGTTTCCACCCCCACGTGACACACACTTCCATCCTTCGAGGGTTAAACGAGCACCATGTAGAACATCAATCATTTACGAGCACAAGTTCTAATCACCTACACAGGCTATACCATAAATTGTGAGCAGAACTTCCGTGAACTTTGCGCGCGTATATAACAAACGAGTTCTTGTTAACTTTCCCCCCAGCTGACCTTGTTTTCGGCTTGAAAAATATCGTCACACAAAACGCTGGTAGTAATTTCCGACGCGTATAATTCTCGTTCAGAGAACAGACTGGAATGATTCGCAGAACATTATCGGTGCGTATACAAACAGTCGACCAGATGCTACACGAGGTGAGAAGCTTTAACACGAATTTATACACCGAAAACAAGATCAGTTAGAATAAAAGCGAACTTTTTCAGTAATACTTCCTTATGCTCCTATTCTTCCCATACTTCATGGCACATTTTCTGTAACCACCGATTTTACAAATCAAACTCCTCGAATTTTAGTGCAGCCGAAGTAATGAGCTACTAGGGTCCATTTAGAGTACTGGAGATATTTATCCCATCAGACCAAAATCCACGTACTATAAAATAATATTCATAATTATAAAGCACGATTCATAAAGTAGCTGGTAAGCAACTTACTTTAATAAAGATAATAATACTATTAGTATTCCGAATACTCATGCTGAGTGAGGCGGGAGTGAATGCACGATAAATATTCGAGTGATGCAAGAAATATTTCCTGCGAAAATACTTTGCGAATTTTAATACTAAATGGAGAAATATTTCCAGTGCTGTATATTCATTCTACTTCCTACAGTTCACATTCATTTAGCACCCTTTTCATAGCTTCCCGATGAAATCCCCCAAATCTACACCTCAAACACCCACACGCACAGCAGACTCCTACAAACACCGAGCATAGCCATATTCTACTCACAAATACTGTTGCAATTTCATCGAAGCACTGGGCCAGGATTCGACCAGCTCCCCATCAGGTTCCGACTCGCGGTACACTTGATCCCGTTACTACCTCTTATCACGACTCGATACGCCACGTGGCCGATAACCCACTTCCAATAGGAGCGGCGGCCGCGGAGCGGGATCTCGATTCGCGAGGAATCGGCTGGGCCGAGGCAAGCACCCGTGGCACTCGACGTCCAATCAACGGGATGCAGCGGGCCAAGAATTTATCGCGTACCAGTAATCCCCCAGCTAGCTTGGCAACGCGTCAGCGGCCGAAGTCGCCGTCCGTCTTGGATTATTCATCGAGATTCATCAGGGACAGCCTCGCCCTTCGATCGACGCTGAACAATACACCAGCACGCTGGGGGAGAGTACGCGGGGGTGGCCTCGTACATAGCCCCCCCTGTGCACGTGTTCGCGCCAGTTCACTGACCACGGCTCCGATCGAAGTGGAAAATGACCGTAGCCGTTCGGACCGCTCGCTACGCGGTAAGGTTTCAATTTGGATAAGAGCCCGCTGTCGGTCGCGATACCCCATCTTCCGCTCCCCCTGGAGACGCGGATTTATACAACGTGGATGGTAGGCAACGCTGGGAACGGACACGAGAGCGGCTGGACGCCGGACGAGGCGATCCACGGGGCGATGGGAACGTCTGAATGAGTTGCAGTGGAAAGTGAAGGTATCGTGGCAGACCGCGAGCTGAAGGGTACCTTGCGTTATCTGCACGCAATTGCGCTAATCAGAGTTCTAGGTAATGATGTTGTAAAGCTCTTCTTTGGGCGAGGAGAGTGACAGGAGATGTCTGGATCAATTGGGCGCAGTAGAAAGTGACTGTATATAGTGGCGGACAATAGGTTTAGCTAGGTTGGCTATACATTTACTAGTGTTTCCCAACCTTTTTTGAGTCGCGACTCATTTTTGTAATATTCAAATAACATGCGATCCCCGTCATATAAGATAAGGTAAATTTAATAAGGTGAAGAAAACGCGTTAAAATAAGTATTTTTGAATATAATTCTAATTCAGTAATATCTAATTATTTTAATCCTTCATTGACACACTGACTTTGACGCTCTGTACCTTTTCCAATGCTTAGAATATCGTCGATATTCGTGGAATATCTCTGTTCTTTCAACTACCGAAATATCCTACCTTCTATGTGCAAAATAAGTAACTTTTTCCTAAGCCGGATTACAAACTATTTTTTTCTCAAAAGATTACATCTGAACAACAACTCTATAAATTTAAAAAGCAAAAGCTCTTAATATTGAAATTTGTAAGAGTTATATATTTTTAAGATTTTTTTGTTTGTTCTCGACATATAGGAATCTATAATTTTTTTCGGAACTGCTATAATTTCAATAAAAATACTATTGAAATTGGATTCTTTAGATTAGAATGGCAGTCGTTCAAAAATTGTTCTGGATGTGAGCCATCCAGTATGTCAAATTTGATCAAAAAAAGATGTGTGTCAAAAACTGTTAAAGATATTTAATATATGCAATTTATTATGATGGTTGTACTTGCATCTGGGTAACCAGCTTTTTCTTTTCTTCACAAATGAGAAATGAGTGTTACATCATTAACAAAATATGTCAATGTAACACTATTAAAATAAATAAGTGCCAAGAATCGTCAACTAAAACCCATTAAGACCCACAGGTTGGGAACCACTGCTATATACGATTTTAGTGATTAAAAGCGTCGTATGATGATATTTCAAAGATCTTGGGACGAGATGATAGAGACATGAAGGTGGAGTTGTGGGTGATCTTACAATGAGCACAGTAGAAGATGTCGGTGTTATATCAGACGCTGGATTGTATTTCAAGTTCAGGTTGCTTTGTGCAGTCCTGTTGGTACAAGTTTCAATGGAAGTCTCATATCTCTTTCAGTGGCAAGATGATAGGCACTAGCTGCACACAGTAGAAGATCCCAGTCTCGTGTCAGACACTCGTCTATTCTACTCTCTACTACTTTTCTACCGTGACCTACATCGAGCTTCAGACCACTGATACATCAATCACCAGAATTAATAATTTAGAATGAAGAAGCTTAAACCAGCGCGCAGTAATCACTATCGAAGTAGAAAATATCAGTGCTATGTCAGACAAATGACTGAGTCCACATTTATGCTGGATTGGCGTAGTTTTTCGAGTTGAAGCTCGAAGTAAGTAATGTTTTGAGACTCTTGGTGAGCTCAAATGACTGCTGCGTAACAAGGAATTTTAAAAAGCGGCAGTGGAAAACACTAGTATCCTATCAGACCACTTGTTATTCTAGTGCTTTTCCAACAGAATTCCTGATCCTTACACATGTGTACGAAGCAGACAGGGGTAACCCTTATCTACCCCAATCTCTATTAAACCTGAGGGGGATGTCTTACTCATAGAATACTCCCAGGTGAGTCAGCTCGGAAAGCTCGCCAATTTCCATCCCGAAGACATGCTTGTGGGTTTCAAATAGCCATGGAGGTAATCCGCAGACCTTGAGAGATGTATTAGACAATAGAACATGGCTACGTCTTGCTACCTTTGTGTCTATACATTGATCAGAATTAAAATTAATGACTTGTTGAGTACCTTCTCGGTTCGATATTATCGACACGCGATGAGAAACCCTGGCTTATCAAGATAGCAAGAGAAAATGACAATGTCGTGTCAAACGATAGATCGTATCGTAATATCTGCTAGCTTGATCTAGTGACACGTGATTGGACAGCAAAGTGGGAAATTAATAACGTGGAACGACTGAAGTAGAAAGTGACAGTATCGTGCCAGACGAGCGATGCCAGATTCCAAAGATTCCTAGATGCCTAAATTCCCAAGGCTAATGAGTTGAATTGGTTATCAAATTTATTATTGGAATCTAAATCAGATTTGAAAACTGCGACTTCTCTAAATTGTAAGTTAATAATGAGATGACTGTAGTTGAAATTTTAAATCTCGAATGACTGTCAAATTAACAACTATCCCTTCCTACTTTTGCCAAAAGAGTTCGAAAGATAGAGAGCCATACAAAACACATACGAAACACGACTGCAATGCTTATAAATTTAAAAGTTCCGAGCATCCACTTCTGCTCGATCATAAAACTTCCGATCTATGACTCCACGCTACTACTAAATTTAAAACTTAAACAGCAACCTTCAACATCTTCCGCAAAAGCTGATGCAACACGACAGAAGCATAGCATAAAGTGGAATGATCCAGTATCCAGTCAGACACTCAATTATTTTGAAACCGTCAAAATTCAAAAGAGAACCTCTCAAACGAATACACCCTCCCCACTGAAAATTCACTCGCGATTTAATACAGTTTCCACCGAATCGCCAGTGGACGATGCAACGACCACGAATCGATCTCAACGCAATTTCACAGGGAGCACATTCGATGTGGGACCCAAGCGGAAAATAACGCTGCGCTGCAATCTCCCTATGCCCAAAGCGTATTTTCGACTCGATCCCCCCGGCGGGGCAGGGATCGATAGAACACTGTTCCGCCCCGATAGCCGTCTAATTAATTTCAAAGTCGGCCAACGCGACGTTAATTCGACCAAGCGGCATTTCCCTGGTTCCGTGCCGTCGATTCCGGCGCGTCAAATCCGCCGGGCGAAAATATCGCGCCGACCCTCCGCGGTCCCGCGAGGACGCTCGATCTGTCGGCTCGAAACCTGCTCCACATTCGCTGACCTTTACCAGGGAGGACCAGGGAAATGCCAGAGTGCCCCCTCCCCGAGTCTCTAAAATCGTGAAAAGTTCACTCGACCCCCTTTCGTCTCGACGATGCAGTTTAATCGACGATCCCTTGATATAGGAGCAGGGGTGGAAGAAATTTCGTTAGCCATTGAATTGTGGCGCAAGCTGACGCTGGTCCCCCCCTCGGCAATCGGAGGTGGGCGACTATTCATCTCGAGGAACAAGACCGCTAATAAAGCTTCGACGGTAACGGGCAGAGGCAGAAATAAAGAACGCCGGAGAGATATTAAGGCCCGATAATGGATTCTTCTGTTCCTTCGAGCGTTCCCTGCTACCTATCCCAGCGATATTCATTCCGCCATATTGTTAGACGGACCAGGTGCTTCCGTCTGACGACGACGCGTCTCGCTTCCGGGAGGGGTCCAAGAACCTTCCATTCCTTAATGAGAAAACGGCCGGCATCCGGGTGGAGGAAAAGGGACGGCGGTCGCATTAAATTGTAACTTAACTGGAAACCTCGCCAACACCGACGGAACTGCGGATTAGTGAGCGGAAGGGGGAACGGTCTGGGAGGAAAGAAAAAATCGTGGGATTACAGTGGGTCAGGGAATTGTTGGCGCAGACGGATTCTGGGGGGATGAACTTCTCGTTTGCATCTCTTTGCATCTTTATGTAGTCACGTGATTCTCGGCATGTTACCGCGGAGTGGTTAGGAATGTTCATGAAGTTTACTGGTTTTAGGAGATGTTGGCGCGGGTGACCTTTTAGTCTTGGTTTTCAGAGTAAACGACTGCACTGACGGCAGATTATTTATAGTAGAAGACTTGACATTTCCGTTATTGCATGTCCATAGACAGTACTGGAAATATTTAATGCATCGATCGAATATTTAACGCGTAGGCCAGATTATTTAGTATTAATGCCCGGTTGTTACAGTGCACGATATCTTGGTTAAAATAAGTTAATAAAAAATAAATATTTCCAATAGGTACTGTATTTCGTATAGGATATTTTGATGATTTCAGTGGAATTCTGTATCGAATATGACGTACATAAATCAGCAGCACATAAATGCATAGGTATTATTGAATTTGTTTTACTTTGAAGAATCAATACTGGACTAGGCTCAGAAACGTTGCTTTTGACCCTTTTCGACCCTTCAAATTCAATACAGATACGCAGAGGTACACCTTCATCTGCCTCACTGTGTTCAAAGATACCGACAAATGGAGTAATTTTGACTACTGGGGTAACTTTGACTAGAAAACTAGATTTTAAAAGAAATTCCTCTAGCGTCGATTGGACAAATTGTATTATTCTCAAACAAAATGTATCTTGAAGTAGGCTATCAAAGCTATCCAAGGCAGTTTGTCTGAGAATAACACTTGTTCCACAATAGATGCTAGAGGAATTTGTTTTAAAATCTAGTTTTCCGGTCAAAAGTTACCCTATTTGACGATACTTTCTTCACCTTTCTCTTCAAGCTTCCTAAAGCTTCTACCCCTGCAAATAATTTTCTACCGCGCTGCACATGCCATGAGAAGTATCTTTTATCGAAACAACACATTTATATGCTACATTTCCAATCGGACTTTCGCCTGATAACGAAACGAAGAGCACACCGTATACCATCGCGTAATCATCGAGGCTTAATCTTATCGCGGTCCCTAGAACGGAGAATCCTCGTCGATTAACATCACGGAAATAGCACCGAGGAATTATCTTTCGTCTGGCCTAACCGCAAGCAGCAGTCACAAGATCGATCATTCTTGCGAAACTGTACCGGTGTTATCGGCAGCCTCGTAACCTTGCGAAATTATAGAACGACGCTTAGAACTTGGGCGCAACGATATCGTGAAACAACCTCAAGCACGATCGTTGATTCTCTCCTGACGTATTTTCTCGTCCAGTAAACTGGAGGGCACGTTGCGGCGAGAATTAAATCAACGCGCCTCGCTCTGTTGATAGAAATGACGGAATAGCGTCGGGTGACCAGCTGCAACGCATTCATCCGCGTTAACTAGATAGTGGCTCTAAAAACTAGACCCGATATTTCTTACCAGAGGCAAAACGGCCACTGAGCTATCCTAACCTCGTGTCGGTCCAGTCACTGACTCACTTACTTAAGCGCAGCTCCTTAAACCTTCTATTCGCTAAGTAGGTGTATTGTAATTTTGATAAGCAGACGTTTTGATTGAAGGAAATCTGACTCCTTAGCGAAGCTGACGGTGGAATACAGATGAAATTCCTTTCGATTCTCAGTCTATCTGCGAAGATCCGTTAAAATCATTGAGTGGTCGTTTACAAGTGCCCCCCTCGTTAATTCACGTCGCGTCAGGTCTAGCCTAACGACTCTCGTCGTGGCTCGTGCTGTATCAAGAAACTGTCGCCGAGATGCGCCGTATTGTCGGGGCATAATCGGTTCGCAAGTTGCTCGGACAAGCGATAGAACGAGGGAACGAGGAGGAAAAAGCAGGAATAGATGGAGTGAAAAGGCAAGAGGAAATGGAAGGGCGCAAGAGGAAGAGGAGCAAGAGCAACGATGGTGGGGGATCAATTTAGAAGCCGTGACTCACTCGACACGGTGACGTCGTTAGCGCACCCCTTCCGCCCTCCCCCCCGGCCTCTATATACCACCCCCTCGAAAAAAAGGGAATAATCCGGTCACAACTCTCTCTATCTCTCTAAGCGAGAACTAATCGAGGCCAGTGCACACTGTCAGGCGGAAAGGGAATGCGGGGGATGGGTGGTGTTCTCGTCGAGCCCCGGAGTATTATTTCTGGTATTCGTGTGTACACCGCCGTGTATCCAAAGAGGTGGCGTGCAAGCAGAAGGGTGGGATGGGGGTAAGGGCACCCGCCAAGTTATCGTCGTGCCCGACAACACGCCACCGGCCCCTCGTTACGTCGAAAAAGCTCGAGCTCTACCTTAGCCCGTGATGCACTTTACGCGCCAGCGACTCCTGTTTACCATCGCACCGGGGCGGAGGAGCGAGGAGAGGAGCAAGAGGCGAGAGACGAGGAGGAACAAGGAAAATCGCGAGGGGCGGAAAGGAGAGGGTGTAAACGAGGAAGAGGATGCGAAAGTGGAAGAGTACCCGACGCATCCTCTCCCCCGCAGCCGCCGAGCCAGCGTCCCCTCGCCCCAATTACCGTGCCCATCGTGCACCGCCTCATCCACGCTCGTAATTTGCATCCGACCTCTATTTCCTTCCCAGCCGTCGAATTACGCGGCCCTTCCCCGAAAGCTACGAGGGAGACCAGCGGCTCGACTGGTCCTCGATCCTCGCCCACCTCTTTCCCCGGGGGGGGGGGGGGGGGCAGGAAGGGTTGAGCGTGTAAAAGGCTGCTCGGGGTTCGCTTAACGCGAAGCACACGCTGGGTGTACACGAGGCTACAGACGGAAGGAAGATGCGCGGAAGGATATGCATGCCCTATGGTGGAACGTTACTCACGAGGCACACGACCAACGAGGATCAGGCGCTCGGTCAGGCGACGTCGGCTCCTGGATCGTCGACCGACGAGCATCCTACTGTCCCTCCGTTTACCGAGTCCTGGCGCCGAGGTACCCGCAGACGATCCTCCCGTTGTCACACTCCGGCAACACCCACTTTCTCCTCTGGCCTCGTAACCTCGAGGGCCACTTTTTCCTTCTCTCCCTCGCCACCGTTGTCGAACGAGGCGCAGCACCACTCTGACAGCACCACCACCACCACCACCACCACCACGATACGATCCTCCGGCTACCAATGGGTAGCACCAGCACGGTAGGAAACCACCACCACAACCGCCACGGTCACCACTACCACCGCTGCCGCCACGAGCAGCAGCACAGCAACCTCTTGGTGCTCGCCTTAATACTGGCGGCCAGTCCTCGCGGCCTGAAGCGCGGTACGCGGGGTTCCCCTCCCTTCGCGGCCTATCCACCACCCTGCTCCCGTACTAATTCATCGCTTGCCTACGCGCACCAAACGGAGCCTGCTCGCGTGCTCCTAGTTGATCCTCCCATACCAGCGGCGCGTGACCATCGACGAGGGACCCTCGGAGGAGAGTCGTGAGGGCTGACCCTGTCTGAGCGGTTGTCTGCTCTAGCTGCCAAGCCTCGGAATGTCGCCCTCCTTGCGCCCCGCCAAGGCGCCTTCTGCGCCCAGTCACGGCAAGCGATATATATGCGCGATCCTGGCACACGCGTGCCCGTGAACACGTCTTGGCATGCGCCCACCTACGCGCGCGCCTTGTGCCGCGCGCGCCGAATTCGTTCGACCAGCCTCGGTGTCGCTGCTCTCGATAAGTCATCCTAGGGATGTTTGTCTTTGAGGGATGGAGGAGGACGCGCTGATGGAGACTTTTTCATCCCCTTTCCAACCCCCTAACGTACAATCCCTACTTGCGATTGTAAGATCAACTGGTGATGGCTCCGTTTTGAGGTACTTTGCGCATTGGACTTGAGTAGTTAAGTGGAAACAGACATGCGAGTGTCTGGATAATAACGATGCGAGGTATGACGATTCATGTGCGCTAGCAGATAGTGATTCTTCTTTTGTAGGTATGTATTTTTAGTCGGGAAACTGATTTGGAGTTAAAGGAAGACGAAAGGCACAGACTTCGCGCGTCAAGATCAGCCATCCTGGTGGGCGAATTCTTTGTTTTATTGCGAATGTTGAAATGTATGTTGGAGGCTATATAGAGTCCTAAATAGACCTTGAATGTTACGAATTCGCTAACAACACACGGTAGTTCATAGGTGGTTATCGACCTATGCACTGACCGTGCCCAACGCAGTTTAACTTCGATAATCTACGGGGAATCGGTGCATTCTCCGTGGCACAATTGTTGGCAAGTGTATATAAATTAGAATATTGAAGGTTTTATTCGGAGAGTGTTAAGAGTTTCTATAAATTCTAAGTGGGCAATGCACAATCTCGAACAGTACTCATTTTAGGTACACGTGGACTATTTAAATTTGCCGCCGTTGTATAAGAGCAGGCTCGCACACAGTGTAGGGACTTTGGCGCAACCGGCGCCCTCTAACCTATACCCCACCACGCGCATGCTTAAATATTTTCTCTGTAAAATATTTTGTGCAAAGCTAACGACGGACATTAAAGAATCGCTGTGTCTGACAATAATGATGTACCGACTGATATCACAACTCCATTCTGTGTGCCTCAACTGAAATACTATTTCTCTGCCTCTCTCATATTGATCTACAATACATTTCATTGATAATTCAGTGGCAATTTATGAATATGTACCTTTCATTTTAATACGCGATACTGCGGAAGAACGCGCGAGAATTGCGACGATGTCCCTTGCGGGGTGTCCTTACGTTAGAGGTTAGGTTTCGCCGTAGAGTCTCGCATGAAGAGCCGAGCACCGTCGCGGGCGAAAACAGTTGGCACCGTAGAACAGTGTCATGGCGCGACAACAATGACAGAAAGTGTGTTCCTCACAGACGAATCTGGCACTAAACTTAATATGTGGGGCGGTTTTCGGTGTAACAAAGGCTTCCTGATACTGTTCCTCATTCATGTAATTGCATTTCAAAGTTTCATATGTGAGTATTCGTCCAACACTCTTTACTTTCCATTTTTATCCCCCGTCATTGCGGCTCGAGCTGTGCACACATGTGACTAGAGATGGAGTGCAAAATCGCTAACAGTGATTTATCACAGTGATTGCAAATTCACGATCATGGTCGTGATTAAAGTTCAATCACGATCGTGATTGTGATTTTTTTAACTTGAGTGAATTGTGTACTGTAATCGTAATTCTTGATCTTAATTGGATTATTTTTTATGAAATACTTTAATAGAGCTGGTGTTACAGTCAAAACGTGCTAATTCAGCGAATATATAGAATATTCATTCATAAATAGTCAATGTATGCACGCACTGATTTGATTGGCTTTAGCCAATGTATATGTAAATACTTTAGTATTCACATATACATTATACTTTTTAACTAAAGCGAAGAAATATTCGTTAATTTAAATAGATCAAGAACGATTACATTGGTTCAAAATATACAACTGAGATTCTATAAGAACAGTGAGGACTTGACAATGTTTCGAGAGATAATAGAATTTGGGGTTATGTGGCGCGTGCAAAGAGCAGTTACGCTCTCCACCAATCAGAAGCGATCACTGTTCTGCCTGCACCAATCAGAGGCGATCACGGATCACTGTTGCGGATGCACCAATCAGAAGCGATCACGGATCACTGTTCTGCCTGCACCAATCAGATGCGATCACGAAAATCACGGATCACTGTGAAAAATCACCGTGATTGGGAACGAACGTGATCGGATCACTCGTGATTCACAAATCATGGTTCTAGCCATCACTACATGTGACGTATATTTACGCGAGCACACCGACCGCCCTGGATCTCGTTCGCTCTGCGCATGCACCGCGCCAATTTCAAACGGGCCTTCCCACCACTCCTTCCTTGCTCATCCCATTCATGTTTTCATCGTTATCTACGTTTGAGTTTCTGTATGCTTTTGAATCTATGTTTATTAGGTTCTAAAATGTGTTACCTTACAATATTGTTGCAAATTATGAAGTTTCAATTCTATAGATATTCTATTATATTTGTGTTTTCCTTCCGCTTTAAAGATTACCAGGAACGGCACAAATGGCAGGAAATAAGGGACAAGGTGGAGTCCATGATCGTCGAGCAACGAGACACGTACGGTCTAACGTATAGTATAATAACAATGCTAGAGAGTCATGGTTTGTTCGGTGGGACCAACAAGCTGGCCCCCGTCGAGAGGCCCACGATCTACGCAATCACCCCCACGTTTACTAGGCCCGTGCAAAAGGCCGAGCTGACGCGGTTGTCGCAAACATTCCTCCATATACCGAACTTCCACTGGATCGTCATCGAAGACGCGGAGACGAAGACAAAGCTGGTGACAAGATTCCTGGAGAACAGTAGCCTAATTTATACTCACCTAGCTGCGGTCACACCGCCTAATTACAAGTTGGGTAGAAACGACCCGAATTGGAAGAAGCCGCGGGGCGTCGAGCAGCGAAACGCGGCCTTGCGCTGGCTTCGGGAGAATCTGAAATTAAACGACAAGGGGATCGTGTTTTTCGCTGACGACGATAACACGTACTCGATCAAGCTGTTCCACGAGGTAAGTGCATTAACGGCACGAATGGGTCGGTCCAGTCACGGAAATCTTATATAATATCGTGTGCCGCAGATGGAGAAGATTAGGAAGGTTGGCGTGTGGCCTGTAGGCCTAGTCGGCGGGCTGATGGTGGAGAAACCGACATGTGATAACGTTACAAATAAGGTGGTCGGTTTCAACGCGGCCTGGAAGCCAGATCGCCCGTTCCCATTAGATATGGCTGGCTTCGCTATCAATCTCAGGCTCCTACTCGAGAACAAGAATGCTATGTTTTCGTACGACGTCCAAGGTGGCTACCAGGAGAGCGAGATTCTCAGTCAGATTGTCACTAGGGACGAACTGGAACCACTGGCTGATTGCTGCACAAAGGCATGCATTGGTTATTTCGTAGTTTTTTAAGGAATTTGGAAATTGTAGAATAACTTCAAACGCGAGCAGTTCCTGGTGCAAAATGAAATTGATAAGTTCTTTGCCATTTTGCGATCAGAGGCTTCGCGAGATACAAGCGATTAAAGATCCCGAGTTCGACTTCCGAGGCGTGTTGTTCGAATGCAAGTAATAGTTTAAATGCAACTCTGTGATTGTTAGAAGTGTTCTTGGGATCCCGACTGACCCACAGTTTATAGATTACTTGTAACCCATCCTGCAGAACAGTAAAAAATATTCTAGATTTCTTTCATCCTGCAGAATTCACGTATTTCGATTTTTCTCTCCGTAGAAGCAATGTGTAAGGTAAAAAAAGTTAGCAAACCTCATCATCATCAAACAAAACTTAAAGAATTTCAGAATTCCAGCTAGAAAACAATTGGATCACGGTATACAGTTCTCGCTTTGAACTTTTTATTCTTTCCTCAAGTACATTACGTAGAACTAAGAGAAAACATAACCTTCAATTCATTGATCCTCGATCTTTCTATACCCTGTACGAAACACCATGATCACGTTTCGACATTTGTGCAGGTGTACGTGTGGCACACGCGAACGGAGCCGCCGCTGTTGAACGTGGAGCAGCTTCTAATAAAGAAAGGTAAACGCTCGAACGTAGGTATTGAAGTGTGACAAGATTAAGCTGCAATAGTTCGCCGAGAACTGCAATTATCGAGAACGCATATGCCGCATCGCAGGGAAAATGATCAGAAGTACTCTTTACAAGTGAACGAGGAAAAACAATGAATTTTATATACGCTTTTATATCACTCGCTATTAGCCATGGATGAATGCAGTGCCATAGCGCGTAGCTACATACCTGCATATACTCGATAAGGAATTAGATGTGATACATCGATTAATTCGGAGTGAAACGTACACCCGGTTTGTTATGTAATCTACGAGTCCAACGTTCTTTCGTTGTTTCTTCTTTATTACGTTGCATATGCCTGTTAGTACAAGTTCTTTGTTTGTACAGTTAGAACGCGCGAGTGTGCAGTCCATTTCAAACATTTGTAACGATCCGATCCAACGTTTTCACGAATAAAGTTTTACAGCGAAGAAAGAGAGCGTGACGTGCGTACGCCCGTGAGTCGTGAATCACTTGACCTTGGGAATGTCCTTTATCCTTTATTAGTCGAGTACGTTTCCTTGACGCGTACAGAAAAAGCATACATAAAAAATATGCCTTACACCTACGAACTTTAATAATATTCGTAATAATAGTCTTGTTTTTTGTCGCTTTTCATTTAACCCCATCGAAGTGGAAGATGCGCAGTAATACTTGTCGTGGGAAGCTACTTGGGTTACGGGTTTTGGCAACGAATATAAAATAGCTAGATAAACGTGACTCCACGGCGAAGCCTCGAGAAATACTGCGTGTGACGATCGAAGAATAGCTCTCGCCGTTTCCTTTTCTCGTCGATATAATATATATATATATATATTTTTTGTTGTTTCGTGTATAATATGTACTTGTTGACTTACAGGCTAATAAGTACTATATATTTGGCAAAACTCTGTTTACGGTACGTAAAAAAGCTACCGGTGCGGAAAGCGTGTTCGCAAGCGTGAAGGCGGGATGTTTCCATTCGTTTCTCCTTTCTTATACAGTTGGTACGATTATCCACTTAAATATACAACGCGATCGATCACGACTTCTAATCACTTCTCCTAGTCTCGTCCTTTTTGCTCGTCTCTCTTTTTCTACTTATTTTTTTGCGAACGCACCTTCCGAACTCGCGCACAACATCCTAAACTTACCGAATCCTCCTAGACTTATCTCCGATTACCCTTAAAGATTAGGAAAAACGTTTACAAGCATTTACAAAAAACTTATCACATTTTAACTGCGTATTTTCTCGAAAAGCCATCTTAAACATTAGGACAGAGAACTTGGTTACTTCACGTTTATCGAATATTATTACACATATATGGCAGCTTTCGATTGTTCCTGTTCCGCCTGTTTCTTCCGCCTGCCCAGAAACGGATGCCCGCGTCCCATTCTACGGTCGACAAGCGTCACCGACGTCGCGCAGGTTCGCATCGGTATAGAGTTCGTTTACCAAGTGTCGAAATTGTCGCTGCTTTTCATTACACTATACATACATATTCAGAGAGACTTTTAATGTAAAAGCATTACACGCCTGAGAATCGTTGGAGGATCGTCACGATCGATGTACCGATCATCCTTCGTTTCCAGTTCCAGTATCATATAAACAGCCTTCAAGTTCAAGTCTACTGTGCCGAGATCGAACCGATAGATCGACCAGGACGTTGCCGATCACGATTCTCTACTGCAAAAGCTGCCCAATTCTCGGTTTCAAACTTTCTTAATCACAGGGCAACCAACAAAGGACACGTAGAACCCTGGCCAAGAAGAATTTATATCAAGACAGGAAGGAGAGATCTGGGCCGCTCTTGCGCGCGAGGCGCTTTTTACACTGTAAAATGTACACGGTAAAACTATCACGATAAATTATCACGGGTAAAAGTAATGAATATTCAATAGAGAAAACAAATTGACCAATCAACGAAGGAACGTGCTGTGGGGCATGCGTCAGTCATAATGCTCGGCGAAAATTCGGATAACCGTAGAATCGTTTTCTTCCTACGGGTTGGAACACGCGTGGCTATGAATTTCGTCGAGGGACACACGCGATCGGCGAGTCCAAGTGGGAAACGTTCGAGTGACCTGAGTTGCTTGATCGTCGATGATACTGATAATTCGTTTCCACGAGATCTCGCGCTTAAAGGAATCAGTCTTTGAAAGAAGATCGTACGAACAACGAAATTGATAAGTGTTTAGAGTGTCGATCATCGGAGGGAAATGAAAACCTGTCTGTGCTGCGGGCTACGAGACTGTGTCTCCTAATTGAAGAACGTACGGTAATGGGACGTGACGAGGAAGTATAATAACCGTCGAAACTATATACACAGATCAGAGGTTACCGCGAAATCGCGAGCCTCATCGAGAGAGAGTTCCCATTCCGTTCGTTTCTGCTTCGCGAGCAATGTCTTCCGACGCTTTCCTCGCTCCTTAGTCTCATTGTCAGTGGATCACACGGCACTCTTCGTCGACGCAGGAGAAACGAGACGAAATAGGGGTGCCCGGTTCCTTTTGTCTTCGCGCTACGCGCGCGATAACACAGCGCTACCCAGCGTACTAGACTGCGATTAATCTAGAGGATGCCTCGAAGCAATCACTAATTATCGACCAGCTTCTACCAATTTTCGCGACAAATTTTGTACATTCTTCCTCCTCGTGCAAGCGACCTACCTAGCTCTTCTTTCGCAACATCCGCTAAGTCACGTTACATCGACAAGTCCTTCCGGGATTATTCGCTTTCCCCCTCGTGGTTCACGCTGGCGCGCTCTTGGCGGTTACATGGACGAGGGGATCAGGAGATGGATCGAGAGATTTTCCTATTTCCCTCTCGGAGGCTTCCACGGACCGTCGACTACCGGGGACCCAGCGGGAAATGAAAGGTGCCATTCAATTTTGCGCCAAACGGAATTCACGTGCAGGCTTACCAATATAAGAGAGGCTAACTTGTCCTCTGTCTTGTCCTCGAGGAGGGAGGACAGACGCGAGAATGTACGGTGCGAATGATCGTGGGATGTTCCACGAACGAAGCGGTCGAATGACGCCACGTGCCATTTGACCGTGGTCCAGCGTGTCGCTTTCTCCCGATCAAGAACGAAGTGTCCTCGGTTCGAAGCCCTCGCTGACACAGACCCCCGCACAGATTTTAATTCAACAGAGATCTGCACGGGACTCCAGGGCGGCGAGGGATCATGGGCTACCGCGAGACTTCATTCACCGCGCATTCTCGGATGTACGAGGTCTGTCGTGTCGTTCGCGAACACTTTGGCCAGAAACAAACGTTTCCGCGGTGCGACTTTACAATCTAGTACGCCGGAAGAATATCTAGACGGCCGAGTCCTTGCCGACGAAGCCAGTCTTTGAGACGGACCTCTTTCCGTCGAAGGTGATGGACGTCTCTCGGCGGAGGCCGGAGTCGATGATGGGCGTGATCTTCTTCTCTTCCTTCAGCGGCTCCTTCTCGTCTCTAAAAACGTTCCAATGCGGGGACCGGGTTAGTGAAAAGGCGACGGAGCTTCTGCCGCCCGAGCGTTACGGTTACTTCTAGTACTGGGCATAACTGAGCATGTCGAGAGATGCGGCGCGTGGTGCAACATCGAATAAAATACGCATTAGGCATGCCATCGCTCGTTAGTATCGTGTGTTCGCGGGGCGGGACTGTACAGGGTGTTTCAGAGCACTTAACCTTCAATTTTAACGAAAATTTAAAATGAAATTTAACTAAAATGCTGTTCTTTCAAATAACGAATGTAATAACAAAATAGTACTTTAAATGAAGGTTAGCGAGGAGTAATAATTTTCATTACATTAATTATTTTCGTAGAACTTCAAACGTTCAAACAAAAATACTCGCGATTTGTTCGAACCCATCACTTTATAAGTAAATAACGTTGAAGTCTGACAATGAACACAGTAACAAGTTCCGGAATACCCTGTATATCGTTCGTAATTGTTCCGTTCTCATCTCGACTCTAACAAGGGAATGAAAGAGTTACATAAACACCAAGAAGTTTATCGAAAGAGATACAAAAGAAGTGACTTTAGAGAACATTAAAATTGGTGTTCGAAATACGGTTGGACGTTCACGTGTCAGCGCGAATGGAAATGATTTCGGTGTCCGCGCGACGTTAACGAGGCAGAATCACCTACTTCCATGATCCAGGGCCGAGCGGTGTGAATTAGAGAGCGTGATGGTGAGGTGTGTGCTACGTGGGTTAACGAGCAATTAATATCACTTCGGAGTGTTGATATCTCATGCAGCATGGCCAAAGCACGGGCGAGTAATGGCGACAGTTTTGTGCAGCTCGCGTGAACAGTGACAGGGGAAGAAGAACGGAATGGAGCGGACAAGTAGCAAATGAAACTTAACGAGACGCGAAGAGTGGTTGGCGGCACGAACGATGCGTCGACGCGAAGAAAAAAAGAAAGAAATAAAGAGAATGGAGAGGGCGCGTGGGTAAACGGGAAGACAAGCAAACGGGGGAGAGTTCTGTCATGCTCAGATCCTGTCCCGATCGACGACCGCGTCGATTATCCTCCCCCGTGGAGGATGCGTTGCTGGCGGGCGTATGCATTCGACGTTCCAGGATGTTTGCCAGCATTGTCAGGTGCCAAGGATAGGAAACAAGTCGTACGAGCAAAATAGAATGGGGGTGGTATCTGAACAGCATAGAAAATAAAAAAAAATTGTGGGAAAGAAGATATCATGCCAAGTAGAAAAGCCGTGTCTGAGCCCCTTCGTGAGGGGCCATGCTTCTTACTGATTTCACTTATGTATCTCTCTTACATGGCAGTGTGTTTGACCAATCTAATGGTATTTTTTCCACTACCCGAGTCTTGGATGGCCGTGACCCCGGCGACATTGGCCATTTTTTGGTCGCAATACGGCAATGGAAACCGCCAACCGTAAAGACTACCGGTAAAGAAAAAAAAAGAGAAAGATGCGAGAGGGTCAAAGTGTCTCCTAATGGCGGGCTACGTTCTAACGAGTTAACCGGACCATTTCACCTCGGCGGGCCACTAGTTTCTCTTTGCCGTACGAGCGTGGTGCCGGATCAAAAGCAAAGGACGAAAGGAAGCGCGCCCGGTTCCGATTTATTGTGTTCGTTAAGTTAATTTAGCGGATTAAAGGGGCTTCTAGAAACGTGGGGGATCAGCGCCAGCCACTTAACCTACTAATTATTTATTACACCGGGGGTTGAAACGTTTGGAGTCTCTGCCAATGTGAATTAAAAGTAGAAATTCGAATTTTTAAAATTGTTCTGTATGGTACATGTAATATAAATGTTGGTGTACGTAGATGTACTCTTGTCTTTTTCCCTATGATTAGTCGACCTTAATTAATGATT
Organism: Andrena flavipes; assembly: GCA_963971345.1. Lineage (NCBI taxonomy): Eukaryota > Metazoa > Arthropoda > Insecta > Hymenoptera > Andrenidae > Andrena > Andrena flavipes. The sequence continues at coordinate 48,608,989 of OZ020480.1, forward strand.
AATGACCGATTATTTCGTAATTTGACGATGCTGTGAAACTGTGAACTATGTAGTTAGGGAGTAAAACATAGGTAGGAATAGTTAATAGACCAATTTAGGGTAGTTCGTTTTGTCCTGATTATAGTAACAGCTCATCAATCATTGCGTCGTGATAAGGGATCGTCCTTAAATTACGTAAGACATTTGGGGAGGAAGGGTGTGAGGTAGTTTAATGCTAAATGAATTATATAAACCTTTAAAAGAATTTTAATAATTGAAAAAGTACAATGTAAAAAATATTACGCGGGGAAGGGGAAGGGTGTTGAAATATAAAAGCTTCCTAATTCTTAAACTTGGAAAGGGAGGCGGTAAAAAATTACCCATACGTAATTTAACGACGGCCCCTCAACCAGTTTTTAGTATCAAAATTTTTAGCGCGGACAATAAATATTAAACACTCTACCTATAAAAGTTCATTGATTTGATTCTAGTGATTTGCTAGTGAATTGCACCCTTTTTGAACTAATCAAATTGTTTGCCAACAAGGCGCAACAGAACCTCAAAATTACAATAAACCGGAACCGGGTGTATTCGAAAATTTGAAAGGATAAAAATTTCCCAAATTTTCATGATTTGACGTGAATGACGGCTGTCACGGGTGCCTCGGCTCGCGAATTCTTTCAATGGCCACGGGTCCAGAACGAAAGAGACCCAGGAGAGTCGACGATGGGATGCAAAGTTCGATGACACGGTTATGTAGCGCCAGACTTGCCAAAGCACAATGTGAAGTATATAATGTATAATAGGAAGTCGAGTAAAGTCATCTATATAGAAATCGAAAGGATGTATCGTGTATGTGAAAACGTGTCGGACGAATCTGATCGAAATGAGTCTCACCTGCCCAGTTTCGTGTCTTCCTCGTCCACCGGTTTCCGACGTGACCGTTCGCAGACATAATATATGATCCCTGCAATAGAAATTTCATGAAATCGTTAATTAAATAGCATTAGCAGATTAGATCAGATTTATGAAAAATATATTTTTCCGAGAAAAATTCACTTTGCGTGCCTAGGCAACTTTGCATGACGATTTCCCATATGCCGGCGCGATAATTTCATGTAGATTCGCGTTTGCAATTTCAGATAAATTTGCGGTGCAGTCCCCAACGAATTTATGCCTCAATTTTAGATAAGTTTGCGTTGCAATTTTCAAGTGAATTTATGTTGCAGATAAGCTCGGTAAATGTTGGCTCAGATAAATGCGTGTTGAAACGTCTAATAAAATCGAAATTACGATTTGGGAGCGTGTAACGCTGACGTTTAAAATAGATTTACTTTTACAACATTGGATAAGTGTTGTAATCTCTGTTGAATTTTTACTGTTGCTTCGGCAGATTTATTTAGAACAGTGGCGCACTCCGGATTTAATCTTGGGGAGAGCCGAGTTGAATGGATAAAAATATTTTTCATGCAAATTCAGTGAAATTCATTAGGTGATTATTAAAATTTATTTAGAGAATAAAATCCAGTTTTCTTTTCTTCTTACAAAGCCCCTTCTTTGAGGGATGCCAGGGCTCGGTGGCCCCATTCTGGGTGCGCCACTGATTTAGAGACTTTTATTGAATTAATTTTGGAACGTTGAGGCTATAGAAAAAATTGTAGAGGAGATATTCTCACCTGTTTTATGCGCGCAACAGCAGATCACGTCGATCAGGATGATAATGATGAACAGCAACGCGATTACGATACCGATTATGGCTGCGCTGGATATCAGGGGTCCGTGATGATGAATCACAGTGGTGTCTATACCTTGAAGGACAAGAACAACGTGTCAGTAAGGTGTCTCCATGCAGACACGTGTTTGTCGCAATCCGTTAGTGCAAAAGCAGTACTGAACGATGTCTGGTGATGACAAGGGAAAGAATCATCGTCACTTCACGATCACGTTTAGGAACTGGAAATGAACTATTAGGATTCTTCTTACGAAGTCAATTTTAATAAGAAAATTTGCAATCTCGTGGAAGTGTCCTTTGAAGAGCAATTTACCTACACCTAGGACTAGAAAAATCAGGCTGAAATTTGACCATTTTTTCTCCATTGCAAATATTTTTTAACTGAAAAATCTTTAGATGCATCTTTAAATACATACTTTAATATAACAATTGTGTAAATTTAATTCGAAAACTAAGAAGATTGAATATGTAATCACGTTTTTCTCAAAATTGTACCTATTTCAAAAAACGGTAAGCAATATTTCTTGAGAACTAGGTAGGGGACCGATTCAGCTGAAATTTGGAACAGAGGTTTTTGATAGAATTATTTCGCTTTTATCGTACAATTTTGTTTTAAACGTTATTGTTTATTCTTTACTTATCGTTTAAAAAAGGATTATTTTTTACTGAAAAATCACATATCTGTATTCAAATGGCTGTCATTTTGCAGTAAATTGACATTTTTAAAATCTGCTGCGACAAAAGCTACTTAGAATCTTTTAAGTATTTTAAAAGAATTTTGTTATTCTTCGTCACCGCGGAAGCTGTTCTGGATTATTAAAATAAATAAATTAAATTTACACCATTGTTACAGGGCATATAAAAATTTTTAAATTAAAAAATAATGAGAAAAAAATTGTCACCCCGGTTTTTCTAGTCGTAGGTGTATGTTGCCCCTTAAGATAATAACATTTGATTACAAACGCAATTACTTAATTATTCATTATGAATTCACTTAGGATAATTAGTCGTTATTAGGACCCAATTAGGAGCACAATTACTGGGAGGTGTGTAGATATTCGAAAATTTCGGGCACTGCCAGGCATTTTTCGAGTTTCTGATAAGTGAAGAAACTTAAGGGATACCATAAAAATTCAAGTGGCCCTCAACCAAAATCTTAACCACACCCCTAGTAATTACCCACCTGCGAGCACATTTCTAACAAGAGAAATTAGGCAACCCGAAAATTCAGGAAATTATGCAACTTTGTGTGCAAGTAGAATAGTTCACCCCTCACACAAACCTAATTTTTTGTTGGTGCATTGCTGCAGTATTGGTGGCTGAAATCACCCTTTGAATAAAATGCAAAAATTTATTTTCCTGGAAAGAACTTTAAACAAAAATTACATGTTTTTTTATATCTACAAAACTGCTTAAAAGCAATAAATTATCGAATTAGGGGTTGGTGGAGGAGGGAAGTAACTCGAAAAGTATGGATTTTTCGATAATTATTTTTACGCATTTTTGCAGATATAGGAAAGGATGCAACTTTTATTTAAACTTCTTTTTGAGATAGTCTACAAAAAAGAAAATTCTGCATTATTTCAAGGGGAGATTTCACCCCTTAAAAACGCAACAACAAAAAATAGGTTTGTCTTATGGATGAACTACTCTACTTTCTCATAAAAGTTGCACAATTTTCTGAATTTCCGGGTTACCTAATTTTCCTTGTAAGAAGTAAAACGAATCTATTACACGAGGCATCGTTACGATTGCCGTTCTATCGATCGACACCACATCGGACATCACCAAACACGTTACGCGGACGATTAATTTTAGTCTCCTGAAAAGAAACAAGATCGGCGAGGGGGGGTTCTGGGGATGTGCCAAAAATCCGTTTTCATCAAAGCGTAGGACACGTAAAGAACCAAAACCAGAAGCCAACGAGTAGTACACGATGAAAGAAACGATCGTCGTCTAAGAAGCAAGTAAAAGAAGCTTGTTAAACTAAACGGGTACACAAGTAGAAAGAAAAGGTGGTGTGCACAGTACGAAGCGCGAAAATATAGGTGTGACAGAAGCGACGGGAGAGTCTCATTCTCATTATTATTATTTTTTTCTTTTCTTTCTCCTGTGGTACACGCAGAGAAAAGTAGGGGTTGGTGCTGAGAAGCTCAAGGAAGGGGGAAGAAAGCTCATTCGCTACCTTTCTCTCCCGATGTTAGTTTCTACGCGTCACTAATCTAAATGTGCTACCTCCACATAGAAAGCTTTTCCTCTTGCACCGTGTGCCTCTTGCTCGCAACACGCACACATATACCACTTTCTCTCACTCTCTCTCTCTCTCTCTTTCGTTCGCTCGCATTTTTGCTTCAAAAAGTCAACAGGGACTACTACGAATATATACTTAGCAGATGGTATGATACAACATTACACCGGCGTTCTCTTCTGATGTACTGAGCATATTTACCGTTTCGTTTGGAGCGTGTCGCATCCCGTCGTGTTTTTATCGCTCGTTTCTCTTTTGTTTTCGTTAAACAGGTGAGCGGAAAATGAACGAGACGGCCGTGGAGAAGAAACCATGTCAAATTTATTATGTATACTGGCTTGGACGTTCGGCTTTGCGATTAACCCCTTAAGGTTCTTTCACACCAATCGTGAAAATTGAAAATATGTTTAATGCTATTTACCAAAGTATACGTATGCTTAAATACCACGTGGTATTTTCTTCATTCGGACTAGGAATTCCGAAATCTAGAACTTCAGAAATTTAGAACTTTAGAAATCTAGAACTTCAGAAATCTAAGAATTTAGGGACTACAGAAATTGGGGACTACAGAAATTAGGGACTACAGAAATTAGGAACTACAGAAATTAGGGACTATAGAAATTAGGGACTTCAGAAACTTGGGACTTCAGAAATTTAGAAATTTAGGAATTCAGAAATTTAGAAATTCAGAAATTGTGGGTTAAGCTGAGACACTGTCGCCTTCAGGGGTTAAGTACCTCAAACACCTAATTCGCTTTCCCACTTAATCAACAATCGCGTTCAATTTCAAATCCCCACAAATTCGACTCTAACGTCAGTACAAGAATCCCTCGCGAAAACAATTTGAAAATGGTTTCTTCACCGGCGGATTCACTGGTATCTGGTGTTCCTTAAACACTCACATTATACATATATTTCCGTACTCATATTTACAATAAGTGTTCCACAGGGGAAACTGTACGTTCACCCTCGTCATAAATACGAACATTAGGCACTAGGCTAGCACATAATCCTTGCACGCGTGTAAATGGTTCCATCTTTCTCTCTCTATATATATAATATTTATATATACGTTTGTACATATACGTGTATATTGTATACAGATACAAGTGTTTACTCAATATATGTATATTCGTCGGAAATAAACACGGAAACAAAACGTCGGAAATAAAATTTCAGACACGCCTGACCTACCCCCACGGTAAACGTGTTTCTCGCCTTTCTTTCCCCCCTGTTCCTCTTCCAACCCCCTCCCCGTGAAACAAAGAGGGAAGCGAAGCACGAGCCCAAGACGGAGCGCATCGCCTCTTACTCGAGAATGTCGCGCGTTACGTTCGTTTTACATTCCATCCCTCGTTCACCCGTCGTCTGTCGGTTACACGTCGTAGCTGGAGTACATTGGAGACTGAAGAAACACGCCGATAAACGCTGCCGATGGTCGCTCGAAGCGCTATTAAAAGAAAGAAACAACGAAGCGAACCCGTATCTCCTCGAGAGCTGCCATTGACAGGATCGTGCCTCAGCCGTTATCATCTTCATAGTGCCGTTACGTGGGCGGACGCAAAGCCCTTCCCTCGGACCCAGGAAAAATAACCAGCCGCGAAGCGGACGAGTGTATCGAAGAATAACACCCTCGACGAAACGAGGAAAAATTGCGAGAATGGAAACGACCGCTCTAACGAATTTCAAGAAACGATCCTCCTCGCGGAATTGCGCCCGATGTAATTGCGGAACGGACAGCGGTGCCTTCCTTTTTTCGCTTTTAACGGGAATAACTAGCCGGTGAAAAAGCAGCCCGCCACGTTAATGCTTCGACTCGTTCCAAGCTCGCTTTTAATTTCGTCATTTTCACCCGACCCGATGGCGTTATCCATTTTCTCGCGACGATTCGACAGCGAAAATGGTAGCGAATGGGTCGTGAAAAATTCTCCGCGCCAGCGAAAGAGCTTTGGTGGAATTTCGAAATTTTAACTGGGTCCCCTGATTGAAACGCAGAAAATGGCCACGAATGAGCGAGCAGAATTCACTTTTATGGTACAGAAATGTGGGACCATAATTCTCCTGCTTTTAGTAGTCGAGCGTTTTAAATAACATCTAATGGCCCCGTTGCTTTGGGAAATGAGATAAGAGAGACTCTGATGGGTCCGCTGAGAATTTTGACGTCGACTGCTATAATTGTATAACACTTGAGCCCCGGGTTGCGTTATCGCGCCCTCGCGGTGCACCGGCTAGAAAACCCGCGGTTGAATGCCACGTGCCCCCTTCGAAAATAGATTCACGGCTCTCGACATTGCACGGTGCACTTCATATCGCGAACGCCACCATCCACTAGCTCGCTCTTTCGCTCCTGCTTGATTCGAGTCTCTCTTCGTTGGAGATGCGCCTTCTATTTATAACGGGGGCTGTTTCGGAACGAAGAGAGTTCCTCGAATAAGTCCACACTCACGGGCATCCCTGGTTCGTTTCTGAAACGCTGCACGAAAGTGTTGGTGCGGTGAAATTTCTACAGGCTGAATAAAATCAAGTGGTCGCTCGAGGTGGCATATTGCCAACTGGAGACGATTAATCCAGAAAAGAAAATTTCCCTGTGATTACCATACTATTGCCCACAGTGACGAACCCAGAAGGGGCGAGGGACTTTGTAAATAGAAAAGAAAACTAAATTTTATTCTTTAAATAAATTTGTATAATCACCTAATGAATTTCATTGAATTTACATTGAAAATATTTTTATCCGGTCAACTCGACTCCCCCAAGATTAAATCCTGACTGCACATCACCAGCTAGCTTTACTATCTCAGTTTGATGGGTACTAGAAGTTCCAAATGATTATCTAGAATTTTCTTCGTTCCAAGGATTTACGCTGTGGAACGTCTGAATTTGAAATTAATTTGTCTACTTCGGTACTCTCTGTAGCATCTCAGCAATTGTTCCTCGTCTGTGTCTATAAACGATTTGGTAATGACTTCCCCCGTACGAACACTTTCGTCCCAACGTTAAATTTCCTCGTGTCTTCGACTACTAGCTTGAGATGCATCGCGGCGCCTCTTCAGCAGCCCATTTGCATCCCAGTCGAAATTATCACGTCGACGTCGGTCCCCGATCTCCCGACCCGAAGTAATTTCGCCGGTACACTCTGGTTGTAGGTTGCAGAATTGCGAGCCTTTGCAGGGGAACGGGGGGAAGATGACAGATGCAGGGATGGGAGAGGAAGTACAGGAGGTTTCAGATCGTACAGGTCTCCGCTACAAGTTCCAACGTCGGGCACCAGCCTTGAGAGTTTTAATTGCGTTAGAGGCGACCCATTATCCTCAGAGCTCCAGCGATTAATCTCGAAATCTGCCTTCTATCCCCGAGTTTACCCTTCGCTCCTAGACCGATGCCTGGGGCTGAGAGGCTGACGCGTACACGTCGAGCAGAATAAACACTCGTGCCACTTCAGGGATTCCCTCCCGCGAGAATTGTCGCGGATTCATCCCGCGTCCTGGATCGAATAATCGCGAGAATCGGCGGATAATCGATTAGGCAAGGATCGTCCAGCAATTTTACGCAGCCTTTTGTTCGAGTAATTGTGTTGTCTCAACGAGATGCGCGTTATTTCACGAGGGTACACGGTCCTATGGACTGATGGATGTATTCTTGAATTTATATTCTTATAGAGTGGGGACTGTGAGTTAGACACAGCTGATTAGTAATTGTATATTTTATAATATTGAACGTGTTTAGCATTGGGAAATGAAAAATGATTTACAGATACGCGATTATTTAGAGCCCACAGAATTGTACTTTCTGAAATGAATGTGGAGGTTTTCTTGGTACGCAGCTAAGTAATTAAAAAAATATTTCAATATTCTCAGCTTGCAGTTTACTGAGCTCAAAACACTTCAGAACTAAGCTCACTAACCATCATCTATAGTTAATTCTCCAGTAAATAGTATAATCTCCAGTGGTGAATTTAAGGAAACAGGCCCAGGTGGCAAACGTTTTGGGGGGCCCATTTTTTCGGAAAAATGAAACAATAGTTTACTAAAAAGGAGCTAAGTGTACAGAAAAGTACTGGAAAAAAATATAGTGTAGTGTTAAAATCAATTTTTTTTTTTTTTTTTTTTTGAAGATAAGGCCCTGGAGGTCTGGTGGACGGGGGCAAATTAAATCCGCCTCTGTGAATACCGCGCACACATTATGAAAGACTACAGCTCATCGACATCTATCACCCATCGGATAATTCGCTAAAAAATTTCGCTTCCAACCCCCCGCGAGCTGGTGCCCCGCTATAGGAACGCATTATACCGCGCGAAAACACAGTGCCTGGAGAGGCTCGTCGCCAACGGTGTCCCTGGAGCAACGAACCAACGACAGGCCTCTCCAGTTTCCCTCGTTCCCGTGGACATCGCGTAATTCCCGCGTAGCGTCCGCGACCGCAGGGAAAAAAAAGGCTAGGGGGTGTCCACGGTCCAAGCAATTCCGTCCGCCGAGTCTCCTCCCAAAAGCGATTTAACTCGGGCAGAATTGCATTAGGGCACGGTTGAATCGAATCCCGTTCGAATCGGAGTCTCGTGGACGTTCAGACGTGCTACAAATTAAGAGAGCTCTCCCTCCCAGAGAGGGGATGGCGTTCCCTCTTCCTCTATGCCTCTCGTTCGGCGGGCCTGAGCGGATCGATTCGAAAAAAGGAAAGGGTTCGCTGCTAGGAAGAGGCTCCAAGGACAGAAACACGATTTTGCCATGCCCTGGGTTGGCTCTCCCAGCTTCCTCCAAAGCTATTGTCTTGTCGGCGTGAAGCACCCTTCACGCGCCGACGAGCACACGCTTTTCGGCGCGATCCCCCGTTCAAAAGCAGCCCAGGAGAAGAACGCCTCTCGCTTCAGTTGCCGACTACTATCGCGCCCCTCTGCACCGTTCACCGGAAGAGAGCTCGTGCCCCGTCTTTATAATCGACCGAAGTCAGCGCCGCGGTGACTTCGCTTCTAAGCCGGACGGCGCGAGACCTCGATGGCGCTCCGATCCAGGGAACGCGGTTCAACGTCCACGTGTGGATTCCATGGTTCCCACAGAAGCGGAGGGGTCTCGGCGAAGATGGTGCAAAGAGGGATTAAATAGAGCTCCCGGCGAACTCGGTTTGTGCTTGCAGAGAACAGACCCTTGGCGGCAAATAAGTCGTGTTTGGCTTGCCCAACATTCCCATGGACCCGAGATTTCGTGTGCTTTGTTATTGTCCTCGCTACGAGAATTGTGCTGCTGGTACCGAGATTTTAGATCCTCCGGGGAACGGAGGAATTAGGCGTGTGAGTGGGGAGAGAGAGGTAGCGATTGTGGAAATTCTGGAGCTTCTTTCATTTCTTTGGTCCGGTTTCTTAGATTAATGAATGGAAACGAGGGGACGAATTTAATTGCGTAAATAGTGGAGTACTTTTCAAAGAAGAGGTTGTTATAAATTCCAGGCAGTAGGGAATATCTCGGACATGAAATGGATAATATGAAGACACTTTGTAATGCAGTAAAGGTAGTGAGAATTTTGTGAAACGTCTTATTCAGCTAACGAAGGCAATTTTCTTAGACAAAGGAACGTGTTTATGTACAAAGCTCTTATTCTAGACAATTTAACAATAGACAAGCAGAAATGTTTCTCAACTTTCCCCCAGGGAACATTTATTTTCGAATCTTAAAATTCACGGCTTCTTTCATAATTAATTCGATAAATTTAATAAGACTTTTTTGATCTTCAATGAACACCCGAAGTTTAAGTAATCCTATTGAGTATAACGAAACAAATTTTCCCTCCTGCTTCTAGGAACCACGGAACTTCTTGAGGCCACGGTAAAGATTCTTCAGCTTTAATTACTAATTCACGGTATTTTCGGCTCGGCCACCGTTTCGATGAACTTGCGAGATTCCTTGCTCTACTGATTCGTATAATACACTTAATACAGATCTCTCGGTCGTCGACTCTCGGCTATGGATCACAAAACGATAAAGAGCACGCTGCGCTCGTGTCTGTGTCTTCATTGGCGATTCAGTGCACATGAAATATAACCATACGGTGCGTTTACATGAATCTGAAACGCGAAGCTACACGAGCGTTCATCACGCGACGGTTCAACTTCCAAGTGCCATTCATTTTCATAGAATGAACGAGATTCTCGCAGCACCAGGTGTATAGAAAACATGATGAAGTAAAGGCACCCTGGGCGTTGATTTTCTTGCGTCTGATATCGTGCAATTCGATATAAAAGCCGGGATAAATAGAAAATTTAATAATCGATACTCTTGTGCACGCGCAGAAATGAGACTTCATTTTCATAAAAATAAAATAGTACTTACGTTATCAAACGTTCTTTGCACCACCGCAAATCATTCTTTGATTAATTAATACCGATTGCTTAATTAACGAAAAAGCTAAGACGCACTTCCCCACTTTACAAACTCAAATACCACGGAAGCTCTCAAAGATTCTTTCAAAACAGTCAACCCTTGTTCGAGGCGTTCTCCCCGCACCCCATCGAAGCCCCGGAACGCCCGTGTAACCTCTTAATTACAATGTCCCTTACACCTAAACACTCAGACGCGGATGACTTCACACATCCATCCTCGATCACGGGGTCTCTCTCTACCGAACGGGTACAAAAGGTACGGTTCGACGGAATGAGGGTCTCGCCGAACGGGGCACAGGCGAGCGGCGCTAATTGAAAAAAAAAAGAAGTAGACAAAGAACGGAAGGGAAAAAAAACAGAGAGGGTGGAAAGGAAAAACTAAACCTGAAACGATACAAGCGCATGCCATGCGATATAATCTAACATCTAAGAACCCAGGCAAGTGAGTGAAACGCGAGGGAGTCGAGGGTTCGACGACCCCGTCGCATTCGTTCGGCGATGACACTCTTTTTCTGCCGATCGATACACGCTCAAGACACTGTTCGAGTGTTAAATGACCGTTTGCGACGGAGCCCTCGTTCCTGCGAGCCCGCGCCCGGTCTCGTACGGAGCACCTATCGTCGCCTCCTCTCCGACCGAAAATTAGCAATTAATCGTGACGATAATACTAATGGTAATGACGATACGATGTACAATAGGTGACCATTATAGTCGGAGCAGAAGCAGCTTGCCTCTCGAGGCCACTGTGCAAGTATCCTCACCCCTACCCTCACGGGCTCCTTAGCTCTGCTCGCAAAGACACGACAGGCAGAATGCAAGTCCGCGTTTGCTGCGTCTTAAAGGGACCAACCGATTCCGCTCCGACCATAATCCATGACGTGATATCAGTGACAATAATAATTATAGTAAACGTAGCAGCTATGTACGCCGTAATAATACAATAATCGCAATAATAACGATAGAAATAACGATAATATTAATATTAATAATAATTAATCGTAATCATAACACACATCATGCGCACTAAACACGTAAATGGTCCAAGAGCTAATCAAGCAGGACTAAATGATGACTCAGTAGTAACAGTTTTCCCCAGAAACAAAAATAATAATAATCGTAATAAAGAGAATACATAAAAAAAAAGGAGAAAAAAATATCGTTGTGCGATCGGCTGGAATGAACCGACGGCTAAAGAAAAGATACTATATTTATGCGCAAATCTAAATTGGTTATAATTGTAAATCGGCGTGCTCCCGGTTCGTGCGGATGCTGCTTTCAGGTTGTCGCTTTCTCGCTGAACGAGATTCAATCGTTCCAGCACGGATCGTATCCTCGCGAGTGGAGCGTGTAATTATCGCGTTCGGGACACGCGGGCAAGGCGTGATCTTAAGTTATCTGCGGTTCTTTGGCTCTGAAACGTATTCGCACGTGGACGAGACGCGCCCGTCAACGTAAATAAAAAGAAAAAACAAACAAAAATCGGCAGACCCACAGAGAGTTATTGAGACCCTGAAACGCAGGCCGATATCCCCAGCTCGGACGAAAACGGATTCTTTTGTTTCACGGACAATCCGCGGTGGTCTTCACGTTTCAAGCGAAGATGGTTGCGAGGTGTAGTGTCAAATTTAAATTTCGATGTTTGTATCGCGAGATTCTGCTTATAACGCTCTTGTCGTTGTCTCTGAACCCTCCTACGTTAGGTATCCTCCGTTCGTTGCGAAATTAGACCGCGAGAAAATTTCTCTCCAAAAATATTTGTACTCTACTGAGTGGCGAGAACTGTGAAAGTACCTCTAGTACCCATGAATCGAGTGAAGGGTGTCCCAGAATTGTCGGACGAACTGTTATCTCGCGTGTTAAAGCAGACAGAAATGGCCCTTATCTTTCTGTAATCTGTGGATTCGGTTGATGGAGGTGTGAGCAATTGAAGTGGAGGTGTTCGAATTTCACAGATCTAATAAACACTTCACTTTCCTGATTTTTTAAATTTTATTGTAACTCGCAGGCAAATTAGTATTTTAGCAGAAAAATAAGCAAAGATACTGAATTTAATTTCCCTGTTATGTCACATTCTACTCGTCTACTTGTCACGTCTACTTGCTTTCACGGTACAAATAATACTGAACAACCGTATCGCTGGCATTGTTTGTGACCGCGTATCAACGCTTGTTTTGAAAGTTTCAGGTAGCTAAGAACGCGAGAACGAGAGAGGTGCAAACGGCAGAAACCCTGCCGCGGTGTTGTGGCCATTTATGTACAATATTTATGATGGCGTAAAGACTGAAATAAGGGGAGAGTTTCGCCAGTAAACAAACCTTTGTCTCATCCAAAATTCTGTAACACGTGGGAGGAATTTTTTAACGAGTTTTTCTTACTTTACCACGCGTTCTCTATTTCAAAACAACGCTTTAAATTTCAACCTGCTAAAATCCAACACCCACATCTTTAATTACCAATATCTCCACATCGAAGTCCACGCTTGCAAATTGTTAAAGGGCATTTCGACTGCTTCTAGATCCGCGCGGCTGGTTACACTATCCCGCGACATCTCATGCAGTAATTACATAGTACGCGTGCTACTATCCCCCCTCGAAAACAACGAAACCATACGCTTGCAACCCTCGTCGATGGCTCGAGATAACTCTTCCCTCCCTCTCCGTAGAGGAACGCGCTCTAAACACTAGGCATTTGGCAATTTAAGGCAGTAAGTGTCCCAGGCCCGCGCAAGCTTCTCACTGTACGCTAAAATAGACCCGCGGTGCACGCCACGGATGCATTCGGGCGCACCGGTGTGACGCCGCAACGGGAAGTCGCAGCGGAATGCAATAACTCGTACGGCAACCGAGCTCCTCGAATGGAAGCACATTATTTTCGCGAATGTACAAGGACCGATTGAAGCGATCCGAGCCTCTCTGTCGCGGAACGCGCTCGCTGGGTCGAAAGAGATAAAAGAAAAAGGCTCGCGAGAATCGTGGAATTGATACGCATCGTTCTAGTTTTGCGTTTCCATCCGAATTTCTCTGTAGTTCGGTCTGCTTTTCACGATCGAACGCGACGAGACGTGACGCGCGCGCCACCTACGCCCCGGCAACGTGGCGAAATTATTCATACTGGCTCTACTGTTATTTACCTCGGCACCCACCCTGTATTTTTGCAAATATTTGCGATAACGCTGCGACGTTAACACCCGGATTTTCCTGCCCGAGAAACGAAAGCGTAGCCTCGCACGGCATAGCAGAACGTACCCAGTACGTCTGCTTGACCGGTGGGGCATTTTTGTCCCTCCCCTTATTATCATTATAAATACGCTTCGCAGCTAGGCGGACTCCGGCGGCGTCTTCGTATTTTCCCCTTTCTCTCTCACTAGTACACGGAACTCCGCACTTATCCGCTAACGGAACGTTCTTTCCTCGTTTGTCCTCGGAATGTTGTGCACCGGTGTCTCTAATCGGCTCTCACTTTACAATATTCGGGAGCTGTGTGCGATACCGCCGACGTGTCTCGGCTTTCGCGATCGAGTCCACGTCACACACGACGCGAAACGCGGTGGAAAGTTCGGATTGGGAAAACTCGGCGAACAACGGCAACGTACACACGGAGTATTATCTTTGTCCATCTTATCCCGTGTGTGTGTATTTGTGGTGTGTCTCTGTGTAGCTCCCTCCCTCCCCAACCCTTCCCGTGGAATTATGAATAATCTCGCATACCACTTCTATAAACGTGTACACTAACTGAAAGGATCTTTAGAGCTTGAACAGCGAGCGTTCCTGACGGTGATTTCATTCTTTCTTTTCTTTCTGTTTGCGTTTATGTTTTTTTTTTGTATTCTTTAAATGGCTACGAATAGAATCGTTATTGCTGTAGCAATGGCGATCACGGCGAGCTTGGGAGTACCTCCAGCGGAAGAATCTATATTGTAGTCCACACCGTTGCCTGTAGATTCTGAATGATAAAAAGTGACTTGTAGAAGGATCGTTGTGTCTTCAACATTTTGTTTGAGGGAGGGGATATTATCTAATGCCTAAGGTGCCCACCGACTGGCTACCGAGTTCATCTAAATCGCTTGTCTACAAGGGTCAAGGGGACTGAGGACTCTCTCTTGGTTCATGTGTTTCAGATCCACGTTGTGCTGTTTCTAGAGTGCCGTGAATATTCTTGCAAATTATTCTGGGCGGCTGAAAAGTAGGAAGTAGGCTCGTGGAAAGGGGAAGATAGATGGAGGTGTGCTCTGGGTCTGCTATAATTGGATCGAAAGATTTTGGCTGTTCAAAGAGACTGGTTATAATTATTCGATATCGATTTAGCAATTTTGCATGTTAAATAATAATGAGAAAATCTGCTAAATATGAGTAGAATGGGTGTAAACTTCATGGCGTTAAAAGTGGAAGAGAAAGAGGAGGATGAACAGTTGTGAATAGAAAGTCAAAGACCATGTGACAATTGGGTCTGTTATGTAGATGCAGAAAGCTACCAACCCTCAATGATTTGAAACTTCACTTTTCTTGAGTAAATTTAGCTTGAAGATTTTAATTATTAAAGAAAAGTAGCTATATTTCTATTGAGTATATTTTATTTTTTATTATTGTTTCCTAATATTTTTAATGGGTTATTTAACAGAGAATAGTTTTCTATAGCTTTTTAAGCCTGAAATGGAACTATGGCTTGGTAGTTTTAATAACTGTATAATGTAAGATTTGATAATTTTTGCAAAATAAAAATCACAAGGATATGAGACCCACACAGCGGTAAACTATTTTCGTTTTATTTTGAGGGGTGGTAACTTTCTGCATAAATGCCCAATTTGGACACGTGACCAACTGTGTATTTTCAAAGGGCACGTGGCAGGACACAAGACTCTAAAAGCTAAGCTATGCTCTATGTGGCAGATAGAGGGAAAGGTGAAGCGACTTAGCGCACTATAACACAAACATCATAACGTTTGAACGATAGAGCTCGTGAACCTATAAGCAACACACTGTCCGCCTCTCAAACATAGAAGAGCTTAAGCGACGCACTAACTGAAAATCGATTAACAGCATCCGAAGTGACCCAGAATAGCCAACATCTCCTGGCTCGAATATAGCAGACCGTGACCTAAATGCGGGATATTCAAGCATAAAAAGAACCACCTAGTCGAAGGAATCGGTGCGTGAATTTTGCAGGGATAGGATCCGCGGGACAGCCTCCCAGCGCTCGGCAATAGCCGCCACGTGAACCGGCGACTGAACAACGAAATACCTCAATGACCCTTTTCCCTCCTCCTTGAGTGAACAAAATAGAGGCGAAGTAATTAAACGGTCTTTCTCGTAGTGTAAAAAAAAAAATAAAAGAATATACCAATCGGTGCAATAGCCTCGTGCACACATAATAACGTTTCAAAGAGAAATTACGATTTGATAAAGGGCACTAAAATACCGACGGAGGCGGTCGTATAAGGTGAGAGTTGCGTTATGAACGTTTCAAGTTTTTGATGGGAATGGAAGACACTTACCCCTTGCCGTCTTAAACTTCGCCATGCCAGCCTTACTGAAACCCATCGCGTTGTGCGCCTTCAGCTCCACTTTGTAGAACGTGTCCGAGTAGAGGTTCTTCAGCCAGTGCCTCGTCCTACCCTGCGTCTTGATATCCTCCGTTCGGCAGGTGTCCTCCTGGACCTCCCACTCGCCGGACACGCGTCTCGTCTGGCAGTACTTGATCTGGTACATGTCGATGGGCTCGCCGTTGTCGGCCGGTGCCAGCCACCCCAGCTCGTACTGATTGTTGAACATGGAGAGATCGTATTCTGTTGATTGTGATATGATCTTCGGCTCGTTGGGGACGGTGGTTCCGGGCGTAGTCTCGCGGGTGGAGGCTCCCCAGTTGCCCAAGCCCACTTGGTTTCTCGCGGCGAAACGGAACTCGTACGGAGTCTGCGGTTTCAGGCCCTCGACTACGTAGAGGGAATCTGAGACAGAAGATCGACGTAACAATGTAGGGGTAGGAGTGGATTTGGTTTTATACAAAGTTTTCTGTGGCAACACTGTTATTGGAGGTCTGGACTAGGTGTAGGCTAGCTGCTATGATACACACGGCTCAAAGATATCCTTCCAACTACCACAAATGCAGGGTGAACAGTGTTTCGCGACTTATCTATTCGAAACACTTCTACAATGTTTCGCGAATAACGCGGGGCTACACCATAGGCTCTCACCTAAGTAGATTACATTTGGGAAGTATTGTAGAACCCTGCGCCGTCCATTTGTGGTAGTTGCAATGATACTTTTGAGCCGACTGACTGTTATAAGAGAAATTTTAAAAGTTATGGTGTAAGAGTTAATATCTTTAATTAAATGATTTTTGTTACGAATTACCATTATGAATGATAACATTTTTTTTTATTAACGGTTTTTTTATGACGGAAATTTCATCATTGCCAATTATTGTCATTAACATTATTGATAATTAGTATTCACTAACAACATGAAAACAAATTAATTACAAAACTTATACGTATATTTTATTAAGCAGAACGACCGACGGTTTGAAAATATAAGAAATCAAGAATAGGATAAGAGATATTGCAGTACAATTTATCGATTTTGCTTAATAGAATATATGTTTTTATAATTAATTTTGTTTCAGGTTGTTATCAAATAATAATTACCAGTAATGTTAATTGTTATTGACTACTGTAACCAGTAAATTTTCGTCGATAATAGTTATCGGTAACCAAAATAAAATTTGGGTCATCGATAATGGTTACTGGTGGCAAAAACAATTTCATTCATTTGTATTGATTATTGAGAACCAAAATTAAATTTCCGTTATCGATAATCGTTACTGGTGGCCAAAAAAAATGAAATCATTCATAATGGTTAGTCGTAATCAGAACAATTCAAAATTAAAATTTTTTAGTCATTTAATTGTCTGCGAAGTGTTTTATGGATTTAATGCTAACTGTCCTCCATTGAAACAAAAATTGAATGACCATTTTCCAAAAGAATTTAAAATAACTATTATTTTGGATCTCTGCTTTTGAACCCTGTGTACTACTACTATTAGGGACCTAAGCTGGGTACTATCATACTATTCCTACTATTCTCCATTCCATATAAGAGTAGACCTGGTCGTAACAATTTCCATGCCGGTTTCCTACCAATATATCCCTGCACGGGACGAGTCTACTCTAAAGTGGAATTCAGTATAGAGGTCTGTATTTCTCTCTGCATGGAACAAGCTTGATCCACAAAGAATCGAAATAAGAAACTCCACCTACTTCATCTACAATTGAACACGACACATGAAATATTCCAATGATCCAAAGATCCACCCCAATAAACCTCAAAATCCAAAGGTCAACCGACATCACTCACCAATAGACCACGTCCTGTTCTTAGCCTCCATCCATGTCTGCCCGTCCTCCCTGTACTGAACAGTGATGGTCCGCACGATTAGCTCAGGGTGCGTGGGTGGCGGCACCACGTCGAACCTGATCGTGGTCGCGGTGATCTCCGCCATTTTCGCTTGCATCACCTCCCCAGGTTTCGAGGCCTCCCTCAGTTCGATATTCCGCTCCCTTGTGCCATGCGAGTTGGACGCGATGCACTTGTAGGTGGCGTAGTACCGCCTGTCCAGCGGGACGATCATCAAAGTGGAAAGAGGCCCGGTGCCCAGTTGCTTGATCATCGCGTCGGTGTCGATCTTCTGGTCCCCGTGCATGGTCCAGCGGATGGTGGCGTTCGGTATGCTCTCGGCGATGCAGCTGATGTTCACGGGCTTCTGCTCCCAGGACCACACGGTCGTGTTGGGCATGGAGTCGAACGACGGAGGGAACTCGACGATCAGGTGGCCGTTCCTGCGCGCCACGCCACCGCTGTTCTGGGCGATGCACTCGTATAGCCCGTCGTTCGATCGCATGCTCTCGTGGATCGTCAACTTGCCGACTGTCTCGCCGGTGTTGTCGTCGGCGGTGTTCGTCAGGATTATCCTGTCGTCCTCGGGCTGGGCGCCCTTCACGTACGGCTTCTCCAAGGTGTGCTTCCTGAAGGTGACTTGCGGCGGCGGGCGGCCGAACGCCTTGCAAACCATGGTCGCTTCCTTCTCTTGCACCACGCTGCCGTTCACGAACTCCATGATCTTCGGCTTCACTATCACGTTCACCACGATATTCATATTCGCTCGGCCGGCCGCGTTCGTGGCGGTGCACTGATACTCGCCCGCGTCGTCCCGGTTCGCGTTGCTGATCGTCAGCGTGCCCATGTCAGCGTCCACTGCGAAGCGATCCGCGTTGGACAGATTCTGTTGGGTCAGGGACTTCACCCAGCTGAACTTCGGGGGCGGTTTACCGTGGGCTTTGCACTTTATGCTCGCGTCTTCCCCCTCGATTATGTCCACCGGGCTGCGCAGATCCTCCACCGTGGGACGTATGTGGACCTGTTAAATGAAATGCAAACGTGCTGTGATAGACGCTGCGGTGGCGGGGAATGGAATTGGGAGTAATTGGTGGACGCAATTGTGGCTGGGGCTTGAGGAGAGCCTGTGTCAATTGGGAGGTGAGAGTACCTCTTGCATATGGACACTGTTTTGGTGCTGTTTGGGAATTTAGTAGTAAATAGTGTTTTGATTTTTCGTATCCTTGTTTAAAAAGGTTTTTGAACGTTCTGCACTTTTGTATGCGTAATTCAGTTAGGCTAGTTGCACAGAAAGGGATAGTTAAGTGCTCAATAGATTAATCAAATTATGTCACAAAGCGTAATCCCTCATCGCCGAGGGTAATATAATCACTCGGTGAACAACATTGTAGTCATGTCAGACTACAACGTTTAAAGTATTTAAAACTCGAGACCAGACAGTAAAACGTTCCAACGACTGCATTAATTAATTCCTCGCGACGGTGCAATTCTAGGATCCTGCTAACGATCGCTCATTAATCTTGCAATCCGTTGCAGGGGTAATCTCAAAAATAAATAATACATCGAATCCAAGAGGAGCGCAGAAAAAGTCGCTGTATTATTCCGCGAGCTGTAATATTCTCGTCGATAAATGTTATGGTGAATGCAAAGCTGAATACGTACCTCAACGCGAATAGGTCGCTCTTTAAGCTCACCGGTGGTCAACACCGACGCACGACAAGTGTAGATCCCGTCGTCGGATTCTTGGACGTTCTTGATCGTCAACGCATACGTGTCTATAATGTAGTGGTCGTTCGTCTTAATTAATTCACCGTTGTACAGCCAGTCTACGGAGGGCGAAGGCCTTGCCCGTACTCTGCACACAATCGGGAAGTCCTCTCCCAGAATAGGGTATTGATTGGTCGGTGCATTTTCCCAAGTGATCGCAACTGCGAAATAGTAATTACTCTTCATAGGTACTTCTATCGTCGCCCTTCTTTACAGTGTACAGACTGTTTCTCTAATTCTACAGGCAGGGCTTTTGTAAATATATTCACAATAGCTTTATGCAACGAACAGTGGATGGTCTTATAAAGAAATTTAAACTTGACTTAGGAATATAAATTAAATTACTGCTAGAACAACAGTTGGATATTAAATAACAAATTATTTAAATGACAGATCAATTAAAAGTTACCTTAACTTTAGATTTTACGAATAAAGTTAATTTTTTTATTCGTCGAGCATATCAACTTCAGCGTCGAATAAATTTTTCATGTTCAACTTTTACTTTAACGTTAATTTTAACTTTAACTTTAACGTTAATTTTAACTTTAACTTTAACCTTAACTAATTATTCGACATCGAATAAGGTTAAAGATAAAGTTACAGTTAAAATTAAAGTTAAAGTCGCAAAATTTATTCGACGTTGAAGTTAAAACGCTCGATGAATAAAAAAATTAACTTTATTCGACACATGACGAATAACTTTTTTAACTGTCATTCGTTATTTTTATTTAAATAATTTTTTTGCACATCTGTGGCTAAAACTATATCCTCGTGTTTCTTGAAATTGATGTTCCTAGAGTTCTTCAACTTGTTTGTAATAAGAACATTTGAAAATATTGGAGAAATATGTAAAATCATATGACTCATAGCTGAGAAAGTATTCAATATTCGTTAGTGCAAAGTTGTGACACTTTTAGAGGTGCAAAGAAGTGAAGATTGCCCAAGAAATAGGTCAAAGGTGAAACGGACCATTCGTGATCAGACACGCTTTGCAAGCAACGCGGTAGAAGCTGTTTCCTCGTATGTAATTCTGCATAGTAAGCACGAGTATAGTGGCAATTAAAAATGTCAAGTTAAATCGACATTCTACCTCTCAAGAGGAATGTAAAACCTACTCAAAAGAGTATGCAATACAAAAGTATGCAATACGAAGAGCACGTGTTTTATATGCAACGCAAAGTTTCAGAGGGAAATTACGCCCCCGTTGTTAATACGTGCGTGAAACCCACTTTATGACATTATTTTCTCATACTCTATAATCCCGCATCACTACACATTAGGTCATACACCCTTTCAACATTTCTATTCATTCTCCTACCGCCTCCAGAATTTTTCCTAAATTCACGCGACTCAACGAGTGTCAATAAACCAGCAAAGGATTAAAAGTTTATAAAGTAAAGGTTTCCAAAGATGCCTTAAAACTTCATCGAGATAGATGCAATCAGTAAAGTGAACAGATTTCCTTAAGAGCAGACGACAATCTTTTTCAAAGCCGTAAGCTCGCTTCCTCTAAGCTTCTTTCCGTATTTCAAGTTGAAAATTCAAGGATCAGGTTATCCCATAAATTTGTCACCAATGCGCAGTGAAAGTTTAACAAAGCATGGCTCGATCGCAGAAATTATCACTTACCTATGGTCTCGATCGTCACAGCTTTCTCTAGGAACACCGAATTCGCGTAAGTGGCTTTGCACGTGTACTTCCCGGCCTGCTCCTCTTGCAGAGAGTTGAAGAACAAAGAGAGGGTGTTGGCGTGGTGTAGCTCGGTGTACATCGGTGGCTTCGAATGGCCTGGGAACGTGCTACAGGAAATAATTGGAAAATTACTCGAGCGCTCACTTTTGCGAGCCAACCAAACGTATCTATGCACTATGGTGATGAGTCGAGTGTTCGGGTTGAGAGTGACAGGGGCAATCGAACATCCCTCGGCCCAACATTTCGCCAGTATTACATTCACCGAAATACAATGAAAAATCAATATAAAGCACTTTCTGCTCCCCACTGTAATCAGCTGGCAAGAATAGCAATTGCAGAGATTCAACTACCCCCAAAAATGCTTCACTCAATCTCCTTTCCAATATAGCTGTCAAACTCAAAACATTACTTTTTCCTCCCAACCGAAATTGTTGAAAATTCTCAAATCGCTTCGCTCTTTGATCGAGACCAGCCCGCCATATAAAACGCATAAATCCTTCGAAATAACCAATTCTAACGCGAAACATCGGGCCGATATCCATGAAATATCGTTACGACAGAGAAGGCTGGGGGGGGGGGGGGGTATGAACACGGTGCACTGCGTCGAATTCGGATCGATAGCGTTGGATTGCTGGTAGAGATCAATCGACCTTAATTCGACGTAAGAGCGAGCCTCGATCCTCGAGGCAGGTCAGGCTTCGGATGCTTCTACCTGTATCGCAACCTACCAATGGACCAACCAGCATTTCCACGGATTGCGTGGGAGGAGGGGCGGGGAATGGCACGGTGTAAACGAGACACATTCACGCGAATCCACGCAATTTAACAACGACGCAGCGTTACGAGATGCTGAGGCGGATAAGGTCCAGTGGTAGGATGCTGAATCGCGCGGTTAATGAATAGTATCGCGACTGATGCGAATTCGAGCACGGCCACGTCAGCGATGGCTTAATGGGTCCTTTCGGGCCAGGGGACGCGATCGAAACTGGTGATCTAATAAAGAAAAAGGGAGCGGTTGCTGGCTGCGGTTGAATCATCGGGTTCCAGGTATGGTTAATTGTAGTTACGATCGGGGGGACGGTGTGGCCGACTTGCAGGCGGCGCCACTTACGGGTGTAGATGTCGGTGAGCTTGTCGTGGGTGCTTGGTTACTTCGTACTACCTTTTTTCACGAGGAGTGTTTGAAATTTTAGTGTATGGATGGTATGCACGAGTAGAATATAGGCATGGTGAAATATAGAGGGTGATTCGTCTAAGTGTGCCAACTAAACTAATTGTATATTCTTTGTTACGTGAGAAAATGGTTAACATAAAAGTTTTATGGTATCAAGGGGGTACATAATATAATAATTAGTCATTTGCGGTTCTTAATGGACTATGCACTTGTATTGATTGGAATGGACTTGGATTAAAAATCATTTAAAGAATATCTTAGTAATTATTAATTTTTGGACGCGTAGACTCTAATAGATTTTTACTTAGCGTTCAACATTCTTTCTAATTGAAGGGTCGAATTTTATACATTACAATTAAACGAGCCAACGTGACCTTCATATTTCGATAAAAAAGCAAAATAGTTAAAATCAAATTATTACATTGTGTGCTCTCCTTAATACCCTACAACTTTTGTTTGAACCATTTTCTCATGTAACAAAGAATTTACAAGTAATTTAGGTGGCACACTTAGGTAAACCATCCTTGTATAGGTACTATTCAAAAAGATCAAATTCGGTTGTCTTTTTATGAATTCAAGATTGTAGTGAATGTACGAAAGAGTTTCTATGTGAAATCAGGTTAGAAATATTCTTCACAAAGAATTATACTTCGAGAATTTAAGCACCAAGCGTTGTGATTACTCAAAAATTTCTCATAAACCGAAACTTAATACATATATGTCTCGCTGCATACACGACTGCAAGTAGTATAACCCAACAGAGTCAGCCACAGTACTCGATCCCTAAAAACGTGAATTTTGCGATCCTATATACGGGGTGTCCCGTAACCAGCGGTGCAAGCACAAGAGTAGTGATTTTACATAAAAAGGAAAGTCCAAAATATGGAATAAAATTTTTTAGATATCGCGCTTAGATTTCTGAAAATTGGCTTTTAATTTTAGCAGAGCACGCGTGCACCGAGGTACCGAAGCCTGAAGCTCTATATTGCGGTGCAAGCGTATCTGGCTGTATTTCAAAGTCAATTTTCTAGAAAACTAAGCGAGTTGTGACAAAATTTAATTTCCCATATTGTATTTATTTTTTCATATTGAATCACCACCCTTCTACTTTTTCCGCCACATAGCGGGACAAACTGCACTTTTTGCGTCAAAATAGTAGAACTTTTGATAGAAATAAGATAAAGGGATGAATCTTTTTTCGGGGTTAAAGCTGAGATTTTGCAGAATAAAGGAAAATTATTGAAAAAGTATCACAAACAAGTTTTGACTTTGAAAATCTATGTCAAACTTGACATATTCGAGGAAAATTGTGGTTGTCTCGTTATAACGTGTGTTTGAAGTTTTTCCTTGACTTGTTATATACATCATATTCTATAAATTATAACGCGCCGAATTCAAATTTGCCCGCAGAATTTGCCTTGGCCTTCAGGTTTCTTTGACATAGATTTTCAAAGTCGAAAATCTTGTTCGTCATACTTTTCAATATTTTTCCCTTACTCTGCAACATCTTAGCTTTAACGTCCAAAAAGATTCACCCCTCTATTTTGTTTCTATCAAAAGTTCTACGATTATTACACAAGGAAGTGCAGTTCGTCCCGCTGTGCGCCGGTTACGGGCCGCTCTGTACAACCGCCGCAAATCCAGCAACGTGAAATGAAAGTCGGAACGCTTTACGAACAATTACGACATATGAACAGAATGCACGGTATGTACAATGATGTGTCAGGGGAGGGCTGGAACGATTCCAGCCGTGTGACGCGATATGGTGGCGCAGTGGAGCGATGATAACAGTGTTAGTCCGTCGATTATGCAACGATACTCCCTTTCCTTCCATCTCGGAATCGGAGCAGCCTCTAAGTACAATTAATGAAACGGTGCTCGGGAACGGCGCAGCCGGTGTTCGCCGTTGAATTTATCGGCCATTACTCTCTCGCGACGAGAGCGGACATAATTATGCAAATCGCTCGAGGCCCGCGTAATCGGGCAAACACGCGAGCCGACGAATCGAGCTGCCGAGGTTAACGCTCGTTAGATTGTTTGACCGGGCGGTTAAATATTTGCAAGACGGGCACTGCGATATGTTGTTTATTAATCGGAGCGGATCTCTCGTCATCGAGCAGACTAACACGAAGGTAGAAAACATCCACGATCCATGAACATGTGACGATGGGCTCCTTGGTCCAAAGGGCTGCGCGAAGTATCACGTATCGATTTGCCATGGAATTTCGCAGATAAGTTCAAAACACATTGACAATAGAGTCCCATTTCGTTATTAATCGTTTCTAGGGCAAGTGCAGGTGAATACCGAATAAGTTTGACTTCAAACTATTCTTGCTATTTCAGTGAACTGACTTGAAACCAGAGTTGGGCATTAACTCAATAACCAATTATTTAATAACGGATCAAATAAAAGCTTGTTTCAGTTTCGATTTTTGGCGAATAAAGTTAATTTTTTTGTTCGAGGAGGATTTGTTGGACGAATGAAGTTAATTTTTTTATTTGTCAAATGATTACAACTTCAGGGTGGAATACATTTTGCAAGTTTAACTTTAACTTTAATTTTAATTTTAACTGTAACTTTTACTGAAATTTTAACTAGAATTTTAATTGTAACTTTAACTGAAACATTATCTCAAACTTTCACTTTTACTTTGACCAAAACTTTAACTTTAACCTTAACTTTGACTTTAAATTTACCTTAAACTTAATCGTAACATTAATTTTAATCGCAACTTTAACTTTGACTGTAACTTGAATAAAGTTAAAGTTAAAGTTACAGTTAAAGTTAAAATAGGAAAATTTATTCGACGCTGAAGTTGAAGTAAAGTTAACCGAGGCCACCTTCAGTCTGCACATGCCGAATAATTTTTTAACGTTTATTCGTTGCTCGAAAATTTATTTCATCAAAAATTTGCCCATCTCTGCACCGAAATAATACTTGCTCAAACTAACCAAGTTATTAATTACCCGTCCAGAAATGTCACACCAACATAGACAGAAGATTGGATTTACCATTAATACTTAACATTTCCGCTCAATTTTCCTTGACCTGCTTGCGATTCCATTAAAACAAATCCACAACACTCCGTCCAGCCCCCCGTCTTAGGGGTACGAAAATATCTACACGAGGGGTAACGGAGGGGGCGCTTAATTACAAGGAGACGGCCGTTGTGTCATTGAATGGCGCCGTCACAGCGCGTCCGAGCATCCTTTACCGTCTATTTTAACCAAGCATCCCCCCACGGTTTTCTTGCTCGAACGCCAAGGTACACTGCGCGGCGTTTAACGTCCAAATACAACGGGAAGTCAGTTTACCGGCTGGAAGGCGGAAAACTTTCTCGAACAGCTTAATGAGCAACGCTTAGTTCGCGGAACAATCGGCCGGCCCTGCAGCAATTAAGACCTCCCCGTACAGAGGCTGTACCAGGCGTAAATCAGCCGTTGGATGGTGATGGTGCTGATGGTAAATGAGGGCGGGGATACAAGAAAAACAGTTGACTAAGTTGGATAGTGAAACTAAAGTGAACTAAGGGTAGTACATCGCAGAAAACATAGGAGATAGACTCTGCACGACACACTACGGTTGCGTGTAAGGTCTTGAATTGACTTTTGTTATACTCGCCTTTCGATCGGTAAGACGACTAGTCTGTGTGCAAAACAAGTGACAGAAATTCGTTAAATTAGTGCTTGGGTGTTGGCTCGTGTCCTACTTGTGTGTAATACAAAAGTGACACGCGCATCTGCGTATATATTATACCGCATCTCTTTGGCCTGCGTTTTTTAATTATCTGCTAAAAGCTGCTCTGGTATCGTAAAAAAAAAATCAGATGAAAAAAGACAGCTCAAAAGCGTGAACATCCCTGGCCCTCGTATATCCCCGCCTGGCTGGACGCGCGTTTGTTTGCCCCGCCGCGATACACATTTTTGCGCGCCTCTCGGTCGAGGCGAACGCTTGAATTATGGCTGGCAACTGTACCGTGTGTTATTGCAAATCTGAAGGGTTTAATAAATCAGCGGGACCCTTTGTTACGCGGACGGGCGCTCGCGCAGAAAGTTGCGATATTTACCGCGTATCGTCGGCGCCACGAAGAAGCACTCGCTGACCCGTAAACGCTGCGCGGCGGCTCGACAGGGGCGTTAAAACATTTACGAGTATATTCTACTTTAAATTGTTGCGGCGGTTGTAAATATTCAAGGGAGCTCAATCCATCCATCCGCTGAGTTCTGAAGCGTTATGTGCTTGTAAATATTCAGGCACCCTTGATAGATATCCCCCAGCGCGACAGGAACGCAACCTCAATTCGCGAATAACGATGGGTCATTTTCGACCGAGATAAAAGATTCTCGGTATCGTCTGAAGTGGCGTGACACACTTTCGCAGTGAATTTATCAAGTTACTTCCGACGGAACAAAATTGGCCCTTTTAAGTAGCATTTAACAATTAAACACCTCCGTCTCGACGGATCGATCTCTCCGGATAATGAAACAAAGAAATTATAAGTCATAGCCCTCTACTATCGTATCAACCCAATTTGGGTCCCGTTTAGATCTCCTAAAAGCTTGTTATTCCTGTAGAAACTGTTATATAAACCCGAGCATTCAGTCGAATTGTTCCCGCCAGGCGAGGGGTAGCACGGGGCGAGGGGCGCCAAGAATGTGCCAGCAAGTTGCAGCAGTTAAGGATCTAACCGTCTATCCCGTCGATCTACTCACTTCAGGGACTCGATCACACGATTCTGTGGATCGAGCCATTGCATGTCGCTGATGAGCTTCGTGTCGTCGACCTTTGGCTTGCACGTCAGGAGGATGCTGGACCCGATTGGCTTCGTCTGCGTCTCCCCATTAGGCAGGATCTCCAAGGAAGCTTCCTCCGCGTAAGCTGCAAGCAGAATCGAGACGTGACCGCTCGTTACATTGACACGAAACGGATCGTTAGACGGGCACGATCGAAGGGGATAGGAGAACAGGGCCCTTTCCTGCCGGGGCCCGGCCGAGCGGCCCCGGGTAATTGCACGTAATTCCCTAATAGCGGGCGACGATCACGTTGCGTCCCTGGAAACTGTTCCGCTATTTTTACAGACACTCGAGACGCGTGCACGCTCGCGCCAAGTCACGAAACCGGCGACGTGCACGCATCCGGAGGAATCCGTCACGTGCTCCTCTCCTTGGGGGATTTCGATGCTTGCGCGGGTGACCTGTTAACTCGGCGCGATGACTTAACTTGGTTGAAAATGCCTTCGCGTTGGATGGGACAAGGTGGTCCCGTAAGCACGCTCGTATAAAAAGAGGTACAAGCTGACGCGGGATTGAGTCGTGTCGAGGATTTTTTTCAGGCTGAGGCAATTTGGGTTTGGTCGTTTTTGAGTACTTAAGTAGCGTTTCTGGTTGGGAATGAGGTAAGGGGAGGTGTCCACCTTGGACGCATGAAGAACATAGGTTTCGTTGAAAAAAAAATAAACAAAAATTTTTTAAGGTAAAAGACCTTAAATAAACGCATCCAAACGCGTATAGGAAAATACCTATACGATTTTGTTTGTGTAAACAATAACATTCGTTGATGTGATCAATTTCGCTTTCATTATTGACATCGTGGGATTTCACGCGATGTTCAAATCGATACTCCGCCGTTTGACTGTTTGTGCGAGTCAGATCCGACTCGTGGCTCGCGTTCAGCTCTCGAAATCTGTGGAGCTGTTTAGTGTAAACATTCACGCCTGTCGCGCACACAAAGGACGCAGTATCAAACGAGAAAACGACATGTTTGCGTCAATGGTGGAAAAATATCTTAGCGAGACTCGTCTCGTGAATCAAGAAGATCGTAAAGACTGTAACACGCAGAGTTGTCAGAAAAATTCCCTAAAATAGCGTTCAGTATACTGGGTTTTATTATATTCATATAGGAATAGAATGTTTTTGGTTGAAAATGAAAATACATATTTGAAATTATCGCATACTATAATTTATGTATACTCTGAACTACTTGGGCTCTGCTTTAATTTGCACAGAACGACAAAAATGTGAAACACAACGTTGTTATAATACCTTTTCCAAAAACTGGTCCAACTATCCCGGACTTACAATACAGTTAGTTACCTTTCTATTTAATATTTTCTGTGGCACGGTTGCATGATTTAATGCGATGTATCTCCCTTCACATTTTTCTGCCTGCTTCATATTTCCTCGGTACTTTTTTCCATATTTGATGTTTCCCCATGTTTCATATTTCTCCCGCACTTTTTTCCACATTTTATATTCCCTCCATATTTTCCCCCGCGTTTCACGTTTCCTCCGTATATTTTTGTTTCGCAGATGCGACGCCATGCAATTCTTGTTTTATATCGGTATTGTTTCATTTCCATTTGTCCGCGGAGATTGAAAGGACGCGAACTTTCATTTCACAATCAGATGCGTGCGGTAAACGCATCCAGCGGCACGTTATTTTCGCATAATTGACATATCGATCCGAAGGGCCGCCAGCCAAAGCTCACGGTTATCGCAATTATCTTTGACCATTATTATTTCATACTTGCGAGCACCGCTTATTTATAGCAATATCATAAACAAAGCCACAAGCTTCATTCGCGATAAGACGCTGAATCACGCCAGCGGGGCGGAGAACGTCGGAAAAACTGCACCGCACAATCACAGTCCGTACAATTAGCTTCTTCCTCCACAAATTGCAGGCTAGTAAAATGAAAGTCCTATTCAAAAGAAATTCAGGCATCTATGCTCGTAAACTAATGTTAAATGCCATCGCGATATAATCATAGGAATCTGTCCCACTTTCTCACAAAGAAATCGCATAGCGAGCGAATCATAAAAAGAAAATACAAGAGAATGAAACAAAGTGACGTACCTTCAACGAAGGCAGAAAAAACAACTGACTCACGTTCCAAGATACCGTATCACCGTCATATATCGTACATACACCGTGACTCACGCATGCTTCCAACTTGCAAACTCCAATCACTCCATCTTAATTCGACCAATTCGTAGTACCAAAACTGGCGCCTGCTAAACGCTCGACTATCTCCAACGGTATCTACAAAATACAGCATATCTAAAATCAGGCAACATTCCTAGAACGCCAGGAGATCCCTCGGATCTTATGCAGCAAGTGAGCCTTGGCGGAACGAGCAAGTAAACGAGCCGGTGGCGCAACTCGCAGAACCACCTACAACCCCGCAGTTCTCGCGGACGGCAGAGTGACACGAGCCAGGAGTGCCGTGAACTGCGGGATTTACGGGCGGGGGTGCACGGAACTGCCCTGAACCGTGGCGGTAAGCGGTTACAAGGGCCCCGAGAGAGAGATCTACGATCGTCAGGTGGCGGACGAGCTTGGTCGTCGACGTAAGCTTCTTACCCAAA
Organism: Andrena flavipes; assembly: GCA_963971345.1. Lineage (NCBI taxonomy): Eukaryota > Metazoa > Arthropoda > Insecta > Hymenoptera > Andrenidae > Andrena > Andrena flavipes. The sequence goes on from OZ020480.1 coordinate 48,638,711, forward strand.
CGACCAGTGATACCGGGCGTCGTTGTCGGCGGCGTTGCCTTCAGCACGTAGATGCACAGCACGGAGATGCAGATGGACGTCTCGGCGGCGCTCATCCTCAGCGTCGTGGCAGATGCCACGGGTGCTTTTACGACGGCATACGTGCGTCAACTATGACGGCGGAATGCGGCTGGTTATGCGCGCGTGACGCGCGACGAGCCGCGGGTGCCCCGCGCGTCTGCACGCACGACAGGAAGCCAGAATTAAGCTAATTAATCGTGACGGGCGAAAGTACGGAATTGCCCTAACTAGGAAACGCTGCCGAGGCTCTGTGCGCCGATGACAGAGCCCCGTTTTCGCGGAGAGACTAACTGTTCGCCGGGGACCTCGCGCTGGGGACACGCAGCGTGGGTTCAATGTTCCGGGCTGCGTGAATTGCCAAGGTGTTCCGGTGCTCAGGATGTTGGAGATTGGAATTCTTGCAGGTTGCACTTGGGAGGTGGGTCGAGGGTTATTGGAGTAAAATGCGACAAGGGACTGATGAATGAACTTCCTTTGTGTAGGTACGAAGGGACACTGACAAGGGGACTTTCAGGTTTAGCAATTTCAGAAAATTTTGATATTTAGTATACGTGAAGGTTTTCACTCGGACATTAATTTCCTAAAACAGGAAGACGCGCTATACAGCCAAATTCGAGAAAATCGACTTTGAACAATTCTAAGTTCCCTCATGTACAGGATGTTCCTCTACCGAAGTATTCCTCTGACGAAATTACGGTAAAGGTTTCGTTTTCGAGAAAATTGACTTTGAATTTCACGTGAATATATGTGCATCGTAAGCGTGTATCCCTCAAGCGCCTACGAGGCACGCGTATGTAGGTGAAATTCAAAGTCAAATTTCTCGAAAACGAAACCTTTACCGCAATTCCGTCACTCTTGATTTTTCGTCTTATTTTTGTTAGTATAATCACCCCCTAGAGTATTGAGCATAGGTAGAGGAACACCTTGTATATAAGGGAACTTGGAATTTTTCAAAAACGATTTTCTCGAAGTTGCAAAATTTCTAGCAAAATTCTGCAGCCAGATTTGAATTCAGCGCGTTAAAATCTATAAGAAGTGATGTATAACGAGTCAAGGAAATGTTGGTTTTGTTTAACTAATGAAAGTTTATTTATGCAAAAATTATCTTTTATTTTACTGCTCTGGAATGCATGATACGACAGGGCTGTAATGTTTATATCAGGATGTTTATAGCGATAGCATGACCAACCGATAGAGTCCGCGTGCTTGACGAATCTCTTCTCAAGAATTCTTTCTATCGAATCGTTTCTGTTCCATAAAGACGTTCCTTCCAAGTGTCCTGAATAAAATAAAAATTCAAAACTATTAATATATCTTGAGTTTCCATGGCCTAATTCCCAACAGGAAAAGCTTCAACCACACATTATAACGAAAAAAAGCGATATGTCCAAGGTCAAAACTTTATTTGTCATACACTTTCAATATTTTTCCCCTATTCTACAACATCTCAGCTTTAACTTCCAATAAGATTCATCCCTGTAGCATATTTCTATCAAAACTTCTACGATTTTGACAAATTGGTAAGGTAAATGTACTAGTGCTCGGCCATGTCCCAACACCTGAACAATAATGCGAATTTTATTTATTTTTAAGCTTAATTTTGAATGTAATTAAGAACAAAAAATAGTACCATAATGCATAAGTATTTAGATATTTTAATATTGTGTTATCTCCCTCATTTCAACAACAGTTTTTTATTACACGATGGTTTTACAAATTAAATTAGGAGACAAACTTTGCCGCTATTCTTTAAGCCTCTTCAGCGTCCGGGTATTGGTACATTTACCTTAACGCGGCTGACCAGTACCTACTCAAAGATCCTGGATTCGAGTCCTATCGCCAGAGGTTTTGTTTTTCTTCTACAATTTCCTACTGCAAAAATTTCAGAGACGTATTCTAAAAATCCGCGTATAACGATCACAATCCTCGAACCCATTCCTGAACCCGAATGATAAAAAGCTCTACTAGGTACACATCGGAAAATAGATTTAGTCCACTCCATGTGCAAAATACACGCATGTACGAGGCGCGAACATTGTTCCCATCCTGGGTGGTGCTCGCGCGTGACGCGTGTTCCGCTTGACGTAATCGGCTGCGCCACGAAAATTGAAACTGTGTCAAATGAAGCGCGGCGGGTGGAGAGGAAAAAGAATCGCTCTCGGTTTACAGCGGGCCGCGCGTGGGACACTGCGTCGCGCGTTGGAAACAGTGGCCATTCTGCGGCTCAGCTCGGTGAGATATTCGCGACTGTAACTGTAACGTGGCAATTAATTTGATAGAACAACAACGCGGAGGCCCCGCGACGGTGGGCTAGACGGTGCCCTGGCTACGTGTATATAATTTCCGGCTGGTGATTCGCGCAGGGACGCGGAAACGCCTGTAGGCGCTCTGCCAGCGAAAGAGCATCTCGGCGAAACTTCTTTAATTGATCGCGGCGCGTCTGGCCCGGCTCGTTACGAAGTATCAAAGATCGAACTTCCGCTTTGACGTAGCGCTACGCAAACTGCTCTGGGACGCCGAAACGAGGGCGAGGGTGTTACACTACGAGGATGCTTCCGCGTTCGAGAAGCACACGGTAACTTAATATTGAGTGTCCAGGGTCACAGATAATTGCCTACCTATGCTCGGAGTAGATGGAACACAGTAAAGAATAACATATTTTGGAAACTACTAGTCCGAGCTCCTTGACATAGTGTACACTTTTAATTAGCCACTCGGATGACGGGGTAAAGAGACGAAAAGTTGGTGTTTTCAATCTTCTGATTGTATATCTAATTTGTATAAGGAAAATCAACATTACTATTGCTATAAGAGGTGCGTTTAACAAGGCACTAAGGGGCGCTAACGCAGCTGCGAAGTTAGCAAGCAGACCAGACGTGTACGTAATTTAGAAGACGTCTCGGGGCGCACGGGGGGACGTTTCGAACGGAAAGTCCAATTTTCGGTCCCTTGCACTCCGGTTTTCGCGATAAGAAGTTCAGCAATCGGGAGGATTACGACCCCCAGAAATATCTTGCGCCGGGACAGCTTATTTGTTAAAGTCGCTCGGGGAACAACGGTCCGCCGTCGCGATAAGGCTCGCGAATTCATCATTTCCGGCTCGCTTAGTCAAAGGGGAGGAGCCGTGACGGGGGTGAATTAAAGATTTCCCCGCAGTCGTACAGAGAGAGGGCCGTTGATGCCTCGGGGATGACTAATAAGGTTCCGAGCAGACGTTGAACGAGTGAGATGCTTATGGTGGTGTTCGACTGGAGCCGACGAACTTTTAGAATGCCCATTACCGTTCCTCCATTATCTCGTGATTAACAAAGTTCCCTGTTGGCGCTTTAAACGCTATCAATTATCGTTAAACCCTTATTTCGTGCGCGAAGAAAGGGAGAGTTTTCGCTGTTTTGTTGGCGAATAAAATGAGCCTCTGCTTTTTAGAAGAAGGCGAATAGGGCTTCCAGCTTTGGCTTATGACGATGCTCCGCGTCAGTCGCTCATAACGTTAAAAACTGCTCGCCTTACAACCGTGTTATGGGTCAAGAACATATGAAATAGCTTATCTTATAATATATTTAATTTGTAACGAGTTAATTCAATCACCTCGTTAAAATTTCAAACATTTCAAGCATTCTTAATCATGGGCGGGGGCAATTTCCAGGAAAAAGTGACGGTAAAGAAAACCCATTGAACTCATTTTACATTGCTAATTTAAAAATATTCACTGTTAGGGGGGAGTTGCGAATATTGTACTGGTCACCTAAACCGTACCTCATCAATTTCTCAGTAATTAATGAATATAAACGACACCTGATAATAAAAGTATCCAGTAAATGCGAAATAAGAAATAGAAACAAAACCTTTTGAGCTTACACCCTATAAACATTTAATAAAATCAGGTATGATTGATGTAACTTTTTACCAGTTTATTTTAGCTGATAATAATCAAACAATGCAATTTTGTCCTGTATTTTTGTACTTTTCTAAAAGTGGGTTTAATGTAGAATATTTTACATTAGTCATTTGCGTTCAAATTAGTACCAAATATGAAATATAACATAAAATGTCTTAAACGGAACGATATAGGCAATCCTCCCCTACGTATAAACTTAATAAAGATTACTTTTTAAAAGTAAGCGATTTTTTCTCAAGCCAGGCAACTGCCTGTTTATTATATGAATATTGTATGCCTAGCGAACCTCCTTATATCCTCTCTATAACATACTCAAGTACCATTTCATTCTCTTCCCCCTATTCCTTGCATACCCTCACGATATTACCCTAATAGCTGTCGTCATCCGCCAAAAGGCATCGTAATTATGACTCCCCGAGTGGCGCCACGGCTCCCACCGGCCATCAGGGTCACGATTCTGCGATGTCATCGCGGACGACCTCGATCATCACGACGTTATACGAAACTCATTCACCGGAAGCCGTCGAAGAGGCTCATCGAGTCGAAAGGGGGCCGCAGAATCCGTCCCGAGGATCCACTCGAACGAATTCAGTAATCGTTTTACAAATTCGACCGACTCACTGCGCCCCATCCCCCATTTACAATGGTGTACCGCACGAACCATTATCCACCCCCCCCCCCCGTAAATTCGCGAATTCATCGTTTCAGGACGCGCGCCCGGATCTCCGGGGGGATGTGGGTCGCGGACGGGGCATTTTCCTCGATAGCCTCCGCGAAGAAATCCGGTAATTGGCCCGGGGGCTTCATCAGGCTCGCCTTCGAGCTAAGTCGAGGGTAAGACGATGGCTGTGGCGCGTTGCTGTCGGGAAATCAGGGGATCGGGGGGAGTGAAATGGAGAAAAAGAAACGGGGTGAGGAGGGGTAAGGCAGAGGAGGATAGGTACGGAGACAGAGAGATAGACGCCCTCCTAGAACATCTTATTTACGTTAGTTAGGGTTTGTTGGCACAGCCACCCGAGGGGCTATTCAATGGATCCACCACTCCCTTTTCTATTCCCCGATGCATGCGTACACAGTTAAGCTTCCCCGCCGCCCCTCCGGTTCTAGGAGAACCTGCTATTACCTACACCCACGCACCCAACGCCCTGTGGACGCCACCCTTCGTATACACGCGCCATCCACCCATCTCAAAGCTTACTCGCTCCACGCACTCTGCTACGTCACACTCTGGCGTCTGGGTGCTGATACTGCTGGCTTTGGGTAAATTCAAAGCTCTTGTGCATACATTTGTACCTACCTGAAAATGTTTATACGAACCGACATTTTGGCTTGTATTCCCTGAATATTGCATGTACAGAATGGTTAGACAGGAGTTAAACACTGGAGGAAAGAAGAATGATGAGCTTAAGGGGTCATTCACGTTAGAGGGGTTGAAAAAATCGATTTTTTTTTTAAAAACATTCTTCGCAAATACATATCCTCAAGAATGTACTGTTAAACTTTCATGGAAAAATTCCGATTATTTTATCTTCTACAGAGGCATTTTGTAAGGAGCGCAGATAGATGGAAACTTTGAACGCGTTTTTCTCGAAATGTCATTTTTTCACATCGTGAAGATAAAATCTCAAAATCTATCGAACCGTTTGCTTTTAAATATTTATTTAAATATTTAAATATTTTAAAAGCAACAATTGTATTACTATTATATTTTTGATTTACTGTAAAAAATGTAGTTTAATAAATAGGAAAAAGTTTGTTTCTATTACTATAATTATTTTCGTCGCAATAAGTTCCTGAAAATCGCTGAATTTATCGGCGCGCTAACCGGAATAGACCCTTAGCGACAGGTCGAGTATTGTAATTTTAACTCTTGTACGGAAATTTGACCATTCTGACACAATCGTGCCACAAATTCTCATTCCTCCTTTACTAATGTATTACTTGAACTGAAACTCCTCCATACCTGTAAATAACTAAATACTAAACTGTCATATTTAAATAAAGTGAGTTTTACTTTAGTCTGCTCGTTTCTTGTAAATATACGATATTGGGTCAATTTGGGTTAAAATTAAAATCGGTTAAGAAAACCCTTGTATTATTTTGAGGAGTATTTTCAACTTCTACGCGTCCACTCTATGTACTAGAAACGAAACCCCAATTTTCGTAAATACATCCCCCATTTCATTTTTGCAATTCTACCGCCACTTTAAAGATCGATTCGAGCCACTGCGTACACCATGCGAAATACCCAATCCCCCATCATCTTCCTCGCGCACTTATCACTTACAAGGAAACGAGAAAAAACACCCCGTACATTCGCGGCGCGGCGGAAGGGGGTTCGGAGCAGGGTAAACTCGGCGACATGTCACTCGAGCTGGAAGAATTCGATCTGGGAGGGTTGGGAAACAGAGGGTGAGCGGCACGTAAGGACGGGATGGAAAGAGGCTATAGGAGAGAGGATTTGATCAAATTCCGATATCGAATTGGCCGGGTAAGGGTGAAAAACGAGAAGCACCCTGCGGGGGGAGGCTTACGAAATTTTCGGATGTAGCTACTTGACAAACTTCCACTACCGCCGTCTGCTCGCGGGAGGGTAAACTTCGGACAGGCTCTCTCCCGCCAGCCCCCGCGCGATTGTTAGCGTTCGGGTCCAGAGGGGTGGAAGCGGCCGTGGGTATCGCGGAAAGTTCGCGAGTGCGCGAAACTCGAGCACTGAAACCCGAGAAGCTTGACATCCAAAATTGGACCGCTAGCTGGGTCGCGATTGGAAATTCGTTTCTCTGTGTTCGATTGATCGCCAAGTGTAGGCCGGAATTATTGTTTTCGACAGCCGCGAGCTGGATTTATTTTCAGCGCGCTGCTTACGCGCGATATTTGCCAATTCGAGCGCTGCGCGTATTTTAACGTTATCAGTTTTCCCGAGTAATTATCTCGTATTCTTGCCGCAGCATTGCGGCTGGGGATATTTCTGCATTTCATTCCAATTTAATCGGCTTTGTCCGGCGCGGAACGCCAGGAACAAGTCGGAGGACGATGAAACAAAATATGGCGCGGATATTTCCGACAGGGCGGAGCGTGCGGCGGGTCCGCGGAATTAATTGAAGAGCGCCGCGTATTGCGCGGGAATTTTTCCATCGGAGAATATATTTCGCCAGTCACTTATTGTGTTTCGATGCTTGGTATCATTTTGCTGCTGCGTTACTCCCCCGGTTTTCGGTGGAAATGAACATTGATTTCGATTCCCTTGAAAGAAGGGAGTAAAATTACTCCGGACAAGGTACAACACCATGGAAAACCTCCATATATTTATACTGTCTCCGTTAAATGTACGTTGTATTGTAGCGATACTTCCGAAACCGCAGCAAGAGGGCCTTTTTCTCCCTCAACTAATCATTCTTGTACATATGTAGGGGAGACCGGGGCTAAAAGTTCCGATTTTGATAAAACATAAAAAATGACTAAAAAATAATGTAGTTATTCTCTTCACTATTGACTAATTTCTTGTTAAATTTATTATAGTTTATGATTTTAAGCTTGTATTTAAGTTGTAGTTGCACTTTTAATATCCTATATTTTTAGTTACGCGTATTAAGCAAACAATTCTTATTAAAAGTATGCGGTTATTTACTGGGCTTCTACACGTTTTGCATTTTATAATCATTTTTTTACAAATTATGATAAGAATAAGTAATTATTTTTATAGAAATTTCAAGAATCTCAAAGGTCCATAAATTCAACAATTCAGTCATTCACTGGTTGGTTTACCCTACCAGCCTACCTACTTATTCAGATATGTACTAGTAGCCTACACTGGTTTCTTATACAGATTGTAGTTTTTTAATAATTCTCGATACAGTCAAGTCGCAGATATTGAATTCTCTAGCAACAGATTTTATCTTTATGCATAACTTCGATGGAAATGGTGCTCCTTTCCGCCTTTCATTCATATGTTCGCATCTTAAAACACAGCAGGAACAATTTATACATTTGCGATGGGGCAAGTTGTTACGGTAACAACATGCCCCAAATCACGGTAACAACTATTAACAAATGTAGCAATTTGAGAGATTATTTTGCTTATACATATATTGAAACGATAAACACTATTACACCATATTCTTAAATGTCATTTGATCCATAAGAACGAATCAATCAAGAATAGCGACGTTAACTAATCGAAATAGACCAAAAAATAATAATAGAAAAATAATTAGTTATCTGGTGCGCAACTAATAGGTCCTTGCCTACAATTTCACGGTTCGCTGTGGCGAAAGTTATTAAAATGTGCGACAGAGTGGCATGATCAACTCACACGAAAAAAATAATTTAAAGTACAACGGTCTTTTCATTTTCGAGATAGAACCGTCGGAACAACTTACCCTGGAACTTTTAGCCCCGGTCTCCCCCTACCTACTTTTTAAGAATTCACCCTTTTACAGTGAATTTGGGCAGCAAAAAAAATGCGTTGTACTCGGGAGGACATCCCCTACATATTTTCAAAGCTTCATAATTTTTTAATTTCCGGGTTCGGGATCCTCCCCCGTCAAAAGTATGAGGGTTGAAACTTTGTAAGCCGTCATACATGAAAATGGTTACTCTTACGAAAAAAAACTTTTTTGCAGAGAATTTGTTAAACTACAAATTTTGCCATAACTATTTTTGTCGTACAACTAACGGAATATACGTGAAAAACTGTTTTATTTTTTACCTTTGACATCGCTAGGGACTTTTAACATATTTAAAGCGACGAAATAAAGTTTCATACAAAGTGTAGCCTTTGAGAATTATTCCGCAGATAGATCAGATTTTCTTCTAATTTCCTCCAGGTCCTGTAAGGTAAGCCTTACGAACGAATTCACTAGCAGGCCCAGGCCGAAACGCAACCTTCCCTTTCGCTCCTCCGACCCACTTAACAACCATTCTTCAACCCCCGCCGAACCATGTATCTACTTTGAATTCCCGTAACACACGGTTTCCTCATCAGCGGAAATTTCACACCCTATTCTTTTCTGTATTACGGTTCGACCTCCTAAAGAGAATCGGCACGCGCGGCACGAAAACCGCCTGAATCGCAGGAAGCTCCTCGATAACAGAGTCCCCCGTATTTAAATCGATCCACCGTCGGGAACAAAAGGGAGTCCTCCATCCGCAGGATACACATCAGGCGGCGTCCTAAATCTACGGAGACAAAGGAGTCGTGGACGGAAGATTGGATCCGAAACCGATACGTCGAATCGATGGGGAAAAGACGCGGATGAGATGGCCATCCCTGCTCCATCGTGAAAGTTTCTCGATTAAACCGAGGCCCGGGGACGCTTGGGGATCGTTTCCGTTGTAATCTTGTCGACAAACTCTCGCGATTAAGTAGCTACGATATAACGCGGCGGGATAATGAAGTGGTCGAAGGGCTTCTCGCTGCGGCCGTTCCGCAAACCGAAATTACATGCACTAATAAAGGGTGCAGAGGGGTGGTTGCCGCTGGTCCGTAGAACTTCTAACGACAGGCGCAAGCGAGCGCGCGGTTATCCGCTCTGAATGCTCTGCTGCCTGGAGAGAAAGCTGCTCTGTTATTAATACCAATTAACTAAATGGTCCGTTTGGAATTTCAATTTATTGGGTTGGAGCATGCGGTATGCTAGCTCCAAGACGAGCTCACAATGTTTAGTTGAGTGGAGGCTGGATAGATGTTCGTGGAGCTGGGATGAAGCTTGGGATATCTTTGGCACCCCTTGTATGTATCTGAAGAGGTTATTAGACTTTTTCTAATTGAAAATAGGGATTTTCAGATATATTTTATGTTTCAACACTGCAACGTGCAAAGCCTTCTTTTCATTGTAGATTTAGAATCTCTTATCTTGCTTCATCCTCTCTTGTTATTACTCTTATCCTATATTAAGATCCTTTGAAAGATCCTTTAGATTTTCCTAGCAAGGTTCCCTCCCAATTTTGGATTCCGGTTCAGTCACAGGGAAAGCTGAGCTCGAAATATCTTTTTATATGAGGTATATGGGTGTTTCCTTGAGGTTCTGGCGAGGTGTTTAAGCAAGAGTGGAGAAGCCATGAAGCGGAAGGATGAACGGAAGTCGCCGCCGCGTGAATTGTTAGCACGTGGCTAACCGAAGCCACCAGAGGCGAGCAATTTGGCCGTGAGGCTTCCGTCTAACCTGCCTTTGAAGTAGCTTTAAAATAGGATGTCTCCATGTAGAAACAAGGTCCTGTCTATGTGACGTGTCTAGAAGTGATGGATTGTAACGACGTTGATTGATTGTAAAATATTGTGTATCATATAAGCTGTTTTGATCGTGTGTAGGACATTATATCTGCTCATTTTCAATAACAAAATTTAGGTAAAATATTGAGCGTGTTTTTCAAAAAGGCATGTAACTGGAAAATTATAGATATCAAATTTCCTCGTTGATCGGCCCTGCGATGCAGCGCTCGCAAAAAGAGGAGCAATCTTTAAGTGCAGAAAGTAATTACTGGTGGCTATTAAGAATGCATTATCATTATCATTCTCGATAAGTAAGAGAGCATTAGGCAAGCAAAAAGCATTAAGCGAGTGTCCGGGAGGAAATTAATGAGCAAGTTTTTCGTGTAGCGAGAGAAAACTTTTAATTCACTCCTTTCTTGCACCAATTGCTTCCATTTAAACAGAAACAAGTTATTGTTTATTTTTCAGAAGCCATTAAAAGATGCAAAGCTGAGTGATATTCCTTCACTAACTACTCTAATTATTTTATACATTTGATACAGCATGCAGGATATTATAACGTACAACGAGAATCACAAGAACTCGCAGAGATATTGCAACCTTTTGCTAGCTAACAATTTATCAGCTTTCATTGTGTCTCTTGAAACTACTGCCAAAGCGGATCCCGCTATTCTCAGTGGCGATTAAATTTCGACAGAACCGCGAAGCCCGATGGAATCGCTGGAATCAAAACGGTCCCCTGTCAGCTGCCGATCAAAGCGCACGAGCTCAACGACAACATGGAAGCCGTCTAAATCCCAGTACAACGTCAATGGTGAAAGGCGTATCGTGCCCTGATACCGATAAAAACTTTTCCCAACGCGGCAGACGGTACACTCTCGGCTGGAGATAAGCCTCCGTCTAATTAAATGCCGCTCGTGGGCTTCCAACCAGCCTTTTTCAGACTATTCTCACCCTTTGTGCGCGCGTTTCGCGTTGATCGCAAGATCAGGTTCAACGACGTGTATGGAATCATGAAACATGATAATAACGTACCTTGTCAAAGCAGAAATTCATTTTGCATCCCTCGTTAAGGTGCGAAAATCGTTTCTTACGGTTTGAAGTTTGTTGGAGAAAAAGATTGTGTAGTTTTTCGAATAACAAAACCTTTTGAGCTTACACCCTATTTTGTGCACGCTATAAACATTTTAAAAAATCAGGTATGATTGATGTAATCTTTTACCAGTTTATTTTAGCTGATAATAATCAAAAAATGAAATTCTGTCCTGTATTTTTGTACTTTTCTAAAAGTGGGTTTAACGTAGAATATTTTACATTCATTTTAAGCACATATTATATTCATTATAAAGTTTAAGTTGATATTTATAAATGAATTGATCATGTTTCCTAAATCGTACCAGTAGCATTTGAGAATATGTTATATAGGTTATGTACATATATCATATACATAGGTTATTGCGGCCTGTGTGCAATCCATATACATATATATAATAATCATTACTTTATATTGAATATTTTCTTCTCTATTTGTTACTGATACTATTTTTAGTGGAGGTACGATTTAGGAGACCGGTTGCCTAAATCGTACTGTTTACAGTATGTGACAAAACGATTAATAACAAATTAATTTGTCTAAACAGAAGGTGAAGCGTATAATATTAGGTGCCTAAAAGATCAAGCTACAATATCCAATAGTCATTTGCGTTCAAATTAATACGTGTTAAAATCTTTTGGGGGTTGAAGTTTGTTGAGAAAAAGATGGTATGGTTTTAAGGCGATGGGGTTACGTATTTGAAAGGGTTTTGGTGAATTGTGGAGGTACCACAGGGACATTTTGAATTTAAGTGGCATCGTGGGGTTTGGAAAATGCTTTCGATCTTATTTGTGTTTCTGGGGGCAGCCCACTTTAGGGCTGTCGCCATAGAGTCTGGGTCTTGTTCAGAGGTTTCGTCCCTTTTTAGGAGAGAAGACATTGATGGAGTTCGACACAGGGGCGGGTGACCTTACGTCATCCTGTCTAAACCTTGAAAATAAGGGTTTGCTGGTGAGCTGGCTAGAAAGTGGAGAAATCGATGAAACCTTCTGAGAGGTCTGAAGGACAGTACGACAGTTACTCCAAAACTGCTGTGTAAGAAGCCTGTCTGTTATTTCATAGAGACTATAGTTTTTATGGAAGGACAGGATTCGAATTGGCTAATTTTATGTGTCCACATTTTGAACATAAATTCGCAATAAGATGTTAAAAATTCTTCCTCGTCAACTAAATCAGAAATGATAGACAAAAAGTAGTTCTCTAGTCTGACTACTAAAGGTAGAACGTACCACTTTCTTCCTACAGGGAATGGAAAAGCTGCAAAGCAACTCCTAGTGAGAGTTGCTTCTAACAAAAACTCTGATCATTTATACTCTCTCAGATTAGTTCCACGAAATGCTTAAACCTGCTGCATCCATTCGCTGGAAACGAGAGGTTTTATGGCAGAAAAGTGATTGGGAATTGCAGAGAAGGTTTCCTCACAATTGCTCCGGACCCGTGACTATCACATCCGACCGTGCAAAGTCCTGCCCCACCTACAATTGCCTGATATTTCCTGCACACAGATCGAATCGACAACTGGTATCTGTACGCATGGAGTCTTCGATGTTTCTGCGACGCACCAGGCACGAGAAATTCACTGCGCAACTGAGGGATTGCTCATCGTTTGCGGAATGCGAGAGCAGGGTGTTTATGAACGTCTAGCTGCGTCTGCCAGGTTAAATTGAGAATTCCGGGGTAGGGGGGGGGGGTGCAAACAAGCGTATCAAAATACACGATACGTATTTCTTGGTAAGCCTGTCCGTAAGATATCGAAGGGGGAACAGTTTCGGCATTGTTATTAAAATACGAACGGCGGGTATCGTTAAACTTCGACGCAGGCAAACAGCTGCAGTAAGCATAAAATTATTTCAGCATGAATCACGAACTGAGTGAAAGAATTTGAAATTAAATGATACGAGTTTCGTGTAATTTATTCTAAATTTTTAAGACACAACTTAATTGTGTAATACGTTCCAAAATATTATTTACAAAATTTTCTGCACACGAACTTTTCGTTTGAATGAAACGATTCGTCGATCCTTCCCCAATTGGGTGAACGTTCGAATACAAATACAAGTGCAACTGCAGAATGCTCCGTGTAAATACGTGGGAAACTAATTGCAACGTTTGAACGACAGAACAATGGGAACATTTAAGCCGCGCTTCCCTTGACGAAGTTTCCGGGCAACGGATGAAATTCCAAACTGTTTTCTGTAAGCCACACTTCCGGTTGAATATGATCCTCCCGTAGCCCAAGCGTTGCTCTCCGCGCTCCATCGAAACCACCGGATATCGATTAAGCTACATTTCCATAGGTTCCGCGACTAATTCTGTCGTGCTTCCGTCGACCGCGATTGTTTCCGGCGGTTTCGTTACGACTTACGCTACTCGGCGAAGTCGAGTTTCCAACGCAAATATTAGAAGGTACAACAAGACGTAACGAAGTTGGATTAACTTGCACGGTCGCAGCGCCGAGGAAGCATAGAGAGGCGTGAGGGGAAACGGACTGTCAGACACGTTCCGAACTAATATGCCTCGAGACAAATCTCTCTATAACTCAACGTACAGGAAATGTTTTTAAAATTGTCTCGAGTAAAAGTTGTTCTAGCTAAGTAGATCTTTAGAAATATCTGAAGACTTCGGGGACATTTTTTGGGAATGTACATTCTACTTTGTTATAGATTAAGAAAGATTCCTGTCAGTTATGAAGTTTAATTAAAAAGCAAGTACTCGTATCGTTCAGTTAAGGAGTGAATAGAAAAATCGATTTTTTTATTTCATTTTAAACGCGTTTCTCTGGAACCAGTGTTCTTTAAAATGGTGGGCTAAATATCTCCAAATATTATTATTCGTTTCGATTGAAACATTTTTTATTTTGAAGAATATACTTCTGCGCAGTGGAGAAAACGGTAACATTTAAAAAAATTTTGAACATTTGTATTTTTTTAAAGGCGTTGAAAAGACGAAAAACATAGGGGAAAAGTAGTTTCAATTTTGAAGTGTCGTTATTTCTTCAAAAAAATGTAAGTATTGTAATTTTTAAAGCTATTATCCACCAGAAAATTGTATGCGCTTTAATAATCTGGCATTGTTTCTTATTTCAGATCTATGGTTTAGATTCTACACGCTCCGTCGGTTTGCATGAATTTTTTTACGCCTCCACTTAAACAAATCCGCAAACCTACTGCCTTTTGCAACGATTAATTACAAAAGAAAAAATAGTCCTATAGTTAAATAAATTCTTAATACAATGCAAAAGTCCCATTAAATTATCCGGGGTAGTTCCCCTTTAATTAATTCCTAAAGGTCATTCTCTAAACCGGAACCGCCCTTATTACTCGACGTTCGACTTGATTAACAAACTTTCATAATACCACGTTTCTACTGTGTCCACAGGCGACGACATCCGCCACTTCGAACGCGAGCAACTCGATTGCCAATTCCGTCCAACATATTTTTTCTGCCGCAGTTTGTTCGTCATACCGAACCGGCCCTCTCTGTACACCCCCGCGTGTCTCGCGGGAGGGATCCATTATAAACGGGGGAAAAACCGAGTCGCACTAAATATAATGTCCAGAGGGACGTACCGTTGAAAGCAAATTCGAAAATGGATCTGCTCTCGAATCCCCCGCGTGTACGTTTTATTTTTTTCGCTTCTAAAAGAGCTGTCCACAATTCACTAGCGACGGGCGGGCGCAACAACCGTCCACCGTCTAGGGAACACCGCGACAACAGCGGCGTGTCCAAGGGTTTTTTTATCCAACGTGCAGCGGTAGCCCCAGGTTTGCAGGATAAAAATGCGACTCTCACCCCTCGGCGTGTGCCCGCGCGGAGGGGAGGGATCTGAAAGGAAGCCCGCGCCGCGATAACGCGCGGCCCCGCTCTTCTTCTAAGCACTACACGCAATTACGTCGAGAGCGAGAAATCCTTGAAAAGAAAAACGCCGTGGCGTAAGATCATCTCGGCTCCGTGGCCCCCTTTGTGACGAATCGTCGGAGCCGCTGTGCTCGTGCGTCCCTAAAAGGCGGCGCCCTCAAAGCGGCAAGACTCGTTAAAGGCGAATCTGGTCTCTTTTTGCAGGCTCGCTGCCACTCGTTACACGGATTTGCACGTGCTCGACATTCGCACGAGCGATGCCAGGGGCGGATTCTATCGGGAGCTCCAGCCGCCGGGGAAGTGTCGTTGAACTTTGCGAGAGCACAGTTCTAATTGACGGTTGTCAATGGGGTGGTTGTTGAAATCGCGTAGATAAACGGAGGCTGTTGGATGTTTCCGATGTGAAGAAATTATTGGGCGATTGTGGGGGTTAAAGAGAGACATTTGTGGTAAGTTGAGGGGTTGAATCAGTGGAGTTCCTTTTGGTATTCGTAAAAAATTATGAGGATATGTTGAGAAGTCTGTTTACTAAAAATACTAATAAAACGAGTACTTATAATCTACTATGTTATAATCGAGTTTTATATAATATCTACACCGATTTGTAGTTATTGAATCTCTTCTTCCATTCTCAATTCTTTTTCTTTTATCCTAAACGTCTCCTAAGGTTAGGTTATAGAGCAGCAGTTATGCTGAACCTCGCCTATTCGTCAGTATTGTTAAATTCGTAATTATAATGGTGCATTTAATAATAATAATAAAAATAATAATAATTTGTGGGTATATATGTACGCTATTTACTCGATGTAAGTCTAGACAGAAATGATAAACTTGCAATTACATTTGAATACAATAGCACTGTAATTAGAATTCTGCTCAATCATGCTAATTCAGCACGTGGCATCAATCACAGTCGCTAAAATTGCTACAACATATAGAATGTTAATTAGAATTGTATAGTTGCAACCTGTTTACCCAGTCATCATCAGCTAATTGAGTCGCCCGATCGACGGCCATCCGCGTGTCTGACCCAGTCGATCACATTCTACTTGCGAATACATAACGCACTGTTTATGTCAACGATTCATTAAAATTATATTCCAGGAATTATACCACACTAGGAGGAAGATGAACGAAGGCAAAAAGAAAGTATATGATTATAATAGAATTACAAATAATCAAAATCGATGCATTCATTCCACGCGCTAGATTAAGCTAGTTTAATTACTCAGTAAGTCTAATAGTAATGAGTGTAATTCGGTTAGCTCAGATTACAAATAAAAGTATGTTAAGGAAACAGTGCGTGAGTGTTCATTCGGCCACTTAAGGGGGTAGTGAACTATTTCAGCTTCAAAAAATCGATTTTTTTATTGATCTTGAATTCATGAAGAACTTCAAATAATTATCGAAGTTATAGCAGCGAACGTAATTGAGTGCCCTGTCGAGTAATGGCCTCGCAGAGAGGTATTAGCAGCATAGGGCACTTAACTTTGAAGCCGGTTTTCTCGAAACACCATTTTCAGAAACGGTATACATCATAACTCTTGAACCAATTAATATTTTCACTTAAAATTTTACCTGGTGCTGTAGAATTCCATTCTATATCGTGTAGAAATTCCGCATCAACATTGGATGTTTGTAAAACATTTTACAACTGATTAAAGACGATTTTTTCCTGTAAAAATGTGGGAAAAAATTGATTCCTGTGTAACTTCCACAATTTTTATTCAAATTCATTCGCAAGTTTCCACACTGTAGATATTTGTATATACAATAATCACCTCAAAGCATTTTGTTTTCAGATCATTGGTTCACCTGAATCGACCACCTGCAACGGCGCACCGTACAGGATTATTTTCAACGATTAATAACTTCGACAATTTTAGACATTCCGACGATTTTTCTTTTTTTTTTTTTTTTTTTTTTTTTCAAGAGACACGGTAGTGTCTCGCGCCAAGTATATAATATATATATATATATGCGCAGCGCGAACACGGAGTGTATCTATTACGCCGCGACGCGCTATCGAGAACCCTGAGATTACCGAATCTCAATAACGGCTGATCCGATTAGCTTTTTAATGGTCTTAATGGATAGCTTGGGTTTGATTTACATAAGAAAAATGTTTTCGTTTTGTTCCTACGTGCCTTATGAGCTGAGATATTTCAATGCAAAGTTCCAATTTGGCGAATTTTACGTTAAGAGATTTTTCTCCATCGTCAAGTGTGGGCAAGAGGGGAGCATGAAAGGGTGAGGAAATGTACCGCCAATTCACGCAGTACGAAAAAATCAAAAAGCATCTATGTTCAGGTTGCTAGTCAACGTAACCTAGCTAGTGTCAGTCACTTTACTCATAACCACTGTGATACTACTTAGCTGTTCTGTCTAGGGTGAATTGACCAGTGAATGAACAGCTAAGCGCTTTTTCAGTTTCAAATAACGATAAAAATTAAATAATGTCCTAATTTATTCATGAAACAAGAATTTGTAACAGAATAGGCTTTAAAAATGTCTAAAAAAATTGTTTGTGATTTTTTACTTGACCAGCGTCAGAAATAAATCATAAAAATGTAATCAATGCTCAATATACTAGTGAATGAACAAAATACACAATAAATGAATACCTTCACCCAGTGATTGAACACAAAGAATAATACTTCATTTTCCGACGAGAAAACGCTACAAAAGAAGAAAGGAATTTTAGGCGAGGGACCTAACATAAGAATATAAAGATATAATCTATATATTATAATAATAGGAATTTGACAAATTTAGTTATATCAGAACACAGTTTACACAATATAATGGTTAACTGTCATCGTACGTGTTTTCTTACTAGGTTTCTCGCTGAGAATGGCAGTACCCGAAACCACAAAACAAAAAAATTAATAAGCGATCAAGACGTTCATAAATTCAAAAAATATTAGTATCGCCGTTATCTCAATAAATTTTCCTTCATTCCAAATATAAGATCATTGTTTTCAATGAAATAGTATTCTTGTTATACACGAAAAAAGTCAATTTGTTCATTCACTGGTCAATTCACCCTATACGCATACTTTTCCTTAATAAACCCTTAATATTTCAATGACGGTTTTTAGTTTTTATATCAATTTTTAAATCATTAGATATTGATTTATTAATAAAATGAATTTAACTTAAGTGTGAAATATAATATTCTTTCTTATTTCTTCTTTTATATTGCTATTCTCTGCATTAGCAACAAGACGCATAGGTTCCAAATTCCTAACACATCTTCTAAAGGTATCTCGATAGCTGCATCAACGAGTCTCAACAGCTAAAATTATTCTCTGACCACCAAGAGCTAATACCTGGGATTCCAGAGCTGGAGACTTAAACTCTTTTAATAAATTGTTCACTTTAGCAGTAAAATCCTTATCTAATAATGATTTGCATAATAAATTCGCACTGTGGCTACTACAAGTCATGTGCCATACATTGATTGTTTTTCCCATGGACATTTGTCTGTTATTACTGCATATAATATTTAAATTAAATTGTTCTTGTGCCATTGTCATACATTGATTAACAACTTCTCTTAATGCTTCACCAGTTTCTCTGATACAACTGAAATTCCAGGCATCAAGATAAATGTACCTGTAATCACTTCAATTCAGAATTGCAACTACATATTTATTGTTGGATGATGAATTTTTCCAACCATCTAAAAGTAGAACTGAATGTTTAGATTCCACACTGGTTATTGATTTTTTATAATCTTGAAATTTTGCATTCAGTAAATTATTTGACAACTTCTTTCTAGTTGGAATTTTATAATTCGGGTTCAATTTACCACAACCAAAGTATTAATAGCTGGACAATCATATAAAGTTATGAATGCTATATTTCATAGTGGTTCATGTATTGAGGATGGCCATTACACCAGTATATGTAAAGAAGAAGGAAAGACTAGTAGTTGGATTGAAGCTGATGACGTGCAAATTAAAAAAAGGCAATGGCTCAAAGGCGCTAAAGATCTTTATATTTTGTTCTTACAAAAAATGATAATAAATAAATAAGCCAACAAAAATTACCACGCTATGGAACAGCTGAAAGAAGAATGATGCCATTTGGCACTTGTAAGGGTTTATTATGCAAATCATTATTAGATAAGGATTTTACTGCTAAAGTGAACAATTTATTAAAAGAGTTTAAGTCTCCAGCTCTATAATCCCAGGTATTAGCTCTTGGTGGTCAGAGAATAATTTTAGCTGCTGAGACTCGTTGATGCAGCTATCGAGATACCTTTAGAAGATGTGTTAGGAATTTGGAACCTATGCGTCTTGTTGCTAATGCAGAGAATAGCAATATAAAAGAAGAAATAAGAAAGAATATTATATTTCACACTTAAGTTAAATTCATTTTATTAATAAATCAATATCTAATGATTCAAAAATTGATATAAAAACTAAAAACCGTCATTGACATATTAAGGGTTTATTAAGGAAAAGCATGCATATAGGGTGAATTGACCAGTGAATGAACAGTGAGCAGTGAATGAACAAATTGACTTTTTTCGTGTATAACAAGAATACTATTTCATTGAAAACAATGATCTTATATTTGGAATGAAGGAAAATTTATTGAGATAACGGCGATACTAATATTTTTTGAATTTATGAACGTCTTGATCGCTTATTAATTTTTTTGTTTTGTGGTTTCGGGTACTGCCATTCTCAGCGAGAAACCTAGTAAGAAAACACGTACGATGACAGTTAACCATTATATTGTGTAAACTGTGTTCTGATATAACTAAATTTGTCAAATTCCTATTATTATAATATATAGATTATATCTTTATATTCTTATGTTAGGTCCCTCGCCTAAAATTCCTTTCTTCTTTTGTAGCGTTTTCTCGTCGGAAAATGAAGTATTATTCTTTGTGTTCAATCACTGGGTGAAGGTATTCATTTATTGGGTATTTTGTTCATTCACTAGTATATTGAGCATTGATTACATTTTTATGATTTATTTCTGACGCCGGTCAAGTAAAAAATCACAAACAATTTTTTTAGACATTTTTAAAGCCTATTCTGTTACAAATTCTTGTTTCATGAATAAATTAGGACATTATTTAATTTTTATCGTTATTTGAAACTGAAAAAACGCTTAGCTGTTCATTCATTGGTCAATTCACCATACATTATAAAAATACAAACTTTATTTTATTATTTTATTAATTACAACATTCTTCTGTGGCGGGCTACATATTCTCCTGTAATTAGTACTACAAAATGTGTGAAATCTCCACAAAATTACCTTTTTTAAAAAAAAGGTACAAAAAAGAGCGCCAAGTATATAATCCCATCGAAAAGAATCCCATTTAAAAACATTGTCGTAAATTAATAGTTTTACAAAACTAATGATATACACAAATTGCGCCAATTATACCAATGGCTATTTATACAAACAGGACCGTTCCTGGGTTGTTGGTCGCCCAGGTGCGAAAACAATATTGCCGCCCTTATTAATTTAATATTCTTTAATTAAGAATTTGATATGCAGTGCTTACTTTTACATCTATATATACAAAAAAAAATGTATTAACCAATATTAAGCAGATATATTTTTATTTTATTTTATACAAATAAATATTTCAATACCAATAAATATTTTATTCAAAATACTTGGCGCTGCGAAACCGAAGAAATGTTAAAATAATTGTCTTAGTATTAATAATTTGCAATAATTCTCTTACAGGCTAAAATAGATAAACATATACATATACATATTATATTAGAAACGCAGTCACATTTATTCTACATATAATTAATTCTAATATCATACGCAGCATATGCACACGCACACATACACACATTCACGATCGCACGGACAAGAAAGAAAGAAAAAGATTAATGCAATTTATACATATTTATTCAGTTTATCAACACCAATTCGGAGAGCAGCGCCAAGTATTTTGAATAAAATATTTATTGGTATTGAAATATTTATTTGTATAAAATAAAATAAAAATATATCTGCTTAATATTGGTTAATACATTTTTTTTTGTATATATAGATGTAAAAGTAAGCACTGCATATCAAATTCTTAATTAAAGAATATTAAATTAATAAGGGCGGCAATATTGTTTTCGCACCTGGGCGACCAACAACCCAGGAACGGTCCTGTTTGTATAAATAGCCATTGGTATAATTGGCGCAATTTGTGTATATCATTAGTTTTGTAAAACTATTAATTTACGACAATGTTTTTAAATGGGATTCTTTTCGATGGGATTATATACTTGGCGCTCTTTTTTGTATTGTAAATACTCGCAAACGTGCCCACAATAGATTGTCAAAAGCACGACTAGAACAATTGTTTGGTATCAAAGTAATTTAGCGTCAAAGAAATTAACGATTTTACGTATCCAATAATCCACTACCCACTTAACCACCGAACATCCCTTCAGACCACAGAAATAAATTTATCGCATCATCTCCAAATCCACATGCTATGGCACAATCTCCATGAACAAATGACTGATAAAGTTATTGGTATCAAACTTATCTTAATATACTAATAGTGGTACTAATCCTAAATAAGGTGAAGCTAATACACGCCAAATATTCAAGCAATTCAGTAAACAGTTTCCAGTACCGTACTTCCTGCGAAGTAGTCCTTTGAATATACCTGCTCCAATTTCTACCCAAACGGCAAGGAACTGGAGGAACTTGAAAGAACAGTTTAGCAAGAACCAGAGGACAGAAACAGATCCGTCCCTGCTTGTACACGCAGAGTGCTCAGCATCACGCGCGCGCGAGGGCGTCTCAGTTCTCTCCAAGTAGAGCGAAACGTGCCTGACGTAAGAGTCCCAGCTGAAGAAGCTTCGTCTCAAAAGACCGTCAGAGGAAACCCAGTCGCCTCCTCAAACACACTGCCGACAATAAATCCTGATAACAGCGACACGACGACGTGGAATAGATAATGCTCACAGCTCTCTCGAGAGTAAACCTTGCGCGCCTGATTGATTAAAAACACCTATCACTAATTTCGTCTATGAAAATTCAATGTATCACCTCTTTTACATCCTCCAATCGGTGTAAAGAAATACAGTGTCACGTTTTTTCAGATCGCTGGAGATTAGTCTTCCCTAAAGAAGTATAGAATCACTTGTAAAAATCGATGACACTAAACTCGCTTACACCCTGCAGAACTTGCAGAGGAAAAATACGAAGACACTATGGTGGAGAGTAGGGAAACTGATAAAGCGTCGCGATAAAAGTCAGCCCGAGAGATTTGGGCGCCACAGTGCCGCTGCTCGCGTGCACTAGCAAAACTTAGCTACGTAATCGTCGCTATTTCGCCCGCTAGCCGCCGTCCTATGGGATTTCATTCGGCGCGGGGCAGAGATAAGGCTTCCTCGGCTGTGTCTTTATGGCATCCCATTGATCCGAATCCGTTTTACTCGCGTACTTTATTGTGTATCGGGTTCGAGGAGGAAGCTCTACTGGTTCCTCCAGGGGAGCAGAGTTTTGCAATAAATTTCGTCCTCTACCCGTGCCCTACACTGGGAATCCTGTTTGCGTCGAATTACTCCGCTCCTGGTGTTCTTTCCCCAGACTTCGCCGGGAGCCGCAGCGTAGTGGAAAATGGCTTTCGCGGAGCGAGCTTAATGTTCTGCACGCTAGTTGCAGCGAATATCAACTATGTAGTTCGTCTTGCGGGTTTCTGCTAGCGTTTCCTCGGGAAGCTCAACTGTGCGCAATTTAGGTTCATCTGGCTGGGAGCGAGGAACGCTTCGTGCGGTAAACTGGGTTTCGGCGCCAGCGTAGACCTTGGTTTCTGGGTCTCCGAGGTGATTGATTGTGCGATTAATGCTTTGTGAATCTTGTTATTCGGAGAGTGTACCGTGTTCTGCTTGGGTAACAGTCGGTTCGCAAGGATTCTGGCGAGTAGCTATGGAAAGGTACGTGGGATCACGGGGTATATTGGTTTGTATTTAGGCGAGGGGACAAAGAGATCTGGTGGGATTAGACTGTCAATCATTGAAACGGGCGCACGAGACATCTTGGAAATGGAGCGTCCCGAATTCATGTATAAATAGTATGTGAGTTATCTCAGCGTGGAACAGCCATTCTATTCCTTTTTCTAATTATCTATTGGGGAAAGTACTGCTATGATATGTAACTTACAAGGGATGTTTGGCTACCAGGACACTACAATTTTTTTGAAACTGTGTAGGTTTGTAGAGAATCTCAATAAAAGCATTATTGCAATTTTTCGTTTGTGCCCATTTTCGATTGTAGCGTCTAAGAGTTACTAGCGTTAATGGTTCCTAGAGTTTTTCCCCTAAAAAATAGGTCTTCAAAAACCGCTACTCTTTTGTAAAATACTAATTATTTGACAAGGGAAATTTAAATAAAAAGGTACTGTATATTTGTTAGTTCCTTATTTAATAAGTATTGTTAAGTTGAGGTTTGGTAATTCAATTCATTGTAACTTAACAAAGATTAAAAATTGGCACTATGACAGCCAAACTTCAGGCTGAAAACACTCCTTAAAGGTTAATAAGAGTTTTCCTATTTACCAGTAGGTATATCTTGAAAACTATAGTAGATATAAGAAAATTATTTTCAAGAAAATATAATGGTTTTCTATGCTGTATAAAACTATGTAACCGAATTGTTTAAAACTTGTGGTGGGGAACGTTTCACTGTTTAAATTACAAATTTTAAATAATTTGATTTTTCATTTTAATAATTTTTGTATATCCACTACAGTTTTCAAGATATAGAAGTCACACATTTACCTTTAAGAAAATGGGCACAAACGGAAAATACTTCTATTTAGGTCCTCTGCAAATCTGCAGTTTCAAAAAAATCTGAATGCTCCATAGTACTAGGTACTGTTAGAAGCTAATATTACTGATCAATTATGCAATTGATTTTCATTCTAAATAAATCAAATTAAATCCATATCAAATAATGAAACACGACGTTTAACCATGTTGTGATGGCGGATGACTAAACAGTCACACAAGTTGTTTAGTCTTCACGCGAGCCTTGTTTTTGTCCGTCTAGACTGGCACCAAGGTCCACGAAGCAATGAATGAAATTGTGCAACAGCTTGTGAAGTGAAACCATTGACGATGATTATAAAGCACAAAACTAATGTAACAAATTCTAGAATTCTACGTCGTCACACTAGAATAACGTAGACGGATTATTTCTGAAGGATTCCCGATTCGAAGCGGATGATCTCACTTGAGATTGCAAGTGAAGTGTTTAGTGAGCTAGCCACGTCGGTGGCTTGCCCGCAGATGGTAGCCATTTTCTTGTGGCCACAGATAAAAAGGAACACTCTATTTCGCACTCGAGCCAGGCGAGTAAAAAGAGTGTTGCGCAAACTGCTTAGGAAACAGTTGAATTGGGAAATCCTGTGAATCGGTTTAGACGATAATTGATTAAAGATTGCAAGAGGAAATTGATGCATGAGGTATATACTACTTTTCCTAACGCACGTCGATTTTTCCGTCAACCCTTGTCGGCAAGTTTAAAACGAAGCATAATTAGAAGTGAACCTCAACTGTTTCTGTAAAGCAAACATAAACAGAGTTTCCACAAGACTAATGGATATTTCAAACGCCAGCTGATAAACATTTTACGAAGGTAGTCAGCACTCGAACAATCTCCTATAACTTGCGCTCTCACCATGTGTGCCGTTTATTCCAAGGCCAGTGCATAATTCATGGCAATCGAAGGTTCAGGCGCTAAAGAGTCAGCGGAGTGCATTTGCAATCCGGGCGAACGGGACTACCGGGCCTTGAACACGTTTCCCATTAATCGTCGATCTGCCTCCATCGCGATAAAGGAGGAATAAATAAAAGAACCTATTAAGCTCAGACACCCCTGCTCGCAATAAGAGAGCAAGAATAAATATTTACAAGAGCAACGAGGGATTCTGTATTCTGCAATCTACGATCCTCCAATAGCAATACTATTAAACTCTCCTCTACCGTGGTGATTACTCGTGAAACGAGGTACAAACAATATAGAATAAGATTTGTTGACTGTGTGAAATTTGTTTGGGAAAGAAGCTAACATTTGCTTGCAGAGCTTCATTGCGAATATACGTTCGAAAAACTTCGGGACGATATACCGAAGCACGGAAGTTTTCACTATGGGACTTTTACAATTTCCTAGCTGCACTTTTCCTTTTATTGCCACGTTGTTCAACGTCTGAGAATGCTCGATATTTTCCCGCGAAATGCATCGGGATAAGAATGCAGAGCATCCGGCTCCGCGATGGCGCAATAGCTCGACCCTTCTTCTATATTCTATGTTCCAGACACGGCGCATTTACAAATTGTAGGTTTTTTTCCAGGGGGATGGGACACGGGAACAGCGGATGCACAAAATTGAAGAAATTCTTTTCGCTGTAGAATACTTGAAGCAAGACGTATTACGAAAGCGAAGCGTCCGCGAGTAAAAAAACAGCCAGAAGGGAGATGGAAACAGATTATATTCAGTTTGCTCGTTTATTACGTTGTCAGGATTCGCGGGGAAATTCCTCCCCCGTAAATTCTCGATGCAGACGTTCTCGCGATTCCGTTTTTTCACCGAGCACAACAGTCGCGCCAAACGCTACGGGAAACTTTAATTTAACCAATACCACGCCTGTGATTCTATTTTTCCGGAATAAAACACTAAACTATAAAAAATTCCAATGTGCAGCGAAGAAAAGCAGAATATTTAAAATCTATAATACATTTACACAATAAACAACAATGTTAAACCCACAGTGCCCACCTGAATTAAAATTACACACACATGTTGAGCCTCACAGGCCCAAGTCACCAAAAAATTTTAGGTTGCACGCAATCTATTGGACTCAGTTTTTATTAACAAAAATATTTAATAACAAAATGAAGTACTGAACAAACATTTCTTTAACGCTACGAGTCATCGTTATCTGAATCTGTTTCAATATCGTGAGAACGCGTGTGCACTCTAGAGTTAATTTTTAAGAACCAGCAAATTCCTCGACTAACAATAAGGGAATATTCAAACACGCGGAATCCATAGGAAATTCCGCGGGACTCGCGAGATCATACGTCGCCAGAAAGACAGACGCACCATCCTTATTTTTCTCTTATTGCGCTCTCCGGGGTGGCTCCGAATTTACAAATTCCCCGGGTGCAGGCGTTCCCTTCAAAACGAGTTCGCGTACCTACATCAATCATCCAGCTTTCTCTTCGCTCGCTTTTCACCCCCGAAAGAGCCCGGAGCTTTGAGGGTCCACCACCACGTAATACGGGGAAAGATAACCTTCGAGGCCTGATATCAGGTGCACCTCTTCCCAATGTTATCTCCGTTGAATACATCCGCCGGCTGAAAGAAGAATGGGCTCCCTTGTCCCGCGTGATCGACGTGCAAGGAAAAACGAGGGTTTTTCGTGACGACGCGTAATTCCAAGGGAAACACCTTCAGCCGATAATAAGCGTGAGGTGGTGTTGTATCGGTAACGAGATAAAACTGAAACGGTTTACACGCTTTTATCCGCGTGCACGGAGGCTGCTGTGCTCCTCCTTCCCTCTCTGGTCGCGTGACAGCGTCCCGTTTCAAAGCCAGGCCAGGAAAGCATTCTCAAACGGCAGCTGGATGAAATAAAGAACAAGTGGCTGCTAATTCGTCGCCCTCTAACTCGAGGGGGGATTACGCGCGAAGGTGTTATGCACAAAAATGTGCTGCTCACTATTATTTTATCAAGCATATTGCTATGAAAAAGTACCTACTACGTAAATTTGAGAGTGATGCAATAAATATTTCCAATACTGTATATATACGTGTTTTTGAGGGGGGTGCACTGAATTTAATTTCGAGTAGTCTGATAATTAGGGGAGACCGGAGATTTTAGTTTATAATTGTCAAGTTACTTATTTTGAAAATCTAATACTGCAATATGCAATTCTTTTTTTTTTTTAAGTAGATATATGGTGCTTTAGGAGAAAACTTGAGTGGATAATAGCCTCGCAAGAAGATATAACTTGCACACTCATTCTTGAGATAATTCACTGTTTCAATTGTACGGTTTTTTCGAATTTTCTGGCAGAACAGAAATAGGTGTACAGATGTTTTCTCACCTGTATCCTGCAAAAGTGTTTTCTGCGTTTCCAAGTTTGCACTTTGGACCAGAGTGTGCTGAAAATCTCCAACGCCACAAACCGTACCAATACCGCCCTGCACCGCAAGTGCAGCATCGTATCGCCTTGCAGAGTCCATCGCTTGATTCGCTCGACCGCAAACGGTTTTAGCCTGCGGCCACAAACCGTTCGCCCACAATCGATTACCGTTCCGGCAAAACGAACTCTACGAACGCGCTAGTAATCCTTCTCTCGCGTGCACAACAGGATCACGATGGCGGAAAAGGTATCTGGACGTGAAGTGTGACTGTGGTGCTTGGAAGGAAGCATTGGTATCCAGCAATTGAACTTTTATTTAGAATTTAGAACATCCCCAAATTCGCGTTATCGATTGAGGAATGGCTTCTAAATACTGGGGAGTGATGAGATTACTGTACACTTCATCATTATAATAGAATCACGTTTCAATAGCATTCTTATCGATGATTTACTGCACAAATATTGTATATCCACTTCTTGTGAAATTATGAAACTGTGTATTTCTTCATTTTTTTAATTTTTTTATTTATTTATTTATTACAGGTCAGAAGGCCTTTGACACATTATAATTACATGAAAAGACATGAAAAAAGATCGGACAAATAAGATAAAATTAAAATTCAGATTCAAATAACAAACACCAAAAACAAAAACAGAAAGGGATGAAGTGACATGAATAAATATTGCAACTTAATCGTCAAATATACGCAGAAATGAATTTCTGAAACTACAGTGTGTGATGCCTATCAATATGGAAGAGAGGGTAATGCTTCATATCTCCACTAGAGAAACAGAATTTGAATTGCACCAAGATTTCAGGGCAATTAAAATGATAGCTCATGAGATTATGAACAAAAAGCAGAGCATTATAAAGTACCCTTGCATTTTCAAAACTATTTTTTCTCGAAAGTGCTGAAAGTGGACATACAATATTTCTGCAGTAAGCCATCGTGATCAAAATAAACTACTGCTAGAGCAACCTTGGAAGATAAAGACAGTAGTAAAGACAGAAACTCAGTTCATACAAACTTCATCGGTATCACCCTACCAAAACGTACCTCATCCCCCGACTACCCACCTAAAAAACTACAGACATAGAAGTGACACAAAAATCCGCCCACTCTTAAGTAGGTACATACGAAGCAACAGACCAACACAGTGACTCCAAGCTGGTTTTTCGTTCGCCACGTGGAAAAACCTGCACATGCCGACTTGAATGGCGGCCAGTTGCCCTCAAGATAGACAGCAGAGGGATTAAGGGGGGGGGGATTGAAGCGATTTTCTCGCAAAACTGTCGCCGACGTGGACTGCGACACCTGCTTACCGAATGGCGGACAGTTCGTGGCTGCGACGTGGAAGCGAGTTACCCGAGCGCAGGGCGACGAGGGGCGATATCCAGCAATTTCGGTAAAAGGGTTCGCCTATATAGGGGGGCGCGCACCTGGTGACGGTACGGCGCCTCAACTAAAAGCTATTTTCCCGTAATTCACGAGCCTGTCTGGCCAGGCAGCTTGCCGAGATACGCGACGACTGTACACTCCGGGCCAGCTTCCATCAATTTTCCGGACGACGATGCTTTACCTTCCCCCGTTTCGCGGCAATAAGTCGTAACTCAGACGACACTACGGCTCTCCCAGGGTGGAGGACCCGCCCTGCAGGACGAGTCAGAGGGTGCTCGCGTGTTTATAACCGCTTGGATCCCGAGGACTACGGTCCTCGTTAAATATCGGGGCAGTCGCGTAAGTTTTGTGGGGCGATCTTGGGGCATCTAACGAAGGGAGATTCGAAAAGGGTGGTGTAAGATGAAGCCGTGGAATTGCCAAGGGTTTTTGGGTAGATAATTTTGAGAAAGATGAGGTGGAAGGCGAAATTTCCAGAGTTTTTCATTCAATTTTCTGTTGGATTGAACTATTACGTTTTGAACAAATGAAAATGGTTCTGGGTAAGAAAAGATCCGAGAGCTGTAGTAGGGTAAAGGAAATGAATGGGGAGGCTGAGGTGTTGCAAAGATGTGTGAAAGATGGAAGAGTGATGCGTTGAATAGTAGGAATACTTAACCGATTTTCATTGTGGCAATATGTATATTAAATGTATTAAAATGAAGAATTATCAAATTAATTTGATTAAATAAACTACCATACAGCACAAATTATTAAGTACAAATACATCTAATATTAAAAAGAGATTCTCTTTCACTTTATATTAAGAAAAAAATATTTTTGTTCAAATATAAAATAAACATTTATTTAGTATCAGGGAAAAAATATTTTTGTCCAACTATAAAATATTTATTTAATATTAGAAAAAAAATTGAATAAAATATCCTCCAAGTCTAATTTTACTCAACTCTATAAAAAGTCTTCGTTCTGACTTTTAACAAAGTAAATGTATTCAGAGACACTTTGAGCTAAATATCTTTATCAGATGTTTTGCAATAGTTCTCTGAAGTAAGCAGTAGACAGATTTCACGAGTCTGGTGCACAGATCGTAATTACGATCATTAACAAAACATTAATCTCCGTACGAGCGGTTATTAGACAATACGAGAGGCGTGTTCATTAACGCTTTGAACGGCAAACAGGGTTAGCGAACTTTATTAGTGCGGATGCGGCACGAAACGAGGGTCGCAATGACTTCCTCGTTCTCACTGATCGCTCGCTCTCCGCTCCTCGTGTTCTTCCCACAGCCGTCCGACCAGCCAATTTTCGCACGAATATCCACGAATTCTCCGTTCGTCGCGAGTCCAAGAGAATTTTCGTGTTTCGCGGACGCACTGGAGAAATTGGATCCGCTATGTGCCGCCGCCTCGACCGAATTTAATCCTCGTTTAACGTGGAGCACTGGCGAAGGGACGTCACGGGCGACAAAGCGGAATTAAGAGGCAAAAAGCATGGACCTAATTAAAGTTTGAATGGCAAACGAGCGCGTGGGTATCCCCTCGAGATGCCGAAAAGAGGAAACATGTCGAAAACCCGTTGCATTGTTTCGATCCTCTCGCGTCCACGAGAAATTTCTCCACCTTTATGCACCTTTTTACGTACTTATTCGGGGAACGAACGTTCCTTGCGAACGACTGGCGCCAATTCCCACTGGGAAGTGACGGTTTCCAGTTGCTCCGATCGCGAAAGTGTCGGACGCTCACTGGTTTCACCAGTGCTGGTGGGTTTCGAGTATTGTATGCTTGGCTGGGAACTGCTAATTGTCCTGTTACGAGGGCTGAATGCCTACTCAGTCACAGTCTAGTGTGTCTGTAACTAACCAAAATGGATCTAGAACTTTGCTGTTTTACTCTCTTTCACTAGCATTTTAGCTTTTTCAAATTCTGACTCATACTAGTCCACCTATGAGAAACCAAGATTGACACCCCGAGAGGCGCAATATTTTTAAAAATGCCTCCTCCAGGTAGTCAAGCTTTTTGAGTTTAGTACAGGGTGCGGAAAAGTTAGGTTATGATTCACACAGATAATTCCACACCTGTGGATTCGTAAAAAGAATTGCCAGAAAATTCATCTTGACCTCCAAATTCAAGATTCAAATTTTCTTTAGATATTCTAATGTATTCTACTCACTGGGAGGATTAAAAGTGTCAAAGAAGTTTTTGTCATGGATTGTTTGAAACATTCTTTAAAACATAATTCCTGTAATAGGTACATTTTTTTTAGTTTAGTGAGTCATGCATATTACAATAAAAAAACTGACTCTCTGAATTTGAAGGTCAAAGTCAATTTTGCGATACATTTTTCAAACAAATCTCCAAGGATACAGGATGTTAACAAAAGTAATGGTCACTGCCCTCACGGATGAATCCACACCTCTGATTCGATGGAGATGTATAAAAACAAAATTGCGGTAAAATTCCTTACAACATTGCGAAATAATATTAATTTTTTTAAAAAATCTTTAATCTTTTTAAAAATTTAAAGAATCTAAAAAGAATCATGTGTCGCATTTACACCGTGTCCTACAAAGAATTGATAAAAGTTTGGTATAAATGATGTAATCCATGTATTCCATAAGTTCCTTTTAGACTGTTTCTACTTTCAGCGAACATAATATGTTGATACAAAGAAAATTAAAATCAATGTTCAATGTTACACACAACTCCGCCACAATTTTCCTTCACAAATCTTCAAGCGATCCACACGTGCAAATTCACCCCTGAAAGCAGTAGACCATTACAAAGCGACCTTCGAGCATGAATCTTTTACAAAGTAAGTATTCCGTGACTCTCCACTTTACAACAGAGATCGACGTAAAGACACGCCACCGCCAGTGGACGCGTTAAATTCCCAAGGATCCTATCCCCCGTACAACGAACTTCATCCCCAAGTACGACCGAACAACAACACAAGCAAGACCCAATCACTAATCCAGCGACAGACTGTCGTAATGAACATGGCGGGCGGTTAAAACGCTTGAACGCGAGGCAGGCACTCCAGGAGGCGTATTACAACAGCCTTCCGCGATCTAATCGTCGAACAAAAGCAGGCTAACCGGCCGTTTCGCCGGCTATTGTCGAAGCACAGAATGCAGGCATCAGAACTAGACGCGGCGAGCCCGTAATTATCGCGAATCGCTTAATGGGCCCGAAATAAAATACTCGAAACAGGCGCGCGGAAGCAAGGGATGCTCGCTATCTCGCGAAGCCCTACGGATCCCGTTTCGAAATTCTTTTTGATCTCATTAATTCCCGGGGAAAGCCATTGGCCGGCCGGCTGGATATACCGAAGAAGGTACGCGGCCGGTCAAAGGGAAGCAAGGGCTTCAATGATATCGAGGGATGTATATGAAGCGCGGCCGCGTGCGTGCAGTTTCCGTCAGATCGAATAGTATGTACATCCGCACAGGGGGGGCTTATTTAATGCCCCGAGCGGGACGCTTTTTTTTGCCAAGCAAGCCGTAGCAGAAAGCGATCGCGTGTGCTACACGGGAGCACCGATACCCCGCCATTTCCAGCGATTTCCAACGACCCTCTCGAGTCACGAATGCGCAAAATTAATTCGCCCGCGGTGGATTCCACCTTCTGGCTGCCCTTTTGCCCTGGGACGTCTCTCGCGTGGGGCATTCGGCCGCGTTCGGCCTCTTTTGCCCCGAGGAGCACGCGCGATCCGCTAATGGAAGCCGCGAAATTCGTGATCGCGATGAACCAGACAGGCTATTGTTGCACGCATGCACGGGTATGTTTGCGCGGACGGACTGGTAACTAATTGTTAATCGAGTGCCGCCAGCGCATTAAATTGATTGCCGAATAAATGGGTTATTCGGGACGAATTTCTCGTCCTCTGCTGTGTCCAATCCCTTGGTTACGATGGAAATTTGTGTTACGCGGAGGCTAGTGTGGCACGTGCGTGGAATTTTACATGGAGGCGTGTATGGTTTAGGTTTTTTTAGGTTACATTTGTGGCAGTTGAGAGGAGGGTAGTGAGAAGATTAATGGGTGTATATTATTCAACGTTAAATATGCAGAATGAAGCCGGTTGATGAATTCGTGCAATAAAAGATGGTGGAATTTGCAGGTGGCCTTGGCTGTTCATATTAAAATCTAAAAATAAAGAATTTTAGTGTTCTGGTAGTTGTAGTGCTCTTCGTAGTTTAAATTTCCTATCTAGCATTTTTTGATTTTTCATTTTTCAAGATATGTTGAAATACTTTAGGCTTCACACGTCTTTTATTTTTTAAGTAAAGTTGGAAAACCCCAGCGTAACTTCATAGAGATCTAGAAACAGTCTAATGTATTTAACCTAGCTGCTTTTCAAATTGTTAAAATATTCTATGTGACAAATTTAATGAATTGCGACCTTATTATTACATTATCTATCGGTGCATCTATTAAAACAAATTGTTATTATGACTATTACGACTTTATTACTCATTAAGCATTAGAACATAATACTAACAATTAAATAATAGGAAATACTACAAATTAATTATAATAATATAACACGGTCACGAAGTAATGACAACATTTTTTAAATTGAACGAAGAAAAACGAGGACCGCAGAAAGAACATGATTAAACATCAGTATTAACTTCAGTTGTTTCGAAATGCTAGGTAAGACATTTTAACTAAGGAGGAGAGTCTAAGTATTGTCGAATAATGAGGAAGATTCTAGCAACCAGTTACTTTTTCAAGGTCTTAATGAGACATGGAAAAGACAGATCCGACATTGCTTGGCAAATAACAGTTGTTGGCATAAAAAAACATTTTAATTACGAGCCACGATGAAAAACAAATTTATCTTCCCCAATTTGCGCTGCATTTGCTCTCCAGCTCGTAAACTCTCTGGAATATTCAAGCGATTGGAAAGCTCCACGGTTGACAAAAACTATCTGCTAAACTATTAATGAGAAATGCCTGCGATACACCTGTGCACCCTATTTGCCGTTATCGACGTTTCTCCCTAGCTCGCAGTGAATTACCAACTTAATTACAGACATTAAATTAATTACCGAACACACACGGCTGGAAAAGCGACACGCTCGACCGTCTGCAAAAATCGCTGCACCCCTTTCGTCATCTTTATTTACAATTTCATCACGCATAATAAACAATTAAAACTACCTGCCGATGTACTCGCAGTTCTTCTCTATTATCGCAGTTTTGTTCGTCGCATACATTGCCAACGATAGCTAATTGCAGAGATTCGTGGGCGTATCGAATCAATTGGCAAGTGAATTTTTTCTCCGACTGTTGCACGTTTTGTCTGCCTTCAATTGGCATCGATTCGCAGCGATTTTGTTACAATGGAACGGCACAATGGCGAGCTCGCGGGACGCGTTTCAAACTTATTTTCCCTTGTCTACGATTACACAGAGGGAGTTACGCTGGCAATTGTTCGCCGCAACGTGTTACACGCGCTTGAACTAATTATCAGGTAAACAAGATTGGTTATCGAATCCCGAATGTTTATTACTGTTTTGTATAGAAAATTAATTGAAGTTAGTTGAAGGATTGTTTATTGATGTACTTTACTTGATTCTGTAAATAGATGAAGGAAGTTGATGATAAATTATGTAAAATAGGAAATATCCCGCTTTTGAACATTGCATGAAAAGAGAGTCGTCGAATCGATTTGACCAGAATTCAAACCCAGATACTTCATCTCCCCCACAGCTATTCAATTTAGCTGTCAAGTGCCACAAGTGGGGCCCTTCTTATTTAACATATTAACATGCTACAGCCCACGATTCTGTCTTGAACACTGTGTGAACAGTCTCTAATTGAATCAATTCCAACTACATTCTATTCTATTCCTCTAATGAACATTCTCCAAGTAAAGACTATCCTTCGATGTCTACTTGCTAAGACAAATTCACTCGGTTCACTTTAATTGATTCAACGAAATTTGAAAACAAAGTGAATAGAGTTCAAGCAAATTCAATATTGAAAGAAATTGAGAAATTGAAAGAGTTTTGTGTCATCCAAATTGAACACGTGTAAATACGCATCTCGACTTTCAAGGGTTTTATTTCAGTTGAGTCAGATAATTGTGTTTAAAGGCAATGAGAACATATTATAAATAATTTGTAGTACCTCTTGATTTTATAATGGTGTATAAATGGAGAGAAAAACAAGACTCCATTATTTCTCTATTTGTATAAAAACCATGAATGTCTTTTAACAATAACGTTCACAAAATTATTGCAACACTGGCACCTATAATATGCTTCGACGTTATTTTAAAGTGAACCAGATTGGTTAATTTCATCGAAACGTGTAAATGTCTTTATTGTTTCAATTTCTTTGAATCCACTTTTAAAGTGAACCGTGCAAATTCGTCTTAAAGCCCACATTCGAAGTAGCATATCATTTCACTCGCCAGAGAAATCAACGCAATTCGAAGTACCATAAGAATCACTACCCCACCCTGGATCCTCCACGCAGCGGTGAAAAGCGAGCTTCAGCACGCGTTCCAACCCCCGTTTCCCTTTACGGGGTCCCAGGAAGTAGGACTCCTCAACGGGGATGGCACACGGGCAATTAAAAACGTTGCAGGGAGTGAAAGGTCTCCGCGGAAGGGGAAACAAGCTGCCGCTTCTCCGCTCGGGGATGAAATTAAATTTCCTTCGTTTCCACGTTCGAAAACGACCAAGGGCTACGATGGCAAGGGCGAAAAGGACGAGGAGGGAAAGAGGTCGATTAAGACGGGCCGCGACTTAAATAATTCAGTCGCGAACGCCTCCAACAACTTTCTCCCGAGCTCCAGCAGCTGCCTGTTCGCATTCCCCGGCCCTCTCGGCGCGAAGCCCCACGGGGGCGACTGGAAAGAGTCGCGGGGGTGGAATTCAGATAAGAAATCCTCGTTTCGAAGGGGCTGGGGGCCAAGGGGATGACGGGGGCCACGGTATTTTCACGCGTGCACGTGCTGTCGATGGAAAACGAACGGAAATATCAAATTCGATTTTCTAGAGGGGGTACGGGGAGGGTTGCCCACCCCCGCGGAACGGCCCTTTCGCCTCTCCGCCTTCAACCGCACCCGCCTCTGCTCCTCTTGCGCTCCTCTTTGTGCGCGATCATTAATGCGATCCGCGGAACAGCGAACGTGATGGAAATTTCAATGTGTCGGAGGGGCTTGGCTGCGGAACAACCGAGGGCTGG
Source organism: Andrena flavipes (assembly GCA_963971345.1). Lineage (NCBI taxonomy): Eukaryota > Metazoa > Arthropoda > Insecta > Hymenoptera > Andrenidae > Andrena > Andrena flavipes. The sequence goes on from OZ020480.1 coordinate 48,674,576, forward strand.
GCTCTCTCTGATGAAACCAAGAACATCATTTTCCTATGAATACGAATAATCCGGCCTCGGGCGAACCTTTCCCTTTGGTAAACTGCCTCTGCAGGGCGAGATTCTTGCGGCTGCTGTGAATGAACATTCATCCGATTTCTATCTGGCCTTTTTTTGTAAGGGTCGCTTAGTAATCTTTTGGACGCTTAGTATATTTAATTGCTGGATGACGCGGGGGTGTACGCGTATTGGCGATTCGAGAGTATGATTCACCAATTGAAGTTGGGTTTGAGAGACTGACGTGTTGGATTAATTCTTTGTCTCTGATTTACTCACTCGTAGGTAGAGGCTTATGGTTTGGAAAGGTTGGCTCACGGATAGTTTTAAAGGGTGAAGTGTGAACCGTAGAAGTCTCTCACCTGCAACACACAAGAAACCATATGTTAAAATACATGTCATTAAATATCTGTGGGAACGAGAAAAGTAAGTCAGAGAAAGTACTTTCGAGAGGGTGGACTGTTTGGTGCGAAGAACGAGTGGAAATTCTGAGCGAATGTGTGTGTTATCTTGAGTTTTGTTTGAACAGAGTTGAGTTTTGAACGTCGAAGAGTACTTAGGTATAGTTGCAAAGTTGAAGATTGAAAAGTAGATAAGGGATACATTTAATGTATATTTAATTATTATTTAAAGTATGTTCTTCTTTCATGCCCACCCAAACTACTTAAAATTCCCTCACACATTTAAGAAACAAATATCTAAAGACAATGATAAAACAGTTTTCCAAAACCTCAATTCATTTCTTTCTCACGCAAGTTCTTTATATTCCACAAAAATCATCAGTTCAGTCGTTTCAAAATCACTTATCTTGGAATATCTTATCCTCCTCAAAATTCCCCAGCCCTTCTCTTCAAATCACACCGTGCACTTAAGCTATTCCAACTCTTAACGATCGAGTCCGGAATTTAAGCCAAAAACCCAGAAGCTTTCCACTCCCGCGTTTTCGCCAGTAGTTTGCAAAGCAGCCAAGCAAAACACGCAACAGCGAGAGCTCTCCTACAGGAAGGGTGGACAGAACGTTACCAGAATCCCAGATTCTCGGTGTATATTCGAAGCTAGTCTTGTTTAAATTAATATGGAATGCTTGACCCGTCTCGTTGCGCTGCAAACGACACAATAGACCTCGTTGCCGTCGAGAGACGGCATTGTACGGTCGATAAGCTGCAACATTAGCAGCGGCGTGCAACACCACAGAGTCAATGGGGAACACGGGGTGCACACGACGCGATTGCAATGGGGCTCCCCTTTGCGCGACGCGATACGCATGCACACAAGCCCGCGTGACGGTGGGAGGAGGACACGAAGCACTGTTACCAAATGAAAATTGCATCTAGCGAAATTTCTGCCGCCCCGACTGGAATTGCACTCCGCTCGAAGCTCGAAGATAATTCATCCGGGATCATGGGGTAACTACGCTGTAGGGGTGGTCTATCGGTCGGGAAAAATGTGTGTCTCGTCTGGTGGGTGGAAGGAGAATAGGGAGGTTGTGCGTAATAGAGATGGAAGTTTTGTTCAAAGTGGACAGTGAGTGTCGAAAATCGAGAGCTCGGGGGCATAATTATTGTACTGTTGGGTACAAGAATGGCCTCGGAGCACTTAGGCCCTTTTTGCATAAAACACATATGTAATTAGATTCCTCATTCTTTTCTACCTATGGACTCTTAATTTCATTGGTGTTTTTTTAAATTTGATAGAGCTATAGTGACTTTTGTGAACCGATGTTGACCAACCCTAAGTCGAATCTAAGCATAACTACATCTACCTGAACGTGACACATTTTTATGACTATATTTTTTGCGAATATTATGCAAATATTAAATAATTTTAGAAAACAAAAACATTTTATGCAAGAAAAGCCTGAGAGGGCAATAATTAAAATTTATTGCGATTATAATAATGCAGCTACAAAGGAGATATATCCAATTTTCAGATATTATAGTTAATTTTACAACCTCTTTATTTTGAATAAAAAATATCTAACTTCGTAATGTTTACAGAGACTTTTCTCGAGACTGACTTTTAGCACTGAGACCCTTCTCGCATTCAAAAGTAAAATTTGTGTTGTTTTCTAAGATTACCCTTGTAAGTCTCCGTAATAGCAGCGAAAATTAAATTTCCCAATCTTTATCCACTCCAACACATGGCAAATCTAGAGCCCTTGGTCACCCCATCCAAGTCACGAGTTCCCTCAGGCCCTTCGAGCTCCACTTTCCTCGTAAAGAATCAGAAACATTCCAAACAAGAGAACAGTCGTTCCGTCTAGCTCTTTGGACAATGAAAGCACTCTGCTTCCTCGAAGCAATCAGGCTCATTGTAGACCTGTAATGAGCAGTAAGCGAGAGTCGAAGGCGCGGCGGACTACTTTTCGAAGAACATTCGACTTTAAAGGCTGATCCTCGGCAGCTGCTGGGCGAATTATTAATCCGCTGGTCGGCAGCGTGTCGGTGGACAGCGTGGAAATTATTCGCGCGCCACGGGACGCTTTAATCCAGGCGCCGCGCCGACGGGGAACGTAAACGGAGCGTGAGTCCGGCCGCGGGGATGGCACTTTGTGAACCACCCTTTAAAACAGGAAGCCCGGATTACCGGGAGAAATCGAGTTTGCCGCGACGAGAATTGAGCGTCGTTTCCTATATGCCTTCTTACCCCATTTTCGCGTCGTTAATGGAACCGTGCCACTCGCGGTGCAGCAGGGGTGCGAACGAGGGGACGACATTCGTTTGCTACGTGGTGTGTCTATTGCAGGTTGTCTTGTCTCGTTTACTCGTCAAAGAAACTTTTCATTTCTAAGAATTATACTTGTTGGCCTATTACTAGTTTCATATATACACGGTGTTTATAAAAATGTCAGCAATTTTTTTTAGGATCAGATCTACTCATCAAAATAATAATTAAAGTTGGTATACGCATATGTCCGATGTACTATGTTTTTATTCATATACTTTCCTCTTCGCCTTTAAAAAAAAAACAAAGGCGAAATGATAATCAATATATCGATCTGCGGAAACACAACTGGGCTTTGTTAAATGCAACTTTAATAGGAGTTTCAGACCCGTGTTTTACGAAATACATATACAAATGCTTGTAACTGCTAAACGATTATAGGACATACGTGTATAATGACTATTGTTATTTATTTTTTGGCGAGGTCAACCGATCCTGAAAAAATGTCTCATATACTTATAAAATGAATTTAGAATGGGTGCTGCTATTCTGTATTAATACCCTCTCACAACTCTTCAGAGCAGCACTTCCAAGTAATAAAATGTGAGCAGGCATATAGTTCCCGCAGGAAGAACTGAAGGGGCCAGCAATTCTTGTTCATCTCTTCGGTGTTGGCCTTCAGAACTACACAGTTCAACGCTACCCACCCGAGAAATCTGATTTAATGAAACTTCGTGTGAATGTAAAGCATATTGTAGTGTGCAGCAGTAATTTTCCTTCCTGCGAAAATTCACTCCGGACGGGGTGCAATCAGCCCTTAATGTTATCGGTTTTCTCCGTTATTTTAATAAACCGTTGTACCGGTGCGAGGAACAAGAAAACTTTAAATATAAGAATTGTTCAGTTTCCTTTGCTCCATCGCGCTACCAAAAGAAAATAAAGTTCTATTAAAAGCCGAGAAAACGCGATAACCTTAAGGGCGATCTCACCCCTCCAGAGTGAATTTCCGAAAGAAAAAAAAATTGCTCCTGGGATACTCCAGTATGATTTACATTCACCGCAAGTTTCATGAAAATCAGAATTTTCTGACGAGGAACCTCTCCATGCGAGGATTCATCGAGCGTCGAACGGGATCAGTGAAAAGCGCGAATGAATCGAGCTCGTTGGCTTTGCTCCCCCATCTGTCCCGTGGCCGCAGTAACGTGGGCGCGAAGCAATTCAGCGAGCATCCGTGGCGCCGGAAACCAGAGTTTCGCGCGTCTAATGGGAAATACCGCGCATTCTCAGGCCTGCGTACAACCCCTCCCATGGCATTGGATCCCTCTTCGACTGTCTCCAGGCCTCGCATTGCTCTCATCGTCGATGGTCGGGTTTCCATTCGAGCGGAAGGTCAATCCCGACGCTACGAAATTTCGGACCACCCCGCCAACGACGAAATTAACTGTCAATCTCAATTCCACCCCCTCCCCATTCCTCTTGGTCTCTAGAACCCATCCTCGCGCGAGGAGGAACCCCCTTTGACACGGCTGCTCCCACAACAGCTTGCGCCCAGGATATCGTGTGCACGATGCAGGCCTCCACCTCTTCCCCCTCTTTCCTACCACCCCCTGGCAAGTGTCAATTATAAAGCACAGGGTCTGCCAGAAACGTCAGGCCACCGTGTCACGCCCGTCTCCTCCTCCTTTTTCCGTCAAGCTTGATTTAATCGGGGAAAAAAAACGAAATCTGATCCACGATCGGTGATAATAGAACGCGGCCGAATCCTCGATCATCCCCTAATTCGAACACGCTTCCCACGCGGACGTTTCGGCAGACCGTTTGCCGAATCGTGCCCGACCGCGCGTGGATATATATATATATTTCGGGGCCGCGGTCCGTGGCGTCAGCTAATCGAATGATTTATTCGGATCGAGTGTCGGCGATAATTGACCCGGAGAGAAAATTGATGGGACCGGGAAACCGCGGTTAAAGCAGCAGCGGATGGAGAACGAATGAATTCGGCGGCGGGGGGTTGTGTAGTTTGACGAAGATTGAGGGTAATTCTTTTATGGATTGCATGAAGTTTCTGGGTGGAGGTTTCGGATAGTATCGGTCATTTCTAAGTTGCGAAATCGCTGTTGGTTCTGCAACAGACATGTGCGGAGGTTTGAATGTTTGATAGGAGACCAATTGGAACTCGACGGCTGGGTTTAAATAATTTTCTTTCTCGCTGGTAAATTTGATCAAAAATTTTGAAAGCTTGTCTGCCTTTGATGGAACAGTGGCCATAAAGGGTGCGAGCCCTGTATCTCTTTAATTTTTATTGAAACCACTAGTCCAAATGCGGGAACAGCTCCCAGGCTGTGTGGTTTCCCTTCCTTTATGGATTTATCGACAGTTTTAATTAAAGTGACGAGGATTTTTTTAGCTACAAAGGCTTGTAGGAGATAGGGGTTGAAGTTGGAATGACGTGATCAAACTTTATAGCTGCCTAGATGATTCAAGAATTTGGAAAATTTAAAAAATAAATGTCTCTTTTGGCTGTAGTCAATTGAAAAATTTTCGTTGAAATCGGTAAAAGTTGGGGACTCCTTCCCCCTATAATGTTAGTAAATACCTACAAATTTAAGAAGAATCACATGCACGATGAATAATCAATACAATTCCTACCTAAAATCTAGACTTCAAGTCATTCTTCCTCTAAAAAGAAGTCAATCTCAACAGCAATTTTCAAAATTGAATCTTAAATAATCACAAGTTCCCTAATCATCTCACCGAATAACCAGTAAGGCATCACTTTCCTCTGAGCATCCATTAAAATCCGAAGACACGAGTCAAGATATCCACCAAAGTCCAGAAGTGCGTCTTCAGGGAGTCCCAATGCATCCGTCCTAAGCAACCTCGAATTGCTGAACAGCGAAACGGACGTAGACGAGCGAAAGAGCAATCAAAACCTTAACGAACAATGAAGAAAGAAGGGGGTGCGTTCAAAGGATGTATCAAGTTAATGACAATGGTGCCATTTGCATCATCGTTCTCTCGAGCCACGAGGAAGCGGATAAGTGCATCTCGCAGATGAGAGAGTGCCCGTGGGCGTGCCTGCGCGGGATCGTTGCACCGGGGCAATAATTGAGACAAACCTCTGTCCTTAGGCGATCGGAGGACTTCCAGCTGAGAATGTCCGAGCAAACACGATAACTAATGGCCCACGGTGCCTTAATGACGCTGGTGTCATTTCTTCCCGTCCCGACAGCGGCAGGTAATTGCGTCACGTAGGTGGAGAATCATTCCAACTGATGCATCAAGAGGAGGTTCGAAGGTCGTCTTCAATCGAAGAAAATGACGGTCGAATTTGCAATCTTCAATTTTAAAACAACCTTTAGTGGACGTATAAATACACACCCATAGGGGGGTCTGAATGTATTATAAAAATTTCTGTGTTTCTCGGAGTTTGCTAGAGAAATTATCAAATCCAAGATGAAGGGTAGATGTCTTCCTTCCTTTCTTCTAACAAGGCTGTTTTGAAGGATCCAAAGATAACAAATATGTACGTGTTTTCTTTTGTTTTGGCCCGTTTGTATATTTAGGGAGAGAAACCACCTCTCAAAGTTCATAAGAAGAGGTACAAAAGCTCCTATTGTTAGTTTAAAGAATATTATAACATTGTGTTGAATAAAATTTTATATAAAACTTTACATGAAAATTGACGGAAAATTTTATATGAAACTTGACGTAAATCTTTATATGAAACTTTATGCCAAACGTGACCTATAAGTACTTGATATAAAACATTTTATACACTCATAAACTTCACTCTTTATACACTCATTGTTATACAACATATCCAAAAACCAAAGCAATCCGAGGCAGACACCCGAAAATCCCTCCTTCCAATTCATAACTATTAAAACCAATCGATTTCTCTACATCCATAAACGAATTACAAGGAATATTGAGCCATTTCGCCCCCACAGAAATCCATCACACCCAAGCCGCGCCAATTGCACTTATCAACAAGCATCTCCCATCTTTCCCAAGCACCGCTGTATCAGTTCGCAAGGGGTGCATAACTACACAGCCCTGAGCATATGCTAAAGCCGAATTTATCGTAGAACCGTGGCAACACGGAACTGATTTATCCCGTTCCATGTCCGAAATGGGCTGTTGACGTCGATCCCTATTAGACCTGGGGCTCGGATCGTCCCCCCGTCACCCTGACACAAGGGTCAACGCGCGAAATATGAAAAATCGAGCAGTCGCCGTTGTCCGACGCGAAGGGCAGAGACGGTTGATTCTCGCACAGGCACGATAACCGAGCAAATCTTGATGAATTGACCGATTTCCTCGCTCAAGGGCCCCGGGAAAAATGGACACGTCACTCGCTGTGAAGCACATATTTCCTGGTGCACTCGAGGAAACAGCGAGTATAACCCCTCCCCCCACCCCTCCACGTCGACGTCGGACAAAAGTGGATGATGCTGCAACGCTGGAGGAACCGTCAGATACCGATCAACACGGAGATCGTGACGAATCGAGAAGCTTTTCTATGGGGTGGTGGTGTCTATCGACAGTCGACGAGGTTCGATAGCTTCGTAAAGTGTGCGAAATTGCGACGGGGGGACGGGCGTGCGACGACCCTCGTGAATTACCGATCGCCGCGGATTAATGGACGCCATCACTAGTCATAAATTTCCCGGTGCCCTCATATTTCGGGAATAACGCCGCAGGAACGAGCTTCACGGGAAACTTTCCTCGCTTGGCAACCGTACAAATCGCCCGAGAGGGAATCGAGGCTCCGCGAAACGTTTCTTCGAATATGCATAGCAAATCGCGCGGATGGCTCTCAAAACTCTCCGCGGAATTGGAGGAGCTCCCACTGCCTCTTTGTGAATGATAACGAGAGCCTGGAAGGAGTAACGCAGCGTAATCGATGAAATCGTAGGAATATAAGGAGGAGATCGGTACGTTGAGGTTGAAGTTTCTATGAAACTCTTTACGAGAATGCATTGTTAGCTTTGTCGCAATTTTTCTTGCTCGTGAACAAGTCACGGAATGGCCCCTTCGCTCGTAAATGTCCAATTAAGTGTCTCGATAACGTTTCCATCTCTTCCCGAACGATTACTCGCTCTTTAATTCGAGAACGTGAAGCGACTCTGAATTCATTCAATTTATACTTTGCATATCTATTAACCTCAAGTTTCGCGAAGATTTATTACCTCATCCTCGGTGAATAAAGAGAGACACCGACAGCTTCGAGAGGGAACTAAGTATATAGTTCTATTAATAAATGAACATGACTTTGACTTTCGTTCAAACTGCCCCCTCTCAACAGTATCTAATTAACTACCACCGTCATTCACTATTTTCATTTTCCCCCGGCAATTAATTTCCTTTACTCCACTGCGACACCTGCGTGTTTCAACGACACGCTTTCATTTCTCTACAGAACTAAAACTAAGTAATACCATCAAGCATTAATAAATTACTTATCGACAAACCCCGCTGTTCCACTTTAAGCGGCAAAACGAATCGTTCCTCGTCCATCGAAAGAAACGGGAGCAGCCCCAGAAAAATCGTTCAAATTCCCCAAGACACCTGACAAGCGACTAATAGCATACTGGTGCTTCAACGGACCAGGGTACGGAGCGGTCGATATGTTAAAGAAACGACCAGAAAATACAATTTCCTAGAGAGCCGCGTTCCCGACGTGCCGCGCGCCAGAAATGCAGCGGGCCGGAGGTATGTCTCTGTCGATTGAGAAAACGCATCGATTCACTGCCGCTTACAGTCGATTTCCGGCCCGGTATTATCTCGAGAGCTCGGTGGAGTGCTCGGGTCCGGGGGCAATATTATCGGGAAAACTGTTCTCGGGCAAAAACGAGGCACCGGGCTGGCCCTGACTCGCGTCGATATATCAAAATTACTCGCTGCAGCTCGGCCATCACGCCCCCTCGGGTCTTAGCGAAGGGTGGCTCCGACCGGACATTAAATCCGTACCCGAGGAATTAGCAGGGGGAGCGGGGGTGCGCGACTGGAATTAACGCGCAGCCAGGGCAAATCTGTTTGCCGGAGAATAGAGCCGCGAAGAAATAAACTGTGGAATTTTCTGGGCTCGCTCCGCGACTCGGTGAACCCTGGCTGAGAGAGCAACTCCACCCCTTGGCTGTTAGGCGGCTCCAAATGGGGTAGAAATATGCTTTCATCGCGTGCCACGGCGAGGATGTAGTGCACGCCGCGCGGAGACTCGAGGACGTGTTTATACAGTGGGTCAGGAAGGCGTGTGAATTGTGGTTGGTAAAGATTGCTCGGTACAGGGTCGAGGAAACTGTGCTGGAGTTAGACGATATGGCGTGATAAAGAACTGTGAATATTTAGAAACGCAGACGTATTTACAGCTATAGCGAATAATCCGCGAGCGTTACTCCGACAGCGAATTTTTGAAAGAATGGGGAGGCCGTTTCCGGGATGGAATTCTAACAACGCCCGACAGGATAAAGCCAACAGCTAGCACGTAGAATTATATACGTACCGAAGCGTTATCTGCGATGCCCTGGCTGTAGCGTACACAACGAAATCGCGGTATCTTTTCCAGTTACGTAATTCCGAATCGCCGGCGGAATAGTGAAATTTTACAAACAAAATGCCCCCGCGGGGACAACATCGCCGTTCGTGTTTCACAAATAAATATGTGCACCACGCAGGGTTGCGTCGTTGAATATCATTAATGCCATTCGACGCCCCGTACACTCGATACCGTTTATGTAATTTCGTGAAATATAACGCCCCTCTCGAATGACTCACTCGGCTATTTTTCTCCATTACGGGGAAAGAAATACATCCGCGAGTTGGACAACAGAGACACGGAGCAATGGCGCTATAAATGGAAGGCCTGCAAATAAGAGATATCACGTTCGGCAATCCGATCGTGCGATTTCTTATCTCCCCCGTTGCCGAAACGCGAGGGAGAAATCCCAGCAGGAAGAGCACTCGGGCCGTGCAATAACGCCGGCCAATTAGCTGGGCCAAGACGACGTCAGAGTGTCCTCGATGACGTCATTGTTCGAGGAAGTATCATTCCAGCGTGGCCCCACGCAGACGCCCCAAAGCCAGACGTATCAACGCGCATAGGGTGGGATCATCGATTGCGTTGCGCTTCTGTTTGCTCCGACGATCAAATGTCGCTTCGGCGAATTGTCCCGCAGCGCTCGATGCGATATGAATTTTCTCGTGACCCCGCCGCTCTCCCCCGCCTCCCCGTTTTGCTTCGCCCCTTTACCAGCTATCTCTTTTCCCTCCATTTTCCAGCACCCTGACTCCGGCTACAGCAACGAAATTCTACGCTCCCTTTTTTTCCATCCACCGGGACACTCGTATCGCCGGCGGAATTCGAGGCGACACGGGGAAAATCGTTGATAAACTTTTAACGAGATACGGGCACACGAACCGATCGAGAATTATTGGCAAACACGCTGCGCCGTTCCGGCGGCGAAAAATCCACGACTATTTCGGGATAGAAGTGTAGGAACGGCGTTAAACGGGGATTCTAGTTGCGATCGGGCGTTGAGGATCTTGGGAAATGGATTTTTCGCGGTGTGTAACGTGTCGAGAAGTTTCGCGGAGCAAGGGCTTCGTTCGACATTCTGGAATTGCGGGGTACAGGGATGGCTTCGGTTGCAGATAAAGTTGCAAATTATTAGAGTAAGCAAAGTTCTCCCAACTAAGGGTACGTTTATGTTGGAGCTGCGATAGGAACTATCAGAGCGTCGATCAGACGGCGATAAAAGTTGCGATAAAATATATTTTTTTGGTGTGTTTATAGTGGAGCTGTGATAATACTACAGTTTCAGTTGTTTAAGGAATTATACCTACTTAGTCGGACGGCCGAAAAGAGGCGAATGTTTGTGTATTTTTTTGAAAAAGTAGAAGCATATATTTTTTCAGAAATTTTTGCACTTGAACGAGCAACATTTAAATAACATTTGGTAATTTTTTCGTGGCTAAATATTTGCGTTTATAACGTTCTGATATTTTCGCCTGATATTTGCCCGAAAAAATCAGAATTTCAACTTTAAATTTGTTTTCAATTAATATTCCGGAAATTACTTCCGTTAATATACTAACTAAACTTCTTTTGTTTTTTTATTTTAGATAATCTGGTTCCGAATGGCAGCGCTCACCGCAAAACCAAATTTTTAAAAAGGCTTCTTGGATGTCGATTGTTATTTTATTATAATCTCACATAAATATTTGAGAATTTATACGAGCTTTGTATTAAAATATTTAACAGTAAAATTTTAGGCATTTGATGATCATATTAGTTCTTCAATTGACATTTGCATATATTTTGTCGAATTCAAAAATTTATTTTTGTGGTTTTGGCCACAGAAACGGAAAATTTCCCCACTATGCGTTGGTCATCTCTTTGTAAGTATGGCAGCGCTCGCTGTCCCAATGTATTGCTCTCATCACCGCCTTGATCGTTTATCTTAGCTCCAACATGAACGTACCCTCGATATAAACGCATCCCACAAGAGTAATAATCCTGCAACGAAAGAAAGAAAAATTCAAGCTCCACTCATTTCCGCACCTCCCCTAATTACCGCCAGGAGCAACTAAAACCCCCAAAACACGATCGATGGAGAATCGGTCACAGCGCCGACTGCCTGCAGCCACAATAAACGGAAAAATGCGGACGAGGCTTCACCGCGCGCGTGCAGCTAACGCGCCGCGAAATTTCAGCCGTCGGATGGAATTAATTTAATTTAACGAGGGCCGAATGAATAGCAACGCGTCGTAATTCACTGCAGGCGTCGGCCACGGTTCGCGGTCGAAACAATGGCAGCCAGCGGAGGAGAAACGCGCACCGGTTCCGTTCCGCGCTTGGGATCGCGGGATCGTCCTCTCCTTTGACGTCGGGCGGCATCGAACCAGCCGGCTGGATTTCAGAATCGACGGAAGATACACGGTTCCTAGAAGACGCCCAGAGCCGCCGTGCTCCTCAGCGCGGCTGTATCTCCCCTCTTCGTTAAGATAGCGGTACGCGAATACAGATCGAATGTCACATCCCAGCGCCTCCTCCCCATCTGCACGCGCAGATGAGCAGAGTGAGAGAGCTCTGGCTTCCGGCGCGCCAGTCTATCCGAGGACGTTTGCATAAAATTTCACGTGCCATTCTGCAGAGCCCGTAAGGACGCGCTGGCTTTTGCCATACGTTCCATAGGGAACCACCTTACAGCCGCCAGCGCGCAAGGTGGTGGCTAGATGAGGTCACATTAGCTCGCGGTTGGACGGGGAAATTCAATTCTGACGAAAATCCAATTTTATAAGCCAGGTGTAGGTATTGATCGTAGGACCAGGCTGTGCGAGGAGGATCTTCTGTTTTCTTCCTTGTGAACTTCGAGTTGAGGGATAAAGAGATATGTAATGGACCAAAGTTTCCTGGTCGTCGATGTAGATACTGACTTTTTGGCGAAACAGAGGAGGGTCACTGAATTTCTTTGTTGAAGAAAAAGAGTCCCGCCGATCGAGAGCCTGGACCGGGAATCGAACCTGGTATCTTTCGCTTGCCAGGCGACTGCTTTAACCACTAAGCTCCCACAGCCAATGACTCTTCTTCTTCTCAAAGTGATCGTCCTCTAAATCCAAATAACGTAACGCCACTTATCTACCCATTTCTCACCTAAACGCTTACGTATTATTTTCTGTGACAATTATTCGTTTGGTTCATCGATTTTAATACATTTATTCGTGAAAGGAATCTGGCGTGGTTGCTTTGCGTATATATGACTTGTATTTGAGGAATCTTCTTTTAGGTGCCGGCATATTCTTCCAGGAGCTTCAACCGCGCGAAGATATTACGGTTTCTCCCGTTATCCGATTCGAGGAACGCATTAACGCTCCGGCGAAGCTAGTCCCGCAGCTTCCGCGAAATTAAACTTTCGGAGTGTGCACACCGGTGGCGAGCAAACCGAACAAAAGTTTCCGCTACGTTTGCGAAAGAAGCCCGACCTCCTATCGCGATCGGCGGAAGTTTGCCGAACAAATGGAAAAGAAGCGGCGCCCAGGTCTCCGGTAGACAACTACGCTGATAAACAGGGTAGTTAAAAAGCGTAGAGACACGGCAAACAGCCCAGAAAACTGTCGTCTTCGTCGACAACGAGGTCTATTCCGATAACTCCGAATTGCTCCGTTTCAATTATCGCCCCACGCTGACGCATCGATTATAAACGATCGAGTGCACAGCTGCAGTTCTATGTAGCATTCTGTCACTTAGGTATAGAGCCGGCAGTGACTTTGACTCTGCTTTCAAATTTTCTCTCGTGTTGCTTAACCTCTTGACGCTTCGAATTTTCTCATCATTTCCATTCATTCCTCCGTTCGAGTACAGTGCTATTATTTTCGTTCCTGTGACTCCCAGCGCCTCTGTATTCGGGCGTCTTTGCTTTGGATCCGCTCGTTCCCCGAGCTCTCTGCTAGCCTTTGTCACTTCATTCGTCTCCTGGATCCACGTCCAAGCTTCGTCGACGTTCCACTCGGAGAGGCAGCTTGCTACTTAACCTCGTCGTGTCTTCCACGGCTCCAGACTTCTGTTTCCGGCCACCTTCATATCTCGCTTGCCTCTGTGTTCCTCCGAGCTTCTCCTGCTCCTCCTAATAATTGTTGCCCTCGTTTCGGTAACAGTGGTACTTGGTAGATGCGGCTAAGAGAAAGGGATACTTTTCTCGAAATCACAGGGTTTCAATTCGAGTTCACCTCCGACTTTCCAACATTCCAACACATGCCTCTTCAGTTGTCTCGAAAACTCCCACATCCATAGACACATCCCCGGTTTCATTACTTCCCCCAATCCTTTCCACTAGCTGCTTCGACTCTTTACAAGCCCACGCCTTTGCTTCGTTCCTCCTTTCAAGCTCCAGTTCTTCTTCCTTTATTCCACCTTCGCCCGACAACACATCTCTCCTATCCCCGAAGCTCCTAACTCCCAAGATTCATCACTACTTCTCCTGTTCCTTCAGGCCCCTCTACCTTCCCGCTGAACTTTCCTTCCCAAACTTTTCCCTCGACTTCATCTTCACCTGGCGCATCCCCTCCACCTCCCAAGGTTCCTCAATTCTCCTCCGACACCCTCTTCCCTACACCCCCGCGCCTTTCCCCGTATACTTTTTGCCCGCTCATCTCCCCGTGCCTCTTCACAGCCGTCGCAGCGATATAATAACAATCGGTCAATCATCGTTACGGGCGCATCCTGCCACGGCCGAGACTGCGGATTCCCTTCGGCCGCGCACAAAGGGACACGGTGCGAGTCCCTCGTTCGAGCCGATTGCGTCCTCGCTGACCATTAGGCCGGATCTGCCAATCTTCAAAGCAATATAAAGCTAGCGCTTTATTTATGTACACTGTCGTCGTTGTCGCGGGCCGTGTGTACATTCCTCCCGGGCGCGAGGAACGTGGCGCGCCGTCGAATCGGCCCGCTGCAAACCACGCCCTTACATAAACAGTATAATTGCGGGGGCGTTCGGGCGAATATACGACTTCGCAGGGGCTACTTGGCCCCCTCTTTCCCATCTCGCTTTTATCACCGTAGTCGTGACAGAACGACCGGGGCTCGCCTACGCAGCGAAGGACGACGATGGGAATTTACCCGCCGAGCTTTTCCTCTCCTGTCTTCTTCTCCCCCTGGCGGCGTCGTGCGAGGAGACACGAGTGCGTCACGACGTTGGGGGTGGGCGCTGTTACGCGAATCTATGAATTTCTCCTTCGCTCGGACAGAATAAGACGGAAACGGGCCTGGGGGTTGCGTTGATTGTGGGATTCATGGGACGTGGTTTTCTCTGTTTTTCGATTTAGCGACTGTGGAATTTGAGGGACAAATCAGTGGTGCATCTAAAGAGGGGCGGGGGTGCAAGGAGCGTAAAGGAAAAGGGGGATTAATGTAGCTACGACTGAAGTGATTCAAAAGCTTTGTAAGATGGAAAGAAAACTGGATATTTTATTCTTTAAACAAATTTTTATTACCACGCAATCTCAACTCGGTTGTTCACAAGTTCAACTCGGCTCCCCCAAGATTAAATCCCGAGTGCGCTACTGGTTTTGATGGTAGTAGAATCATGTTACAGGTGCGATTGGTGTAAAGTTCAAGGAAATCCATTTACAAACATATTCGGATCACATCCGTGCAACCTATACCCTCAACTTTGCTTAACTTTCTGCAATTTAATCCACCGCAAATTTGTACTCCGCTTCCAGTACACCGGGAAATACTGTAACGAATAAAGCCTGCAAAATATCCAGCGTGTTTTCATCAACGTATTCAAATTAACCACTAACGGGCGAGCGCAGCGTGAAAAACGAAGGAAATGTTAATTTTCTATTAAAGTGGCTGCATGTTTCACTGAATTTTTCCCCTACCCTTTATGAAATCGCATTCCAACCGCTCGGTACTTCCTCCCACTGATACAATATTAACTGCGCTCAAACACGATTCTAATTACACCATAAAGTACGCCCGGACGAATTAATGTAAAATTCTCGGGGCCAAGGGAATTTCGCCGCACACACGTTAAACACAAGCATAAATACCACGGCCACGAAGTCTCGCGGAAAAATGGGGTAGGCAGGAGGGGGTTGAAAAAAAACGCAAATGTGGACTGTACCTCTGCGGAGCGCAAACTAGTATCGCGCCCGTCTGACTGTGGAACCACCACTAGCCGTTGCACGCTTCGAGGGAAACGTCTCTGCCCGTGGAAATCGTGCCTCTTTTATTCAAGCGCGTTCACGTTACCAGCACACGATCGGCTGCGTAATTAAAACAGGAATAATTAATGGGGCGTAAACCATCGACGCTGGCAACGATTTTTAATGTATTTATTCGAACGAGCGGGAGGTCAAACATCGATGGGAACACGCAACGTCGAACACGTGGAAAATCCTGTTAGGTACCCCGATTCGCGAAAAATCTACTTCTACATGTAATCGCAACGGTATCGATACATATCGACGGCTTTACAGAGTTGCTGCTTGAATATTGATAGGGCGGATGTAATTTGCAATACGGGGGATACGAAACAAGCTTACTTGCGACTCTAATGGCCATTCACCTGCACTCGTTAACACGTTTCGTGGCGCGGTGGGAAAACAGATTTTTGTTGGGACCATAAAAAGTGACGAGAGAAACAGAAAATTATAGCAATTCAATATAGGTATTGAAAAAATAATTGAGGACCTTGCTGCACGACGGGTGCAGCTATATTTTTTGACAGTTTTTGAGTTGTGACGTTTAATAAAAAAATTCTACATCGTTTGGTGCACGTTTCGTGCAAATCCGATAAAAAATGAGTGAATAAATAAAAATAGAAATATTAATATTTTTATTATAGAATATTTTTTCGTCAGAAATAGAGATAAAAACTTATCAACTCAATAAGTGTTAAGTACTCGTTGTGCCAAAATGTATAGTTTTCAATTACTGTTCTCTTTTGAATGTTAAGTCAAAGCTACAATTTTTTCTAATTTACTCAAAGTTGCACTCCTCCTGCTGCCAGGTTTTCGATTGTATCGTATTCCTCATTCTTTCTAGCTTTTGTTCAGTTATCAACTCGACACTAAATCCAGAAAAACCATTTTCCTTTAAAGAAATGTTTCACTTCCAATAAAAATCGTGTGCCACCAGTCACCCACGTGGCATAAGAGCGCTTTAATAACTCAGAGATGATGATTATAAGCAGCGGTTATACTGTACCTATCAGAGCCACCCAGTAGTTCACAGCTAAATGAACTTAGCGACTTTCAGCAGCGCAGATTAAATCAAAATTTTCCCCGGCGAGAGAGCGGAAAGCTCCCTTTAATCTTCTTGAGATTCCACAGCAGCTCGGCAGCGACTTTCCGCAACGAAGTTACGCGGCTTTCCCTGCTCGCGTCGACGCCTTCCGCGCCGTCCTACCAGTTTCTTTATTTATTCCCCCCGTGGCCGCGCGAGGAGCGTTTAAAAAATCGCGATAGAGCGCGGACGTGCTCAGCGTACGGCTCACCCCTACAGCTTTAAGGGGTATTTTATGAATCTACAGGTTGTAACCTTGTTCTTCTCGTTCGATTAAGGCTCCTCTTCCCTCGGGCGACCCTGTAGGCCGCGGACTAAAATATCACCCTCACCTTCCCAAGGCCAGCAGCAACAGCAGTTTCACGCTTCGCCTGTATTTATTCCGTCAAACTAGCCCCGGGATTTTATTTTTTCCCTCCCCGCCGGTCGCTGGGGAAGGCGCTTTTACTGCTTCCCGCGCTGGCGTCGCCTTTTAAAAAGTTGCCCGTTGGAGAAGCGGGCGGGATTTATTTATACGGTCTCCAAAGCGAGCGGGGAAAAAAAGTTTTGATTGCGAAACGCGCGGCCTCTGTTTCCTTCGTTACGCGACAATAATGTTTTATTTCCTTTCTCTCTTTGCCGCGGACCTTCAGATTATTGAAAGGGGATTTTCCTGGTGTTTTGATGCTTTAAAGGGTGGTGGTAAAATAAATGCTCGAAAAATGGAGGGTTGTCTGTGATGGTAATCTGTGAGCCCTTTTAACAGGCTTTCAGGGACTTTGTCTTGCTGTCAAGCTGAATAAGGTAGGCTGTTCGTACGGGATTTCATTTCTGCTTCATCGATTCATTAATTAGCAAGTTTTTGTATTAAATGTTATCGATGATGTCTGAGAAATAAATTTCACTTTTCTCCGAGTTTTCATTTAATTCGAAACAGGATGAGAGGTTTGTGCACATTTAATAAAAACTTGGAGGGCGCAGTACCTTACCGGAGTATTTTTCTTCTCAAGCCAACGGGAAATGGAAACTCTGAATTTGATGGTAAAAGGCTCTAATGAAAACTGTCTCGATTAAAATTCATTTTTAATAACATAAAATACACTCGGATTCCTTTCAAATATCATGGAAATAACTTCATCCAAGTTTTTATTCGAAACCAAAAGCTAACAACTGTTACGGGTTTAATCAAGAAATTAATTACTGGGAAAGAATGGAGAGGTTATATTGTTGACATTACACGAGAGCTTCGAAAAAACTGAAATATTTCACGTCCAATTTAAATGCAAATACGCAGAGAATATTCTACACTATTCTCTGGCACAAATCGATGTGAAAAAATGCTCCGCAGGATATACACCCGAATGGATTTAAAAAACAAATCCCAAAATATTGGGGAAAAAACAACGCCGATAGCGAAACCTAAAACTCTCGAAGCCCCGGCTAGTTTCGTATCTTAAAACATAAAATCCTTTAATTATCGCTGGTCCCTTTTGCTCGTATATTCTGTGGCCGCGACTAGCAATAAGGAAAATGTGGAGCACAGTATCCAACGGAGCTAAACCAGAATGGACTTGTTAATTTTGCATACTCGGTTTGCCTAAGTAATCAACAACTTTAATCGCGAGTTATGGGGCTATATAATGCAGTTACTCCTTTTATCTCTGCGAAGGCGGGTTGCATGTATATCTCGCAGCGTAATAACGTTATCTACCCACAGCCACCTCCCCGAGAAATCGTAACGCTTCCGTAATACCACTGCTTCCGTTATTTAATTTTACAACTTCGTTCGCGCTTCTGAATACACAGCTCGTGTTCCCACTCTATCATACTGTTTCACTCAACGTTATCATCATCTGCTTAAGGGGGTTCACACCACCTTGAGCGACCCAAAACCAGCGATATTTTCACGAATTTTTTACCACAAATCTATGCGCTCAGTTGAAGTCCCCTTTTGAACAACTTTGAAGAACAACTTTTTTAAAATGTCTGTGTTTATCTGTGACTGAAAAAACTCGGATTTCCCCGGTAACTGAAAATCAAAAGTTAAGCAACCTTCTTATTTTGAAGTTTCCTTATGCCATAAGCCTTATGGCATGACGTATGGTAAAGCAGCCGAATATGAGACACGTTTCTTAAAAACATCGTAATTCATGACTAAGAACAGTTTTTAAAATTTAATACACACTTTAAAAGTAGGATATGTACTCTTTAGGAACCCGTCGGAAAGAACTATAACAAAAAATCGGTTTCTTCATAATAAAATACAAACGAAAGTTCTGCAAATATGCTGGTTATAAAAATGGGTTCCTAATATGAGACCCAGTTAGTTTTTTGATGAAACTCATTTTTTCTTTATTTTTTTACAAGTTAGGCATGTGAAATCTGTTTTTAACTACCGCAGTCTTTGTATTATTAGAGGTCGTCATATCGGCGACTTTACACTACGTTTTTTTTTAAATTCAGAAGTTTGCAAAAGTCAAAACGTTTTAAAGAAAAATTGAATTTTTCCCAATATTTTTTGACTTCCTGAAACCGTCAAGGTGCTGTCACCTCTTAATTTTTTTTATTGTCATCACCGTGTTTCCACGTTGACGATTTCTCAAAATCATCGAGAGTATTTTCCAAATAACAATTTCTCAAAACGTAGTGCCACTCGAAATGTCAATGAAGAATCTCTTCGTCAAAGCTCCAAAGAAAATTCCATTAGCCTCATGCAGAGACCATTTCCGTTCACAGCCAACGATCAACACCGACAAAGCTATACAAAAAAATTCCAATATCAAATTTCCCCTCCGAACAAAAATTTCCATCCGCCTGCCCCGTGTATTCCATTCCCGAAATAAAACGAAAAAATTGCTTCGTATCCCCGGTTCACGGTGTCCCGTGTTGCAATAAAACGTGACACAGGCGTGACACACCGCGGAAAATCCGATGTTACTTGAAATCGCCTGAATTCGAGGCGTGTTCTCCCGGGCCGTGCCACGTCGGGATTAATAAATCGACTCTGCAGCGATGCACTTCTGCGCGCATCGTTCCCATTCCGCGCGGTAATCGTGATTCATTCGTACAGCTATCTAGACAAATCCGATCATATTCATCCTGGACAGGTAGGGGAAGGTAGAAAGGTAGACAGAGGGAGAGAGCCGTTGTTTCGGTGGAAAAGTCCCGGCGGCACTGTTGCGCGTGGCAGGGACGCGCGACGGTTTCCCTCGTCAGTGACAGAAGTTGCCCGTGTAGGGACGCGCGCTCTCTCCTTTGGCGGAAACAGGGCGCAAGTTAGCGGTAATTAAGGACGGTTACCTCGAGGAGGCGAGGAGTCAGGGTTAACGAGGGTCCTCCACCGCTCTGGCAAGCTTCGACGGATTCTGCGGCGCAAGGTAAACTCTGACCGGTTAATTTCAGTCGAGTCGAGTGCATAAACGGGCACGGCTATCGAGCTTCGACGAGCAACCTTTCCACTAGATGCCATTTATCGAGCAGCCTTGCTCGTCGAGAGTTAATGAAAGATACTGCGAAGTCCGAGGAACTGATAGCCTAAGTTTTCTGGAGTTTGTGGATAAAATAGCGTGGATTGCGGGAAATAGCTGGGTCTCATTGAAAAGTAATGGAAAGTAACAGCGAATGGTACTAGAACGTATACTTATGGAGTAATACCGTAGAGTACAAAATAATGCTGGAATTGCAAGGAACGGAGAAGGTAGAATTGTATTTTCTCGATTTGCTACGATTTTCGCAGGATCAATAGCAAAGTCTAAGCACAAAGAACGCCTCGAAAGCCACGTATTTCAAGCACTTCACAAAAGGAAACGTTCCATCGCTCCGTAGGGGAGCAACGTGATTTTCCACGAAGGTAATACGAGCACGGTTCGTCGTAGCAACATAAAACGATACCTTGTTTGAGCCGCGCAGCTATCGTTCGCGTAAACAACGATCCTTTACGCGACTCCGTGGGCTTTGCAGAAGATTAAACACCCGGAGACCAAGTCGAGGAGAGTGGTCTCTGGTTTGAAAGACGGCTGAGAATAGCCCCCTTCGATTTCAATCGGGGAAACTTCATTGAAAGAAAGAGAGAGAGAGAGGGGGGGAGAGAGAGAGAGGGAGGGAGACATGGAGGATCGAATTGAACTCTGACCAACCAGCGACCCTTAATTTCCTGTTCGACTTCTTAATTGCATGCCCGCTGAGCGGAACGTGCACTTAGAGCGAAGTAAGCCATGCCTCGGAATCAAGGGACGTCTGATTTCAAAGGAAACTCTATACGTGATTTCTCTGATCAAGGGACACACCCATCTGTTCGCCATTCGAAAAACTACCCCCTTTCGCCGGTTTGATTTCCACCCGGCGAATGACATACATATGTACGCAGAGATTCGATCTCGGCTCGCGAATATATTTCGTGGCTACTTGCTGTTTAATTACAAGCTCCGCTACAATTGTACCGCCGAGCAAAGCTCAGATAACGATCGAGTAACTGCAACTAAATTGTGTTCTTGGGTGCTCGAGAATGATGATAAAGATCGAGTAATTGACAGTTACGGATCGGTATTTAATTGGAGCGTCTATGCAACGAGCAAATATGGGCGGGGGTGGTGTAACTGTCGGATGGAAGTCAATAATTTAATCGACGACCCTCGTGCATATTTTAGGAAGAAGCGAAGTGGTCGGTAAATACGCTGGGAGGATAATGAAATTGGATCTTGAATGCTAATTCCACGACCATTTAATTTAGCTCGTTACAGTGTTTCATAGGCGATATACGGTGCTTCCTGGCGATTTTAAAGTGTATAATTGCGTCACGGTGCAAGTGGGACTGAGTCAGAGCTAGCGCGCGGTTTAATTCCACGAGTATCAGAATTTATTTTACATCTGACGGTCTTCAATTCCGCTTGGAAAAATCCACACGGAGACTTAAGAAGGTACGCTGTGTAACTGTCCGGTTTTCAACGCCGTCTTCGTGAATTTATTTAACAAAAACTATGAGTTTATACTGTTAGGCGGTTTGTCTGCTTATTCAGATATATTGGAAGTAACACTCAGAATTTTTGTGAAACCACGGGAGAATTTCTATCTTGTAAAAAATAATTTTACAAAACGAAAACAGCTGTAAGCAAAAATCGAACATTTTTTTCAAAATCCTGTCATTCTGCAAATTTGTATTACTAATAAAGGGCAACCGTAATACAAGCATAATAAAGAAAATTAACCTCTCTTTTTCCATTTTTGATGACTCTAATAGTCCCCCAACACCATCGCCCGTCGAAAATGAATGTTTTTGCAGAAGCTTGCACAAAGTTTTGCAAAAAGCTCAGAAAAATTCTGAATATTACTTCAAGCACACCTTAACATGCAGACAACACGCCAGCCAGTATAAACTTATAGTTTTTGATAAATAACTTCCGGAAGATGGTGTTGACGAACGGGCAGTCACACTAGAGTACCCTTTTAAAATGAACTTCCTCTACACAGAAACAGGAATCCATTTTACCAGGCAAAAGCGATCACCAATCCAGCAAAATCTCTCAAGGACAATTCTCCCCATCCATCAACAAACCTTCAATCAGCTCCCCGAAAAGCAAAATCCCTTCGCAAACATCTCCTCCGTGAAACCCTCCCGAGCAAAGAACACCAAGCATCGATCACCAACCGAAGTCGCCTCACGACCAAAGACGCCAGCCGATCCAGAAGATCAAAGTGTCTGGAATGGGGCAGCAAAGCTCGTCACCGTGGAAGTAGAAGGGCTTTAATTAAAAAATTAGCTCCACCTTCGTGCAGGACAGACGAACACGAGCCAGAAAGATACCGAGGGTGGATCGGTGTAAACGATGGCCAAGGGCACTTTCATTTAAACCGAACTGTATCCACGGTCCAGTATGGGACGCGAGACGCTAATCCAATTTGCGAGCAGCCGCTCCTTTAATCCTTTGCCACACACAGCTTCCGGCCTAACCAAGTTTTTCAATTGAATTTCCAAGGCCCTCCCTCGCGAAATCCCCACCGCGCGTTCGTCCCTCGTTTTCCCTTCGGTTCGGACAGCGTGGATGCGAGTCGGGAGGATCAGCGTCCATTGGAAGACACGCACCTCCAACGGCCACGGAGCCGTGCGATTGATCGGACCATCGGCCCGGCCAGACGGACAAGACACAATTAAGCCTGGTTTACATGGAGCTGGCCGAACCGGTGGAACCGTTCCGGGAACTGGACGGTAATTACAGACTCGAAACGGTCTTGCCAGCAACTGCAACAAGACAGCGTTATAGGACGATGTTGTAGGTACACTCTGGTAACTGGCGGCAGCGGGCAAACTGCCTTTCAGGCTTGCTGAACTCTGGCTTCGCTGGGAACACGTTGCGAAGTGCCGGTAATTTTCGATGGGCAAGTCTAGCGGGAGATTTTGTGCTTCTAGGAGACTGTGCTCCTCCTCTGATGACTCATGAGGGAAGATTCCCAATTATGAAGTTCAAAAAATTATTAAACTTTGGGGATATGTAGAGGATATATAGATATGTATTTTTTTTTTGCTGTCCAAATTCACTATTGGTGAAATTGACCCCTAACGATTCGCATCTTCTCTGTTTTTGTGTGATAACTCGCGAACTGAAAGTTACCATTTCTATTAAGATCTACGGTCGAAATCTAATTTATAAAATTTTTTAAAATGATAGTTCTGGTTAAAAGAAGTAACTTTTATTTGGAAACTTTTTTTCTATCTCTTACTAGTTTACGAGTTATAACACAATATCGGAAAATAGCCAGATTTTCAGGGGTCAATTTCACGCCCTTAGAGTGGATTTGGGCGATAAAAAAAAGCGTAATAAATACCCTGTATATCCTCTACATATTTATAGAGTTTTATGGTTTCTTTAATTTCCGGGTTGGAGATCTTCCCATATCAGAAAACGATGGAGCGTTTATCTCGAGTTGCTTCACAAGAGTAGTTTTTGATGGACGTTGATTTATACACAGTATGTTTAACAAATAACAAGATTGACAGCGCAGGATGGCCATAAAGTCTCCCCACCCATTTTAGTGAGAATCTCTAGCGAGAACTTAGGGAGAATTTATTCAAGCATTAAACGCACTTTGCGGAATTAAATTAATAGAATTCAACATGATCTCTTTGCATTTCAAAGCACTGCTGCCAACGTTCTAAGGTAGGTCGAAAGTAATAATATCTTGCTGCAATTAATCGCCTTTCAAACAAAGAATTTTCTAACTAATACACCTGCAATAATTTTTATTAGATACTCTTATGTCTCCACGGTAAGCACGCAGAAGTTCATTTTCAGCAGTTTGCTAATTCAACATTTATAATTTATTAAAAAACAAAGGTCAACTCTATATTTCAATTAGCTGTAAAGTCACCAATTTTCAAAATACCACTAAAGACCACAACATATCCAAGTTTCAGCGAAATCCGAAATGTTACTCAAAAAAGTGTCCGATTTCGCGTGAAATGACCCTATCTGAATCGGCATATGTGTTCCGTAATTATTCTTTCATCAATTCCCGCGTTCCTCCAGCTCCCTTCTCTCGCGTACCACAGTAGCTGGCGTTTGTTTTGCTTCCCCGCGGCTTCTGCCCCGGCTGAATGTGCAGCGCGCGAAAAAAAAGACTGTGGAATCCACTGGGATCGGAAGTCAGGAGTTCTGTCGCAAACAAGGACACCACTCACTCCGCCAGCGTTGCTCCGCTGGTGGTCACGCTTTTTTTTCTGCTGTTTCTACTGCGCGAGGGGCTCGTTTTTGCAGAAGGCGCTTCCTCGTGTACAGAGTTCTTTTCTTTATGAGGAGCTAATGGTGCGAACATGTGGAGAAGAATTCGGTGCCGAGTCGTAGGCGTCAAGCTTATCGATCTTGTAATAAAAACCGAATCGAGTTAAAAGGTTTAAATGCGCAGCTTTTTCTTTAACCTTTTAAGTTGTCCTAAAGTCTCAAATTTCCATAGAAAATCGATGCATTTACCATGCTGGATTCGAGTCTGCGACACCTAGACACCATGAATTTCGAATAACTAAAGTTCTATGTCTCTCTACGCGCCTAAGGAGTTCCATGCTCCGCAAGACAATGAAGTCTGACCACCAATTTTCGATTCCCCTTCGCGGCGACAGTTATTCATTCCCCCAGAAGTTGCCGAACTTTGTTCATTATATTCGTCCTCGTCCTCCGCCATTTAATAAAACTTTTAATTCTCAATCTCCCTTCGTTCCTCGCAACGTGATCTCCTCCACCTTGCCCGAAGCAACGCACGTGTAATTAAGGAGCATCGACCAAGTTCGTTAAGAAAAGAAGCCTGCGTTCGAAAAACGTCACGCGCAGTTAAAATTCTTGAATTTTCTTAGCAGAACATTGACAATCTCAGTTACGTACACCTTATACCAAAGGCACCACTACTGTCTAACACCGCGTGGTTGACACTGAATCGTGCCGTTCAATACATCTATCACTAGAAGGACCTGGCCAAGTGGAAGCACTTCGAAAGAGAAAAGAACCGAGGCGCAGAAGAGGCTCAATAAAATACACCAGCGTCGCTACGGTCAACAAGCGAGCCTGCAATAAATCCCAACTTAACTTACAACTACACGACCCTAAATCTAACCATCCCCATCACCACCAGGAACTTCCGTCACGAACAACTGGTCACGCGATCTCGACTCGCGAAGATCTCCCTCCCACTCGAAGCGGAATGGAAAATCAGCAACGCCGGAGCCTGGCAACAGTTGTCCTGCCGGCGAGCGGAAGAAAGGGTGAATGGAAAGGGCCTTTCACCGCGGAAACACGAGCCGCGGGGAACGCGTGCAACACGGCCAGTGGCGCTAGGCCCCCGAGGAGACACTAGAAAAAAGTACAAGTGGAAACGTAATATAGCGGCTTTGTGTCTACGCCACTCAGACTGTCGCTAGAATCCTCTCCCTCCAGCCTCCGGACTCTTCTCCTCTTCCTCCGTCGTCCACGTTCCACCGAAACCCCTTGCATCCCTCTAGCTCTCTCCCACGTGCGACCACCGTGTCCTCTGGTCTTGCTCTCTTTCCGCTCCGTCAACAATGACACTATAGAAAACCGCGAGGGATAATAGCGGCCGGTACGCAAGACCCTAGACAAAATCGATTTCACCCCTGGCCATGGCCATAGACAGGCCCGACCCCCTCTGCACCCTCTCGACGCATCACCTTTGATTCAGCGAAATTCGAGACGTCTTTCCACGCCACTCCGCCATTGTTTCACGTGGGAAGAGCCGCGGCGGGAAGGGGGAATTTATCGAGAAATTCGAAACCATGCTTCGTTCCGTGCGACCACCCTCTCCAACCGCCCGTGGTCCTTTTCTTTCTCCCCCTTAATCCTCTCCTCGTTTCTATTCTCGCCTGGCCCGCCCCCCTTATTCGGCTCTTCCTTGGACGTTTTCCTGTCACGTCAGCCTCCGTGCTCCTTGCACGCCGCGGGTCCTATTCCTTTTCCTACGTTTCGCTCCTCTGTCTTGCCTCGGCGATCGAGGAACTAGGTCGACCCCAGGGATACGCGCCGATATCGAGTGTCGACCGATGTGTTCGACGAAGGATCCCTTCGCTTTCTTCCTTTTTTTTCCCCCTCGCCGCTCTCTGTCGCGGAAACTTGGCTGGATTCCGTGCGGTTTGACCTGTCGATGCCGCTGGGGATCGATTTAAAGCGCCGGGAAAAGAGCGCCGCGCGGGGCGAACGGATTCTTCCCTCCCGAGAGGTATTTTTCCACGGCGATCCTTCCTTTTTTTCCCCGGGACACGGCGCAGCAGATGTCGCCGGCCGCTCCGTTTGTTGTGCAGCTAGCAGCGATCGGAAGTCGATTTAGCGGAAGCGCGCTTACATGCGAGCCGGTGAACCATCGCTCACGGTGTCGTGGCTTTTATGTAAACAGCTTCGAGGGAGCACCGGCTACTACCATCCTCCGCGTCGATTTATTTTCTATTTTCCAGAGGTAGGTATCGAATTTATTTCACTCTCACGCGGCTCTGTTTACGCGCCGCGGCTTTTGTACTTTGCGCGCGCGGCGCTCGAGGGCCGGTGAACTTCAGAGATGCTTCTCGAGGAATTATGCGGCTTGACGTACTTGGATTGCGTATGCTGAGGGATCACGGGGATTCATGCGGAAGGAAATATACAGCTTTTGTTCGGAAAGGACAGTGCCGTTCGTAAGTGTTGGGACACTTGCTGTATTTATAGAAAATGTCATGTTTAATTCAGATTGAAATAGGTGACCGTGCCTAATATCGCCATTCGCTATATCTCGCAAATTAAGCAGTAAAATTTATCGGTTGCGCACTGAATTTGTACCTAAACATATGTAGGAAGACATACTGTAATTGCAGCCTCATGTGATCAACAATTACAAAAAGGAAAGTATCATAGAGAATCTTAATAGTGTAAAAAATTATTGGATTGCCACAATTTTACATCACATTCGGGGAAGGTAAGTCTAATAATTCCATGAATGCAAGAATATCTACTAGAAATATATAATTAATGATGTACTTAATGAATGAAAACGTATCAAATACTTTTCGTAATGTAAATAGTGTTTTGCTTTAAACAGTATGGGTGTTCACAATGCTGCCTACCGGAGAACAATGGTATCGATGTAGGTAATGTTTGTTATAGGTGGGATTACGAAATGTGCCGAGCAACAGAAATAAACTGTGTTTGTCCAATTAGTACATCCGAATGTAAAAAATAAAATATGTTAAAAATCCTATTTCTATATTTTTGTATAATAATAAAAATAAAATCAAAAATTGATACAAAAAACATTTTATACATTTTTTTCAGGATCGGATTTCTGCATGTCTTAAGTTTTTAATTCCTACTTAAAAATTTGTAAGTTTCATCGATTCTAACTTATGCTACATGAAACATGAATAATTTCTCTTTACTTTGAAACGAACTGCATGCAAAAATATAAATTATTATTCAATTGACAGCGATTTAATTTTTGCTAGGCGATATTAGGTATGGTCACCCTATTTCACCAGCTGGCGTAAAAGTGGCGAGAGACTCGCGCAATTGTCCATAAAAATGAATGAATAGATCCTTCAAGAACGCGAAAAGATTGTGTCGACACTTTTCTGAGCAAATTAATCTCCTGTTTTGGTGATTTGTTATGGCCAGCCAGATTTCACGATTTAACCGCCCCAGACTTGTTTCTTCTGGGGCCATTTGAAGGCATTGATTTACACGAATAGCAGGTGTTACGACAATTACAGGATTTATTCAACATGAAAATGCAATAAATAGAGCCCAAATTTGCATCAATTCGTATGGCGGTCATTTGCTGGATATTATCTTTGTAACTTGATGCCATAAAATTTATAAGACTCAATAAATTGTACCACCGAAAACGGCTACGTTGTTTCATTTAAAACAATAGTTATAGACTAACATAAAAAAATCGGATGATGACTTTTGCGCTACCTTTTACTAAATTCTGTAGAATTTCTTCAGAATAGAGTTCTTCAATAAATTTCCAACATTTTTCATAATTATTCCACATACACTGGATGTCCTAATATTTACGAGCGACAGTGCATGTGCATCTCGAAGATGCATCGTTGCATCATATGAAACAAATACGCTCACAGTTGTAGCAGACCCTACTAAATCGTACAAAAATCCTCTGTACGAGTCTCCAGCATTTACCTAGAAAAGAACTATAGCCCACCTCGCTATCTAAACTCGCCCTCTGCACGATTTACGAAACCACCAGCGTCAGTCCGCAACGCAAATAGATTGTAAAAACCTCTCTGCATTACAATGAAGGAATCCCAGATCCCATTTCCAGCCTCTGCGAGTAAAAATTCAAGGTTATGGTCCCTCTATTCTTGCATCATCCCCACAAATAGCTCTTTAAAAATAACCTCGGTACCTCTCAACGAGCTTGCTCCTTCATCCAGAAAAAGAAGAAGAAGAAGCCAGTTCCTCGAGAAGTAGGGGGCCTCTCTTTATCTCGATCCAGGCTCTTTTTCTATAGTCGATTGCAGACGGGGAGGGAAAGCCTCGTTCAGGTCGACGATTGTCGCGATAGACGAAAAGAAAGAAGCGATAAAAAGGTCGGGGTGCACTGGTGTGGCTTCGTGGGGAGGCGTCGCGGAACAAGCCTGCTTTCCACGGATTCCCGCGCATCAATGGCCTAAGCTTCAGTCGGAGGTCATTACCTCGCGATGCGGAATTCAGTGTCACGCACAGTGTATCGCGGGACAACGCGGCACAGGGGCTTTCACCGTGGCGAGTGAATATCGCGACGCTGGGAGCCGTCACAATGGGCCGGCGAGAATGGCGTTTGCGTAAGAGCGGGGCTGTTATGCGCGCGGAAGTAGACGTATTACGGCGATATTCGCGTTTCAAGCGTGAATTGGAAATGCGGGGGAGGGTTCGAGGGTCCTGGTGCGGGAAGCACTTGTCGGTGTATGACATACGTGGCTGAATACGATGGAAACGAAAGCAAGTAGTGCCTGCTTGCGCCCTGCGACCAGTTCAATGGAAACTGGTTCAGTAATGCCACGTAAGCGATACGTGCAACTCATCCACGTGATTTCCCTTTCATGGGGCTCTTCTTTTTTTGACGTTTGTGGCTTTCCTACGGGCAGCTGACTTGAAGAGGAGTGAGGAATTCGTGGGAAGATTATTAAGTCTTTGGATTTAAGAAGATGGGCCAAAGAAATGAAAGGGTTATTTTGAATTCTGAAAAGGGAATTGGTAGAATAGTTGCTGAATTCACTTACTCGTTGGGTGAAGCGTGGGATATGGAGAGACTTTGGCTTACAAGGGAAGATGATCCAGAACCCGGAAATTCAAAGAAATCTGAAAGGTTGTGAATATGTAGGGGATTTCCGCCTGATTACAACGCAATTTTTCTTTGGTGCCGAAATTCACTCTAAGGGTATGAAATCAACCCCTGAAAATTCGGTTATTTTCTGATTTCATTTTGTAACTTCTGTAAGAGATAAAAAAAATGTTTCAAGACAAAAGTTACTACTTTTAATTAGGAGTATCATTTACAGTTCTTACAGTTCGCGAGTTATAACACAAAATCGGAAAATAGCCGGAACTTAAGGGGTCAATTTCACCCCATCAGAGTGAATTTGGACTGCAAAGTAAAATTATGTTGTAATCAGGAGGAAATCCCCTACATATTCTCAGTCTCAGAATTTTTTGAATTTCCGGGTTCAGGATCTATCCCTGTTAGAATCCTTCGACCTGGAAAGTAGGATGTAGATTGTAGAAGTTCCTTACCTGCAACAGAAAAAAAATTAAGAATTAGAGTAGGTTCCACAAATGCTTTTACAATTGTTATAAGAAACATTAAAAATTCGACTGGTAATACTCTTCATGCCATACTTTCTACTCCACCTAGGACGACGAGTCACCCCTCTTCGGGGCACTTCACAGAAAACACAATTACAAAGAAATCTGATTCCACGCATCACTCACAAACACGAAGAAACAACAAAGCCATTGAAACAATCATCCAGCTCCAGGGAACAGAATCAAATACCAGAACTCCATATCTCTTCCTTAAACACCCTGCGGGCACGTGGTGCCCCTCTATCGATAAAATCCACTCCCAGCCACATCTCCCATTTCAAAATTAACGCAATTACGCATCAGTTCGTCAATATCTCATCTGAACTTTCCCTCTGAAATTCCACGGGGCTGTCCAAATTCCCCGAAGGTTCAGGAGGAGCCTAATGGAAAGGGGGCCAGCGACGTCAAAGGATTCGGGAAGGACAGCGAGGTCAAAAAGCGAGAGGACTTTTCGATTCCGCCGGCTGGTAAGTGTAGCTAGGCGATCCCTTCGTGTGTCCCTTTACGACGCGGGGGTGTCGTCTCGCAGCCCCCAGTCGAGGAGCATCGAACGGCGAAAGCACTGGGGGAGGACGCCAAGAAACGTAGGAAGGAAGGAAAGCGAAACGGCGGAGCGACCAACCAAAGGACACGCCAGGAATATCGTTCGTGGGCCTCTTCTTCCATCGCGACAACGGTATTGATCCTGTTTGCCACGTGGCTTTAGTATTCGGCGCGCAAACTTTCGCGAAAACGTGTCCCGCATGCCTGCGGCGCCCCATAATTGTAGATTCAAAGGATATAATTCGAAAGAGAGATAGAGAAGGCCTGGCGGATAGCAGAGGAGGGGGGGAGGGGCTGAGAGCGCAGCAGGGGTAGGATGCCGTCAGATCCCTGGGGATTCGATGCAGAGGAGCAAGCGGGGGGCAAACAGCCAACACCGCTGCCAACAGCACCGCCCTTGGACCTCTAACGAAGTGAAAATTGCCCGTAATTTTTCCCCCGTCGGACATCTGATTTGATTCCGCCACCTTCCAGGCAACCCCTAGCCCGTCTCTCGTTGCTTCCTTTCCGCGTCAGATGCCTTCTTTCCACGGCGACGCTTCGAAGAACCACCCTCCGCCCGCTACAGCGAGATGGGCCACTTTCCTATGGCCAGGCTGCTTCTAATTCGTAATTCGCGCGTCGTCAAGGATACAAGGCCGGGGCTCCCCGTGGATCTTCCCTCCTCCATCCTGCCCGGAAAACCAGGATTATTGGGCCGTAATTAACGTTCAAACTCTCCCGTTTCCTTCCCGCCAGGGTCGAGCACGGGACTTATTGGCTTACGCTCCGATAATATACGCGATAAACCGCGGGGGTGGAACGTGATATCCTGGATTGGATTCCATGGAACTCGGCCTCGAGTCGGCCACCAAGGATCTTCCAGCGGATTTCCTTGGCTAAAGAACAGCGGAGGCCTTCTCTTCTTGCAGGGAGTACCATCCACGTCGAGGCACTGGATCCGCGAGCAAATGTTTGAACAACGGAACGCGCGTAGGAAAATATTTTTACGGTTACTCAGGGACCACAGCGAGAGCACACAGTGCGGCAGAAGCCGCAACGTTTGACGAAGCACGGGAGTCGCGTTCACGTGGGACCCCCCTTTTGTCGCGCCAACTTCTCGGAACACCGGGACCGTATTTTTTCCTTGTTCCAGTCGCGTCTGATAAGGCCAGCCAGCTACTGATAACGCGGCCTTTTATAACGGCGCACCGTCGTCACGGGCGAAAAACATGAAAAGATGGGGGAGGCGGTTTACAAAGCAGGTGAAAGGGAGAATCTGAGAACCTGACGTCTATTGTTCTGTGAAAAATGGCGAGGATCGCGGAGACTTTACGCCTGAATTTTCCTCCCGGCGTTTATTCCGCCACTTTTTCTGGGCTTCCAGGAGGGGGCTTTATGGGGCGGGTTAAAACCCGCTCAAAGTGTGCTCTGGGATGATGATATGGATGGCGAAGCATGAATGATCACATTTTGTACTTCCGTATTCGAAGGTGCGTTTTTCCATTGCGGGATAATTTATGGGGGATTGTTGGAGATATGCGGGATGAAGTATCTATGATAAACTGTAGAACATATTGAAGAATACAGGGACTAATCTCCTTTCTGCTTTGTTTTTCTTTTGGTAAAAAACTGAACAATTCATATATTTAGAGTTTTGTTCCATCTCGTATTGTTACAAAGTTATATCTAAAAGAAAAAACGTATTAACTTTCAGGGCTTTGTTGAGAAGAGAAAGTGTGAGGTTTCAAGTTCGAGGACACGCAAGGGTCGTCTGCGTATCGTCGCGTTTAGGTTAGCAGACACACCGTCTGCATTTCGTCAATTCAAAAGTTTTGGACTCTTTCAGCCAGTCATTCACGTGGTTAGAATTATCACCTAAACCGGAACCGAGGTTTCCAGGGGTTAAGGGTTCTACTCGGGTGGCCTCGCACCGACCATTCTGTACTTTTGCCAACGCACATCTTGAACCCATAAATTAAGTACCGATGTCACTGTAAATAGTTTGCAACGTACGTAGCTTCAAAATCGTGAAACTGTCTTTTCTCACGCCTCACAACTACACTCGATTTAAAGGGGTATTGATCCCTGGAAAAATGTGTACATTTTGTGGATTTTTTAACAAGTCAACGGCTTGATGAAGAATTCTCGTTTTTTTACTATGTTTACATAGTATTATGAACTACTTATAAAAAAAGTTTCAGTTAAAGAACTAATGTTTTTCGGAAGTTATAGATACATATCCGAAAGTGTCTCGATTTTAGACGGAATTTATTATTTTATTATTATTTTTGTTTATTTAGTTTATTTATTCACTTTTGTATTCATTTGCCATGCTAATCGTCAGTAGGCAGTTCACTTTTTCTTTGATGTGTTTTTTACTTGTTTAGTTAAAGATATTAGTTTTAATAGCCATTTTATATTAGATCGACTGCATCTCCCAAATTTACACTATTGTACACTATTGTTGGTACGTTATGGTTTTATTAAGTAAAATAAATAATAGGGACATCTACCCTAGGAACCAAAAAGATATAAGCAGTCCTGTGTGATTTTCCTGACATCGTGGGCTTCTCTATATTATATTGCCAATTGGAATTTTCTTGTTACGTTTTGGGTAATATTTAGAGCGTCCTGCTTCGCAGCTTCTATTTATGGAAAGAGAGAAATCTTGGAAGCTATAAACTCTGCTAAACCAAACCTCGTGGAAATTCGATTTGCTCTAGCCACTTTAAGCGGAACTTACGTAACTTCCCGTGCCATGTAAGTTAGGAAAGTAATGCTCGAGGCTGCGGAATCTGGCAAATACTATGGGTGTACTTTGTTTTCATAAGCGCAGTAGTTTTCCAAACAACATCATCGTTTGTTAATTTACTCATCCACCAAGAAACGAGGGAGCGGAGCTCCTCCATAAGAAAACGATGCATAAATTTTACTATTGCTGCAGCGAATAATAGCTTCCGAAATTTGTTATTCTGAACTGTGATATTTCCGCCCCAACTCTGCATCAATTTAAATAAACATTATTTCAAAGCTAACTAATGTACTCTCTTTACTAAATAATGCTACTTTGCTCGAAACACGAGTGCAGTCCATTAAAACAAATCTTTTCTTTGCCTTAAACAGAACAAAATAAGTTTCCAAGTGGAGACTCAACAGATTAACTAAACGAACATTCTCTTCTTACAATAATGCGACTTCCTCTGGCATAAAAAGAAACTGCAACGGCAGTTAGTAGTTTCGTCCTCATTCCAATAGACTTCCACGACTTTTACAAACTGCAGCACCTCGTTACTAGAGTGCCCCATCGAACGAGTGAATATCTCACTTTAAAAATCACCTCCACGAAGATCCCCCAGGCGCGCGATAAAGAGAACTTAAAATCCCCGAGAAAATCCCTAAAAGCTCTGTATAAAATCACCGTCAGCCACACATTCGCCAGACTACAAGCAATTAAGCTTGCGCGCGGCAGCACGCGTTGGACAGTGACAAACAGCCATGGCGAAAACGTAATTAAAGATCGCGGAAAGATTTACGGTTCGCCCGCCAGTGCTTTCATAAAACATCAAAGATCAATCATCGCGATCGATCTTTACAAGCTACGCCCAAAATCGTCTGGACGAGCACACAATCCTAATAACTATGTCCCGTGGAGCGGTCCTCAAAGGGCCATCGGCGGGAGGAGCTTCATCCCCCTTCGAATCAACTGGAATCAGGTGTATCGGGGGCCCAGGAGTAACGGTTCCTTGATTCGACTTGCTAATTCTGGCAGGTGGACGTTCAACCAAGACGAGCAAACATTGACTCTGGCCGGGGGCAAACACTCCGCGAGCACGGCGCTATCTCCTCTGTCCTCTCTTTATAAAGCTCCAGGAAGACTGATAAAACGGGCCAGGGAGGGCGGCAGAGGGGAGGGTTCCGTCGAGCCTCATCATCACAGAGGCTTTTCGCCAAGGGGAATTTTCTATCCCGGTCACAAAGCGCGCCAGGGGCAGAGGCTTTTCAGGTGTGGTCCCAGCAGTGACGCGGGAAGAAGTTCGACGGGAGAATCGCGGTGTAATTAGATGAGAATCAGCAGCGCGAGGACAAGAGGGAACGTCGCTGGTAATTCTGCCAATTATCGCGGGACGACTTTCCTCTTCGTCGCGGGCCACGGTCCAAAGAAACGGAAGCTCGCGAGCGCGGGGACGTTCATTCGTCGTAACGGAAGGCGAGAGGAAAAGACGTGTCCCGTCGCCCACGCGGGTCAAAGAAAAATTTCATTTCTTCCTGCAAACGCCCCTACCTGAGGATTCCCCTCCCCCTTCACTTTCCTCGAAAACACGCGAGGCGAGAGGGAGAAAGACTCGCCCGGGGAAACTTTTTCCCGACCGTCTCCCGGACAGCCACGGAAATTCCTTCTCACCTCTTTAGAGCTCCCGCCGTCGTTCTGTTCCATCTAAGCGCGGCCACGGTAACTCCGTTTGTTTCGTCCTTGGTAAAGGAGCGCCCACAGGAAGTCCCTTAACGAGGCGCGACCGCTCAACGAGGAGAAATCTCTGCCCCGGCAAGATGTTTTGCGGAGGGAGACGAAGGAGTGCTGATTGGGCAAGCAAGCGGGAATTGAAAGACTCTTCGTGGTCCTCGCGAGTCACGTAGCGTGGGCTAACCCCGAGCATTCGTGGCAGCTGAATTTGCAGCGTTCGGAGGAACTCGATGGAAGCGAATAGGGAGGGCTCGATACTCTCGATGTGGTCCGCAGTAATATTTTAATCTCCGAATCGAAGGGCAAAAGTCGGAGCGCGTGAAAAGTGTTGCAATCTTGCGGGACGCTCGGTCTACAGTGTAAAACGAGAATAGCGTGAAGGAGGGTGAAAGACTTGGATTTTTCCCAGCGCCTGCTCGAAAAACCCTCGAGAGAGAAGCGGCGTCTTGCGCGGAAAAGACGCCTTTCTTCCTTGTCTCGGTATCAGCGCGCGGAGTGGCAAGATTGAGGGCATAGGGCCGGGGAGGGGCAATCATGGAATTGCGAGATTTCCTGGTGCTCGTGTTACAAACGCTTTGTCCCGCGTTAAATCCAAGCGGTTAGTGTCATGTTATGGAACACCGTGGGGCCAATTGTGCGATCTCCGCGCGCAGCTGGCGGACTCTGCCTTTTACTTTCCACTTCTTGCCCAAAGAGGCCCTCTCCCTGATATGGAGCAGGCTTCGCTTGCCTCCCTCCTGCGCCCACCTGCGAAACGCGTCCAACCACTCTCTCGCGGCCGGCACACGCGACAGGGAACAACAATACCGCGATCCATTAAGGCCAGCGTCATTAATCCTGCGAGGAAATACTGGACCATGGCAGAAGTCGATTTCTGCCGCTGTTTTCTGCGGTGAAACTGCAGCTGGGAATTGCACGTGAGGGGTACTACCTTCTCACGTCACAGAAATTAGTTCTCTATGGGAATACTATAAATGGAGAAGGTGACTGTAACTTTTATCTTGTGCCACTTGTCATCGGTGCTTTAGGTATATTTAAATTATTTGTTAGCTCTTCTTAATTTCTATTTCTATAATAAGTTCGCGTATCTTTAATTGAAACCTGATAAAGAAAAAAAAAGACACTAGGAGGCAACTTTAGCACAAACAATTTTCAAATATTTTATAATATTTTGTAATTTTCTCCTCTTGTTGTCATTTTAAGTTTGAAATCAACGGTATGCAAAGGTATATGAGCTACTTGCGCCCTCTGCGCAGAGCTTTGCGTTAGCTTTCCCAGTGGAAAGCTTGAATAATTCTTTTCGATTCCTCGATCTTCGTGATAGAGTTTTTATATCAAATTTCTGAGAGCAGCAGAAGCAGGGGATTAAGTTGAGAACGATCTCGATTTCAAGAGCTTAAGCTTTTCGGTGTGCAGTTTTTAGGGACGTAAGTGCAGCACGCGTATGACAAGCCTTGCTATGAGGGGTGTATGTACGACACCCAGTGAAAGTCACGCTGATTTGTGTAGGGTGCTTGCAGTATGCACACGTCCTAGAAAGCACGAACAAGGGGGTTGTTACGAGCTTGAGTAACTTCCTACGCCTGCACGCTGCGAGCACTTTACACTTCGCACTACAACGTGAGGAAAGTACCAACGCTTTGTAGGCTCGGTAGTTTTGCAGGACGGTATCGTGAAAGATGAAACTAGTGAAATTTTAGTTAATTGCTAGCACGCTTCAATTGAAAGAAGTGTGCATTAGTGCGCCATGGAAGTAGTTCATTTTGAGATGTAGAATATTCTGGAAGTTACCATTATGGAGGCACGCTGAATATTCCAAATTTTTCTACAATCATACCACCCGTAAATTTAAAAGAAAATCAATCGCAGAAGCTTATCCTTCATGAATTTAACTTTAAGTAGTCCTATTACTCAACTTCTCCGGTTCTCATGTTCCTCAGCTTCCGGGGAATATCGCCCACCTGGCCTCCACACCCCGAAACTGGGACGACGACATTTTTATTACGCGAAATATGTAAAACTGTCACGTCTTCCAACGCGCCCCAACTACCCCTCCAACGTCGATATCCCATAACGTCACTTTCGTCCATTAAAAGGAACGAACCTATCGATTTTCGATAACGTATTCCCGGCCCGGGTAATTTGTTATTCATATCCACCGCGAGATGAGAAGCTGCTTCCCCAGAGTGCGCGTAATTTAATACATCGCTCGTCAGAAAGAAAAAGGACCAACTAAAATTCTTGTGCACCGGACGGGACACGAAGTTAACGCTCCAAGTCCTGTAACCTGCACCATCTTTGTAAACTTCCACTGGACTTTCTTTATCCACACGGAAGTGCCTGTTGTCTATCGGCAAAGCACTGAACTTTGAAAGAGGAAGCATACAGTTCCTCAATGGAATCGATGGTCTATTGATAGAAGGGATTTAATCATATCTTAATCTACAGTCTTTATAATCCTATTAGGAGGCTATCTGAAGCGAATTTAGATTCTCAGTGAGTCATGATGTGGATTGTTGAACTTGGAGTAATTTATGAGAAATTGCTTTCGATTGGAAAATGCTTTCATTAGGTAGAAGTTAAACGGGAAATATTTAATTCCTGGAAATAACAGAAATATCAGAACTTTTAATTAAGAGGATTAATTTCGAAGAAAATTAATATCGTAGTACGAAACTTTTCAGTAGATTTCTAAATCACCTGATACCTGATAAAACATCACCTAACTTTTATCTATGTAACTTAATATAAAACCTCTATTGAAAGTTAAATATCAGTATTTAGAAGATCAATCCCCAGTTCTATTCCTTCCTTCTTTGCGCCACCATATTTGTATGCGTTTGTAGCCGGCACGTTCTCCTGTGTGTTTCCCGTTTCCCACATGACTGCGAGCCGCCAAATTGCAGCGCGAGAAAAACACTTTATTCCGAAGCTTCCTGCTCGCTTCCATGCGCGGCAGCTATCCATTAATTATTCATTCCGCGTTTCGTAAATACCGCGGCAGCGTTACCTGGCGGGCAGGCATAGTTTAAAAAACGAGAACCAACTACCTGGGTTGCGGTTTTCACGGTTTCCAGCCGCATGGTCGAGGGAAATTGCGAAAACCGGCGGACGGTGCAGGCCGCTCGTTGTATCACGTCGCGATGCGAAGCAGGCTCGTTCAGAAT
Organism: Andrena flavipes; assembly: GCA_963971345.1. NCBI lineage: Eukaryota > Metazoa > Arthropoda > Insecta > Hymenoptera > Andrenidae > Andrena > Andrena flavipes. Next base: position 48,712,529 of record OZ020480.1, read on the forward strand.
TACGCAACATGAATATTTAAACGAGACGCATCTATCGCGCCCCGTCATCTGCCACGTTAGTGGCTTCTTTCGTCGTTATTTCGCGGGTGGAGGAGTTGACGAGACTGGCGACGAGGAAGTCTGAGGCTTCCAGAGTTCTTTGCGGTGGAAAGGTAGAGAACGTTGAAGATCAAGAGTACTAGAGGGCATGGAACGTTGCTCTTTGACAAAATTGGAGCTCTGTCATTAGCTAAGCTTAATTTTAGATCGCTGGAGAAGCAGAAGTGTCTGAACTAGAATTTGCGTGGAAGCTGCAGGAAGAGCATCGCGAGTCAAGGAGAGATGATGATTCCTTTCCCTAAAATTAGAAACTGAATTCAGAGTATATACAAGTCCGTTTGCACGTGACAGTAAACTCGTGACATTTCGCTGCCGCGACATTGTATGACAGCGTGAATCATATGTTACGACATGGTAACGATATCGTGAAATTTGGTGTCGCAACATTTTATTCAAGCTGTCATACAAAGTCACGCCTTTACTGTGTCACGTCAAAATGTACCTTTAGGATGAACGACACTCCTAAAAATATCTAGAAAAGATCTCAGGGTTTAATTAATTAAAGTTTAATTAAAATTATTTTCTATGCGAAATATTTAATTAATTTTCTATTAAAAATCATGATTCTAACCTCTGAAATAAATTCATTTTTACTTTTTTGATATCGTGGGGTATTGACGAACAAATCGGATGGGGTAATCTCGAACCTTCGAGATTAGCAACGTTACCCGATTTTGATGAAATTTTCAGCATGTATAAAAATTTACTTAAATCTACAAAAGGGATTTTTGAATTTTCATTACATGCTCAGAAAGAAAGGTTTAAAAAAAGACCTTTACTATTTTTTCCGATATTCCGACCAATTTCAATATTTTTCTAGCGCACAAAAAAGAGGAATTTTAAAAATATATTAGGTATAGATTGTACCAACACTGTTTATGAGTTGGCCATTGAAGTCTCGCTTTTTGTGCGTGATTACCCCACGGCAGTCGAGTAATCACGAACTCCAAGGGTTTTGCTTTTTCACTATAAAGTTGAATTTTATTCTAATTTTTCAAAAATTCGTCAGAGTATTTTATAGATGAATAATTTAAGTATGTTTGTAAATAATAAACAAATTCATTTCTCACATAGCTTTCGTTTTGTTTGCTGCTTTGCTTAGGTGCTCGTAATTACCCCACTCTCCCTTACCTAAAATTCAAAAGCTTCGCTAGAACTAAAGGCCAAGGTAAGAGAATCTTCACCCCTCTGAAGTGCTACATTTACAGTAGTACAGTACTTGCACAACGGAACCAAGCAGATTTGTAAACCGAAAGATACACCATCCTACGATACACTTTCCCTCACAGAACACCTCCCTCCCGTTCCCTCCTGCTCGTGGTCCCAAGGCATCAAGCCAGCAGCATCCCGACACAAGGAGAATTAACGAGCGAGAGGAGCTCTGCCCCGAACGAGGGATAATTGAATGGAACAATGCCAGTCGACGGGCGCAATTTTATCGCGAAATATTTAATGCCACGGAAAATGTTTCGGCGTCGGCCGGCGTCCCGATGATTTCATTTGTCCCGCTGCAATCACGGCGTAATAATGCAGCCGTGGCTCCAGCCACGTTTAATCGAGGGCGCCGTGTGGGACACAAAGGCACAAAGCGGCGAGCAAAACAGCGCGGAATTATCCGACAGTGTTTTTCCAAGCACCGAAGACTTACAAGGGATGAGCTCAAAGGAGGGGTGGGGCACCGTGATCAGCCAGAGGAGGAGGGGCACGAGGCAGAAGCCTCACAAATTAATTGAGAAAGCGAGACGACTCGAGAGACGCCGTCACGGAAACAACCCTTCAATCTAAATTCAATTATTTGCCCGCCCCCCCCCCCCCCTTCGACGAGTATCGCCCACTCGAAAATCCTATGCAGGGGACCCCCCTCGCGTGCGTTCAAGGGAACGATACTCGCGGCCTCGTCGACGATTGCAACATCGTGTTCGAAACGATTTCCATCGCTAACGACGTGGAAGAGGCGAGAGACTTTATATCAAATCGGTTCTATGTAGATCTAATCGGTTTCTGTTTGGGGGGTTTCCAGATTTCGAATTTATGTGTGGTTTGATAGGTAGTGAGAGTTGAAGGGTGGAATACTTGTTGCGTGACATGGGGGGTGGAGTAAATGTTAGGAGTAGTTGCGAAGGATGTTTCTGATGATGCCACTGTAATTGCTTCAATGCTTTGGGATTTGCTCCGAAGCGTGTGGAGGCTAGAAAAAACGTATGAAATAATATATTGGAAGTGGTTGATAAAGATAACAGCTGAACGACATTCTGGTTTGCACCTGGCGCTTGGAAAAATCAGAATCCGTTGACGGTGCAACCTGTTGCGATTCTCAAACTACCTCTGTTCGAAACTAAATTTTATATCTTTAGAGTTTAGTGTCATACTCCTTGATGCTCCCTGCTTGCTCACAAATAAGAAAATGTCATAATATCTTCTTAACCACGAAATTATTTCTCGGAACCGATAACTGTGTATGTTGGACCTAGGGATGCCAACCGTACTATAGTATATAGTATTGTACTATATTTTTGTCTAGTGTACTATATATTGTTAGAAAAATATTTATTCAGATTTGTTTAAGATGAAGCTAGATGTCTAAGTATCTAAGATTTCGTCACGCAATCAGTTCACCACATATGTAAGTAGTAAATCGCGCAAATTATTTCCTGATTGAGGAAAACACTTTCGAGAAAAAACTCTGAAAACTTTTTTGTTATAATCTGCACCTGTCTCCCCTGCTATATTTTTTCACGATGTACTTTATTTTTTTTTTTTTTTTTTTTTTTTTCATCACATTTGGCCGTAAAATACATTTTCCCGGAAAAAGTTGGCAACCCGAGTTGGACCTTCCTAAAAATAAAAATAATCCTACAAACCTTTAATAAATCCACCAGTAGTAATCAATCCTCACCTTTACACTAATTACTACTATCACTCATCGATATATATTACAATTACATCATTCAGCCTATAAGTAATAAAGACGTAATAATATCCAAACCCAAACGCCACGAAAACCTCTTCCATCCACTTCCCAACACCCCCATCCCTCCACTCCCAGAATCCTACTAACCAAACACCAACGATCAACTCGCAACTCGATCGAGGAGTTGAATGCGCCACGTACATTACAGCAGGTCGATCTACGAAGAGGATGCGGAAGTGACGATTTTCAAACTTCGCCATCCCCCGGGGAGAAAAATTTGCGTCGGCACAAACGCGGCTCGTTAGCGTCGCGACATGGCAGCCGTCGCCACTCCGAACACGTGTTCCGCCTCCTAACGGGCATAAATATACATGGATATGGTAAACACGGAGCATGTGACGCTCTAATCTACGCGATGGCTCCGATATACACCCCCGCGTTTGTGCATCGCGACGCGCTTAGAAGTTCGTCGGCCGGCGTGCACGTGGGACTCCAAGGATCCAGAGCCGACAGGGAAGTTTTTTAATCAGCAAGGAGAGCGCGAGAGCTGGCGGAATTTACGATCGCCCTAATTCGAGCCATTGCTCCGGCGAGATAGTGCCCCCGGCTACGTGCAACTATCGCATGAAAGCGACACTGGATTGAAGTAACTTCGGGACTTGAGAGAGGACGACTCGCGGGGCCGTCGATTACAGAAATTGTTCTCAGCTCAGCTACCTGTTTCTTTGGAGCTGCTGGTGGATCCGCCCGTGGTCTACTAAGACGATGGGATCCTCAATCTTCGCTTCTTACTGGCTTGCTCCAGTTCTTGCGGCAGCACCGTTTTTTGGATTAAAAATGTTGGAGGTGGATGTAATTTACGACGGATATGGTTTGTATCGTGGGCGTGGGGAAAGGGCAATTTTGACCAGGAAACTAGATTTTAATTATTCTCGGGGAAGCTGCATCTTGAAGTAGGCAATTAAAGCTATCCAAAGCACTTTGTTCGAGGATAATATCTGCTATAAATGCAGGAGGAATTTATTTCAAAGTCTAATTTTGTGATGAAAATTACTCTAAAGGTATTCTGTTAGAAGCATAGATATTGTCTTATTCCAGCTCGATATGCAGCTAAATATGACGGAGCTTCCTGTTAATTAATCGATGAATTCGTAAGTTACTAGTTCGAAAGCTGGTAATTGCATTCCCCGAGGGATTATTTAGTTTATACGAGGTGGGATTTACTGATACGTAATTTTCACCCTGCTCGCCGGCACAAAGTAAGCAGGGTGTCTATGGCCCCGTTGCGAGCTGCAATCTGGCTCGTTTAATGGCTCGATTCACAGTCCCGCGAAAATTATGATAGAAGACTGAACACCGACGGTACACGTCGGTACTTTTTCACTTTCGATTATCGCCACATTTCCTCGTTCGACTCCTCGTTACAAGCAATTCCCCGGTCTACGTTTGATGTGGACAAACGTTAATTTCACTCGGCCGTTAACTACCGGCGCGCGCTCGCTTTCCAGATTATTACGATGGGAATATAATTATCATTCTCCCGCTTTTGACCTCGCCGGTGTTTGCCAGTTTCCAGCAATTAATTCGACAAAGAGGAGAACTGAAATTACATGGCTCCAGGAAAACTGCTTTGTAACTGTTTTCAACGTGTTTGCAGAACGAAGATACATAGCGAGCACGGAGTAACGAGAAAAACGGCACCATTGCGTATCCGTGGCTACCCAATTTCGAATCTTCTCCTTTGTTCCAAGTCTATTTCTAGTTAAACCCAACGGACTTCCTCCAACGCGCTGTAACTTCTTTATAAACCTGCATCTTCCCTTAAAATCTCTGCAGTAGAGCCAAGTTCACTCTGCACCCGAGCTGTATTCGACACAAGCGACTGTTGCTGCAGGGGGTTGAAAGACTAATCGTGTTGCGGATTAATTATTAAACCGATACGTTCGAGTACTTTCGAGCAGCAGCAACAAAAAGGAGAATCGAAAGCCTTGAGTGCATTTCACTGTCCAGGATGACAGCCTAGGCAATCCCCAGCGATCAGGTCTCATGGGAAAAGGTGGCTAGAGATATTCGACGAAATTCCACGAGGTAGCGCGGGTAATCCATCAAAATCAACCCCCTTAACGGCCCACCCCCCTACGTTCACCCTTTGTCTATTTCACCCCGCCCCGCCCTGTGTCACATCGTGGCAAGATGACAGGGTGTCACGCGTCCCGAGACCAGGAATTAAGCTCTATTCAGAAGAAACGCTCCCCGTGTCTGAATTACGATCCATTCACGGGCCGTGACTGCCAGCTTTTTGATCGCGAGCCACCGCTGGCTATTAATTGTAATAAGCCGCGCTTCGCCTTCGACTTCTTCCTCCGAGGCTACCGTGCCCGCCTCTAGGAGAGGCCTACCACCCCTCGCCCAGCCCTTCTCTGGCAAATATTTGTAGACGAGTCCAAATAAATCATCCTTTTCACGGGACGCGAGTATTTGGTTTTAAAACTGGGCTAGGGTGGATTGGCCCCATCCTCGAGGGCGCGCTGTCCCCTTTTCCCTTTAATTCCTTGGACGGATCTTGAACCGTGAACGGGATCGACGACGGGCGAAGGCGTTTGTCAGCGGAATTCGTGATGGGACGGAAATTGCTCAGTGAAGACGAAATGCGGGAAGTGGTGGGCTGCGCTTCGCTCAGTGAATTCGAGGCAAATTTTACATTGGATAGTTTATACTTTTACTTATTGATTTTTCTAATTTAAATGCATGTTGTGGATGTAAATTATCTTAAAATGCTTCATCAATTAACCTTAGAAAGATACTATGATACTTTTAGAGCGTATCTGACACTCTGAGGTCGAGGGTGGCTCCCAAATTGAAATTTGAATATTTCTTTCTGAAACATTCTATTATATTTCTCTTTTGGTATCTTTGGAGACAATATCTACGACATACAAGTTTCCTTTACAGTAAGAAAATCAAAATTTGATACGTTTGTAGAGAAAATTAGAATTTTCTAGTCTTTTCTGGAACAAAAAATTTTCCAATGTTCCCCAACCGGTTTGAAGTCGCGATCCCCTTTTATAATATTCAAATAACCTGCGACCCTCCTTCATGTAAGGAAAGGTACGTTTAATAAGACAGAGAAAACACATTAAAAATCTGTAGGTATTTCAGAATATAATTTTAACTTAATAATATTAAAAAAAAAAGATCAAAAAACACAGGGCGACCCACAGGTTGGGAATCACTGTTCTAAAGTTAAATACACCTACATAATCGGAGAGTGAAGAGTGCCCTTTACGATTAAAAACTCTTTCCACAAACTTTAGTCACTGAAGACCAACAAAATGGCCCCGCCAACCGCAAAAGCCACCGGAGTCTCTGTAAATCCAGTTCTTCTACAAACACAAACGAAACATTTACCCGTCGCTTTCACCCACTCCATCCGCGCATCATTAACTCAACGGTCAATTCCAAAGTCGCCCCCTAACCACTCCCGTTCAACCGATTTTTCCCGATATCGCCAGGAATAATCCATTTCATTTATTCGTGAGTCTCGCGTGCACGGATTCGCCGTATTGTTCATTAAGCGAAATTGAATCCCCTCTCGCGGTGCAGTGATGCAATTAATGCGATAAGCCTCGAAAAATACCGCGGTAAAATTAAGCGTGCGCGATGGGGGGCGCAGAGGGGAGAAGAGCGTGGGAGGGCAAAACCGCGTAGAGATCCGGGATGAACATTTAACGAACGCATTTTTCGTCTGCTTTCATCGAAACGGGATGGAGGAAGCCTGTGTGTGCGTGAGAGTACCTTCTCCAGCTACCACTCTCCAGGAGAACAGACGCACTGTACCAAAAGGAAAATAAATGAAAGGGGCGGGGGCGGCTCTCGCCGATAGACTCTAGAATGGAGCTCGAGAGAAGACGCTCGTATCGCGAGCAGTTTTTCAAGCATCTCGTTCAAACCTCGCCCCAACCGCGTGCAGCACCGTTTTACATTACACGCACTCCAATTGGCCAGACATCTTTCTCGATCTTTGCGCTCACCCACCCCCGTGCTCTCTTGACAATGTCCCCTGGCCGGCTCGATTAGCCGTTGCTCACGGAACCCGGACGGCCGTCCCTAATGGAACAAGCGTCGCGCGTCCCGTCGAAACCGGGGCACGGTTAACGACACGTGAAACACGAGCTGGCAACGATACGACTTGCGAAGGTAAATCGACCGATACTGCTGCGACGGATGGCAAGATACGAGGGTAGATTTTAATCCTTTCCCTGTCCAACAGATTTCCCCAGGGATTTCCAGTTCTGGTGTGATTAATGTTATTTTTAGGATGGGCATATGCGCGGAATATTAGTTTTAAAATTGGATGGGCCAAGGTAGCGCGAGATTTATGTGAGTTTTCTCGGTAGCCGATAGATTTTGCAGCCATCCTGCCACGATAATAGCGTCCAAGCATATCGTTTCCCCATAAAGAGCACAGGCCAATAAATTCAAAGGTATGGAAGTGGATTTTATGGAAAGATCAATATTCAAAGGTGGTCCGCAGTGGTGTAGAAATATTTAAGCGATCCTTATTTACCGTTGCACACTGCCCCGCCTTTATATGCCGCGGCAGTTTCCCGATAATAAAATGCTACGAGTAATTTCATTAAAACACCGTGCGGCGGATTGTGAGCGGAAAAAATTCGATTACCGATCGGTCGAAACAGCGAAATGGAATTCGAATCGCATTTGGGGGTGGTGCGCGCTCCCCCTTCGCTCCCACTCGGCCTGGTAATTTCGTTTAATATCAGGGCAGATGAAACCGCAACTTGTATTCATACGTATCGCGGGCGGAGCGCAGCGATTGGCCGCGGCCCGTCGATGCGATTAATAAATTAACGCCGACGCGGACGCTCCAACGAGTTTCGCAATTATCGAAAATCCACCGGCGACAGAGCAGCTTGCGCGCATCGATGATTAAGCTAGCGCATTCGAGCGATCGTGTGTTCTTTTGTCGAACAACGTTGAGTCGGATTAGTTGCTAGATTCTCCCGGCGGGGTGTGTAACGCGCAACAAGTACGGGGAATTTGAGAAGACTTTGCAACGAGGTCGTTCACCTACGATAAATGCTGCGATAATTTTGTAATCTAGATGTGGGGAGCAGAAAAGCAGATGTGATGTAAAGTTCGAAATTTTATGCAGTATTTTCTGGTTGGTGGTTTTGAAAAATGTAAGCGAAAAGTCGAAGATCCAAATCAGTCGAACGTTTAAGGCAGGGGCCGAATGAAACTGTTAACAATTTCAATTAATTCCGAAATAAACGTAATATTATGACTATTCTCTTTTCTAGGGAACACTGTTATAAAGTGCAGTGAGTTTACTGAAACTTTCATCCCATACACTTTTGTGTAAATAAGAAACTATTACTTTCTTGAAAGTAGAAAATGTTTAATAGTAATTAACAATATATTCCTAACTTTTATATTTCACCCTTAAATATCTATTCAAAAGTATACGATCCTCCAGAACTTTTATGAACCGAACATAAAATAACTATTAAAACTGAACTCTTACAACAAACTTAAAGTGTTAATAACTAATACACAAATTTAACTTAAAATAGACAAGAAATGATTTAAAAGATCGATAAATAACTCTTATTTATAAAACTCAACAGTTTCAATCGATTCCTGATTCAATATTAAATTCCCTTATTCAAACGTAAATTTGAAAAGTAAGTTTGCACTGTACTTCCCCATACAGAAGTAAAAGTTAAATAAAATGAAGAGTTCACCTATGTACACAAAGTTTGCCGAAACAATCGGAGCGAGTTGTTTCCGAAGCGCCACGGGATCCAGCGACTGCAGGCGTTTCATAAAGATATCCGTTGGCAAATGAAATTCAGTCGTAACAACCCCCAGACGCGTGGAGAGGACAGGGGTGGTCTGTACGCGCGCTTGTACCGAGGGGGTTGGCGCCCGCCACGTGCGAGAGAGCGAACGTCGCAATTTTCGATCGATTCGCGCGCGAAAACCCCTGTTTTATGCAAATCTCGCCGGCCGGCTCCAGTAATAAATTATTCGCCCGGCCGAGTCCGTTTATAGGTACATAGGTTCATATAGCGAGGGTGCCCCCATCCACGGTATTATTTGTCGCCGTTGGCGCCGTAAATGCGACCAAATATTTGCCAGTAATAGCCCCGGGGCGAAGAATAAATATTTATTGGACGTCACGAATCCTCCGCTACAGCCCGATGCGCCCGATATCGTTCAGGGTGGTCGGCGAAAAAAAAAAGAAAAGAATAAAAGGAAATACTACGTGTCCCGGCATAAAAAAGAATCGCCCGGGTCGCCATCGTTTGTCCACGTTTCCGTGGTTTTACAACGCAGTATAATCGCTCCGCTCTTTATTTCCTGGCCAACCGAACGCGGCACCGTGTGCTTTTTTTAACCACACGAAATTTAAGAGCAGCGTAGATTGGGTCGTCGTGACTGAGACGAGAAGATCGTGGTTTTTCGGCGATCGAAGGCTGGGGTATCCGAGGAGAGAATTTGTTTGACTAAATGGAGGGAAGTTTAAAGTGAATGATACCTGAGGTACAATGGAGCTCCTCTATTACCGGAACACCCTCTATTCCACATCGAAACACTCTTCCATAACCTTCGTTCTTCCACAGTGCGCCTCGTTGATTTAACAAGGCTTCGAGCAAAGAAACCGATCGACTTGAAAAACGATTGTTAAGGTACTCCTGAACAATTAGGGTGCTGCTGCCCTATTCTATCGGAAGAGAGTATCCAGAGTACCTTTCGAAAGTATCGAGGCGTACGAAGAGCCACCCTACTTCACCAAACAAATCAGTGACTTGGAACACTCTCCGATCGACTCGCGCTAGCAACTATACCCTTCGTGCATCGTCACGTTTCAGAATGGAACTATGTAACTCCTAAGAAGGGGAAGGAAATGAAATGCAGGTCCACTATCGACGCAGCGGCCGCGCAAAATACTATTCGCTGTCGCGGGGGAATGAGAATGGAGAGGAAACTAAAAAAGGAACCAGGAAAAAGTTGCCCGTTATTCCGCGGAATTTATACCGCGGCGGAGTGAGTAGCCAGCGGAAATTCCATGGATCACGTCGCGCGTGACTGATCCACGAGAGCCACCGCAACGGCCAGGTATCGATGGTTGAATTCTGCATGAATGAAGACCACGTCACGGCGATTACGATCGCCTAGGCGGCCACTTGTCCCTGAACAACAATACCCGACCGGTGACATTTACCAGCTCGTCCGTGTCTCGAGCACGCTGTACTTTAATTATCCCCGACTAAATGCACCCAGGCCGGCCTCGTCCAATAAGCGGCCTCGAGACCGAGCTGCGCTCAGAGGCCAGCGCACAAAGAATAACAGAGGAGCAGAGGACGAAATTCAGCGATTCTTTTACCGTCCAACAGTGGGGAAAACTCTATTTCCACGTACTCATCGGATAAGAAACTTGGCCGGCGGGCCGTTTATTACCACAGCTCGCCGTTAATAAACGATCCCCGATTTAAAAGTCCCTGTTATCTCCTGACTCTGGGATGGTACCTCCCAGCAACGAGGGATCAGCCTCTCTCGCGGCTACTACTTAGAATTTAAATAGACCTTAAGATCCAGACGACTACTCCGAGAGCAGCCCGGGAACAAGTGGCCGTGCTTCGATTTAAATATAAAGCGCGAGACTCTTGAACGAGACACGATCGGCCTGGACAGACCTAGGCCACGTTTAATCCCCGATTCCAGGCATCGAGTGGGCTAGCTGGATGCGTAAAGTTCCCGCGGATTTCACGGTGCGACTGGCAGTTTTAACGAGGCTCTGGACTCGGAGACTGATACGCGTTCCTGGCCGAAAGAGGAAGCACGAAGGCGGGCGTTGTTATCGCGACGAGCGATCCTTGGCCCCTCGGATCTCCTTTTCCTCGCCCGTTAGTCCGATTCCCACGGCTGGTCGGCGGCGTCCGCGGGCCAGGCCAAGTTCGTTCTAATCCAGTTCACGCGAAAACGAAGGCAACGGAAGTGCGGAGAACGGAGCAAGGGTGTCACGGCTGACCTGCCACTTTAACGACGAGAACCCTCGGCGCAAGCCAGCAAGGTGGATCGACGGGGACAGGCCTCGAGGCAAATATAGACGTCCCTTAACCGTTCGACATTATCGGCCCCGTGGCCTTCGTCGGGAACGATCTGCCGGGGAAGCTGCGGGCGACAGGTCGCCGGGACGGGGATGAATTGATGGGGGCGAGGTTGGGAGGAACGATGGTGAAATGTCGAGGTCTTATTCTAGTTTCAGCTCGAGTGGCGCGGCAGCTTTCGCGGCGCGTAGCACGCGGCCCGTGATAATTAGATCGGCTTCTGCGATGAGGTAACGGCTTGGGAGTTCAGCTCCGAGGAGCTGCAAGTTGCGAGATGTTAAGTGTGGAGTCTTCAAGGTTTGATGGTATACTTTGGGGACACAGGGTTATCCAGTCTGTTTGGAAGGGATAGATTCTTGGCTAGTTACTTAGGAATGATGTAGGGAAAAGGTGAGATTAGTTGATCACAGTTTTGCTATTTTATTAGAATAATAATAATGGTTTGTTTTGCTTCTATTTAATTACTTAAGTTGTGAATCTTAGAGTATTCTCAATATACTTGAACAAATTTGAGAATATAAATGAATAAAAAATACTGATCTGTATTCTTAGCCTAAAACTCATTTTATAGCTAATTTTAATGACCCTTCAGAGTGACGGGTCTTGGTATAGGTATCTACTCAGGTATGCATTAGACAGATAATTAATAATTAAATCATTTGAAAGCGAACAAATACAGTGATATAACCGTCGTTCCATTTTATTAAAGTTATCATAAATTCCTACATTTATACCAGAAGACTGTTAATGTATGTATTTAAAGAAAAATTTTATCGATTTTGATTTGTCCTGTTCGGTATTCAGCTATGAATTTTATAGATGTGCATTGTGCATATACCTATGTTCGATATTATAGTCCACTGAATTAGTGTGCTTGTTTGAACTTTCACTGAGAGACCAAATTTAATATACATAAAGTTCTCTCCAATTTGAGAGGCTATGAATTTCCTGATTAGTGTTCCTTATAATACCCGAGAGTCCCAGGTGTAAGTCACGTTTATCGGGAAATCGATTCCTTCGTTTCACCAGCGTTACGGTTAGATTGATCAGAGTAGGATTACTGTAGGACTCCCGTTTATCCACGCTCCATTTATTCGAAAGAATCTTTGCACAGTGGCTGATTGCTGATGGACTGCCGTATCGCAAACTATTTCACAGCAAAGTTCCACCTGCTCCCTGAAGCTACAAGCGTCCTTGCTATTATAATCGAAATGAGAATTTAGAGGCAGAGTGTGTAAACTTTCATTATGCAAATCAATCTATTGACCAAGCCACTTTGTCCCTCAACGCGATGGAATATTAATGAAAACAATATGGATGCACCACGCATACGATATGTAGTAAAGCCGAAATTTCAAAGAAAACTGAAGCCACATAAAGCACAAAAGGAATACCAAAGGTAACACACGACAGATTTTATATTTCTGCTTTTAAAGTGAATTATAGGAACGGAGCGTGACGTGAATAGCGTATCCACAGACCCTGAATACATTTGGAGTCAAGAAAAGGAACCTTTCTACTCCATTTCATCGAATAAATCTCCCCAGCCTCTATTATTTCTTTGAATAAATCGACTTCAATTTCTCCCAAATCGACGAACTCGATACTTCCTGGGGCAGTGACGTCCCGTTATAGTAATCCCCAGAAGTATTATAATTGTAAGAAAAAGGTAAGTTTCCACTTGCTCAACAGATCTCCAAGGGAACTTCTGCAATCCTCATCGCCTCCATCTCACTCAATAACAGACGCAAGAATTCCGCTGACCAAACCAGGCAAGACTGACCTGCCAATGCGCAGACAACCACGTGTCTAAACCACCGAGACGTCGCTAAGAAAAATAGCTCTCGCAGCTGTAAATCCAGATGTCCGCCAGGTAACTGTACAACAGCGCACAGTGAACTCGTACGTCGTTGTGGAAATATTTATTTAATTTCGAGCGTCGCAGGCCAAGGGGAGAGCGCGAACCTCTTTAGAGGCTAGGAGGAACAGCTAACGAACTTCGCCGCATTTACAAGACACCCGATGTAGGAGCGGTTAGGAGTCGCGTCTATTGCAAAGGAAAAGGCCCGGGGGTGGACGTTGAAAAGCCGAACAAGGGTCCCCCTCAAAAATCTCTTTGTCCACGGTACAGGTGCACGCGGCAGGTTGCTGGCATAAACCCAAAACAGGTTTTCACAAAACCCGCGGAACGGTCTCCTTTCCTTTTTATCTATCCTGCCCTGACTATGCCTCTTCCCTCTGTCCAGCAGACCTGCTCCCCCCCTTCCCCTTTCTGCCGCCGGTTCCCCGGTCTTCTTTGCGCTTTTTCGGTCCCGCCCATGCGTCATCCGTCCGTCCCGCGACCGGCTCCCGTCACTTTGACGAGTATTCAAATTAACCGGCCCCCCGAATCACACACGCGGTCTCCCGCACAATTAAAGGGATAATTAATTTTACAGTGCTGGCTGAGGCCGCGGACGGCGAACCGCCACGGGGGCCACGTTCACGGACGTAATTGGTGAATTCGAATTTCTAGGGAGCGCGCTCGACGCGCCTAGGGATACCGGGAACGGAGTGATGGAAAGAGGTCTGGGAAACTTTCACGAATTGTGGTGGACGAGTGACTTGGATATTTAGCGTTTGAGAGGTGATGCGTTTATACAGAATTTCAAGAGGAATTTGAAGGGGAGCTCGTTCGAGTATGAGACAAATTTATTATAAACATCATAACTCTTGATTAAGAATACTTTTAATCAAATTGATACGCGTTTTAAAAGTAGGATATTTCTTAACAACCCAAAGTGTTACAACAAAGATTCGGTTTCTTCATAACAAATTAAAAACGAAAGTCATTCAAATACGCGGATAAAAAAATGTATTGCTAATATGAGACCCAGTTTGTTTTTTCCTGAAACTTATGATTTCCTTCTTTCTTTACAAATTGGACATGTGAAATCTATATCTTCACTATCGCAGGCTTAGATCTGTAACGGAGATAAGCTGGGGTTTCATATTAGGAGAGGTCTTCATATTAGACTACTTTACCCTACCATGTATTGCGACAGAAAAGGAATTATTAAATCAAAAGGAAGAACGATTTGCTTATGCAACAACTCGCGCGAGTTCGAGCCTTCTTCGCGCACCGAAACCTTATTTAACATTAATGATCAGCGTGAAAGCAGCAAAGGAAGTTTGTAGGCGAAACTCTGGAACAATTCCCTCTACTCGATCCTGGATAATTAAACTCCCCGGCTTGATTAAACTAATCATCCTGATTCTCCAAAGAAAATATTCGCCGTAGACTTCTCGGGTAGCCGGGATGCTGACGTTATTCGACGAATTTGTAATATTCGCGTCCGCGGGGATTCAAGAATACCGACGCTGACAATATTAGTTTAGAAGTCTGTAAATACTACAGATACGCAGGCGTCTTTTCAAAAGGAAGGTTCAACGACCCTCGCGAAGCATCTCGTTGGAGCGAGCGCGGAACAAGACGCAAGGAAGACGTCATCTGGTCGGAATATTTTAATTAAAGCCTATTTCTACGATAACGATTTTTCCAGGCAGGGTTTTTCCCTCCTCACTCGACGTCGAGATGTCTCGGGATGCTTGGGGAGGGGAGAAGAATCGTGCAACGCCTCGCAGGCTTTTTAGGGATCCGCGCGATTCGTCTGGTTAGCGGGCGTACCGATCGTAAAGCGCCCCGTAGCTCCCAGTTTCATATATTCCGGCAGAAGGGACGTTCGCGCGACGCTTCGTTCAGTTTTACGGCAATGTGAAATGCGCTCGATCCAGCGATACCTTAATCACGTCTGTCGGTCGTAAAAATTACGATGGCAATAAAGCATCGGCACTGGCAAATACTAATTACACCTGAGTACGTATAAAACCCAGTGGATCGACCGGAAAAGGCATTAACCGAAGGGTATTTTATGTATTGCTAGCAATTGATGGAGCAAAGACACTGTTCTCCTAAGAAAATATCACGTGGGTACGAGGAACCATCATGGAAGTGTCTCTTGCTTACAGTTGCTCACAAAGTATCCGTCTACTCTATACGTATAAGATATTTTATTTGATAAATTCAGAATTAACCATTATAACTTACCTATCTTAGCGCCAACCTTGTTTAATATATTTTTAGTTAGGATAATCTACCAAAAAAATGCTCAAAGAAAATTTGCTACAAAAATGAAACAAGATAAATACGAATTACATAGAAAATTAGTTGATTCTACGCAAATAGATTCAGGCTTATAATAAAATCGAAGGAATATTAGAAGATTGAATGTGGCCGAAAATATTTTTCATTTCAATAAGGTAAATAGCCCAATACTCAAACAAGGCCTAATAATTATAAATTGAGAAGAAATTTTATTAATAATAACAGTTTTACTAATTTGCAACGTTGAAACTGTTCGAAATATAATTGTAAAATGTATTAACTTTATATAGGTATAATTATAAGCTTACGCATAGAGCTTTTGCATAAGGGTATGCAAAAATATTATTGTACAGTAAAGCTTCAACAGTTTCAATCTCGCTTCTTACCTAATGGGCTCCAGCAAGCAAGAGTATATTTTCGTTAAGTTTGTAATTAATTATTATTTTACAAGTTTTGAAATAGTACAGTTGTTTTGGATTTATTATATTTTGAAGAACTGAAAATTAATTGGATCTCTTAATAATCTTTTGCTTCTAATATTGAAATCGCGCTACTCCATCACACATATAAACAAACAACAACAAACAATATTGAAATTGTTGCGTTTATCCATACTTAGTACACGATACCATGACACGGACCAGTTATTAAACGTGTGTTTAATGGTTATTTAAACGCTGGTACAGACACCAGTATTCAGTGAAGTTTTAAAATTATTAACATTTATTGTACCAAAGTATTTTTTTTGTATCCTATATATTTACGTTAATAATAACTAGACAAAAATATAATTCTATTTAAGAATTGATAGGATAATTAATCTTAAACTCGTCATAATATTAAAATAACCTAAAATTTTATAATATACTTTTAATCATTTTTCATGCCGAAAATTTAACACAAATTTATTATAAATAAAATGTTTCTATTACCCCAAAATAGGTATTGCCATATTGATTCATTTTCATTAACTGATAGAAATAGTTCAATTAAATATACATTCAATAATGAGGACACTGATAATTAATGACTGGGACACGCTATGAATTTCAATTAATTACTGGGCTATGTGAACAGTTTCGTGTTTATTCAATTTAAAGCTTTTCCTTTAATAAATGTAGATTCTTGTTACGTTATTTGAAAGTAGAAATTATACACTTTCGAATTATGTTTAGTTATAATTTTATACTATTTAAATATAAAAGAAATTGCAATCACCTCAACTGCTTCCTTAACTGTTTCACCACTGGGCCATTTACCTTACAGCCCCGCAAAAAATCATATCAATTTGAATTAGAATTACGAATATATTACACATAGGGTGGACGTATTCTTTAGTGAACAACTGTAATATAATTTCCATTTCTTACATTTGAAAGAACTGTCTCATATAAAGTAACAGTGTTACTTTATACACTTTCATTTGCTAACAAATGTAGCATTATTAAGTTATTTACTATCAAAGCAGAGTGATCGAAGTGATCCTTGAGTGGCCGCATGCCACGGTTCCTTTGGCCGAAAAACCAAGTCAACGAGAAAACAATGGGGCAATTATTCTCTGTCGTAGGAGGAACCAGCATCCCCGATACTCTAGATTCACGTGATTAAATAACAGCCCGCTGTTATTTTAGTAAGTAGCCTGCCCTTGCAGCGCAGCCGTGGGTGGGCGTCAGCTTAATTCACGTCGAGCATTTAGCCAGTTAATCCTACGGGCAGAGTCTAGTGACGTCACCGAATCCTTCGGCTCGTTAAGAAGTCTGACACCCGGGAGACCGTGGCCACGTCGGAGTGGAAAACGCACGCCACCAATTCCTCGTGGACGCAAACGCTAGTCGACTTTCCATTCATGTACCCTGGCGTACCGGAAGACAAGAACGCAGCTTCCAATGCTTTCTCGCTCGCCCGTGAATAAGTCCTTTAAAGAGAGTCACGGCGCATTCAGCTTTCGTTTAGAAACTTAACAGCTCGAAGCGAACTGGAGAGGCTGAATGGTAATGCGCGCAAACGCGTTTGCTCGCGCGCAAAGCGACAATGTTGCCCCGCTGACACTGAGACGGAGACATTGCGTTTCAAAGACGCTTCTCAAGTGCGCAGATCGAATTGCGTGGGGAATACATCACGACTGTTGGTGAAGATTTCTTTAAAGACTTTAATGTTAATGCAGGGAAATTTATCTTGCTGCTGAAATTCGAAGGAAGAGTTGGAGTTTTACGTTATTTAAACCAGGATTATTTATTATGCTAAACTTGCAAGATTCGTGTGGAATCATTAAAGAGTACTTGTAAAATACACTATAAGTGCAGAAACTAAAAATTCTATTCTATAGTGTTATCATTGACATGTAGAACATTTTCAAATAAAAGAAAACTTTTTTTAATTTTGGCACTTAAGTACGGTTGAGGTGCGAGACGCGAGGGTAATAATCAATGACGCGTGTTAATATACTCAACAAAGAATACTATCTGTTTGAGAACGTAACACAAAATTTCTTTGGAGAGAAAATATCGAGCGGAAGAAAAGCACAACGGTTTAAGACACTGACTTCGAATCGAATGCCTCGTCAACGGTCGCGTTCCTGCCGAAACCGAAGGAAACGCGTACCGCGTGCAAAAATCGAAAGAAACCCAGAGTCCTGAGACAGGGGAGGTTTCGTCGCCTGGCAAAGTCCAAAGGCCACGAAACCATCGGTTGAACTTTATGACTCTATGTATACTTGGTCGCCTTCTGCTTCGCTCGAAATCCGACGCTACACACGTCACACAGTGTTTTCTACGAGGCAGTGGCGAATATAATCAGCTCCATTTTTCAAAAAGAAATGAAGATTTATCTAAACAATATTCTTCTTTGTTTCCCACAATTCTCATACCACACGCGCGTAAATTTATTTGTAATTCTGTTATGTATACATGCTGTCCTAGAATGTTTGCCACCTGGGGCTTTTTCCTTAAATCCGCCACTGCGACAATTGTGAAAAGCTTTACTATTCAAGAACTCATTTTACTTTATATAATATTTTAAATTACAACCACAAAATAGAACCAGTGAGGACTATTTAATCAGTATTAAACGTCAAATTTTGGGGAAATAGAGCGAGGTCCTATTACTTACGATCGGCAGTGAACGTTTATCGATTATATAGTGATATTAACCCCTGGAACTTCAAGTATGCCTCTCAGGCAGCCCAAAGTTTGAACCGACGCTAGACACTGACATTGTTGAACCTTGCACAAATACAAGATTTCATACTACCTACGTATCACATGAATTATTGCCTTTGAAAACCCTATACTATATCACTCGACCCATTCCAAAGTTCTGTGTCCATTTAGAGGAAGATCCCTGTTTAATGAACGGACGAATAAGTCGTAGTGCAAGTGTAGAGAGGGTTAATAATATTCCCGTCCACGTTCCACGTGGTGCAAAGTATAAATTTCCCTGCTTGTCATCGTGCACTGTCTAGGTCAACAGTTCCCGCATGTTACTCAACCTCGGCAGCTCGTGGGCATCGACCTTGCGCTTTCGTTGGAGGGAAAAATTATACGAGCTAGCGTGCAGGAAGATTACGATGGAACGTGATCCAATAATCTTCATCGCGAGTGCAAGAAAGAGGACGCAGTTTCGCGTAACAAGATAAACTCCTACGATCGTGGGACTAACGTAAGACCATTCGTCCGCGGGAACATACTCGTAGCTAATCTCGTTAACTCGCCGAGCAAAGTTCCTTTAAAATTCGCATGCTAAAATAAAAAGAGAATTCATTCCACGGTTGAATAGCTCGGCCATTGATCAGTTATCAGTAATCATTATCTCGAGCATCGTATCGCGATGCGTTTCTCTCTGGGCCACGATAAGATAGGCGACATACCGTTCTGTTTAATTTCTCCTTCCACACGAACAACAGGTGAACATTACTTGAACGATTCCAAAGCAACTTGCTGCTCTCAGCCCCCGTTTTTGCCTGACATTCTCGAGGCTTGATTAATGTTCGGGACGCGCGAATTGAACATTCCTTGCGTAGGACGGGCGCGTCTTACCTCCGGCGAAATATCGATTATGGATATCAGAGATCGTAATTAAAAACGTGTCCTCCCGTCAGTCCAGCGACTCGTTAAACACTCGGCGGCTAATGACAAGGAAATTATCGCTCGTGTCTTTATTAGAAGGCAAAGGAATTCTTCAGCAAATTCCTATAAGATGGAAGTCGAGCAACGCTGAATCGTAAAGTACCTAATAGGTGTACGGAATTCAATTGGGTTGGATTTAAAATTGACAAACTACAAAAGCGCACTGTCAATGGTGAAGGTCGAAACGAATTAGTGGCAAATTATCAGAGAGAATGATATTAGAACAGACGGAAACATTCTCAAGGAGATGGCGTGTGTCTTAATGAAAAGTTTCATGATAGACACGTAACGCAATTACCTTGTTTATGATTTCGAAAAACATTCACATCTGCAGTATCATCTTATTAAGTTGCGTCGAGCACGCATCATCAAGGACACGAAAATACGGTGCCCAACTCCATATCCCGTTTTAGCGATAATTAATGATGTATGAAGGACGGCGGACAGTTGGCAAAATTTCTTTCCTCATTCAAGCGATCGAGTGAGTTAGAGTGATACTTATACCAGAGGAATAATAGAAGGCGATTTTAAGTAATTCTGTCTAATTTTAACCAAATAGAACATATGTGATCCATATTTATTTATTTAAACCGAAGACCTTTGGTACAAGAAACAATAATATGTACACTGAGCAATGAAAAGCAGATTGGAGAAATAATTATACGAGTAATACGTAATATATGGCACATAAAGGTAGGTACACACATAAAACCAAAATAAAGAAAATGATGACTATATGATTAATAACTCTAGATCTAAATATTCAGTTGGTTCCGAAGAAGTGAAGTTGCATTTTAGAGAAAATTTTAAGAAACGGCAAAAGTTTTCAGGCGCGGAAAATTTGGGGAAACGACAAAATTGAGGGAACGACAAATTTTGCGGAGCGACAAATAAAATTTGTATTATCAAATACCTCGCCAATTATTGATTCTCCGCTCAGGGAATTAAATACCGGTTAAATATACTTGAATTCTTTATCAACCTGCGAAGTTCTGTTAAAATTGATGCACGTCGCTTCGTGCAACATGCAGAAAACGAAATGGGCTCACGTGTCCCAATTTTCACGAAGGAATCGCAAATTCACGTGAAGAACAATATCGTAGGACTGGCCACAATGGCCCCCATTATAGAGTACGTTCAATGAAAACACCAGTCAACGTACCCTCGGGCAATGTTAGTCAAACAAGCTGCGCGATAATGGGTGCACAACTTTCCGATGCTGAAACAAGCTGTATCTCATTCGTTCGTGGACCGCCAAGCTCCTAAAGGTGGCT
Source organism: Andrena flavipes (assembly GCA_963971345.1). NCBI lineage: Eukaryota > Metazoa > Arthropoda > Insecta > Hymenoptera > Andrenidae > Andrena > Andrena flavipes. The sequence goes on from OZ020480.1 coordinate 48,733,216, forward strand.
CCCCCACATGTGTGCGGAATGGCGATTTCGCGCACAATAAACGGGGACATTGTACCACGCAACAAAAAGAAATAAATGGGTGTCTCCGTTCAGTATCTAATCATTGCACCGAAGAAAGAGTTAGAATATTGATTGATGAATCAATATGCACAAATTATATCATCGTAGTATATTAACCAGACGGGTTTCAATATCGCAAGACTGTTACAATGTGGAAACGCAATAGAGATAATAGTGCAGTGATTCTAAATCGGTGGATCGTGACCCTGAAGTGGGTCACGAAGTGTTTTCTGAGGAGTCGCCACGTTTTTTTTTTTAATATTATTAAGTTAAAATTATATTCTGCTATATCTATTTTTAATGTGTTTTCGTTGCATTATTAAATTTGCTTTGTCTTATTTGAATATTATAGAAGGCGACTGACACCCAAGAAAGAAACATTTTATTAGTGCCAACACGATTTTAGTTCACAATTTTGTATTAATCCTAGAAGCATTTTAAGAAACTCAATTTTCCCACGTGAAGTGAACCGGCGACATCAAAATATGTAGATGCGACAGAGCGACAAAATTTCTCTAAAATTCGCACCACGTTCAGAAGTGAAACGAGAGACGAACGACGGCTTCTGTTTCACTTAGGGTGGCTTTTCTCTCACAATTTCCCGGCTATTTCATCGGAGAGTGTTGTTGAAACGAGCTGCCTGAGCGCTGTATGTTTGTTTTTCATTTCCCGCCGAAAAATCGCTAATTATCGGAGGTGAGCGTGCAAAGCGTGCACGAGTAACGTACTCGTTACGCGCCACATCGTTCTTTCCCTCGTTTGTTTCACCTGACTGTTACCCTCTGCCGCTCCGTCCCGGAAAGGTGGCTGTTTTTACGACGACGTCGAGCATATTAGTTGAAAAAACAAGAGCGAAAGAAACCGCCGCGGCTCATTAAGCGGCGCCAGCGCAGTTCCTCGGTTTCCACGGAACATTTTTCCACCGAGCCACGCAATAACCATAATCAAGGGTTCCTCGCAAGTAAAACTGTTCCTCCAGCATTCTGCCGTCCGCCAATTTCATTTCCTCGCCTCTCTTCCCCGTATTTTCACTGCGCCATGAAAGCGACTGTAGAAATTTAAAGCCTGTATTCGGCGCGCTAGCACAGTTTGTTCATCATCAATTTAACCACGCGGATATTTAAAACTCGAGATCACTGCTGGTGGATATTGGGCACGAAGTGGTGTTCAGAATTCCAATACAATAGGATCCTCGATAGTTGCAAAACGTGGATGAAAATTCAAGCAAACATCGAAGTTCAGCCAACTACGAGGGCTACCAATCCAGTGTACCGATACAGAGCACTCCGAAGCCAAAACTTTCTCTGCCACTTTCAGTTTCGATTGTCCGTTATTAAAGGATCGTCCGCGCAGTTTGCCAGCGAAACGCAGCGAACAAGTTCGGAATGCGAGTATCGGGGTTTCGGTGGATCGATCTCGAATTGAGTTTCAGAAACAGAGTTGAAGCCGAGCCGATCACTGCTATTTCAGAGCGTACCACACACCCCTAAAAATTCCAGCGCAGCCACTAAAAGACCTAGGCGAAGGTCTTCGTCATATTTATGCGGCACGATAATGCTAACGCACGAGAAGGGACCTCTAATGGTCCAGGAATGCACGTGGCCCATAGCAGCGGGTCACCGCGTAACAATGCAACAGGAAGAAAAAAAAGGGATCGATGACCCACGCGTTCGTTCGTTGCACCGGTGTGACGAATCTCGCGGTGGAGAATGCAGCACGCGAGGCTGCAGCAGAATCGAGAGGAAAAGGTCATCCATGGGAGGCCCGTTTATCCCTCCAGTCATCTAACGATTCTCCGCCACGGCCAGCCGATACCGTTCACGACGCATTTTCTCGAACAGCTCTCAAGGTAATCGCCGAGAATCTCGTGGCAACGAACGCGATACCCCAGGTCCCTCTATTCACCGGCTAGACGCCCGTCACCGTCGGCGACACTTTCTCCCGTCAAGCTGATCCTCTTTGTGTCCACTCGGCGAGCCTCGGGCGTAGCATCTACGCCACGAGCATATATATCCCAGTGCCTCGAACAATGACAAATAAATCCCCGAACGAGAAGGGCCACCACCCAGCGACACCATTTTCTCGAACCCATGCGCGAGCGCGCAGAAGGTCTCCGTTTCGAAAGTGAAACGGTCCAGCGAGGAAACGGTACCCCGTTCCAGGCCCCTCCGCGGAACCGGCCATTTATAAATTACAAGCGGTGAGCGAGCAGGCACGCTTGTAGAAGCCAGAGGACAACGGGAGAAAAAGAAACGAGGCGACGCGAGCCCGGCGATTCCGCGGCGACTCGACGAAACCGGACCGAGCGCCTAACCGAGGGAGAAAAACGGACGGCTAGAAAGAACCGTGAAAAAGAGACGAGAAGAATCGCTCGACAAGGACTCGCCGAGCTGGATCATAAATGGGCGATCGAAAGGGAGAGCGCACGCCGGCGGGAGAAGGAGAGAGATAAGGAGGCTCGGGCTTCCTTCCGACGGCAATTTGCACGAGGCATTCGGACAGGTATTCGGACGAGGTCGGTGCAATTTCACGGAAAGCGCCCCTGGAGTACAAAGGCGAAGCAACGGAGCCTGACTTTCAGGTAACGTTTCCCTGGGGCCCGAAACCTGGCCCTTTGGAGGCCAGGTTTATTGTTAGGTCGGAAAGCCGACTCCGCGTAAGGTGCACCAGAGGCGCCTGCCGTACAGGTGCAAGAGGATCGTTTGTTCAGGTGTGAGGGACTTTGCTTAGGGCCCAGTTTAACCACTTTGTCCCGTTCTCGTATTCGACAGGTAAGATCCCCGGAGATTACCTGGAACATTGCCCCAGCCGAAGGCTCTCGTACAGACCCGCTAATTGATATTTCAGAATCCTGATTTGGGAGAAATCGGCGAAACGCGCGAAAGCAGTGCTAAAAAAGGAGTGTTTACTGCTGGGAAGACGTATTGTTTCGACGAGCAGGGAGAATCGTGTAGTTAGAGATAGGTTTTAGCGAGAAAATGCTGCTTTGAAAAATTCGAGGGGAAAATGTCGAGCTGGTGTTTGTGAAATTCTGTCTGAACGTTAAAACGTGAGATTTACTGGAATGGAGTGCGTAAACAAATCTTTGTTTACGGAAGATAAAGATTTTGTGTTTAGAGCTTGGAATTTTATGTTCAAATTGGGTAATGGTGCTGATAAAATGATAACAAATAAGGTCAGGTTGAGAAGAAGGCTAAGCTGACGCTGGGAAATGTTTAACCTTGGTATTCGAAGCGCACAAGCGCTGTTGTCTTGTTGGCAATCCAGCCAAGAGGAAAATCAATGGAACTCGCCAACACAGTGATATCGGAAAGTATTCAAAATATGTGGAACCGATCATTTCCTTCGCGATTTGAAAAATCTTTATTTCTTGACGGTTAGGTGCAGCATTCTTTATGAAATTAACTACTCTAGAATGAAGAATCTATGAAAACAGTTCCTTGTTTCATCAAAAGCTGGAATGGAGCCACGCAAAAAATGCCTACCCTCCTACAATTTCATTTACCATTTTTACTGTACATTGCAAATATACTAGCCACAAAATAATGAACCTGTGGAACCTATATCCAAAGGTATTTGATATTCCACTCCCAAGAACTCCTCGTTTCACTCTTAAGACCCTGCATACGTCCACAAGATAATTCCTCTCCGCAATCTCTATTTCTAATCAATGGACTAAATCAGACTTTTGCTCACCGTACACCGCACATTCCACCGCGCGCAGTGCGATGACTGAGCCGCAGGTAGATTACTCATCGATACTATCTCTTTCATTTACGTTATCGCGTCTCTGGCGTTTTGACATCGCTAGCTGACGCCCGAGTTGATCAACTTCCCCCGTTCTATTCGACGCGCAGCGCATCTGTGACCGTTCGTGAGGCAACGCAGGTGCAGGGGCCGAGCGTAATTCAGCGACGGACACGCGAAACCAGAATTGCGAACACGGCGGGGAAGCGCAACGGGCGAGTGACGGTTGGAACATCGCGGAAACGAAGCGTCGGTGCACCGCGAGTTGGCGACACTGCGTCGACCGTTTGAATTCGTAGAGAATTGCCGCGCTGCGCGACCAACATATATCGGGGGGAACGGCGTCTCGATGCAACGCGCGTAGCCTCGCGTATTCGCGCGACTCTCCGTCCCGTGGAATTCCATCGAGAACGCGTCGCTGGACGTTTCTCGGTGGAATCCCAGCGACGTCGCGCGTACTGGTTAACCACCTGCTGAGCGATCGCGTGCCCAACCTCTCCGCCAGCGCAAGCCGGGCAACGTTCGCGCGACCGTTCACGAAGCTTCGCGATGAATTTTAATGATTTTGTCGGGAATTCACTCACCTAATAACGGCAACAGAAGGAGAAGGGCGACGGTAGCAGCGGTTCGATGCTCGTGGGCTGCCATCGTGACCGTTGGTCCTCTTCTTGCACTGGACGCCGAAGGTGTCTGTTGGATCGTTCCTCTGGTTCCCACAAAATGGACTCTCTTTGCTAAGTTTCCCGTCACTGACACTGCCACTCGCAGGACCCGCGCGTGTGTACCCGTCGGATTTTAAATCGACGCGACCGATCGAACTGAAAACGCTACTGCCCAGGCATCTGGGTCTGTTACCAGTCAAACGACTCTCGCCGCACGTCGTAACGTCACGCTAGCCGATTTCGGACTGTGGCGGGGAGCAGCTCGTACGCGGTCGGCTCGTCGCTCGGGCACGCTCGGCCGCGCTCGGCCGGCACCGGTACGCAGGTACGAACCGAGGCGGCGAGTGGGAAAGCCACGATCTCGCGGGGAACCGCGAGATCAACCGATTCCTCCTCTTCCCGGCCAGTTCTGCGTCTTCGTTTCTTTTCTTCCTCTCCTTTTTATTTCCCAGCCTCTTGCCCACGTTTTACGCGCATCCTCGCATTTTTCTACGCTTCTGCAGAGAACGCTAAGTCCGCGGGCGCGTGTTTTCCTTTTGCACGCTGAATATTCAAGGAAGAATGCTCTCGAGCTCGCCTCGCACGCGGTGCCCGGCGCTTTCTGTATTTTAGGGAATATCGCGCGCTGCCCGCGCATTAACCGCGCAGCACGAGTTCACTCGTCGTTTGATAATGCTGGGTGGACAGAGCTGGACCGCTCGCACGCGGGGAATAAATTGAAACGAGGAAGTTGTTTCGCTTGTAATCACTTTTAAATGGATTGATGAGAAAATTCTTTTTTTTTTTGTAATTTGAGATTAGGGCGATTTAAGATCGCAGAATAAGGTCTCCGCTGAGTTCCGGGAATGTCGCGATTTTCGACCTTATTCTGCGATCTTTAAGCGTTTATAGCTCAGAGCAACGTTAACCTATTTAGATGAAATTTTCGGCATGTATACAACTTACTTCAATCTACAAACGGGTTTTTTGAATTTTCATTACAGGCTCACAAAAAAAAGTTAAAAAAAAACGACCTTTACTATATTTTTTTTGCTATTCAGACCAAGTGCATTTTTTTCAAAACGACAGAAAACTAATTCCGCTGGCTTTTAAAAAAATCTCAAGTGGTTTGGAAAATTAGAGGACTTGCACAGAGCCCCAAAAGGGGCTTTGGCGGTATGGAACGAGATTACAATTTTTAAAAATTATAGTATGTCTGAGTTTTTGATACTGCTGATTACGAATCTGTAGTCGGTTTGTAAAAATGTTTCATTCTCATCGCAGTTTTACTGACCTTAATCGAATGAACATATACTTACTAAAATTCAAAGAACTTTCTTTTATCGTTACCCAGAAGTAACGACATAGACGTAAAAAGTTATTGTATCATCTTTTCTTGCTTTTCTTATTTTTTTCATGACTTGGTTTATTTTTGGTGTTTTTGTGTTGTCTCCGGAATTATTTTATTTTGCTGTATTTTTGCGTTCTTTTGAACAGAACGAATTTATACACAAAAACACAGAGCATACACAAAAACACAGTCGAACACTAATACACGCATACGTATTTATACTTTAAATCATTTTTATGTAGTGCGATTACTCAAAGTCCCAAAAGGGCTTTGCCGGTCCCCTAGATGTTAATAATAAAATTTGAAAATTTGGCGAATTAAAAAAAAACGCTTTTATCCACAACTATTCATCAAAATTTACATTTCTAGAAAAAGACTATTAGAGCATGATTGTGTGAGCGTTAGGAATATACAATTATCACTCAAAAATACGAAAATGGTAACACAAAAATAACGCTGTGGTGGACTATTGTAAGAAGGTGTGGCTACGGAGGGTTAATGTATAACCCCGATTCTTTGAAAATATTTAGCGCACTGGAGATTCTCTGTTTTTGAAATTGCGTAATTAAAATTTAACGCTAATGGATTAATTCGGCGTATTATTACGGATGTGGAACAACGAAGTGTCTCATGTTCAACAGATACAGCCACATTGCAAACAATGCATCCAGGCGAGTCTTTTTTGTTTAATAAATGATAATGCGTATATTCAGAATGCGAATGTTTGATCAACTGATTATTGCCTGTTGCGCTCTGCAATAATTACGGCAATTAAATAATGAATAACAATAATTATTGTGCTCATAATTAAATCAACAAGTGTTTACCACCAGTAATTCATTAATTCCCGTCAGCGCTTACATTGTTTAAACTGTACTTCTGCTATTTTTGAGATAACCTATTATACTGAATTTCGAAATTTCACAGCAGGCACACATTTCCATTAACTATCGCTGTTGAACAGCTTGAAAGGAAGAGCGGGAACAGGGAACGGCTTCATAGCGACCTGTTAGCACTCCGGCTGGATCGTGGTTAACGTTTAATCAGAATTCGTGTCGCGTATTATCAAGCAAACAGAAGACCGCGAGATAAGGGATTTACATTTCCAGCAGAATCGTCGGTGTTCGGAAGGTGGAAAACGTGTGGTGAGACAACGCCGGTCTCCATTCGCTGGCAATTAACGTTCTTATCGCGTCGTAACCGAAGAATTAGTAATTTAACCGATCTCCTCGCGCGCGCCGAGGACGACTCGGTTTTCAGTGCTTTATCACGTACGGCAACACCCGTCGTTTTCCTCAGCTTCCCCCTGTTTAGGGGCCACGGACGGGTTTTATGGTACTCGACATAGGAGCGGTTCACTTTCAGCGAGCGACGACGATTCTCGAGGATCGGCCAAGATTAATGGCCGCAGGTGTGCGTATCAAAGCCGCGCAAATATCTCCGCGACCATAGTTCTCGGGTAATGAAACCCGCGATAATGCCGCGTGTACATAGCTAGCCGCATGACGATGCAAGCCTGCCTTTAGCCAGCAGATATTCGGCCAGACGCCAGCCTTGCAACCGGAGATTTTCCAGCGCGCTTCGCGAAAAACCACTTTGTTCTCGTCGATTGGTGCGGGTTCGCGTGGATGAGTCTGCCCGAGAATTCCCAGAACTCGCGCCGCTTTCAATGCGACTCGCCTCTGCAGAGTGGCGGGGCTAGATTAAACAGTGAATTCGGTAACGGCCGCTCTCGAGAGCGCAGAACAGCGCATCGGTTGTCCCTCATAAATTTACTTATCCCTTCACAGCCCCTTCATCTCCCCCTGACCTCGTCATTCATTTTTGTTTATTCCCGCTGCCAGCTCCTCGCGTCGTTTTCTTTCTCTTTGTCCGGCGAGGAAGATTTAAGTGTTTAACGGGTTACGTACATCTAGAATGGTAAAGAAATTTGATTTTTTTCAATAAAGGATCCGCAGAAGATGCTACATCAAATGAAGATCAATTTGGTGGTCATGGAATCGACGATTTTCTGTAAGTTCAAAAAAAAAAAAATTATCTCATTTTGACCTGTAGTTTAAATTTTAAACGCTGTTTTCTCGAAACTAGGTATGTTTTTAAAATCGATGCAAATGGTGTTTCAAAAATTGCGGAATCGATTTCAATGAAATTAGACACGATTATTTCTTACATCAATTTGTAATCTTTATCACACCGAATTCTTTTAAAGCCACAGATTGTTTTTAATCATTAGAAGACTGATGAAATTTCGATAGTAGTTAAATTTAGTTAAATTTCTATAACTGATAAAATTGCTCTCGAAATGTAGTAAAATTTAATTGAATTTCTATAACTGATGATATTTCCTTGGAAATTTAGTTAAATTTAGTTAAATTTCTAGAGAACTTTCGATAGTAGTTAAATTTAGTTAAATTTCTATAACTGATAAAATTGCTCTCGAAATGTAGTAAAATTTAATTGAATTTCTATAACTGATGATATTTCCTTGGAAATTTAGTTAAATTTAGTTAAATTTCTAGAGAACTTTCATCAGTTGTAGAAATTTAACTAAATTTAACTAAACATCTAGAGAAATTTCATCAGCTCTTTAATGATGAAAAACAAACTATGTCTTTAAAAAAAAGAACGTAGGTACGATAAAGACTAAATACTGTTGTGGTTAATAATCCTGCCACGTTTCATTGAAATTGGTGCCGTAGTATTTAAAATACCATTGGGACCGACTTTAAAAACATAGTTTCAAGAAAACAGCGTATAAAGTTTCAGGTACAATTTAAAGTGAGATAATTTTTTTTTACAGAAAATCGTCGGCTCCGGGGCCATAAAATAGACCTTCCTTCGGTGTTGCATCTTCTGCGAATTCTTTATTGGAAAAATCGATTGTTCCGACCATTCTAGGTTTATGCAACCACTTAATAACGTCCGGCAGCGCAGCCAGAAGATACAAGCGTCTCGATCATCGTTCAGCATCGTGTCTTGGGAATCCTTTTCATTTGCCTCGGTTCTATCCGTCTCCTATCCGTCCGTCTATTCCTCTGCCCCATCGTTCTTCGTCTCAGCACCTTCCTCGCGAATCGACGAGCCACCGCGGAGCGGGGGAGGGCAGTTTATTAATCGTGGCTGTCAGCGCAACGTGCGACGATGGGAAATGAAATGGAACGAAATGAAACGAAATGAGAGCGGAAGGAGTGGACGGAAAAAATTGAATCACGGCAATGCTCCTTCGAACGAAATGAACCATTCGAAGGAATCGAGGGAAGAGCGGCGATGTTTTTAACCCAGAACCGAGATCGACTTTCGGTGTTTGCAAAGTCCTGGAACAAGGAAACCTTCGAATGGCGCGGACAGTTTCTTCTTTAATCGATTGGGAAACCTCGCGACGTCTCACTCGAAACTTATCGATACAGCGGCGATGAAACGATGATTAACGCTCGCAATGGTTCTTCGCCTGTTCCCCTCGCTCGAGAAAACGTGCATCTCTGACTTTAATTAAGAGAGCGAGGGCTTCAGCCCTCTGAATCTGTTTGGCATCCCCGACGGGCGGACCCCATTGGCCGATGCAACGCAAATAAATACAGCCTCGGCGTGTCTTTCCACGACGCGCTCCACCCGTGGAAACGCGCAAGAGAATCTCGGCCGGCGTAATTCATCCGGGTGTAAACAGGCCAATGACAAACGACAAACATGCAACGCGTCCCTTTTCTCCTGCTCTTTCCCGCGCGGCGTGTCAACGACGCCGCGCCACACGTTTTACGCGAAAGACGCCAAGGGCGAGGACGTAAACCACGGAGGGGTGCTCCGGGTTTATTTGAAGAACGATCCTCTCGAGAGCGGAACAGGGGGTGCGCTGCGCCGCGGAGGTGTGCTTTTCTAAATAAAAGAAAGCCACTCGAAACCACTGACGTCTCCGGGATGAATTTTACGCCTTCGTCGGACCCTCGGAGCTCAACAATGCAGAGGGGTGTGTGGAGGCTCGAGAATTCTTAATTGTGGCAGCGTGGGGTACAGTAATTGCAATTGGATTGGGACCCCGGAAGTTTCTGTTAAAATGTGACGCCATTTAGGGATATTGGTTTGCAAGAATTGGATTTGAATGGGATATGTGTCGCCGGGAAATGTGTGTCATTTCTAGCATTCGATTTACTGTTATACTGCCCACCTTAGTTAAAATGTATTATCTAACATTTTTTCATTTTTCAAGATATGTTGAAATATTTGAAGTTCTATCTTACTTTGTTTACTAAGTTAAACTATCGTATCTGTAACATTTAATTAATTGCCACATTAATAATACATTATATACCGGTACATGCCAAAAAATTATATCAGGCTGCTATGAAATAAGGACTACATTTTTTAAATTAAATGACGAAAAACCAGGACGGCACAAAGGAAGTTATTAAACTACAGTTATCTCGAAATGCTAGATAAGACGTTTCAACTAATGAGGGCAGTATAGTAATAGTACTCTAGGAACTTCTATCTCCGTACTCTACTTCTATATACTTCATTTCACAGTTCGTACAGAGACTACTTATCGCTGCAATTAGACACACCACACTCGCGTTCTCCTCTATCTATCTGCACATAGCGCCTAAAATTCCCATATCACAATATATCGAATAGGATCAAAAAATTTCCGGAATCGACCTGTCAAAAATCATATTTCTGCGCAATGGTTAGACGTCGGAGGGAGCTTGTCTAATATTCGCGCGCGAACGGACGGAAAGAACAAGGAGTAAAAAGCGACTCGAGGGGGAAAACAGATGGTCGTGGGCAGGAGATAAATCATTTCCGAGATCAATGTTGAAAGAGCCGACTGGTAAGAAATTGGATGAAAAACGCCTTGTATCTAGTGGCATCCCGTGTTTTCGAGGATACCGCGAAACTCTCGACTGAAATTCCACGAAGCCTTTCGAACGGTTCGGATCTTGAGTCAAGCCGACCACCGATAGCGAATTAATTAAAGCTCGAAAGAGAAGTCGATCGCCATTTCTGAGTGCACTTTCACGGGCCACGGATAAATTCCTGAAATTGAAAAGATTATACAACGCTTCGAATTAATTTGTAAGAAATTGTAATAATCCATGAGTTTCAGTTACTTCCGAAGGCGAAGCCACAGTTTTGAACAACAGAGAAGTCAGCTTCTCTCGAGGACCTAGCTTCCGAAACTTCACCTAGAAGGAACTTCGTGTTTACTCTCGACAAACAAAAATACAAGACAGCATGAAGCAGCGGGAAGATATGAAGGGAATATTTAGAGGCTGAATCAAGAGAACGCGTCGGGAGAAATTTAATTAAGACGCGATAGGAAATTTCAGCGCTGGAGTCAAACTGTTGTACGTCTAACAAAGCAATTTGCGAAATTACAAAAATTCTCTGCGCTGTCGCAAAAGCGTATTACTGTTTCCTTGAATCGTAGATCTCGGGCCAACGAGGTTCGTTGGAAACGAAAAATTAGTGTCCTCGCGTGGAACCTGGTTTAGGACGCTGAAAAACGGCGATTTTTAAGAATTATTTTCTCAACAAATATAATGCGAATCTTTCGAAAACTTTAAGAGTTTTACTGTATATTCAGACAACAAGAAATTTGTTTTTATTATTCAAGTATAATTCATTTAATATTGCTTCCCTTTTCTCTATAAAAATAAAAAAACCGATGTTTTTCTCAATCGTCATGAATTTATATAGTCGATGAACTAAAATAATAAGAAAAAAATATAAAATTGACAAAGTTATGGATTTTAATGTTACGATATTGACGGAAAAATTTCGACGTATTTATGCAAAAAATGGTTTCATTTAATTTAATTAAAAAATTGTTTAATTTAATTTAATTTTTAGCATAGAGACGTCGAAATTATTCCGTAAAAATCGTAACTTTTCCTTTAAAGTCCCATAACTTTGTCAGATTTTGACTTTTTTCTTATTATTTTAGTACATCGACGATTTTATAATGAATGTAATATGTACTTAAAACGAATGTCAAATATTCTACATAACCCACTTTTAGAAAAATACAAAAATACCAATCATACCTGATTTTTTAAAATATTTATAGTATGCCCAAAATAGAGTGTAAGCCCAAAAGGTTTTCGTTCTATTTCTTATTTCGCATTTACTTGATATTTTTATCGTCACAAGTCGTTTATATACATTCATTGATTACCAAGAAATTCATGAGGTACGATTACGGTGACCAGTACGATATTGGCAATTCTCCCCTAATAAAAACGGGTCTCGGCAAAAAACTGAACAAATTCAATTAACGCTTCATACAGTATTCATATCGTGGAAACATCGAACGTAGAAGATCCTTCCATTACCGTTTATTTTCCGCGAGCTTATAAAGTATAGACGAGCATTCGTTCTAACTAGTCTTCACCCAGTCATTGATCAGGTCAACAGACCAGAATCTTTTCTAATTCATACATACCAATAATTCAGAGCTTCCATTCTCATCTGCATCTTCATCTTCCCTCCCCGGTTTCTCTCGCATAAAACCATCCCCATTTAACTAAAGAAACCATCAAATTTACGTGGATCGATCCTCCATCTCGAGAACGGTTCAGCTCCTCCATCAGCCCCGGGCCCACCTGAAAGAAAAACGAACGAACGGTCATTCCGAGCGGCGGAAAAAACGAGGAACGCGGTGCAAGGCAAGGAGGGTGGCAAGTAGCGAGGGAAGGAAAGGTCGCGTCGAGTTAGAAAATGAATGATGAACATCCAGTTCGTCCTCCGGTGTCCTCCCGCACGCTCGTCCGTCCCTGTGCGCGTATTGGAGCAGGCTTCCTGGCGCCTGGAAGGCAGGCAGCCAGGCGGGCGCCGTTGCTTGAAAAGGGTTTCGCGTAGCTGGAACAAGGACGAGTGTCGTCGTCGACGACGGGACGAGAGGGGGGCGATCGACGGCCAGGGAGGGGTTTGGAAAAAGAGGGAACGGGGGGTGGAACGAGGTCGGGACGTGGGATCGAGACGCAGGCGCGACGTCGGGGTCGGCCGGGGGTGGCGAGCGTCGTGGAAAGAAAAAGCACGGGGGACATCTCTATGCATGCCTCGAAAAATCATGTTGCTGAGGGGGGCGAACAGCCCGGAATACGACGGCACGTCCTCCGTTCCGGAGCAGCTGGATTGAAAGCTACTTAGATGCTAACAACGAATCCGTTTCAATCTATCCGGATGCAAACCCCGCTGGGGCGCTGATGTCCTCCCGCGGGACTTTGCGCGATGAAATTCCGCGAGAACTCGTGTTAACTCTCGGATGAACAGAGAGGAACGTAGTGCACTTCGAGGGAGTCGTTTTACGGTGTGTGAAATCGAAATTCATTGTTTGCTTTGTGGAGTCTTCCGGGGTTCTTTCTAGCAAGGGTTGTTTTCAGGGGGTGATTCTTCGTAGGAAGTGTGGGACTTCGTTTCTGAGAGAAGTTTAGTTTTAAAGTCTGATAAGGTCTTCGCGAAGAACCATCCTTTTTATGATTGTACAATTGCGACTATGTTAGTGTAAGATTTATTTAAGATTGTAAGGAAATAGTGGGGAAAATTACGTTACTGATTAAAGGAAAATAATGCTCAAGGTACATTGCTGGTCTTGTATGTTTCCGTAGCGGAGGAGACTTTCATCAATCCAATACCAGGATTACCAGGGCGTGTGTTAGAGTGGTCGTTAGGTGAATGGAGCAAACGATTGATCAAATGATGCGCATAGGGGTGAAATAGTGATTGTTTATGGTACAAAAGTAAAGGATGAAGAAAGAGAACTCGGGGGTTGGTTGGGAAGGTGGAAAAGGAGAAAAAGGGGGAAAAGCGCGAGGGAGGAAGGAAGTTAAGAGTGTAATTAGGGAGAAGTGCGATTGTGAAGGAAGGAGTGACTTAAGAGAATGAAATACCGATTCTTATTTACTCGAGGACCGTGTTTACGACATTCTGTAGAATTGTTTGTCCGTTACAGGCAGCACTTGGATAATACAATAGAAGCGTTGTAAAGTGATAATAGGAGTGAAATGCAATCACATTTTAATTTTAAATTCTGCAACCATTACGTTTTTTTTAATTCACTCTTCTATGGTGCTGCAGGATTGTAATTTTTTTATGTAGCTATGTAGGGGAGACCAGGGCTAGTTGACTAACGAGGTTAGTTACTCTAAATACAATATAAAGTACAACTTAGACTCAATTAAAACGATTTTCAAAATTAAGCCTATATAGCTAATGAAATTTGTAAATTTTTGGTACCTATGCAGCAAGTCAACAAAATACTAATGGTCGATTTATAAAAATTAGAAATGTTAAAAATTAGTCAACTAGCCCCGGTCTCCCGTATGTGTTTTATGATTCTACGCTCCGGCTGTACACATTTCTCGTTTTTCTTTCTGCTTTAACATTTACCTTCTCCTCTGAGAAAATATCAGTGTTTCGTTGGAATTCATTAAATATTTCATACAATACTCTCTGTTTACTAAAAACCTACATTTACCTTTCTGTCGATAACAGGTAGGTGCACTGCAAATATTTCGGAAAATTGTTTCGCCGGTACCAAAAGTTATTTAATGTATTTACTAACAAAGCAACATCCACGTGGGTTTAATTTCCATCTCTACTCGCTCTCTGCACATCAAACGTTTTCTCTTCAGCCAACTATTATACATCTCCTTCAAAGCACGCTTCCCGTCACACAAGTTTCAGGGCAACGAAAAGTTATCTACACTCAAACAAACAAAGAACATTTTTCTTCCATCAAAAACTGGAAACCAGAGATTTCCACTAGCTTTATTATTATTAAGGGGTTATTCCGATTAGCGCTCCGATAAATTCACCGATTGTCAGGAATTTATTGCGATGCAAATAATTATACCTAGTAATAGAATAAATTTTTTTCTAATTATTAAACTACATTTTTACAGTAAATAAAACATATAAAAGTAATACAATTGTTGCTTTCAAAATGCTTCTGAAAGTGGTCTTGATGAAGTGTTTAAAAATTCATGTCTCGCTCGTGAAGGCGATTTCAGCCGTTAGACTTAACAGATTCTTGAACAGTATGACTGTCGCATTCGCTCGAACTTTAATTAGTGATTTATCTTCAAAATTAGCAAAATGGCGGGCGAAATGCAGGAAAAATGTTCTTCGGCTTTCCTCTTTTGCTATTTTTAATTTTAAAAGTAGATTAGACTCAAAGACAATACTTGGTTGTAATCCCTACGAGAGCCATAGTTGTGCAGAATCAGTAGTAAAATTTACAAAGCAATTGTTTCGATAAATTTTCAGATTTTATCTTCACGATGTGAAAAAATGACGTTTCGAGAAAAACGCGTTCAAAGTTTTCATCTACATATACAGGCCGAACCTCTGTGCTCAATACAAAATGCCTCTGTGGAAGCTAAAATAATCGTAATTGTTCCATGAAAATATATCAGAACATTCTTGAGGATACGCACTTTCGAAAAATGTTTAAAAAACAAATCAATTTCTTTCAGCCCACCTAACCGGAATGACGCCTTAATTTGGATTGACGCCTAAGTATTTACCATTCCAGATACTGCGATATGGTAATGATACTCGCACACTAATAAAACTAACAATGCGTCATAAATTCCACCAAACCATGTAAGATTGCAAAGTGTCAATTAGAACCGAATCTCTCGAGTAAACATTCGTCGCAATCAAACGTGATTCCCGAGTTCCCCAGAGCCAATCAAATTCTCCCGCAGAAACGCATACTTTATCAAGCCTCAACTTCGATCTGTCACTCCCGATTGCCCTTCCGCTCACGCTCCATCTTTCCCCCGTTCCTACCCCGCTTCACCACCCCCTTCGCCCGAAGCATCCCCGTCGTTTCCTCCCGCGCTGAAGGCGACATCAACCCGATTCTTCGCGCGACAACGCGGCTATCGTTGGTCCCACTTTCCAGCGCACGCAATCCCCGTGTTCCCTTTCGTCGCGAGAATTCCGCCGGAACATCCCCGTGACGGGGCAAACGCGAGAGCCGGCGATCGATGGACGGACGTGCGCGGAATACGGTGATACTTGAAAAAGCAAACCGTCTTCATTGCGGCCGCGGCGGGCATACAGAAATAATACGCGCCGGACGAATCGATAGGTTCTCTTGGCGGAATCAGCTCGGAGAGAGGGAAGGGTGGTAGACCACGGGGATATTCCTCTCGCAGAAGTTTTCGGGAGGCAGAGATCGCGGGGGCGGGAATCTCGAGCAGTCGCGGCGACGGACGCCGCGGAGCTACATTTATTTGCCCCCGTCCCTCCCCCCAACGTACCGAGAAGGTGATATTTTTCTGAGGGGAAAAGTTTTCAAACGCAGACAGTAACTGCTTTTTACAGTAAAAGGGCCCCATTGTCTGCGGCGCGGTGCACCTCTCCCCTCCCCCGCGTGCTATCTCTTTCCATCGCGTTTTCTTCCACAGCGGTACGTCCTGCGCAGCATAAACACTTCGGGACGGCCGGAAGTCTGAAGTTTCGGCTGCGCCCCGGCGGGGGAAGGGTCGAAAGGGGTAGAGATTTATTTCTCGTCCGTTTCGTACGCCGATAAGCCGCGAGGGAACGTCGGGGTTCCCGTAAACATGTAAGGGATGCTCCTCGTAACTTACTAATTGACGAATCGCCCTACAACTCGCGCACGGCTGTAAAGCGCGACAGGTTCCGTGTGTCTGGTCTGTTCCTCGCGGGGGACTTCACAGAATCGGAGAAACGATCCTCCGTGCGGAACGGTGGTCGAAATGCAGGGCCATTTTGCGGCGGTTCCGCGCAACACCTGTCGCACCTGGCTAGGTGGCGAGCGAATGAGGCCGTGAGAAGACCACCTGTGTGAACACATTGTTCCATTGATAGAGTGGAGGGATTGTGTGCTGAACGTAACCTTCGCGGGCTTGTATACCTTTTTGGACCTGAAGGTGTGTAGATATCGTTGGCTCTAACGTACACGGCCTGTTTATGGTGTGGTCGGGTGCAGGAATGAAAGTGAACGGGTAGCGACGCGGGGGAAGCAAGTGGGAAGCTTGCGTGAAGATTAGATTGAAATTTCGTGTACTTGGAATGAGTATCAAATGTGATTTGAAGATTTAAAAATGCACCCCAGTGGGGTGAGTAGGTGGGACCGTATCAATCACTCATTTGAGTCTAACTGTACGAGTAGATATTATACTGCTGTGGTAATTTAAATGGGCGTATCTGGTTAAAAAGTGGTTTTGAGAAAAATAACTTTTTGTATTTTGTGCTATGCCATCGGTATTTTATATAAATCGGATTAGGTTGCGTATTAAGTCTGGATAAAAAGGTATCGTAAACTGGGGGACGTTGACAGTTGTATTAAAGAAAGAAGAGGACGAAAATTTTATGTATTTTCGGACTTGTACTACACTTATAAAAGATGCAATTTTATAATTCATAGAATACTTGAAGCAAAAGTAATACTGTTAATTTTTATATTATATAACAAAAAGTACCAAAATCTGTCAATATTTATTATAAACCTGTAAAATATTTCATAAACTTCAAAGGAGGCATTTTCCTCATACTAACTTTTTTGACAATTTTGCAGATATTTTCATACTTTCGATTCAGACAAGAATGACATCGTTTCGGAATATCTGTGCAAAAGGGCATTGGCATCGTATGCACTATTATGGAGATATCATAGAAGTTATTTGGCAGCATCATAGCAAAACGAACAATTTTCATGTCTTCATACAGACATTTCATACTAATTTTTCACATCAAAACATTTTGTAAATATAGTTAAAAGAACGATGAAGTTGTTAGGAAAAACTTTGTGTACCCTCTACACTTACTTTGCTTGCCCCTAAAAAAATCTGGAAAATACCAGAGTGCCCCCTCGACACAGCAGTATACCTACCTTAAAAACCTCTTCTCCTCTAAATCACAATTTACCCCTTCAGTGCAACCACCAGGCCACAAAGCAACGCCCCTTACCTCCCTCCCCAAGCGTTTGACCCCACGTGAAATAAGTACATTGCCCGCCGCGCGGAGGCGCAAAGCCAAAAAACGTCGTCAGCCTGTAATACGTAACGCCTAGAAGCGCGATGAATCTTCCGAGCGAGGTAACAGCCGACCTAAGTCGACTTTAACAGAGGCTTGCACCGATCCTCTTCAAAGCGTGGTCCACCGGCGGGCCGAAGATCCTGGAAAACCGAGGAGCATATGCACAGGGTGCAGGCTGGATAAATCCAGCAGATGGAATCGGCGCGGAACGTTACACATCCGCGGGGGCCATTGTGCCTCGCCTAATCCGATTACACGGCCCATTGAAGTCAGAAGTGCGATCTTTTTAAAAGGGGCCAGCGTAACGCGCTTGTTAAACGCCGGCCCCGCTGGCCGGGCTAAGGGGGATCGATATTTTCCGCGACGCGACCGCCCGTGCAGGACACGGATACACGCTGCCAACAACCCCTCTGTCGCGTCGGCCAGCCGGTAGATAATCTGGCAGGAGCCTCGTTACCCTCGTATCGCGGAATTACCGTGGAGTCCTCGAATTCCCACCACGGGTTCCCCGGTCCGCCTGCATAACTGCGCGAGGCCTTCCGCGTCCTCCGAGCCCGAACCACCGGAGTCACCGCGATCCCATCTCCGTTGAACTTTCAATACGGTCGCTCCGCCGGAGCTGATACGTGGCTCGTGTCGGGAAAGGAAATTTGTATCGCGTTAAGATAACTCGCGAGTCGATACACGATACGTGTGTGGAGAAACTTATGGCATCATCTGGGTCGTTGTATCTGGTGTATATTTTCGAGCGAATACACGGTTGCCATCTTTCTCGTGCTCGATAAAAGGACTCGTGGATTCTTGGGAACAAGGAATTTTGAGTAGAGTAGTTTGATATTTCAATGGTAGGTATAATTCTATGCAGAGTGGGGCATTAACTAAATAAAAAATTAGTAATGGTTACTTTAAGTTTAGATTAATCGACGAATAAAGTTAATTTTGTAATTCGTCGGGCGTTTAATAAATTTTTCAACTTTAACTTTGCCCTCAATTTTATTCGACCAATAACGAATCAATTTTTGTTGCTTTTTTAAGTTTGAATCGTTGGCACGTTGAGCGAGATAAGTTTCTGTGAGGAAAGCGTAAAGCTAAGTGGAAGCCCCATTTGTTTCCAAATTAAACACTCGGGGAGATGCGGAGAATATCTTCGATGCTTTTCAGTAAATATCCACGTGAAAGGACGCTAAAACTAAATATGCGGGGATTTATATTTAAATGCCTCGGCGTGGAAGCGCGCCGACGTCAGTCCAGGTGTTATGAAACTCCCGTGAAAAGCCAGCATCCCTGGTCTTTATGAATCCACAGTTGCAACGATTCTCCCCGCAGAGACAAATACCAGCGAGCGAGAGGACAAATGACTTCATTCTACTTCACCGTCCGCTCGATATCCGTGGATCGGTCGCGGATGGAGGCACACCGGGGGTGCACTTAAATAAAGGGGCCACCCCCGTCGGCCATGGACGTCTAAATAGATGGGCGATGGGTTCCTGAATTATGAGCAACCGTACTCGCTCGGTGTAATGTAATTATTGCTCCGCGAGTGTTATTGGCTCCATTTCCGTATTAAAATCGACTGCGTTTACAACGACTACGCCCGTCCTCTCTATCAGCTCGATTAAATGGACTTTAATTCGCATAAGAGGTCCTACCGCGGAAAAGATCCCCACGCACAGAGGGGTGCTTCACCTACTTTCCATTACGCTCCTTCCACCCTTCTTCTCGCTTCTTAAATCATGTATTCCAACCTACACATAATTCCCCCATAAAGATTGACCCAATTTCAGAGCTGAAACCGTCACCGCCGCCCATCATCCCTAACTCATTCTCGTATTACATAATGGAGCCATTTACCTCGCTTCCTCAAAGAGAATTGCTAGCCAATCCCTACTCGCGAATAAGCAGACCCATAAAAACCAACAACTGCCTCGGAATCGATGAGAAAAGACGCGTCTAAAAAATGGCGTTACGCAACCGGTCCAACATTCACAAGCAATAGCCTCTCGGGAAACGAGTTTACTCGACGGACGCTGCGAAACAGGGGTGAGTTGAGACGCAGAGCAGTTGGCTCCGACTTGTCTGCTCCGTATTCGGGTTTACTCTTCCCGATGGCCGGGGTCGTCGTCTGCGACCCGATTCACGGCTGGCTACAGCGATTCGGAGGTCCGGCCGCGTCGACGTTGTTAGGAACGCCCCAGAATAACTGCATATCTTATCAGCGATGGAACCCAAAACTCAGACCTACAGGACCTGCGCCACTCATTGCGATACCTGACGATATCTTATCGCCTAAAAGGACCATAGGCACTGGTACCCCTAAAGAAAAGGGATAGAGGAGATTAATGTAACCACGACTGAAGTAATTCAAGAGCTTTGCCAAAGGAAGAAAATCTAGAGTTTAGTCTTTTAATAAATTTGTATGATAACCTAATGAATTTTATTGAATTTGCTTTAGAAATATTTGTATCAACTCAGCTCCAGTAAAAATTAAATCCTGAGTGCGCCACTGGCTTGGAGGTCTATATAACTTTCTTACATTCATCCCCCATTATTATACTATTAGTTTTTTACTATAGAAATCCTTGTAGCCAACTCCGAGCAAGGAGTTTTTTAATTTTGATTGTAAAAGGCGTATTTTGCAATGGACTCTAGTTGCGAATTTCGTTAGAGAGTCTGTGGATCGAGGAAGCCTGCCTGGAGTTACCTCGCCCTCGTCCAAATCGTAAGAAAGTCGCATCCGTCCGCGGTGGACGAGAAAATCGTTCCTGATCCCCTTTACGAGGGAGACATCGGCCAGCTAGGATCTCGTTGCAGGGGAAGGCGACAAAAAGCTTCTCGTCTATTTTCCATGGCGATGCCGCGATGTAGCCTGGCTCCAGGTCTCCTGGCAACCGCGCCACGGAAGGCTGGACGGCTTCCAAGGACGACGATCTGGGTTAACGTCGCGAAATTGTGCCGTGTACGCGTCTTCGCCTGGCGAATCGGCTTTAAAGCTCACCCGTGAATCGATACCGACATGTGCAACGACACACCGCGAAAGGATCCTCCTCCATGCCACTGGTCCACGGGGCTCGCCTCGGTGTTTGGTAAATAGTGCCTTCTGAGAGTGAATTCAAGTGTGAATGGATCCATCGGGAATGGTTTTCAATGAGAATCAACACTGTGACACTTTTCCAGCATATTTGACATACATTTCAAAATTCACTTAATGTTTGTGAAAAATTATTATCTATTTCTCTTTGGATATTTTTAAAGATAGATATTTACAGCATATGGTTTTCGTTTACAGGAAGAAAATTGAGAAATTTGGGGGGGGAAAGGTTGATTAATTACGTTCTTAAGTGTCCTCAAATTTTACAACTTTTTATATTATATATTCCTCCTAGAAAACTTAGGCACTATACTCTGAATCCTATGTGTACGAATGTTAACACTGTATGTAAATTATTCTGGAGTCTAGAATCTTCAATTAATCTAGAGTTATCAATCATATTTTTAACTACTTAAGTAGTTGCAATTTTATTTATTTTGGTTTTCTGTTTGTACCTTTATAATTATTTCTCTAATCTGCGCTTCATTGCTCAGTGTATATACCTATTATTGTTTTGTGTATTTATCAAATGGATATCATTTAACTAAATAAGTAAATAAATATTCTGAAGCCTATTGACATGTTTGTAGAGTACTTTAAAATTTCCTGGGGTCCCCGGTGACCCCATAGTGTCTTACTAGGGTTAAGAGTGGCGTTGCCTTTCGGTGCCAACTTTGATTTGAAATGATTAGGGCTCGCTTATAGATTTACGTGCGAGTATTTAGCCTATAGTTTTTGGAGAGGTTCTGCGTGATTCTGGACTGTCGAGATTATTATATTTTGTGATCATGATTATTGGAGGCAACAACATTTTTGGATGCTGTACATTGATATTTTGTACTATAGAATCTAGGAAGACATCGAGGGATGATTGTGAAAATGGTTGTTTCTATTTTCGACAGCTGTTCACTCATGTTAAGATTTGGTGAGAAATATGAAGATAACAATCGAATACACATCAGAAGTATCAAACATATCTCCTTCAAGTATATAAAATAAAATATCCTCCTTGCTTTCACTCTCCGTCTTTTTCAAATAAAAAACACCTGTTGCGAGCATCTCCAATACTCGAACCAACCTATAAAAAGGGCTACATCGAAAAATTGTCACATATAGGTCACATAAAAACGTTATCTGTTGTTTATCCTGTCTCGTCCGATGTAAGATAAAGAACGACATATCTGATGGCGCGCCATAATCGTTTGTTTGCCGATCCTTAGCAAGACGAAACGACATCACTCCACCACGAATAAATTACCAACGTCCCAGTGACGATTCTGTAACCCAAGCAAACATGTGCCAATCACGCATATCGTAATTTAATTTCCTAACTGCTCGTCACGTGGTCGCAATATACTTACTGTGATCGTGCTCTATATTACCTCTGGAATTTCCACCGTTGAATTATAGATCAATTTTCGCGGGTGTATTGTGTCGTTTCGTCTGTTCGCGGTATTACCGTAATTAGGACGTTAAGGGAAGCGGCCGACGTTCTCGAACGTTCCTTTCCATAGCCTTAATGAAACTATCGTTTCGACAATTACAGCCAGGAGACGTTAACTCCGCGACACTTTAATTTGCGCGCCTTACGTGCGTTGACGGAATGATATGTCCTACGGCACGATACGAGCGGCATTAAGCCAGCAATTAGCGTGACGAAAGAGGAAGTACTAGCCGAGTTTCTCCATCTAAAAGTCTTTCTAAACGTTCACGTGTGCCTTATTACTCTCCTGTGATCGAATCAAAATTACGCTGTTGCGTAATGTCCTCTGAAGCCGTCGAAACCAATTAGTGTAATATTGTACACTTTTGAATAATGGACGAACAGAATCATTTTGCAAAGACTGTGTTTGTGGTACCAACAAACAGAAATTAGTTCCCAATATTACTGTACACTCCAAAAGTCAATTTTCCCTATCAAAGTAGTAGAAACCAATTTCCTTGACGCGTATAATACACGTAACAAGTTGAATATCGACAGGTCGTATAAGAATCTGCGCAAATTTAATTATTTTTGCGATGCCAATAAATAGAAATAATTAATGATCACTTTAAAAGCTAATTTATCTATTAAAATAAATGGAAAGCAATCTCCTTGACGCGTATGATACAGTAATTCACATGGAATAAATCAGACAAATTTAGACTAACGTAATTTTCACGATTACAGCTGCAGACCTGCCTCGCCCAGACTGTTAACCATATTTCAAAGTGTTCGCAAAGGAATCAGGAAGTTTTAACCAACTCCAAAGTATCGTTCAAGTTCCTCCACGCACGCGTATCGGGAAAACTCGATCACTCGTGGAATACCGGTGATTTCGTTTGCGAAATGTCGCGTGAACGAGGGCACCAGTACCAGAATACGTGCAACAGCTTCGTTTTTGTATCGACGAGCTGGCCTCATCCTACGCGCCATTGCCCCTCGTGTGTTTATTATATTTGGCCGAGGTCCGATGCGTTCAAATCGCTGTAGCGCGATAATTCGCGATACATGCCCAATATGGCCCCGCATTGTTCGGCTCCAGGGAAGAACGAAGATAGGGCGAGCCTCGCCAAGTGGAATTACGGAAGGGTAAATTGTGACAGATGCAACGATGGTATCGATTGCCAGGACCCTGCTTAGCGCGAGCTCCGTTATCGACGAATACCATCCCCGAATGGAATTGTTCAATCAATGCGGAACAACCTATCGGGCGGATATTCTCTAGGTGACGTTTCGTTCGGAAGCTCGGTTCCTGCAGCTCCCAGGATATTTCAGTGGACCTTTGTCGAAAAGCAGCCTCCTCAAGGCGAATTTACACGCTTTGGCCGAGCAATGCGATTGATTCAGCGAAATTGAAACAATGAAATTGAAAAGCGAGTGTTTACACGTTTCGATGAAATTGGTAAAGTAGTTCACTTAAGAATGGCGTCGAAGCGGTGGGGAAATAGTTTGCGAACATTTAATGGCAGTCTGTGTATTAAAATAAACATGAAAAAGAACAACAGAGGAGGCGTCGACACTGGCGCACTAGACCGTGGGTGATAGATGGCAATAACAAGGGGGCGTCATAATATTATAATATTCTTCGTGCCTTTGAAAACAATTTTCTGGTACAAAGCAGCGAGCTCTGTATACAAACGATACATTGATGCAAGTGAAATTCAAATGGTAATTTCAGTTTGCTTTCAACTTTTTTGAATAAACCGCATTGTTTTTCAGTGGTCAAAGTATTTTTTATTTCGAGATATTTGAACTGTTGCGTTTGAGTTTGTTTTAAAATATTTTTCCATTATTCAACGAAATGTTTCACAACATATATGTTCTTCTAATGTCATGCTTATATATCGTTGTAAAATTTTATGAGAAAGGAAATTGTGTTTTTTAAACCTTTGATCTTCACAACGATTTTTTCGAACTAAAGCAATTTTTATTTTCAAATAAAACCAGTGGCAACTTTACCATTTTTGGTAATGTATGCTTTACCACTATTTCTCGTAATTTTTCTCGCATTTTCAGTCTAATTATCAGGTTTTTCTTTTCTTGCTCCACATTTAAAGATAATGCATAATACAAAAATATATAATTATTTTCTTTCTCGCAGATTATTTACGGAGAACAAATGATTTCACCACTATCGAAATGAAGCTGAAACTGTCGCGGTTCGTTATAAATGTGAAACTATCATGTCATTGCTTACTAAGTAGACCGCTATTTTGCAACAATATTTTGAGGATATTCAATCTCACATTTTTTATTTTTTTGACTTACTAATAGGGCTGCCATTCGTCCGGGTTTCTCCGGATTTGTTCTCTTTTTTAGGGCGTCCGGGGACGTCCGGGCGGATATTCCGTATCGATCCGGGATTTTCGATGCTGCTCGCTCAAAAAGTCAAATATTTTATCTTTATTTGCTTCCTGCCTCGTTTAATGATTTTACAGATAGCAGCCCCAGACTTATACCACTTTAATCACCATCACATATTAAAAATACACTTTTAGATCTATGTTAAAATTAAAACAAGTAGTCCACACGGACACATGATGATAACAAGATTCCAAACTAAACAATTCACCTTAAAAGTGGTATACTTCCCACTAAACTTCAACTCTACAAACAGATTGATGGCTTTCGCGAGCCACGGTCGATTAAAATTAAAAGAGGCACGATACGGGGCTAAACACGCTCGCGCAATCTCCATACATATCTGGCCATTACAGTGCAGCATCATGGCCGCCGAATTTCCCTTAAAAACGGTTATTCGTGGCAGCTATGTAGCCGCATACCGTTGCACTGTTCCTGTTCCGGTTACGGCTCGTGGGCCGGGTAACGCGTGTTTTCGAAAGCCTGAGTTCCCATCGGCGTGTCGTATAATAAACTGATTCTCGTGCTGTGCAACGTGCACGGTACGAAATAACACGGCGCCGCCGACAGAAATAACAACGGCCAAAGGACGATCGAAGACTGCACGAAATAGTTCAGCCTCGGTTACGCCTCCGGCGCGGTAATTAGCATTTAATGACGCGTTGTTGTTTGGTTAAGTGTTTGCTTCGAGCGTACAGCAGGCCAATATTATGGGATTTACGTTCATCGCGTTATTGGGCCGAGCGTTATGGCGCGAATTGCGAACGAACAAAAGCATCGGCGGCGCATTGTTCCTTCGAAACACGGCCCCTCCGATACGTTCCGCATAGCATGTATCTGTTCTTTTGTCGTCGGGCTGAGTGTTCTTGTTTGGGCAAGCGCAAAGAGCCGGGGACGCGTGCTCGGATTAAAGAGTAAATGGATAAGAATCTAAGGGCCTCCGACGACGAAAGTGGCAAAATTTTAAAAAGGGTACTTCCACTCTTTTCCAACAGATATTTAAGACGCTGTAAAATCTGCTTAAACCCAGGCTGCCCTTTCACTTTAAACAGTTGACCCGCTACATGCTCTATTTTATGCGCCTCCCGTGCCATGAATTCAACGCGAGATATCGGAATAGCCGGTTTATGGTGCAGCCGATCTTTATAACCCATGCACGCGCTCTTTTCCGTGGCGAGAACAGGCGAGCACGAGCGACCCCCGATCAGCGGATCCGGAAAACAGCCCTCCGGGCTGTGTGTCAAATCGGAAACGGATATTCGTGATTTTTCCTATCGCGCGGCTCGCACTTTGCGCCCGCCGTCATCGATATGCGGGCACACGGACGCCGCGGTGCGATTTACACGCTGAAAAGCAACGCCAAGTGGATATGCGAGAGCTCCTACATTGGATTTCACGGCTTTTTTCCTCGAGCCGCGCTCTAACGCTTCGCTGTTTGCGCATGGGAACGGGTCGACGCGCTCGCGCACCGTCACGACGCTTGCTCGCATAAGAACGGGTGCCTCGCGGTGGAAACGATGGAAAGACGTCACGGAGAATAAGGGATTACACGGGTAAACCGCTGGCTACAACTTTTCCGTTCACTCGGGTTCATTCAAACGTACAGAGTGGAAAGGATGGTACAAGCGGGCAGGAGGTGATTCCTTTTGCAAAAATAAATCAAAGGTGCTGTTTAGGATTACATTGTACAGATGACCCGCTCGCGACACTTTGTCGGAGAAAGTGGTCCCATCCGCATTTTAGCGAGAAGCAGGAACATAAATCTTTTCATAAAGGAGTTGTTAGATTGTGCTCTCGACCTCGTGTCAATCAAAAGGAAGATAGATAAGGTAACAGCGACTCGTGTCTCGTAAACACCATGGGTCCAAACATAGTTTATCGCCATTTGAGGGGCTACAGTGACGTCAGAGGCCTAAGGGTTTTCTCACCTCGGCGCCGGATTTTGTCCCGAGGCGTGGGGAGTTGATGCCCACTAGGGAAGTCAATCCCGGGATGCGGGATCCCGGGATCCCGCGATCCCGGCTGTTTTTTGGACTCCAAAAATCCCGGGATTTGATATATTTAATCCCGAGAATTCCGGGATTTTTTAAAAATGTGAATTACTTTATATATGAACACCTATAAAATATAAAAACAAACAGAATAAATAAACATAGTTATTTCAGAATAATTAGGACAATAATAATAATGATTTATTTAAATAATAGTATTAAGTCACGTGTAACTAACTAACAATAAGTTATTTTTATTTTAACAATGATATTCTTACTTTCCGTTATTTTGAAATCGCGCGAATTGCAAATCGACACTTGTCTGACCATGTAGGTAAAGTCGAAACATTGTAGATATATACTTTATATCTTTTGCTGCTTCTTCGTTCGCATTTCCAAAAATCTTCATAATGATGATGTTTACTGATATTATCTACTTATTGAGACATTATTATTATTAATTGTTCTACTGTGTTTTATACTTAACAATGATTTTAGCTTATGTTTCAGACTAATGATAGAAAGTAAGTTCGTTTACTTTAAATAAAGATTTAGGATTTTAGCACGTAATAAATCATTTCAAATACGGAATCCCGAGATAGACTTTAAAAAAATCCGCAATCCCGGGATACTAAACAATGACCGGGATTGAATTCATTAATGCTCACGCACACCACTCTACATAGGCATTCTGAGGTCGCAATGGGGGGGAGGCTTAATTTTGGGGATATATTCGTTATTCGAATTAAAATCTGTCCAACTCAGTATGAAACAAAAGCATAGTCGGGTGTTGTAGACCCAAGCACAATAGAATGGTTAAAGGGTGTACCCGCGACATCTTGACACTGTAGCCTCCGCAGCGTCGTCAACGGGAATCGACTCCGTAAAACCGGAGGCACGGCGCGCGTTTTTCGTCTCTAATTTACAGCCTGTCAAAGCTACGTGCCACCCCATCACTCAGCTACTCATATCGCGGAAAATATGCATAATTCATGGACCCCAACGGTGCGGTATATAATATTCCGTCGAGGTCGGCGAACGCCGCAGCACTGCCGAGCCTCGCGATCGACCACTTGAAATTTCACCTCGGGGGTAGACGTCAGGCCGAGACGTCGTGGAAAAATAGAGCCGTACAGGACGAATTCGCTGTGCAACTCAGGAAAGAGTGATCCCTTGGGCGAGAATAAGTCGATCGCGTGTGGTAAGGCCTCGATGTTGGGAAAATCTCGATTGAAAATCGCGGTGGGTGAGGTAAATCCGGCGCGAATATGGGAATATATATCCCCATTGCGGTTAATAGTACTGAAGAATGTGTACCGGAAGAAATCATTTGCTTGGGGAGCAGAAGTCAGGAGAAATAAGAAGATATAAGAAGAAATAAGAAGAAATAAGAAGAAATAAGAAGAAATAAGAAGAAATAAGAAGAAATAAGAAGAAATAAGAAGAAATAAGAAGAAATAAGAAGAAATAAGAAGGAAGTAAGAAGAAATAAGAAGTAAATAAGAAGGAAGTAAGAAGAAGTAAGAGGAAGTAAGTAGAAATGAGAAGAAACGAGAAGAAACGAGAAGAAACGAGAAGAAACGAGAAGAAATGAGAAGAAATGAGAAGAAATGAGAAGAAATAAGAAGAAATAAAAAGAAATAAGAAGAAATAAGAAATAAGGAGAAAGGAGAAATAAGGAGAAATAGGAAGAAATAGGAAAAAATAAGAGGAAATAAGAGGAAATACGAAGACATAAGAAGAAATAAGGAGAAATAAAAGGAAATAAGAAGAAATCAGACGAAATCCGAAGAAATCGGACGAAATCGGATGAAATCAGACGAAATCACCCCTATCTCAATTACACTACAAACCCACCCCAACCTGCGCAACCAAATACCACGCATCGACAGCACCCCAATCGAATGGACGCCCAACCAACTAATCCGCGCCGATTAGCAACGATATTACATTAAGCAAAATCAGTGGCCATGGAATAAAATACGACCGACGAGCAAATATCGAGATACGCGCAAACAGTCGGTTTTTCGCAACCGTTGCACGGTAAACACCAGCCAGGCTCGCAAATACGCCCCGTTATTTCCCAACTTCATTCAGTTATTGTTCTTTCGGCTCGGTAAATTTTTATGGCCGGGCCTTGGCCGCCTCGCGGTGCATTCATTCGACGCAGGTTTTTTACGAGTCACGTATGAGAGCCGCGGCGGGGACCTGACGTCGAATAAAGAGGATGCCAGGGCTGGGACGACCACCACGACGGTGGACGGCTCGACGTCGCGGTTATTACACTAAGGGTCAACGAATTTTCCGCCGCCACGGCGTCGTCCCCGGTTGAAGCCCACGGGGAAATGCCACAACGGACGTCGGGACGTGCGGAACGCCCTCCACGGTGCCCCTTCAACACGCACAGGGTTATCCTTGTCTCTGCTGCCTCATCCTTTCGTCTCCTCCGGCTGTCAGGATCAACGTGGACAACGTGTCGGACTCATGTAAGTATACATCCCCTTGGCTGATGATATCGGTGTCACGCTCGCTCGCCTTTAAAACCGTGATGTAATCGACGCCGTTCTGGCTATGACCTACTAAGAACACGGGGATCGCCGCCACCCCCAGGCCACTCGATGCTGAATTTTTAATCGCGTCGCCACGTATGCGCGCGTAATCCCGCCCGTACCTATGAATATGTTACCCCGAACACACTCCGGGTTCGTTGGAAGGCTGGTGGGTTAATTAGAAAACTTTGGTTCGTGGGTGATAGATGATTAAGTATTGTTTGGAATCTGGGTGAGGAAGGGGTTGATTGGTGCCGCTTGAATTCCTTTGAGATCTTGGGATGATAATGGAAGTGCAGGAATTGTGACTGAAGGCACTGAAAAAAGAAATTGGGTGTGCGATCGTTTCGGTTAGAAATGAAGTTTCAGTGTGGCTTTTTTGGCGAGATTGGAGAATTTAGTTGGGAAAATGAAGTGAAGAGTAATTTGGGAAATTGTGTGGATGCTTTAAAGACTCAGGGGTGATAGGGGATGGTCGTTGAAGAGTATTTGGGGAAGGATTTTGAATTGGTAGTTCAGGCTGGTGAAACCATCCTCCTTAATTAAATTTAATTTAACTTTCATTAAAGGATATATCCAAATGGCATTATAATCTCATCTGTGCTACTCTAAAAGTTCCTTGCTCTATTTTTTAAAAAAAGACGGGGACTGGGATAAAGTTCAAGCGCGTGCATCGAAAATGAAAAAAGCTATGAAATATCAGCTAGTGTGGTGCAACTACAGCACGCACGGTTACTAATCGTGTTACCATTAACTCTGTTAAGCATTCCAGGATTAATAACAGCGTCGAATATCGCATTTCATGTGAAATCGGATCATCCAATTAATTTTCGCGTAGCACGACTCGGCGTGTTATCAGCGTATCAGTAACAAAGGAATTTATTCCGCGTTACCCCTTCGTTGAAAAACTCGATTAACGGACGAATAACGGGAGCTTCGGAAAGTGTGCACTATTTGTACGCTCGAGTGGCCCACATGCTGCGAATTAGCACAGGGTAATCCTACGAGTTTACCAATAAACGCGCCTCCTAAATACGGGCGTTTACCTCGGCACACGAGAAACAGGCCTTCAATGGAAATTATACTTTATAATGAATACTAAACGAGGGGAGGCTTTGCAGGAAGATAAACGATTCAAGAAGAAACGAAGGAAATATTTGGCCACCGCCCTCCCCCAGATTCAAGGGGCAGAGAAATTGAATAATGGAAGGACGCGGTGGTGCGTCGCGGAGCTATCAACGGAACGAATTTTACAAGTCGTCTTCATCGGAATAGTAATGCTGCTGACGCTTCTCGATTATGTGTCAATCTTGATGGATGGATCGACTTATGGCGTTATGCATGCGTAATAGGTTAGGGGAATGGTCAATTAGCAGAGGAAGAAATTAGTTACTTATCGACAGATTCATAGAAAGAGCATTGTCAATCGAAGAGAAGTAAAGGAATTAATTGAAATTGTGTTCTAACATCAGAAGCATTCACGATGACATTTTTAGTTAATATTTAAATTAATAATTTATATTAGAGACAGTCAATATTTCAACTCATTCATACAATTATTATGCTACCTCTGTACTGTCAATATATTGCAGCTATTTAAAAACGTGCAACGAATGCAGAGTCATTTTGATCCACCTCTGACAAAGTTGATCACGATGTTATACCTATTTGTGACGGCAATGGCAAAATATTGAATAAGATGCTAACATTATTTGTAAAAATCATACACCTTTGTGTATTTTTTATTACCTATTTAAGTGGGATTAAGTCATTTTATATTCAATTTTTTCGTGAAACGCGTTTGCCATAGAAATGTTGCTACGGGTCAAACTGACTCTGCATTCGTCTCACGAAACCATATCCATCATTCGTCTTTCGAGGATTAAATTATAAAGGACCTGTTTTAGGTAAACAGGTGAATATAAAATTTGCCAACTTATTTTAATAATAAATTTACTAACGTCACTACTAATTTTATCATTATACCTACATATAAATTATTTATATAGTATATATTTGAGTGACAGGACTTCTGTCAATACTTGTCCTGCAATTTTGGTGTTAATATAAGAACTCCTGAATTCATAATGAAATCAATAATCTACCCAACCCAGAACATCCCAAAGATTTCATCCAGTCACCTGTTGTGCACACCAATTATTCAGCTAAATTTCCTACGAGGAAATTAGTAAATGAAGACCAGTCGCTCAGTCCACCAGACAGTATTGTCAACCAATTAAGATATCTAGGTCACCAGCAAGCCCAAGAGCTACAATAACTCCTCCTCAAGCCCAATAGCCACAATAACTGCCACCCACACTGTTCCAAAAATAAAACACTAACCATAGTCTTGACTATCGATATTCACCAACATCGTGATCGTTACCATTGGCTCCGTCAACGTTTGGCGCCCCATCAACATTTCAGCCCCCCATCACCGACGTCCCCGCTCTTTGACAGTTATTAAAATGGACTCTGCGTTGCGTCATCGATCACGAAGCGCTTGCCGAGCCCTCTCCGCCGGGCACCGCGAAGGTGGAATAAAATTCATCGACTCCCATGAGCCTCGGAGTACATCAAAGCCAATGAGAGGGACCGAATCGCGCCTACTCGCGGAGGACACCGGGCTACCAGGGGTTGCTCGGCTAAATGTAGCGTATAATTTAGATAGCAGCTGCGCCGCGCGACAAATATAATTCGACGCATCAATCTGCGGCTTTAGGGTCCAACTTCTGCTTCCGCAGTGGCGGGCGAAGTGTCGCACGCCATTCAAAGCTCGGCGAGAGCGCCGACGAACAATCCAGCGCGCGCGGGGCCGTTAGGACGGCCGTGAAAATTAGCGGGGGTCGTGAAAAATGCGGCTTCGGATTGCTAATAAATAAGAAATTAAATATCGGCGCCGGAGTGCTGGAGCTTTCCGCGCTGCTCCTGCGAGGACGTAATTTATAGGGAAAGTTGCAGCGAGAGGGAAAGTGCCAGCGGTGGAGCACTTTTTGCGCGGAGTCGGGCGAAAATCGCGGTGCCAGCGAAGGAGAGGCAGTTTCGCTTGCTGAGAGGAGCAAATCGAATTCGCCTTGACTGACGATGAGTATTTCTCGTTGAGAATTTTTCTAAGATATATGCGAATTTGACATATCATAACTTGCAGATATTATGCATATTGTTTAAAAAAAACTAGGGTAGATACTGCGCGTAAGAGAGTTTCGAAATATAACAAGAACTCAGGGGCTGTAAAAATAAGATTAGTTGTTCCAAAACTCGTTCCCAGTAAGAGATATTGAATTGCACCTTTTCCAATCTAACCCACGTATCGCTGACGCGAAAGAATCGGTAAATTCCCCGAAAATTCGTAGAATCCGTGGCAGATTTGGGGTCCCGTCCCCCCTGCCGGGCGCAAATAAGCGTAAAGAGGACCGTCAAAACGTATCAACGCGGATGGCGGCGGGGTTGGAGGGCAATGAACAGAGCTGCACAGTGTGGCCATTGTGAGGAGAAAGAAATCAAAGTAGACGTGGAGTCGTTCGGTTCGTCACGCCAATAACTGTTCTTCCGTTGAAAGGAGGGGCGCGACTGTATACAAAACGCAGCTACGCCACTGATATCGGGAACGTGACCAGCCTCGTCTTTCGAAGTCTAAACAACCGGCAAGAACCACTCACGCAGCACTTCAGCATCGATCCCCGACGGTAAAACCGATGACGCCATCCGCCAGCGTCGAGACACGCCGCTTATCGTCCTTTCGATAAACTTTTCTCCCGCCTCGAATAATATTGCAGGGAAGCTTCTCTCCACGCCTCTGCCATTTCTCCACGCGTAAACCAATAAATCGGCCCTGGTGAAATATTGCGCGAAACCTAACAGCGTCGCCAAGTCGTGGAACAAGGAGGGACCGAAGACAGTGTCGACGGAGGAAGAATCCTTGAGTTGTTTCACTTGCGCTATGCGTCTCGCGGGAATCTGGCTCGCCAGTGGTGGAATTACGATACTGTTGGTATTAGCAGCTGAGATTATTGGGAATAAAGTATCTTTGAATAAAGATTCTTTTATTATTTCCCTTCTTGTGTTAGTGTTCTAATATTTGAGATTCTAGTATAACTTCGAATTTTGCAAATTTTTTAGCTAGTGCAGTAGTCATTCAGACCCAATACTGTATTTGCTTCAATTTTCAGTGCACTTCTGCTTCAGTTTTACATGTATTCTACTGTATAAAATGTGTTATGTTTAAAAGGTAAGGGGAAAACGGGGAATGTCGCAAAACAGCTTTATCGAGGAAATTAAGTTTTAATACTTTAGTTCACCAGTAAAGAAGCAAGCTTCACTGAATTTAATTTTCTTATGTAATTTTCTTCTTAAATAATTTCTTATTTTATCTTGACGACAGAAACTTGAAGCTTATGCTTAGGTAAAGAGTGCGGACATTCCGTATTTTCTCCCAGTGCAGAGTGAACATTTTTTGTTTTTAACCTGTAAGGTAAAGGCAAGTAATATGGAACGGCACGTTATATGGAACTTCGTAAAATTTCGATACAGAGAATGAACTCTTCAGGCAATCGTGTATACTACTTAGTACTTAGATCCATAGGCACAATTGACGATGATACAGTTTTGACAAGCTTTTGAAATCAGGTGTTCCATATTACCTGCTTTTACCCTACCTATACCAAATATTTAACGTTATCTTACGGGGCTATTTGAACTTTATAATCCTTTGTGATTCGACAGTTCTGTAGTCCCAGTTGTCATGAACACAGTATGCTATATCACAAAATCACGAAAAATGAACATTCCTCGATTTTTTCACTTCTCCTTCATTTGCACTCTTGATAGTCCTAGTTGAGTTCTTGATCTATTTTACCGTATAAAATCCACTATTTGAACTCCATTGTAGGTCTAGTTCAGTTCTTGATGTATTCTACTAAAATCCACCCTGTCTGCACCCTTTATAGTTCTACTTCAGTTCTTCGTGTATTCTACTAAAATCCTCCATGTCTGCACCTTTTATAGTTCTAGTTCAGTTCTTGATATCCCTTCCTATTCTACTAAAATCCACCACATCTGAATCCCTCCTAGTTTTATTTCAGACCTTGATCTAGAGACGCGGTAGCGTCTCGACGCCAAGTACATATTTCGACACCCTGTATATGTCGACTGTCGTTGCCACGTATACATACACAAGATACGTATCTTCTACTCGTCCAACCTTACCTGAAACTTATTTCATTAATATCTCATCGCGCCTGCCATATTTTCTAAATTGAAAGGCATTTTCTTATGTAAATCGCATATAAGCTTTCGAATAAAACAAATTCAAGAAAATTGGTCCACGTATGACAGAGATATCGTATATCATGTGTCTACTTGATGTATTCAATACTACGTATGAGGTCTCCCGAATTCTGATGGTGCGTCTTGTTATGCGAATACCACAATCCAATGTATGTTATATTGTTCATCCATAAGAGAAAACTCATTTTCGACTAAAAAAGCTGATCATATTATAAAAGTCTTTATACATCAAAGCAATATCTATTACTAAAATACAAATGGGGGATCACTGTTATAAAATTAAGACAGCGATTTTCCACCACGTAAAAGTATTGCCGATTATCATTACACGAGTATGGTAAGGGGTAAAAGCACAACGTGAGTATCCGTTGATGATTTACAAGTAGAAAAACAAGCTTGGCCACGATATGCTAAAAATTCATACATATTTTTCTTCGAAAGGTGTAAATTGTGGTTGCTAATACAATTCAATCTTTGTAAAAAGAACTGAAATCCCCATAAAAAACTTCAAAAAAGTAAAAAAATTCCCCAAGTACATAAAACAGTCGAGGACGTAAAAGAGATTTCACACATTATTTTATATTGATAATACTCTTTTCCGTCGTCGACTTTTTTATGTTAATGGCGTAATTTTTTTACTTTTTTTTAACTTTTTTTTATGGTGTATTCTACTAAAATTCCTCACATCTAAACCCTTTACAACACCTATCGGTTGCCACGTTTTTCGCGCCCCTTGCAATATCATCAAAACAGTTCTACATCCTTCCACCTTTCATAATCCCTCCCCCAGTCTCCTATTTCGTTCATTTGAACGATCAGTAAAGTTTATTTAACGAGACAGATCGAACCGTCGCTGATACCATTGATATTTACGAGGGCAGTTCTCGCAGCCCTGGGACCGTCGCGTCTCCCTGCAAAGTTCCCGCGAGACCCCACGTGACAGCTAGAAGTCGGTCGAACAAAGTAGGAAAAGCGTTAGTACAAAATTAAGGGTCGTCCGGGGCCGTTCGATAAAGGGGACCGCACAGTCTCCTGAGGCGCATATACTCGAGGAAGATCCTCCTTGGATGGCCCCGTACGCCGTATAACCGTGTACCATCGACACGTGGCATCGTGTCTACGCGTTGCAACCCCTCGCATGCCTACCCGGCCTGTCTCTCTCTCATGTATATTCCATACACAACTGCACGCACCCTATAAAAGGAAAACGCGCCTCTCCGTCCATTATACGACTTCTCCTTTTCGCAATAAAGAGCGCGTTACTCGTTATACGCGAGTACGAACAGCCACGGGTATTCTGGATGCGTCGGTGCGTGGCAAAAATTTCAATATAACGGGATAAACGAAATTCTTCGGCTAGGTCCAAGTGGATCCCGCGGCTTTCGAACCCCCCTCGTCATATTTGTTTCCATTACTCCCGCTGGTATTTGACGTTTTATATTTTTATTGGCTGGTGCTTTCATCGGCTCTGATTAGAATACGGGATATCAGATATTTGGGGTAAGGGTTGAAAGATCAATCTTGTGTAATGTAGGGAAAGGAGTTCCGTGGATTGTTTCGCAAAGTTTTGACGGCTTGAAGTTTCTATGCTTCTTGAAAGAAATGCTGCGGTGTAGGATTTTTCGTGGAACTTGAGCTCAGACCACTTAGAAGTTT
This sequence comes from Andrena flavipes, assembly GCA_963971345.1. NCBI lineage: Eukaryota > Metazoa > Arthropoda > Insecta > Hymenoptera > Andrenidae > Andrena > Andrena flavipes. The sequence goes on from OZ020480.1 coordinate 48,769,435, forward strand.
AAACACTTTGGTAGAAAGGCTTTAACGAAGTACATTCACGGGCCTGTGTAATCTACCGTTCGATCCTTCGTCACGTTCGACTCGGGGTATTTATTAAACACACAATACAAGCGAGTGCATTATTCACCATTCATTGTTTCCTTCGCGCCTTGTAGACCTGAATGGAAAAAGATGCATATATAATGAAGGAGCAGGATTCATACATACGACACAATGCCAAATGAATCAGTATAACGTTTAACAACGTCTCTACGACATAGCAAACGCATTCATGAAATATTTATGAGATCCTCTTTGTGCGTGCTTTCTTAGAGCATCGATAACGCGTTTAAATGGGACGCGTGTATCGAAAATACGTCAGATCGATGTCGTAAAACGTGAGTCGAGTGCGGGCGGTCGAAAAATCCTTGGCCACAGTGACTGATCATACTTTCCACTTTAAACCTGCGCGCAGTAGTGAATTGATCCGAAATCATGGCCAAAAGTAGGATAATCTCCTTTATCAGTTTAAAAATGTGTGTATTGTACTTCAGTTTTGAAATATCAGAGCATGCTTATCCATTAAAACGAATTTTTAATCTGCAATTCTCTAGAGATATACAAGTTCAAACTTAATAGTTTTAGAAAAAGGATTCTTTCAAGTAAAACTAGAAATTATGTTATGATTTATTTTAGATGTAACAAGATAATCTGTCAATGTTGGTATTATCTAATATGCTCGAAATTCATATTTACATTAATTGTATTATTTTTTAAATATTTCTACAGCTGTGGTAGATAAAAATACAAGACTATATATGTTTTTCTTTTTTTTAGCGTATAGTTTTGTATCAAGCGAGATCAAACTTCGATTTTCTTTTTTAAAGTAAAGTTTAAAGGTCACAGAAGAAGTTCTAATAGAAATTAGCTGCGACGATTAGCGACCTTACCAGTTATCATCAATTGTAAATAGGAATTTTGTCCACAATATTTAATTCTATAGTTAAAATTTGTTTAGTCAAGATTGTATTAAAACAGTTATTATTTACGATTAAATATCACGTAGAAAGTGTTTTATGTATATTATAAAAGTATACATGTATCATTCCAAATTTGTTATGAAAAAAATACATGAATATCTTTCTAGAGTTATGTTATTTTAATTTATTTCAACAATTTAACTTAGATTTGAAGAAATTACTATTGGTTACGATTTCGGAAAAATTCGCCTCTGAGCAATTATAAAATCATTAACTCAGAGAATAATTGTACAATTATATTGAAATTGAAATGCATTGCGTTGCTGAATACACAAACGTTCGCGTCCACCGAATGAACTTCTTTGAGGCACTCCATTTGAAAAACTCGCGATACTTTGTTCAAAGGCCGACAACGGGAATCCTCGAAAGTCGCGACTTTAATTCGCCGCAATGGAGAGTCGCAATACCATTAGCCAGCGGGTAAACAGACCGAATCGAAAGTTGGACAGGAATCACGCGGCTGGACGTTCTCGGCAGAGCAACGTCCGTGTTTAATGAACACTCGAGAGTCGACCCTTTCATAAAATTACATCGTTGTTTTTCCCTGTCGCCAAAGTTTCGCCCTCGATCGAGGAGGGTATCGGCTATTTCGATGCGAGTCCTGTGAACCTGATTGGAGCCGGCGAGCAATTAGCCTCGTTAAAGAGCCAGGAAGAGGAAGGTGAATCCGGAGTTGGGGCTGCGACCCGCCTTTGTTCTCGAATCGAAATAAAAAGGGGGAGTAAAAGGTGGCAGCGACAAGGAGTACCGGGTGGTGGCGGACGAGGGGAAGGAGACAAGATTGCTCAAGTTCGCGATAAACAGCATTAATTTCCTTTATTAACACTGTCACTGGCGTTGGCATCCTTTCACGCCGAGAAGATTCTGTGGAGGGCAGTTCGCATCGAATGATTGCTGGGGGTCATCTTGGACAAGTTAATTTTCGATTGGTTGAAAAGCTCAGTTTCGTGTGTAAGAAAATGGAACATTATTTACGCATAAGTCAGGTAAAAATTAAAATATCGAAAAATTGGAACATCGGCCGATACACAACTTAGTTTTAGTTAATATACTATTGTTAAAATTTTGATTCAGGAACCTGTTCATCAGAAATAACGACCACTATTCAACCGTACACATCATGGTATACTCTCGACCGCTAAATTTGTTTTTAAAGATAACTTGAAAAAAATTGGATATATTATTGAAAGAGGTCTCTTACTTAGAAATAAATTGCACAGATCCGGTATTTGTTTACCCGGCCAAGGTGGTCTAACCCCTGAATCAGAACTTGGAAAGGTTTGAGCGATTTGAAAAGACATTTCTAAAATCCTTAACACTTTAACTCTGTTGTAAAAGTTCAGTTTTAACAGATATTTTATGTTCGATTAATAAAAGTTCCGAAGGATCGTATCCTTTCAAACAGATATTTAAAGGCAAAATATACCAGTTATAAATATACTTTTAATTAATATTATTTCAGTAATTGAAACCAGAAAAAAATATAGAAGAGAAAGCACATTGTATTTTTCATAATATAATTATTTTCACCGCACGGTTTAAGGTTTCAACTTCAGATCTATCTACCTCACAAACTTTTCAGGAAATCTGCTTGTCACAACTTTAACTTTTCGCGAGCAGAATAAATGTTCCTGTTCAACCAGAACTTTTTTATACTTTCAAGAAAATAAAAGTTTCTTATTTAAACAAAAATGTATGGAATAAAAGTTCCAGTAAATCCTCTGCATTTTATAACAGTTTTCTCAGAGCAAAAAAGATAATGGCCGTAAAATGAGGCATTGAGAGCAAAAACGTTTAACCACATTGAAAAAAATTTCCCAATTTACATGATTATTACAGTCTATTGTAAGTACATTATTGCCACTAACTCAATTTCGTAAAAAATGTGTGTTAATCCGTCTGTGTTCTCAATTCCTTAAATTACAGTAATTTCCCAATTAATTGAAAATTTTAACAGTTTCCTTCGACCCCTGCTGAATTCACAACGACCTAATCCTCTATCCTCCTACACAACCAGATACTCCTCCGACTTCCATCTCCTTTTCACCCAGCTATGCTTCTCACAGTACCCAACAATGGCGCCAACGGAACGAACAACCGTACCAGTGAACAACGGTGCCCACACTTTACGCCTTCGGCTTGTGATTATTGCGAGCGCAAACTCCGAGGGCTTTCACCAGTGCGCGCTCACCGATACGTACAATTCGTCGTACTTTGACTGTCGGGCACCCTTTTTCACGAGCAATTATGTGCTCACCGTCGGAGGGAGAAGAACACAGGAGAAGTGAACAGCGAGAGAGAGAGAGAGAGAGAGAGAGAGAGGTCGACAAGCTGGGGAGAAGAGGAGCAAGTCGGAGGACAAGGCAGGCAGCGCGACAGAGACGCCCCGCGCGATGATGATTATTACAGAGTTAATGAGAGAGCAGTAATTGGTTGTGGCAAGCCGGGCACGCGGCTGGCCAGCCACCGATCGTTCGCTACACTCACCAGCGCCCCGGGCACTGATCGTCGCGTTGAATATTACAGAGCACGTGCGTCTGCGTGCATGTGCGTGTCCATGTGTCACGGGGTAATTGTCGGAAAATACGGCGGTTTAGCGACACCTCGGGCAGGTCAGGGACGCGTGTCAGCCGGCGTTTATTACGCCACCCGAAATCCCTGATAACGTAACAGTCCGGCAGGACACCCCGCGCCCCTCCATCGATCCTCCGCCCTCGCGTCGGTTAATTTTTCCTTCCTACGCTTCTGCTCCCGGGGAGGAACGAGCATGGCCGGCTCGCGTGTCCCGCTCGCACGCGTCGATCGAGTCTGTCTGCGCCCCGCGCGTCCAGCCAGGCGTGCACGACGAAATTAAAATCTCTGACGCTTGCCGCAAGGCTATAACAGACTTTTCCTGTAATCCTCAATTAACCAGGATTAATGAGGGAGCGGTAATTGGCTGCGGCCAGGGCCACCCTTACGAAGCTGAATACGCATGTCGGGCGCATATATACGCGCCCTTGCTGGCGTGACGGACGGCGCCCGCGCTATTAATATATTATCGCCAATTACGTGACTTACGTGACCCGTAATTTCATTCCCGACACCTTTCGCCCTGTCGCAGCTCAGCTGGTTAAATGGCTTCGTGGAATTTGCGCTCGTACAGGGTAGCGGTTCGTCACCGTGATTAAATAATGCGAGACATCGCGAGCTTCTTTTTTTTTTCCTCTGTGAGATTGATTCGTGACATTAGCCCGATTCCGTCAGCGCGAGCGGGGTACGAGGCGCAACGTTAAGACGATAATAGAATTTTCATGTAATCCTTAGTAATTCCCTTGCGGTCGTGCAGGAACCCACGGACGGGAACCCTTGGCAAACCCCCCTCGGGACATATAAGCGGGAACCGGGCCGATGCCTTTACCCCCTCTGCTTTTAAATCCCCTCGAGGGTTAATTGCTCGGTGTTTTGACGCGCGAGTTATCCGCGAAGGGTTTTTGCGGGCAACCGCGGCGGCGGTCTGGCCTGAGCAATTTTGCAGACCATTGTTTTACAATGTGGCACGGGTGAAACATAGTGCTCGTACGGTTGGTCACTTATTTCGAACGTGAAAAGTAATCGGCGTGTCTGTTTCTCTTTACTGTGACGCACTTGAACGGTGCAACCCTAGTCAGAAGGGATGTTAGACAATCAGGAAATTCAGAAAAATAAGGAACATTTTAGGTGCAAGTAGAGTAGTTCATGTGTAAGATAAACCTATTTTTGGTTGGCTTTGGTGGATAAAATCTACCTCTGAAAAAAATTCAGAATTTTCTTTTTGTAGAATATCTCGAGAACGGTGAGAGATATCGAAAAGAAGTATCGAAAAAAGTTGCACCCTTCCTTTTCATCTCCAACTGTGTGAAAATAATTATCGAAAGTCCATACCTTTCAAGTCACCCCTACCACCAATCATTAATCCGATAATTCCGGTTACACAGTTTTGTAGATATAAAAAAATGCTGCAACTTTTGTTTAAGCTTTTTTCCAATACCTCTCACCGTTCGCTAGATATTCCACGAAAAAGGAAACCGAGCCTCAAGGGGTGATTTCATCCCCTAAACCAAAAATAGATTATTCTTACGCATCAACTACTTTACTCGTCCGCAAAGTTGTATAATTTCCTAAATACCTAACCTGAACCTAACTTCCCCTGTTAGAACACAGATTCACAGATATTTCATGCGTCGAGCCTAGAGATCACGATTCAGCGCAAGAGATACCATGAATCGATACCAAAAACCCAGCGCGATATCAAGAAACAATCTCGAAACTGGGGCACGCGATGTGTGTACAGGTGCGCGCGTCAGATGCGCGCTCCCACGAGGGAGAGGCAGCTTTCTCCATTCTTCCAGCTGTCTCCATTGTCGAAATCCAGTTTAATCTATTATGTCGCCGAGCACGACGCTGACAGCCGCCACGGCCGGCGTTAATAGACGTTTAATCGCGATTGTAATGGGATTCGACAGTCGGAATTACGGCTGCAGGTTAGAGGGCCGCGGGGGAGAGGGGAGGGAGATTGACTGGACAGCCGTAACACCTATCGACCAATTATTTGTCGGATTATTGTTTCGCGGCGGGGACGGGATAAGCGGCTTCCTCGATTACGCGCGACACTCGTATCGATTCCACCCCGCGCAGCTATGAAATTATTATTACCATGTCACGCGAGACGCGTGGCTCGTTCGCCCTGTTTATGGTCTTCTCTGGATCATCCCCTGCCCGCTCCAACAGCGAAATCATCCCCCAGATACAAGCAGACGATACCACGAGTGAAGCGCCCTCTATCATCCAACTGCTACAAGACGAAGGAAGAAAGGACGCGCATCCCCAGATTCTAGCTGATGCGCGATAATAAAGCGAATCGATCCCTTCGGGATGAGGGAGGAAGAGGGGTGCCCGGCGAACAGGCTTTCCGCGCCATCGACGGGGTATCTCGCGTGATTCCTGACTTCACGTGGCACTTTTCTCACCCGCGTTTGCCTGGCAATCTGCGCCGGGTTGCTGCGAGGGTTACTCTCCTGCGTCCTCGCCGAGAGACGGGGTCGGCCCGGCACTCGCAGGCTTCCTCGAGGGGGGCGGTTGGCTGACCGTGGAGGCATACTCTGGCGCAGACACCGGGGATGCGATGTACCGCCACACGGCGCGACTACGGCGCGGCTCTCTCCTTCTTATAATGTTTTTCCAGGATAAATGGGCTTTCCAGCGGGCGCGGTGCCGTCGGTGCCGGTGGTTCCATGGGGTTTCGTAGCCATGGCAACCCCGTAACGCCATTAAGCGGGCACAGGCTTCCTCCTGGCGAGGGTTTCCAACGTGGTACACGCCGAGCAGCTCCTTTCTCTTTCGTTCGTTCTTGCTGCGTGCCGTGGGGTCGCCGCGAATCCTCGAGGACTTTCGTCCAGGCGGAGGGTGAAGGAGAGACGCGGCACGAGAGAGGGAGAGAAAGTCCCATAAAAATAAATAACTCGCGAGACTACGAGCGTAAAGGTGATACACACCGACTCCCCCTCGATTTTTTCCCTGCTCCCTGCTGCTGACACGACCCAGTCACCGACGAAGGAACAACCCCGCGCTAGCTGGCTTTAGGAACGCGATAGCGAGCGTCGCTCGTGAAACGAACGCATAAAACGTGGATGTAGCCGGGTTACAGGGGTGGCCGGACGCTGGACGTCGTTACGTGCGTTGCACTCCGCCTGATAACCAGGGGCACGCGTGAATGGCCCGAGGTATCGGGATCACGCGAGGTCTGGATGGGAACTGGTATCGATCTGGGTATTTTTTGTATTGCGGGTGGAAATGGGAATTTCGGTTTCCACCGCAATCACCTCTTGGAGACTATTATTCCGCGTTCTCTTTAATTTGTAACGCAGCGATACATATATTTTTTGCATTGTGAGTGAAAATAAGTAGGGTGGAATTTTGTTGCTAACCACTGCTACGCTTGCGGACCATTATTCCGTGTCCTCTTTAATTTATAACGATTCACATTTTTCCTTTACTCCAAGCAATTGCACTCGAAATACACTCCCGTTTGCAGATTCCTTTGTTCGTTCCCATTGTTGCTTTCCGAAATGGGAGCGGCTCCTGAGGCACGCCTAACCGTTTAATTTCGGGAAGCTGCGTGCGCTCGATCGTCGCGGGGAACATTTATTTCCGGGGCGCAGGGTGGAATGACTGGGCAAGAGGGGCGGCGCACGGAAGGAAATCGATAGAACAATTACAAAAGTTCCGTATCCTTCGGCGACCTACGTAATCCCGCTTGGAAACTTGCCGCATTCGGAGCGCACTTGCAAACTCCGATTCCGCGGCCAATAATCGCGCGTCAAGTGGACTCGCCACTCCTTTCAAAGTACTGTTTACGAAGAGTTGCGTCGCTCTGGCTGATTCTTCGGTCCGTTATCCGTGTTCACTTCGGAATACCTTGGTTTCCATTAGTCTTAATCAACGGGGACGAGAATCTGGTGGATTGCGCCGAGTCGACCAGTGGAACTGTTTAGCATTGGGAATGAAAGAGGAAGGAGGAGGGTGCTAGAGGAGAAGTCTTTCATTACAAGAGGAGAAAAAAGCATGAATATTCAATCAGAGTAGTTTAAATGTATCCAGTCGATTAGTTTTGAAATGTGAAAATAATAAAATCACTAAGTAGTAACCAGATACTGTTCCGTACTATTTTTAGCTAGATATACAATGATTATGCGTGCACTAATTGGAAATAAATACTCAGGAAAAAGCATATACAGTCTTCTTAAAAATCATGTAAGAATTAAATAAGACAGAGAAAGCGATTCGAATGCACGAAATTTACATACGACTTTAGAAAACTTATTACAGTTATTACAAAGGCTAATTTATTGTTTAGTAATTCTTAAATTGGAAACAATACGTCGGAGGTGGAAAAGGCTTTGAAAATAACTGCTTCCAACTGTTATATATCGGTTCTTACTGAAACAGTTACGAGAACCAAAATAATGTTATAACTGTTATTGGAATAATTGGGTTCATTTAATCTCGGTTTCGATTACGGTTCTAGTTTCGGTTCTGATATCGATTTAATATCGGTTCTATTTAAGTTCGATATCGGTTACGGTTACAGTTATAATAGTATTCATCTCTTATATCGGTTCTATTTCAATTCTAATTAATAATGCTTAGGGTTATTCTAATTTTAACCCTAAATCCTCATCTAACCATTATTATGTATATAATTGCGACCGAACTGCGCAGCTCCCACAGATCTCACACGCGCGTATTGGTCGTAAATGTATTGCTTTCTAGTGACAAAAACTTTATGATTTCTTTCTTAGCTGTACAGTATTCGTGATGCAAATTAACGCTACTTTACACAAAATTCATTTAATAAATTGAAATCCTTACCTAACGGGTATTTTCGTAATAATACATAAACCAGAATAAGTCTTTTCTCGGTCACAGAATCAGACAACTCTCCAGCACGTCTAAACGTGCGTTCGCCGGTGATCATATTATGTTGTACTATTGGGGACAACTACTAGCCGATGAATAAACATCAATGTCACGCTTCTCGCGCGAATATTAGGAAAGATAGTAATGCTATGTCATCTTACGTCACTATGTGAACTTAAGCATAATTCTCCTATAATTATCTGAGTTACCATTAACGCTCGGTTCTCACACCTATTATTGTAACGTAGTTATCACACTGGGTTTCGATTCAATCCAAGCCAATTTTCAATCAGCTGCTGCTTAAAAACTGTCTGTTAAATTGGGTCGCAAAAATTCTGAGACAAAGTTTGAACACTGTAGAATATATCAGAAGTTCATTATTCAAAATTAACATTTAATGTCATCATGATTAAACAGTAACAATGTCTTTTACTAGCATCATTTAAACATAACAACGTAACATCACTTTTAATGATGCCCCATAGATATTTCGTCTCAAAGTCAAACAGTTTAGGTAATTATTAATTTTCGCGATTCTCAAGAGTTCCTACCACCATCTTGAAAAACCACTAACCAACTATCAGCAGAACCTACACATTCAGCCAAGATACGTTACATAACAACAACCGAGATCCCACTTCCTTTCCAAGAACCAAGCCCCAGGAGCTACCCCCGGAGCCACCGCTGGTTGCAACGGCTAAGTAGGTCGATGGGTGATAAATTCGATCTGTCCTCCATACGGAAGCGAGTTCCCCCCCACCAAATACCGGCGGTTATCTGGCTGTCTGCTTTTATCTTCGAGATAATCTCGCCGGGCATAAATCGCGCGGCCCATTCTCGCCTAATGGGGTAGTAGAGCGCGCAACACCCTAGGAAACAAATTAAATAGCGTTTCGCGTAGCCCACCCCGTTTTTCCTGTTCCTCCCCCACTCGCCACCACCATCCAGCCTGTTCGCTCCACTCCTCTCCTCTCTGCTTCTCGACGCTCTATGACGCATCCCTCTAGCCGCGAAAGAAACGACCCGTGACTGCTCGACGAGCGTTCGGCAGCTAATGCGAGTTTCCTGTTGCGATTCTCTCCTCCCGGCTTCTTCGCTTTGTCATTTAACTCGCGTGCCACGGGACTCGCCTCGGAAACTCCCAAGTTTTCGCCCGACGAGCCACGACCGGGAGCTACTTCGCCCAGGCGAGCTTAATGGGACCGGGAGCGCAACGTGTGTTAAACGAGCGATAGAGAGAGGGTTGTATCGGGGAAACGTGGCGCGCAGCTCCGCGATACGCTCCAGAAATATTGGCTTTTAATTGGAAAACGTACCGGGAACCGAGCTCTCGTTCGAATACCTCCGTTAATGCGAAATCACGCCGCGGGGAGGAGTTGACAACGGATTGTTTTTCTTTTCAAATTCTACGAATTTCTGTGACTTCTTGTTAGATTTCTATTATTTATAACGAATTATTTCCCGGTACCGAAATATCAGTGAAGTCTACCTTTAATATACAATTTGGCAATTAACTGAGTGGCCACTACTGCGAATTAAACGCAAATATGTGATGTACATATCAAATGTTTGACGCGGTATATTGCCACGAAATCAAATCATAATAGAAGAACGCTCGAACGCTTCGAGTGGCAGGCTTTTGATTTTCATTTATGCGTGAAAAAATAGGAGCAAATCGCCATGAAGCGTATGTGACGCGAGATATATGGATGGGGTGGCTCGCGCCATTCGATAAGATCTCGACGAGCGCACCACTGGCCTGCTTTCCTTTGCAGGCTTGTTCTTAGGGTAGGATCAGAGGGGACCCCGCATTCCGAGCGGTAAGGACTCGATATCAAAGCTCCAGAGGCAACGGTATCCGCGCGATTAGTCTCAGAAAGTTTTGCGGATCGCTGAGCCCGAATAGCGAGTTTACCACTCGAGGCTCGCGAGAGTCGCCTGGGAGGGGCATTATATCGACGCACCTAAATCGCGCGAGGAGGTTGAAAGCTCGAAAACACAAGGCGCCGTGGCCCCTTCTTGCCCGATCGAAGAGAAACTTGGCCCCGTACATTTAGTTCACAAATTGCTGCCGACGTCGCGGCAGCCCCGTTCGAGTACACCTGCAGCTCGGCGAAATTTATCGCCGCCGGGGGGTCCGACTCGTTTGTCAGACAGGGAAATGTTGTCGCAAAGCGTCCACGCTTAAAATTCAATCGGACGTGAGCCACTGACTCTTTTCGAGCCTATCGCGAACGATCGATAACTGTTTTTCAACTTCTATCGATTCCTGAAGGCCGTTCAACGAGCTTTTGGGCTTAAATTAGAATTGGGACGAAGATATTCTGCTTTGGAGATCATTTCTACTACCTTGCATAAAAGCAAATTGAAATCAGGTTACAATCTTCTCCGCGAAATCCCTCGGATACCTCAACGTACAAAAGAAGATCGATGGAAGTCAGTGCCAGTCCCTGCGGCGTTAAACCTTCCCCCAGCTTTCTCCATTATAGCCCCCGCGAAAGTATTAGGTGTAAAAATTAATTCAGTGTCTTCACCTTCAACCAGATATATCTTCATTTTATATTTAAATATGTCCTCATCCTTTTGCGGTTTTCTATTTTCGACCTTAGAATTTTCAAAACGGCACACGCTTTGGCGAAATAGACGACGTGACCTAAGTAAACAATAGACACTGTATACTTTTTGAAATTCGAATTAAAAGAGGTCGTTGCCAAAGTCGTAGAAATGATTTATTTTAACGAGTTATCCATTTGTGCGATAAATTTGCGCGAAAGGGGGCTTGTATTGGCAAGGGAGCTAGGCATGTAGCAAAAGAAACGAATAAGGTTATACACCTATTCCCTGGGCTGAGATTACCACCTATTTCGATCGCTCTGGCACCGCCTGCTTGATGCACAATTCAAAACAATGGAAGATCTTCGAAAAATCCATTGACGGCTTCCTCGACTCAAGGTGGCCACCTTCTTTTCGCAAGGGATTCCTCACTTGCCCCACAAATAAAACAAAGTCATCCAAGATGATGGCGAATATTGGAAGGATTGAACTGTACAATCTCTTCAAAAAACGACACCGAATTAATTTGTGATGAAAAGTAGACGCGAACGTCCCGCCACAAAGTTCAGCGGCCTCGTTTGAACAGCCCCTCCCTCCGGCTGGATCTGCTTGGAAGGATCAGGGAAGGCGAGCGTGACGCGTATCAGGTCCATGTCGCGAATCCCGTAGACAAACACCTGTTTGATCGATGATGGGAGGGGGGGGGGGGCAGGGAAGGGGAGGGGCAAGGTAAACGGGAGCGGTTCGATCAGCTCCTTGCTCGATAAGGTGTACAAAGTTAGCTGAGGATCAGCTGGCTTAACCTTCCATTAGCGAGCTCGAGCCCGACAAGCCGCGCACGTTGAACCACGGATTAAACTGTACTACCCTTCGCGCTCTTTCATCACACCCTCTATCCGCCATTGCCTCCGCCTCTGCCCGTCCGCGGACGTATCGACTGCACGTGTCCCCGTTCCAGCCGCAATGGAGCTCCGCTGCCGCCGGTCCCGGTAACTTTAAACTTTAAACTCAGCCGCCCTCGACTTTAAGACTTAAGGCGGATTCCCTTCCATTCTTCGGCGTCTCGGCCCGGCTCGCCCGGCTGTTTACCGTGTGCACGCGCCGCCCGCGAAATCCTTTCAGACGTCGTATCTTAGGGAAGCGTACGTGATCATAAGGACACGTATCGTAATACCGTAGCCCCGCTGCTAAGGCGGAAGACTGCTGCCGACAGAAGTGGAGTCTCATGGGGAAATCCGACTCGGTGTTCCGCGTTCTTCTATGTTTTACGATCCCTGCCTTTGTGATACTGGAGACGGATACCCTGCATCGTGCGCTACCACGGGCGGGGGATTTTCGCCTGGGTAAACGAGACCTCCGCATTTCATTTGGCTTTCAAATGCGCGCGGGCTTACGTACGGGGCGGTAGGTAAGACGTGAGATGTTCGGTTTCGCGGATAGTTTCGTTGCAGGATGGTAGAAGTCGATTGGAAGGTCTTTGGCACTAGAGGCTCGAACTCCTTGACCTTTCATTGGGATGACAATTGGTTACTGTGTTGAGAGAAGATTAAGGGCGGATATGTATATCAGTGCCGTTTTGACTGTCATGGTGCCTGTTTTTAACATTTGGTTAGTTATAAGGAACTCAATTACCCAACTGAAATTTAACATTATTTATTAAAAAAGGAACTGAAATGCCACCATGTATACACTGATTTTATAAAAAGAGCCATGCTTCTTAATAATCTATAGTGGGAATGGGGGAAAACTCTAGAAACGCTAAGTAGTAATTATGAGAAGCTGCTACCATTGTAAGATACTCTGTTAATAGATACTACGGTTTTTCTAGAGTTTTCCCCTAAACTATATGTTGTTAAGCAGCGTTACTCTGTTTATAAAATTGGTTGGCAAGAAAGGATTATTAAATAAAAAATATATAAAGAAAAATGTATGTTAAACGAATTTATTAAAAATACACTAAACACTAAAAGATAGTTCTTTTCTTGTACTACAATTTCGATGGTGCTTTTTCACTTTAAATAAAATCGTGGAGTATTAATTTGAAGTATAATCGAGTGTATTGTAACTAAATAAATGTTAAAAATTGACACTATAACAGCCAAACTGTCAGTACCAGTGGTAAAAAATATCGTTTCCCTGTTTCAAAATGGAGTAATTCATACCTGGCACTGAACAAAGAGACCATTAGCACTGATCTGTCACGAAACTACTAAGTGTGCTTAGACCTTTAGTATTCTCGAGCACTTTCTAACCCCTATGCTTGGTTCTATGGAAAGCATAGAAGTCTTGAAGTAACCAAACTTCTTTTCAAATAGATAAAAAATCAGAAGAATTTCCTTTTTATCTCGAAAATCTTCAACTTTTACCAACCTCGTCTCACTGCTCACTCCATATAATTAAAAACTCTGCTCTAAATTCTAAAAAATTAATCCAAACTCATAGCTATGCCTCGTAAGGATCGTTTTCAAGCGGCACCAGCCTGGAGCATCTTCCCTTTCCATCGACTGATTCCCTCGGTCGCCACGAGGGCGGAAAAATTGTGACGAGGGCTTGCCAGACAAGCAGTATTCGACGCATTGAATGCCCTGATTAAAATCAAATTAGTCGACCTGTCCCGTAGATCGATCGTAGATATAGGTAGACCAATTACCTAATTATCCCTGGCAAGCCTCCCCTTCCGTTCACGCTTCCTCTGCGGGGTGATCTAATTATTGTTCCACAAACCCCCGCCGCGCGGAGCAACTCTAGCAGCAGACCCTCGCGGCTCTGTCGCCTTTGTATCATCGTCCCCCATTTGCAAAAACAACGTGGCCGTTTAAAACGCCCACGCGACGGAACGTCAGTCAGCCTTCCTTGCCTCGGCCAGAAAAACGTGTACAATAACACGGAGGAGCCGCACCAGTGGCCCGTACCAGTGATTAATGAAGTACCGTCGACTGGGTGTCGATCCTCTTTTACTAAATCTCTCGGGGGAGGCTTCCGCTATCGTTCCACGGGAACAAAAAGGAATCAATATCCCCGGTGTTTCATTATCGGTGACACAAAGCGGTCGGTGGAATTGATTGTTCCTCGATGACGCGTTCTGACGGTCCTCGACAGAGGTGGCAGTCGCAGCACCGCGACAGGGATGATTCGAGATCGTGTAAAGCGAAGTGGGAGAGCTTAAAGTGGCTTATGGAGGTTAAAAGGGTTTCCCTTGTCCTGTTTTGATCGGATTCGGAGGTGTGATGCGCCGACACTTGTCAGCTCAAGGCAAACGTGCTCAATAGGACGACCAAATCCTCGATTCTCACGCCAGTATTAATATTGTTCCTGTCAAGTTCCGCCTCAGATTAAGTCACTTGTAAATCAGATGTATTTCGAGATCAAAGTGCCAACATCGATGACGTCTTCACGATATATCCTCGCTGCAAACTGTTGCAGGGTGTCCATCCATCACCCAAGTAGTAAAAGTCAACGATTCCTCCGACGTGGCTAGAAACTCCCGCCGCGTAAATCCTCGACTTATTTTCGTAACCTGTCCATTTTTGTTTCACTTAACTCTCGCATTACCCCTCCCTGTTTCCCTGCAAGTGATTAATGGCACATGTTTCGCTGCGAACTCGTGCAACATTCTGACCATTAGCGTTTCAGGTTTGCTTTTTAACCGTGAAGCAACCTGCGTCAACTTTCTGGTCAAACTTTCCGCATGGAGGTTGCTTATAAATTTCCCTTCGATCAAACGCGTAAAAATAGTAACCATTACTAACACCCTCAAACCAGCAACCACATATGAAGGGTATTGAAGCTTTATTGAGAAAATCAAGTTTTAATACTTTAGTCCATCAGTAAGGAACAAGGTTCGATGAAATTAAGTGTATTATTCATAACATCAACAGTTTATACTGTAATTAGGCATCAGTAAAGAACGGAGCATAAAGAGAATTGTTTTATATTGTTTTAATACCCTCTCACAATAATTGTGGAAGGGAAAGTAGAGCTATGCAGGTTTCGTGTTTTCTTTTGGCATAAGCATTCAGTACGAAAATTTTTGCCAGTGTGTGCAGTCGTTACGAATTTGAACCATTTTTTACTATTCTACTGTTTTTAGTATTTAGCAAAGTAAATATTCGCCCTTATCGAAGGCAAATGTTTTTCAAAATTATGTTCCAGTCATCTATTTTTGTGGGCATATTTTCATAATATTTTGTTTCACAGTCCTGCCGAGATGGAACTTTACTGAAAACATCGAAGCTTCTTTATAGGCACATAAAAACGGCGAGCCGAAATCAAAACGAAATACGAGTTTGCCAAATTAAACCCCTATCGTATGGCGGGTGACGTGGATGCCATTTCATGCCTTTTTTCTAACAAAAATAAATTATTTTTGGTTAAAATATTATAAAATATCGAAAGTAGGTATGTGTTACAACTTCCACCCTGTGTCAGTCTACTTACACATTAAAATATACAGGGTAGGTCACCTAATATTTAAGCTTAAAATATCTTCGTTGCTTTTAATGATACGAGAAAATGTCTCAGGAAAAAAGATTGTTAGACAAAAAGGATAACATATTATACATGGTTGAATTTGTATTTTTATTGGCTATAACGTTACAATAATGAAAGTATGTCATCCCATTAAAAAAGCCATTGATGATCTTGAAATTTCAAGAAATATAACCTTAAAAAAAATCGTTTCCGGCAGAATAATTGTCTCCCTGAAGCAAACATTTTTTCCTTGCACATTTTCTCGTATCATTAAAAACAACGGAAATATTTTAGGTTTGAATATATTAGGTTAAGCAAGGTTGCGCGATATTGCAGGATCATTGCAGCAACATTAGAGAAAAGTTACAGAAATATTGCAGGAACATTGCCATGCAATATTGCAACACAACATTGATACAACTATGCAGTAATAATTCGATGTCCTCCTCGTGCAATGTTGCACGGCAACGTCGCAGCAACTGCAAGATTACTGCAACGATCCTGCAACGTTACAACAAAATACGTTATACATCGCGGAATCCCTAAAAATGGGCATTCCCTGTTTCCCCTCGACCCTTCATATATTCTCCCCCAATAAATCCTAATAAATAGTTAATCTCTAAAATCATTTGTAACGTAATCCATCCACAGAAATCAGCTAGCATAAGCAACCTCCCGCCACAATGCTCTTAGATGCGCATCCCCCGAGTTCAAACGATCTACTCAGCCTCAACAGATAGCAGAAGCTGCATCGCAGCGGCAGCCACATACCAACCATACAACTCACGCGACCCCGTCTAATCGCCGCGCGACGCAGAATCTAATTAATAACCGGCACAATGTATCCTAATTAGCGAGATCGTTATGCCAGGATATTTACACAACCCGCCCGTCCCGCGCACGCCTACTTCGCAGTGGAACGTCGTTAAATGGCGTCTACCTATTGCTTGACTTCGTTCATCCAGTTACCCCCGCTGCCGTCTGTCGAATTACAAGGCATATCTACCGCCGCGCAACAGGATGCACTCGAAATAATGCAATCACGATCCCGGGGAATCTCGAGTATCGACCCGGCGCGGCGCGGCCCCGTCGACGAAATTCAAGACATACCTACTCGGGTACGTGGGAGCCGCCTGTTGTTCCTTGGTCGAGCGATGGCAACGCTCGATCCCGTGGACTCGATTCCAGCCACGTACGAGTAATTTATGCCCCGGCGCGGTTAAATATTGACTCCCGCGAGTTGCCTATGAACGGCTATGAAATTAAAGAGGAAACGAAGGGCCACGTGAGCGTCGGCCGCAAACGCTCTGCCCGCGTGGGCGTGCTCGCCTGTGTACGGCAAAGTGTACGAGCGTGGACACCGGTGGTTTTGCGGCTGATTTTATGGCTGTCCCTGGAAACTTTACGACCCGACCCCTGATCCTAAAACATACCGAATTACACCGCGGCCACGTTCCGTTCGCTCGTTGCCGCAGAACACTCGTGGAAAGAGACGAAAATTGAGAGAGGCTATCGATCCCCTTGGTTCCTTTGGACGCGTACCAACAAAGAGAGTTCAAACTCACCGACCACGCCGCGCGAGAGGACTCCCATAGTTTCCGTTCCACGAGACGAGGCTCGCTGGAGCAGCGCGCGATTTGTCGGTGACACACGCGCGACGGGAGTATCACGACTTGTCGTAACGACTTTTGTGGACATTTAGCTCAGCATTCACGAGTAGGACTGTTAATTAATTTGAATGATACTAACTTCAGTTTTATTGCAGGTGATCGTGTTTGAATATGGAATAGAGTTTCCCATTGATAATAATAAAAAATTGAATTTCAGCTATTTAGATAATATAGGTTTCAACCAAGCGGTGAGAAATTCTGAAATTTTTTGAATTTGCAACACAAATCAGAACCTTTTTCTTATCCGCTCCATCGAGGAAGGTAATTATTATTAAGCTCCAGAGACGGATAAAAATGGCGTGTCTGGACTAAGTAGGTGCTGATCATTTCTGCAAGCAGCTTTAGAAATGCAGTGGGGGATTAGACGCCGAAGAGGATCAATGGAAATAGGGTGTATCACGAAACGAATCGGGCTCGAATTAGGGGTACCACCACGTGGATTGATTTTGAATGAGCCCAAGATATCCCGCGTAATCCGGCGACAGCTTACTTACCGCCGTAGACAGATATGTAGGCGAAACAATCTAATTACCAGAGGAAATATTTCATGCCAGACACGTTTCTCATAAGAGGGGACCGTTGGCAGTCCGTTGATTACGAGACACCAGTCACGGGAACACGAAGTTTCCCTGGGGTCACGGAAGTTTAGGCACTTCGGGGCTCCTTTCCCTCGCGATGGCGTTTTGCAAAATACGGCTCTTATATGACAAAGGGAGTATTATCTCTGCGGTGGTAGATAGTAGTGGAAACATTTAAGATGCAAGGTGAAACTATGGTCAAACAAGCATTGCGAAATCCACGAAGTTTTTTTGTATTTCTTTTGTGTTTCATGATAATGAGATTCTATTAATAGGAGTATTTTTAATACTTGAAGTCAATTTTTTGCAAGCTTCCTATTTTCTTCAAATTTCGAGATCACCTCAGTCTTTGAGGCATTGAATATCACCTCTCAATTTTATAAATGTAATAGCTTCTTCAGCATCGTCACCATTCTAAGTATATTTCAACAAAGATAGGATATCACAAAGTCCATGAGAAATTCCTCCCAATTATCCTTCTCGACTGAACGAGCATCCATTTCAGCGCGTCGATTTTAGAATCGACGAATTAATAAGCCCAATATATTTTCGTCGTCACGGAATAAGAGGACCGCTCGCGTGACTCGTCGCAAAGTCAGGAATAACGTTATACCCCCAAGAGGATTCGGCGGAGAGATCGAGAAAGTTTGAACGAATTTCTCGCCGGGAATTGGAAAACGAGCTTTCGACTCGCGGCCAGTTCTCAGCGAAAAGCATAACTGAAAATATCTAGGGGCTTCGGAGCTGGTTGCTGGTCTCTGGGTCAGTTGTTACCGCCACAACAGCCACCTGATAGAAGAGAAGGGACGAAAACGTATCCCGATACTGGATAAAGGAAGCTTTGGCCGGGCAACACTGGGTATTGATCCTTTTTACCGGAACGTCGAAGAGTGTACGCGTCCTTTCACGGGGAGCCTTTGAGAGAAATATCGCGATCTGGCGCGATAAACGCCAGAAAGTGACAATCGGCTTTCGATAATGTCCATACGATCGATATTGGTCTGATCTGAGTCGATTTTTTAATAAATCTCTCTTCACAAATATTTTACCAACTTAAGGGGGCATTATGGGCTGACCAGCTATTTTTTATATTCTGTTTAATTATTTTTTATGTTGAATTACAGAGAAAAATTTGCACGAGAAAAGATCTTTTAACTTTAAAGTGCTATAAATCGCATATTTTTTTTAAATTAAAAAATTTGGATCGTCAGCCAATAATGGCAATATTATTTTACAAGCATATCATTTTATTTTTCAGATCCGTCGATGTTTAAAGGAGACATCCTGACCATTTCGATTCAATCACCATCCTGGACCATCCAGTATATCTGATCACTTTTTTTGCAGTGGTCTAATGAACCTCGCAAATCATAAATAATTTAATACAAAAATTATTGTAAATAAATTATTTCGTGCACTTTATGGACCAATAAATCCTGTGGGATAAGTATTTTGTTTAATTTTTTTAATAAAACCCCTAAAAAAATTGTAAAATCATTCATTTTCGCCGCGGCTACACGCACGTAGGTAACTTCTTAAATAGTAGTTTGTGGAATTCTTTTCCGATTTCAACGGTGAATAAGTGGACGTTGCGGGCGCACCATTACTAAAGGAAACTGCATCCATCGCCCTCCCCCCTGCGCGTTAATAAAATTGCTAAGTGATCAACACGGAATCAAAGATCGTAAAGCCCCGATTCCGCGTGCGGAATTAAAGGAAGGCAAAGAAAAAAAGGGTGGGGGAGTGATGTTCGGCGAGGGCCTTTGACAAGAAAATTGAATCTCCAATAAGCGAATACGTGCAAGTGCGGACTTAAAGCCTAATCCTCTAGCGAAGGCGCAGCCCCCTGGCAAAATTCAATCGTCCCATCCTGCTCATTGCGCTCGTCGAGAAGCGTTCGTACGTGCGGCTGCCGCGTGTTCCCGTACGAGTAAGCTCCGTTGCTCTCCAGGGAGGGAGAGGAGGAGGAGGACCGTACAGGGGCTGGTTGCCGCTGAAAAAGGCCACCCCCTGATACACAAGATCAGAGCAAAGTCCGTACGTGCGGCGCCTTCCGCAATCTGCATTACGTATTTGCCAAGAATCAATAAACCCGGGAGTACCGCTGACACAGCGACGAGAATGGAGCTGGAAACACAAGAAAAAAGAGCCACAAAGCATGGCCGGGGGGGAGGGCAAGAACGACGTGGCTAATTAAAACGAATCGATGCCACCAGGCACGGTGAAAGCTCGCGCGGCGAACGTCACGCGTGATGCGGAACATTGAATTAATAACGGGGATCGACTTTAAAATTTCGCCCGCGCCATTAAAAGCGGGGGACACGCGGGGGTGGGTGCCGTCCATAAACTCCCGTCGAAACAGTCAGCCGATGAAAGTTTCATTGCGGACTAATGGCGGTGGATTCGCGGGCCCCGCATTATTACCCGCAACCCCCGAAAAGCAGGTGCGCCGAGCACGGTGACGGCACATAAAACGTCACGTTATCGAGTTAGCCCGTTATCGGAGGCAGATGCCCGCCTCCTCGCGGCCTTTGCTTGTAAGTAGCTTTGCAGCGGCCGCGACGCGAGTGCCGGATCTTTGATCCCAGCTGCGAGCAGCCTTAGAAGATACGTTTAATGATTAAAACAGCCTGTCGTCTTGTCTTTGCTCGCGGGAACGCCGCGGAGAGGCCCCTGTAAGCCTTCACCTATCCCGGGGAGAGCGGACCGTCGTCTCCTATGACCTCTCATCGGGAAGAGCACCCTATACCGATACAGGAGATCAGAGGAAGCCCGGCCATGCGGCATCGTCCGTAATCTGTATCACGTCCCTCTCCTTCCAGCGGCCGTCGTCCCCTCGCCGCTCTCCTCGTCTTTCCAAAATCGATTTCGGTCGGCGAGCGGGGCCGCGCCCAGCTCAACATACCGAGTTCGACTTGAACAGAGAGGCCGAGGGGGTGCGGAGCGGGGGACGAAGACACAGGGGCGAGAGGGGGAGTACGAGAAAGGGAGGGAAACACTGAGAGGGTGAGTTAGCCTCATTTAACCGAGAAGGCTCCGGCTCCTGCCACGTCGTGCGTGCGATACTCCCGACCCCCTTACTTGCCCTTTTCGTGGTTCCGCCACCCGCTGCCGCGATACGCCTCCGCTACCCTGCGTCCCGGCCCTTCCACGTAACCTTGCCTGGGGAATGCGAAACCGACGGGAGACCTACTTACGAGAATTCTTTCGCGAGATTCCTGGGAGGACTAGCAACCGTTCGGAAGTTCTGCCGGCGCTTTTTACGGCGCAAGTTGGAAACATGACGGGGATATGTTGGCTTTTTCTGTGGAATGGATACAGACACCAGGGAGACGGTGTGTTGCTTGTGATTACGGGTACGAAACTCTGCTACTGACCGCTCTTATGGAGTATAAGACAGTAACAAGGAGGATACCAACTTCTGAAGTTTCTGTTGCCTACAGTTTACCTTTTCCACTCTAAAGTTTGACCGCGCTATCCGTAAGCTTCGAATAAACATATTAGCCATCCCCAAAGAAGATGTTTAAGGGGTTAGATACACCTAGGACCGTGAAAAGCGGCGACATTTTGGGAATTCTTTTTTCCTATAAGTAATTTTGTTAATCAAAAATCGTAATGTGCACTTGAGTTGAAAGCTTATAATTTAAGGGGTCTCCCTCTATCTTGACAGACGAAAAATGATGCGAACTTTGTGAATTTTTTAAAACAAAACCATTAAATATATTTACTTCCAGCTTTGTAGCTTCATTTGTCAATCTTTAGAGAATATGAAGAAAAAAAATTGTATGCAAAAATAGTGGTTATATCTGGAGTTACAGTGTTTCAAATAGAGTACCTTACAATAAAAATCATATGCACATTGTTAGCATAAAATCAGCCGTTATACTTGTCTGAAAGAGAAAATTGAAAAATTTGTGTAATCTGTATGAGTGTGGCTATTGCCAGAACTAGATTAAATGAGAAATACTGAAAAGTAAAAAAAAAATGGTAGCGTCTAAAATAGACACTGATTTCTGCAAAAAATTCGCTGTTTTTTTAAGTCGCAAAAGTCTAATTTTGGAAAAAATCCGCATAATAAAGACTAGATATTGATGTGATCTTGCCAAGTTTCAATCAAATCGGTTCAGTAGTTTTTGAAATATCATTAGCACGGATTTGAGAAACGTAGTTTTGAGATAACAGCGCTTAAAGTTTAAGATACAGGTTAAAGTAAGGGAATTTTCTTTTTGGAATTTACAGAAAATCATCTATTCCGAGGCCATTGAATTGGCCTTTCTTTGATATTGCATCTCCCGCGAATTCTTTATTAAAAAAATCGATGATTTCAAGCATTCCATGCGTATGTATCCTCTTCAAGCCTACATCTTCCATTTTGTTCTTCGTCTCATTTCCTTCAGAATTAAAACCCAAGATTTCTGTAGGAAAAGCTTGCCGAGCGAACGAGACGCGTCTGCTCCAGTAGTATCGCCGACGGAGAGGGAGGCATTAAAAATGCTGCGCACAGAAAGGCCCAGTCGAAAACAGGTGTCACGAGGCCGCCCCTTAAGTGCTTCCGTTAATTGTAAGTAGCGAAGTTTAAAAGAGACGCGGCGGCCAGGGTGGCCCGCCGCGGTGTGCGCGCGCGGCGCCTCTCCGCGCAGTGTGCAGCGACGTGTGCACAGAAAAGCGCGCGAGTCGCGGGAGTGCATCCGCATTCGACGACGGTCGTGCACACGTAAACGGGGCACTTGTGCACGCCTACCGTCACGTACACGTTCCAACGCACATGACTGCCCCGTAGTCGCATTTTCGCGAGCCAATGACTGTGAAATCGAGCGTTTTCCCCGTTTTTTTTTCTCTGTTTCGTCGCAGCCACCCCCTACGCGGAACTACTGCCAGCCGCCAGTCGTCCTCCAGGAATTCCTCGTCGGAGCGCGTGCCCTGACGATCGATAATCAGTCCTGGCTGCAGTCATCGACCGACCTCGTCGATTTACTTAACTGTCACGCTGGGGACGTATTTAGAAGACACATGGGTGGCTCGCGACCGGAGGGAAAGAAAGTAGGCAGAAGATCTGATATCGAGATTAAAGCAACCCTTAACTCGATAAGACAGCGAGCAAAGTCCATGGACCGAGCGTCTCCACCCGCGACTTAATCCTCGCTGGCCAGCCGCCCGTGATTTTTCCATCTCGCAGGGACCGGGACCGGCAGCGAGCGGGTCGCTGTGAAATCGGGATGCACCGGGGCGGAGTTAATAATTCAGCCTGCTCCCAGCCAGCCCGGCCGGGTATCGATAAATAATGAAGCAGCGAAAGGCAAGATTACCCTTTGAGGTGGTGTTTTTCGCCTCGCTTTCCATATTCGGGGTAAATATTTACGGAAACGTCGCTGGCCGTTTATTAATAAGGACAGAGGAGGGGCGCGGGGGTGGAGGAAGCGTGGAGTGGGCAACGGCGAGGATTGTCTGCGGGAAATAGAAGCGCGGAACGGGACTCGCGGAACGGCGGAAAGAAAGGAAATGCGATTTCTCGGGGCTGCTCTTTCGACGTTCCACGGCTATTGGGATCCTGTACACGAACTCGAAGGCGAAGGAGCATCGGGGAATTTAAAGTACGTCGCCCCGCGCTGCTCAGCGTTATATTTTCAAGCCCGCTGCGGATCTCGCCGATTTCGCGATATACACGACACGCGGGAGCTTTCCTCGTAAAATATAGCACGCTATCAAATTGCCCGGGAAGCTCCGGGTCGGGAGCGTGTACAGGGTGATCTTTATAAAGCGAGCCGCGCGATTGTGTGCGAAATTTGTGGGCTTACGGAGGGACTGATCGTACGAAAAATGTACGGCTTAGGGAGGGGCGTCGCATGGCGAGGAAGATTGGCTGTTTGACGCGGGGGTGGCCGGGGGAGGCGTCGACTTCGTTAGCTGGAATGATATAGTATTGCTGGAATTGCTGGATTTGTTTCGTGGCACGAGGCGTCTTTCTGCCGCTTGCAATCGTTTGCAGGATGAGTGCAAGTCTAACTACCAATTGTAAATACTTCGGGGCAATCATCGAATTAGATGATTTTCAATAGATTAGAAGTTTTCACCGATATCGGTAAAAAATTGTGGTGCGTAGGAAGCTCGGTTAAATAACGCGACGTGGAAAGTGCATATTGTCAACAAGTTGCAGGTCGATAAATGGAGCACCTATCGTAACAAGTGGCGACAGGAAGTGGACCGTCGAGATCACTTCAGTGGGTTTTAGATCTTGAATAAACTTGTCTCGTAGATTGCGACAGTTATCTCATACGAATCACCTAAATTAACGTTCCTGAATTTGTAACACTTTCCTTTAACCAGTGACCTGGAACGAAATGTTTTTTCGTTTCGTTTAACTGCGATAATAATCAATTCGCTTCGGTTAATATCGTTCCTGCTGAAGCATATTTCGTTTCCATTGAAATGAAAAATATATTTTATGTCCGAACCGGTTACTCCATATTTATAAATAAACTTATATAAATTTATTTTTAACCATTTTATCGTAGTTGGTATAAAATATTTGTAGACACATGTTTCGGTCGTTTTATAGGAGCCACCCTGTATAGCCAAGGAAGGAAGAAGGAAAAGTGAAGCAACGTTGGATATAATATTTCAATCTGGCATTAAAGGAAAGTACTCGTCCCCGGATCTTTTCTTGCCCCTTGCTCTTGGAGAAATAAATTCGCCTCCACTCGACAGAACTATGTTGCGCAAGAATAATTACTGTGTAATCTACGCAGCAGATTATCGTGCGCCATTTAATTGCTGTGTTAAACGGCGCATGAAGCTGCGTCTTTTTCCTCGAATGCTTTAGATATTAATTTCTTTTACTTCAGAGCGCCGTCAAAGGATGCAATGAGGCATTTTACGAGGGCTGTTCCATTCATGTTTCATGCTCGCGGTGATCATAATCTCGGGCTTTAAATTTAACCTGTCAAATAAAATGCACAATACCTCTTGTCTCATAGACTTTAATAAACTCTCGTTTGGCATTAGTGCTGCAGCATTTTTAGTCGTCTAATTTTTACATTATAACGGACCCTACTAATTTGCATATTAAAAGGCACAGAGGTGGACGAAGCCTTTATTAACTCCTGGGAGACGCCGACCTGTCTTCGAACAAAAGAGGAACTCTCATTAGCCACGCGTTCGTTTAATCACCTAATATTCAACGGCGTGCATCCTCCGAGCATCACCCACGCCAAATAATCCAATCGATGATCAACTAATAATAAGTTCGAACAAGCTGCAGTCCCTAATGAGACGCTGCGATGCTTCCTTTTAAATTATGCACCGTGGAAGATGTCCGATAATTTTCGACTCCGCTGCTCGCGCGGAGGGACAAAAGCGACGACAAACCTACAGGGTGTAACGAATTATTTATCACAGTCTTTGCACATAAATCCGAGCGTCTGAATCAGAGGAAATTTCCTGGAAGAAAATAACTGCCAAGCACTTGCTGGCAGTTGCTACATAACTCAATGCTCGGTAAACTCACGGTGGAACTTTAAACCTAAGAAATTCCAAGCACACCGAGCAAACACAAACTATTGCAATCCTCTTAAACAAAGCCCTAGCACGGAAAACCCTCGAGTATTCTCCGCGAAGTAACTATTCCGACCCAGCAATGTTTATTCTTCTCAAATAATTCAACACCCCATATGGAAGCATGGGCGCCGACACGTGGACCGCCAGTCAGGCGCCGGACGATCGACCGTTTTCCATCTCGCCAGTAATTCGGTCCTTTGTACGCTGGCCATCAGATTATTAACTATCATCGGAAGGTAAATGTAGCGTGGCCGCAGCTTGGAGACGATCAATAATTCATGCACGACGAAGTTGCTAGCGCTCGAAAAGGATTAATTCGGGCATTCGACCGTGGACCGGCAATCGCGGTTCTCCGCGACGGTCCCTGACGTAGGCGTAGTGGCTCTCCGAGTCCATTGTCGGCCTCCACCCCCGGTCCACCCTCCCCGGGCCGACGGATGCATCGAACTCCGTAGTATTTATAAAGTTTCCGACGTTAAGAGGGAGGATGGGCCTGGAGTGGTCCATTGCCAGCGAGCGTCGACGGAAGATTCGAGGAAGACCCATTGAAAGGCACGATGAAAACTTCTTAATTCCAGACATGCTCCAGTTTTCGCCCACGGAGAGTGGCTCCTCGGAGCGCATAGAGGAAGAGCTAGCGGAGGCCGTCGCTGGGAAAAGCGGGCCCTTTTCATCGAGGCGTTTATACACCGGGCCACGTTATTACCGAGCCAAGAAGAAAAGTTCCGCTTCACACTCAACCGGGGTATTAATGGGAGCAACCCCGTTGGCCCGCTCCGTTAGCAGCGCGGGTCGTGGCGGCGACGATAAATGCGCGCCCACCTCCGCCCGTCGTAATCGGGAAACAAGTTCAGCGGGAGACGTTCTGCGGGGATTTATTTCGATTGCGTTCCTGGTCGGGAACACCGACCACGGGGGGATGAATAGGAAGGAACGTATCGCGTGACTATGATTTTATTACCAGCTTCATCCCCTTCTGGGTTAATTTACCGTGAACCCTTGGCTGAGCTACGGCTGACATTCTTTGGCCATTCCTTTTATTTCTCCAGTGGCTTTTAATCGTTGCGATTCCGCTCTTAAGTGGCGCACTGGGATTGATTATTTTTTAGAGATTTTGTTTATTTTTTGTATGAAGCGAGGTAGTGAGAAACATTGGGAAATTTGGGGAGCCAAGTATGAATTCGGTAATCTTGGAGGGCGTTGTTCGTTGGTTTCGCGACAGACGCGAGGGTCGCCCCGTGCAAAAGTTATCGTTTTCATAACTCATCCCGTTCAAAGAGGGTGGTTCGCGCGAGGGGTTGACCGACCAATGAAAATATGTCCCTGTTACGAGAGGATTAGCGAGGATTAGCTGCAAGATTTAGAATCGTCTCGCGTTCGTCGCTCGCTAAACTACTAATCCGGAAATATGATCATCTTCCTTCAGGATCCCTAAGACACCAGTATATACCCCGCGAAATATTGTGTACCGTGAATGCAACTCACGATATATTCATAATTCCAGACTTTAATGGAATTCCAAACTTTCGGATCCCCAGTGACGAAACTAGGTGGGGGGCAGCGGATGTTTCTGCCGCGGACGCCGATTTGCGGGGGACGCCAAATGATAAATCTTTATACAGAAAAGGCATAGTTTCAGAAAAGCTACATCAATGGCTTTATTCAAATTTATATATTACGTTGTTCCATTCTGAATAAAGGAGATACCTACACATTTTATGAAACAGTAATTGAGATTTATCTTCTTAAAATTTATTAATTTGATATCAAACAGCAAACCAAGAAAGGGTCCCTGCAATATGTTTGAAATCAGTTAATAAACACGTTTATTATGCCTTTTATATGTAAAGCGTGGACTCAACCTGCTAAGGTGGGCAATACAAGGTGGTAAAATGTTGAGGGGAAGGGGGTGAGACGCCGAACAGAATCTTTGCTCCGGGCGCTTACAACCTAGTTTCGTCCCCGAAGATCCCCTAAGAAACAGAAAATTAAATTCAGTTGAATCACAGAATGCAGAAGCTTTTATCACAATCACTTTCTCCTCCGAAGCACCGGAGATACTGCTCGTAGGCAAACAGCGTAGCAACCTGCACCCTCCACGAGATAAAGATGTAAAAGAATGGAATTATACACGAGTATGCTGGATTCAGCGATTCATATTATACCCCATGCCTGCCAATCTCACCGAGGCGGGCAAGGATGAGATAGCGAGCCGTCGCAAGTTCAGGTTACGAGTTGCTCAAACTGCTGCCGACGTAAAGAAACGAAGAGAACAGTTTGCTTATCTCGGAGTGAATGCGCGAGTCGTGAAATCCTTCTCACAGTTCGCGTTGAAAGACGCTCGAGTTTCGTCAGATCTACGGGCGAAACTGCAATTGAGAAAATCTCAGAGATGAATACACCTACTCCGAAATTCCTTAAGGAACGGTGCTAATAGTTGGACAAACATACCGCAGAATATTTCCCAAGTTCCACGGAAATTTTACCACCGTCTTCTTCTACTCGAACTGACGTTTCGCGCTGAATATAAATGAAGGATATTAACTAACTAAATATCGTGGAGATAATAACATATTCAAGGGAGATATGACATTTAATTGCAAGCGTATTGGTTAGCGCCTCGTGGCGCCGACTTCTCCAGTACCTCGCGTCACCGCCAATCTAAATACTTGAGAATTATACGGAATTGTTATAAAATTCAAATACAGAGAAATACAAGGAAAGATATGTTTCCGCTACATAGCTTCGCCATTAGTTTACGGTTCCCAAGGGTGCACGAAGGGTTATGAGGTCCTGCGTAACAGGGAGTCGGCTGGTGTCACGCCCTACGGAGGGATACTGGCGCCAAGTTATAATTGCTATATGTTAACTAACGCGAACATATAGCAGGAAAATTACGTTTTTATGGACGAACAGCCAACGTTCCGCGCATAGTTTCCTCAATTGGACTCGCGTTAATTTTGGAGCATTTTTTAATAATAGAGTGCTCGCTTAAGCTCGGGGTAGTTTTACATTTATCCTGTTACGTACTAAAAAGTCTTTATTTAGAAAAAGTGTATCATTTACAGAGTACTTTCTACTTTCACGGTCATTCATTTTTCTTGTTCAGATTAATGTAAAATTGCTGCAACCTTTTCAGCCACTCTTGCCACGACTTCTCTAAAACATCGTCTTTCACCTCGTGAACAGTGGCACGCTCCCCGTTCGTGTACGCAGTCACAATCAACCCTCTATCTACCTGCAAATGCAGTTTACATTACTTCCGCGTGATTAACGCGCCGTTTAATTCTATTATTGAATTCCACCCGAGAGGGTACATTATCTGGAAATAATTGCTACCTTAAATGGATACTGGTTGGAAGCGTTCACAGCGCCAATGTAAGCAGCGAGTTGCAACGGTGCGTCGTAGGTCGCCGCAAGCGTGGACTTCCGTTTCGTGGATCTCTTCCAATCGATCAAGTGCAATCTACCCCTAGATACGTCGTTTCGGAACGATTAAAACTATGATGCTTCAGAGTGGAGGCACACGACCCATGATAAATGCGGAATTCCCCTACAACGACAAGGTCAATTTCTGTTTTACCTATAAGAAGCAATGCAGTCAGCGATCCCTTTGTACCGCAGATTCGGATGCAACACCCGAGTCTCGACTCCTTGAACAGCCTGTATCTCTTCCAGAATGGGCTGCACGCTAGAATGTAAAATCCTGACTTCGGGGGGAATTTCGACTCCCTTTTGTAGCAAAATATCTTCGATGCACGAGTGAAACAATCGACCGTTTTTCAGCAATTCTGAAAAGGAACAGCGAATGAGGAGAAATTACCGACTGTACCGCGTAGGTGTAGAGCGTATAAGTCCAGCACCTTTGCAGAATATGTCAAATTGTTCGACACCGAGCTTGTTGATCATATTTTTTTTCCACTGCTCCAAAGCTATTCTTGAATTTATGGACATAGTTTCCTGAAGAACGCGCGTCACGCTTGGAATATCGGAATTTTCGGGCTCTTTATCCTTTATGGCGCCACTCTCGAGAGTTTTAGTGCCAGAGATAGAGAATGAAGTTATGTTTTCCACCCCCTCTGGTGGTACCGTGAAGTAGCTGTTGAATATGCTGTGGGCCAAATTTTCGGAAATGTATTTTGAGATGTTTTGTAGTTGGCTGGTGTCCTTGATGTTTGAGTATTTTTCGTAGTTATCAGAGATCTCTTTTCCCTTCTCTTTTGTACGGGGCACATATCTCAAGTTTTTTACATCTGATGTTTTTAGCATCCATAAATGTTCTGATCGTTTGGGATCGTCCGCGTTTACAAATTTGCCTTTGCTCTCTGTTTCGTTCTTTAAAATTTGCACACATTTCCCTTTTCCCCTTTTCATTAATCGTCCAAACAACCGTTTATCTGTGCGATATCTCAGTAATATACTATCCTTTTTATTAACATCGGTTTTGTCATCTCTTCCGGGTGTACACGTGCTTGAAAACATATCTTTCTTCTTCGTGAAGCTTAATTTCGAAGTTACAACACTTCTGAGTGACAAGTTCGAAATGGTTAATCGAACCATACTTTCCGCATTAAATTCGCAGAAAAATAAATGATACAAGTGTTTATTACAAAACATAATTAATACTGGCGTTGTTTGTATAAATAATTTACTGTCACAATAATATCTCACATTTTAATTATTACTATAACGCGTCAGTAAACATTTCTTCGTCACAAATCTCAGTGAATAATCGTTATTATCGGTTCTTTACTAACAAATTCGTCAAATAAACAGGTATTGAAAGGTTAGGTGGCCACTTGAAGTACGTTGGAGGTTATGTTTACAAATGTTCTCGAATGTATTTAAAAGCATGTTTTGGAACTTGTGGCGCCATCAGTCGGGCATTTCCTCCGCTACCATAATATTAGCTTTATCCTAATTCGATAACGAAGTTCGACGATAAATTTGAATTGCGATACAATTTAACTTTTGCATTTGGAAGTGCATCATGAATCCCTTTATACATCTTTTCCAAATATTTTATTCCCACAAAATTCTTAAAATCAAATGCAATAAATCAATAAGAATGTATGGAACGATATTGACTAGAGTCTAGTCGACGCAAAGTGTTGAATAAAATTAAATTTAAAGTGTTTAAAGTGTTTAAATTTTCAAACACTTTTCACTAAAAGAAAATTGTCACTTCATATTAAATGAATTAGAACCTTCTCTACAAGTGCAGCATTTGATATGATTCGTCTTTAAATTATCTTTGATTGGGAGATCTATACGTTGTTTGGTAAGAAGGACGATCAGTGATCCCCAATGGCCACACATCACTGTGGCCAATGAACGTAAAACGTGGGCAGTAATTTATCAGGCTTTAGGCGGCTCGGTTCGTTCCAGCGCCTGCTCGCAATTTCGAAGTTAGCCGCTTATCAAACTACCGACCGTCAATCTAATGATCAGAGTGGGGTGCAACCCCTTCATCGGTAATCGTTGCACAATAACCCTCGGTACGGGATATTCAGCGGCTTTCGTAACTGATATTTAGTAATATCCACTAACTAAACTCGCAAGAAATTTGTTCACTTTTCCTAATTGCGTTCCCTTACGTAATAGTAATACCCGCGCGGCTTTTACATAGGAACAAAACAGTAAAACACCCAGCAAACCAGCCGTTGCTTGACATTTCAGATCGCTATCGATCAGATTACACGTGTCGCGTCACGTGACGCTGAATTCTCAAGTACTTAACAAATTACCTAACAATTTTTTGAAACAGAAATGCACATAATATTCATAATATTAGAGGAATTGGAGTGTGCAAAGAAGCGTGCTAGAGATACTGTGTAATACGGTGCAGATGGCAATCGTTTTGAATAATGTGCACAGAAGAAATCATTTATCTGTTGATTCTTTATCTGTCGAACTACAACTTGGAGTCTTCTGCTTTCTCGTGTATTAAAAACAGATTATTAATTAATATAGTTTTAGCATTTTCCTTCTTAATATAAGATATGCGACAAAAAAGTTGTACTACAGCCACAGACATCCAGCTTTCGCTTATGGAAGGACGTAGTACTACATCACTGATCGCGAAAGTATTAAATGACTCACCCTAGAAATAGAATCGTTTCTTTTTTGTGGCAGGATATGATCGATGATTGAGTAATACATACACGATGAAACATAAATGGTAAGACACTGAATCTCTCTGTTCAGTCGTTACCAATGACATTTCTCAAGAATTGTCACAATTTCAAATCATAAGTTTCTACCTTACTCGACTCCTAAGCCTGAATTATTATTATCAAAATGACACACCTATCTGTGTAGGAAAGAAGAACCTGTCGTAAGAGAATAAAGCAAATATGTTACCAAAACTTATCCCTAAATACCTTTGCACATAACATACACAAACATCGGGTTGGCACATATGAGAAAATTTCTTAGTTTACGGTGGAGATAAAATAACAATTGCTAATGAAAAAATTCCTTAGTTTACGGTGGAGATGCAATAACAATTGCTAACGCTGGCTTACAACTCGAGAAATGTCACAGAATCTCAAAAGAATGATATAACGAAAATACCCAAATAAAAAGCAAAAAATATTCTCATTCAAACTTAATTCAAACTTCCCTAAACGACATAGCAACTTCATAGGTATGCAGCAACGCAATACTTCCCATCTTTAAACTTTAGTATCAATCTTATATAGGGTAGATGACCAAATTACTGCCAGTGTCCCCATTAGTGCTATTTTATTTATTTTACTTAATAAAAATATAATAGTATACAATAATAAGAACAGCTCCACTGTAATAATAATTTTTTTGGACACTATTCTTTATACACCACGTTTTTATTAAGTAAAATAAATAAAGTGGTAATAATAGGGACACTGGCAGTAATTGGGACATCTATCCTACAATCTGAAAAACAGACACATCAAACATCCAATCCGATCCAAAAACGACTTCACCCTCCTCAATTATTACGCTCCTTACGCTCATCTCGCAAGCTTCCATCAAATTCCCCTAGTTTCGTCAACTTGATTACGAACTGTGCTATTATAACCACGAAAGAAGCGGTACTTAAACTTCTGTACCCATTTCCACGGGGTTGAAACACAGATCCAGTGCCGCTGTACGCGTTACAAAACGAGGGCAGGGAGGAAGTGCGAAACGGCAAAAATGCGTATTCGTATTTTTACGTAACGCTGCAACCGAAAACCGTCGTCCCCTACGTAGTAACAGTGAAAGTTTCTCTATGGATGAAATTCGAGATGCACGGCGAATACTGGCGAGATGTGTGACCCAGCGTCTATCCCTCGAAATCATCTCGCTACACGCCCGCAAGAGATGAGCAATCGGATCTAAGAGCGAAGAGATTCGTTTCCGCAGTAACAGGCGGGCACGTCGGCCAGGCTCATCCGCTTTCGATGGGTATCGATACTATCGGTCAGCAGCTAACCGCGAACACGATATAGGTCAGACGTGTGCTCCGCGTTTTCGATGCGAAGTTATCGGCTCGGAAAAGGAAAAACATCGCGGCGTAACACTTTGCCGATCGCTTTAATTAGAAATTCGTACGGCGCAGAAATAATTTGTGCCCCCTATCGTTAGATCGGGGGCTATCGCTTCGACCGTTTCGTTTTTCATTTCCTTTTGAACGATCGCTTTCCAAACCAGGAAGGATAACGAACCACCGCCCATCGCCTTCGCGCGAATAACGATTCCGTTTCGTATTCCTATCTATCGCTGATCTTCACAATTCACCAACTTTTTTTCCAACCGACGTGACGGCCCTCCCCACGTATCCGATATCCCTCGCACGACGTCGGAAACGGAAAAATTTCGCGACAGGAGCGCGGGTAACATTGCTTTTAGAAAGGCGTTGTAGAGCCCCCTGCGCGTGGGGCATAATTCTGCGACACGAACACACATGCGATCCGCTCAGCCGGGATGCGGTGTCGAAGTAAAAGACTTCTGGTGGTATAAAAGGGGGTGTACTCTGTGCTGAATGCATCAGTTTCAATTCCGAACTGTCCATCGCTGCATTACTACCATGAACACCATAGTGAGTACCTCAGCCTGGCTGAGCCAAGAAGCTTGCTACCGGTTCGACTGAATTGATCGCGAGCTTACAACCAGGCTTTGTCTAAACCTGACTAAGACCGTACCCTGTCACCGCACCGTCAAACTCGAAGCTTCCCTTTTTTACTCAATCGGTGAAGTACTAGTGTAACCCTATCTCCTAACGACATACATTAGTTGCAGCACTTCGCCTGCTTCTAGCCAAGGAGTTTGCTCATTTAGCACCTGTGCTCTTTTTAGTTAATCTAATGGCGAGATAAGAGTTGTT
This sequence comes from Andrena flavipes, assembly GCA_963971345.1. Taxonomy (NCBI): domain Eukaryota; kingdom Metazoa; phylum Arthropoda; class Insecta; order Hymenoptera; family Andrenidae; genus Andrena; species Andrena flavipes. The sequence goes on from OZ020480.1 coordinate 48,803,066, forward strand.
TCTTTCATTCATTATTTCACGTTGTCAATGCAGTCTCTCAGACTGCTTTATACCTTCTCGTGAGTTCTGTTAGACATTTAGATTTTTACTTATGATTCTGTAATGCCTTGTACGAGTGAACTGCAGTGTTTGTTTGAATTACTTGCTAGTTGAATTGTTTGAATGATTAATGATGATAGAGATGTTATGTATATTGTTGATGCTTCTTTCGCAGATTGTTATTGCTGTCATCGCCCTGGCGTGCCCGATCTACGGCCAGGCTGATGCTGAGGAGAAGAAACATGAGAAAAGAGGAATCAGCTTTGGCCTGAGCTCTGGAGGTGGTTCAGGTGGCGGTTATGGAGGCGGTTATGGAGGCGGTTATGGAGGCAGCTCAGGCGGAGGTTATGGAGGCGGAGGTTATGGAGGCGGTTCAAGTGGAGGATACGGCGGAAGCTATGGAGGAGGTAACATCATTTAATATCTAAGAAAAATTCCTCTCCCAAGAAAAGATCCCTATGCACCAGCCTAAGTGCCCCTTCATCTTATCTCAAATTTCCTCCCGGGGTTCACATCAATTTCGCAACAGAACGCAACTATCAGGCAACCGGAAGCTTACATAATATGCGGTTGATCTTCGAGTATTTACAACGAATTCATTCCCAGACCTATCAATTTATCCGTATTGTCTACCTACTACTGTGCGATCTCTAGGCACTCGCAATTCCCTTATTGCGATGCCCAAAACACGACGGTTTCGACCCACATTTCTTCCGTTACCCTTTACGTCCCTGTAGGCCTGCAAAGACTCAGTTTACCCTTTATGTCCCTCTGGACCTTCAAAGACTCAGATTGCGTAGGCGTTAGAAGAAGCTAGTTAACAATTTCTTAGGTAAACATACTACGAAATATCGTTTTTATTGCAGGTTCGAGCTACGGCAGATCATCCATTCGTATTAGTAGCGGAGGATACGGTGGTGGACTTTCCGGTGGATACGGTGGTGGACTTTCCGGTGGATACGGTGGTGGACTTTCCGGTGGATACGGTGGCGGACTTTCCGGTGGATACGGTGGTGGACAATCTGGTGGATACGGTGGTGGATATGGCGGTGGACATGGATGGTGAAGACCCAACAGTATTAATCGATGCTGAACCCGCATTGATACAACGCTGAGCTTTAACCCCGGAGCACTACTATAGATTTCTAACATATCCACTGGTTAAACGAGTTTTTATACTGATGTCTGATGTGTGAAATAAATTTTAATACTTTTTAACTAGCAGTATTATTTATTATCTAACCTCTACACCTACTCCCATCGAATAATTTTAAGACACTTGTTGCATTATGGGTGTATTAATGACATGGAGGAAAAACCAAATAAAGATAGCTATACGACTAGAATATTCTGGTTATGTTAATATTCATTTGAAAGGACATTAAGGGGGTTAATAAATAATCGATGGTTTGTGTCCAAACTGTGAACATAATGTAGAAATACACCTTATCCACGGTGGTGTGAATATTGCGACGAAGTTCGACTTTTTCTCACTAGGTAAAATATCAAGAATGTTGGAGTAGATTCCTTAAATTTGGTTAATTGTTTGACAAGTAATTTCATTACGTTAATGATGAACATCTTGGCTAAAAGTGTAATGAGCGTGGCGAAGTCTTGTCTAGGAAATTCCATCGAAGGTACAGTCACTATATTGTTTTAATAGCATAAGTTCATTCCTAACCTCCAAACTAACCTCTTCATACTTTATATTACTACATTTCTCGCGTTGTAAATAATATTCCACAATTTTTCACGGCTTTACAATTAAATATATATCGTAACGGTTCCTTAGAGGTAACTAAATTTTGTTGTTAATTTTACTAGTGATTATTTGGCTGTTATTGACAACCTTGTTTACTTGTACAAAAAAGTTATTTCGTATTAAGTATTTATTAATGAGATACTGCTAATGGAGTATGTGTATATATTTCTAATAAATGTTGTATTTATTTGTTACAGGCAGCAGGCCACATTTAACTAGATTATGTGCGAATCCTAGTAGCCAAGGTATTTATTTTATCTATAAAATTGAGTATTTTATGAAGTGACTATAGAAATAGTTTATTTGGAAAATAAAACTTCACATATTCTCCAACAGGAAGTCTATTGAACACTGCTAGATCTTACCTTGGAAACCTAATGCTGGGTAATGTACCAACATACACAATAATATTCAAAGTATACACTATTCCTTTATAAACAATTTATTTCTCTATTATCTTAATTTTTTTTATCAAACACCCGAATATCCTTCGCGTCAAATATTTTAACCCTCAGAAAACGGGTTCGGGTTATTCTTCACCCATTCCGAAATATCGTATAAACAATGTTTCGGAATCATCTTTAATGTTCAATTATCTTATTTTTTAGCAGCTTCTAATATAAAATTATAAAAAAATTTGTAACCTTTTAGCGTAGCCTTAAAGTCTGCGTCTCGAGTATATATCGAATCTAATGAAATAAAATAGCTTCTGGTGAGTACAATGCGAATAAATAAAATCGACAATTCTTGCAAAAATTGAGAAGAAATCAGCACCCCGTTTCCAAGTACTTAACTGTAATCCACATCGACCCATTTACGTGAAATCGTGCGAAATTTCAGCCGGACTTGTTTGCGTTTCCCATAAGCGCAACAAGGCCTCACAATGGCAACGGGAACTCGAGTGACATCTCAAGTTTCGGTAAGCCTTCTGGACAGATCCGTATCTCTGCCTCTGTGTGGAGCAAATGCGGCAAAAGGGGTGGTCGAGCTAAAAAGGGACCACGGCTTTCCACAGCATTCTTCGCCGCGAAAATGCGCGTGGCTCGCAAAAGTGCACGCAGTGCTTTACCTCTTTGATCCCCACGAAAGGAGGTCTTCACGAAATGCAAAAAGGGACCCGGCTACTCGCCGCAAGAAAGGGCACGAATGGGGAACTAGGGTTGCCCATGGCCAATAGCGAAAATCGGTGGGAATCGAAGGGGGTGACGTGTCCATTTGTGGTTGACCAGTCGTCAGAAACGATCCGCGACGGCTTCCAGGCCGTGGTAACGCTGTTATTCGCATTTCCACGTTCTCCCGCGACGCCACAAAGAGAATCCCCGGTCCAGCCTTTTGTCCTTGATAGCTGCTGAATAAACCATCAGTGTTTCATCAACAGTTGTTGATTTTACTTTAGGCGCCTTAGTTTTTTTATTCAATTCGATATCTGAATATAATTCTTACGTGGTAATTAAAAATCTTGCTATTCCATAGAATCCTTTCAATGTTTAGTGGAACATCCTGTTTTCCGTGGAAAAAAAAGGAAATCTGGGTTTCAATTTTCAATAACTCTAGACACTAAACTTCATTGCGATTTCGTAATGGTCTTCCAATTTTCATCGGAACGTTTAAGTTTAAACGATCAAGAAAATCCTGCAGATTAACCAATTCTAATTATGCAAAATTTGCAATATTTTCCAGCGAGAGATCCTGGTCTTAGATTAGCCGTGGGTTTTACCTACGCAGAATCTTGGCTGCGTGAACGCGACAAAGGCGTAACCGCGACGTCGAAAATTTTCGCCATGTAATCTTACGCATTGATCTTCGGGGAAAAAGGGGTTGCCTTCCGTGCATAATAGGTTCTGCTGGTCTCTTGCCTTAGTTAAGTCCGAGTTAGGTCGGATTAGCAGTGGCAGGCTAGGACATCTGTCGTATTGACGGACGGTGGTCAGCTAGATCTCGAAATGAACAACACAATGGCACAGCTCGACTAACAGACCCTGGTGAAGCGTGGGCTGCTGCAACCGGTCCACTGAATATCCCGAAATTCTCATGTCATCCTCGACATTTCACTTAAAAGCTCCACGAATGGCTCTTAGCGCCGTAGACGATCGATTTCCACGCGATGATTTTGGAAGATTTGCAGGAGATTCGATTTTCATTAAAACATCTTTGAAGTAGGTATTTCGAATGAGAATGACGTTTCCAAATTACATTTATGTAATATGATAACTTTTAAACTAACTTAAGATAACTACTGATCAAACTTAACCGGAGAGACTTCAGAATCATGTTTGTTTTTCGATAGATATTAATAATTAAACTCGCAATTTGAAGGTTCCTATCTTGCGTTCGACCTTTTTGCTATTTTTCGTCGCTGTTCACTTTCGGTGCACCACGATCTCGCGGATCGTGAACGGTTTTTGCAAGGGTGGATGGACCTGGCCCCGTAACAATGTTGCTTAATAAGCTTATACACGCTCGAGCGGGAAAGGACTGCTTTCGGCCAGCGGCTTGCAGATGTCAAGCGTCCGTCATATTTGATAGCCCGACGGCAGAGACCCTCTTTCCTTGGGCTCGTAAGATTATTTGCGAAAGAGTTTTCAGTTTCCTAGTACCGTTACAACGCACAGTGGGCTTCCGATTTCCCTCTGACCTGTTCACAATAGCCCTGACTAGGACACCACGATCCTCTAGGGACTCTCTATTTCCCTATCTAATTTTTCGACGGAGAACGACATCTCTTTGCCACGTTGCTCGCGTGATCTTCGCGCTCGAGATGAAAATCATGTCGACGCCTTCGGGAAATTCCTTTCAAATGGGGGATGCTGTATCCTTCCTCGACAGTGCTGCCTTTACGGCGATAATTGAAATGTAATGAAAATGCTTGCCCCACGTGGAACGCTCTTTTGTAGCTTCCGAGGATCGGTGGCCAATACACAGGAAGACGTGTTTCGGGGCGAAATTTCGTAAATGAACAGTGTCTTCGAGAAACGCGAGAGTAATTAGGTTAGGCTGATTATGTAATGGAAGAATTCGTGGCGGAAGCGCAATTGTTCCGGTTCAGTGGGCGATTAGTCTCCTTTCACGAATTTGAGCGTGTTTGAAAAGGAAAGTACAGAAGCGTGTGATGTTCGTGGAACGAGTAAAGGTTTATCAATAATTGAAGAGTCCCTGTAGAAAAGTAAAAAAAATTAAAAAAAATTAAAAAATGTTTCGCCCGGAAATGTGTTACGTGCCAATGGTAATACTGTAGTACAGAATTTTAATTCAATTTCCCTTTGTAAATACATATCTAGAAAACAATGTAAGAGCCAATTAAGCGATTGGCACTTACAGTGTTTGCAAATTTAAATCAATGATACATTTAGTTTTCTCTACAAGTCAGAGGTGGCACAAACTGGGTTTTCTACAATTATAATTCTTTTTTTCATGAATTTGGGATATATTAATGTAAAAAATAGAAAATTCTGTGATGTATTGCATACTTTAGAACATTTAGCAATCAAAACAAATCAAATTTCATAAATAATTTAAAGTCAGGGAAGTTTCTTCTCTCTTTTAAAAAAATTGATTTTTGGCACTTACAGTGTTTTCTACAAGGACTCTTCGATTTTCATTTCGAACAGGAATTTCTTAAAATATTGCATACAATATGAATACAGTTAGGGTGTACAGATATTGTACACGCAACGGGCAATGAAGTCGAACAATCTAGCTACTTAGTGACGAATTTTTGAATTATATGAATGAATGTTTTAATATATCAGGCCTCGAGCAGATAAGACTGGGATCAACGTTGCGAAGGCTGCACGAGCATGGACCTTACAAGAAGCGCAGGGCCATCAAGAATCCTCTGGAGGGCAGACCATATGCGAAAGGCATAGTTCTCAAAACGATCATAAGAAAACCAAAAAAACCGAATTCTGCTAATCGAAAGTGCGTCATAGTACGACTTTCGACTGGCAAGGAAATGACTGCATATGTACCCAGTACGTAGCCCATAGATACGCAGGGTGATCTAAGAAAAAGGTTCAGAATTTAATAACACTAATAAAAAGAGGCAAAGCGAGACACAAATCTTAGTAATAACCTGGAAGAAAATATATTTCGAATCTCGATTTTGATATCTTGAATTTCAGATATCATTATTATTCGACATCTTGAAACTCTATTAAGCGACCTTTTTCATAGATTACTCTCCATGAACTATACAAACTCGCATTGCGAACAATATATGATTAATACTATTTAACGTCACGCGTATTTTTTCGTTCCAGGAATCGGCCACAACCTCCAAGAGCACAACATCGTGTTGTGCAGGGTGGGAAAACTGCAAGATACCCCTGGTGTAAAAATAAAATGTGTCCGCGGGAAGTACGATTTACCTCATCCCATCAAGAAAATTCAATAATTGTATAGTTCGTCAAATTCTGTCGCGGAAAAATGGTTTTGTTACCAGTGCACATTAACTCTTAATGTAAAAACCTATGAAGAACACTATTAAAATACCACCAACCCTACTTACATAACAACTCATTCCAATTTTCTCAGTAATCATGAATCTACCCTCGATTCACCGTAAACAACCAAAAGTACTACTTAAAAATGTCGATTCTTTGTACAGTGTTTTGGGTTTACGATACTTCTAACATCCTCTATTCAGTACCACTACCATATATCGTGGAGCAAGGACTTTAAGGACGAAGATAGATATCCAGGATCCAGCGAGGTCGCCGAGAATTCGATCGATCAGGGAAATGAGGGGGCTCGCTAGGTCACGCTTTCGGGATCTAGGGCCCCACAAATTGCGGCCTTTTGACACACATTTCGTACGAGGTGGCGGCTATTCCCCACCGTGCGTTTACCGTTAGCTGGACCATGCATCGTCCTCCGAGACGAGGAGAGACGCGGGGACAATGTGTATCCCGGTAGATCGGGATGTCACAATGCAGAAAGGGTCGTGGCGCAGCCCCCTTCTTTCGACATTATTACGGAAGGGTTGGCCTTCCAGCATCTGCACCCTGCATCCACCCACGCGGCCACTGGCTATTGACCATATGACATGCTGACCAACATCCCGATGTTTTCAAAAGATGGGCTCTCAACCTGGCCGATCCTCCAGGCAAACGGTTCTATTTGAGCCACGCCGGCGCACGCAAGTAGTAGGCGTTTTCGGGTCATCGACGTTTGTCCCAGGGCACAATTCGAGTGGCGTACAATTTAGAGGATGTCAGATCCAGTCTAAGTTCCTTTGGACGTTGGAAACTTTAGAGGGTTAATATCTTGTGGGTGGATTGAGTCATAGGTGTTAGAGAAGAGCTCTGAACATGATGCAGATTTTAATTTGAATTTGGAGTATTCTGTAGATGAGTGAAATGAGAACCTAGTGAAGACTGGTCAACCTTTTGCCAGGGACGACGATGACGCAGAAGCCTATTATTCTTGCGCAGGGGTGGATTCGAGGTTTATTACTCTTCCTCCATTACTCCGTTACCCTCGTGATATAAAAGCGCAACTTTTACTTACAGAGACGAAAAGGCTAGGTGGTATTGTCCCAAAGTACAGAGGGAAGCTAGAAAACGCGACAACCATCATAAAGGAGGGAAAAAAAGAGAAGAAATGCGGATAGGAATTACTGTAATCGCTATACAACGCGGACCGGGGTAAGCGAAAAGTGGATTTTTAACGTGCCAAGGAAAAAATGATCGTTAACTAATTTAAACAGTTTTCGGAGTCAGGGGAAGTTAATCCGTTACGCTATAATCGTGTTTTCCGTAATCCAACCTATCTTTTCCCCTTCTCCCTTTCTCTGCCTAGCTCATCCAAGCGTTGTAAACCGAGAGGACGCGTAGCTGTAATAAAAATCAACGACGGTATTTTTTAGGAGCGCGTTTTGCCACGAACGGAACGCTACAAGCTGAAAGTCCGGCTTTTATTGCGTTAGAGGACTCACGTGTACCTGGCCGAAGTTCACCAGGAAAGCGAGTATTAACGTTTACAGCCGTTTTGCCCTTTATTTTAATGCCATTTGTTCTTTCCCCGTCCTACGGCACGGTTGCAGTACCGGTTGTTTATTACGGTTTTCCATAATAATCACGGTCTCTTTGTCAATTGCATTTCGCGCTGATAATTCGTTCCCTCTTCACCCTGCTGAACGAGGCCTCATTAGCCAGAGTTTATAGGTCGAAACTTGGCTGAAGGACGAAATTTAAAGAAGAGGACGAATCGGAGAATACCACTTGTGGTTTTTGAAACCGTCGTGGGGGTTGAACCCCAGTCTCTGATTTAAGGAAGAAGGTGGTCTTCATGGGAGTAACGGGGTTGCAGTTCTCAGGGGAAGTGGGCCAGGAACTGGCAGAAAATGGACAAAATGTTTGAGTGACCGCGTCACTCTCTTCGAAGGTCCTTCAAACAAATAGCATGCAAACGCTTTCGACCGTCTCCGTCGGGATTCTCAACTCTTTACCGTACGGATTAGTAATCGAACACCGAGCAATCTGCTCTCGAAAGTTTTTGTCCTCTGGCAGCTTTTGCTACGATGCCTCGCTTCCAGCTTCAGCTTATGGGGATTTTGTCGTTGGGGAGACAGGAATCTTGCCATCGATGGATTTTTATGCGGATATAGGTACTCTACACGATATTTCAAAATTGTGGATAGGTTATATTTTAAACAATGAGGGATGAATCAAATATGAGGGGTGAAAAAATATTCTGCCTTATGCATATTGATCATGTCAGTGAAGAATGAATGATTTACCGTTCGTTGACACTCTGGGTGTGAGCCACCCATAAACTGATTTTGAAGCTCTGTATTTTCTATATGCAAAATAAATACATCTTTCCAAAGCTGACTTACAAACTATTTTTTTCCTCAAAATATTATGTCCGAACAACAACCCTGTAGATTTTTAGCTTCTAATTTTGAAATTTGTAAAAGTTACAAGTTTTTGAAGATTTTCTTCGTTTTTCTGGATATATGGTAATCTAGATTTTTTTACAAAAACTGAGGTAAAATGCCAATCAAAAATCTGTTGGAATACATTCTGAAGACCTTGAAGTTGATCCATGATTTTTTTCATAACGATTGGATCCTTTAGATGAGGATGGCAGTGGTTCAAAAATTGTTCTGGTTGTGAGTCATCCACGTATGTCAAACTTGATCGAGGAACGAGATGTGACAACGAAGGGTTAAAGGTCCTTAATTACGTTGAATATTGTGATATACATATATGTCGTCTTTGAAATCATTTAAAATGTTTAATACTTAAAAAATAGAATTAAGTTCAAACCAACCCATTCAACCCAACTTGACTTTCTTTCGATACCTAATTTTTCATAGCATCAGAAATAAAGAAGTTATTTAGCGCACTCATTCTCTTATTAAGAACTTATTATTCCTGCTAGCCTGTGAACTTTGTGTCCACAATTTATTAACACCCTATACACCATGGCTGCAGCAAGAGCCTTTTCCCAGACTTTTCCAAGGGCCCACTGATCATTGTCGCGAATAAGACGTATCGGTAAGTTGTTTATACCGAAATGTATTCAGCTGGACCCGCCAGTGAAAGGAGTGTACTCGGTCAAGGGATAAAGTTCATTCTCGAAGATCAGCCAGAGGCGTGCCCCGCGATACAGTGGACGGAATTCGACAGAATGCCAGGCAAGGACTGAGAGAAGGCATTTTCCCGCGGGAAGGAAGGCGTGCGCGAGAACCGGAAATAAGCAAATCTCGAAGTCTGTTGGCAAAACTTGGCCGGTGGTCCGGCCACAAGATAAATCGAAAAGTAATTGCCCTGAGTAACGTTCACCTCCAACATCTTAATGTGTCTCTACCCGCTACGCGTCTTTTTTGTAAACTGGCTCTGGACAGCCTCGGTGTCGAATTCTAATAAAAGGGCTAATGCCTGTCCAAAGACGAGCTGCAGTCCCAAGACCACCCGCTAAGACTTCTTCCTCCTCGGAATTCAATAAACGAACGTAAAAGACAAGTATTCCTGGGAAATAAAGATAATACGTTCGAACAAAAGTCTTTTACATGATCCACGTTTACAATGGAGGATTATTTCATTTTCGACAATCGTATAACCGCGTTTGAAGGAGGGCATTCCGAAGTAGGTAGAAGCTAGACGCAATATTTGTTCACATCTAAGCCCACTTGGGTGCCGTGAATGCGGTGAGCGTTATTGTGGAAAGACTTCCTTAGTTTTATGGGGGTGAACTTAATTAAATAGCCCCCCTAACGAGTTCGGGGCAAGCGGACTGCTTCGCTTTTGTGCGAAGTTGTGTATACGCCGGGGTCAGGTCTGCCCCCGATTGTCACCGTTAACGAAAACGGCACATTCGAAACGTGAGAGGTTTTATTGCACGTTATAGAGAAACTATACCCTTTACCTGCCACTGTTACTTTCTACAGTGTCTCCGTTTAATATCAGACCATTTTCTGCCCTTTCACCCGACACCACACAATGTCCATTCAGGAGTTACGATTATCCGTGCCTGAGCATTTTCCAGATTACCATAATCAGATGCGAGTGTTTTCTTCCTGTTACATATGGATCCTGCCAGCGGCAAAATTTCACTCACGTATTCAGCTCTGAAACCTTTGTTTCGAGCAAATTTCACAGTGAACTCCGCTGCCCAATATACTTTATGATGAGTCATTAAGAATTTAAAATACTATGGGGGAGAGAGGTGCGGAACACTTTTGCTTAAGCTCCCAAACAATGTAACAAACTGCATTCGCTTTTTCTCTTTACGACCGCCCGAACAAATGAATTTGCAGGAAACCAAACGGCATGCTAATTACAGATCGTCACCTTCCCTGGAACAAAGACTTCGACGAGCGTCCTAGAAATGGATGGGATCGTCGTATTACAGGGGGGATTTAGTGGTAGTGAATAATAATGTTGTGGTAAGGACCGAGGACAAATGGAAACATTACGTGAAACCGATTCCACGAAGCGTTATCGTTATCGAGCAATGCTGTTCCTTGCATCTGTTTGAAAGTATATCCTCCCAGATTATCGGTCGGTTTCTATTAGTTATTTGAATTATCTAACAATGGAGACAAACAAACCAGCCGATAGTTACCGATAATTCGACGATTGCGTGGACGAACCCGCGAGCGGTCGCAACGCAATGATCGAAGCTCACGTAGGCCAGCATTTTACAGAATTCTTATCGCCCTCTTGCGTTAGTGGAAACGGACATTGAAATGTCCGAAGACTCGCGAGCAACCTTAATTCGAAAATCGTTTCACCAGCCTTCCCTCCATTCACTCGATTGTGAACAGATATCGTGGAAACTGATTACTCGCCACGGGGCCATTTAAAGGAAATGCTCGGCTGCTGGGTGAATCGAGACGTTTCCACGGGAAATCGCTGTCGAAAGATTCTCAGTCGCGTACCGTTACATTGGTTTGTGTATCGCTCTGCGCGGCAGGGGCAGATGCAAATGCGCGGACAGGCATTCATCTGTCGCCGGAGAACGGCCACGGGGGAAGATCGCAAATAACGGGTTGCGGTCGTCCCTGCACCATAGAAATGTGGGTTATGTGGCCAAAAGAGCAAAAATTTGTATACATGGGAAAGGAGGCGGTGCGGTGAATCGAGCGACAGGGTGCTTTTCTATGGAAACGACACGACGTTTTAACGGGGCCCGTAGCGAAATACTAAATTTGGCGTGATCTCGGGACGGAGACATAATGAGACGTCTCCACTATCGAGGATAACTGTATTTTCGATGTCTCCCTTGATCGTTCGCCTATTTCCTCCCTCTGCTCCGCTGGAATTTCGATTTTTTGATTTGTCAACAAGGAGATTGCATATTTATTTGCAAAAAAAGCGGAGCCAGAACACGTTAATAATAAATAAATTAATAGTGCTTGATCCTTGACAGTGGCGGATTTAACAGGGCGGCTGAGATAAGCAGTTCCCGCCTGGGCCCCATTTCCAAAAAAAATTATGATTAGGTATAAGTAGGTATCCAAACATTACATTTTTGTTCGTACTACTACACTTGGCTCTTTTTTAGTAAACTACCTCTTAATATTCCCGAAAAAATGGGCCCCTCAGAACGTTTGTCACCTAGGCCTTTTTTTTAAATCCGCCACTGATCCTTGGGTCTTTCTATTCCCATTTTATCACGTGTTGTAGAGCGAAGATAATTAACACGTCCATCTCGTAGATAGAAACAGAGCTATTCCATTGAAGATTTCAGCACAACGTTCTGCTTCGAATCCGAAGTGCATGGAGAATGCGTAAGACAATGCGTTCGCCGACACAGGAGGGGGCGAAAGTCGCCTGGCGGAACGATTAACCGCTGAACTTACATAGTCAGTCATGAAAGTGAACCATTAGTCAGCACGAGGCCGGAGGAAAGATGCCCATCTTCCGGTGCAGCGTTATGAAAACGGCCATATGTTGTCCATCCCTAACGAGCGAGGACCAACGAGGATCCATCAACGGCACAATACGCCTCAAGGTGCAAGCCCTCAACCCTCCCACGCGCTGGACGAGCGAAAGATTTCGCAAATTTCACTCGGCCGCAACGCTTTCGCCGGTTAATTTATGAGCAATTTACGCAAATTCCACGATTACCCCGCATCCTTTCAGACGGCGGCGGTAGTAAATCACGCGACACGGGCCAGAAACAATGGGGCCCGCGCGAAGTTCTACGGAAACGTAGCCGAGGGAAGGCCCACGAAAGGGTTATGCAGCGAGCTCTATGTACTCGGCGTGCCTCTAACAGTTAAGTATTACACGAAAAGACACCCCGCCGTTGCGGATACCGGCTACCGACCGTCGGAACAGTCAACCGTACGGCCGAGAAACGGGGGGAGGTTCTGCAAAAGTAAACGTTCGCCTTGCCTTTGCGCAGGCGGCTTTAAGAGGGTGCGCTGGAAGGATTTAGTATGCAAGCCGATAACTGGATTTTTCGAAATCCCGGGTCAAACTGGCGACGACAGCTGGATTAATTTAGCGGGATTCAATTGTTCGGGGCCGAGAAGCTGCTGCAATTCGATTCTGCCATTGACAGCGACCGGTACTGCGGTAAGTTCACGGCTACCTAAGACTATAAATCTCGATGTGATTTTCCAGTTGCTGAGGGATCAAGCGTGTACTACACTTAACACGCCCACTGAGCGTAATCAATGGGAAACGGTGATAGGCAAGCCCGGTGTTATGAGAGCGAATGCTCCGCCTATTGCGACATTTTAATAACCCTACTTTATAATCCCTGTATTCATATCAATTGCAGCGATATTCGTGTTCACGCCACATAGGATTGTTTCGAAACATCTAAAACGAGTCTATTCCTGTCTTACAGCATAGAAACATTGAGGAAGCATGCAATGGGCGAAAATGTAGACGGCGGTAGAAAGAGAAAAATCTACATGAGGGACACCCCCTCTCTTTCTAACATCAAAAAAAAAAAACGCTGTCGCCCCTGATGCTAGAAAGAGAGAGGATGTCCCCATGTATATTTTTTTCTTTTTACCGCCGTTCCTCCATGTTTATATACTCTAAGATTCCTGTTGATAGATCTATCGTACCGTTCATACCTAGAAGCATTTACCCACTATTATAATTTTCTTGTAAATTCCAAACGCAGTAGAGATATTCAAGTTTGCACTTTTACTGTTCCGCTGCTGCAGAAGTACTCACAGACCGGTAGTGGAATTATTGCCGAAATACCTCGGGGCAACCAAGCATACGATCATAAATACAGGAATGTATGTTTTCGTGTACATGATAGAATTGTTTACGTCTGGTAGGAAAATTGAATCTGACGAAAGTGAAATTTTATTCGTTAATTGCCTAGTTACCCGAATAAAGTTTACGTTGATTTATTCTGGAAGTATTCTAATTCTTGGCAAAATATTTTTGATTATTTTAATATAATGTCTCTAGTGCATAATTATGTTAATTATATCCACGTAATGATTACGCGTCGCCCCGTAAGGAGCTTGAAAATAGGAAGTGGCGAACGCGTGCCAGTCCCATGCCTGGCGCTATGGTGTCATCGGGGGTATGCCCCCACCATTTTCTAAGAAGCCCTCCTACCCCTCCACCTTGCAAGGGTTGCCCCGCATATATAAGCGAAACTGCACCCCCTCTCACTCTAAACGATTTTGGCGTTTCGCTGTGCGAGCACGATTTTTGGAAAATACTGTAGAATCTGTGCGACTCGGCTTCCCGAATATTCCGGAGGTACGCAATCTGAACGGCGATTCAGTGCTGTGCGATAATATTAGTGACCGGTGTCTGACCTTGGATTAATCATTCGACGAGAGGTAAACCTTATTTACATTCGTCGTTGCTCGGTAGACCTACGAAACGTATTAGTTTGCGTAATTTGTGGATATTGATATGTGTTGTGTTTGTTCGCGCGAAAGCAAGCAGTCGCGATCAAGATGCCACCTTAGCCTTCTCCATTTCTCGCCAGTTTAACATCGGGGCAGACGAAAAATGCGGCGTTGCCTAACGCGAGTAATCTCGTTCCGATTTCATTAGTGTAAATGCCAAAACAGTTTTCTAAAGTGCGTCGATATTGGTATCAACCGTTACGCTCGCTTTCTACGATTTCGAAAGATCCCTATCGCTAATCTCGACGCAACAGTTCCCATTTATCCGGTGTATTACATTCATTTATCGGCGATCGCTGCTCGTCGACTATACCTATCGCGCAATTAATAACCTCGTAAGTCTGCCATTCGCTTAGCCCAGATTTACGCATCTCCGTAAAGTTTCGTGCTCTTTAATCACTTACGATTTTCTGCTGCAGACGGTGAACAGGAGGTTGCAGCATGGAGCTGTACCCCGAGTCGATCAGCATGCAATCCGCCCTGGACTTCACCTCCGCAAAACGGGACCAGGCAGCGCCCACTGAATCACCGGTGCTCGATCTCTCCTGCAAGAAACAGAACACACCGGCCATCATCACCGAGTCCAGCTCCTACCGTTCGCGTTCGAATTCACCGGCGACCACGGAGGAGCAAGAAGAAACGGTGAACGTCACGGATTCTTCCGCTCCGAGTCCGTTCGAGGGGCGAACGTTCATGGTGACCCCGCCTTCGGAGTCCGACTCACCGAAGAAGCTCAAATACCAGGCTATCTACAACGCCGCGAATGCATTAACGAATATCGGAGTGAATCAACGTACCGGTTACGCGGTCCTACCGATGAATATCTCGATGCCGGTCCCACCCGCGGCACTGCCAACGTTCCTAGTGCAAAACGAAGGGCCGGCGAGGCCGATTCAAATGGCAGGCGCCTCCGTCACATCGACTACCACTTCGACGGCGTATTGCAACGGGGTGGCGGTGCTAGCTTCGTCCACCGACGCGAGCAAGAAAGCTCCGAGGCCGTTCAAAGCGTACCCCAAGGATCCACTGTCCTTCAACATGGGCACGGCCGAATTGATATACGATCAAAACGCCAATGAAGCGTATTCGGAGTTCCGGAAGCGAATGCTCGACTCCGTCAGGCGTTCGAACGAGGGCACCAACATCAAAATGCGCAGGGTGGCGAAGAGTCCTGTGCTCCCGACCAGCACCATTGACGAGAAGGACGCCGCGTACTGGGAGAGGCGGAGGAAAAACAATGAGGCCGCGAAACGCTCCAGGGACGCTAGAAGAGCAAAGGAAGACGAAATCGCAATTAGGGCGGCGTTCCTCGAGCAAGAGAATATAAAACTCAAGTACGAGGTTGTCGCGCTTAGGAACGAAACGGCCAAGCTTAGATGTATGGTTTATACGGCTTAGATTCGCGGTTAGATGTTGTACAGATCGTAGTTATACTTGTTATCTATCGAACGCTCGCAACGAATTATATTAATTTCTCGAGCAACGACCGCAGAAGCCGAATTTATCGGATTTGTAAAAATTTATAATCTAAGCCGGAAATTTTATGTCAAATCTGATGAAATCTTGTCATTCTTCTCTTTTTTTTTTTTTTTTTTTTTTTTTTTTTTTTTTTGAAGTATTGAATTTAGGCTCGTAGATTCGTGATAGAAATAATTGTTTACTGTTGGCCAAACGTTTGTATTTTTAATTTCGAGATAGAGCTTCTGTATGGATGAAATGAGGCTTTCAGACATATGCCCTTGTTATATATTATGTAAAAAGTATTTCAATGATAGAGTCTCTAGAAACTAATATTTCTATGAAGTCAGACTTACAAAGTTGTCAGTACCAATGAATTATTTATAAGGTAACGATGAGCGTGCCATGTAGGCTATCTGATATTATTAGCTTTATCCAAAGTATAAAGGTTTAAGGACTGTTATGCCAATGATATGCGTGTTTTAACGCGAATAAGTATCGCACATATGGGCAAATCAAAACGACTGAATTTATATAGCGAACATTGTGTATATTATATAATAAGCTCAGGAAGAAACATTTACAAATTAAGAAAATAATTTACGCTGTCTTGTACATACAAACGTTGTTGTGATATTTAAAATATATTTATAATAAAGGAATTGCCTTAAAAGAAAATGTTGTTTGTCATAAAAAGAACTCTAACGCGAACGATCATTTAGGTAGAGAATCAACCAAGTCCATCATATTCCCCGTTTCAAGGACATTTTTCTCGTTACTTTGATTTTGCGTAAGAGCATTCGTGTAAGCTCTCTGTAACTGTCTAGGGATAAAAACTAAAGACGAAGCGCTCGTGTTAGACGTCGAAGGGTTCGATCGACTCGCGTTAGAATCAGAATGTATCGACGTAGCATTCATCGTTGCAACTGTAAACATTTTAGATCTCTGATTTTTGTTTAATTGTACCTTTTCGTTCCTCGCTTCTTTGTTAGGGCACTCTGATTCGTCAACATCCATTTTATTTTTCGGCTGACCTTTCGTGTAATGCGAAGCGTTATCGAACCGAAAGTTCTTAGGGAACTTATGCACGTTCGCGCAGTGATCTCTCCTCTCAACTGGGTCGTTAAACTTTAAATCGCATTCGGACACAAAACACTGATACTAAAAGAATACATAGCACGTTAAGTAATATTCTCAGTGCAAAGATTATCGAAACGCACGATTATAAGTACCATTGGTTGCTTTAGGCATAACACTTGAAAGAAACTATCGTGCGTCTCTTGTATATGAATGTCTAACAACCGAGGACTCGGTAGAGACTTCCTGCACTCCCCGCAAACGTAACGGTGGTTACTGTTATAGTGCATTTCGAAATCGAGCAACGTTTGGAACCTGGCTTTACAGCCAGCGGCATGACAAGGGAATTCTCTCATACTGAAATGGATAGATGGTTATAATGTACAGCATGTTAGGTTATGTAGTTCGATCAAAGACTTGTACAGAATGAGAATATTTTATTTACAATTCGTGACACAATCCCTCATCGTCGTTAATTGTTACGCCCATTCGTTCGAAAATTTTGCAAGCTTTATATGAATCTTCGAAGAATGGATCGTTTATGGGTCTTAACCCTACACCTATGTTTTGCAAAAATTCCTCCATGCTTGCGAAATAGATACTACACGTTATTCAAAATATAATCTGTAATAACAATTATCCGATCGTGTACATTTTACAGTTGTTTAACGCACTATCCGCAAACGCACTGGCGTGTCATGTTTGAAATGCTTGGAAATGTTAACGACTCACGGTGGTGGCGCTCTCCGTAAATTCGAATTTGATAGAGATCGATATTTCTCGATACTAGGGCTATTATTGCGATTCTCGAAGTTATAATAAACCGTTACTTTATTAGTGCATCGTTCGTAGTCGCGGAAGCATCGTTATTGTCGCATTGTATTAGAAGTTTAAATATTTCTGAGGAAATAGTGGGGAAAGTGTTAATTACGCGAAAGATTAAGCGCGGCGTGATCGTTAACGACTCGCGAGTGCGGAGTTTTATCCAGGACCACAAATTAGCCAGGGGTTTTGCGGAAAAGCAATTGGTGAGTGAAGCCTTTTGTAACGTTTTACGAATCTATGACGCAGAAAGCTAATCTTCTTTATTCTGTGTTACTAAGTCGGGTTGGAAGAGATTTTTGATATTGACAAAATAGTTACGTAAATGTATCATTATTTTTGGTGGTTACACGAGAAGGTATGAGTAAACATGATACTGATTTACTCGACTAGCAAGCGAGTCTTCAAATTTTCCAGTATCTCCGCCATCTTGCCCTCCAGTTCGTGGCGTCTTTGCATTTCTTCTCCTTTATCCTGAAACAAATTCGCGATATTACATAACGCTATTGCCATTGATACTGATTTATTTAGTTAATACGAAGGGAAAAATCTCTAATAATAGGGTTTGCGATAAATAATACCATTTCATTTGGTAACAAAATTTATATTTATTTCCACTTTTTTCAAGTTCGTTACGGCGGTTATTTTTTAAATTTTTACAATAGTATGTGGTACACTGTTTAACAATTGCAATGCATCGCCATTTCATAGTGTTGTTTAAATTGTTTGATAATCAAATATTGCATTTATATGTGAAAGGTTGTATAGTAGATTTTACTAATTATTTTAAATAATATATCTTAGTACAGGATGACCCATTCTAATGTTAAGATATTTTCGAAATGTATTTGGGGATATATACAGTAAGGATATTTAAGGTTTATTTTTATTTTCTTAAAGAATAGTTGGCATTCTTTGTCTCAAGTTAGAAATCTAGTTAAAATATTAGGAAATACATTTAGAAAATTTCATTGAACAAATATTATTTGTTTTTCCTTTTATTTATGTATTACTGTTTGCCATTTTTTTCATAAGAATAGGTTATTTAGAACATTTATTTAGAACATGCATCTAACATCTTTTAGATAGTAAGAAATACATTCATTTTTAGATTGCAATCAGTGGCGGATTTAACAGGCGGCTAGGGCCCCATTTTAAAAAAATTATGATTTATCCAAACACTATTTTTCTTTTTCTGTACTATTTCACTTAGCTCATTTTTAGTAAACTACCTCTTCATTTCAACGTTCACGCAGAACGTTTGCTACATGGGCATTTTTCCTTAAATCCGCCACTGATTACAATGGGTCATCCTGCAAAATACAAAAATATAAATTATCAAGAACTTTGGCTTTCTCATTCTGCAAATTGAATTTATCTTTGTTTAAACCATGAATTTTTGCAACGAAATTACATACATTGAATAATACATTGAATAATCCCCTGTATCAACCTATTACTATTTTCTATTTATTATCTCAAGCATAATTAGTCTCCCAATTAAATTTTTCTCTACTATCACTAAATTTGCTGCTGCTATTCTGAACATTAATAAGTATTAATCCACACAAGCAAAGTTTATCATACGTTAAAATTTAAATCATAAATAAATCAACGAATTCCAATTTTCGATACAGTTATTTATTTCCCACTTTCCACGTCGAAAGAAAACAATTGATTGATACAGTAGTGTTGGCCGACAATGGGGACATTTACCTTACTGCAAAACATGAGCGAGGTCGACGTAACCAATTGATCTACTCGAATCAATCTCTTTTTGTCCCGCGATTCTCACAGCAGTAGCGGTGTTCGCGAAATCCCCGACTTTCTCGTTTTTGCTTACCGGTTCACTGGCGTATTTCGCCAATCTTTCGTCATAGCGATAAGGATTCTGTTGCGACACGGTCATATCGACAGTTTTCTCGCCATTCCGCATCGTTTCATCGCCCTGAAATCTTCCGAGCTCCGCCATCCCATTGCCTCTATAATTGAGACGATAATCCTTATCAAAGCTAAGAAAATCGTGAACATCCCTCGAACTATCGAAGCCTATTAACGGTCCCAATTTCTGCGAGACAAGTCGAAAATCCTCCCCATTCTGACTCTGAACATCCGTCTTTGCTTGATCGCTTCCAAAGTATCCGTCACTATAATAACTTCTTACAATGGGCTCAGTATTCTCAGCACTGCGCTTCAGAGGTTCGAGCCTCTTCGAGTGCGTCGATCTTGGAGTCTCAATATTTGATCCTTTCACGTTCCTCTGACTAGAAACGTTTGGTAATCGCTTTCTCTGCTGAAGATGCGTCTTGGTGTCTTCAGAACGTGTACGATTAGAAACTCCTGGTTTCACTATCCTGGGAGACTTTGTTTTCAATGAAGAAGCTGCTCGAGAATCGAAACCTCCCGTGATCCTCCGATAATAATTATCTTGAGGATACTCTCGTTGCCTTGGAGCTGGACTATCAATGAGGCTTACACGCTTCCCGCTCCGCTGTGGAGCTTTTCCCACTTCCTTGCCACGTAACTCAGGTTTCTGATGCGCGAGAGGATTCCTATTCGAGTACCTTGGTTTCTGAACAACGCCAGTTTGAATTGTACTATCGAGGACAAAATCGAACGGCGGTGGCCACATTTGCAGCTCCTTCTGTTCGCCTTCATGGAGCTTCTTCGGCAGTGGTCGCTCCGGGACACCTATTTTAGGTGTTAAATTTTGTTTCTTCGGTCTACTCGATTCCTTCGACGAAAGCTTTTTAACACCTTCCCTATCCGCCACATTATTAACCTCTTCTGACTTTTCGATCGTCGAGAGCCTCGACGTGGCCCTCTTCGATTCTTCGGAAGCAGCTAAATAACGAAAAGGCACGATTAGAGGCATGTACTTGTTAAAATCCACTTCTTCACTCGACTTCCGTCCTTCGAAGTTAGGTCTGTTCTCGTTACTGAATGGAACTTCGTTAGAAGATTTCACGAAGGGATCAGAACCCTCTTCTTCAAAATTTTCAACGTTCTTCCCCCTCGTTCCCGTATCTTCATCCAAACTATACTCTTCATACTTATTCGCCGCTGGGAGATCGTACTCCTTCTTCTCCTTTCCACCATTGTCATCTTCATCCCCGTTGTCGCGCGTGTAAGAATCCTCCTCTTCCTCTTTCGAGTCCTCCCTCGAATCGGACTTCTCCGGCGATACATAAAAATCACTTTGGGTGTGCTTAAGCTTCCCAAAGTAATTCCCAAATCCCTCCTCGACCAATTCGCGACTATTCAAAGGCTCACCGTAACTGTTACGAAGCTCCTCTGGTCGTCGCTCCTCATCGTCTTCGTTTATTGGCAAAGGTTCATTATAGTGCAAGTTGGTGTAAGAATCATTCGTTGAGGGCGAGTCGTCGTACTGTTTGTACGACTTATAATCGTCATCGTTGTCGTAGTCACGAAGCTTCTCTTCACTTTCCTGCGGTTCCTTCGCACCTGAGGAATATCTGCTCCTTTCTCTCGAATCTTCCTCTACTAAATGATCGACATTGGAGTGTTCATTCTCGTCGCACTTGGACTCTTCATCTTCGCGAAGCACTTTCATCTCGACCTCCTTGCGGCTATCATCCTTTACGCGATTCCTGTACCTCTCCTGCTGCCTCAACCTCTCAGCGTGCTCCTCGTGCTTGCGCTCCAAATCAGCTAATCTGTCCTCGTACTCCTTCCTCCAACGTGGCTCGGCAGTGTAGGGGCTGTAGAACGGGGTATACGGCGTGGGCGGCGGTGTCGACTGCGGTTTGTTTCCACCCTGAAGCTCTCTGTTCTCAGGAGTCAGCTTCTCTGTGCTCTCATTCTTCTTGGACATCATCTGTTGCTCTATACGAATTGGGATCAACGGTTCGGGATAGGATAGCCTGATATCTTGCGGAGGGATCTCCGGTAGGGGTGGTTGCCTCATGGGGGGCAGAGGGATGTTCACCAAAAAAGGGGATACCGAAAGTGGCGTGGATGTAGGAGGTGTTGCGGTGGTCGCAGGAGCAGAAGCGTTACTGCCCCCGTGGAAAATGTTCTCGTACTGTTGTAAATGGCCCAGAACGCTCGTGTTGCCAAAATTTACGACACCCGTGAACCTGATGGTCTCTCTTTGTCTGGGTGCCATTGTAGTCGAGGTCGCAGTCGATTGAGTAGAGTTCGTCGATGAAGGGGTTTGCTCGGGGTTGGCTGGTTGCTGAGTATTTCCTCCGTCGCTTGAAGTGGTGTTCCCGTTGGACAGCGTCGCTATTTGAACAGGGCTCACCGTGTACCCGAAAACCTGCGCCAAACCTGAAAGAATCAGGCCCAGCGCTCGCTTGTCCCTCGCGCTATATTCTGGACTGTCCAACGACTCTGAAACGTTCGATACGGGGCTCTTCCTCCATTCTGAAGAATTCTCCGAACCCTCGGACGCGGCACCGAGGGCGCACAGCGCGCACAGGCAACACAGAGCGTAGTATGTCCTAAGTTTCATCGTCGAAGTATCCAGCACTTTCTGTCGGGAAGCTGGTCACACTTTACGCACCGGGGGCTCGTCTAACCACGTAGCCTCAACGACGGTGGCCACCGTGACATGTTCAATCATGTCGCTTGCGTGTCACTACTGACTCCGACGCTTCCACATCTCGGACTGCGCGAACTGCGGCTCTCTTCGATGCTTCTTCTAGATAAATCAGCGAATACGAATGAACCTTGCAGCGTTGACCTCGCGCGATTCACTTCGATTAGCTGTTCGTACTGTTACCGCTCCATCGTGCGACAAGGCTTAGGGGAGTTCGGCGAATGAGCACTTTTGTACCTCGGCATCCGGCGCGGACTGCGCGCTGTGTCCCGTTCCGTGCATCGTTAAACAAAACTTCAACTGGCGGGGATGGATTTTTGCATAACGTCGGAAAGAAATGTCGAGTTTCTCCTCAATTGCACGGGGCCTGACCGTTGATTAGCGACAACTGAAGCGGGACGGTGTAGCGCGGGAATAGAAAAGCCACGAAATCGGTTGTCGAGGCGGCGCACAATAGATCCTGGGCCCGTTTAATTGCACGCGCGGTAGTTGACGTAATTAGGCGAGGCAACGCGAGGTACCGCGGTTCCGAATAATCTGTAGCACGAATTAACACCTTCGTAATTAATTGCGAGCTCGTTATAGAGGGTGTTCCGTGAGTGGTGATAAAATTGGGAAATAAATAGTGTGGAATTCGATTTTTTCGAGAACCTTCCCGATATAGGGTCTCCTTTTAAAAGGAAAAAATTGTGTTATAATTCATATTTGTGCGTAATTATTTGTATTCCTTTTATTTAATAATGATAGTACAAAGAGTGATCCAAGAAATAGCCCCTTTTTGGGCCCACGATTTTGGAACTGAATTTTGTGCCAAATGATAGATTATGATGAGACATCAATCACGACAAATTTTCCAGTTGATGTGACAATTAGTTTCTGAGATATGGGAGGTGAAAGAAGTGAAAATTCATTAACATGTCAGCCCATACGCTTCGATGTATAGACTTTTAAGTCATTCCAATAATTTAAACAATTATTTTCAGGGTTTTTCTGACTGCTAATAATGAATTTAAACTTAGATTTTCAAAATTCGCGAAAAAAAATAAAAATCAAGAAATATAAATGTCTGTGTAGTAGGTGCGTTTTT
Source organism: Andrena flavipes (assembly GCA_963971345.1). Classification (NCBI taxonomy): domain Eukaryota; kingdom Metazoa; phylum Arthropoda; class Insecta; order Hymenoptera; family Andrenidae; genus Andrena; species Andrena flavipes. Next base: position 48,826,224 of record OZ020480.1, read on the forward strand.
AATATATCGTCCACAATGTTGAATCGACCATTTAATTTTTTTTTCGTGAATTTCGAAAATCTAAGTTCAAATTCGTTATTAGCAGTCAGGAAAAACCCTGAAAATAATTGTTTAAATTATCGGAATGACTTAAAAGTCTATACATCGAAGCGTATGAGCGGACATGTTAATGAATTTTCACTTCTTTTACCTCTCATATCTCAGAAACTAATTGTCACCTCAACTTGAAAATTTGTCGTGATTGATGTCTCATCATAAGCTATCATTTGGCACAAAATTCAGTTCCAAAATCGTGGACCCAAAAAGGAGCTAAAAAAGGCCGCATTTTGGGATCACTCTTTCCATGGACAAACTACTACTCTTATCTTGTATTTAGTAATGACTAGCTTAAAGTGCCCTGCATTGTCTGGGTAAAACTTCGATTATCACGGAGTGTTAAGAGGGTGAAATAAGGGGGGGAGGCGTGGGATATCCAGATTTCATGGTAGCCTATATTTTCCGCAGGGTTATATAGAGTAATCATGCAAGATTTGGTCCAGATCGGTTAAAAAAAATTGGGATAAAATATATCCTATATTTTATTCCTGGTCCTAGACTACGTATATACAAAACTTCAGAAAGATTCGTTACGTATTTGCGACATGATTGAGTAACAAATATCCAAACACATTTTCGCATTTATTATATTAGTAGAATAGTACATGATAAGATTAGCTGTTGTTTCTTTAAAATTTTAAATTCGTTAGCTTAAGAGTTTTCCACCTGGTTTCATAAATTTGTTGAAACTTGCCAAGCTATACAATTGTATAATATTTAATTGGCTTGAAAAAAATCTTTATCAGCCATTGTGTCCAATGTTTTCTCAGAAACACACTCGCGTCGTAGCGTTTAGCTATAAATCAAGCCGCCGAACGAATGAAAATATGGGAAATTTTTTTCATCGCACAGATTCATACGCTCCGATAGCAGAGCACAGGTTTTTATAACCGGCCTGTAATATCTGCCAGGAAATCTTGGATTCCAAGCAACGTTTGTAGTATTCAATTGCCGAGGGGAAAAAGCGCGCCGCGGACCATAAAGGCGGAATTAAATTACGACGCGGCTCGTTGTTATCGATAGTGAATCGGTGGGTGATACTCGTTAACGTATGATTTCACTACATCCTTTACCGAGCGAAAGGAAGCTCGTCGATGCATACAGTCATTCATCCACATACAATTATTCATCTTTACCAACCAGTAGAATCAATCATACGTATACGCAAAGAATGTTCAATAGAATCTTTTGCTAACTCTATTGCTAAGTCGCAAGTAATGCAATCGAAAGGAATTTCACGCGAAATCGTCGATCTGGTCCCGACTTTTTTCCCTCGGCACCAGAAGAATGGGGATTAGTTTCTCCCGACCGCTTTTTTCCTACCTGGAAAATTTTATTATCAGAAACTGCACGACTGTTGTACAATACAGGAAACGAGCCAATTAAAAGGTATCCGCGAAGAACACGTTTAATCGACCGATACGAGAGAGCGAAAATAGATACCTGCACCTATGGTTCTTTCACAAAGAACGATTTAGATCGAGTAGCAGTTGAGAAAGAGAGGCGCTGCGATATGTGACGAATATTCGATCGGGTTTGTGGACTTACAACGATAATTTTCAGAATAGCGAGAAATATTTTACACGTATTTTTTGTTATCGGCAATCGTGCAGAGGGTGAAGGGAGTCCCAAAAGTTGGAGGAATCAAAAACATATTTTCTGAAATTTTCTAAAAACTGAGCAGGGAGCTGGATATGTCTTTAAAAAAACTCACACGTCAAAAACCAAATTTAGGTATCCTGAGCTTAATAAGTCTCGAGATATTCCAGAAAATATATTTTCGACCCACAACTTTGAGGGCTGTTTCCACCGCTTCAACACGTGTTAAATATTTTTCACTATTCTGCAAATCTGCTAAGTCTCAACAAAATCGGTGTGTGTGTGTTGAATATGTTCCCTTGTTAGAATCAAACGACGAGGATATCGTGGGACGATAATAAGCTCGGCTGAGTTTAGATATTTGCTGGCTGGTCTTTCATAAGTATGCCGATTATGTCACCTGTTCTCCACCCAGAGAAAGTTCGAACAAACGGTGTCGCTTCGATTTCCTGGACTGGTGTGACAAAACCTCCTTAAGGGGGCAATCGGTGGTAAGGGGGGAGGGCAAATCAGAAAAAAAGAAGTTAACGACTTGTAGTTTTTCAGTCGCGACACGATTCGGGAAAAGGGCTCGTTTTTTATGTAACGGCCGCGAGTTCCTGCTCGTTATTTGTCGTAGCCCCATGAATGGTAACCGCCGCCGCGTGTTCGAAACGCTGTCTCGATCGACCGGCATGTCGGTAATAGCTTAATTACTTTAGCACGGTAATTACGCGACGCGTGAACCGCTGCAAATCGCGTGCAAGCTTTTGGGAACGTTCTCAGGATTATGCTGCTCATTATCTTTGCTCGGAACAATGGAGGGCATAAATATTATGGTGGTGGGATTGCTTAGAAGTACCACTCGGATTATTATTTTCGCAATGACGACATCGTGTCATTTTTGGCGAGGCACGCGATTCTCGTATGCACACCGATGTTGTCACTGTTTAGTGGTTGCCATGTTTCGTTCGATTGCGAGTTGCAGGTTTCGAGGATGGGGGAGGGGGACATTGTTGCAGATGAATGAATATTCAATTGAAGTAGAAATATTTTTTGTTTAGGAACTGCAATGAAAGAATTCAATTTTAGTACTCTGAGGATGAGGCTCTGAATAATTCAGAGTTTTAAGAGATGTTAAACGCTGTATTGAGAGTTAAACGATTACTTTCGAAATTTGTTCAAAATAACTTCATTTCACTTGGAACATTTAAGGGGTTACTTTGAAGATTCAACGTTATCCTCGTTTCTTTCTACAATTCTACTTATCTTCAGCATCGACATCTCTTTTCTCACCCTTGTCTCCTAAGAATGCATTTCCCCCTTCAAATAATCTGTAATCGAAGGGTTCGATTTTATTATTCTTCAACTGAGTCTTTAAATCGTCTTTTAACGAACTTTGTAACAGACACTTGAATAGCTTTCGAACCAATCAATAATCTCAATGAAATTACATCAAGTCTTTAATAGGAATTATTCGAGCTTATCCCTCAAATCGGTGTCAGCATAAAAAGAAACTCTATTCTCAATATAGTCGGCACACTTTTGTTCACCAGCTCGAATTACTCGCAAGGAAACATTCCCAACTCGAAAATTCTAATTTTAATGAAATTTCGCGAGAATGTAGAACATATTGAAGTGTGTATGGAGCAATTCAGTTTTTGCGGAGATTTGTTGTAAAGAAGTGAAATCAGCTCTTACCTTAAAGTATTATTGTAACTGTGTTATTTTGAGGGAAAAAAATTTAGGTAGTGTGACCGTACCTAATATCGTCCATGTTCCTAATATCGCCACTCGCTATATCATGCAAACATTTTCGACAGAAAACTCATTTTATTCCTGATCCAAACAACCATTCCCCCAAACGTTATCGCGTTTTTCATTTTTTTAATATAACCTTGTAACGATGCGAGATAGAACAAAATTAAAAACATAAAACTTATTCAGTTTTCTATGCCCTGTCACTCTACCAAAAGAAAAATAAAATTAAAAAACTCAAAGAACGCGATAACTTTAAGGGCTGATTTCACCCCTTCACTGTGAATTTCCGCAGAAACACAAATTCTTCCTTGCATAATTCAATATGTTCTACATTCACACTAATTTCTTTAAAATTATAAATTTTCGGGTTGGAAACATTCCCTTGTCAGCCAAAATCAGAATCACTCGTCCCTTGTTAGCAACGGTGATAATAAAATTGTCGGTGCCTCGATTACATGATCGCGTTTCGCTTAGGGATACTTGCTGGAAATCAACGGAATTCCGCGTAGACGCGTTCTGGTTACTCGTACCAGATGAATGCGTTATTGGGGCAAGTTGTTACGTGTTTCTTGAATCCCGTAAATGGGAATTGTCTCCTAGGACTCGTCAGTCAAGATATTAGAAAAGACCAGTGGATCTGAAGTCGAGACGTACATAAGACGTGGAACGATTTCAATAGGATATGGGGTATAAAAGAACGCTCCAACACTTGGACCACACAGTGAGACTTGAGCCAGGTTTAAACATGAATCTTCTGGTAAGGCACGACGCCAGTGTGGCAGAATTTTCATCGAAGTTCTCAGTTCTTTTCGTTGGCCTAGAGCCAGTGGAGCAGTGTGTCGTTAGTTGATCTTCAATGGAGATTTAGTGCGCCCTAGTGACATTAGATCATGATTGCAGTCGCTGCTGTTTTTCGTCACCTTTGCCATTGGCATAGGTGCCATCATCCCTGAAAAAGTGGCGGGTGCCAATGAGGTGCCGCAGCAAGTGGCCGCGGAGGATCAGGGGCAGATTAATCTTGAGGAAACGGGCGATAAGAAAGTGGCAAAAAGGAGTTACGGTTGGAGTCCGTGGAGTTACGTAGGGCATAGTTACGGTTGGCCTTGGTACGTAGATTGCTGCTAGAGGTATTTTAATCTGTAAACGACGGAGAGGATATTGACTTGCTGAAGAGATTCTTGGAGGGTATCTTTGTAATAGACACCTGCTTCTAATTCTCGATTAAATTGTCACAATTTGTTACTCTCGCAGAGAAGATTTATGAAGAATTTTTATAGCCAGAAGACAAATTCGCTGAAAGAGATTTCTATTCCGTTTACAAGCAAAAGAAACAAGATAAAAAATATTCATTATCACTTGAACTCATGTAGAAGATACATTCATATTCCCTGTGAAAGAAAATGTTAACAAGAAAGTGTTTCGTTGATTGAGAGTCTGACTACTACAAGTTGTTAAATCCTTCCTTATTTAGTCTAAAGTAATAAAGAAAGGAATCTTTGCAATCTCTACAACAACAAAGTAAGGCATTTGAGGCTTTCACGAATTGGGTACTTACAAGCTGATACTACTTGAGTGCACAGCCGTGGGCCATGTTGTTTTTGGAAAACGCAAACTTCAGTGTCCTCTACAGCAACCGAATTAACTTAGCAGTCAGGTGCATTGCGTTAGAAGGATTGACGAATTTCGATTTTAGGTATGGACATGGATGGTACTCTGGGTGGTACCCTGGTTGGCCCCTATTTTATGGACACGGTTATGGTGGCTATTCCGGTTACCACGGTTCGGGCGGCCATGGTTGGTACAAGGGATGGTAAAGATAGTGAGAGGAGAATCGTCGAGGACGTTTCTACACCTTCATCGATATATATCACGTTTCTTTCTTATTTTTAAGTGTTTCTGCACAAAATAACTATTAGGTTACTTTGACGCTCAACCCACACCTAGTTTTAACGAAAGAATATTAAATACCGCCGTACTAAGACTGAGTATCATGTTAAATCACAGCCTGCCTTAAGAATAGCAATGTTTGGAAGAAAAATCGTTACCACTATTCGTATTTTCAAAGGTTACTAAATGAACTGAAATGTAACTCGGACATTAAACGGAACCATTCAATACTTGCTCAATAATTTCTTCGTATTACTGTTGAAGCTGTACACTACATTTGTGTAAATGTGTCACTCTTTCACGACGATTGTCAGTGGAGAAAATAAATGATTCATGATACACCAGGTGTAAAATAAAATTGTTGCACGTACCCTTAGACGTTTCTTTAAGTAAGTTGCTAATATTTCCTCGCACACTGTCAGATTCTTGTCCGTATCCTGTGAAACAAGGTACATATGTTACACGTTGCAAGATTTGTAATTTCTGTGTGAGTTACCTTTAACATGTTCGTCAGTTCTTTGATCTTCTGCAGCTTAGCCTGCTCGTGTATGGATGAATTGTTGCATTCACGTTGATGATTCGTTGCGTTCATTGCAGGCTGATAGACCGTCTTTCTTTTTCCAGTTCCCCGTTAGAAATCCATAACACTTGTCCCTTCGTAGTGACATTACGCGTGCATCTGATATGCGGTACATCGTTGCCTGGAAACGACTAAGGCAACACAAGCTTTATTGGATTTCGCATCAGACTTTTAATATACTTTTATTCTCGAAAGTATCTGCATGCTTCTTAATGGAAAAAATTATTTTACTTGTCACTTTGTAGAGATACTTCGTTAGCAGTCAAAACTTGAGTTTGCGCATGTTTTACCGTTTGCTGCTTTGAAGAATTCTGTTTTACCGGTAATCCTAGTGGTTTATTGGGATCCCTAGGCACATAGGGAATTCAGTTGACATTTCGATAGCAGTCGAAACACAGACTACATATCCGATAGACCCATCACGCAATGTAATTTTGTGTCACACACTCGGGGGGTTCGCGAGCCCTCTTACCATTTTCATGTCACACCCAACGTTATCGATTCAGTCTAAAATAAGATTGTAACGCTACTCGTGATAGGAATTAGAATTTAACACAGGTAAAACTTAGATCATTTGGAACCCGCGATTTACAAATGATTCTGTTAGAGTAACAATATAAAGATCGTTTTATAAACCTATTCCGTGCAACGACACAGAAAGAAAGTTCACAGAAAAACAAGAACACATACGGCCTTTAACATTGCTTTCTATTTCAGTTTATTTAAAGCAAAATAAATTTATTGAACATAAAAATTTATACAAACAACAACATTATTTGTCGAAGACATGCTTTTATGATGTAACTGGAATACCTCGCTAAGGAATTGTAACTTGGTATATTTCAATAAGGTGCTGAAGCAGAGAGGACTTTAAAAATTGTCAAAAACCCATCAGTTCCAGTATCTCGCTAAAAGTTTCCAACTTGCACATTCTTCTATCTTAACACTATACGCGTGCTTTTGGGTCGGGTAGGAACAATCAAATAGCATTTCAAGTTACATATTTTATTCTCACATTTCACCAAAGTATTGCAACTCAAAGAAATTCTTATACAATCGCAGCTATCGGCTCGGTTCTCACCGATTACCAGGTCTCACCGCGTGGAGGTTGCTGCGCTTGGAGACCCGTAGAGAGATAGATGGAATCATAGTTCCGTCGATCTCCCTGTACATGAAACCCTTAGCCTACTAAACCAAAGAGATGGATGGAAACAAAGATCCATCGATCCCTTCGGTTCAGATATCGAATCGGAGATGAGGAACCAACAAAAGGTTCATCCCGAAAAAAAACTCTAATCCCATCCACCCTCCATTATAATCAACTCATCGCGTCCCGCATTGCAAGCAATGAGGGAAGCGGCAATCTCACTCTACTATTTAAAAAAAAATCCGCGGACGCGAAAGAGATTTTACAATTTCATAGTCTTAACAGACTATGCTTCGGTATATTAACCCTTCGGACTGTGATTGCAATAGTCGGTAAAAGGCTACTAAAATTCTTTCAAAAGACTTTACTTAAAAGTCTAAAGGGTTAACATACACGCGTGAAAGAAATAGACGAGAGAGGTTCTCGTCGATCTCTTTGCTTTGCTCAATGCTTTCGAGTGACAAACAGATTCTAAATATCTCATTGCAGAGATAGAAAAGAATCGACAAACGCACTTGCGTAACTTTTGAGGGATATGCGAAAGCTAAGAATCTCCCGATTGAGATTGCAAAGGAGACTAAACGCGACATTCACTCTCGATGCACGGAATTTTCGTTTCTACATGTCGTGCGTGGCCGAGAACGAGCCATCTGAGACTACAGAGCGCATCGACTTGGAAGCCCGGTATAGAAGCCCGGTATTCGACAGGATATAGAACTCAGAATGGTCATGAACTGGCGCACATCATCGACTTACAAGGGTCTTCTGTCTAAAGCCGACAGACGCGACATTCACTCTCGATGCACGGAATTTTCATTTCTACATGTCGCGCGTGGCCGAGAACGAGCCATCTGAGACTACAGAGCGCATCGACTTGGAAGCCCGGTATAGAAGCCCGGTATTCGACAGGATATAGAACTCAGAATGGTCATGAACTGGCGCACATCATCGACTTACAAGGGTCTTCTGTCTAAAGCCGACAGACGCGACATTCACTCTCGATGCACCGAATTTTCGTTTCTACATGTCGCGCGTGGCCGAGAACGAGCCATCTGAGACTACAGAGCGCATCGACTTGGAAGCCCGGTATAGAAGCCCGGTATTCGACAGGATATAGAACTCAGAATGGTCATGAACTGGCGGACATCATCGACTAACAATGGTCTTGACTAACAATGGTCAGACGGGACGCGACGCGACGCGACGCGACGCGACATTCACCCTCGATTCACCGAAATTTCGTTTCTACATGGAGACTCAGGTAAGTACTACGACTTTAGACACTCGTAAAAAGCCGTGATACCAGCACAGTCTGTCGCGCTCTACAGTCGAGCAACACCTTGCTCGAAATCGAAATCAGTGGTCGAAGGCGAATTGTATTTCTAGAAAAGTGCATTTGGCACTCTTATATGTAAAAAGAACGAGACGGAACAGAAGCTTATCGCTCGAATTACGCAAGTGCATTTTTTAATAGATGTCGCGGACGCGAAAGAGATATACACTTTCCATTCTCGTCTATGTCCCTGTACGTACATAGGTCTTTACAATTCTCTTACTTAAATCTAAACGCACGATTTACTGAAAATCTTGCGAAAATATATTAACCCTTTGAACTTTGGTTGCAATATTTAGAGAGAAAAGGCTACTATGTTCTTTCAAAAGATTTTAATTTAAAGTCCAAAGGGTTAATAAGTGTATACACGCCACGGGGTATATAGGGGGTGGCTCTAATTCGAAAAAGGAGTAGCAACTTTTGGCCCTCTTGTATTTTAAACGCGCCATTTCAAGTATTTCATATTCCTTGCTCCCGGAATGGACTCGTTGGGCAAAGTCTTTTTGTTTGCATTTTGTAGGATGCATATCCTACCAAAATGCACTGCGTGCAATTAAGTAGGATGCTTACCCTTGCAAAATGCACGCACAAAGATTACTACCCAGGAATACAAGGTACTCGTGTCTACAATCGCATGCAAGTAGGCCCTCTTTAGGGCCTATGCTGCAGGCCCTCTCTAAGGCCCACGTTTTAGGCCCTCTCTAGGGCCTATGGCAGGCCCTCTCTAGGGTCCCCATTTGGGCCCTCTCTAGGGCCTACGCGCTAGGCCCTCTCTAGGGTCCATTTGTTGGGCCTTCTCCAAGGCCCACAGCTAGGCCCTCTCTAGGGCCTAGAATCTCCTTGGCAAGTCTAAGCTGAAAATTGAAGCTAAGCGAAAATTTGACTCTACATCCGCGATAAAAAAGCAATTAGAGCACCGGTGCTCTGGACGAACTTTATATGCGCAGAAAATTGGCTCTACTTTCGCGAAGAAAATTCAACTGGAGCTTCGGTGCTCTGAACAAGTCTTAGATAAGCAAAAATTTGACTTTAAATTCGCGGTAATACTACTCTAAGTAAGAGCCACGGTACTCTGCAATACATGGACGCGAAAAAAGCGGGGACTCTACGATCGCATTACAAATTTTTCGCGGTGACTCTACTCGACCCGATCGATTCGGTTATTTTATGAATTATTAATCGGAATTGTCAAAATCGCGAGCAACTGATTTAATTTTCTGATTTTAAAGCTGACACATGCATGTCACTATCTACGAGTACCTTGTATGGTCAGCTCATTTGATTCTGCTCTTTCCAACACATATGCGCGGCGGTTAGTGGCCTATTTCATATAACTGGCATTCGTTTTAGGAATATTTCTGCAATATTTCGTGAATATGGTTTAGAAAAGAGCCACGTCACGAGGCTATTGCCTAGACGCCCTAAGCCATACTCGCGAAATATTGCGTAAGTGTTCCCAAAACGAATGTCGACCATGTGAAATGGGTCCCTGCATGTCGCGCATTTGTGTTAGAACGGCCAGAATCGAAAGAGCTGGCTACGCTACGTTTTCTACAGAAACCATTTTATTCTCTTGCATGCACCCACATTCAAAGAATTATAAAGTGACTTATCGTTCGCTGTCATCAAGAGTACTGCATCTCTGCAAACTCGAACCCCTGACCAGCACCCCTGGGACCAGCAACTCTGTGACCAGCACCCCTCGAACCGGCATCCATCGGACCAGCACCCATCGGATCAGCACCCATCGGACCAGCACCCATCGGACCAGCACCCATCGGACCAGCACCCATCGGACCAGCACCCATCGGACCAGCACCCATCGGACCAGCACCCATCGGACCAGCTCCCCTCAGCTCAGCACCCCTCAGCCCAGCAGCTCCAGTTGGACTCGTGCATGACTCTACTTTCGCGGTCAAAAAACTATTAGAGCACCGAAGCTCTCAACTAGTTTTACTTGCGCAAAAACACTGACTCTACGATTGCATTACGGGCAATCACAAACACTATTACTGAAACAGACAATTTGTATTTAAGCAAGTTCCAAAAAATTTTCTTTAAATTCCAGGCAGCCACATGGAGCGCCACGCAATTCAGACATTTAGAAAAATTTCGAGCAGCCACATTGGGCGCTTAATGATTCTTAACATTCATAGGAAAAAGGAGTGGCCCCTTTGGGCGTATAATACTTTTCAATTTTAATGAGAAGAAAAAACGAGAGTCCTCTATGGACGCTTAACGATTCTTAAGACTGATAGAAAAAAGGAGTGGCCCCTTTGGGCGCCTAATACTTTTCAATTTTAATAAGAAAAGAAACGGCAGCGTCTATGAGCGCTTAACGATGTCTAATCACAAAACGGAAGAACAGCAGCCTCCTTGGGCGCATAATAATTCCGAATTGTAACGTGAAAAAAGCAGCCTCGTCAGGCGCTAATGGCATGGAATGCCAGAAAAATGTTCTAATTCTACTCTACAATGTTAGTAAGCCTTAACCCAGATCTAATTCCATCCCGAGCCCGCCAACGAAACTCTGAGTGAATCTGTTAAAGAATTCACCAGAGAACTCTTCGGCGAATCCCTCGGCGAATCCCTCGGTAAATCCCCCGGCGAATTCTTCGATGGAACGCTTAAAACTAGTGTTGCCTGCCCAAGTTTTCTAAGTTACATGCGGTTACAATTTCTTTCGCATATTTTAGAGGTACGCTTGCAATGCTTTCGAGTGACAAACAGATTCTAAATATCTCATTGCAGAGATAGAAAAGAATTGACAGACGGACACGGATTCGCCGTCTCCGTCTTCGGAATCATATTTCCGGAAAGAAAGAAAAGACAATCGAAAGTAGGGAATATAAAAGTCACTATGACAAGTGTTTAAAAGTATGCTAAATGAGAAACGGCATGGTGCACGGTCAAGCTAATTGTAAGAGAAAGCAAAAGCAAAAGGTGTCACTCTCGACAAGCAAGCCTACCTCTACCCTTAAATTTAGCCTATCGCACTCTTTACAATGAGCCCTAGTGGCATAATCTATCGCAAATATCCACTTGCGTAATGATTGCAATGTACGGTAAAAGGCTACTAAAATTCTTTCAAAAGACTTTACTTTAAAGTCTAAAGGGTTAACATACACGCGTGAGAGAAATAGACGAGAGGTTCTCGTCGATCAACAAAGAAGGAAAGACTACGGGTGAGCATGCAACGAGTATTGAATGGCGCAATTCCTACCACCCTGCTGAACGAGTCGAAAGGGAAAAGCGCACGGCATCTCTCAGGCGATTCTACTTGCTCCGACGCGTGCGACCCGCCAGGTGTAACCGGTGGGAAACACCCCGGCCGAACTTACTGTGCGTAGTTAGCAATCACGGCCCGAGTGACCTACGCAGGCAGCTTCCAAACGGTACACCCCCTACGCCCGAAACTTTTCCCTTTCGACAAGAACAAGGGATGAAACTGATCCACCCATACACATTCCATGCCTAGCTAGAGCATGAAACGAGTAATGAATGGCGCAATTCCTACCACCCTGAAGGAGTCGAAATGGAAAAGCGCACGGCATCTCTCAGGCGATCACTGTTGCTCCGACCACATGCGAACCTGCGAGCTCCCCCAGCCGCGTGTACCCTGGCTCAAGCCTACTTACGCGGAGATTGGGCAATCGGCCCGAGTGACCTACGCAGGCAGTGCACCAAAAGGTGCACCCCCTACGCCCGAAACTTTTCCCTTTCGACAAGAACACCAGGGGATGAAACTGATCCACCCATACAGATTTCATGCTCAGTCGCTTGCTTCCGGAAACGGAAACAGCGGCGACCTCCTCATCAGAGATGAGGAGCCAACAAAACAGCGACAAAGCTAATAAAATTCTGTAACTACTTGGCAACTGTACATCAAACGCGAAAGAGAGATACTCTTTACAATTTTATAGTCTTAACAGACTATGCTTCGGTATATTAACCCTTCGGACTGTGATTGTAATATACGGTAAAAGGCTACTAAAATTCTTTCAAAAGACTTTACTTTAAGGGTTAACATACACGCGTGAGAGAAATAGACGAGAGGTTCTCGTCGATCTCTTTGCTTTGCTCGATGCTTTCGAGTGACAAACAGATTCTAAGTATCTCATTGCAGAGATAGAAAAGAATTGACAAATGCACTTGCGTAACTTACGAGGGATATGCGAAAGCTAAGAATCTCCCGATTGAGATTGCAAAGGAGACTAAACGCGACATTCACTCTCGATGCACGGAATTTTCGTTTCTACGTGTCGTGCGTGGCCGAGAACGAGCCATCTGAGACTACAGAGCGCATCGACTTGGAAGCCCGGTATAGAAGCCCGGTATTCGACAGGATATAGAACTCAGAATGGTCATGAACTGGCGCACATCATCGACTTACAAGGGTCTTCTGTCTAAAGCCGACAGACGCGACATTCACTCTCGATGCACCGAATTTTCGTTTCTACATGTCGCGCGTGGCCGAGAACGAGCCATCTGAGACTACAGAGCGCATCGACTTGGAAGCCCGGTATAGAAGCCCGGTATTCGACAGGATATAGAACTCAGAATGGTCATGAACTGGCGGACATCATCGACTAACAATGGTCTTGACTAACAATGGTCAGACGGGACGCGACGCGACGCGACGCGACATTCACCCTCGATTCACCGAAATTTCGTTTCTACATGGAGACTCAGGTAAGTACTACGACTTTAGACACTCGTAAAAAGCCGTGATACCAGCACAGTCTGTCGCGCTCTACAGTCGAGCAACACCTTGCTCGAAATCGAAATCAGTGGTCGAAGGCGAATTGTATTTCTAGAAAAGTGCATTTGGCACTCTTATATGTAAAAAGAACGAGACGGAACAGAAGCTTATCGCTCGAATTACGCAAGTGCATTTTTTAATAGATGTCGCGGACGCGAAAGAGATACAGTATTGTCTCCGTATTTGCTCGCTGCTCGGGACCGGTGGTGAGCATATATTCTGTACAGAGTCCTAATTCCGAGTGTTTGTTCGTCGCGCACGCAACCCGTTCCATCTCGCTCTGGCCTTTGCCGGACAAGAGTGAGACAAAAGTGGTGGGGATAGCGACAAGCTTGTATCGCGTGCATAAAATCGAGCATATACGGAGACAATACTGTATACACTTTCCATTCTCGTCTATGTCTCTGTACGTACGTAGGTCTTTACAATTCTCTTACTTAAATCTAAACGCACGATTTCCTGAAAATCTTGCGAAAATATATTAACCCTTTGTACTTTGGTTGCAATATTTAGAGAGAAAAGGCTACTATGTTCTTTCAAAAGATTTTAATTTAAAGTCCAAAGGGTTAATAAGTGTATACACGCCGCGGGGTATATAGGGGTGACTCTAATTCGAAAAAGGAGTAGCAACTTTTACGCAAGTGCATTTTTGAATAGATGTCCAGGCCGAACCAAGCTCACCAAATGTGAGTTTCGCTCGATCTGGGCCCTTAAACTAGATCGTAGGCTTTAGCTTGATTCCGTTTCGAAAGTCTCAATGCTTGGGAAACGTTACCAAGGAGCCGAGCACACCACTTGGAGGTACCTACGAAAGTGACCCATTTCTACGAAATATTTCTGGTCTATGTTCCACCAATGCTTAGCGCATTTTTGAAAATTTGGAAAAAGTCTTATGGCTAAAGTTCATAAACTATGACTTATTGCCAGACTGATTTAAATATTGTAAAGAGAGAGAATAGTAGAAGTAGCGAGCACAGTGACCAAGTAGTATCAATATCAACTGTCATTCTCAATTATTAATATTTGTATGAGAAAGAGCTGCAAGTAATATAGGTGAAAATCGATAAGAAATTAATGCTTTCCATTCTCGTTTTATTAAGATAATCTAATGACTCGAATATAATTAAACTTGAGAAGTGTAACTCGTATTCAAAGCATCAAGCTTTGATTATAAAATTCAAGAAAAATAATTTCTAATATTTAAAACACGATATTAGCACTCTGACCTCGAATTTGAAATTTATTGTTACTGTTTACGAGAACTAAGTATGTATTCGTGGTCACTGTGCTTGCTACAGCAATCATTTGTTCAATAGCATGCAGAAAAATTGAAAAAATGAAAATGTACCACTCACCGATCGTTGAACACAGTCTCACTACTATCCATGCAGACAGGAAGCTTGATTTCACTGAGATCCGATCACTATCGCATGTAAAGTTCAACTGGCAGATCACGAATTCGGTAGAGGTTGTTGACGTTATGTCTCGCTCCAACGACTCCCAGCTCTTCGAGAAAAGTATTGCTCGAGAAGTCTTCTAGATACTGGTTGAATTGTAGTGGAATCTTGTTAAGCGACCTCCCACATGGTCCAGTAATCGATGCAATTAATCCAGGAATCGAGATATCACGAAATAATATGCTCACGCGTTGACTGACATCTGATCACTGTCGCAGGTAAAGTTCAACTGACAGATCACGAATTTGGTAAAGGTTGTTGACGTTCTGTCTCGCTCCAACGATTCCCAACTAACTTGAAATTCGTTCAGGCCAGAAATAATTTGATACAGCAATGTTCATTGCAAAATATGTACTTTTCGCAGCTGCAGCCATGCACCCTGCATTTTCTTGTATATGTCTTTTACTACTGGGGAGATCCCAAATCTGGGGAGGTATCAAATAAAATAAATCATGTAAACCTATCGAAGAAATGCATCAAATAAAATAAATCATGCAATCCCATCGAAGAAATACACGAAATAGAACGACTCGTGCAAAAATCCACGAAGGAATGTATGAAATAGGACAGATGATGGAAAACAATCGAAGAAATCAGTTAAAAAGCAAGAGAAATCGGTTTTGGCCTTGGCAGAATATTAACATTTTGAATGGCTTTTAACGAACCCGAAAATTTCATCGGCACCAAACGAATAAGCTAACCTCGGCTAGGGGGCCGAGGGGGTGCAGGAAAGGCGAGGGCTGAAACCGTGACGAGGTCCCCAGGAAGTCCAAATTGTCCAGTAGGTCCGAATGGTCCAGGTGGCGCAGGAAGGACCAGGGCTGAAACCCTGACCAGGTCCCCAGGAGGTCCAGCAGGTCCAGCAGGTCCAGCAGGTCCAGCAGGTCCAGCAGCTCCACGTGGCCCGGCAGCTCCAGGGTCCCCGGAGGTCCTCCCGGCCCGAGGGGCCGACGACGACTGAGTACATGGAGCTCCGTGAGCTCCGTATATTCACTTCGAGAAACTATGTCCTCCAATCAAAACAAAGTCGACGGTTGATTACAATTGCGAAATCCAACGAATTCTTCGGCAAAAATGAATTTTCCGCTAAAATATCCATTCCAGTGGCTATTGCTATGACAAATAATGTTAACAACATTTGCACTAACCGGCCAGTATAAATTATTATTAACTATGATCGATACAACTCGAGATATGAAGGAATTAGTAAGCTTTGGCCTTGGATTTGCAAATGATTTTCTATGCCAATTGAATTCTATTTTATTCTCAATGTTTAATCGTTCGATAAATGAATATTAATACTTATACATATTACATAGTATTATTTATACTGTATAAATTGCTATGACAAATAATGTTTAGTTGAACTGTGTGTACTAAATGAATAGCGCTTCGAATCTACATATATGACGAAAACTTCCAAGCACTTCGAACATGATTCGGAGCTTAAAACTCTTAAATTCTTGATAGGTCTTGAAAATGAACATCTGGTTGCCAAAAATTAGCCAGGTTGGACTAGTGTTCTTTTTGAGAACTCTTTCTCGAGAATTTTTCGAGAAATATTATAATTGCTTATTTCTTATTTCTCGAAAAATACTGTTTTTCTCGAGAAATTTTAGTCTAGCAAATCGCGAACGTATAAACACATCTACAATTTATAATAAATCTTATTAGTAACATTAGAACCTATATGAATTATAATAGAAAATCTCAGTAGAGAAGATTCTACATTATTGACTGCAAAATTCTTAACCGCAGAACTTTTAAATTCTTATTTAACAATGTACAAAAATTGTATACTTACTGAATTAATTAATGAGTTTCTTGTGGCTACGAAAGGAAAAATATCGAAAAGAAGAGACAAAACTATTGTCTCCCTTAGAAAATGTTTGCAAAGGTAATCCAGAACCTCTTTAAAAAGATTCAAAAGACGCGTTTTTTCATTTAATTCCAAGACAGATATGTATAAAACGGCAAAGCAAATTCTAAGTAGCTAGACTTTTCGGAAAATATAACAGTAACTTATGAATTCTCAAAATGAGGAATTACCATTAAGAAAACAATTCCAAAAATTTAGTTTCAACCTAGAAAAAGATTAATTCCCGACGTTAACTAAGGAATATCATATTTTTCAGTCCACTGGAAGGACACCCAATTTACTATAACTTTTGAATGTGCTAAATAGGATCATGTCAATGTCCAATCAAAACGAAAGAAAATTTTCTACGGCTACAGATTTTATCCCTCAAAAAAAAGAAGGAAAGAAATAGATTAAAAACTATTATACAACAAAAAAGTAATGTTTCACTTTGCACAAATTTTGCACTAACTAAATAATCAATTATATTTAATATCTGTTTTTCATTTACACAAGTTTTGTGCAAACTGGACAGTAATGAATAATTAGTTAAAGCTTTTTGGTGTTTTTGATAAATATTATCAACATTATTCCAAAAATATCAATTTTGTAATATTTCCTTCAATTTTTCGAGAATTTTCAAGACGTATGATCAGATTTCTGATTTCTCGAGAAATCAAGAACACTATTTATGACTGTATTGTCCCGTGAATCGGCGGTGGACGTAGATACGGGTCCAAAACTTACCAAGACTTTGAAGCAAGAGTTTCAAGACTTTCAAGACATTCAAGATCTATCAAGGCTTTTCAAGACTTTCAAGATCTATCAAGACTCTACTCTTTTGAAGACTTTCAAGAGTTTTAAGCTTCGAATCATGTTAAAAGTGCTTAAAAGTACTCACCTGATATTCAAGACAGATTCGAAGTAGTTCGAACCCCATCACTATCTGCCGGACTGTCAGTAACAGCGTGAATTTTTAATACTTTTCGGCGTACGATACGTGAAAGGGTTCTACTACATGCAAAGTATTAATAAACAATGTCATCTTGCAATTTATAGCTTACCCAGGCTTTCAAGAAATATCATTTTCTAGCGCCATAGTCTCTTGATCCCCGAAATGAATTTTCGAAAAGAAATCCGCGTGAATCGTTGACAAACCGAGCCAAAGCATAGCGTAGCAAAAGCCTCTATGTCAAATTCTCATTCTGAACAAGTTAAACGTACCTATACAAACACGCACATACCTTCCAGCATTTCAACACATTTCAAAGTATGTAGTTGCTGAGTTGGACGCTGTTCATGAGCAGATGCCACTACTTTCAGTCCTCAAATTATGGGTCGGTAACACAGTTTGGGTGGCGATACGAACCTTTATAAGATGGTAGGTCTATCCTATACCTCGTCTGTGCTTTGGATGGCATGCAAACCCCGTATCTTAGGTCGATATACGATTTTTCTTCAATACCTAATCTCCTTCCTACACAGTACTCACTTCTCATAGTACTCAACAGAGGTCACGTTCCAAAACCGTTGCAATTTAAAATTTCATGGCGGGAAATCATGCAAATTAAGAACCAAAGAGTCCCGACCCGTATCTACCGCTTAATCAATATTACAAATTACCTAAACTCCCCTCCAGCTTCGTCAAAAATTTCCCCAAATACCCTATATCTAAACTATACCGATCAGTTCGCCCTCTCAACATTTCTAGACAATATTCTCGTACTATTCGTCACAGCAATAACATTCACATTGTATCGTTCAATATTTGCCCATACCGCGAACGGGACACTAAACACGATTCAAAAAAAGGGGTGCGTTCCATCCCGTCCTGACAAGAGTCAAAGGCTAACCGGCTCCACGTTTTGTGGCTCGAGTTTATTGCTCTTAAGTAGATACTGACCATACTGCACAAAGGGATGCGTCAGCATCCCCCTTCCGGTGGACCAGTTCTCTGTCAGCGGAAATTGACCGAGAAGTTTTGAAAACGAGAGTCAAAGGCTAACTGGATGCATTTTGCGGTTTGCCTTCGTGCACAATGGAGTGGACAGTGGCCATTGTTCGCGAAGAGGCGGCAGCATCCCCTTTCTGGATGGACCAGTTTCCCAATGGCACAGGATCCACGAAAAGTGCCCCGGCCGGGATACTCAGGGGCAGGACCTCGGCACGCGAGCGAACAGGTTTCGAAGGGATGATGCTCTGTGTCGACGAACGAAAATAGATCGTGATCCAGATCAGGTGGAAAACTGGTCCATCGTACGCAGACCCTCTCGAAAACGGGAGCGAGTCGTCACGTGCTGTTTCACGGAGCAAAGATCAGGGATAGGAGAAGTGGCCAGCAGGTTCAACAGTCGCAAATAACAGGTTGCACTGGACGTTGGATGTTGATCACTTCTACTGAAAATCTGATATGAATTTCTAAGTAGTACATATTTCTACAACTGAGGATCAAAGATGATTGAGTCACTCGGTTGACTGGTCCACAGCTTCGTGTTTTATTTTAGAGGTGTGTGATTCTGATCTAAAATTGATGAGCTCAGTATATACAGACTTGCGCCAATTGAAACGAAAAGGGGGAATTAATCGATCTGTAAATATCCAGAGGAAGTCGTAATAAGAGCTCCGAATGGGCTACCCTCCCGTTTGTATTTAGTATTATCGCCATAGAACTCGTCCTCTCGGGCCTGTCTCGGCCTGTCTGCTTCAATTTCCGCGGACTTGTCCCAGAGAAAATTCTCGTCGGTCCTAAACGAACTCTGTCTCGACGACAAAAAGGGGTTCGAGGCAAAGGACAAAGGAGAGCCCGAGCACTCGATCAAAAGTGAAAAAAAGACGAGAGAATGGAGAAAATAAAGGCCGGTGACGTGTGTGTCACACGAGACGCCGAAACCAGCCCACATTGGCCACTTCTTTCACCTGTCCATCATTCGCCGCTCCCCGCGCCCCACCACACCAACCCCCGTCGACGAAGACGTCTCGCTGAAAGAGGACATTTGCGTTTCCGTGCTCGTACCAGTCATTGTACGCTTTTATCGGCCGTTTCGCGTTCAGTTCTACAGGGGATTTCGTGCTCGTCGTGGAGAATACTTGAAAAGGGAGCCACTATAATTGACTGCTTTATTCCGAATTCAACGCTGCTCCACGCGCCGATACATAATCGCCTGGCTAACATCGATACGTGATCGTGCGAGTTATAGCGAATAAACGAGCACCGATGTGGAGGGAAAAATGTACACCAAGATCGAGGGGTGTTAACACGACCATCGAAAACGGCAACTTCGGTGTTACGTACCGAAACGGTTGATCCACCTTCGTTTTGCCCGTGGGTGAAGAATCGAGAACAGCGTGACCTCGTCCGAACGAAAACAAACGAGCACGATTGAGAGAGCAGTTCCGCGGGTCTCGCGAGAGGAAACCAACCACGTCCGTGGTGGAACACTCTTTCTTCCTCTGTCCTGCCCTCAGCCACTCTCTTTCACCCTCTGTCGAGTTAATTTCAGTTTCGTCTGCAAAGACGTGTTCCCCCGGAGGAGGCCATGAAAAGGTTTCACTGCGTGCACGCTGCATTACCTCCATTCGTATCGGTAACGAGGCCGACTCCCACACCTCCTCCCCTATTCCTCCACAGGATTTCGTGCACAGCGCGAGGCATACGCGCGTAGACGCGCGGTATTGCCAGGACACCCCGTATACAAGGAGGGCGTATTTGTTTTACTGCCTGGCTGCTGGCATTGGTTGAGAACGTGCTCCGCATTCTTGAAATCGTGCCACCCTTGTTACGGCATAGACTCTCCACTGCCACCCCGCTTCCACCGCCGCAGCCATCAACCTGGCTCTCCTCTTCGACGATGCCTAGCATCTACCAGAAATCGACGGGAGGATCTTCGTCCTTTCTGCCACCCTCGACTTCCAGGGCTATAAAAATTCTTGATTCCTGTAATCGTCACGCGATGTACGCGGGGGAGGAACACTGGCGCGCGTTCGCTATATTTCTGAATTAAGGGTGCTGCTTGGGCGGCAGAGGGTTGCTTTGGGAATGGCAGCTTGGAAGGGTGACGATAGTGGACAGCAATTTCAAATCGTCGTTGGTCTACAAGGATATATTCTGAGTTAACGTTGAGTTACACGTGGCTGCAGTATCTATTGCTCTTGGATACAAATGATTGCTGTGTACCTATAAGTATCCCGCTGTTCAATTCTGCTTTATTCTAAATTTTCTTCCCAAACACTTTGCCGGGTATTTGCCACTGTTACACCGAAAAATCAATCCCACTTCTGCTCCACAATTACCCGTACAGAGGTCATCATAACAATCCACCAATCATGGCAACGTAAGAATCCTTCAGCCACAGATACGATCTCCGCCACACTTGGCATCCTCTTGACTTCTCGACGCCCCAAACGGCGACCGCAATCGCGAAGCTCATCTTCCATACCACACCTCTTAAAGAAATGCAAATAAATCTGGCAGGTTAATCGTCGAAGCGTTCTCATTTTTCTCTACCAATGGCAATCGTAAAATCCTTATCTCCCTCGACGAGTCTCGGCGTGTCCCCTCTCGAAACAATACTCTGTATCTGATTTCCGGTTCCGCGTAGGGGAGCAGGGTAGTGAGCCGTCACACGGTGGACCGCGTCTTTCGCCGTCGCGGAAACAGTAGAAGTATCAGAGCGCGATAGGGGAAGGTGAACGGTGGCCGGAGGGGCGCGGGAAAGAAGGACAGGACGGAAGAGTCCAGCACTCTGTCGATCCTAATTTACGGCCAGGATTCCAGGCGTTTATGCCTTTCCGATAAGGTCGTTCACGCAGATGCTGCGCCTGCACCGATGGATCTTCCTCCTCATTCTTCTTCCCACCCTTTTCCACGGCTTTCCTTGCAGGTGTCGGCTTTGGCCTGATGATAGGCTGCGACGAAATGTTGCCCCGAGATTGGTATTTCTCATCGTTAAAGGCTCCGTTGGAAATTTTTATTCGTAAATGTGGAGCCCCAGCACAGTCCTCCTGGACGAACACTGTGCCATTCCTCGCAGTTGCCTCATCAAAGGGCATTCCTACTCTCTCTGCTCCTTCCTGCCCTCGAGATTATAGCCGGGGATAAAATCAACCAGTCTTCGTATCTTTGTGGCAAGTATTCTTGGAAGATACGATCGGGTGGTACTTTTCGTGTGAATGATGTGTGTTGGAAAGTGGTCTGGGAAACGCAGTTGCCTTACAATTCGTAATGGAGTATTTATTTATAATCTTGTAGTTTAATTAACTGGTACTTTCTGAGCTCTACAAGATTTCATCTTGTGATTCCATCTTCGATCCTGTAATTATTTTCTTTTGTATCCCTCTTTCGTTAATTCAAAAACGTCAAGTGTACTTCCGTCTTCAAAAGGTTAGTTCACAGTAAGTTCCGCGAGGTTCTGTAGACGGGCGTTGCACAATCTCTTTGAAACCAGAAGGGTTGTGTAAATGTTATTATGTCGAAATAAACCGCAACAGGGTAGATTACATAATGACGAACGTCAGGCTCGAACGTAGATGAAATCGATTGCACCATTGGAAGAAACCCGCGGCAAATCTGGCTTAAACATTATAGAATCGACGGGGTAATAAATTTCATTTCAATTCCCCATCGATCAGTCGACGGCCACGATAATATTTGTTTAAGGGACAGACGACCGGAGATTCGATAAAATTGGAAATTTCGGCTTTTTTCCGTCCGAGGGAGGGGTGTTAAATTCCCTGTGAGATTCGATTGGTCGACGGTCCGTGGCGGGCACAGATTTCCTGTCCGGAAGCAGAAGCAAGATGGGCTTGTTCATAGTTTTTTTGTCGCACTGGCACCTTTCCTCATCCCCATATCTTCGTTTTCCAAAAAATGATGCGAGTTACATCCAATTATCAAAGGAAAGATCAATTTAAATTAACGTTGTGGCAAGGACTCCTCTAATGTACAGTTACTCGCTAAAGTAATGTTTATTTAATACTTATTTAAGTAATGTTAAATTCAGAATTATCCATTATTATTTACATTGGTTTGAATCTCTAATAATATATTTTTAGCTAGTACCATTTACCAAAGAAATGCTCAAAGAAATTTTGTTAAACGAATAATTTTTATCAAGACAAGCTCGATGTTCATAGAAACTTAGTTTAATCCATGCTTATTGTCATTTTTGCATAAATTAAACTTTGCTACTTCCACGGGTAATAATACTTTTTTAAATAAATTATGTAGAATTTTAAAATTGAATGCACTAATGAGAATTAGAATTCCGAATTCTTACTTTCAAGTCGATTTAATATGTAAAATACCTCTGTGAGTAACAGAAGATTAAATGTTTTTACTTCGAACAAGCAAATCCACCAGAACAATATTTCCTACACTCCCTTCCAAAAACTTAAACCCTCCTACACGATTACATTAACCAAATCAAAGTCCTTTGAAACGAACATTCCAAACGTAGAATTCGTTGGAGGATAATAATGCAGTAGAATCCTCCCGCGTAAATCCTTGACCAAGCCTCCAGCTGATAATCTGATAAGGAATGTTAATTACCAGTAACCTAGTTCTCACGACCATCACCATCGGAACCAGGCTAACCAACGATCTACCTAATCCTCAAAGTCAGTCCCACCTTGCATCGAGCATCATTCCACGAAATTACTCAAGCAACTCGCGACCATCCCGATTTCCCCGCGACTTACTTTCCACCCCCCATGAATCACCCTAGTTCACCCTTAAACCGTCCTCGAAGACAGAAATGAAAGCGTCGTCGCCGGCACTTTGTACACCCAGGGACACCGGCTTCCAAGGGAGAGTATCGATATAGCTACTCTTACTTTTGGCTACTATCCGCGGAAGTCGACAAGGGGGTTTGCTGGTAGGGGAGAGAAGGGATAGGATGGCCAGAATTTATAGCGTCTTTTGCGATCCCGGCGGGCAGGGATGAGGCCGCCACCCCTCAGACTCAATGTTTTCTGCAGGGAAAGTCGGAAGTCGAGTCGAACCCTGGCCAGGACTAGCCGTATCCCATACGTCTTGCTAACAGACTGGGTAGGTTTGGTCGTGTCCACGGGCAGAAGAAAAAATTCTTTAAAATCGTCCGAGCTATCTGTGTCTCCGCTCGCCACGCGTTGAGACGCGTCCCGCTTCAGTTAACGTCCCGGTGTAAGTTTCGTTTCTTAATTCGCCTCGGGAAAGGCGCAATCGATTTTCAAAGGTGGCCCAGCTTGGACAATACGTGCACGCTATCGGGTAGATTTAGTTGGACGACCAAGTCCCTCCATTTTCCGAATGGACTTCTGACCCAACCATCCCACGGCTCACGGGGGATGCTTTTTATTAGACTCCGCCAGGATCACCCGGTATACCGGCGCGATCGTGAGCGTGTGTCGTGGCCCTCTGTGTGCATCCACACACACGCGCTTTGCGCGTAAGCGAGGAGTCCCGTATATGCCACGGCCGTGGCCATGTTCGGGGTGGAGGGACAGCCCCATTCGCCAAATTAACTGCGTTAGACCGGGACCCTGGAATTCTTTACGCTTTCCTCGACCTACGACCGGCCATTTTACGCTGGATTTTTCGACGAAAACGCTCGCCCTTCGACCCCCCTATTTCCTAACCCCACGGTCGTGTTTCTCCTTTTATTTTCCGCGCCTGATTACCCCCGGCTGAATTTAATTTCGAATACATTGCGCTTCGTCCCACGCGCGTGTGTCCCCGTATATGGCACGGTCGACGGGGGTTTGTTAAGAATACGGCGACGAAGGGTGTTGCAAAATTTTTGGCGAGGCGGTGGAGTCGATGGTTACTTACCTGTGTCGTGAGATTTTACTCTGCTTCCCTTTATTATCTGCTGCCTCGCCTGTGTGTGTTGAATTGGCAAGTGATGGGCCTAGTGGAAAACAAACACACGCCATTTTATAATGTTAGAGGAAAGAAAGTTGAAGGAAAAATTATTTTTAGAGGAAGATTATTTTAAACCGTATTTGAATTAGATGGTGGGTAAATGACAACTATTATCAAACTTTAGCTGAAACACTAATTAATCTCTTTTATTCCGTCGTATACCTATATTGTTTACCACCATTTCTTAATATTTGACTTTCGCTATCTTTCCATTAAATTCTAATTACAAGGACGTTTAAAGCTACTTTCAATTGTGTTTGCATCGTGTAAATGATTAATTTCTCTACATATCTGTTATCTCCAAGGAGCCGAGAGAGCATAAACTCCTTTTCCACCACGGATTTGTTTTTTGTCAACGTGAAGAACATTAAATATGATAGGTGATAATCTGTTGTAGTCCACAGTATTTATTCTGAAATGTTGGGAAGGAGAAGGAATACTCAAATAATTCTTATATGGTAATCCATATTTAGAGTAGTAATCCTCAGTCGAGGTCTACTGTCTTCAGTTTATTCAATTGTTCCAATAATTTCGTTTACACGATGCCCCAGATCCAGGTCGTCAAAGTCGCGGGACTCTGTTCTCAGCTTTCTTTCCGAAAGCGGTGAAAGTGCATAATGCGAGGAACTTAAGTAACGATTTCACTAGGAAACTTCCGCGCGACGAGACTTTAAAGGCGAGCGGCCGAGACGACGGCGGCTTAATCGAATCGCTAATGTTTGCAAAATCTTTGTTGGAGACGTCTTAAAGAGATGGAGGCGAATCGGCGTTCAGCTGAGCGCGAGAGACAAGGATCCTTTAATCCAAAGTAAAGAGACACCGTCCATGCGAGAAAAAGAGCTCGCCCCTCTTTGTATTGCGGATTTTCAGATAACTGAATTCAGAGCGACGGGGACAGAAACTTACCCCCTTCAACGTTCGCCGTAACTCGTTTCATCCTTGCATCAAAAAGGAGGTCGTCGAGCGGGGCGCGATCAAAAGGGCGAGCTCCTTGCCCTAGAAAAATCGTAATTTCTTCTACCTGGTCACACGATCAATTACGTGACGCTGCTAACACGAGCACGACACCCTGACACTTGCATATGGGTCAGGACGTTCCCCACTTGCATGGCACACGTACCGTTTTTGCTTTCTCCATTTCATCAACTGTTATCAATTCCTTCAATGATAAAAATGGGGATTTGTAGTTGGAATAGTATTCCGAAGTTGGTCCACTTTTTGATTTAGAGGTCGATTGAATATTCTCTACGTTTTATCAAATTTTAAAGAAATATAGAAAATCTTTTCGCCTATTGCAATATATTAAAACTCCTAAGATCATAGAAACTAGTCCAAGAAGAATATATGTTTTTCTTTTCTGTCCACACTGTAGTTAGGTAATGGTTGTTAGAAGTCATGCATTATATCGTCGATGTTTGTTTTTTTGGTCGTAGTTCATGATCATTTCCATTCTTCTCTTAAGTTGGCCTGTAAAGTCTTGGTACGGGATTTGTTTTTTAATTTCGTTCGGTGAGAGGAATATTGCTTCTTTTGCGGAAAAGTCGACTATCTCGTTACCAGGTATGCCTTCATAGGAGGGAACCTAGAAAAGCAGAAAAGAAAAGGCGACTATGCCCCGACTTAGAATTCTCCGCTCCAAAATACCCTTGAACACCTAATAAAGAAAACAAAACCACTGCAGTGCAATCTCTGTAATAACGAAATAACGGTCAACCATCTATTATACGAGTGCAGAGGCGAAACTAGAAACTGAATCCAGACACGGTCCTGGCATCACAGGGCCACATAAAAAACACCCTAAGTTATCTAAAAGACACACTTAACCCGCACCACAAAATCCAACTATTTCAATATAGAAAAAAGGACAAAGCAAATTCGTCGCTAATGACCCAGCAGTAGATGCGACCTAACGTTCATAATTAAAAAAAAAAACAGAATATACGTTTACACAAATTGGACTATATTACATCCACCCTTAAGTTGCGTCTGCTGCGACAATGAACTGAACGCTCGGATAACTCCGTGGCCAGTGCCCAGAATCAACGTCAGTATGTTTATCCGAATGGGAAGCTCATCGTCCCCAGAGCGTGCAAGTGAATTCACGAGTGGAAGCGTGTCGCAGCTCGATTCCCTAAGAACGGATGAAATCGTTCCGCGCTCGGCGATTCACCTCGAGGGCCAGGAAGCCCCGTAATCCCAGGTGCCCGAAAATCCCTATCAATCGGCGGAAATCATCCCCGGTTCCACGCCGCGTATCCTTTCTCGTTAAATCCCTTCCCCGCCCGTCGGTGGCCAGTCCATCTCCTCCAGGTGGAATATCCGCGTTCGATCGCGAATAACTTTCTGAATAGGTGATCACGTAAAACTGATTTAGCAATTTGCCCATTCCGGAGCGGCGCGATCTTAGTTCAAATTGAGTATAGTCCAAGTCTTACTCCGGTGAACCACTACTAATCCAATTCCAGAGATCCCAAGACGTCCCTGGCGGGAGGGTGTGGGCGGAAGGGGTGGTTTGGAGCGGCGAGGACGAAAGAGAAAGAGCGGCGGAGAGGCGACGCGCAGACAGAAGGTGAAAGAGAAAGAGCGAGCGGTACGGAGGGATGAAGGGGTGGGAAAGGGGGGGAGGGGATGGACGAGAGAGTTTCAGGCGAAGATATAATATCGCCTATGCAAATAGCCTTTGGACTTAGACCGGCTGAATATACTTTAGGGCTCGCAGCTCCAGTTAGACCGTGTCGTATATTCCGAAGGGGTGCGGGCGGGTTTCCGTGTGCAGACGCTCTTAAAAAATTCCATCAGCGGAACGTGCCTCGTTACGCTGTTGTTCGACACAGTCACCTAGCGGACGGACCCTCGCGCAGTGTTTAAGCGGAAGTTTCACCGAGTTACGTGCGAACGGCTACCTCGTCCTTTTCCCGCCCCTTTCTTTGCGCCCGCTGTTGGAGCATGGGATCTTTGCACACGCCAATGCTTGCTGAATCTGGCAATAGTTTCTTGGAGGTTGTAGTTGTTCCTCGGAAGAGGTAGCATTTCATCGTCGTCGCTCTCTCGAATGAACCAATCGAAGGAAATGAAGTACGCCGTTGTTTAGGGGAATTTAGAACAATTTTCTTCCATTACCAATGCTGTTCTTTGATAACCTCTCCTAGCTGGAATGATGTTTCCTACTGGTTTCTTACCACCAGAAAATTATTTCCAATATCTACTCCCATTATTAGGCCATTCTTGCGAAGACCTAGCTTTTCATTTCGTGCTTCAGCTCCGGTAAGCCTGACCAACGCGCAAACAGGCACAACTTTTTCACTTACTCTGCGGAAAATAACGCAGCAACGTCCACCATGACGAGAGAGACAGAGAAGGTACGCCGCGCAAGAGGCGAACGTAACCGATGAAGCGAAAAGGGGTGCGAAAGGGGAGAACCGGGGCGGCTGTAAAACCGGGCGGGGGGTAGAGAAGTCGGGGTTAGCGGCTTGGGGGAGGGTGGGGCGGGGAGGGGGTAACATTAGGCAGGGTTTCCAGACGAGACGAGGGTAGGACGTTTGAGGTCAGTTCGGGGCGGTTTTTTCAACCCCCGGAGCGAGTCGCTCAATACCAAGCCGCCCCTCGACTGACCAATGGTCGTACTCCGGCCCCCACCAGGCCAACTGGCTGACCAGCCAGCCGATTGGACGAAAACCTCCCGAGGGATACTCTATCCGGCAAGGATACTCACGGCCCGAATCCTCCAGACCCGCTAACTAACCCGGAGAGAGGAGAGAGAGATTACGTACCGGGTGTGTACGTTCGATATCGGCCACTTCGTCGAGGTGCACTCTCCTCTGGCCACGGAATTCTAACGGCGTCTCATCCGGCAAAGGAATTTCCGACGCTCGGCGTGGGAGGGGGATTACAACGAATTTATGCACCCGTCGAATTCTGTCCTGATTATTCCGCCGACCTCGCGCCGCGGAATTATTCCAGGTATACGACGAACGAGCGAAACGGGACGCTGCTGCACGCGTTCTAATTGATTTTAGGGAAACCGTCCCGCGGCTGCCAGCCGCTTTACGTTCCATCGCGAGGGGTACAAGCAGTTTGTCCCTGGCCTGGTGGAATTTTATCACTGTCCGTTGCATGGGGTCAGGTCTGGCTGATTCCCAGTGGGCTGCTTAATTGTGTCGATGCTTGGATACTGGGACTGGTGTTGAATTCAATTTTAAAGTTGTGTGGGAACTAGGGGTGTGTTGTGTGGAGTTTTAGGCAAATGTTGGAACAGTAGTTTATTTAATAGGAAAGGAAATTATGGAGAAAGATATTTATTGAAGTAATATTTATATAAAATTATTAAGCACTAATGTAGTTTCTGAATACCCACTAACCCAATTGGTTTTTGTAACCAAGGTTCTATCTTGCATGCCATTTTTACATTCCTTTACCAAGGCTTCTCCCAAAAGGACCAACGTCGCAGAATCGCGATATCCCGTACCGGAAAAGTTCAGCATTTCCTGCCGCGTCACCCGCTAGACATCCAGAGATGGAAACGGTGTTGCAAGGTGGCGTCGATGCAGCCGTACGTTCGACTGTTTACGAATGTTATCAGCTATAACAGTGGGACACCCTGTATCCGTCCAGTGGCAGCGTTGGTTCGCTGTACAGTTTGCCCAAGATGATATCGGCGTCCCTCCTTTTCGTTAGGTTCCGCCGTTACTAAAGCAAATGGGTCTTGAAACCCTGCCAAAATTCAGATCAAGCCGCCGACTTAAAGACACCTTAAAGCAACCGAGCCCAGGGACGGAGCCCCGAGCCCGGCGAGGAAAGGGTTGACGCTCGAGGGGGCGAGGGAAGAGGGCCGCGCGGAAATTTCGAGCCGTCGTTCACGGTGGAAATGACGTCGCGAGTTAATTTGGATCGATTTCCGACCGCCGAGCGGTTACGACCGGCGGGCCGCGTCTTCCTCTTTAAACTTCCGGTCGAACGGCTGCTTATCGGCGTATTGGAAATTTCGCGCGCGCAGATAGCACGTCGAAGGTGTCCTGGAAGAGACACGCCAACTGGACGCTTTCTGTCCCCGTCATCCTCCAAACACGCGGAAAGATTTCTATAATTCGTGTCGTCATAGTGGAGCGAGCAGCATTTTTCTGCGCCTCTATTCCCTTTCACTTGTCTCCATGTGACGGAACCTACGCGTGCGCGCAAAAGAATCTGGAAAAATATATAATTCCAGTAACCGTATCTTTAAATTGAAAATTGGTGGGATATTATAGGCGTCGAGAAGCGAGGAATATCAAAATTAATATCAAATTACTTCTTGTAGTTGAAAACTCTTGAAAATTTGTCAAATCTTCAAGATTTGAAACAGCTTGAAAACCGCAAGTATTTTAGATCACAAAAGAATGAAATTTAAAATCGCAGTAGGCTAAAATCTAAGATCACAAAAGATTAAAATCTGAGATCACAAAAGATTAAAATCTAATGTAAAAGCTTGGGTTATTTTTGAATGGAATTATGGGTCAAAAAGGACCCTGCATCCGAAGTGTGATCAAACTATCCGCCATCTAATGGTTAATATGGAATTCCACTAAATGAACTCAGATTTCAACCGCTATTCCGTCAAAACCCTTCATTCGCTGCTTCCAATGATTTCTACACGACGACCCTAAGAAATTCACAAAGTGCCACTAGTGCACCAAATAGTACTTCCACTGCGCCTTTCCCGTCGTTGTCGCCGGGATATCTCCGCGAACTTTTCGCTCACGCTCGCGTATCGTCCAAAATTCACCGCCGCCGTGATCCTCGCCGCAATCTTCCCCGCGCGACAGGTATTTCTACGGTTATTTTTTTCCTCCTTCCGTGGGTCTTTACTCGTTCGTACGGCGCAGACAGGACTGGCTGGGCTCGAGCCCACGGGACTGGGATCAAAGGAAGAATTATCAGGGTTCCGAGCGTGGTCCGGGATTTGGTCCCGTAGGAGACTTACCACATGTAAATAAGGACAGAGCTTCTGTAGCTCGCTCCTGCCCTGCGTAAATAACATTTTTCCGATAGCGACGGAATAACCCTCCAGTTCGCTGCAGAGCCACCCCTCGCACGATCTTTTGTCGCTTGTTTCGTGCCCGTTGATCGCAGGGAAATCGAGGAGACGGTGTTCTTAACCGGTGTGTTGACCGAAAGACAAACAATATCTGTCAGCCGTTTCGATTTATCGTTGTCCTCCTTGCAGTTAGAATGTCTCGCATATTACTTGATAGCGCGCGTGAAAACTAACCTCGCCGATACAATTTCATTTCGTTTAGAGTAAAATTCAATGTTTTAGTTTACCCTTATCTAACTAACCTCGCCGATACTATTTCATTTCATTTAGAGTAAAATTCAATGTTTTAGTTTACCCTTATCGAAGTAAATAGACATTTCCATTATCCCTATACAGAAGAGTCAAGAATCAGGTTATTAGACAGTCGCCTAAACTTGAAACAGTACAGTAGTTACAGTGATAAACAGCGGCAGTACAAACTAAACAGTAGCAAGCCACGATCAATAACAGTAACACAAAAAGAGAAGGAATTCCAATGGACCGTATCTGCAGGTTTGAAAGCACGACGTGGTCCCTGATTTCTCGCGTTTCTCGTTCGCCCTTCCATTTTTATCCTTCCCTTTTCTCCTCGAGCCGCAGCACCATCACCTTCCTCGTTCCTCCCCCGCACAATGGAGGGGTGAAAGGGGGGGAGAGGATTTTTTGTTTTCCCCGCTCCTTTTTTTCTCCACGCTCGGCCAGCATATTCGGCGCGGCGGTGGCGGTTCTACGTTTCAAAATGTATGCAAAAGACTGGAGCACCCCGCGCATCCTAACACGGTACACACCCCCGAGAAAATCGTTTCACCCTCGGCGAGCAGCCAGCGCGATACTTTCTGTTCCGTTGCCGTTCCTCTGGCCATGTTGAGCGCGCCGTAACGAGGGAGTGAAACGCGCGAACGTCTCGACGCTCGGAAAACGCTCCGTCTTGCCGTGGATTGGGGTGGTTTCCAGTAGGGTGGCGAAGGTCGAGGTCGACGCTACATTTTCGTCGGACTGTACTGGGGTCCGGTCGGCGTAGTTACCATCGATTCGTGGCCGCAACTGTTTCGCCGTTTAAAAAAGGAACGCCTCGAGTCCTCGGGGTGGAAAGACATCTTTCCCCGACATATATTTCTGTTTGTCCAAGGGGCCAGGCAACAGCCTCCGCACAATATGGGGTCATTTTACGTGTTTTCTTACATGGGCGCAGGTTGCTGGCCCTCCTCTAGCTACGATATCGATATTTCTGCGACATAGGAGTGGGAAGCTGTACGTTCGCGAAAATTGGGGAGATCGGTATTGAAGATTTTTTAAATGTTGCTTATTTTTTGTGACCCTTTTGCTATAACTAACTTTTGGTAGATAGTGGTGTTGCACGGAAAGAAAGGATCGTTTCAATTGAGGATTTTGCAGCAAGAGGAGTACAGCTCCATTTTTGACAGTTTTTAACTTATGACGTGTAATATACTGTTGCGAGCAACCTTTGGGTGGAATCCAAAAGGAATTCTACATCGTTTGGTGCACGTTTCATGCAAATCCGATAACAAATGAGCGATTTATTGCAAATTTTGAACCTGCGACCCACTACTGTGCAATATTTTTGTTAAAATAGAAATAAAAACTTATCAACTCAATAGGTACTACTTATTGTGTGAAGATATATATTTTTTAATTAGTGCTCTCTGTTTAATTTTAAGGAGTGCGATAATTTTTTTTTAAGAGAATCCCCCAAATTATTTTAATTGAAAACTTTATGCTTATATTTGTACATATTTAGGCAATATTTTAAAAAAATTTAATTAAAAAACGGTACCTATAACTTTAAATTCTTTTTACTCAAAACGATGTTTTTCGAATTGGTTAGCATATCTCAAAAAACAATCACTCGATTTACTTCAAACTTGATATATATCTTCAATAGCTCCTTATTCTTGTTGTTATTACAACTAAGTCGGTTTTTGCAAAATTAGGCTTTTGCGACACAAAAACCAGCGAATTTTTTGCAGAAATCGTTTGTTTTAGACGATGCCATTTTTTTTTAGTTTTCAGTATTTCTCATTTCATCTAGTTCAAACTATGCTAACAGTGTGCCTATAATTTTTGTAAGGCGCTCAATACGAAGCACTGTAACTCCAGATATAACCACTACTTTTGCATGCCATTTTTTTCATATTCTCTAAAGATTGACAAATACAGCCCCAAAGCTGGAAGTAAATATATTTAATGGTTTTGTTTTAAAAAATTCCCAAAGTTCGGATCGTTTTTCGTTCGTCAAAGTAGGGAGACAACTTAAGTCAAAGTAATAATTTTATAAACAGTATTTTCTAATTTACTTAAAGTTTGTAAATATGGAGCTGCTCCCCTCTTGCCACAAGGCCTTCAATTTCCCTTGATATCAACTTGGCGAAAGGAAGAGCTTCTATTTCCTGTATTTAAAACATAACTACGGGATATCTCATGTAGACACCTTGTGTTATATTACACCATGTTTCCGCGGAAGAATTGAATACAGAAGAATTTTATTGATACTTTGCTGCCTTGAGTAATTCAGAAGATTCTTCGAGTAACAATCGAAGATATTTCCAGCGACTCCATACCTTTCCAGTTGATTAAATCGGCCCCCCTGCTGTTCTCCGAAACCCGTGAATTTTTCTCGTTGTCAAACCCTTGCCTCGCCACGGACGATCAAGCCGTCGCCAGCGCGATATTTGAATTTCTCCATAAACAGGGGGCACATTCACCGTAACGATTACATCCCTCACCCCTCGCGACTGCGGAGGAGAACAATTTTCACCGGGGGATTTATCGAGGCGGGAAGTCTTGCGGGCAACTGTACCTCGCGCTTATAACTCGTGCCTGGAACCTCAGCAAAGTGGATCTTGGTGGTGCATATTGATTTACGATAATTTCATTATTTCCCCGAGGGGCGAGGGGGGCGAGGGGGGCGGCTTCTTGTAACCGATTAACGTCTCTTCCGGGCAACTGTCCGCCAATTGAAATGCAAACGATCGCTGGCGTTATCCCGTTTCTTTTCGGTCGGCCAATTTGACTTCGTCTCGAAGATCGTTCGAGGATCGAGAATTTCCTGCTGGTTGCCCGGCTGTACACCCGTGCCAACTTTTTTCTCGCCCCTTTCCCCTCTCCTCCCTTCTACTTTTTCCCTCGCCATCGACGGAAGATACGGATACAAACGAACTACCACGTATCCGTCGAGTCTGCACCGAAGCCGCGGGACAAAGATGCAGCGACGAAAAAGCAAAAGGGAAGACGAAGGGAGAGGCGACGGGGCCGAGGGGTGGGTGGAGACTTTTATTGGCTCTGACTTGGCGCCCCCCTAACGTCGTCTACTCGTTTGCCTCGCAGATTTTCATATGTTTTCATCCGCTCGGAAAATTAGGACGTTATACACCAATCGGACTCGCGAGCCTCCTCAGACGGAGGGAGCCGCCTTTGTCAAGCGAGACGCGCTGCCATCGAACCCTCCCTATCGTTTATTGGTACACATTTTTCGTGTGGCTCTTACTGTTGCTAGAAAGGGTGGCCTAACTTGCAACGCGATGCTTGGGGCTCGATCGCGTCCACAGTTATATATGCGAAATTCGCCCACTTTGGAGTTTCAAAAATATCTTGCATCGTCAATAAGGAACAGGAGACTGAGATTGTACAATCAGAGATATAGAAATTGGAAATATGGATTTAAAATATTTTCAATATTCACTCCATTTGTAATCATTGCTTCGACCACTAATGTCCTCCAAAATTAACTTCTTAACTTAACTCTTCGTGGTCACACGGGGTGTATCGCACCCCAGGCAAATTTTTTTCTTCGGTAAATTTTTAGACCCCAATATTAGAATTTAAAGACTTGGTGCATTTTAACAAAAAAAATCGTTATCTTCCACAACTATTCTTCAAATACAAATTTCATCATATCTAAATAAAATTTACAGTTCTAGAAAAAGACTATTAGAGCACGATTGAATGAATATTGCGAATGTACACTTATCACTGAAAAGTTAAAAGATTCAAAAATACGAAAATGTTAACTAAAAAATGAGTTGGTTAGAAGGTGTGACCACGAAGGCTTAATCTCGATCACAAAGGAACAACGTACACATCAATCACTATATTATAATAACTGAGTTTCTATGTCACAACGAAAATCAGGGAAAACAGTCTTTGGGGTGGAAAAATGCGAAACGGTATCCGCACGATGAATGTTCAAGCAGGGTTCTCTGTAGCCATCTCGGGTTAGAAAAAATGCGACAACGAGGCGGGGGTAGTGTTCCTGTTTGGGAGGTGGCTACATCCACCGCAGGAGGGCGCACATAAAAAACATATTTCGTGGTCCTGCCAGGGCTGCGGCAGGGTGGACCTTGGTTCTAATATATCAAGCCAGATCGATACTATTCCGCAGACTTCGGTTGTTCGGAAACCATCCGGAGCGCCCTTCCACCTCCTTCCTCCTGTTCTCTACGACGACCACTCTCTCAAATATCTCGAAGTTGGAGCATCGGGAAGACGAGGATAAGCCACACGTAGATATAACGTGGAAAATTCGAGGAGTCTCTCCCGATGCGACTTTTACCTTATTATTCTTCCCTCGCCTCTTCCCGTTTGTTATATTCCCGACGAGGCCCTTCTTCTTCGTTTTTTAACGGTTCCCTATGCCTTCCGAGACCATCGACCGAGCTCTAAAAATTGGCAGAAATATCGCACAAATCCTGAACCCATCAAACCATTTTCAATATCACGAATATATCGTTGTGATTCTAGAGCTCGTTTCATAATAACCGCACACTAACACGTTAACCGAAGACACTGTTCTCTACTTTTGCATATATTTTCACTTCACACGGTAGCACTGTTATCACGTTCCAATTCCCTCACAAGCTACATTATAATAAACTTTTTTACCGAGAAGATTAGACATCTCATTGAATTAAATAATTGCGTCAGATCCTCACCCAGTCGAACCCGAAATAACAACGCTAAAAGGAATAAGTTCGCAACTGCGGATTAGGTGGCCAGGGTATTAAAAAAAGGCTGTCAGAAGCTTGCACAGGGTTGCTCCAAATACAAGGTGGTTCCCTCGCGAGCGAACCAAGGAGCATCGTTACACCTCGTCGGTGAAAGGAGACGAATTACGGTGTTGTAAGTGTGGAAAATAGGTTAACGATCGAAAGTGCTCCCGAATCTGTATCGATCCCGGTGAAGTGGCGGGAGGGCAACGAAATCAGATTACACAAAGGGCCTCTTACCTGATGCGCTGCGTGCGAAGCCTGGCCCAAAACTGCCACCCCTTTCGACCTGGAAAAGGGGTAATAGTTTTCCGCGGTCGCACGTCGGTGCTCGTGTGCGTGCACAGGAAGCTACCGCCAGGTATACACACGCAACCGGATCATCCCCCTTCCTTCTACCCTTCCCAACGATATGCCTATGCTGTTGCTCGGCTAGAGATCCATGCCAGCCGCGTTTTCCTATTCGCCCGTCGGGCATACGGACACTCTGCTCGACGCTCTCGGTTAAAAATTCAGAAATAACTGACGTTCATGGCCCTCCATCGCTTCTATTTGCATGTTTCATCACTGTGCGGGGTTGTACCAGAAATTAAATTGGGTGCCCATAGTGAGCTAAGTAGGTACATACCGCGGTTCTAGTAGAATACTTAAGAGATCGTTACGAGGAATTTGTAGATTGTAGACGATTCAGAATTGGCTTAGAAATGTAGAGCAAGATTCTTCTCCGCGAGAAAGTTTCTAGCGAATTGAAGTAGAACGCTGGGAGGTAGGTAATACTTATTTGTAATGGAATCACGATCTAGATATTAGATAAAAGACTACGAGGCGACTACAATGAGAATTCCGGTTCAATTCTTTATATCTACATTCAAAGAAGTCCAACGTTACTTTTCCTATTATCGGTCCAATCTTCCTCATCGTCGATGCACAACTCGCCCATGAGGAGTCAGTGTCCTCCCGCTGGCTTCGAAGCGACACCGTTTGATCGAATATTCCACGGGCAGAGGTGGCCGCGAATTTTTTGCTGCCGCTGGAATCTCGAAAGGGACGTGGCGCAGGCGAGAAGGGAGTTTCCGAAGGGAAAATCCGGGATTCGGCGAATATTCGGTAGACGGAGACGATAGCCATGCGCGATAGCGCGAGAATTCGCGCGGCCCATTGGGCATAGGTCAGGCAGAAGCCAATCCGACGAAACTCTCAGATATATGATAAAAATTGACTGGAGGCGTCCCCGGGATCGCGCGGAGGAATCGCACGGTGGAAGAGGCCGAAAATTCCGTCTGTCCCTTAAAATCCCTTGGATAACGTGGCTCGAGGAAGCCCCTCGTCCATTCCCTTCGACGTCCCCGACGATAACGCTGCGTGAGGCGTCTTCTCCAAGGATGGAGAGAGAAAAGGGACTGCCAAGTCATCGGTGCACGATCAAAAAATGATCCATCTGAACTAACCGGGAGGGGTTGCTCCTAGCCACGAGAGAAAGCGTCAGGGACTATATGTATGGGAACCTTCTGTGCCTTCCTTCTGCTTCATATCGCCTTGCGCATTAATGTTTTCTAATCGAAAAGGAAATTATCCGGTCGTTTTCTTAGTAGTGGATAGATTACTTTTTGGTTCTCTTTTCTTTAATTTATTCTGCACTTGGAGATGTGATCTTAGGTTCGAGATTCGTTATGACTCTCGTGTACTGAGGAATTTGTATCGTTGATAATTATAATCAATATCTGATTCTTCGATTCATTCTTATTACTCTTTGTGTTATCTCGGAGAATAGGAACAAATGTCTGTAGAATTCTCAAACATGTGTCTTGCATTTTGTACACGGCAGTAAACTGTTTATCCAACACTGTAGAATTCTTTACAATTATCCAAGGCCTTCGTCGACTTTCCCAAATAAAAACTGTTCATGTATCCACTCAAAAATACAATTTTACCATTTAAGGGGGATTCTAACTGATATTTAAAAAACTGTTTGTCATATTGGATTACACTCTTTTGGGATATAAGGAGGTAATTTTAACTTGTAGAAAATATTTTTCCTATGTCGATACTCTTTATTATTTATTAATTATTGTGGAATCTTGTCCACCTCTTCGACGTTGTAACTCCTGTTGGCGGGATGTGCAGCACCCATTACAAAAAAATAGAAGTTTCTTAAAGTTAGATATTTTACGCTAGAATTGGTCCACTTTAAAGAAAAAAATGAAAAATTGAAAGAATTATAGCGTTTGAAAGTAAAAAGTAAGTTTCTATCTTAGACAAATTTTTCATATTATTCTTCATATCGACGAAAAAAAAATATTATAAATAGAAACTAAAATTAAAATGTTAGGTCTAGTACCAGCGTAAATTATTTAAGTTTAAGTAAAAATTCTTCTGTCTGCAATCAGATGACTGTGACAGGTGCTACACCCGACACTACTTAATTCGACAATTCTAATTCCACTAACTAACTACTAATTCCACAATACTTAATAAATAATAAGAAGGATCGACATAAAAAAAATATTTTCTACAAGTTTAAAGTTGCCTCCTTAGATTTTAATGCAATATTAACACTAGTTTTCCAAAAAAAAATCATAAATTTCGAGGGTCATTACACGAGAATCCTTCCTTAACAACGACAAAATCCGACAATTTGAATACTCTCCAGACATTACGAATCATCTCAAACGAGTATGTCCTCGTGTTTCACCCCCCTTCGAGGGTCAGGCCAGCAGTGGTCGCAGTCCGCGCGAGCGTATCAAAAGATCGGGTCATCATTTCCCTCCACTCGCCGCCGACAAAAGGAAGCTCGGCCAGGAAAATTTCCTCCGCACGAAACCGTACGCGAAACATTTCCCCGAGTCCCGCAAAGCCGCGCGAAATCCGCACCCCCCGCGTATGATATCGCGCCCCCGCGGCGAAAGTTTTGTCGATCTTCTTCACCGCCGAGCGGAGCCATCGGAGAACAATGCCGCGGAGTATTTCAGTGCGGATCGCAGCCGACTTCGATCGGCGCCGCCGCGTTTATCGACATTTCCGCGTTCGTTACTGGGTCGTAAGAGCCGCGGCGAAACATCATCCCCCGCGACTAAAAAAAAAAACCGGAAGAGAGAATAAAAAGGAGGAGAGATATTTACGCCACTGGAAAAAAATCCCCGGAAACAATGAATAATTCTGTACGTACGCCGCGGCTGAACCAGATGTCCACGGACCTGGGAACCGTGAATCACGATTCCCGGTCGCGTTCGTATGGGCTCGGTGGTTCCCGGCGCGCACAGCCTGTCCCCTTTGTTGGCCGGGACCGCTGGAAATGGTGCAATACATATTCCGCTTGATTCCAGCCATTTTTGTATTTGTTTGCAATTTTAATGTGCCCGCAGTCGGGACGGTCGAGCGTGGCCGAGAAGCGGGTCGGCGAGGGTGGGCGGCAGGGCGAAGGGTTTGGGCGGAATGCCGGGCGTAAACCGGCAGCCATTACCTTCGATTTCGAAATAAATTGCGCGCCATAAACAGGGTGGTCCATAAGAATACATACGACCGGCTTACCGCGGAGGTACCCAATGTTCTGAAAAATGTAGCCTCGCCGCGCTGATATCGATCCTCAAACTACACCCCCGTCGGCGTCCTCTGCCTCTCTTCCTCTTATCTCTCCTTTTTTTTTCGTCCCCTTGTCTCCCTCCTCCCCCCTTCGGTTTTCCTCTCGTGGCGCGGAACGCGAAAAAACCGGTAGACACTGGCTTAATTTCGATGCACAGTCGAATTCATCCGTCTCCGGCTCGAGGAGCAACGACGTACCCGACGATCTTTGACTGCCGGCCCCTTCCGTTGGCCGCCTCGCCCCGCCCGATATCCGCTCGGCAAGAGATCCTCGAGTCGCCCACCCTCTGCCCACACGTCAAAGCGGTTTTTCGGGATATTTTTTTATTCCTTGCCGACAGGCTGTGTGCGCGCACGTCACTTTTGTCCGCCTGAAAACACCGTCGAGTGGCGATGAAAAAAGTCGGGCGGTAATTACGCGGGGGCCGCGCGTAATTGAGTCCGCCGCCGGGGCCTCTTCGCGGGGGGGGGTGGGAGGTGGGGGAGGGGGCAGGAATTTTTTATTGCGCGCGCGTGTGCTCGGATATTAGAGCGACACGGAGGATTTGGGTAATCTCGCGGACGCTCGATGCGACCGCCACGATGACGGCAATTCAGAAATTGAATGAACACAGGGAATAAGTGGAGGGAACCGGCGGCTGGAGAGCCGGGAATTAAGCTGCCGAGCAAACGAGCCGGTTTTCCCTTTCTTTTTTTTATTTCCCTCCTTTTTCGCCTTTCCGCCCTCCGCGCCGCGGTCCTACCGCTCCGTATCAGGACGAGCTGTTGCTCGTTCCGTTGCGAAGGATGATGGGGACGCTGGGAAAAGGACGGCGTGGTTTTGAAAATGGCCGCTGCCGCGGACTGATAAGGGGAGCGCTCCTCGCGCTGTCCGAGGGGCTCCCTCGACAAATGGCCCGTCACGATTCTCGTAAATCAAGGCTCAGGACGAGAGACCAGGGTCCTCGTAGGAGGATTCTAAGTCCTTGTTTCGTTGGCCTCTCTCGCTGTCACTCCGCCGAACGGGTAATCCGCTTAGCGGACGCACGCCGCGCGGGGGAAAGTCTCCCTGTAAAATTAACGCGTCTACTGAGCGTCGATATACATTCCGTTAATTATCCGGGGATTAACAGTTGACAGTCCTATACTCGTCGGACTACTTATTTCCTTGGGCAGTATACAGAAACATACGAACCTTAAAATTTCCCAGAAAGCGCGAAAGAAACAAACCTGCGTCGTAATGCCGTCTGAGGACAGAGCGCGTACTCGTGGCACGCGACGCGGATCCTCCTTCAAATCGGCTCGAATCTCCAGAATCCGACGAATAACGCGTTTCCCAACGCTCGTTGTGCTTCAAAGAGAGAGTTTCCCGCTTTTTCGCGAGGACTTTCGCGTTCCCATACTCGGCGACGGGCCCGCGCTCGGGGGAGTGTGGGCCTCGCTGGGAACTGGTATGTACACTGGGCGGAATCACAGGGCGAGAGCGCGGAACTCGCTGTCAGCACCCTCGTTAGCCAAGGCTGCGAGGCCAACGAGTGGTTCGAGCTCGTTCCGTAACGATAATGGAACCCTTTGAGGATCGTCGAGTGCAGCGCGCGCGGACACGCCGACACGGTGTGTAGACAGGGTCGACGGGGTTATACACACGACTATTTTATCCGGAAGGCTAGAGTTACTAGTCCCAGGTATACCGAGAGGCGAGAAAGAAAGACGGTGGAAAGAAGGGAAAAGGGATGAGGGGACCGTGCCGTTACGCGAGAAATCAGCGCAGGAGAAATTTTAAATATTTGAATTAACCCCTTCTGGCGGTGTCGTGGGTCCGTATACCTGGCTCTCCTATTATCTTACTCTCTCCTCCTCTTTTGCATCTGTCGTATCCGTCGATATAATGTTTCTCTCCCCCCCCCCCACCTCCTGGCCTCTCTCTTTCTGCCCATGTAAAATTATGTTAATGGATTATCCTAGGGGTGGTTGGCGCGATGTTTCCAGGTAGTCTGAAGGAAGAACGGGGACGTCAACGGCTGAACGCTACCTTCTTCTCTCTCCTACTCTCTCTCTCTCTCTCTTTCGCTTCTATTTTTCTCGCCGCCCCTCCTTTCAATCCTCCTGCTCGCGGAAGTAGGTCGAAGCGCATAGGTGGTTCCGCCGCGTGTTGTACGCGCGGAACGCGCCCATGGGATGCGCGCCCGTCGAGCGACAGATGGGGTTAAAAAATCGGTGAAGAGGATTAGGGATGCGCCGAACTTGCATTATCGATTTCGCCCCGAATACGCGCAACCGCCGCCGTTAGGCTCTGCATTTTCATTTCGGTTAATCCCGAGGACCCTTTCTTTTTTTCTGGCCTACGCTGCGCCCCGTTAGTCCCTCTGGTCTCTCGTCTAGGTAACCGCGAAGCGGAGGACTTCTTGCGGTGGGGCTGCACTATTTCCTTTAATGGAGAATCGATTTCGGATATTTTGTATTGTGAAGGACGGTCTGGGTTTGGTTAAGATTCTGTGGTAATAAAATTGTGGAGGTGTTCTAGAAATTTGGGTTTAGATTTAAGTAAGTTTTATACATGCTGAAAATTTCGTCGAAAGCGGTTAACGTTGCTAATCTCGAAGGTTCCAGAGAACTCCATCCAATTTGTTCGTTAATACTCCACGATATCAATAAATAAAAAAGAATTTATTTCAGAGGTTAGAATCACGATTCAAGCAACGCCTTGGTCGCAAAATGTTGGTGAAAGAGTGCTTTATTTCAAGTTGAAAAAAAAAAAAAAACAATTGTATCATTAATTCAACAGTTATTCGCGATTACGTCGCGTTCGTGTTTACACCACTTTCCCTTAACTATTTTGTAATTACCTATTTTACTTCAAGTTTGGTGGTCCACCATTTCCCACACAGGATATTTGTCTAGACCACCTGTATAAATTCAGAATTCAGTGAGTCAGTGAACTCTCTGATTTCGTCATGGACAGAAAATTATTCCTCGCCCATTTCCTCAAAATATACTCGCGACGGGACGCGCCGACGTCGGTACCTCAAACGGACGCTTCAAAGGTAGGAAATAATTAATTAGACGGGAGTAACAGGTGCAGGTTTCGATCGGCCCTTCCGATGCAATCAGACAGTAAAAGTTAAGTGTTCCTCTCTCTCTCTCGAGTGCGGTATAAGTGTCCCTGATATAGATTAGCCGGGGCAA
This sequence comes from Andrena flavipes, assembly GCA_963971345.1. Taxonomy (NCBI): domain Eukaryota; kingdom Metazoa; phylum Arthropoda; class Insecta; order Hymenoptera; family Andrenidae; genus Andrena; species Andrena flavipes. The sequence goes on from OZ020480.1 coordinate 48,868,379, forward strand.
AGCGAATCCACTCGAAGTGATTCGGAATCAACCCGAATCCCTCTCGACGGGCGCGTCAACCCCCCCAAAAAAGAAAAGAAAAAATAAAAGAGCCCGCTGCTTCTCCACCTCACAATGAAGATCTCGATCGGTTACAAGGATTCCACTGTTGGAAGTCGCGGGAACCTACGCCTCGTCAGAGATTTCGGATAATTCTGAGAAGCGTCCAAGCGAACTCGAGGGTTCTAGAGATGCCCGAGATAAGGCATTCAAAGCGTTTCGAGTATTTAAGGGGCGAGTCCGTGTGTTATTCTACCCCCGTCTGTACGCAAATATTCCTGCCCTGTATGATTGCTTGGAGTGAGTGCGAAGTATGGCGCGCTTCGTTATAGGGGGACACCGTGTCAGCCATTTCTGAGATCACTAACGGAGTTACGTGGCGATGTATCATTTACATAACTACTTGCTCGAGGAATTTCTTAAATTCCTAAAAATAAATTTCAATTCCTAAATTCCATTTGTGTTGAAAAAATCCTTGGAATGTCCCTCTTGTTGGACAAGAATGTAAAATAGCTGGGTTTTTACATTGCAAAGTTAGTTTTCAGTTTGAATCTCTGTCGCTTTAGTGTCAGTGGTGCAGATAATATTCTTGTATAAAGACGACGCATTACGGAATTAGATATTTCGATCTGCTGGATTCAAGGGACGTTTACCTTTCCAGATCGCATTCCCGCCGTAAAAACAACCTGCGAGTGTACGAATCGGGCGATCGTTCGATTAAAATCTGATTTAACCTGACGTCAACTGGGAGAAAAAAAAGTATGTAGCTCGTTTGGGGGTCGGTGACGAAACGGATATCGCTGCTTTAGCGGTATTATTTGCCTTCTTTGTCGTCAATTTCTCGCTCCCCGCCCTGTTTTGGGTGTCGGTTTTCACGTTTTTTCACCCAAAACCACCCCTGGCCCCATTGTGCGATCGACACTCTTTTTTCGAAAGCGCGTAATCCGGCACGAGGGGTGAATTCAAGCACTTCTGCTTTTATCGTCGTTGCGAAGCAGGTTGGTTGCTGCAGGTACATACACACACACACGTCAATAATGGGGCTGATTTAGTGCGGCTCCGAGACAAATTTAATTCCATTTCCAAAGAAATTCATATCAACCTAAACGCATAATAAACATTAAGTAGTATTCAAACGATATTTCGCCAGGAATCCCCTGCAAAATCTTTCAAGATTACTTTTTTCCCAACTGTTATACCTACTCGATCCATCCTTCATCCGACCGCTCCTTTCGTAAATTAAACCACGAAGAGGCAATTAAAAAACGAATTACCACGCTGAAAGGGTTGGACGCGAACCGTTGCGTTTTTTCGACGGCTTATCTGCGACGGAGGCTACGGATCGCGTGGAAAAAACGTGCCAGGTGACGAAAACGTGAATCGGTTTCGCTTTTCATTCAGGAAATTGGAAAACGTCATCTGTTGCCTGCGGGGACGGCCCGCAACCCTTTACCCCGTTCGTCTATCGTCGCTGTAAACCCTCGCAGCGGGGTAGAAATAAATGAAATTAATTTTCTTCACGCAGCATATTCCAGTAGCGATCGCTCTGGCTGCTGTGCCATAAGTATTTACAAAATATTATCATAAGACGCTGATACACCGGTGGAAGAAATACAGTTTTAGGAATTGATAAATAATTTTACTATTATATCAATCATCCGTGCACTTCGGATATTCTAAAACACAGCACTGCCTTTTTTCTTCAAAGATTTCAGAGGCACGCACTACAGCTGAAGTATTTCATCACATTAAAAGAGAAAATAGAATATTTTTCCACTCATCGATAGTCCAACTTAAATATTCCTGGTTCATTCTATTTTCTTATCTTGCAATGCGATTCTGAACTGCAATTCGATTATTATTTCACTATTAACAGCTGCAGTCTCTTTCCTTTTGAGCTGTCATTAAACAATTTTAAAGCGAAAAGTTGTAAATAAATTATTAGTGTCTTACAGTTTACAAAAAAGTAAATATTATATTTTATCTTTTATCAAACGTACATTTATGTAACAAGTAACAAGTAAATACTTTTCAGCTGCAGTGTATTTCCCATAAGCTCAGTACCACACGTGTGGAGACAGTTGCACCCGGCGAAATGTGCATGCACGCATTTCCCTCTCGCCCTACCTCTTTCTCAAGCTCACACACGTTCGCGTGATTAAGAGTATGGGGGCAGGAATGTATGGAGTTCCACGTGTATTTGCATCTCAGGTAGCTACCAGCACACGCTAAGTAACCCCTAAACCATCGTACCCCCCCAACTGGCATTTGCATCCCAGGTAGCTGGGCATGCAGACGCGCGCTGAATCCTCGTCAATGAATCACGCGCAAGGAAACAGAAAAAGGGGGGTAAAAAAAATCGTATTGCATAATAGGGGGTCCTGCCGCGAAACCCTTTTTCTACCTGACCCCCTTCCCTCTGTCGCAAAGGTCGCCTCAGGTAAGATTTTCGGGGCCCTATCACACCTCTTACGAGGAGAGAAATCTTCTGGCGGAGGGCCAGTCACGTTTCAAGCTCACGCAGGGAACGATCGTGCGTGATTAGTGCAACAAGCTTCATTTTTCTCCGAATCTTTAACCCTTGACTGGTCGCTCGAGGATGTTCTCGTTACATTGTGATTCGATACTTTGAAGTGTTGAGGGTGGGACGTAGTTTGGAGTGCAGAGGAGGGGAAGATTATTCCTTGTGTATCGATAGGTGGAATGGTTTCAGTGTAAGAAAATTTACTCGAGAGATAATTGAACTCGACTTGTTAATATTTGTGTTTAAGTTTTGACAGTAGAATAATTTAGCGACACTTTGCAAGGAATTATCTTTCATAAGCTGTGTCCTGTGTTATCCTCTATTTTCAACGTTTTAAGTCACATGTTTTCACTTAAGAATTGAGCTTCCACCGTGGTGATACTCGTTGCGCGATAATCGATGTAAGAAATGACTCTCGAAGTAAGGGAAGCGTAACCTTGTGGAGCGATCAGTCAGAGGGTGAAAGCCCTCCGTCGAAGGCGAGAGTTCCTCCAGGAAATAATTTCTATTTCGAGGACGCAAGGTCAGCTTTTCATCAGAGAGGCAAAGTTTCTGAATACTTTGCGGAACTTTCTCCATAGACCAGCGCGAAAGTACCTTCGAGGAAGAAGACCTGGGGCGTCGTAAAAATTCGTGCGAACCAGTTTCAGTACACCACGGGTAAGTGCGATCGCGCGGATTCTACAACCCCCGTCGAATAATTAACGCTAATTGCCCTTTGCATTACGAGCGAAGCCACCGTTTCCACCAAATAACGCGACGGAGAACGTACACGTCGTTAAGTAGAGCTGTGTTTAAATAGTACTCTTTCGGATCTTATTCTACATATCTTAAGGATGGAGACAGATCCAACGCCTAGAAATATAGAATTATTTCCTTTTCGATTAATGTTCTTCTAATCATTTTTGTTACAAATTTCTCTCCGCGATAGAATTCTCCAAAAATAAAAGAAACTTATTCTCGCAAAACTCTGAGGTAGGCAAGAATGGTTCATAACTCAGAAACAAAGCATTCCTAAGAAAATATTTTTCTAATTTTTTTTCATCTCCAAGATAAATAGATTAGCCTCCCAAAGTGCGTATGTGTGTACAACTTATCATAAAAGACACAAGACATACTAATACTGAAACTCAAAGTCCAATGACGTTAGTAGCTAAGAAGTTTTTGCGTCATCTTGAACCAGACGAAAAAAATCTGGCAAAACTATTTACATGATCAAATGAACTGCATAGGTAGTACTTCTTCGCTCCGTGTTCCTCGCGGACATCGTCAGAGCACATTCTCGAGCAACGAGCTCGTCAGCATGGTTCAGTGGCTATAATCCGTGGAACGCGCGATCGGACGGATTGAAGTGACGGATCAATGACGAGTGTCTAATTAACGGCCGCGTTCTCCGGATCGGGCCTGCCTCGACTAATTGACCGTTCGTCTCCGCTGCAGCGCGGCGTCCTTACTAATCAATATTCACCGAGTGGCGTGTAAGAGACTCGGCGGACGAGGACAGAAAGAAATGGACGGGAGAGAGACGGGGGCACCGATACGCGCTGAGGGACAGGGCTGGGAGAAAAAGAGATGAGGAAAAAATGTCGAGGGTGCACTCCGGTTCCGTGGTGCGACAGTTCGACGTGTAAGCGCGATCGTGCACACACACATATACACGCTCGTGTATTCGTTCTCTGGTCTATGTGTGCGAGGGTGAACGAGAAATTCTAGTGGGTGCTTGTGCTTGGTCAGCACTCAAGGGGTGAGGTCACCCTATGGTCCAGCGGGCCAATGGGACGAGCGGATTTTTTTTATCAATACCACGTACTCGGGGGAGGTCGGACCACGGGGGATGGAATAAAATGGCGGCAGCAGGGCCCCCGTGCGACTCAGGGGGGCCGTGCAGGCAACGAGTCGAGATTACGCTAGTTCCACGTTAGACGAAGCCTGGGATGGAAACTTTTGCTTGGTAATGATAGACGATCGGATGGTGGAAAGAGAGTGGTTTTCGCGATGAGACAGCAGGATAGGTCGATTGACCCCTTCGCGGCGGACCTGGATGGAAAAAGGATAGAAATTGTTAGGGCTAAGAGGTTCCGGTCTCGGAGTAACCTTAAGGTGATTTGATTCCGCAGATAGCGGGGCGCTCCACATTATCTGCCATCGTTATTTCCGGCCGAGGTGTTCGATTCACGCCCACCCCTCGCGCGAGATGAGAGTCCAATAACAAAAGTAACCCCCGAGAGCCGCGGCGTTGAACGCGGATTATCGGTTTCCTCGGGCTCGCGCTCCAATCGAATTTTGCCCTTCGTGTAATATTAAGACCAAGCTGGTGACATTTATTCGTAGCTGGTGGGTCGGAGGAATATTTCAATCCTTCAGCCGAGATGAGGATAAAAATCACGCGTTGATTCCACCCGATGTTGATGAAATAACATAGTCACCGTTAAGGGGTTACATACGTCCTCGCTGCCTAATGATTGATGACTTTTGGGATTTTTTTCCTCGAGAGGTGTGAAATAAGTCGAAAATTTTATAATCGTATTTTGTTCTTGGGACCTTTATTCGTATAAAAATTGACCATTTAATACACCCCTTATCAGCATGATAACTACAATAATTTACAACCTTTTTTCATGAAATTTGCGTTAATCTATGCAGAATTACATTCTCTAAGGGCGATCAGGCCAAATTTTTGAATTTTTAGAAAATAAAGACGATTTTCCGTCTACAATTTCGATCTTTAAATGATGAAAAAAAATATTAAAAATTAAAGGTTTCAAAATGTGGCCCGACGGCCCCTAGAGAATGTCATTCTGTATAGATTAACGCAAAGTTCGTGATAAAAGGTTGTAAATTGTAGCAGTTATCATGCTGATAAGAAGGTCCCCTGCTTGGTGCAGAGGTTGCAGAAAACGAACGGCAATATACGACAAAAGTGTGTCAAATCATTTTTTTTATACGATAAAGGTCCCAAGAACAAGATACAAATATGAAATTTTCGTTTTAGTTCACACCTCCCGAGAAAAAAGTCCCAAAAGCGATCAATTATTAGGCGCCGAGAACGTATGTAACCCCTTTACGGAGAAAAAGACTGTTTCCTTAACCTAATACTGCTGTGAAACGAGAGTTACTTCCCAGAAAGAATTCATAGACTTTTATATCTTCGAGATTCTTATTCCAAGAAGCAGAATTTTCAACAGACCAAAGGGTAGGGCAAATATTTTTGCCCCAGAAGAAGTCACTCCTGCAAGAAAGTAGAATTTCCTTTCGTTCGTTGCAGGCCGGAAGGTGTGTCGTTAATCTTCTCTTCAAAACTCGTTGTAACAACCCCGTATTTAGTTACGGCTACTTCCCCGAAGGGGTTGTCGCGCAGCGGCCGGTTTTTGACCCACGCGCACTGCTCTGACCTCCGCATCCCCCAGGAAGCCCTTAGACGTGTCTCGCGAGCAGGGAGGAACGAGTTTTGACATCTCTTGACCACGTGCCAACACCTCCTTCGCGCCGTCTTATCCCGGCCGCCGAGTGCATCGGGGTTACACCCGGGGTCCTAAGTGAAACGCGTTCGAACGATGGTCTCCTAGACCGTGAACATTGACGCTGGAAAACGCCCGCTGTCACCTCCGAGCGAGGAGCGAATTCAGACACCGGCCCCTTTGTACGAAACTGGCGCTGGCTGCGTCAAAGGGAAACCGTTGCGTTATTTTCCCCCGCCCGTGTAACAAACGTTCGCTCTCATTACCCTTGTAGCTGGCTGCGAGGTAACGCGTGCCTTTGCGCGGGAATAACAAGTTGCGCTCCGAAAGAATAACGAGCGCGTAACCGTTCTCATTGTCAGCCGAAGGAAACAGACAAGTGGTCGGAACGCGCCCCCGCGAGCTTTCCTTGAAAATTTTCTTCCGTCTTCCTGCGGAGGCGGGGGACGTCCCTGGCATAAAGGACGATTCGAATAGCGCGGCACAAAACATCACTTAGAGGCCCTCGCAGCGCAAACACGCTAATGGAGCCCCCACCATCGCGCCACGTACATATAGACGAGCCTCTTTTCGCACCTAGTCGCCGGAACATCGATACGATATATAGACGCCATTCCTCCTCGGTGGTAACCGCGCGAAAAGCGTTTTTGAAAATACACACGCGACCCGCGATGTTTTGACGGTATCCGCCCCTGTCGGGGACACTTTGCGCGGAAGAATAATATCCACCGCGAAGTACTTTGAAGCTCGCTGGGAAATATCGGGGCTCGCGAATATTCTGACAAGATCCCCGTTAAGAATCAATTGCGTCAGTGATGAAGCAGTTTTCCGTTGCTCGGTACGAGGTACCTAGCTTTCAATATTCGCCAGCCGGGCGTTGAATAATCAGGTGTCGAATTCGAATTCATTTTCCAATTCGAAATTCCATCCCCGGGAGGGAAACTTGAGAGAGACGCCTAACTAGTCGGCTATTGGCGAGAGACGTCGGGAATCATTGGATGCCGAGGAAAGTGGAGGCGAACTACCCTTTGGTACCCGGGAACTCCAAGTTCTGTGATATCAAAGCGCGCCACGGGGAAGGATGTCGAAAAAAGCGTCGTGGAAATATCGGTGTTGCGAGAAGGGGGAGTTAGGGGAAGAAAGGGTTGGACAGAGCGCAAGGTATTCTGTCGCGGGGGTGGGCGCAGAAGACGGAGCAGGGAAGCTGCGGGGGTCTCGTGTCGTTCCACGAGAGGACCTGAGAAGGATACATAACTCATCCCTCGACACGAGTATTCCGTACATATGTACACGCCCCATATATGTACGTACGGCCGTGTCTGCGTGCCCATGGCCCTGTGTGATCGTCTGTCCCACGCGCCGACCTCGTCGTAGATCAAAACGATGTACCAATTTCGCGGGGTACGGTTACGCCGGGATCAAAAAAGAAGAAGAAGAAGAAGAAAGGAATGGGAGAAGTGGAAAAAACAGGCGAGGGTTCGGTGTATTCTGAATTTAAATTTCGAATTCCGAGCTGGCATATGGTCCCGCGGGACGCTGCCATCGGAGTCCCCTGGTCAGCCATCGGATGCAGTTTTCGGTCTCGACGTCCTTCAATTTTTGAGCAGGATCGGCCGAAGGTGTCCCATGGGGCAGCGACGGGAAGACCTTTCTCCGGCGTGTGTGTATATCCGGGAAACGGTGGCTCCACCCTCGCTGTAAATTCCAAATAACCCCGTAAAGATACATCGCACGGTCGCCATTTTCGAGTTATTTACGAGGGAACCGTGTGTCCCTCGGTATCGACGACGATTCACGTGAAATAACCGTGAAAGTATTACGTAAACTGTGAAATGGTACTCGAATTAGGCCGCGTCAAAACCCTTCGGCTCTTCTTCGTCGGACGTTCTTCTTATCTGTGACTGGTTGCAAGGATGCCTCGCGTGATGGAACGTTCGATTAATTTAACCGAATTTTACTCACCTTACGAATTGAGAATACTTAGACAGTAAAATGTTCTCGAAACCTCTAAAGAAAGTCCACTTTTGCCGAATCTATTATTAGGAATTTTTTAAAAGTCAAGGACCTGTAAGAAGGAATTACAAATATGTTCCCAGCTGCTTGCAGCTATCGTTCACTCAGTCTACTGTCTTAGAAGCCTCTCGTTTAATCGCAACATTCGTCTGATCGATTGCATAGTATCCCCGACGACATTCATCTGTCGCGTCCCAGAGGCACGAACGGACAAGATAAGATTCTCACGGTTCGTCCAAAGGGGCCGCTCGCGATCGTATCGTTTTTCCTCTCATTTAACAAATCCTCGCCGACGTTGGGCCGCCCCTCTAAAACCGAAGTGGATCGGGTCTCTTCATTTCCTCCGCGCCCCGAGTGGATACCCCGTAAATCTCGATGACTGCCTTGCAACTCTTCCGCGCGATACCAGCTTCCTTTTTTTTTCTCTCCTCGTGGCAATTCCAAGGGGATCAGCGAAGGGGTTTCCCAAGAAGGCCTGTCTCCCGACAGGAAGCGTTCCCTCCACGGATGGAAGAGAAAAAAAATGTAACGCCAGTCATGTGATCACCGGTTTCGCGAAAGAAGAGGTCGATCAGAACCGATAGGGGTGGAAAGGGGTTGTAAAAAAGGAACGGCGAAGAGGAACCGTCACCCCAAATATCGCAACTGACACTAAATCATTAATTTGGCCGGACGGGATATTTTTTTTTCTCTACAGGTAGAGTCGAAACCCCTTTCGGTCGGGCAGGTATGCCGTGCACCCTTTTGTGCCCCCCAACCGTGAGTTACGAGGAAAAACTGTCGCCCTGGCCGCTCTTTTTCGCCCTGGGTGATGGCCCATCTCGAACCCCTCCCAGCCGCGACACCCAAAAAGGAAAACACTCCGCACTGTCATATCGGGGACTAATATATTTTTGATCGGTACCGGAGTCACGGGGACCCGTTTCCCACGAGGCGGAGAGCGCACGGTGAAACGGGAGAAAAAAGTGTCGTTGTCCAAACAAACACACCCCGGGATGCTGGTGACTTACGGATCGCAGTCGAATTTCGCGCGATCACGGTGAGAATCGGCTACCCTTTGCTGGAAACGATGAAGCTGCTGATTACTGATGCGATAGTGATGTCCATCCAACTCCGATAAATATAGAAGAATAATAAGAGTAGTTAGTAAAATTAACACAGCAGATCCTCGATTACTTTAACTGAATCTCTATTTTCTTGAGCTTCAAATAGAGGTATTCATCTGAAGTAATCAAATCAGTGAAATTACTTGGCGGTAAATATTCATCTGACAGCTGTGAGCATTTGATATCCTTCTTCACCTTTCTGCAACTTCCATCCCAAGCACTCTAGAGCCGATCGGAGGTAACAAGGTTTCATCGTTAAGCACTTCACGCACGATGCATCCTCCCACGTCGATTCCGTAAATTCACGCCGCCGCGAATCTGGCATTTTATTGAATTCCAAAATGTCAGGGACTCGGATATTATCGGGCGTATTAGGCGAAGAGTCTTTCGTGGTTGGGGTCTCGAAAGGGACTCCATTAAAGGGTCGAACGCGACTTAATATGCGACGTCACGAAGTCGTGGGGCCAGGGTGACAGGGAGAGAGCGAGTCTCGTCTATCTGTCCTCGTACAATGGACATCTAATTCGAGTGGCGGCCCTCGCCGGCGGAAAGACGGAAAATCGGGAAATCGGCTTTGGTCCAGATGAAACGCAAAAACCAAAATCCCCGATGTAATCCTTCCTTTCAGCCTGCGATTTTTTTCTCCCTCCCGTTCCCTCGGCCCGCACTTTGCATCACCCTGTCGCTCTCTCATTCTCTGCATCATCGAACCCCTCCGCGCATCGACTTCTGTGCCCCGTCTGGCCTCCGAAAGCTCCGCGTACCCTTCCGCCGAAATTTTAAGGGTTAAAAACTTGCACTCGACTCGACAATGCGTCACACGGGGGGAGAAGAAAAAATAGAGGGGAGGGAGAGGATGATGAGAAAGAGAGCGGCTAGGGTAACGTCAATCCCCAGAAACGTCACGATTCCCGATCGTCTCGTCTCGCTTCCACCGCTCCCTTTCTCTCGCTCCCTCTCTCGCCGTTGTCGCGAGAGCAACGAAAATAAATAACGAAATAAATGACAGTCGTTCTGGAAACTGTTTTGGGTTTTGTAGCGCGACCGTGCTTTTATGCAGCCACCCGGGCATCCTTTCTTCCCCCCCTACTATTGTCGTTGCTCCTCGTCCTTCCGCTCCATGGGCAAAAACGTGACCCCCGCGACCACCCGGCTAGAAATTTATTAGATATTTATTGCGCCTCGGTTTTGTACCGCGATAGAAAGATCACGGCGTTGCAGAATTCGCAATGATGGCGTCGATTGGGTTTGTTCTGCGTCGACTTCTGCGAGGGGATGATTTCTTCGAACACTGTTGCATCGTTGCTTCGGGAGGTTTAATTAAGGTGGGTTATAGTATTGATCTGATTGACTAATCGGTGTAATCGTGTTCGAGGACGTCGTGCCAGGTGGAACGTAGTGACAGAAGACACGCGATGAAGTATTTTTACGATAGGGGTGGTTAAGGGGGTACGTGGACATGAGACAGCTAAAATCAACGGTTTCTTTTGGACTATATTGTAGAGCCAGTAATAACTTAAAGCATTTGCCCTTTTAACAATTCTTTTTTAGGGATACAAGATATATTTTCAAATAAGAATGTTTATAAAATATTAAAAATTAAATCAAAGTGAGTGCTTGCGTAATGCACGCCTCCATGTGGTGAACACGGTTCCGATTGATCGACTCATCTGAACGCAAAATCACTGTATATGAGTACCTATACTTTAATTCAAAATCTACAATGTGGAACTCGGCCGAAAAATTTTAACAAAAATTCATGAAGTTATACAAGAAATATCAAATTTGAAGGATTTTCCTGAAATAAATCTGTGTTAAATGTTCTCTCAAATATTGGTAAAGCTATGCGATCTTAATGAGCGAGTTCCATATTGTGGACAAAGATTTTTGTACGTTCAGTTAAAATTTCAACAAAGAATATCGATCCGTTCTCGAGTTACGATGTTCACCGTTTTGAGCAACATAGTTTTGAGAAGAACAGCTATAATCTGCATTGGCCCGTCCTTTACTTTTTACGCTATAATTCTAGCAATTTTTCGAATTTTTCAATGAAATCTTTTTTAAAATACTTCTAAGACTTGTGTCTATGATATCTAATCGGGAAAAATTTCAATTTATTGACCCCGAAATACATCATGTACCCCCTTAAGTAGAAAAGTAAATTTTGATTTTGCCCTGCATAAAACAGATCTTTCAATTTTTACACGAAACCACCCCTGACGTTACCTTCATCCTACTTTTACTTTTTAGCTAAACAAAAACATGAAACACACAGGAGGGCAAAAGGGGCAATTGCTCCCACCTGACTCTTGAGAAAAATCGTAAATTTTTAAAAACAAATCTTTATTAAGATTATATTAAAGAAAGGAATATTTCTAAATTTTTAATTAAATAATTGGCACTACAAAATGGGTTAAAAAAGCAAGGGGGTTACTCCACTCGCACCGCGTGTTTCATGATCCAATTCGTCGATGTCATCGCCAGGGTTGTTTTTTCATTACTGTATTTTCCATTACCGTCGCCCCAAAGTTGCCCCCTCCCCTGGAAAAAATTCTACGAACGCCCTTGCGTTTAGTTATCCCTGGGACAAGTCGATGCAACTATTCAGGTACCATTTAGACCATCATATATCCGTAAGCATATTTGCGAGCAATATTCCTACATCCTCTCTTCGAAATGGTTAATTAGCAAACTATAACGAGATACTCATCGCGTACTTCGGGAGCTCGAAAATGTTTCCCCCATTTATCCCAATTAATCCGTCGAATAGACGCGCAGCATTTTTAACGACGCACCGAGATCGCGATGGACGCATGAATGCGAGATGAAAATTAGCATCCATTCGACGGGGTCCTCTCTGTTTCCCTTCACCCCTCCGCCCACGCCACCCCGTAGCCGCGTGTTCCCGTCGAGGAACTTCGTCGAGGGCGACGTCGGGGAAAAAAGAAGTCAAAAGGTCGGAAAGAATTTAATATTAAAAAACTGTCATTCTGTGTCGATATGAAAATTCCACGGATATCAGCTTTTTTCCAACGTCTGTTTCCTTCAACCCCTCCCCCACTCCTTGGCTTCTTATATCGCCCGTTTCCCAACCCACCCCGTTCCATGTATCTTCTTACCGCGTTCCCGCAGACGCCCCTTCTATCGGGTGTCTCGATTGTTTAAGCGAGCTTTCCGCGCCAAAAGGAAACTTCGTGAGAAAGCGCGTTTTCGAGGAAGGGCGACGGGGGCGCGCGCGTTTAATTTCGAAGTATGCCGGGCCACGCTCTACACGCTAATCGATGGAAGCCATTACTCGGCTGCAACTTACGGGAAACTGAATTTGAACACGTAACTCGATAACACGCGACCGTTCGTTTTTGATGGTCGTCGCGGCGATGAATTCGTTGGGCGAGCGGAGCGCGTCCGAGGGACGATATCATTGCGGCTGATATCGATTTCGTGGCGAGAGCCTGGCGAGCGTGCTTCTGTAGCGCGAAAGGGCGACCGTCACCCTTTTTTTCCAGCGAATTAAGGAATTTTAAAGTCCGGGGGGAGAAGCGCCCACTGGACCGAGCTAACGCGTGGATTTATTGGCAATTTTTTTAAAAAGCCCGTAGATTTATTTCCAGCTCGGCTGAGCGGGCATCGATCCTCGAAGGGAGTGAATTTTATTTTGCTCGCCTACGTGTACGTGTGTGCACTCGTGCCAGGCAGTAAACATCTCGCGGCGCGGATAATTGAATGGGAAAACGCCAGGCGAGCTTTTCAGAAAGTTTCGCCGCAGTAGTTAGAGTCGACGATGAGGAAGACGGGCTCCATCGCCGTTGACCTTGGGGCACTTATTTTAAACCGCGTCATAATCGAAAATCAATCGGCGACAATTTTCACCGGCCGCTAAAGAGGCGTGCTTAAAGTATCCTTTGGTTTTCAATTATTCAGGGAAACCTAGTGCTCGCTTGCAGCTGGCAAATTTGTTTTCCGCTGGCTGCAATTAATTCCCCACTGGGAAAACTTGCTCACTTCTAAAGGAATTTCAAGCTTCGTGTACTTCCATCGAAGTAGAATTTTGCAGTCTACAAAAACAAGCTTACAAAATTATTATGTTAAATACGAAACATAACATTTATATACACCGCAGGGTAGTAGCGCAGTCGGGATTTAATCTTGGGGGGTGCCGATTTGAACGGATGAAAATAAAATTCATTAGGCGAATGTAAAAATTTATTTAAAGCGTAAATTCGAGTTTTCTTTCCTTTTCCAAATCTCTCGAATTACTTCAGTCATGGTTACATTGATCTCCTTTTTCCTTTTTCTTTACTAGGGCTCCTTGGCGCCCCTCTGGGCGCGTCACTGCCTCGGGAGAAGCTTTTAAATTAGATTCCCATCTTGTTATTAAAAATTCTCATCTCCCGAGAAGTTACTCTAATAACAAGTAACACGTGTAGTTTGATTCTTAGGGTAGATCCAAATGCAGCCCGTATCTACTTGGCGAGGGTTAAGGGAGAAGATAGTCTTCCAGAGATAATAACAGAAAATCTGTTTCCAATAGTACAAACGATTTATCCTACATGACAATATCCAACGAGTACAAACTTAGTTCGATTTCGGCTGGAGGGGCGAGGTGATCTTTCCGTTTGCAAGTGTCGAGGGTGAGCGGAAAGTATCACAGAGAAATAATGCCAGAGACCCAGCTTCCATTTGTATAAATGTCGCGTGGACTGTATGAAATGAGTATGGTGTTTTGCTTGGGGACGCTTGTGCTCCGTATGATTAAAAATCTGTCGGCAAGTTTCGACCGGGAAAGTTGAATGAAAAACGGGGTGCCGCGTGTTGTTCGCCGGAAAACAGGGTGTTAGCAGTTACGACACTTTAGAACTAGCCGGGGCGCGATACGCGCGAGTGTGACTTGCCCGCGGAAGTACAACGACGATCCGGCGAAGTTTCGGCGAGCAAGGGCGCTGGAACTTAACCTAAGTAGTTGGAGATCGTTCCTTATTGTTAGCCTTTCGTTGGACAGCGACAACTGCGACAGTGAGCCCGTTAACCCGGGGATATTTCGTGTTCCAGCAGCGATCTCCATTCTTACTCCATTCCGCGAACATAACCGTCCCAGAGCCAACGATACCGTCGATCGCACGCGTGCTGCATTCATCCCACATCTCGGAACCCCCGGGCACACTGACGATCACCATCTCAACGCCATCGGGCAATGTTTCGCTTAAAAGTTTCCACCGAATTGCCCCGCGGCTTGACCGCAACGCACCCCCTTCGGGCCGACTCTTCTCGAAACGGGGAGTAAACAATTATCCAGGCCGCGAGTAAACAAATTCCGCTCATAAATTTTCATGAGATCGCGAGGGGGCGGGGGGTGCCGGCGAAGTAGGCGCAGGGAAAGTGAAAGCGTGCACACGCGTCGCGGGAAAAGTAAGAGTAGAATAAGCAGGAAAGTTGGAAGGATTAAGGGGCAGCGCGGCGGAGGTGAGCGGGTATTTTTAAACCGGGGATCGTTAGCCAGCCGTGTTGCGAATCAGAATATGGGCAGAAGCTCCGTGGAGGATGCCGTGAGGGAGAGAGTGAGTGGTGGGTGGGTTGGAAATGGGGAGGGAGGCAGGGGACGGATGGGTAGGTGGGTGGGTAGCCCTCTAATCGATCGTGGCTGTCCACCCTTATCAGGGGGTTGGGAGAGCCAGTATATAGCCGAGGTCGGTCGTCGGGGGTTGCTGCTGCTGCCGCTCTGTGCTTCTGCTTTGCATGGCCGGCAAAGCTCCCCGGTCGACCCACCCCTGCCACCCCTCGACCACCCCTCGCCGGTGTTTCTGCGTCTCGCTCTCTGTGTCCCTCTCCCTCGCTCTTTCCCTTTTTCCCTCTGCCGCCTCTCCCCACCCACCCCCTTCCCAGCCTGGATCCAGCGTCGACCAAAAAACCAACCCTTAAAATAGGGGCCACAGACCACGGCCATTGTTGCCAGATGCCCCGCGCATTTGCATTTTCCCGCAGATTCCTTGAAAAATGAAGCTGCCCTCCCGTGGCAGACGTCCTCTGCGCCCCTCTGCCCGTGGTATTAGGACAAGCTCTTAAACCTTCTCCTCTCCCTCTCTCTCTCACTCTCTTTCTCTCACTCCTTACATCCCACCCTTTGTTCTACACCCGTGTCAGCATTGCTTTTCTCCTTTTTAGGCACCCTCCCTCCTGCCCCCTCCGCCCCTGCGTCGTGTATCTCAATTTCTTGATCAATATTGAGTTATGCCGTTACCGATCGGACGGCACGCTTGAGACATCCGTCAGATGGACGGCAGGAGAACGGATGACGGCCGTGGCACGCGCCGCGTGACGCTAGCGTGCCAGCGTGACAACCGTCGCGCGTGCTTTCGCGAGCGGCGGAAAGGATCTGTGCGAAATTGGGGCGGATTTTCTTTCTTTAAATTGCCGCCGACGGTGTTCCACGGTGGCGGAGGAGTCTCGAGGTTCTTATTGATAAATTAGTCGATCTTATTATCCAAGTAAACACTAGACCGGGGACTCCATCTGTATTTGAGCGACCCTTGTTTGAACGAGCCGCGCGAAATCCGTATTTACGCAAAGTCGGCGCCACCCTATTGGTCTGGGACTTATGTACGAGGTGTGCTACAAAGGGCTAAGAACTTGGATACACGGGCATGTACAAAGTCGATCTATTTCGTTACTGTTATGTACTGTTTACAGGCAGAGTGCGGCATTAACTGCAGAAAAAATTATTTAAATAACGGATCAAATGAAAGTTACTTGAACCTTAGATTATTTCAACTTCAGCGTCGCATAAATTTTTCAATTTTCACGTTAACTTTAACTTTAACTTTAACTTCAACTTTAGTTGTAACTTTTTCACTTTAATTTTTTAACTTTAACTTTTACTTCAACTTTAGTTGTAACTTTTTCACTTTAACTTCTTTAGCTTTTACTTCTTTAACTTGAATTTCTTTAACTCTAACTTCTTTAAGTTCTTTTAACTTGCACAGAAACGCGACTTCAATGGTCGACCCATAAAAAATGTTGCTACAATCTATACTTAATGTATTTTTCAAATTCCTCTTCCTGTGCGTTAGAAAAAATTGCAATTTGTAGGAAGATCGAAAAAAAAATAGTAAAGGTCGTTTTTTAAACTTTTTTCTGAGCCTGTAATGAAAATTCAAAAATCCCTTCGGTAGATTTAAGTATGTTTTATACATGCTGAAAATCTCATGAAAATCGGTTAACATTAAATCGGAAGGTTCGAGAATACCCCATCCGAGTTGTTCGTCAATGTCCCACGACAACAAAAAATAAAAAAGAATTTATTTCATAGATTAGAAACATAATTCAAGCACCACCTTCGTCACAAAATGTTGGTAAGAAAGTGCTTTATTTCAACTAAAAAAAAACATGTATATCATTAATTGAACAGTAATTCCATGCAATTGAAACATGATGAAAATAATAAATTGTGTTTATCTCAAATAGCATTAGCGATCTGTATTTATTACTTTCTGCCCGGCGTTGGATATGACCTAAACTATTAGCTAGTGGAGAGGGAATATTTTATTATTAAAACGCCGTAACATCGCATTCGCGATTACCCCGCGTTCGTGTTTATCCTACTCTCCCTTATTTTATTGCCTATATGTGTAGAAAGAGCGATGGTCACTTGCCTAAATAAGTGGATGGAAATACATGTACAAATAATGCAACATAAACTGTCCTACAGGAATGTAAAATGTAACGGAGTTCCAATATACAATTCCAGCTCCCGCATTTCCCCTGAACAATATTCTTCTATTTCAAATACTCAAAAAGGGAAATCTCCGCGGTTTCCTGTGGAAGAATCGTATCCATCCACCCGTCGCTCCTCCGCCCGTTGATTTCACCCCCATGCTCATCGTTCATCAAATTTTATTAATCCAACGCAGCGAGACGCGCAAAGGACGCCCTTTTTTTACGTTGCGGGAGGGATGGTAGGGAGGACCCTCAATGGGGCTCGATACGTTTCACGGGATCCCGCGGAGCAATCGTAATGGGAATCGCTTTACAGAGTCGAAGCAGGTTTTTCCGGAACTGTAACCGGTGATAGATTTTCGCGTCGAGAAAATTTAATGGAAAAATCCGAGGTGTCAGGCACAGACACGCCGGCGATACGTCAGACCATTCACAGCTCAGCCGTTTCTCCTTCGACCCAGAACCCAGCGGAGGAGGGAAAGAGAAAGGGTTTGGGAAATACGCGCCCCGAGTAACATTCATCTGAGAGGGGCAGGGAACAATCCACGCCACATATGCCACGTCGAGCAACTTTCTTCGGTTCCGCGGACTCTAGCGAGCTTCCGTTGATTTTTAAACCGAGCAGCTCGACCGAACGACGTCTATTCATGTCTTCTAAAAAAAAGTTTGCCTTCCGCCGTGCACCGTTTCCTCGATATCCACTCCCTCACCCTCTTCGAACGAGACCGCTGGATGAATCCCTTTCTGAAGCAACGGCAGAATCTCTCGCACACATATTTACGCGATAGTGTTTGCGGGTTTACGGTTGGAATCGTAATTGGGTCAATAGGGAGTGTTTCTGAATTACCTCGCACAGATCACTAATTACATTCGCAGGATGGGTTGAGTCGGTGGAGGACTTGCACGTTTGGTCGACGAGTTGCATTCGTTTCATCGGTGGAGTTTCAAGGAACGGTTCCCTTGCCAGGATCATCGAGTTGTCGGGTGTAAAATGGGCTTGTTAGGCGGGACGCGGTGTTACAGGGGCTGGTAAAACGGTAGTGCCGACATCTGTGGAGGGGTAGTAGTCCAAATTGTCAATGTGGACGACTCGCTAGGTAGTCGGTAAGGCAGACGTGCCTAGTTCCTAGGTCTAGCTTCTAGCTGGGAGGGTCCCCACTGCCTGTTAGGGTTGTCCAATGCACGACCCCCTTCTCCGTGGAAAGGGCTGTTCGTTTTGGGGGGCGCGAAAGGGGCACCATGGGACTGGCTAGTCTGGGGGAGGGCAGCAATGGCACGAGAACCATTGACGGGATGTAGATGTTGAGTAGAAGTTTTAAATGAGTTTGGTCGAATTGCGGGTGAAAGCGCGAATTATTCCGTGGACGAGACGTTACGCGATATTTCAGATCAATCGCAGGTCTGAGATCAATTCGTTTCGTGTACTCTTACGTAGGTTCAACAGAATTCTAATCTTTTATTATTATATTAAATTCTACTGCGGCCCCACGTTTCACAGAATCCTTACAAAAAACATTTAAAGAAATCGTTACAAATTCATAATTATATTATAAACCTTCACATAATATTATGAAATACTTATCATTTTTTAATCACACCTAAGTAGCGGACAAAAAAATTGCCACTTTTCGAATCACTCTACTTCTATTACTTTTCAATATCAAATCAAAACTGCAGAATGTGACTAATATAGGTACGTATTCTGGAAGAGAATTAAAACCTGTATAAAACTCAGTTGCAATTGAATTTATTTAACTAACAAACGAAAACCCTACATAACATTAAACAAGACGACACACATTTAAAGCCGATAAAGAGTTACCACTCTTGAACATTAATAGAAAAATCTAATATTTTGTGGGGGCATTTTACTTTTAGAGCAACCTAAAAAGTTACCAAACTTTTTAACTTCTATGTCGGATCCAAAAATGTGTTGCCCCGTTCAATGTCATATAACACTTTTGTTTCTCAGTTAAAAAAATTCAACTTTAACCCTTCATGGTCACACTTCCGTAAAGTTCTGTGGTGGTCACACTGGTTCCAAAGACCCGGCCGAGTTTTAAACAGTTATCGAACAAACTGCATCAGTCCAATCGAGTCCCAAAAATTATAATACACACTTTGAACATTGTAGAATATGAAATAGTCCCGTTTTAGTAAAAAATGAAATGACAACATGTACCAAAAAAATCGGAATCGAAAGCCAGGAACTTACCGGTATCAAGTTCCAAAGTTAAAAAGCGGGTCTATTGGACCCAGTATGGCCATGAAGAGTTAACAGAGTTTTATACAGCTTTAAATTCTCCATCAGAATACATTAAACACACTACACTCCCGAATGTATACTACAAAATAACAAAAATAGAACAAATCGAAAAAGGGGTAAAGTTCATAGATAGCCAAAAAAAATATTATAATTAAAAAAAAAACATATAGTAATATATCCTTACTTTTAATTTTAATAAACACTTTGGATTAATAAAACGAACGAACCGTTGCATCGACCTAATATAAAACGACACACAATACTTACTCCTACTACATCCCCCGGTCTTCCCTGACCCCACTCACCTCTTCATTTCTTTGATGACCCTTCTAACTTCGAGGAAAGTAGCTAGAATGAAGACCATACCAAAATGAAACTCCACAGTAGGTACATCTACTACATAATACATAGGAAACAGTCCACATACCTTTCACTTTTAAAATACCAAGCCCTACAAGCGTCTACCATTAACAAGCTCCCAGACCAATAATAAGATCCCGCCGTCGCCCCGAGGGGTTCACGAAACTCGCGGGGCCATAGACGTTTTGCATCGAAAACTCCGTCGCCGCGATTCCCCACGCTGGTTGGCGGTAGGAGGACCAGATTAATTTGGCAAATTGAACCGGTTCTTCCATCGAGTCCGATAATTCGGTGACTATCTCCAGCTCGACTAGTCCGTGGGGCTGTATCGTCCTCGTTCATCCAGGGACCAGGCCCTAGTGTACATACCTGGCAGCCTCCTCCAGGCTTGGTTGACGGGAATTCCAGGATCCTGGTCTGCGTAGCTAGTTTCTCTAATCGAATTAGGAGGAGTCAGGATATTGCGTGTCGCTACTCCTCCCCCCTCCCCCCGGTTACCCCCCAAGCAATTGTTTTAAGTTGACATCTCCGCCTTGCTGCATCCTCGCCGGTGTCTCCGGACATCGAATTTGAACTAAACTATCTGCAGGCCGGAATATAGGATTATCGTGGACGCCTGGAAAAAGCTCCACCAGTCGAACGTGTTCCACCTATTCCCGATCCACCCCGGAAATCGGATTTGTCGTAAACGAATATCCACGGAGCCGCACGTGTTACGTACCACTCTGATAAACGTCGCCGCTGACTCCTCGTTACTCGGTCGTTTTATTAAACGAAAAGCGTTTCTAGGGGTTGAGGTGAATCCTCCGAATTCGTATAAATCGCATCAGCCAAGGCTGCTGAGACTGGGTGAAATAGTTGAGCTTCTCTTTGCTACGAAGTTGGTATGTTCTTTCGGTGACATTTATGTCTGTCATTGCGCATTTCTTTTCAGCTACTTGGATGTTATCTGGCTCCTGTTGTCTGAGAAGGATTAAGATGGAAGGGGATCAGGTATCCCACTCATGTGTTCCATCTTGGTTATTTGGGACTCCTGCAGGACTCCTTGATATCTGTTATGCGAACACTTAAATAAGCGTTACAATCTTTTACATCGATGATTTAGTGCATAAGATTCAGGGGAACAAAAATATTATTTTGGACAAATTCATGAAGTAACAGTCAAGAACTATTTATTGCATATAAAACCCCCAATTTCACAAAATTTTCCTCAAATCTCACACCTTTGAATATTAAAAAATATAGACCCAAAGAAAATTAGGTAAATTTATAGAATCGCGTGGAACCTGAAGACTCATCTCCAGGGTCATCCTCCCCTTGGATTCCACACAGATTTTACGATCGTCCTCATCTAAAGATCAAACGTTTCATAGCGTCCGCGCGACTGGTATCGTAAGATTTTTCAAAAGATCGGGGGTTCATCAGCGCGGCGTGTATCATTAACGTACGTCCATCATGGGGCCACCACCATCTCCTATTACAGAAAATGACTCCGCACGGTCTGACGCGGACGCGATAGAGGGGCCGCTCTTAACTTTCACTAACGACCGAAGTTTTTCGGTGTCCGAGCCCCCGCGTCTCTGGGTATCATAAATTCAAAATGGCGGACCCTTTGGGGGCGAAAACAAAAGCCACTCGGGTCGAGCAGGAAGGCCTGGAGGGTCGGGGGCGGGTTGTGTCGGCGGGCAACCCTTCTGAAGTCCTTTTGCGCGGGGATGGCGGGGTGTAGGAAACGATGAGGATTTTCGAGGGGTCGCGCCACCGAAAATGGCGGACCCAATTAACCGAGCACTAGGCTGCCCGTTATTTCGCGGCGTACGTACGCGTCATGGAGACCGTCGGCGGGGGAGGAAAGAAGGAGGACCTGAGAGAGTCCTCCGGAAAGGACGCGTGCGAGCCGCTCTCGAGGACCCTGCTCTGTTGATACGGACCCTCGGATTTACGTCTTGTTGACCTTTTTCAAGCTCCTGCAAGAATGATGCGAGAATAAAACGACAGTACGTAATTCTTGCCCCCTCGAGTGGCTAGTTACTTGCTTTCGCGAAAGAAGGATACCGCTGTGCCTTTTATCGGCGCCGATGGACGGTCTGCTCTGCTTCAGCAGACGATGAGTTCTTTATGCTTGCGGCAACGTTGGTGCCACGCCGAGATAATGCTGAGTGTTTCGGTGGCAAGGCAAACCCCCAGGGGCCTTTTCAATGTATCACTATTTGGATATTAGTTGTTTCAGGTACTAGAGATATCAAAGCAGACGAATGCATTTCTTACCTTCTTAAATGGGTTCACAGTATGTCGAAAGAAAATTTCAAATATGAGAAGTGTGACAGAGGGAGTCAATATTTTCATTTAAATAAAATTTCGTTATGTGGTCGAATAAAGTTAACTCGGCTTAAGTAACGAGTGACTATTTTTTTTTTTAATTTTTATTTGTCATTCGAAATTTTATTTAAATAAAAGTGTTGCCCATCTCTGGAGTGTGAGAAGTATTTCGAGTGTATAGTAAAAGAAATTACATGTGACAAAATACATAAATGCAGCCCGGTAATAAGTAGCAAAGGACACATTTAGCGGTTTGTACCCTGAATGCTATCCATTGCACACCCCGGAAGTGGGTCTCGGTTTACTCGCTATATTTCGGCGATGCATTATACGTCATCGTGGCACCATAGTGTAATCATAATGTTGATCTAGAAACTTAATCATAAGAATGTAAGTGAATGTCGCTTTCATGAGTTCTCAGATCGCGAGAAGGTTCCCTAATTTTCAAAGAAAATTTGGAGCATCGATACTACAGGAATGATTGACCATACCTAGGCCACTTTGTTGAACGATGAAGACGCCCGTCAGTGTGCTATTTAGTGTCCCGCAGGGTTGAAGCCAGGAATGAATTATAGCTTGAATTACAATCTCGTTTAGAGGATGTCGTCGGGAATATACAGAGGGAGCATCCCTCTAAACAGGCTGCTCATGGTCCAGAACAGGATGGACAAGCTGCGCGAAGATTAACCCGTGATCTCTGATCTCGCCTGACCAGATGCTGGCCCTTCTCTCGACCTGTTTCACTAGACAAGTGTCGAACCTGTGTCATCTAAACGTTCTTCCTCATCATCACCTACTTCTCTAATCCATGCACCTCACTTCCCGCGTTCTTCTGCATACGCTAAAGAAATCTCAGAGAACTCAGGTAAAGAACCCTTCCTATCCCAAGACAATCGTCAAGAATGATGATCATCAAGCACCCTCCTGTATGTCGTCTAAAGTCCGCCAAGCGCTTCAGCGTCCCGCGACAACCCTTCCAACGCCCGCGTCAAGTTCGGAGAATCTCCACAGACGGACAATAAGAAGACGTCGTCGAATCATCCTTCGGCTCGTTCCTCAACGATCGTCCATATTATCTCCACCTCGAGCCACGTAGGTCGAACAAAGTACGCGAAACCAGGACGAGGGTAGTCGCTGAAAAA
This sequence comes from Andrena flavipes, assembly GCA_963971345.1. Classification (NCBI taxonomy): domain Eukaryota; kingdom Metazoa; phylum Arthropoda; class Insecta; order Hymenoptera; family Andrenidae; genus Andrena; species Andrena flavipes. Next base: position 48,891,316 of record OZ020480.1, read on the forward strand.
GGGGGGTGGTCTTAGATCGGCGGGAGATCGCGGCTCTGAAAGGCGAGCGTCTCCGGCGCGTTTCTTTTGAGGCGGCATTAGCCGGTCGATTCCATCGAATTTACGCGACCTGGAGCTGGATCGCGGGGCGCGCGATAGCTTGTATATTTGCAGAAGTAATAACGGGGGCGCAGGGAACAGAGCGGCCCGGAGGACGAAGAGGCCGAGGGCGCGGAGGTGGGTTCGTCGCGAGGGGGCAAAAGGAGGTGGAAGGGTAGCTTGGCGACACTCAAGACCTCTGTCTCCCTCTCTCGCTCGCTCATTCTCCGTTTACCTTGCACGCTCTCGCTCTCACGGAGCTGTACAAGGGTCCATCTCATAGCAACGCCCACGGAAACTCGAATCGATACGACGCACTGTTCTGGAAATTCGTCGGATTTTCGCGCTCGTTTTCGAATTTCAAGCGCCCCGAGAACCCTACCCCCGCGGTGCTGCCAGAGGCCAGCGCCGCTGCCTCGCCACGCCGCTGGAATTTTCGTAATAACCGCTACCCGCCAGCCCGGCTATAAATTCGAGAATCACGGCACAGAGGGGCGGGGGCGGGATGCTCGCCGAAAATTCTACCCACCCCGCTGCGGCCGCCGCGGGACGACGCCGAAAAGACAGCGTCTGGGGGGAGGGGGCACGAGCGGGATTTTTGATAAAGGCACCCTTATCTCTCGCGGGCACACGGTCCTTCGGCTCGCTCCTTGAAAAACTGCACGAGATTGCCAGCCCTCGCATAATGCGCGGCAGTCACGGGTTTGCATCCATCTGCGCTTCGATTACTACCCTCTCCTTTACGAGCAGCAGTATACGGGAGATGGCTCGTTTTTCCTTCTTACCGGCGTTCTACGCGCGCTACGCTGACTTCCTCGGAGGGAGTGGGATGCAACAGAGTTGGAACAAGGCTCGCGATGTAGCCTCTCACCTTTCCTCAAGATATCTACGATAGAAATCTGATTTACTATTAATTGATAACTCCCTTTCCTTTTACTCACACCAAGTATCCCCCTCGTCCAACATCCCGCCCATTCTGTCAGACGATCTTCGCAGTAGAATGTCCTGGGTTGCACGTAGTTTGGGGAAAAGAAAGGGGGGAGGAAGCCAGTGGCGAAGAGGGTCTTGAAATGGCGCGAAAGGAACGAGGTGAGTTTGTATTCTCCTCGTTCTCCTCGTTTTTACTGGCGTGGACAGTCAGGCGTCCCCTCATGCATGACCGATGTCGATATGCGTACACGGGCAACGTACACGCTCGACAGCGAACCATCGTCGGGGAAAGTCCTTTCTGCCGCCCCCAACCCACCCAGAGCTCGTCTCGCATTCGTTTTCAGATCTGTAGAAAAGTTCGTGCACGAGAAATCCAGAAAATTGGACAGAGCGATCGCTCCGACTATCCTGGCGAACGTTCTTCAAATGAACGATCAGCCGGAATCCCATAAGCCATTTTTCTCGGCGAGATCCATGGGTCGAACGATATCGAAATTCTAAAACCGACCGGATGTAGGAGCCGCTCGTTCCCGTTGATAGAGCGATTCCCATCTTAATTCGACGGCTGCTTAATCCCGTATATTTTTGCGAAACGGGTGGGGCGGTTGTAAAGTTCAGAGATGCAGCTCTCTGGATGCAATTTAGGTGCAACTGCAATACGACTGTGTCGTTTGTATTCCTCTTCGATTAACCCCTTTCGAAATTGTCTTGGCTCGTGACGTACCGATATTTCCGGAAAACCACTGCTCGAGAATACCTGCTCGCGAGTTTATGCGGGGTAAATGGAAAGGTATGCAATTTTAGCTACATTGGCGATGGCACGATTGCTTTCTTTCCGTCAGGCTTGGGCATCGCAGCTGGTGGATCAATCTCTGGGATTGTTTTCGGTTTCGTTTTTGGTTTTCGTGGTGGGTGGTCAAAATTGGTCTGTGTACGCGATTTGGAATTAATATTAAATATATCTTGCCTGTGGAGTGTGGATGGAAGGGCTGCTATACATTCGACGTAGTAAATTCTCTTTCTCTCACAATGTAAACACAATTTTCTTTCCCTGAGACGCTCAAAATGGTACCCAAGTAGACGATTTTTTTATGATATTATGAGGTTGAAAATTTGTTCTGTACTTCTTATGTTTAGGGCATGTATTAATGAATATATTGAATAAATATTGTACAGAAATATTAAAAAATGGCCTCAATATTTTTGACAAATCGCAATGCACTTTTGTAGTAAATGTCATGTAAATAATGGAAATTTTCGGTTTTTTATCCTACGTCAAAGTATACGGGACTTCTACTGCTAGTTGTCGAGAGTGTGCTTTCAAAAACAACACCAGCAACACCATTTTATTTAAAAAAATATAATTATAATATTTTTATGCATCATAAGGCATATAGAATAAACCCCCTAAAAAGATTCTTCATTTATTTTCTGGTCTAATCCAAACTTTCAACTGTATTGAAGATAAAGTAATAATGTTATCGACCGTATTTTTAGAATAAAACAAGAGTGATTTCGGCGCGTTAGTTCGGTCAGTGTAATATACTGCTACACTGACCGAACTAACGCGCCGAAATCACTCTTGTTTTATTCTAAAAATACGGTCAATAACATTATTACTTTATTTTAAAATGGAAGGCGAAATAATTACACTGACCGAACTAACGCGCCGAAATCACTCTTGTTGTATTGAAGATATATAATTTGAATTACCACCCCCGTTACGAAATTAATTCAATCGTTGTCGGCACCGCGTCCGTGTCCCCGGTGCTGGCAGAACTCGACTGCTGAATATTTCACCGGCTCCATCGAATTGCGATGTAACCGTGGTGAAGCACGTTGATCACCACTGACACGAATTTGTCTACACGGGCGATTGTGGTCAGTCGATGCAGGAACAAGGCCCGGCTACTCGTCGATCCAGTTCCTGGCCCGGTTTTCACGTTGAACTTCAACCCCGAAACGGGGCCAGCCCTGTCAACACAGAGGCGCGCGCGTAGAATGACAAATGTGGCGGCCACCGCTAATGTTGCTTCACAACAAATTATATCCGAGGTGATAAAATCTGCCCGTAAGTTAGATAAATAGTGCTCGAAGGCGACACGTGGTATACGGATCCGGGGAATCCCTCTTTAATCGAACTTTCATCCCTGTTCGCCCCTTGTTTCCAACTTGGATCGTCGCAGCAAGAACTGCTCGAAAATTCACGTTTAAATGATAATCCTGTGGTTAGATTGTTTTACCAAATTAATTTACATGCTCTCTTTCGTTTTCTGTTGCAGGCGTCCTGTGAGGGGTGGATATTCAATGGATGCTACTCGGAGTGCCGCGTTTCGGCCAGTGCAATGTTTCGTAGTGATTGGGATGGGTGATTGAATGATTTTTAACACGTTGATTGGCTATGGATGGTGATTATTTTATTAGGATAATCGATGGTGATAATGTGTGAGTGGGTAATTAGATAGGATTAGAATTCTAAGATAGTAGGGTGAACAAAACACGATTCTTTTGCCCTCTTGGCAAATTCATTTTCATGAGAGAATTTAATATTAAATGAAGCTAATTTATTAGTTCATATTAATTTCATGTAAGGCGAAAATTTGTCCATCACTCTACTTAATTTAGTGAAAGCACTGAAGTACTTCTAACTATAATTTCGAGTGGAAGGAGCAAGAATCTAAAAAATCATATACTTACAAACCAACGGAGCTGAAGATCGTGTTTCATCCCCGCAAAGCGCCACTTTAAAGACATGTACCCAAGAATAAAGAAATTCAATTGCCCTCTGCTGCAATTATTATTTTCCTTAGATTTTACTTAGGCTCATCATTAGTAGGTATTTATCCAACCCAATTTATATTGGGTGCGGCCGAAAGATGGTACAAGCGGGCAGTATGTGACCACTGATCCCTTATGTAAAACTATATCAAAAGTCTAGAATAAAATGTTTTCACCCGTGGCTTAATTTTTAAGAAAATCGGTTTTCAAAAATCGCTAAATACATATGCAACCGCCTAAAAAGGAGCAGAATTTACAGTAATTACGGTGCAACTGCGAATGGAATAATTCATCTAGTACAAATAAGTCGAAATCGTAGAATAAGTTTCTTCGCACGGAATTGAAAAAGTCGATTTGAATGTGAAACAGTTAGATCTTCAAACTCAATTCTCTTGAAACTAAAGCCTTGTTTCTACCCAAGGATTCATTTCATCTACCAATTATTAGAAAGAAAATTTCAAAATCAATTTTTTTGAAAACTAAGCCTCGGATGAAAATATTTTATTCTACACTTTTGATTTATTTTTGCATAAGGAATCATCTCCTGCCCCGCTTCTACCCCCATTTGGACTGCCCCCTGTATTAACGTCGACAAACTCCATGGCAGTCAACGTGTTACTGTTCGCTGTATCAAAATCGTGCGGTATGAAAGTGTGCTCGAAGACAAATCTAATCGACGAAATAAAACGCAACAGGGAGAAGTCTTGACCCGCGGTTCATCACTCCTCTCCTGCATTCCCGTTGTTGGATTCTCCTTCCCCGTCCATCTGATCATTAATTTTATCCAGCCAGCGCAGCGCATACACAGAACCGTAAGTACGTGCTACGTTATTAGCCAATATCGGCCAGACATGAGGCTCGAGCAGCCCCGACTAGGCACGACCTCCATTAACCGCGCCATAAACAGATAATCGCGAATTTCCCTGCGATACCGCTCGTCCAATCAGATAAACTCGAACGCCGAGATATGGAATTATTGTCTACGCGTTCCCGAGCTCGTTCGCGCGGGAACGTAACTGCAAACTGGCAATGGGTTTCGTTCTCTCTCTCTCTGCGGTCATTGAATTGAAATCAAGGAAGAGTCTAAAAGTGTCTGCTTTCTATATTGACTTGGTTCTGCAAGGTAGTAACATAAAATTGGTACTTCTATGTGCGTATTCAATATTAGGTGGGGCTATTATATGAGTTTAAGCCTTGGTGGTCGCGCGGGGTGTATCGCACCCCAAGAGCAATTTTCGAGTTCAAATATCGCGCCTTTGTGAGTTCCAAAGGAGATTTAACGCGAAGAAAAATATTGTATCTTTCACAATCGTGGAAAATCGTTATTCTTGAACTACAAATTTTATTATATCAAAATTGACATTTCTAGAATAATACTATCACAAAGAAATAGGAAAAACTAATATAAATATAAGAAAAAAATAATGAATCATAAAATATTAGAAGAAAGTAATATCACAAAAGATAGAAGAAAATAATATCCCCAAAAAATAGAAGAATAATAATTACAATAGGTATTACTCATATCGCGGACATTTTAATAATGTATTATTTTTTCCACAACTATGGAAAATCGCTATTCGTGAACTACAAACTTTATCATTTCAAAATTGACATCTCCGAAAAAATACTAATAGAGCATAATTACCACCGAAATACAATTATCACTGAAAAGATAAAAGATTAAAAAATGTGAAAATGGTAACTCCAAAATGAGGCAGAGCCGTAACCCCCAGTGACCAATTTGTGATTATAAAAAGGTGTGACCACGGGGGATTAAAGATCATCAAGTGTCTACACGTAATATTTAGATATAGTAAGCATTGCAGACGAAGAGTTCGAGTTCCCCTCGCGATACTCTCGGTCGCAGTTAACCGAGAAATTCGCTTTCAATTAATCGCGCCAGGAGGATGCCCTCCCGTTGCCGAAAAAAGCCGTCTGGCCAGGGGGTAGGCGTCTGGTTCACGGCGAGCGTCGACGGCGAGGCGTTTGATTCTCCGAAAATGTGAAAGGCGGCGGGGTTTCAATCCCCCGGAACACGTGTCTGGAGGACATGAAACGGCCCCGGCGGCGTGCTCGCGAGCAGAATAAAATTTCCGCGAGCTCTTCGACGTTATTACGGGGGGGGGGGGGCGTGCGCGGGGGGGGGGGGGGTACAAGCGGCCGGCGTGATCTGAAACGCGGCGGTGTGTACGCGTCTTTGTTTGCATTGGGGTAGCGCGGGGGGCGAGCCGCGAGGGCGAGAAAGAGGAGCACTCCGTTAATCATTATCCAAGGGGGTAAGTCGAGAGGCGAAGGAAGCCTCCTTTGAGGCCGGACCACGGTTGCTCTACCCGGAATTCCAGGGCCTCGGATTACAATTTGGCGAGTCCAGGTCGAAGGGAGAGTAAAATGGCCGCCGGCGGTGGGTAGTTTTGCCGGTCGTGGGGTGGCTAACTGGGTGGTCGACGAGCACTGCGAGGAGTAGGAAGAGAAGCTGGAGGTCGGTAAAGGGGATAGCGGTGGCTGAGGACTGGGGCAAAGGGGGGCTGATGCTAGCCACAACCCCTTAAGGGTCGAACGAACCCTTGCACTACCACACGTAGTCCAAGAACACTCTCCGTCTCTCTCTCTCTCCATCTCACTCGCCCCTTCCCACCACTGCTCCGTCCTACTTGCTCCAGCCTCCACATCTGTGTCCTCCTCTCTCTCCGTCCAGCATCGGTCCGCGACGCCTCTCTCTCGGTCCCTCCGACCCCTTCAACCCTCAGTACGTCTCGTTCTCTTTCACCGTCCCATCTACCGCGCACCCACCCACCCTGCTGAACAACCTTTATATCCACAGCCACTATACCCGCCACCACCACGAGTACGTACTACCTACCTCGGTTACTCGTGTGTCCAAGGGGGGAGGGACGCTGTGTGTGTTTGCGTGTGTGTGTGTGTAATAGAGAGAGAGAGGGAGTGAGAGACTGAAGCAAGAGGGTGGTATCCAGTCGGAGCGAGAGCAACGAACGTGGTGGTTGCTCGTAGAATGAGAAAGGGTAGAGAGTCGAATACCTGAGGAGGAAGAGAGACAGGGGGTGGCCTGAATGGGGGAGGGAGTACATGGGAGAGAAACACGAAGCAGGACAGACAAGCGGCGAGGAGGGAAAGGACAGAGTAGAAGGGGGTGGCCGCACACGGGCAAGGGTGGAATTTTAGAGCCGGGGCCAGCCTTAAAATACACGCCGCGCGAAATACCGGGCGTGAATTAGAGTCCGCGCGTATACACGCTCCTGCGGCCACCGACGAACGAACGGACGAACCTTCGGAATTTTCGCTAGCCGCAAACCGAGCTCGAGCGTTGTTTCTCGCCCCGAATTCGCCGAGTCTCGTCCTGCGAGACGGACCTTGTATCGCGCGACGCGCTGAATTCCACCGGCGACGACACGGCACCGTTGATTGTGAAACATTCCGCAATTCATTGCCGCCCAACGATTATTAGAGCTGGGCTCCTGCGAGCTGAATTGGCCGCACCGATCTCGACGTGAAAGCTGATCTTCGGAGGTAATTCTTGCTGCTGGGTAAAGGCTTCATGGGGATGGTTGAGGGGCGTGGAACGATGGCGGGGTGAGAGGGGAAATGTCTGATTCGCAGTGAGAAATGGTCAACGAAATAGTAATAGGACTTTATTTACGGGATCTGGGAACTTTGGTGTGCAATATGAGGAAAGGTAAATGTAGGCGAGAATATATTATTTCGCTTCAAGGTTATTAGAGCAGATCACAGAATAAATTGTTCAAAAAAGGCAATCAAGGTACTAAATGCATTAGCTGACTTGCAGCGTAGGTACCATATACGGTGAATAAGTTAAGTTTGAGTAGCTCGAGGATATTTGAATATACGACTATTCTATTTTAGTTACCATTTTAATCATTTATTTATTTATTTATTTATTATTTGTAAACTGGATAGGTTTCCGTTTAGCGTACATGAGTAAGAGGGTGCATATAGGTACAACAAGATAAACATTAAGACAGATGACTTATCATTATGACAGATGTACATTCTTTAGAATACTGAGATGACGTTTCAGCGTGGAGTGAGGTATAACGTAGAGATCAACTGAGCTTGCATACTTATTAGCTACTTCACAGATGCGATTAATTGGATCCGAGTGGTGAAAATTCTACTTAAAAAAAAAGTAGTATAAAACAGTCTTGCATGCCTGAACTGCATAGACGGAATATGAAAATTAATGGTGTGCAAAATCTGTGGACAGTTAACTAGACCAATAATAAAAAGAGGGTGGTAAGATCTAGGTTTAAAATATAAATAAATGGAAGTCGTAAGTGAAGAAGGAATTTTGAGAATTTAGAGTCGTGCCTGTAACGTTCAAGCAACCCATATGCAAATTGAAGAATATTTGACAAAATGTTGCTGGTGAAGATTGCGAAGATATATTATGAAGTTTTTGTATGTTTATACAGAAATGGACATTCTTTCGTTCCGAAGCGAGTTAAAAGCTTCCCTTGTCAAAAGCCTGTCCCTCAACCGGGTAAAGAAACGTGCAGGTCACGGAGACAAATAGGTTACGTCGGGAATCAAGGGCGTACTTTGAATGTTAACGCGTTTGGTGGGACAGGATCGATGGCGGTATCGAGATTTTCGGCGGGACGGGGATCCCAGAGAGGGTCGAAAGTTTTCTTCGCCAACCTCGTTGTGATTATGAAACTCTTCAAGGTTGCGCCGTTATTAACCACGGCTGCAACGTCCAGGAATAAGCGGGCGCTGTGTAATTGTTGGAAAGTGGAAAGTAAAGGAACTTCCGAGACAAATGCAAATGCGTCCCCTGAACAGGCCAAACTGGAAGAAAAAGTTTCTTGTAATTACCTTGCCGGGGGTATCGATCAAACCCACGGTTTATTTCGCTCGCCACTTTCGTCAGAGTTTACTTGCTATCAAGATTGCTGAACTGTGGAATTGTAAATAAAATAACACCGCGATAGCTTTAGTGAACCACCGCGAAGATTAAAATATTCACGGTTTAAAATTCACAGCGTTTCATGCTTGCTGCATAGGAAATATTCTTACAAGTATAATTCTCCTTCAAATATTCCGCATGCATAAATAAGGGTCGTCAATGTGACAGCGCTAACTAGTTACAACTTACAACACGAATTAGAGAAAATCTCATACTTTTCGATAAAGTAGATTTCAAACTGGTATTAGTAAAATATTTTACCACACCCCCATTTTTCAATTCTTCATCCCTCACCCCATGCGTCAAATTTTCACACATTCTCTCATCCCGATCCGTAATAATAATTCATCGAATAATTCAATGTACAATCAAAGAAAAGCATCCTAAAAATCCATCCTGAAAGTATTCAAAGCATTTGGTTATCGTCAAAACTTCACGCTTCCGCTTTGCCAGACATTTCTGAAGCACGTATTCGGACACGATCCTCCGTGATCTGGCCACAGGCTCGGCTGTGCACGGGATCAGATCCCAGGCGGAAGTCGATGGTTTTTTCCGCGACCCCGACGGCTACGGCGCAGCGACGATACCGCACGGATTTAACTAATAAGAGCAATTAGCGCCGGGGGTAGTAACTAGAGGTGGTTTGCCCGCCATGGCATGTCTCTCGCCTGGCGGTCGCCTCGGTCAATACCCACCGGACAAGATGGCCGACGCCCACTCCAACACAAACTCAAAGTTACATACATTTATGTACTCAAATGTATAACCCACCCCCTCCGGACGGAGTTGCCTTTCTCCTTCCGCCAGCTTCAACCCTCCCGGTCTCGCCATCCACTCGGCTACACGGACACCGAACTTCATCATTATTATCTCGCTGCCCTGGTATCCACCTTCCCGAGGTGCGTGAATTTTGCAAAGGCCGCGGTACCTGCAGCCAACGTCGATCCCGTCGATACGAGACGCGCGATGCTCGATGGAAAATTAAGGGGCAGATCGTCCGACGGGCGATTATCTACTCGGCGTGATCGAGATCCTGTCGCAGCATCAAAGGAATCCTGCCTTTTTACTTTCATCTTAGAACGTAGCGCCGAGCTGGTATTTTTATTTATTGATAGAGATTAAAGTGGACGTTGGAAATATTCTGAAACCGTGACTGAAATTTTCTGAGCTACCAGGAGAGGGATAGTAGGTGTTCCGCTTTGTTCTGCTTCGGAATTTCGAGGTAAAAAATGGCACTGAGACATCGCAGAAAATTTAGTGGGTTAATTAAAGGGTTACATAGGTTTAGAAGTGGCGAATATGAATGATTTTAGGATTTTTTTTAGCGGTTTTATTAACCCTTTCGCGGCGTTTTTCGACTATATTCGAACGCCGCTACATTTCAGTTCGATGTGGATTTTTACTATAGTCCACGCATTAAAAAATGTATTCTCTTGTACTGTGATAAACATGTAAAATGCAAAAAAATAGTTAAAAATTAAAAACCTTTTTTATTGATGGAAGATTGACACTTTTCACGAATCGTCTGAAAATTTAAATACGCAGCGAAAGGGTTAGAAAAGTAAAATAAAATATTTATTAGTCCATTAAGTGCAAGAAAAGATTTATTTACCATAATTTTTGTATTAAATTATTTATGATTTTCGAGGTTCTTTAGACCATTGTGGCAAAAATAGTCACCATGATATCTCCTTTAAACATTGAAGGATCTGAAGAATAAAATGATATTCTTGCAACATAATGACTGACGGTACAAATTTTTTAATTGACAAAAAATAAACAATTTATTATACTTTAAAGCGAAATGCATTTTTTGACACAAATTTTTTTCTGCAATTGTACATAAAAAAGTAATTAAACAAAATATGAAAAAATGATCCGTAATAATATAAAACTTGGAGAAATAAAGGATATTTTCTTGCAAGCAAATATGTACCTATCTATTTGGTTAAGATATTCTCGGTAAGTTTTCCTCTGAACATTCTATTTTCTACACACGCGGGTTTGTAACAATAATACCTGTACTAAAAGTTTCAAAAGCACGATATTCCAAACAACAATAAAGAACCGTACCTCGCCTTTACCTCAAAACTGTAAAATTCTGCTTCGCGAACTTCGTAAAAATTTCCCGCAGCGATGGGACTCTCCAATCTTTTTCCCACAAATTACAGAAAGTTGCCGGCGTAAAATTTTAACGAATGGTCTGGCACGGCAGCGAACTCGTTAGGCATCGACATATCCCTAAAGAGACCAGTCGACTAGGCACGTCGAAGCGGTCCTCGATTGGTCAGTGGAAAGGGGTGGCAAGCCCACGCATGCGATTGGTCAAAGCCACCCTTCTAGTAGGCGAATACTGACCCTTCGGGGGTGGATTCCTCTCCCTTGAAAAATATCGGCAATCTCTTGCGTCCCCCCTCGCTAAACGAGCGGAAAGTAAACGGCGCGGGGATGCCGTTGAAACGTATGCGGACATTTCACCGACCCAAACTGATTCGTCTCGCGTCGCGTATTTCGCTCGATCCACCCCGCGCCTGCCATCCAACTTCGATGGTTTATTTAGCGACACGCCGTGCGAAAGTGCGCCACTACGAAAGAGGGACGAGGCCCGCTGCCACCGCAGATTGCAGGATCGAAGGGCGAAGCGTCGCGACAGCGCGTAAAAAGAGACGTTCGAGTAATTGATTTAGGGATATCCATTTAATTAGGGCGGACGTTGCGCGAGCCGAGAGATCGAGAGGCCCCGTCGGACAATACTTTCCCAGTTCTTTATCGGGAAACCGAGAGGGATGGTCGCGGGAGCGGGCGGGGTATCGGCAATAATGAGATTGAAATTAATTCGACGTCGTGCCGCGACGGAGATATTCGACGATAAGATAATTCAACAAATTTGCCCAACTAAGCCCTCGGATTTTCCTCCTGCGGCCGCGTCTGTATTACCCTCTTGTCTCGTTACTCTCTTTTTTCTCCTCCCCTCGCTCTCCGCCCCTGCTTCCTCGTGATCTTTAACACCGCTGGGGCGAGACAATGCTCGGTGCAATACGAGCGTCTAAACGCCGGGCCACGGCCGTGAGAGACAAATGAACATTGCTTAATCTTTTAACAGGGGACGAGGCAGCGCCGCGAATGCAGCCGAAACTAATCCAGCGCAATTGTTTTCGTCCATGTTGACTGCTTATCTGGCTTAACAGCCGACTAATTCCGCGATCTAACAAACTTCGAGTTTCCTGCCTCCCACCGCCGCTCGCAGTTAACCCACCTCCCCTCCCCGTGCAACCCCCCCGGTTGCACAGTTTTTCATCGCGTCGCGAAGGGCCCCGGGATATGAACGCCGGACATTAAGATACAGGGAACAACGTAATCGCTTAACGCCTGCGAGATCATACGTGTCTCCGAGAGATAGCGAAATGGCTGTCGTTTAACGGAGGAACAAATGCTCTGGCGAGCAATTGCGAAACAAGGGAACGACGCTTCAATGCTATTTACGCTGTTTGGAAATTAATGAAGCTACTGGATGTTATCAAAATTGGGAAATGTTGATTAGTGTTGTAGGAGTTAGGGATTGGAGGAGAGGGTGAGACCTTCAAATTGGGTTGGTTTAAATTGAGAGGCGACTCAGAACTCGGTATTAATGTTGTGCTATTGTTTTAGGTTATAATTTATTAATTTATTTATTTATTTACGGTTAAATCCTTTAGCATTAAATTTAGTTATAATCAGTCAAGGGTGGGAAACAATGTGTTGTATAAGGGTTGACACCTGTACTTTAATAAAAGGATAACAACAATAAAAAATGCGAAAATGTTTTATTTCACGGTTAATGATATTACGTGAAACATAACGCAATATTATTGTATGTAGTTCTCAAACGTACACAAACCATGATCATCTCCGATTCCAAACGACACCACACTCATAATTTGATAAAGAGCGAATTCTTTATATATTTTAATATGAACATTAAGTGCAGTAATATCATTGAGTTATTTAAAAATGGTAAAAAGTTTATTTGTATCACTAACAGCAATAAAAAATATGTTTGGAAGGCATAAAAACTAGTAAGATTAAAATGTGCTTTTAGTTTTTTGGAGCGTACTTTTTTTTATACTCCACGAAAGTCAGATTTACGCTATCTTTCTGTAAAAAAATGTGGCAACCCTATGTGTAACCTATACCTAAAAAAAGCAGGGGAACTAAAGAATTCCAGCGATTCGCAAAATTCATTTACATTCATGATTATGCGGTTAATGCAATTATATTGTGCCATGCGTTGTGCGATGGGTCGATATAATAGTATTTCATTTTCTTATTCCTTATACTTAATGCTTTTTTTGATACTGGAGATAGGAAATTGTCAGACCTATGTGCTAATTAATTAATTGATGTTTCCTCGATGTTGAAACTGAATGTTGTAAGTGTAGTGTTATACTTTCTGTAGTTAGGAAACTATGCGATCGTTTTCACGCTCGCATTTTATAATGGGGGTCCCTTTTGCTGCAGGGACTATAGGCCACCCCTAAACCGGATTCTAGGGGAGATATTTTTGAACGGTTGTGTACCGCCTATTAGTAGGCAACCGTGTGCTACATCGACGCTCGTAGGGCTCAGGTAACTCAGGTGCGAGGCACGGAGATGCAAGGCTCATATCCATGAACTCTGAAGCTACTTTTACCAGCAGAATCATTATTTCTTTATATTCCGCGCTCCAATTTACACAAAGATTGGGAATCAATTTAACAACTCTATAATTCAATTTTACATTACCATTCGTCTGGTGCAAAATTCCAGATTAACCAAGGTTTGCATTTATTGACGAATAATACTGAAAATATTTATTACATCACTCAAAAATTTACGTAGTACGCTACATTTTCATAGCAATATTATTGATAAAGTGGTTTGCATCCAAATTATTAATGCCAAGAAGTGAGCTGCACAGTTTTGCATTAATATTTTTCTAGTACCTACTAATAATAAAATAGGTATAAGTGATATATAGTGTGTTTATTCGAGTGATGTAATAAAAATTTCCAGTACTGTGTATTAAGTTGGTGAAAAAGATTTACTGTGGTTTTTAATCAAGGTTGCAAAGAAATTAACTATATCGCTTCAAAGTCATTTCTTATAAACAAAGTACTCCCCAAAACTTGGATATACTTTTTTTAAATCCCTCCTATATAAAACTTCACATTTCTAAAATTGTTTAACTCCAGAACTGTATTTTCATCAAAACACCTGCTAGATTCTTCTTTGAAATGTAAAAAGGGATCAATATATTCAAAATAACATTGAACCCTAAACTGTACGATACATCATTCGCGTTACATTGCTTATTCTTCAGCAAATTTCTACTTGACCGTATCGACTTGCGAACAGTACGAGTCTGTATTCATAATCCGTTCATTCCATAAATCTTGATAATTTTCTTCAAAGCAGATCTCCGTACACAAGCAAAAACCTTACACACCGCCCCAACACCTACCTAAATCAAAACGAGACAAGAGATCAAAATCCATAACCCTCAAAACTTTGAACACCGAAGGCCCACGATGCATAATAAAACCGCACGCGCAATTTAACAAGAGTACGTTATACTCTCACAAAAATGTGTCACGCGAGGACAAGGAGCGCGGCCGGTTGGCCGAAAAAACATGCATTCACGGACGAAGAAAAGCGGCCCGTGTTTTTCTCGTCGAGGGTCAAAAGAGCGCGACAAAGAGCTTCGAAGCACTCCATAAAATACATGCGCACGCGAAATCCCGAAAATTCGTAGAGAACGCCGGGGCCAGGAATTCGTCGGAATAGTCGGCGAAACGTCACAATAAAAAAAGAAGAGGGGAGCTGTAGACTGGCATGCACCCCCTTCCCTCCCTCTCTCCCCTTTTCCATCGCGTGGACCGCTCGTAGTCGCGCGCTGTTTTCCGCGGCCGCGGCGACGGATACGGGAGCGGAACGTTGGAAGCGCGGAGCTGGGGGGTGGAGGGTGGGGGCGTTTGACATATTTTGTCCGGAAAACCGACAGATCAGGGACGAAAGCGGCATGCGAGAAAGGGTTGGGGCGGGTAGGGTGAGCCGGCACAGGGGCACCTCTGCTTCTGACGTGGAGATTAGTGTCCGCCATTGTGGTGACGTCACCATAGTTAACACGCATTCAAAGCAGCGAGGAGCCGGGGGGATGGCGAAACTATTGACCAGCGAGGAGGCGGCGGCAGCCGCGTGTCCCCGTGGCCGTGCCGCGGTTTTCTTTCGCTTTTCCAGCCGTCGTTCGCGCCCGGCGAGACGCGGCGGGGGCGGTAAAAAGCGGCGCTGGTGGGCAGCCGGGAACGAAGGCGGATGATCTATCGTCGCGGGCGGATCGGGACTCGTCGCTCGCCGGCTAGGGAACCGTGGCAGAAGTCGCTTGACAGATGAATGTGCCCTGCGGGAACAATGGGGGCCGACCAAAAATTAACGGCATTGTCTTAACTTCGGATCCGCGGCGTGTTTGCCAGCGCCCGAGTCGATTGCCGCGAAACAGGCAGACGCGCCCGGGCGTGTTCAGACGGGGGCAAGGCTTCGCGGGGGGCTTTCGATTACGCGCCACCCGGCCGCGGATTCTCTGCGGCGGCGTTACTGCCGGATTTCGAACTTTATGACGTGTAATTTTGGCTTTGACACGTTCGGGAGATGTACGAGCCAGAGCCGTGTTTACGGGCCTCTCGTCGTTCCCGGGAATAAAAGTACGGGGGAGGGCTGCGGAGTAAATCAGCGCGGTGTGTTTGATCAGACTCTGTATGCGTTTCATTGGAATCGGTGCACGGGTATGCTGGTGGAAATGATGGACTGGTAGCTCTCTGAGTCGAGGCTAGTACCTTGGATACAGCGCGATAGTGGAAATAGTGAATGGGAAAATATATATTCCACGTCCTGTGAAACAAGCTGCGTAAATATGTGATTGATAAAGTAGTTGGTGTACTGCGTATTTTACGGATATCGGGAACTGTAATTTAAGGTTGTTCGAGTACTCGAATATTCGAGTAGTTTGAAGTTCGGACCGAGCGACATAATAAACCTGAGTAGCTCGAATTTTTTCGATCGGTTCGAATATACTTCGAGCAGACCGAAATTTTCGAGCAGACCGACTGTCGGCCGATTTCTTCACCTTCAGTAATCTTCCAGTTGGAGTTATGTTCCACATAACTCCCAAATGATAGGATCCTATTAGATTAGAGAATTTAAATGCTCTAAGCCAATTGGTCGTTCACTGACCGGAAGATGACTGAGAGTGAAGAAATCGGCCATGTGTCGAATAGCTTGAAGCTTGAAGCTTGAACGTTTCGGCCAATACGAATGTTTCGAATATTTTAGGTTACGTTTATCTATTGGAATGTAAATAATGGTTCTCAATAAGTAATGTGAATAATTAAAATGTAAGATGTAAATGGAAATATTCTATAACTTTTGAAAATAAGTACTAAATTAAAATTCAGAAGAAAAGGAAGATAACATAAAGAGAAGTGTATGATGAATACGTTCATAAATACACGAAAAAATGAAAAAAAAAAAAAAAGATTTGGGATTTAGTACTTATTTTCAAACGTTACAGAATATTTCCATTTACAGCTTACATTTTGATTATTTACATTACCTATTGAGAACCATTATGCCCGAAACGTTAAAACTTCAAGCTTCAAGCTACTCGCCACAGTCGGTCTGTTCGAAAATTTCGATCTGCTTGAAGTATATTCGAACCGCTCGAAAAATTCGAGGTACTCGGTTTTTACGGGTACTCGGCTCGGCTCGGCCCGAAAAACCGAGCCTGGCATTAAAATGTTCCAAAAACTTGCCAATGTCCCCCCAGTTTACGATACGTTGCGGATATTGAAACTAAATGAGGTGAAAGTGAATACACGCTAAATGTTTGAGTGGTGCAATAAATATTTCCAGTACTGTAGGTTGGCGATAGTGGTGTTGGTTTGAGAAGTATGAAATGTGGAAGTTTGTTTAAAATGCCAATGGGGAGATAGGAAAGGATCATCTGTTACTTTCTGCTTTTATTCTAGTGGTAACGCTTGTTTCTCTGCTCTGTGTCTTTCTCACTTCTTTCTATCACAAAGTGGGTCTTACCCGATTATTTTATATATATAAATTTTTGAAAGGGTAGTTTAGTGCATCTGTAGCTAAATTAGTCAGACACGGGGCGAAAAATTGTCTTTTCATTGTTGGTATTTTTTAAAATAAAGTTTTAAATGAAATATTAGTTGTACTATAAATGTTTTAAGCTGCAAAGAAAAATTCAGAGCTCAATTTGGCAAGTTCGCCTGGGGCAAAAAATGCTGGAGCCGGATCTGACTGATGGTTAACTTGTGTACCTACGTGTTCGAGATGTCTTTGGATTAACAGGTGAAAGTTTCTTAACTTCAAACAATCTTCTTGCTATGGAACATTTTTGTGATTCGAGATGATTTAGGAAAGATGGGAAACGAGAGAATATGTGAATATCTGCGTTCTTCCTCTTCATTCACATTTCGAGTCTTCTTTCGTAGATATTCTCCTGTTTTTTCCCTATCCGCACTCTCTGTCTTCAAAGTACAGGATACCTGCTATTGAAAAATTCACCAAGTAGAATTATCAGCCTTCATTTTATAAAGCTGCTAAATTGCTGCACGAAATTGTGTTCATGGACACTTTTGAGTTATTTAATTTTGAGCATTACAAAGCCAGAAGGCAATATTGTTTCATAAAAATCGAATAGTAGAACTCTGAACCATGCTTCCTAAAACGTAGCCAGCTCCGCGCGTCACGAAAACCGACGAGGGCCCCCTTGCAACTGCAACTGGACGTGCATTGAAGCACCTCGAAGCTGACGAGTCTTACCTGAGTTCCCCCTCGTAATGCGACCTCTCATCGCAAGATGGCGTGATGCATTTCAAATGACTATACAGCTCACACAGTTGTGCCACAAATTACTACGAAATGCGAAACAACTTTAATAGTAAAACTTAAGACTCAATTTAAAGAATCGCGATTAATGATTAAGTTATACAGACGTTTCGTTATCAGAGAGCGCGGTTCGCGAGCTTCGTGCACGCGAGCTGCGTTGCGAAACGCATTATGCAATAACCGTAATAAGCATCCAATAGTAATGCCTCGAAACGAGTTAAACAAATTACGCAACGAGCTTTCTATAGTCAGCGAAGGTGTATTGAAAGGCGGCATAAAATGAGTCCTCTCTGTAGTTCTTCGACTAATCAATCAATTAGCGTGGATAATCTGTTATGCTCGAAGGTATTAGTTCCACTACCCGCGGAAGACTATCGATCAATTAAATTATAGGAACAATTGTAGGAAAATGGAGAAGGGCAACGATTTCAACAAACCGTAACAGAAACACACCAACGAATTATTTAAAAACAATGTGGTTTATTTGAATCGCACAAGACATACACCGTATCCGCTATGTTTATAATTAGGGACTTCCCCATGGGAAAGTTGGTCAAAGGCTGTCGCGCGATCTTTGGCCAGACTTTACCCGAAGACGCCGTCATTTTTTTTTTTCGTATTGCCTTAATGTCGATCCTCGGTTTAAAAGTGCATCCAAACGCCAGGTGAAAAACCCAGACATACTTGTCCCTAGAAACCGAGCCTCGGATCATTTACCCTGGATCAGAAGATTTTTCGCTAAAAATCCAATTTCCCTGCTACCGATACCTCTCGCCTCGCCCCTTCTCGAACCACCCTCCTCGCGCCCCTCTCGCTCATCAATCGTGGCTCCATCCCCGTAGCTTACTATATTATAGGAAATACTCTTCTCTTTTTTAGTTTTATTTATTTAACTGTCTAGATACTTCAATTCGCTATACTTCTGACATTCTCTCTTTTTTTTTCTTTGTCATCTGGGATTATCTTCTGTTACCATTTTACGTGATTTACCCTGTGTAGAAACGTTAGAAATCGACTGGAAGGACACGTCGAGACGAAACTTTGGGAGAACGATCGAGCTGCTCCCGTTCACTTCTTTTCTTTTCGCTGGTCGTTGAAATCCGCGGAGGATCTCGTTCATCCCTCTATCCGCCCTTATTCTTCGCCCCCGCCGTGTCCCGTCAGCCCGATCGCCAGCCGCGAGATTTGCGTGTGTGATTGAGATTCTTTTTTTTTATCTTCGCTTCGCGAGGCAGGGAACTTGGTCCTATGTAGGATGAATTCGAATAAGAAAGACGAGGGAAACTATTGGAACCAAAGCGCGCGTTACGTGGTGGTTTCCACTACGAGGGAGGCTCGCTTTGCTTTCACGAATGCTTTCGAAACTGATGAAACCTCCATGATTGCCAATCGTTCGCTGGCGTGGAGCAAAACGGGCCTCGACCCAATAATCACGCGCTCGTTTCCCATTTTCCATGGCGCCGTTACGCCGCGTTTATTGGCGAATGAAAAAGAAACGGATGCAATTAATAGTATGATGATTTATTTATTTCTCGTTCGAATAGTGACGACATTCGTCTGCCTTATTCTCCGTCCCGGTTCTCCACCTCCCTGTTTGTCGTCTCTTTGTTTCTCATCTTCTTCTTTTTCTTTTCGCTACGGGCAGTGCCATATATTTACAATATATCGTATAAACGGAGCCTGGCATGTACGTATTTCAGAATCAAATCTAACAAACTTTTTCCTTTCATTAACTAGATAACGAGATTTTTATCTAGGGCCGTACACGTCTAACACCGAGACAACTATGTTGATATGAGTTTCCTTTTTTTCGTTTCTTTATTAATTACCTCACTCGCACCGGGGTACGCACGCTCCTAGTCTCTCTCTCAAAAGGACGAACATAAATTGGAAAAACGGTAAAATCCTCTCGCTCACGCATACCCCCACACACGTCACAGCTTCAACGACACTCACGTACGCGAAAATCGAGGAACACACGCATCCATCTATCCGCTCGGTACTCCCAAGTAATTACCTTATTGCCTAGATCATTTTTTTTTATTTAGGAACAGTCCCCTTCGAAAACGTTTACAACGAGGCGTTTAGGAAACAAAAAAAAAACGATGGGAAGGGAAAAGAAAACAGAAACTACGTTAAATGGAACGTAAATGAAAGGGGAAGAGGTTGGGGGAAGTAAAGAAACGTCGATTCGGCGACGGTGGATTCCGCGTCGCCCCCGCGAGTACACCTCAGTCTTGGGCTAGAACGAAAGAACAGGAAAAAAAAAATATATATCATTAACCAACCGTCGGCGGACGCGCCTCGTACCCGGGCGCGACGATTTTCGCAGGATCGATTGCTCTCGATCCGGCGAAAGCCGCTCGCGATCCCGCCGCGACAATAAATATAACCAACGAACAAACGCGCTATAATAATAACGTCGGCGTGACTGCGACGTGGCCATCGATGATTCGCCAGCGACTCGTTGACCGATCAAAATCCTATCTCGCTCTCGCATTGCCTGCCACTGGTATCTCGTTTAACGTTACGCGGAACGGGTCCTCTTCCGGCGTAAAAACAACGGGAGAATCGTGGTGAAAAATCGACGGACACCTCGCGACGACGATCTTCAGCGCCGATAAACCTAAACAACTTTGGCATTTTCTTAACCATTTAAAACATCTTTAGACAATAATTTAATATCGGAATAAAATAATGAAGACGGCGCTTACAGTCGCTGCAACAGCGTTAATAATTGTGCCAATGAATAATAATAGTAATAATAATAATGATAAAGTCAATAGTAATAGTAATAGGGACAATGACAATAATAATAATATTAATAAGCAATAATAGAGATGGTAATAATAATAGGCGGATAATAAAGTCAATAAACGTACTATGATACATTTTACATAGGATCGAGCTAGTGCTTAAAGTCTAGAACGCAGGCGCGTGTTTCGAGTTTCACTTTACGCGTTTTTAACGTACATCAAGTACACACGGTATCCTAAGCGTCGCGATACGTAAAACAGAGCTCCCGAATACCGATGGTTCTTCGCAATTATGTACACAGAGGATCGCCCCAAGTCGCTGGTGTTCCTTTCCGCGTGGAAGGAAGGCTTGTTTAAAGAGGAAGAAAAAATGGGGAAAGGAGAGAGAAAAGAAAAATAGAAGGAAGAAAGGAGAAGAGCTCGCCGACATCGATCGACGCGCTCCTCAGAGCGACATTGGTGTAATGTACAAAAAGATTTTTTCCCCCATTTCCACGTCGTTTCTCCGTCTCCCGTTCTCATTTAGTCCCTAATACATACAGAGTGGTTTGCAGGTCTCCATAGTATATAACGTAATGTACACATATATACACAAACACGCTTCACATACATGTATACATATATATTACGTTATACAGTATGTGTAATATATATCCGTCGTTAAATAAATAATCTTCAAATGCGATAATAAAGTCACTATCTTCATTATCTTATGTATAATATTTATATTCTGTATAATTTGCATTTAGATTTCATATCTATATTTATATATATATATTTATATTCTTTATATGTATATATATATATGTATATTTATATTTATAGTGTCTTTATTTATAACTATTTATAAGGGATATATTTTAAATAGCTGTGCTGAGACTCGCAAAGTGGTAACCATTCGTTCTCGTCTTCTAGTCGGATTAAAACGCAGTGTATCTTATCCAGTACCTGCTGTTACTCTTTCCTCCGTCGACTTTCGTCTCCGTACTCTTCGAATCACGGCTCTTTCGGTCCAGTCTTCGTCGACGAGGGGAGCCCCACGCGGGCTTCCGTTCTTCCTCACCGTCAAGGGCCCTGCTCTCGTTTCCCCCGTATTCAATGCACTTCTCGTTGGGACCGTTTCCAGGTCCTACCGATCGGCTGCACCTACCCCTCCTAATCCCGAGGGGCGACCTTGGACGTTGCCAAGGTGATCCTTCC
The DNA here is from genome assembly GCA_963971345.1 of Andrena flavipes. Lineage (NCBI taxonomy): Eukaryota > Metazoa > Arthropoda > Insecta > Hymenoptera > Andrenidae > Andrena > Andrena flavipes. Next base: position 48,912,922 of record OZ020480.1, read on the forward strand.
CTGCACGCACCGTCGCCACGATCATGGCCGTACGTGCGCCGACGGCCGTGCATGCTCAAAGGTCTACACCGTTTCTGGACACCTACTCGCTCAGGACGCGTCTGTCTTCTACACCGTTTCAGCGTCTCTCCCGAGGAAGGGGATCCCCTCTTCAGTACACCGGGTAGGGTGGCCTGTGCGGCCACAGTGGCGGGATCGGCGGTAGGCTCCCGTTCCAAGATCAAGTGTCCTTGGTACTCAGCGACGAGTCCTCGTCCTGGCTGCCCGGGTACGGCATGCCCAACTTGGGGCCCTGCTGCACCACCACCACGCACTTCCTCATGTGCTTCTCGAGAGTGCTGGGCACAGAGAACGGCATCTCGCAGAAACGACACTTGTACGTGTCCTTGCCGTGTCTACCGTGGGTCTTCATGTGCCTTGTGAGCTTGGAGCTCTGGGCACACGCGTACGAACATAGCTCGCACTTGTACGGCTTCTCGCCGGTGTGGGACCGCCTGTGTACCGTCAGGTTCGAACAGTTCTTGAACACCTTGCCGCAGTACTCGCACGTGTCGTTCCTACCGCTGCGCTCCTTCTTCAGCATCGGGCTGGGCAGGCCCTGGAGGGCGAGGCTCGACGTGGTGGCCTTGGTCGCCTTTCGGAACTCGTTGTTCTCCAGGTAATGGGGGCTGGGCAGCCACAGGCCGCCGAAGTCCGGCCCCGAGGACCTGGGAAAACCCTGACCGGAGAATATGTTGGGTGTGGTCGAGGAATTGAAGTTCGTGGGCGACAAAGCGCTGTCTTTCTCTTTGTTGTTATTCAGAGAGTTGGTTAGGTTCGACGGGGATTCCGTCTTGATGAATCCGCCGCGATGGTTCTCCTGCAGTGCCTGCCTGTACGCCTCCGAGTACTGCGCTATGTTGCTCAACCCGAACTTCTCCATCAGATCGCCGACCAGGCTGGCCGGCTTCTGGTCCACTCTGCCGCCGCTCTCCTCTCCGCTCTGACCTTGGGTCGTGCTCAGATCCTCGGGCGTGTTCTCCTCGGTGTCCTCTCGCTCCGTCTTCTGCTCGTTCTCGTCCGCCTCGTCGAGGTCCATATTCTCGTCGCAGCTGGAACCGTCATCGGGAACGGTCTCCACGCTACCCTGAGGGCTAGCGGCGCTGAGGTTCTCCTGGTGCTCCTTCCTCATGTGCTTCCTCAGCTCCGTGAAACTGGCCACTTCCACCTCGCAGACCTCGCACCTAGTGGGCGTCGTCTGGTGGTCCTGCGGGCCGTCTTGCTGGTACTGCCTCTCCTTGTCTCGATGGCTCCGTCGGTGCACGATAAGGTTCGACTGGAATCGAAACTTCTTGTCGCACACTTCGCACGTATAGATGGTCTCCGACGCAGAATCAGCGATGATCGGCGTGGAGGCGACTGGCGGGCTGGTCTTCTCGCTGTCGGTCGAGTTGTTGTTGTTGTGTCCAACTGGACTCTGATTGTAGCATGGCGGCGAGTTTTCTTTTTGATGATTCCCGTGCGTCAGGATGGTGGTGTTGTTAGGCGCCGGGCTTGGGGGCTCTACGGGTTGGCTGTGATTCTGCACGGGCTGCTGTTGTTGCTGTTGCTGTTGCTGTTGTTGCTGCTGCTGCTGCTGGACGGTGCTTGGCACTGGTACAGGCGGTACCGGGGCCGGGGGGTTGGAGCTCGTTGTAGTGTTACCGTTACTGGGTGGAGCCGCGCCTAAGGACGGATTAGCGAGGCTCCTTAGGCGCGCCGAGTAAAAATCCAGGTTGGCCTCTAGTGGTGGTGGATGGGGCTGACCCGCGAGGCCACGGCCATGCGACAACTCGGCCAGATTCGCTAGGTTGCGGGCGTTGTTCAGGGAGTCCAACGAGCTGCGAACCAGCGGATCACCGAGGTTCAAGCCGTCCATGCCCCGCAAAGGGTCCCCCAGGTTCTGCAGGTTCCTCGTAGCGGTCTGCAGTTCCTGTAGCCCTCTGTACCCGGCCAGCGGATTCAGGGCCAGGAAGTCGGGCCTGAACATCGGCGGAAAGCTTCGTTCCAGGTGCTGCGGTAGCCTGAGGAAACTGTGAAGCGGGTCGCCGACGAGGGAGGCTGACGACTGCAGTTGCTGTCGGCCGCCGCTGCTGCCGCTCGAGTTCGTGCCGCCAGAGGAGTTCGCCGCCGAGGAGCTCCCGGTGGACTTGCCACTGAGGTTCAGGTGATTCGGCGGACTCAGGTGGTGGGCGTGAGTCGGGGTGGGCGTCGGCGGGCTCGGTGCAGGCGTGTTCGACGAGGAGTTGGTCGACGACGACGGGGAAGTGTACAGCCTGGCGCCGTGCACGCTCTGGATGTGCTGCAGCAGCTCCCACGCGGAGGACAGTCTTCTGGAGCACTGCGAGCACTGCAGCCATCTGGGTTCTGAAACAGAGGAACCGACGGTGTCGTGGTCAGAGGGATGTCCGTTTTTCCGCGCCATCACTTACGGCAGTGTCGAACAGTCTGTCGCACTGCCGCCACCCTCGATGACAGATACATATACGGTAACGCGATCGAAAATCGTCTGGAAGGATACAAGGAGCACGCCCGCTGGGATGGGGACGGGCACACGTAGCCAGCGGCGCCCCACTATCAATTTTCCGAGACACCCTTAATTTCGCGGAATCGGGATAGAAATCGGGTCCGCCGATTGAATTCGGAATTCAAACGGCGCGGCTGTGTCAAATTGCGGCCTCAGCCTGCACGGCGAGTCGCGAGGGGCTTAAAAATAATATCCCCGAGAAGGATGGTCGATGGCTGATGCGCGCCAAGGGGGCGAGACGATGGGGGAGATCGGTTGCCGCAGCGCGGCTGGAAACTGACCCTTAACGACTTCTCGACCCTCACTCTTTACGACGCCGCGATAGGGAATCCGGGGGTTGGGCGACGCGCGGGAGGGACGGGTTTTGAATTTCAATGTTTTTAATCCGGAATATCAGATTTTCGGCCATTTTTCACGCCCCGCGTACCAGAGACGCCACTCCACCGCGCGTTCGGCGGGGTGATCGTGGGATTTTATTAATTCGAGGCCACCCTCCGAGGCGAGCGTAGAGTAAGAGCCTGGAGAAAAGGACAGGCGTTGGGCATCTGCCTCCGCAACAACCACCCTTACTTCGCGGCTTGGAAACGCAGTCGGACGTCGAGAGCATATTCACGGAGCCCGTAATTCCGGACGTTGGGGACGATCGTGACAAAAATTTACGCCCCTGGAAGACGCTAGCCGAGTCGATCTACACTTCGTCCAGAGCGATTCTCCCTTTTCATATGTCGCATCGTTCGCGGTCACAGGGGTATAACCATTTGCGGCGCAGGGGGAAGTGACGGAATGTATGATTTATAGTTGTGTCACGTGGCGGCGCGATTTCTTTGGAGGATATTTTGATCCCCGATCATTTGGATCTAGTATTTCAGCGGTCGGTTAAGTGCTCGATAATTCGTGGCAGACGGTGATTTCTTGTAATTATGCGGGATGAGACACGCCGAGAGTCTCATCTCTCAAGTTTTTCTTTTATTAAGGATTAACGACTTCGAAATCGTTGTAATTACGAGTAGACTAATCTTTGTGCCCGGATATAATACAAGAATTCAATCGACGTTGTTTAAAGAGTCTCTTAGTCGAATGAAATATAAAGCAACGTTAAAGTTGGTAAGAGATTAAAAAGTTAGAGATCGTTTCCCATATTGTGCCCTTTTCGCAATGTATTTAGAAACGGGGAGGGAAGTTGACCGAAGACAAAGGCCCTCGGAAAAATAAAGCGGCCCTAATTAAATGGCTGTTCGAGATAAGGGGGAGGGATCTTTGTCGTGAAGAAAGTCTCGAGGAGCGTCTTAAAGCTGAACCTCTGCTAAATCGGGGTTTACATTTTACTCGAGTTCCTTCAACGCTTCGCCTCAGCATCGAGATGAAGTCGTTTGTTGTACTTAACGGAATGTTTCCGTCGATCGTTCTCCCGTCCCACGAATTCCCTCCGTGCTCGGAGCGTCATCGAGCACTTCGTAATGGGCGGAGGAATCTGCTGAAAATTCACGGGAACAACGACGGGGAGACAGTGAAGCGCGTGCAGAAGCGAATGCAACCGATGTGCAATAAATGAATCAGCTTCCCTCGGGCGTCAGCGACAATGGGACCCGTAAACAATGAATCCTAAATTAAATTAGAAACAACTCGGAGACGTCAGCCTCAGAAGTGATAGGATAGTGCTCGACAATACACAATGGAACACATATCGCCGGTTGTAACAAGGTGCTAAGTAGAATAACGAGGCTGACGGTGGGCGAAAGATTTTTCTACCCCGCCTCGCTGACCTTTCACCACGATTACGCTTGGCGTTTACGCGTTGCGGTAAGAAACGCTCGCGGAATGAAAGAGGGAGGTGCCACGATCCTTGCTGGATAACCTCGTTGCGTTAAAGAACCGACAGGTCGGTGTAAAAAGTGGTCGCGCAGAATGATGGCCAGCATGGTGACAGAGGGGTGGTAGTTATTTGCAAACAACTTGATCTTAGGCTTTTACAATTTTAATAATTAATGCGGTAGCCTTAAATAATCGTAGCTGAATACATTAATGGTTTTCCTTATGAATGCACAATTTAGTGATGTTTAAAGAGAAACGCGAAGGATTTTTCTTTCTAAACTTAGAAATTGCGGTTTCCATAGTATCTAAACCTGTTATCCTTAAAATTCATGATACTCTAGATCTAGAAGAGCTTAGATGACTAAAGATTCGTAATTAAGTTTGAATAAACATCTCAAGAGCGTAATCAAGGTACACGCAAGTTTCTATAAGGAATTAGTATTCCGAAGCGCTCGAGAAACCAGCGAACAGTCTCCGATCCATCAAACTTTTCAAAGAGTCTAAAAAGAGGCGGCGAAACAAAGAACGAACGTATGTCGGAGGAACAGGAAGCTGATAGGGGAAGATGCTATGCAATTTCCACGCAGTCATCGATTCGATCCCGTTCGAGTGCGAAGCAGGAGTCGGTCTTTTAACACTGACTCGAGGAGAAAATTAGAAAGCGAAGAAAGGGGCGACTCACGCCGCAAATGAGGGTCCATCGTGTGGGAGGCCGTGAAAATTTGGCATATTGTTTCACGCCTCGGCCAGCCCTCTGGCGCCCCAGCTCGCCCGGCTTCTTTTCTTGCCCGGAAGTCGAAAATATTGCCCAGTTTCCCCCGAGTCGTGAAGAGGGGACCGGGAGCGCTCGAGATAAGCAAGTGCTCCGGCATAATAAAGGTGTATCGATTCACAGCTGAACGCTTTTCATATGCAAACGTCGCGGGTGGCCATCCGTTAGGATTATTTCTTTAGATTTTCGCCATCTTCTATGGGAAATGGTGTCTCCTTGCGGGAGCAGCGCGATAGAGGGATGCATCAATCATGATTCTGCGGAATTAAATTCTTTGAGTAAAAAGTAAGGCGTGAAGAATGAACGCGGGGGCATCGATAAGTGCGAATTGAAAGTTGATGCAACGGATTGCAGGCTTTAATGAAAATGGAGGAAAAGAATGTACACTACCGTTGAAAAATATTTGATCACTTGCTGCGTGTACGTTTGATGAAGGGGAAAATAGAAAAGAACATAACACGATTGACGAGTCTTTGAAGAAAACACTGTGAGTGCCAAAATTAAAAAAAATCATTGGAAAATAGTCTACTTGCTAATGGTAATAGTATGCCTATAGTATAGAATTTGATTTTCGGCCCTTATAGTATTTTCTACCAAAATTCTTCAATTGATTATTTCTTATCCTTATCAAATTTTTCCTTCGGTTTTCTTTGTATCTGTAATTTTGCCACTGAAATCTAGAGATAAGGCTATTATTATTGCCTTTTAAGTGATTCAACTGTTCAGATCCTAGTATCTTATATTCAATTTATTGCTTCCAAATTGTTAAAATATATTTGAACATTGATAATGTCACATTTTAAACTGGCCATATTATTGCCACATGTCTTTTACCAAGAAAACGTTTGAACGATTGCTATATGCTAAGGAATATAGAAATGGGACAGGAATATATGGAAAAACGTTGTACGTTCTCTTTTAGCAATAAATTGTACCTGTAACAAGCGATCAAATACTTTTAAGCAGTAGCGTAATTGTCGAAGCACACGAATGAAGATAGAATTAAGTAAGTAACTGACAATGAGACTGACGTGAATCCCCTGAGTGCAGGAAGCTTAATACTATTAAGCAATTTATCAGGTTGCCACAAAAGCGCATTAAAAATCATAGACTTCAGCGATGAATCTTAAAATTCTCTTAAAGAAGTTGAGCGAAGCTTCCCATTAATAATTCAAAATAACCATTCTACCACGAATTAAAGTTTTTTTTTTAAAAAACGTATCACTTTACACAGACTTACTATTGTACGTTCTGTCTCGTTCGAAGTTGAATTCTTCGAGGGTATCGTGGGATCAAATGAACAATATGGCTGCACACGAATCCTGGTCCTACGGCGCTCGCGATAGTGACCGAACGATTTTCCCCAGAAATTGCCCGACAAATTGGCCCACGCAACGTTTACGGGCAAATCGTTCGGAATGCCATTGTTTAACGACGAGCCCGAGCCATGGTCATCCTACGAATACTTCCTGTCAACCCTTTCACGGAAGACTTCACTCGAAACCGAGCCACCCTCGTCTGGGGGGGAGGGGAGGGGACACTTTTCTCAAAATAATTTTCCGTGTGCAGATTTCTAGATGGATGAATATTCCGCAGACACGTTCTTTGTAGGGTAAATGACCCAATTACTGTCACCCTAAGCTGTTTTACGTACAATAATGAATATATCTTATAAAATGATGCATACAATTTAAACTGTTATTTATACGATACAAAAAACAGTACTTATTTTTTTCTTCGTTAATTTGAATACAACGATATAAAATTTTAAGCGAATATTAGGAGAATGGAAAGGATGACTTCCTTACTACCGAAAGAGGAATCAAGGCGTTAAAGAAAATACTGTAATTGTAATATTTAAGCTTAACAAGCGTTTCAAGCATTTTCGTATTACTGACAAAGCAGTAGTTGCTCTTGTACATGACACAACGTAACCTTAAAATGACATAAATAGTATTAGGATAGCTGGCGGTAATTCAGTTAAATACATTTAAAGGGTGTCAGTAATAAATCCCCAAATATATTTTTGAAATTGATGAATTTATACATAAAATTTGAAGTTTTAAGATCCACCAAATATTTTTCATCAAGAAAACATTAAACAATAATAAATAACAAGAACAACATATACTTTTAGTCTATAAGTACATAACTATAAGATAATGTCAGCGGTAACGCTTAATGTGTCAATAATTGGGTCCTTTACCCTACCCATCTCATTGTACAGACTTCGAACAATACTTCTAACAGCAGAAAACTACATTCAGCCGGACAGCTTTCCAAGTATAAAAAATAAAACACGATAAAAGTATCCTTCCGTGGTTTAAAAATTAGTGAACCCTAAAAGTGTTTTTCTATTTCATACTTGGTGCTTCAAACTCTGTCGATGAACTCTAAAGCTTTGAATTTATTTTATTTTAATAGCCATGAAAGTTTAACCGATTTTTATGATAATTAAGATATAATTCTATCCAGAGTGTAATTATTACAAAGCAATGATTTATACTAGGATTTAGTGATTGTTTACTGGCAATTGTGATTAAAAAATTGCTTGAAATATAGCTGCACGGTCGCCGATGAAATCTTTTCGCTTTTTGCTCGGGCACATCTGCCGTCTATGACGTCACGACGCACACAAAGGCCTTTAATCCAGAATGGCGTGTGACAATATTAAAATATCGATTAGCCAACGTATGCGGCGTATGCACTTTGTCCTACGTACAAGGGTTGCACTTAAAAGGGACAGCGTGCGCGGGATCGTACCCAGGTAGCTAGATTGTGGGCGATTTTAATCAGGGGGAGACATCCAGATTATGCAGATTCGGGATAGTGACTGATTCAAGCTCAATTCGAAACACAAACCTACCCAAAAATTCACCTAACAATCTCGCTTTTCTTCAACACTACCTCTCTTTCCTTTTTCAATCATGTACCATTAATGGGACCAAGTTATGTAGAGAGATGTCAACACTCAAAATGTTAAAAAATTAGTTAAACACAGTTAGAAATCCCAGAATATTTGTGAAAAGTTACCAATCATGCATTTATTAAAACTACCAAGTCATAGTTCCATTTTAGGCTTAATTCTTCTCCGGTGACGTGGAATCTGGAAGACTTCTGTGGAATTAATTTTCCTATATTTTTCCTCTTTTCATTCGACCTTGTTTTACAATATCTCGTGTCATGAAGGCAACTTTCAGTGGCTTCGAACAAAACATGCAAAACTATCTTTTCAAATATGCAATGAGGTCACGAATAAATCCAGTATATCTTAAAAATAAATTTAAGCTTCACAATGTCAAATTATTAAAGAGAAGTCTCCACGTTACCATTTATGTCACAAAATGGGAAGTCACCGGTTAAGAATTATAAAACACAAACTACAAAAAATTGAAAGTAATATTAATTACACTCCTCACTATTAAATGCACCCATTAAAAAACATTCTCAAACAATAACAAGAAACAAAACATCCTCAATAGAAATAAAGCTACTTTTCTTTAACAATTAAAATATTTAAACTAAAATTCAATTTAGCTTTCTGCATAACTTGACCCAATTTGCACACAAAAACGTGTCCTATCCTCCTGAATTCTGCTGCCATTCCATTTTCGTTGAATACAAAATTCGCTTTGATACCACATATTTTGAAGAAGCCTGTACGTTACACAACCACCGCCGCTCGCCAACTTCCATGCATCAAGTCTCCGTTTCTTTTAAACAAACGAACGTACATTTGAGCGTTCTCGCGTTTCTTGTGGTCACTGCGAAGTTACAACGCGATTGGTCAGACTATCCTTGAAGACCCTTCGTGTCCCTTGCTCCGTTCAACCGCAAGCGTCAAGAACGAGCCAAGACGCCTATTAACTCTCTCGCCTCATAAATACGCGCGGAAAGGGAAGGCAGGAGGCGAGAACGGTTTCGTTTAGGAACGCGAAAACTTTCCAAAGCGTCCAGCGTGACGAAAATATCGATTCCTCTGGCGGTCTTTTTCGAATTGCTCGCCCATTATTCCAGCCGGCCGCGTTCTTCGACTTCGCCTGACAAGTCGCTTGTTCGAGAACCAGTTCCGTTGCCGCTGGAACGAAGAAACAAAGGAAAAGCACGCGTCGAGACGCCGCAGACGCGCTTATATTAAAACTTCGCTTGTGTCTTCCCATCGCCAGCGACACTTCGTCGAATTTCTTTCACGAGAAGGAAGACAAATGAAGTGTGCAAACAACCTTTCAAAAATGCCTGCGCGTCAGCGCGGACGGGAGGAAGACGCGGATAGATAATAAGATCCAGAGCGAAGTGTGAAAAATGAGGATGAACATTGTTCCCGTGGGCATTTTCAAAAATCATCTAACAATAGATATCAGAGGTACTCCCAGTTTTCAATACCTCGAGCCAAAATCCCTCGATCTATATTTTTATTCCAAACGCAATAAAACTCCGAGGCAAAAAGTGGACATAAGCATGGCAGCCTCGGAAGAAAGGCACGAAATGTACTTTATACTACACGCAGAGAAGAGCCACCAAGGGGAACGAAAGGAAAAAACGCGATCCCCGCGAAATCCGAGAGAAAAACAGCGAGAGGCAAGAAGCGCGTGCACCGTCGCGCGTACTGGCTCCGCAGGTCGGTCCGTGTATCACTTTTATGTCGTCCTCGTTGACTTCCTTCCGCGGGGGAAGGAGCAGGGAAGGTCGGCGAGGGGAAGAAGAGAGCGGAAGGGCTGCAGGACCTCGAAACCCTGAGATACAACCAATTCGCAAGCAATTCTCGATGCGCCTCGGGCGGTCCAAGAAGACGCGGCTGGGCGGGGGCGAGAGAAAGAAGAAAAGGAACGGGGGCGAGAAGGAGAGGAGCTTACGGAGGGGTCGTAAAAAAAGCTCGCCCGCGAACGAGAATTAATATTCCAGACAAACGTGACAGATAGATCAAATCTGCATCTCACCGGGAGCGCCGGTGTCAATTTCGACGGATTATCGCTTCCTTCAACCCCATCCTACTCGCCCGCCATTCTTTTTTCTCTGACACGCACGATCCTCCCCGAAACGTCACTTCCCATCGGTCCCTTTTACCCCAGTCGCTCTTGGAGCAGTCTAGCCCGTTCAGAGAAAGCATCACTGTTTCGTTTTCGCCTAGACAACCTTTTCTGTCCTTGCTCACGCGAGAGCCACTCTTGCTGACTTTCCTGGACGAGGAATTTTCGCAATTCTCGAAAGTTAACTTTGCTAGCCCTTCGTCAACGCGCCTCCACGTTACTGTCGCAATTTCGCTTCAGCTTCTTGGAGTTCTCCGGTTCTACAATTTCTCTCTGCTCGCATTCGGTGTTCAAAGATAGTATTTGCTAAAGTGCAGGCTCAGGTGAAGAAAAGATAAATGCTCCCTTCGTTCACTTTCTCCAGAATAATGCCCTCGATCGCGCGCAGAAACTACCCCCAGTCGACTTAACGAGGCAACGGAACCGTAACCTCCTGTTTTACAGAAACGAGTGATTAATGCAAACGATCGTAATTACGTAACAGCTTGTTGATCCAGCTCGGTGTCTCTTTAAAGTTTCATCACGGTCCGTGGAGCCGGTTTTTCAGCCCCCTTCTGGTACCTATGTTACATCGAGAGTTAACCCCATCCGGGGCCAGCGCTGCCAGAGAGAAAGGCCCGCTCGTGCTCATCCCCCGACTCGTCCGCGCCAGGCTTGTTCTCTGGATAAGCCCCTTTCGTCGCCTTTTTTGTTATCGGCCCGGCCACGTCCAAAAGCCCAATTAGAATCGTCCCATTGTCTGGCCACGTGGTCCGCACGAGCGTGCACGCGCTGCTGCGCGCGTGTGCGTCCCTGTGCTGGCGTGCAGCCACGTATCTAGTCTGGTTCCGTCGCGTGTGTCCAGGTAAAGGTAACGCGGATCAGGGACGGTCCGCAGGACCTCCTCCCCTCGTCACGATCTGCCCTTTATCCGGCTTTTTAGTGGCTTTCCTCTTGCTCTCCCGTTTGAAACACACGTTGGCTTAACTGCCAGGGGAAGGGCACTCGATTGCCAGCAAATAATTCAGCGGAATACTGCGTTTGGGATTGCATGTGGTGGTTAAGAATAATTACTGGAAATTAAGTGGCGCGGTGCTGTTCTTTGAGCGACGGTGACCGAGCATTGGAAGGAGTGTGATGAACTTAAATGCAACCACATTTAGTAGGAAGATGAGATCATAAGTGGAGGGTGAAAACCTTAGAATGCCTGAAAGGCAATCAACTTTATTGTCCTAATATTCGAATCTACAAGTATCACGCGAAGACGCAGGCGAAGAGTGTTGAAAAACCAATATCCAATGAAATTATTATCCGCGCTTCTCAGCTTCTTCCCATAATCGTTGGCCCGGAACGTCGCACAATTAAGGCTCAACGAGTCTTAGAAAGCGGGGGTGGGTCATTCCATCGAACGTAGTAATATTTACAAAGGTGAGAAGACGCTAATTGTAAGAAGGAAGACGGAAGGGCGTCCAGCGACTCTCATTGAATCGTAGCCATGATCCACGCCTTCCTCTCTCCTCCTCCTCTCTCTCTCGCTCTCTCTGCGATGCAAAACAGGCCGCCACGTCAATTTGCACAGGTAAGCACTGAGTTAAGAATCTCAAAGGCTGTGCTTTCAATTCATCAAGGGCGTCGGGCTGCATGAATTTCGTTTGAGGTGGGCGCCGCTTCTTTGAAGTTAATCGGAGTAAACCGCCGCGATCGTAGTGTCGATTCGTCGACGAGTGGGTGCGAAATTAAAGCTATCCCTTTTATACCGCCGGCCGCAATTGTGCGAGCAGACTTCCAGGACGGGTGCGAAGCCGGTGAGGGGTTGGTTGTTGCGCGCCGAAACTCAAAGATAGAGAAGAAATTAGACTGCAATCAAGAAGTTTGTTAGCATCGATAGGGGATAAAATAACATTTCAAAGTAACAATTAGAGGAGTACGTATTCTTTTAGAAAAAAGATCTGTGTTCCTACGCGGAGATCTAAAAAACTGGAAATGGAAAGTAGCTAAATTAATAAATTGGCTCGATGATAAAATTAATTTCAAGTGCCCTTTTATTGTGGACGTCGTCAAACCAGCAAGCCGTCGCATGTTAAACCCTTCGATACCCGACAATGCGGCCTCCGATAAAAAGGGGTCACCGGGTGGGGGGAGGGGGCTGTAAGGGCAGGTTCACCCCAATCCCCGAGCGGGTTCTTTAAATTCAAAAATCGAATCTACCACGGCATTGTTCGTGCCCGTTGGACCACGATCGACATCAGATGGCAGACCGTAACTGTACTTTAAAACTCCCTTTTTCGTCTTTCTTCTTCGCCCCCTCGACCAGCGAATCCGAAACCAGAATTTTCAGCGCAGATGACAGATTTCCTGATGCGTGTCCGAGAGGAGGTTCACACTCGATTTCCGCTTGTTCCGTCGAGAAGAATCGAGGTGGATTGTATCTTTCGCATTTGAGAGGAACTTGGGATAAAGCGTTTAATAAATTTATTGAAATAGAATTCGTCGGTGTCTCCTGAAGCGCCGGTTCGAAAGCCTCGCGGAATATGACACCCGCAATGAATATTTGTTGCCGGAACACACGTGCTTTATTTATAGAGTTTACCTTGACTCTAGAGACCTAGCGCAGAACTCAAAGCGGAATATGTCAAAACATCGCGACGACTCTTTAATAGCACGTGTCTCCACATTTGGTTCGTGACTTTCTCTGGATTAAGAGTTCACGATGATTCTTTTGGTGAGATATCTTTTCAAGATCTATTCGTATATTCTAACAACAAAAGGAGACAGAAAATGAAAAGGAGCCTCTAAATCGATTCTTTCAAGCCCTGAAAGATCTAGAAGTCCTCTATTTGAAAAATAACTATTTAAACTATACCTACAAATTACCTCAATCACATCCATATATTTTTCCCAATCGTATCCACAGAGAATGCAACAGTAACGTCACAATTTACTGCTCTAAACGTTCCCATAGGCTGATTTCAATTTACTTAAAAATGTGAACCTGGATCGTCATATTAACCCAGAAATACAAACTTAAAATTTGATCATGTCAGAAATATGTAAACCTTGATGACAAACGTGTTAACACGTTGACTGTCACGCAACTGTTCCACGTTTGATGATGCACTTGTCACTCTACATCACTTTTAATAACTGTGATACGCTCCAGAATTTTGTTTATTTATTGGGTTTATTTATAATCGTTCTAAAGAAAAATTGCAAGTCCGATGATCACTGATTACCCGCATACCAGTCAACGTGTTAATAACATCTTCTCTAAATGGATGCCATCGAGGTGGCTGCTCTTCAAGTTAGAAAGAATTCCAGAGGAAGACTCACCGGAATTGACAGTATTGGTGTCCGCGTCTACAGACTCCGTCTTCAGCTTCTTCGGAAGATCCTCTTTATCCTCGTCGGAAGCCTCGGTCCGTCTTTTGGGCGTCGAGCTGGCGCTAGCCTTCAGCTCGATCGGGCTCCCAGCATCCGGCCCGGATCCCTGGGGCGTCGGGGGGCTCTCCAGCCTGCCCCCGCCTCTCTTGTTGATGGGGGCAGAGATGCTGGGCACCGAATTCAGCTTCGAATCCTGATCGACAGTCTTCAGGGCGAGGGCGTCCTCGGGATCGGAGTCCTCCGGCGCTGCCGTCGCTGGCGGGCTGTGGCAGCCCTGAGGAGTGGTGCGACAGTGGTTGACCTTGTGCTCGATGAACCGTACGATCTCGCCAAGGGGGTAGGACGCCCTGCAACCCCCGCATTGGACGGTGTCTGGGGATGTGGTACCTTGCGAGGTTTCCGCTGCAAGCAAAAGACATTTCGCTTTTAAGCAGGCTGTCCCAATTCTTCTTCCTCTTAAGCATAATTTGTGTGGTGGAATGTAGGGGATGTAGATGGATGGTAAAATAGTGGGGGATGTTTAACCGTCGATGGTGAGACGAGAGACGGAACCTGGTCATTTCTGACTCAGTAAAAATTGTATATTTAAACGTCGGAGATTGAAGTTTCTCAGATTTTTTTTTAACTTGTGGCTGGTGGTTTGGATTCTTTTGGACACAAGCGTAATGTTATTGAGTGTAATAATAATAGGGGGGATTTGGGTAATTGAGAAAATTACTTGGCTACTCCTCTAAGAAAGAGAATATCGTTTAAAACGTTATGGGGGTTAAAAATGACCCAGACGACCACTTCCGTGTGATCAGTCGAACCGTCCGCCGTCCGACGGTTGATGTACAGTTAGTTACTCACAAAAGTATCCGTCCACCCTATATGTAACTGTTTTACATATTACATAAATGGTCTTCAAAGTACGAATTCGCAATTCTAATTCACATTGATATAAACCTTTTATTTTGGGTGCATTCAAATGAAAAATTGTGTATTTAAAAATATATTATTATTCGCGGAAGCAGAAAAGGTCGTGCAAAAATATTCCCCCCAATTTAATATTTAATTTATACAAACGTAATTAAAATAAGTTAATATTCTTCTAATATTCCTATTTTATTATAGCATATCTATCATATTTTATTATTAGCTTTCATCTATAATGCATAGATCCAACTAATTTTCTGTGATTTCTGTGATCTCATTAAAGATATATTAATCAATGTTTATACCTACCAATGTAAGTTATAATGAGTAATTCTGAATTTAACATTACTTAAATAAGTAAAATATATTATACTTTTCTGAATAAGTATATATTAAAATACACATACGTATTTACGAAGTACAAATGTATGATTTCTTCATCGTAACTTCTGTACATACACTCAAAACCGCTCAATCTTCTATACAAGGACACTTTAACTGTGACAATTTACTGTTAAAGCAGACCGATTTTCTTAATTACTTTCTCTTATACCACCCAGGCCACTGCGTTCGGTTTTTCACTAGTAGGCTCACTTTTACTCGTTTTACACGAAGGGACAAACACGTGGTGCAATGAAACTAAACAGATCTCTGTGAAAACTCAGGACACGGGTACTTGAGGCTAAAGGACCGGACACTTGTCCCTTTTCTCGAACCTACGTCTCGGACCACCCAGCAAATCCCGCCACTCAGTGACGGTCCATAACATCGCGTGTCCGTTTGGCTTTTGTTTCTTACGTGCAAAATTGACGAAGGAAAAAAATCTCCTTTCTATCTTTCTACACCAGTCACCCAACGGTCTTTGCCAGATACCCTAAATTGCCCATTAACTCAGCGCGAGTGACCCTTGGCCCATGTGCGGCGCACGTGTAGAGAGTGTCCACTCTGTTCGTTTACATTAGGCAGGACACCAGAACGAAAATTTCGTAGACATCTTGTTCCCTACTTTTCTGTCGTCCAACCTCTTCAATTCCTCTCGCAAGAACTGTACACCTTCGGTGTATCATCTCTAAAGATTCAGAATTCTAATCGCGGCATTTATCGAGTCGAATTTGGAAGCAAGATTAATTCTACACGGAAAATATACGAGTCAACGGTTCAACGAGCGCCATAAATATTTCCCCAGCGATAGTATTCGTGTTCCTCAATTAACTCGCTTTCCACGTGCACCGTAACCCATTCCGGAGCCGATTCGCGCGCGTACGAATAACAGAAAGGGAAATTCGGTTGGGCCGAGGAAAGCGTACGGCTGATATAGAGATCTAATTTCCTTCTACGCAAGTCTTATAATTCACCGTCGTTCGAGGGGGCTAAGGTCCCAGGGTCAGCCGCAGACGTAACAATTCACTTTTAAGTGTCCTCGAGCAGACCTCCTGGCAGAGATTGTTGCGTCTTCGCCGTGCCCTTCTCCTTATATTTCGGCCCATTAACATAGAGATTGGCAGGAGTTTCATACATCGATCTTTCCCTCGGCGAGTCAAGTATCCCATATCCATTCGAATAGAACTGCCAGCCCCGGCGTAAAAACAAGAAAACCGTCTGCCCATCGTTCCACCTATTGTCTTCCCTGCTTCCTCGACTTTTGCATCCCCCTTTCCCCGCCGCTGGTCTCTTCGTGCACGTTCCTAGCGTACGCGAGCTCGCTCTTTTATTTTATCCGACGTCCTCCATCATCCGTCTGGTCGACTTTC
The DNA here is from genome assembly GCA_963971345.1 of Andrena flavipes. Taxonomy (NCBI): domain Eukaryota; kingdom Metazoa; phylum Arthropoda; class Insecta; order Hymenoptera; family Andrenidae; genus Andrena; species Andrena flavipes. The sequence continues at coordinate 48,929,104 of OZ020480.1, forward strand.
CTTTTTTCACTCCACTATTCTACCGCGCTCCTCTGTTTACCCTGTGCGCATACATTTCTACTCGTTCCAATCCCCGGCTACCCTTTTCCGCGCTTTCGCGGGTGCGCGCACACCGTTCGATTCTTTCGGGGCGGAGCTTTCACTTGACCACTGGCCAGCGCGCAAACTCCGTTTCTCTTGACCAAAACTGGTGAAACCCTCTTTTGCATGGATGCGGATATTTTACATTGCTACATGAACTGTGCCTAGCTCTGGGATGCTGAATGAGAATCTTGGGCTTCCGGTAGTGGTTGAAAATAATAGACATGAGATGATTACATTAGGAAGAATTGTAACTTAGAATTTATATCCCATAAATTAGAGTTTTTTCTGGAATAGATCAACATTCTATGCAGAGCCTAGCATTCACTGTATCTCTACTTAAAAAAAACCCAAGTATCCACGTGGGTTATTTCAGAGTTGTTTTAAAGTTGTTTTTTAAAGGAGACTAATCTTTTGGTGATTTTGAATTTGTGGAAAAGGAGATTTAACACTTGTCAGTTTCGTTGGAAGCTTTCTATTATGAAACTTAATCTGTTTTACTCATTATCTAATCAACAGACCCCCAAACAATCACCTAAGAAATCCCTTTTCACACGAGAATCCTCCACATCGGAGTCAAGATAACCCACCCTCGGTCGTTTCGCCTCTCGCGAGCATCTCCCATTGCTGCATCCCCGGAAGGACACATACCTGCGCCCAACAGGAAGCGAGATAAGTCCGCCACGAGCGAGACAATCGGCCGAAATCCTAGAGATCGTCGATCCTTCGACAGAGCGCAAGATTGCGATCATCGGTGGAAAAAAACGCGAGGGAAAAGGGATCCGAGCTAGGCCTCGTAAACTAACAGCGACGCGAGACGTGCGTAGCCATGGAGGAGCTCGCGTGGACGTGGAAGACGAGGAAAAAACGGCGATCGGGGCTCGGACGGAAAGCGAACGAGACAGAGACCCCGTCCTGAATGGACCTCGGGGTCCGTTATTCGCCTACGATTCAAAAGCGCTCGGTTAGAAACAAGAGACGCGCGACCGGTCGTTAACGACAATGGGCTTTTGTTTTTTCGGGGGCAGATGTTGGACCGAGGCTCGGGAGCTGCGGCGACGGGTACGGGTAGCTACCCCTGGCGTCCTATGCAGGCCCAGTGCCGAAGGTGAGCGAAGGAGGACCGAGCGACGCGTGTCTCTTCGTCACTTGGTGAATCTCCCTCGTGCCGAGCGAACACGCGCCCCGATGCAACCGTATCTCTGCCCTGTAACCTGCCCACGGAACCGGTCCGAAGGAGATACGCCACCCAATCGAGTGTCGTCAAGCGTTTATTCATTTCCCTGCTTCCTGCTTGGCACGCTCCGCTTCGGTTTGTTGCGCGGAGTATAAGTATAGGAAAGAGATACGTACGTCCGTTTAAGGTTTTTTAATAATAGGTATTCTGAGGGTGCTTGTGTTGGGGGGTTGTAATTGTTTGGTGGTATTGCAGTGAGGTTATTTCAGAGGTATGAGTTTTTTGTAAAGGAGACTAATTTTTTGGTGGTTTTGAATTTTTGGTGGAGGATATAGATTTGGTCATCTTTAGTGAGCCACTTGTCAGTTTTGTTGGAGACTTTCTATTAACGGGTCATGCTTATTTTAAATGTACATATATTCAACAACTGTCGGTAATTTTTTTATAGAAAAATATTTAAAAAATGAATGAATAACAACCACTCTCCTGGAAGATATTTTTTTTTGCGGTGAGCAAGATTTCTCAAAGCCCGATCATCTAATATCGAAAAGTGTAGAAGATTCTATTAGTATATGAGTTGTTTTCATCAAAACAAAAATCCTTCGTTCACGAACTAGATAAACTCATATACTAACAGAATCTTCTTCACTTTTCGATTTCAGATGATCCGGTTCTGAGAAATCGTGCTCACCACAAAAAAATATCCGGGATAGTGGCTGTTATTCGTTCATTTTTTAATATTTTTCTATAACAAAATTACTGAGAGTTGCTGAATATATGTACTTTTAAAATAAGCAAATAGTTGTAAAAAAGTATACATTAGATTTTCCACAAAAAATTCCTGAAAATACGACTACCAACTAGGCATGACCCCTTAAGAAACTTCGTCTGGTTTCATTTCATCTCTTCGAAATGTTTTCCTTCGGTGAAAATAGAACAGTTCAGGGAATGTTATTGTGCCTTCGCTCGCTCGTTAATTTCCCTTGCTTTTGACTCGATTTATTCTGATTACCAATCTGGGATAAGCACGGAGGAGCTGCAAGGAGGATCCGGCGAGGAGTGGTGATACGTATGGGAGAGAGGAGGCCGCGAATAGCGGAGAGAAGATAACATAAAAATACAATATTGCCCCGCGAATGTAAGTTGGATTGCTTACAAATTGGCCCATACATCTGTAATGCCTCGATCACTGTACCTCGTGGCTCCCTTACTGCGCGAGACTTCGTAATTTCCATCTACGAGTGGGGCAGATACGTATGGGAATCACTGTAGGAAATGTCCCGAGCTTATTAGTCGCCCACATTAATTTTCTTTCCTCCACTATCCAAGCGAAATGAAACGTCCTGGCCAGAGAATAAACGGCAGACGCGTATTACTCACGATAAGTCCTGATATTAAATCCTTAATTGCTTCTTCCTAATATTTCTCATCTCCGCAGACTCTCCATTTCTCTCCTCTTATCATTTCAATCCCAAGCAGGCTCTACTCTAAAGCCCATCTTTACTCTCCATTCGATCCCATCTCGTAATTCGAATAAATTCGAAACATCAAAACTGATCCTTACACGATCCACCCCCGGGCCCAATTTCGATAAACTTCAAGCCGTTTAAACGTCTTGCGGAGAGATCGAAACATCGGGGGCGAATTCTTCCTTGCACAGACGTGTCCCGCGATGCGCGACGATACAAACGCGGCCAGCACAGACAATCCCCCCTCGAAGATATCCCGAGGCGGTTTCCTTGTTAGGACATCCGTCCTGTCAAAACGTCCAGAGGACACATCGGAGCAATTGAATTACGATCATCCCCAGGGCGAGCTCCGACCGTAACCAATAATTCCATTATCCATTAGTATTGGGTCGCGCCAATTTCCTCCGCCGACCGAGGAATCGTACGCGTCCGCGTACGTGGCAGCAGAGCCACGCGAAATACAGAGACGGATCAAGAAACGGATAGATTCCTGGCACACGTCGCGGGACTATCGAACCGCACGATGCACGGATCCGCGATACCGCCGATAATGGAGACCCGTCGACGAAATCAACGTCGTTTCGCCGTTTGCAACGACGAACGGCGTCCCGTTTCCATCGGGAAACCTCTCAAGTGCTCGTGCACGATCATGGGAATCCGAACAATTTCCACGCGTCGCGGTTCTTTCACTTTCCAACTGTCGTATTTGATTGGTTACAGCGGTATTTGAGACACTGTGCGGCGTATTAGCGAATATAGTTATGCGTTGGTGGGGCGAAGCATGATGCATAGGGATTTTTAAAGCAGGAATGGTTAAGTGGACTGTGATAGTTGGGTAACTAAGGGATTTTATCTAAAAGAGTGTTTTTCGTGTAAAGAAATTATGTTAGCTCGTAATATTGATACCGGTGGTCTAGGATATTTATTGGAAGCGAAATATTTATTTAGCAGGAAAATGTTTTTCATGATTGAAGAGTTCTTGTAGAAAAGACTGTAAATCTAAATGTGACTGGGTAAAAACTACTTGTTGCAAAAGGTGGGCCCATGAAGACTGCGTAGAGATTAGAGACTGTTTACTTTGTAAGAAATAGCTATTCTTTCAAATATATTTTATGTTCCTTTGAGTTCAAATATTTGTTATTAGTTACTAATAGCTTGGATAGTTTAAAATATTGTTAATTCTCAACAATCTGAGTGATTAGTTCGCACTTCATAGCTTGTGGCATATTACCTTAGACCTTGTGGCATATTTACCCACCATTTGTTTGATATACCACTTTCGAGAACTCTTGTATTTGTACGTTACTCATTCAACTATAAAAGTTACATATCTCTACTTATTAGTCAATACACAGAATTAGTTACACTTTCATATGGATTTATCTTTTCCCCTGTATTTACTTATCCTTGCGTTTCAAAGTTAACTGTGGCGTATTTACCCGAGTTACCCTACAGTGTTTTCTACAAGGGCTCTTCAATTTAATTAGAAACTCGAAATAGAAGCTGAAATCGTGGAGAATACGACACAATTACTACTCTTTTATAATTGAATATCGCGATCTACATTTCTCCCCACTTTATGTAGTCCTTCCAAAACTCTGAACTTCCACCACACAGGGCAGCTAAAGCATCACTTTCTCAGATAATTATCGACCAGTAAGACATCAGAGAGCCACTCGAAACACTGCAAAATCGTACGTTTGCTACGACAAAATGTGATTCAATAAAGGTGCAGCTCAAGCCGAAGCCCGTAAAGTTAATGAAAAATCAGTACACTATATCGACACTCAGTCTTCGTCAGCGATTCAGCGTACACACCCCCGAAACGGAGACATCTTAACCCCGTTCGCTCGCGTTGTTTATACCTGTGCACGCCATTACGCGTCCCTGCAGGCCGACAGTTTCCATCGAGGCACAGTTGCTCGCGACCAGCCACCGATTCAGACGCGGGCACACGCGAACACACGATCGCGATCGGCGATCGAGAGCATCGCCCAGCTCGATTATCGTTAATTGCCTAAATACGCGTCGCGCGTTTCCATCGACAAGGGCGGAGATCTGCTTTCTTCCATGCTCGGATGCTGACTGGAGCACCGGGGGCACGCGCAGGGCCGTGGACCAAGGGGCCCCGGCAGGATATCAAAAGAAGAAAGGGCCTGCCGGGCACGTCCTTCCGTGGTGGGGGCAATTTTTATACGAAACCCCCACTTTTTTCCTCCTCTTTCTCTCCCCGTTTTCCTCCGTTACCCGTCGCCTTTCTCCGCGCGGCCCGGAAACCCTGCTCGCCCCTTCGACTTTCCTCCAGGGGCGCGGAGTTTTTTAACCCCCTCGAACGAGTTCATCGCGACGGTGCGAGACTACCCCACAAAGGATCCAAAATGGCGCACCGTGCCTGCCGTTTTTTCCCTCGACCACCCCTCGCCATGTGCGTGGACACGCATGCCCCGATGCACGCGGGAGAAAAAAACTCTGACCCCGTCTATGCGATCGAGGAAAAAATTGAATCCGGCGGGGCCCGGGGATAGGTCGCTTTTGGGTCTCGCTCGACGTAGCTCTTGTACCCCCGCCTCTTTTACGGAAGCTTTTCTTCCATATCTTTGATCGTTTTCCCTTTTAAGGACGCGTCTTTGAGGTGCCTGTCGGCAGAAAGCGAGACGAGACCTAACGGGTACTTGTTTTCCAATGGAATCGAGGTCATGGGTGTAGTATCGCCGTCCATCCGTTTCGCGTTAAGTAGGTACAAGGGAGATGGGATTCCGGACGGGGGTACTCGTATGTCGGTGCTCGAATTTGGAACGATTTCTGGACGGTTGAAAATTTATTTGGGATCCGGCGTTTCAGTGGGGACTTCAATTGAGACTCGTGTTTACCTACTTCCAGTAAATTAGAAAAAAGTGTTTATAAAGGCATTGCTTTGATTTAATATTTAAAAGGGATCACTAATTGGAGAATATATATTTTCACGCGATATGTAGTAGCTATTGAGTTGATAAATTTTCATTTCTGTTAAGGGTGAAAAAATATTCAATGATAAAAATATTAATATTAAGGGCACATTCTACAGTCTCGGCCGATAATTCAGCCAGTTTTCGATGATAGTTTTTAGAATGAAATCAACACATCATTTTCGAACTTTTGGGGGTATATTGTACCACTCTTGAATTACAGAAAGAAATCCTTGTTGTTTGTTTATTTCATTTAATCCAATCATTCGATTGGATTATCGGAAATAAAAAATCCAAAGATATTTTTAATTTGCAAGAGTATGACTATCCCGCTTACCGCGAATATGTTAATTTTTTTATTATTTTCCCACCTTCTTATATTTATTAAATAGAAAAGAACTGCCATTTTCGGTACTTTCAACTTTGATCGACGGCTATTTTAATAATTCTTGTCCAAATTTATTTTTTTGCGATATAACAGATAACCATGTTCATTTCATTATAAAAACCATCACCGAAAAGTGGCCGAATTTTCAGCCAGGACTGTAGAATGTCCTCTTAATATTAATATTTCTATATTTATTTATTTGCCATAAGTCGAATTTGCATAAAATGATGTAAAATTTTCTAACGTAGTATATCACACGTCATAACTGAAAGACTGAAAAATGGAGCTGCACCCCTTTCGTTGCAAGGTCCTCAATTTCTTTCATAGTAGCAAAAGAATATTAGACTCCAAGTTATTAGACCCCAGAAATAAAAATCTAATAGAAATTTTCTTTATTATTCAAATATGATTCTTTTAACATCTCCGTTCGATATTTCTTCGCGGACACTCCATCACTGTCCTGCCCGCGTTACCAACCCTTTCCATCCCTTAACACCTCCACCGTACCCCTATTCTCCTTCAGCCTCGAGTCGCCAGCCGAAAAGCCGGAACGCTGTGTAACCAACTCGTTTCTCACGTCTGCTTTCCTGCTTTCCTCCGCACAGCCGTGAGATATGCGCGGGAAGCAGGGGTCCCGGGCAAGATTGAATCGGCGACGATCAAGGCGTAACTCGCAAGGTGGACTGACCGTGAACGGATCGCCGGATCAGCCAGTGGCTGCCCGCTCGCGAAAAGGGAACGGGTGAAATCGGTTGACCACTATACGAGGCGCATTGTGCCAGCCTAGTCCTCGAGCGGTGCACGCCGCCTCGGCTAGAAAACTCAGCGCTTCTATCCGTTTCGCGGTCGACCAGACGGTTATGAGAAATATGAAATCTGGTTCTCACGGGCCGTGAATGGGGTACGCCGCTCGTCGTCTTTCTCTTTCTCGCTGCTTTCCCACTCGCCTCTATCGTCGCTCCACATGCGTATCGTGGGAGGATCTCTAGTCCCGGGGGTCCTTTGTGAGCGGGCAGCAGGACATTGTCCATTGAGAAACGGCCAAACAGGTCCTAGAGAGTTGACCTGTCCCGTCCCCTTTTCAATCGGGCCGCGTCTTTCGAGGAAAAACCCCTTTCCTTATTTCTTCATCAAAATAAATCATGTGGGCACAGTTTGGCGCGGTCCAGCTGGCTCGCACACTGCCAGGCGAGTTCAGCTAGAATTGATCGGCGATTTCAAATCCATCCTGACATCCTGTCACGTCCCCCATCGACCATGGATCAACGATGGATCGACCGTGCGTGGCCTCCGCCAGCGTTTTCACCTTTCGTGGGAGTCGAAATCGATGCCCCGTCGCATTCCTGGGAACGTCGCGGGGTCTCCTGCCAAGCAACACTTCCACGGCCCGCTCCTCGCCGCGGAAATGTCGCGTGCTTTCTTGCAACGTTTGTGCAATTCGCAAATGATCGTATCGCGACGCTTCGACGGCAGTTTTATAAGAATCCAACTAGCGGCGTAGTTTTGCCACCTCTGTACCAGCGATTCCCGAAACGAGCTCGGGTTTCGCGCGATTTCCACGCGCTCGCCCGAAAGGGTAACCAAAGGGAACTCGGCGTGTCAGCTCGTTTCGTTTGCTAGTGGCTTCCGACCGTGTAACGAGGGCAGGATTTTTCCTGTAACCGCGAAACGGCACGCGTCACTTGCCGCTCTTGCTGGGCAATCAGCAGGGGAACAAACGGCGAGGAGAGAGCGATAACAACGGGCGAGGATCGCCAATGGGGAACGCGACGAAACGCCATGGCGAGGTTTTATTGTCCAGCGCGGCGCTGCTGTCCTTTTTTCCTCTGTCTGCGTCCTTCTCGCCGCTACGCGGCTCCTCTGGCCCGCTCTTTCGTTCTGGCTAGCGTCGGTTAATTAGAAAGTTCCATGGTAAAGAGAGGAAAGAGGAGAGGGGGCTGCTTCGTTGTTACATTATTCAAAACGACCTGCCCCTCTCCTCACCTCCCCCCACCCCCCCCCCAACCCTCCGTTCTTCCTTCGCGCGAAACTCGCTGCTAGCTCGCCGCAAAACATCCAAATGCAAACTTTTGACAACGCGCGAGCGCGCCAAGTGCCGAAGCATGTCACGCGAAATAATTAACGATCGCAGCGAATTTTCTCAAGCGAGAATTAACGCGGACGGGCCCGCGCTGATCCTGTTGTTACCAAATTTCGAGTCGGCGAACTCGAGCTTCCGAAAATGTTTACGGGGAACCGGGGGATGGGGGTGGCCCAACACGACTATGGCGGCTGTTTCTGTTAACCTGGACGACGGTTGACGAGTAAACTCGATGCTGCTCGCTTAATTTTTCATGACCGTGTACTGAGGAGGGGTGCTAGGTGTTGTTGAGATGGATTGTTAGGTGTAATTTAGGGAGGGACTGATATCAAGTGTAGAGATCGGTGCTAACCCCTCGAGCAAGGAGGTGGTTGTTAGTACGAGGCAGAGTGGGATTAATTGCACCCGGATAAAGGAGAAATGTTGGAAAGTATTTCATCACCTGCTACATGCGCGTTTGATAAAGGAGAAAATTGAATAAAATGTAAAATAGTTGACAATCAAATACATTTGAACAGATATTTAACAGTAAAATACAAAAGTAGGGAATATTTTGTAATTAGTATTATTTAAGGAATTGGGAGCTAGATAAATATAGAAGAGAAAGCACATTCTGATTTCCATGTAATTATTTTCACCGAAAAGTTTAAGGTTACAATTTCAGATCTATCTATCTCACAACATTTTTGGGAAATCTGCTTGTCACAACTTACACTTTTTCAGAGAAAAATAAATGTTTCTGTTTAACTAGTACTTCTTTCTACTTTCAAGAAAATAACAGTTTCTTATTTACACAAAAATGAATGGGATAAAATTTTCAGTTACTGCACTGCACTTTCTAACAGTTTCCTCGGAACAGAAGAGATAATAGTCATAATTTATTTCATAATTAATTTAAAATTTTAACAGTTTCATTCTACCCCAGGATGCGATGCACCCCGTGTGATCACGAAGGGTTAAATTGGCTGTATTATTGATACGTGTTTCGTTGCCAAGAAAACGTTCAATCCTTGAAAAGCCAACAGTTACATATCAGAAAGAGGAAAACAACAGGTGTCAATAATAATCGAATAATAATAATGATAATCGAATTACAGTTAAAAAAAAACACTTTTAAGATGACAAAATACAATGAAATTAGTGCTCAGGAATATCCAAGTGGGATTCCAGGAATGTGGAAAAACGTTCTGTTTTCTCTTATATCAATTGTACCGAGGTTAAACGCATCAATAAATGAAGACTTAAGTCCGGATAACTTAATTATAAAATTATATTCCCAGCGGGAGTCATTCCACGTGCTGCAAACATTGTTTCGATATGAAGCAAAAAATTAAAAGAAGTCTCTCCATTAGTTGCTTATTTTAATAACTTATTTCACTCGTTTTAATAAAAAATGTTCATTCACTGGTACGCGTTCATTTACTGGTAGGTATATCCCCCTATAACAAGTGATCAAATACTTTTCAGCTACAACATTTGAATATTTTCAATTATTAAGAAATTACAAACCACATATCCAATACATATTTAGGAACTTACGAGTTTTTCAATTTAATCAATGTTTATGACTTTTTATTTACTTAGTATTCAATTTTTAGTTGTTTGATTACACCACGAATTCGTTATGATGAATTAATATATATATATTGAAAAAAAATTCTTTCATATGCTTTAATTTATTTATTTTTTACTTTTAGATTGAAATTATATTTTCAATTAGTTACTTAAAGTTAATAGAAAATAAAAAATTCCATTTTATATTTTCAAAATATATATCTAATCAGACTCATTAACTAAATCTTGTAAATTAACGTACCTCAATATTTATTTAAATTAGGATTAGGAACATCTCATGATGTTTGAAGTCAAAGACTTGAAATAGAAACTATCGGATCTTGCAAAATAGTTATAAGGGATCTGTAGAACTCTATACTTTTGCTTGAGTAAACATAGCCTCTGCAAGAAACCAATGGTAATCATATCCATCTACTTTTCCACGAGGCGCATAATTGCATTTACTTCCATCACAGTTTCCCAAGCCAGCGCAGCGGTGCGCTAGCAAAGGAAACACCTACGGTGGTCCACGAAATTCGATAAGCTGCTGCAACTATTTTTTCATCTGTTCACTGGGAAACTCGCCCCGCGTCTCTACCGCGATTATACGAAATTCATTCCGCTCGATAAAACGACCGATCGAAGATCACGCGAGCGATAAATTGATCTGTGACAGATCCCATCCCCCCCCCCCCCATAGCCCATTCTCACCCCATCGAAGGGTGCAGTTACCCACAATACACCTATTACAACGAAAACACGTTATTAAACATTCCCTCGAATCCGCCCGAACTTGAAATTCGCCGTATTCATAAATCCTCCTTCGGGAGCCACTTTCGTGCCCCCGAATTTCACTAAATCGATCTGTTAATCGCGCTGACGCGTACTTCACAGCTCGACCGTGACTCCCATGGCCGTGGCAGAAAAAAACCTGACCCCAAATTTCTTTTTTTACGCCACTATTCTCGGATCCCGCGGCGCAGCACCCTGCAGGTCGGCCACGCAATTGGTCCAGCCTCGTACAATGAATTATCTGGACGATCCCCCCTCCCCTGGCCCGAACCCCGCGTCGATTTTTTCGCAAAAAAGGCACCGTCCCGCTGCGCAATTTTGTCGGCGACGACCAATTGGAGAGCAGCCCGCGAAAACGGCCACGCCACTGGTCGAAAGCTGGCAGACCTTCGAACTGGTTTCTCTTCTTCTTATTCCGCTTCCGGATCAGACGCGCCAGCAATGGCCGGACATGACTCCGAGCGGCCTCTCGTTTTGTCACCTTATCTCATTGTACGAGTTCCCTCGCCCGTTACTTTTCGCGTCCTCTCACGATGGTCGCCTCGTTAAAGCAAATATCCTGCGAAAATCGCCGCTTCGAATCGTCACTTCCCCTTCCGGTGCTAACAAGTCGAAGGACCACGGCGTTTGCCTAAGCGAACGGTCGATCGATTCGTAGCTTGGTCAGGAATCGTTCTTCTTCGATGGTCTTAGCTTTTCGTTTGCTTCAACTCGGATAAGTAGAATATTTTTGTTCTTGGTTTAGGGGGACTTTATTGGGAAAAGATTTGATGAGTTCTTTGGCTAGTACAGTAGACACTTTAAATACTTGCAATTGCATCTGTGCATGTTTCAATATTATTATTATTACTAGTAATCGTCTTTATTACTCAAAGAAAAAACGAAACCTGAATATTTACAGATGACATAGACAATAAGAGTAAAGGCGAGGGTGCAGTGGTAACACTGTTGAGAAGCCTAACCGCTATCTAATATTTTTATCCATAGTGGATCGAGGGGATGGAAGAGTTTGTGACCTTTATCAATCACAAATCCATTATTCAAAGAAGCAAATCTTTATTCACGAGTACCTTGTCAAAACCGTCGAAAGTAGTATTCTCAAAATTTGACAGAGTCCAAGTATCAATAACTTCTCGATAGGGGCAACCATGAGTGCACTCCATGCTACACTTGCTAAAGATTTCAGCAGTCTTTCGACGACATTGATTCGCACGTTAAGTAACAAGTAGAATTTGTTCGTGTTCTCAGACAGAAGGCAGCGAGTTCAAGCCCATCGGGCAGCGCGAAAATCCTCAATACCGCGCCATTAGTGTTGCCTCCTCTTTCCCATTTAATTACACGCTGGGAGCACGACCAAGCTTCCCGTAAAGTGGCACCAAAGTAGCGTTCAAGTTCCCGAAGTTACGCCGTTGCCAAATGAGCGCGCATAACTGGCTCGCGGCGTTCTAACCTCAGACTTGACTCAGAACCGAGGGAAAATCTAAAAACGACGCGTATCCTCCCTGTTCCCCTGAACTTGGTCTCCAGTAAATCGTATTTATAGAAGGTCCGAGCCAGCGTGTACGCGCCACGTGGTTCACACACGCACAGCCCTAGAATATTAGATTATAACGGGTGACCGTGGCCAAGGAAATCGAGGGAAATACACACGGCCAAATATAATTCACTCCGTGCCACCCCATCGCAGGAGATCTGTATTTTAACACCTTCTATGGCGTTGGCGTGCTTTCGCGTCGAGGGATTTGCACCCTGCAGAGTATGCCCACGGTTTTGACACGCTTTCATATCAATATTCTATAAAAAATAGTCGAAAGTATCGCCCCACAATTCCTAAGTGTCCACTATAAACGCCCAAAATCTCCAACTTCGTTCTGAACAAAATATTCCTCAACAGAACTAATCGTTTGAATTTCAGAATTCGTATTTCTCAAAACCTCCTACCATTCAAAATGATAAATTAGATCTCTCTCCTCAAAATATAAACAGAATTGGGGGATCCAGTAGAAAATGCCACAGTTTTATAATTTTTCTACACTGCATTGCAGGAACGAATGGTGCAAAGAAACGAAAATTTATGCAAATGTGGCATGTAAGTACCTGTTTTCCACTTACCACTTGAATTCTAAAATTAGACCCAATACTGGATGGGTACTCTTCAACAATCAATGGTTTAAGAAAGTATATACAATAATTCCTGGGTCAGAGATCTCAAAGTTGATCCTTCCTCAGATCTTCAGCAAATACCCAAATAATTGTCAAAGTAGCTACTTAACCATGAAGACCCAAAACAGGAAGTAGAAGCCAGACAAGTGAGTGTTCCAAACCCTAGAAGCATCCCCACGAGGAAGAAAGAGAGCCCAACAAGTTGACCCTTGCTCCTCACGATTAGCGAAATGTCAACCGCAAAAAGGGACTGTCAGATCGCAAGGAGACGCGGTCAGGTTGACCCCTCGTCGGCGATGCACCCTCCCGGGCAGGGATACGACGTGGATGGTCCACGAAAGGGGGGGGGGGCGAGGGGGTAGATCGCACCTTGGCAAGTGGAAGAAGGTGGCGCAGAGTGACCCTTGGTCAGGTAGTCGAGCCGAGAGTCGCCGGATCCCCTCTCCGACAAGTGAAACAGCCGACAAAGCGTATAATAATGCGAGCAGATTATCGCCCCGAAGGGTGTTCGCACCTTGGAAGGAGGGACTCGGACAATAGTGGACAATGGACCAGGAAACCGAGACTGCAAACAACATAAATTTTCCTACGCCGGCTAGCATTATACTTGGACTCTGTGTCCGGCTAGACACTTTCATTCTTCCATTCTTTTTTTTTTCACCGTCGAGTACCCGGGGACAAATAACACCGTACCAAGGCGCTTTTCTGGAGGTCCAGGCCCCGGACAAGCCTATTCCACAGTGCTTGTAAATCCATTACCAGCCGAAAGTCGAACTGCCCCTACCCTTTCTTCCGCTGTTGCTATTTCAACAGCGTCGTTCTCATTCCAGTCGGCGTTTTTACTCGCCACTGCGTATTAGCATCGAATGATTTCGTTAGGCACTCGGTTTCAATTCTTCCATCCATCCATGTGGAACACTCCAACAGTAATTGGATGATTATAAAATACCATTTGTACTGCTTCCATGTTACTTCCACGGAAGACAGCCTCTGAGGACCCATCTCATACTGATTAACGATGCACACTTAAACCCGCGTCATTCCCAATGCTTCATCGCTGCACAGACATTGTCAAAAGCAAGGTGAATTGACGTCAATCTGCCGCGAGGAGTCCTTGATGCAGGTCCCTCGATCCGATAAAGAACGCGACTTATCTATACACGGTTTCGCGGTCTTAACCCCGTTTTAAGGGATCTCCCACGGCGGCCAATAAGCCGGGTCGTCGGGCTCCGCGAACGAACCCGACGACATCGTATTTCAGCCGAAATTGCCCAGCGGCAGATTGGACGGACGATATACAGCCCCCGTCGTCGAGTTCGGGAAAGATAGCGAGGCTGTATCGACATCGCCTCTGCCCCGGCGGCCAAGGATTTAAGGAAAGCCCCCGGTGGATGGCTAATTAATTTCTACTCCGTAGTAGCCGCCGTTTCTTCCTCGTAATGGGTTTAATCACTTCTGCCTTCGAACCCCCACCCGCAGCATCTCGCGAGAGGCCCCCGCCGTGTGTACCCCGAGCAAAGAGGAATTACGCGATCGCCGCGTTGTTAACTCAGGTCCAGAAATACCGTGCCGCGTCGTGGCACCGCGAGCGCCTACCTTCTTATCTTATCAGGCGACTATTTCCAAACGAAATCGGACGGCGCTGTTCCCCTGGCGCGCGGAAAGCACCGCCGCGGCCAGCGATTGCGCCAGGCCGTTTACCAAGCGGTGTTTAAAGCCGGTGGAAATGGAGCGGGGGCATTTTTGCCCCAGCTACCCAGTAGCGACAGGTGGCGCCATCTACCTCGCGCGTACTCGCCGCACCGACGACTTCCTAGTGAACATTCCGATATTTGCGAGCCTATCCTCCCCGGCGTCGAAGAAACGCAGCTCGATGCTCCACTTAAAATACCACCGCCTCTCGCGACGCATTCCCGCGGCGGCCGCCTCCCCCTGGCTTTCAAAACTCGCGCCGGAGGGACGGCTGCGGGTGAAGGCCCGTGAAAGACATCGCCATTAACGTGACTCGTGTCACGACGGACTTTTTTGCGCGGCTTCGCGTGCTTCTGGGACGAAAAGTCGGCGCCCCTCGGCGCACGCGGCCGCGAGACTTCTTACCTGGCCACGTGCTCGGCCCTCCGAGAAGATGCCGAGCGCGGAGAGGGCGAAGGGAGGACGAGGAGGACGGGGGAGAGGGTTAGGACACGCGCCCGACGCCCCAAAGGTTAATGTAAGGAATCAAATCGAAGTAGTTTTTTGCCGAGTGCCACGGGCGCACGCGATGATAGGAGGACGGGTAGAGCGAGGTGCTCGAGGGATAGGAGAAGGGAGATGCTGGAGAGAGAGAGCACGGGGATGCTGGAGAGGAAGATGGCTGAAAGGAGAAGGGCTTCCGACGGGCCGCATCAAAGACAATATTTAACGCGCGCGGCATAGAAAACGCGCATATGCCGTGCACGTGCCGACAAGGGCGCGTAAAACTCACTTTGTTTGCTAAATAACATCCTCAAAAGTGCCTCGGCCCGATACCGCGGCTCCCGGGCAGGCTTTGCAGGACGCCGCGGCGCGAGGTGTCCTGCTATGCGGGCGTAATTGCGTCAATTAACGAGTCACGCTTTCGAGCCGCTGATAAAATTGCTTTCCCGAGGCAAAACACCGTTTTGCAGACGCGTGCAGCGATAAACTTGCCTCCGCTCGATGGGCGACGCGTCCCGACGACCACGCGTCGTATCCCCTTTCCAGAAATGGGAGACGCCGAGAGCTTTTGCGGCGGTGGTTTCGCTTTATTTCGATCACTCTGCTGTATTATTTCGTTTTGGACTTGCTTCAAGCGAGAACCGAGTTGGTAAATAATTCAAGAGTTTTTGGTTGATGAGTTGAGTAAGATTGTGGCTTTGTTTGAATTTTGGATATGATTAAGCTTGGGTAGTAGATAACTACTAATCTTTTGGAGAGTTTGGAATAGATAAATTGGTAATTAATTATTTTAGTAACTTAGTTTGTTAAATGGTGGACTAAAACGGATGCTATCTTCTCGCATTGAATATGAAAGCTGTGGTAGATTTATTTGTCGACTCTGTTAACTGAATTTTAAAAATACTTTCTATAGAAAATGACAGCATTATCGTGAGAAGGTCTGAAACTTTCGTCTTCCCTTTTTCGTTTCACGTATACAGTGCATTCGTGTTTATTGGAGCATGTTAAACTTCGCAGTTTCAGCTTACATTGTTGAAGGATTTAAATGAATAACATCGCGAAGGTTTTTAATATTTTTCTGGCATTTTCTCTGCCTGCACTGACACGTATCATACAGAGGAACGATAATTCGAGCGTCATGGAAACGATCTGTTCAGCACTTTATTCTCTGTCTCTGTAGTTAATATTTCCTTCGATTCAATGCTGTTTTGTATTCAAACAGCAGCTGCTTCGACATTCCTTGGACAGCGTCATCTCCGCACGTTAGCGCGTACGTTCGAAGCAGGATTCGTATCATAATTGGGAATTGTATTGTATTTAATACGAAGCTTGGTTGTTCATTGACGCGTGAAGAATGTAATCGACGGAACAGACACGAAGATGAATCGAACGCAATGAATGTAATGTAAAATGGAAACAAATTTGGAAAGAAAGTATGTAATAACCCTATAATAAATTATAAAATTAATAGGTGGAAGAGGAACTTGCAATCCAAATTGAAAAATACTTCACTCAATCATGTGGAAATCGATTGCTGTTTAAACTGGCTTCATACGTAATAAGTCCATCGTTATCACGAATGTGGAATTCATTTACATCGTGTTCCCTCGAGACAAAACAAATGCATCTACCAACCTTTTCGTATTATAATAACTATCAAAGACTTTCCTCCCACATAAGTGTTTCCCATCCCATCGCCACGCGACAAATATTTTTCTAAAATCACACCGAAAACCCGCACAAATAAAAGCCCCATCTGTCACTGTCAATGGAAAGTTACCGGGCCGTGTCTGCATTTCGCGGCGAGGCCCGGCGAAACACAGTTTTATCAAAGCGTAACCGTAAATCGCGAGGTAATTGTGCCTCGGATTTGCCGTTCGACGGGCCAGTAAACGCGCGATCTATTTACTTCATTACATACATACGCGGAAGGATCGAGAATGTAGATGATCGCGATGTAAACAGGAGACGTACGTCAGCCGTTTGGTAGAGGATAATCCGCATTCGCAAACAGAAATTTAAAGCCTCGCGGGCGCTAATATCGAGCCCCCTTTCCTTCTCCGTTACGGACACACCACAGAAGTACAATTTCTCTCATCCTCCTCGAGCTACTTCCAAAGTAGAAAATAGATACCTACACCGACATTCAAAAAAAAAAGTGAAAATTACCATGCCAAGATGCGATTGGAAGCGTCGATCGGTTAAAGGGGACGCGGGACTGCCATTATCGCCATAAGCATGCGTCAATTTTCGACTCTCCAAAGGAACTTTGAAGTTGGACTCTCCAACTGTTGCGAGACTCACCTCTAGGACCTCACGCGATGCTCGACGCACGCTCGCTCGTCCGCGAGTTTTCTCCGTATCACCGAATGCACGATGGATCACGGGACATTCCGATTGGCCACACGTATCGTCACCCTCCATTACGATCATCCCCTCGAAACAATTAGTCTATAAACACCGCGTGCTCATCGTGCTGCACACGTTGGCTGTGCCGATTTCACGATCCGGATTCCGTACCAGGCACGCGTGCATCGAAATCCCCGCGGAACTTTGCCCTCTTCGACACTGACGAGGCCCAATGGTCACTGACGAGAGCTGGACCAATCATGGCGGATGATCTCGAAACCGCGACGTGTCCGGCTCGTTAAGGAATTCCACTGCGACACCTGTCCGGGCGTGCCTCCGGCTTGACGATCGCCACTGGCCGATCGAGATCGCCGATCGATCGATCCACCGTGGACAGGAGACGTCGGCCGCGGGCCGGAGCGACGGGGTTAATCGTCGGAGAAATATTCCGGTATCTTTTCGCGACGGCGTCATCGCGCGAACTAAAGAATATCGCAGTTGTAATTAAGAAAACGGAGCCGCCGCCGTCGCCGCCACCGCTGCTCTCCGTCGGCGGCGAGGGGGGTGCCAGGGGGGAGGGCGGCGCGGGGGAAGGGTGTGCGGCGTCGGGGGTGCAGGCAGTCGGGGGTGGAAAAGTCTGTGAAAAACGCGCGCATGACAATGCCGCCCCTCCTTACTCGCCCCACCCCACCCCCTCGAGCTCTTCTTTCTCCACCTCCACCTTGGCCGCCTCCTTCCTCTTCTTTTTCTACCCTCGACGGGCCGACGGGTGGGGGTGTCGGGGACTAATTAAAAATTCAGCCCGCGACGGAGTCCTCCGAAGACGTTGGCCTGCTATCCCGCTTTTCCCGCCACCCACCCCCGTCGTCCCTACGCTTTCATTCATTCCTTCTTTCCCTTTCTCTTTCTTCCTGTACCCTACCGCCCTCCCCCTTCCCCCGACCGTCTTCCTCGTCGCTCCTCCGCGTCTTTCCGCGTCGCCTTCGAGACGTGCACGCGTCTTTTATTTTCCTCCGTCGCGGCCACGCGACCGCCGCCTGATTCTTCACCCCCGTTTCTTGCTGCGGAGCGAGATCTTCGCGGCAGGTCGCGAGGGAGGCGGGAGCGAATAAGGGTACGGTGGATGGATCCGGCGAGCCGAATGTCAGTTATGCTCGGTCGGAGAGATTCGTTCTTCTGATCGATGCGAGCTTTCGTTAGGGGATGAACACCTTCGCGACTGGGTTAAGGGCAGAGACGGCGCCGAGCGTTCGCGGTGGAATCGGGGCGAGATGGCGTAGTGATTAGCATCGAAGTGGAGCGTGCTGGACTCGCGTGACTACGCTGCTAAGGATTTATGGCGATTCGATCAGGAACGGGGATCGTGAGCTACAAATCGAGTGGATTTGTCGATGATCGTTTACACGAGCGACACCGGCGGCTTTTAATTCGCTTCCGCGAGCCGGCTGCGCGACTCGCGACGTGATCGATCGAGGAGGAAGAGATCCGGCGATCGATTCTGTCGCTGGATCTCTGCGCTCGAATGCTTGCCTCGCTATCGTCGAAATAATCCTAACGCGACTAATTTCCAGTTTCTTGTAATCTTTACGGGCTATTTGTGCAGCCGAAGCCACGAGTTGCAGTGGTTGGAGGGAAACTCGGATACTGTACTTCTTTGAAGGTTTAGCGTAAGAGTAATTAGTATGGAATTTATAGAATTAGCATAGAATTAAAGCCTTGTGCAGTGGCATTCTCTACTTCTCACAGGAAACATGCTGCGGACATCAAGTCCACTTCTTTTGCACGCGTTTCACGACGAATTGAATATCGCGAGCACAGTTCTAGCGCAAGCGAGTCACGAATTGACTCTGAAATTACAATCTTCCCAAAAGAATGCAGTGCATCTAGAAAAGCCCGAGAGATGAAGAACCCAGAGAGAATTTGAACGATTCATCCGCAAATTTAGCTCACTGTCGCGTCGCCGAAACTTCCCAGAATTTCACGTTTACAATAAACAGAGAACTTTTCGCATCGTCTGAGCAAACGTCTCGGCAGACACCGAGAAACACTAAGAAGCCTGTGCGTGGAGCTACGCTCTACTTTTCAAGTTCAGCGTACGCGTTTCGCGGAAGGCGCGCGTTGACGCGACGTGACGCCGATCGCGCGATCCCAAAATACTGACGCCTGTTCCGGTCAAGCGACGCAACACCCGTCAGCCACGAGCGGGGTAAAAAAACCGACGTTCTTTCTCCGACTGCCACTCACCTTGCGCGATCCTGACCGCGGGCATTTTGATCCTCATGGTGGCGTTCTCGATGTTCGTGGCACGTTGCACGAATTGTCTCGGGATGCGTTTCCTTCGCGCGTCCAGGACGGAAGGGTGTCGGTTGCCGAAGGAAGGTCGTGGTGATCGGCTGCGGTTTCCCTCCGTGTTTGCGATATCTGTTCCGCGGGTGGCGTGAAGAGACAGGGGGGGAGGCCGACGACCACGCTTAAAGGAAAAACAGCACCCTCGGCCCGGGGAAGAAATGTCGACGATCGTCACGCTTCAGCCCTCCTCCCCCTCACCACCGCCCCACGGTGTTGCCTCTATTAAGCAAGTCCATCCGACGTTTCACCTGTTTCCACGTTGGAACAACTTCACTGGCTCGCGGGGTCCCTGCTACTTGTCCAACGAGCCCCCCTTTGTTTCGTTCGCACTTCGGCTTCCTGCCGATCTCTCCTGGCCTGCCTTCGGCCGCGTAGCGTTCGTCTCGAGACGCCTTGGCCGCGACGAAGACGGGTGCTGGCGGATCGGCCCGGGACGCACTTGTTCGTCAACTGACGTTGGCCCTCATGTTCGTCGCCGACCGGCGATCTGCACGGGGCGTTCGCGACAGTCGGCGGCACACGTCGCGGCGCACATACGACGTATCGGCAGGACGCCGATAACCGAGATCGACGCGATCGGCACGAGGACTGGAGGAAGAGCGCTCGTGGCGTGCACAGGTGCTGGGTATCTTCGCCGGCCGGCGGTGACGTTGCCACTGGGTACGCGATCACCGTGCGTTCCTCGAGATCAACGAGTCCGAACTCCGTCAACAATCGGCTCGCACCGTACAGGATCCCCGAGCCCGGCCTTCTCCGGTATCACCTTGCACGTCGCTGCCAGAAACCGATATCACTGCTCGCCGTTCCCCCGGCCGTCGCGTGTCCGACAGTCCGCACCGCGTCACGGTTAACTCGCGATCATCCGCACCGGATCCGTTCCGTCGATCACCTTTTTTCCCTCTTCACTGCTCACCTTCCCGTCGTGCGGCAACGCGAACGAGGAAAGATTTCACGGGAGGCGGAAGGGGGTGGGTGGACGTGGAGGGGGGAGGTCGAAGAGAGGAAAAAAAAAGGAAAACAAACAAGTGCTCGTGCGGCGCGGCAACTGTCCGCCCCGTGACCGAGGCAACACACGCGCGCCGTGCGCGTCCTGTCCCGTTGGGCCCGGACGAAATTCACGGGAATCACCGCGCGCTACCGGTTTTCGAAACTATCGCCGTCCGTTAGGCATCACCGCACGGCCGGCCGTCTCCGTGGAGCCGACGACGACGGCGACAAGGATGCTGGTCCCACGTCCTTCCGGTGGTGTACGCCGCGTACGACGTGTCGTTTGGAGGACGACGCGTGCCGTGGCCGCCCTCGACGGCCTGGTGGTCTGACGTGTGGCCTGACGCGCGGATGCTGGATGCCTGATGCCGGCGTGGACCAGAGCGACGATGGTCCAGCATGGGTCGTATCTCTGAGTGGACTGTGCCGGACGGTGCGCCTAGTCGTGCCGTGCGGGACCTGGTGTGTCGGGCACTGCGCTCGCTTCGGACGCGCTCGGTTCGCCTCGGCGCCGAGGCCGGACACCCCACGCGCTCTCGGGGTAGTTTTCACCCCCGTGGTGGGGGTAACGCGCTTCCCCTCTCTCGGCTCTCCCTCTCTCGCTCCCTCCCGTCGCGGCGCGGCCGACTCTCTCACGATCGCGCGCCGACTCTCTCTGTCCGCACACGGGCCATCCGCTCGCCTCTCTCGGTCTCTCTCCCTTCCCCCGGCGTGCACGTATAGCCGCGCGTACGACGGTGTGCGGCGCCAGCGTACGTCGCCTTCCGTCCCTTCCCCGCCCCTCCTACGCTCTCTTTCTCTCTTCTTCCCCGCGGCTGCTTCTCTGCCCACCACCTCGGTCGTTCTTCTCTGTCCAGGCTGTGTGCGCGCGTGCATGTGGTCTGCGCGTGTGTGCTGCGAGCTTCGTGTGGCAGGAGAAGAGTTTCGCCGGAGACACAGCGCGCGAGATCCTCTCGTGGGTATCTGTCAGAGGGTAGCCGCGGTTTTCTTTCATTTTTTTTTTCTCCGTCTCCTCTTTTTCCGAAAGCCACCCCTCGCTGGTTTCTCTCCCTCTCGCGCCCCGACGGGCACGATGATCGCTCGTCGCTGATCACTCGGTTTACTGCTTAACGGTTCCCAGGTTCCCGCCGCTGCGCGCAGGGAGCTGGATGCGAGAGAAGTTTTCGGGAACACCCGGGTTTCGGCGGATGGTTCCGGGGTCGCCTCGTCGTTAAGGATGGGTCAGGGCTTCAAATTGCCCGGATAATTTCTGTGCGTGTTAATGCAGCTTGGAGCGGAGCCAGGCTTTTGTTGACGATCGGTGTCACATTAGTTGTACTCGCCTTACCGCGGTTCGTTCTAAACCCCACGCGTCTCGGGATATTCTTCTCGAGTGGACGGTCATTGCTGCTGGATTCGCTTCTATAAATATTTACTGTGTTTTGATTTTTATTCGTCCCGAGGGAAAATGATTGCTAGTGGGAGCGTGAACGCTTCACTCGCAACGCTGTACCGAACGTGAATGGGAGTACGGAATTTGAAGAAAGTTTGCATCCAGGTCGCCATTGTTTTAATCTGTGCTAAAATTCTATCGTGAAATGGGATTGTAATTAAGTACATACCAGCAAACACTTAGGACCTTAATTATAACCTTGATTACTTAGGTCAAGTGTCATTTTGATTCTTCAATAAATTACAAATTACTGATACACACATTGGAAATCTCTTACCGTGCGATCAAGCTCCATACCACTACCCGACATCTCATCCCACAGTATCCCCGAGGATAACCAAATCATTGAAAACAGCCCATTGATCGCGCCACGAACCAATCTACGATCCCGCGGAGCGTTCGTTCGTCTCGTAGAACGCGTCGCACACATCGCGACGCCATCCGAAAGGTATATACCTACACGTCTGTACGAACAATGATCTCAGCGTATCCGTCACTCACTCTAGGAGCGACTCCATGGATCCACGGCGTGATTACCGATGCACGCTCGGTCCCCTTCGAACTTCCCGTAAACACGTACCGTTAAGGAACTAGTTTTTGATCAGTTTAGAGGGCTTCCCACTTTAATATTTATTTTTAACGTAATAAAACTTTAAACCATAAACTTTTTTTATACTAAAAGATGAATTAATGTGTAAACTTTAAGGAAAAATTTTAAAAAGTTGAAAATAAGTATATAATTTAATTATTTATAAGGTATGAAATAATAAGGTGACTAGGAACTAGTTTTTGATCATCTAAAATTAACACTACTAACTGCTTTCACAGACAACACCTATGTTTTTGAATTATCAGTTTTTATGTTAGTAATTATTTCAAGCAATTATTTATTGACATAAACTCAAAAGAACGATTTATTTCATGAACTGATCAAAAATTAGTGCCTGATCAAGAACTAGTTCCTTAACGGTACACCGTCGAATCGCAGAGAAAGTGGAGTAGACGAGTGTACGCAAGGAGGTACCTGCTCTCTCACATTAATTATTCCGTGACTGAACCCTTCATCCGCGGTGGGATCGATACCCGCGACGCGGATCTTTCCACGGGATTATTCGTCCGAGGATCTCGATCCTCGAGGCGGACAGGCAGCCGTGACGTGGACGGGCGTCGACGAGCGAGAAACAGGCGTAACGAATGGAAAGCGGAGGAGGCTCGCGTTATCCTCGGTTTTAACGTTTGCCCGTCCACGAAGAGGCTGGAAGCAGGAACCCGGTCGCGGAAGGGACACCTAATTCCCGGGGAAGATGCGCGTGTATCGTTTCCACGACGAGGGACCGCGACAGCGCCCTTTAATCTCGCCCCCGTCCTCTTCTGCTCTGCCTTCGGTCCAGAAGGCAGAGCGACAGAGAGGGCAACTGGTGCCGAAAATGTTTCCCAGGCTTCGGGGACGCACCTACTTGGGGGAAGGATCTGAAGTGACTTTTAACTAACCCCGAGGAATTATCTGCTGCCGCTCCTGCAACAGATCCGTGGGTCCTGGACAGTGTTCTCTGGACCTGTCCGACGTATCGCCAGCAATCTGTGGGACGACGGTGTTTGGGTGCGCTGCGTCGTGCACGGACTGCAAACCTCGTTTCCGTTTTAACTCCTGGAAGTTTATGGACACTTTTATGAATATTTCTCGATCCTTAACCTCCATTTTCACTCAGATTAGAAAATAGACTTGACATCTTTTTGTTTCTTCTTATACCGGGAATCCACCTGGAAGCTAAGCTATCCTAAACTGAGTTTTAAAGAATCAGCTTTACTACATTCTTATGAAACCGATTCCACCAAATGTTTAACTCTGCTATGTTTATGATGTTTTATAGCGCAGCCAGACATAGCATATAATAGTTTAAGGGATCTCCCTACCTTGACGGTTCGAAAAGAATTCGATACTTGGGATTCTTTTTTAAGGGAAACCCTCAAATTATATTAATTAAAAAGTTTATGCCTATATTTTGTACATAATTTGGCAATATTTTAAAAAAGTCAATTAAAAAAGAAACACTACTAGCTGAAACTTTGACGCGTTTTTCTCAAAAAGATGTTTTTCGAGTTGGTTAGCATGATATCTTATAAACCAATCACTCGATTTACTTCGAACTTGGTATATATCTTCAGGAGATGTCCCATTAACGTTGGTACTAAAACTAAATCGGTTTTTGCAAAATTAGACTTATGTGATTTAAAAAATCACGTGTATTTTTTGCAGAAATCGGACCCTGTTTTAGACGCTGCCATTTTTATTTACTTTTCAGTATTTCTTATTTAATCTAAGTCAGCAGATATTTTTAAATTTTCTATTTTCGATAACTACGCTATAACTTCGGATATAACCAAATTTTTTGCATATAACTTTTTTTCCGTATTCTCTAAAGATTGACAAATAACGCCACAAAACTGGAAGTAAATACGTTTAATGATTTTGTTTCAAAAAATTCCCAAAATTCGCATCATTTTTCGTCCGTCGAGGTAGGGAGACCCCTTAACCGAGCTTCCACGTGAATCCCCGGTTTCATAGATGTTCAAAATTACTCTTCCTTTCATAGACATCGTAGGATTGCAAATATCGCCAGATGAAAACGTTTGGGACTGAAACACCTTCTCCCGCTAAGAATCGGCTTGTTCCCGCTGGCATCGCGCTGCTTCCTGCGCCTTCTGCAGGAAAGTAGCCTTCGCAGCTATCGAGAAAAACCGTGGTTCCGCTTAATGGATGGTTGAAAAAGCGTTAGCAAAAAGCATCGATCGAATTTCGATATCCGCGACGGAATCACGGGGGAATCGAGCGTTTAGACGCGGCGACGACTTTATTGGGCAACATTATCGGCGGCTCTCTTAAAATGTTGGAGGGGGATTTATAACCGACCGCGTATCCAGCGCGCGTCGTATTTATTGCAGTGCCAGATAGATCGTATCGTCCATTTGGAATGCATAAGTTATCAAGCCCGTTTATTACGGACGTGCACGCTATATAGTGCGGGCCCCGTCCTGCGCCAGGAGAAATTCCAAGTGCATCTCGGCTGTGTATCCCTAGAAAACGCAGCGATCCGTTGACCCGTGTGAAACTCCCACATTCATTACCGCGGGGCACTGTGTTTCAAACGTCCGCAAGTTCATACAATTTTTCCTCGCGTCTTAACCCGTGGGTTTCTGCGATTCCCCGCACAGGAAGAGGTCTTATACGGTCACTCCTCCGGTGCGACTCGGCGCTGCTTCCACGACCGTTTGTTTCCATGCCGCGATAGTTTCAAGTGCGCATACGTACGTTCGGACGTCTGCGTAGTGCGTAGCAACTTCATTAATCCAGGCGTTTCACTCGTTCAGTGAAATCCAAACACTTCTGCTAAGGAATCAGAGAACTCTGGTGTCTTGGACGTTGACTGAGGCAGATGGCAAGCGTTCCGAGGTGCCATTTCTTCGGAAAAATTAAGATATAGTTTACTAAAAACGGGCTAAGTAGTACTAGAAACTAAAATATAGTGTTTGGATAAAATCATAATTCTTTTATTTGGAGATAGGGCTCTGTTGGGCTTTCTTGGTAAAGGTCCAAGCAGCTACTGCTCATCGGCCGTGCGTTAAATCCGCCACTGAGGCGATGTACCTATTTTCTAGATTTTCTAGAAAACTGTTAAGTAAAGGAATCGTGTAGGAGGTTCCCGATTACAGCTGGATAGTACTGTCTAGAGTGTTCTGTATCTCTGATACGCTGTAATAAAACTCAGAACAGTCGCGCAAGACCGTAGCCCGTCTTCTCCATTTCGTACGTTAGAATCTCGGGCCCCCACTGCTTGCGCCATGTGTGGACACGTGTGCCATTTAGTAGCACGGCTGCCTAGTTAAGTCAAACAGCAGACCGCGATAACGCGGTGCTAAGAATGCGGCTCATGATCGCTACGTAATTTACAACGAGCAGTAATACGGTGACAACGTATCCTAATTTCCATTCGGTTCCGCGAGCCCCGGCTACTAGAAAGCCGCGGCACCGAGCTTCCACCTATCGCGCCGTTTTCCATCCACATTCTTCGTTCCTCGGCCCCGGGGGCACACGTGGAGTCTGCCTAAAGCCGAAAACCTCGTAGGACAGCACGATCGCCGACGAATCTCTACTTCCGACAGATGCACTCCAACTCTGAGGAAGCCCGAGAGGGAGGGGGCCCTACGTGTCGTGGGGGACGTTAATTTCGGACACCCGTTACAGAGTGGCGAACGTCCAAAGGGTGAAAAAACGCCGCGTGGACCATCTTGGTGACGATGCCCGGCATGGACTCCTCTCTCTCTTTCCCTCCCTCTCTCTCTCTCTCTCTCTCTCTCTCTCTCTGCCTCTCCACAGTCCCCTGCCCTAACAACGCATCCTGTTCGGGGTTTTAAAGATTATTTTTACTTCGGGACAAAAAAGATCTGTCTGGCGACTCGGCGACGTGCACATGTGCCTCGCACCGACGACGAACCAAGACGACGACGAGGAGGACGAATGGTTTCGGTGCGCTTTTCGTTGCCCGCGTCCAGCTCTTCGTGGGAGTTTATCGCTCTTTCTCTCTTCGCCCCGGCCTCGTGCCCCTCCTCGCAGTTCCCACCCCGCCGGTGCGCCCTCCGCCCTCCCCCTCCCCCGGCGGCTCGTAAACCAGAGGGAAAAGAGGGACGAAGAGGTACGAAGATAAAAGCAAACGCGTCCCCAAAGCGGCTGCGCGTCGCGTTGGTATATCGGTGACCAGAGATGGTCAAGAGGTCGCCTAAAACCGCACTGCAGGCTTCCTGCCTACTCTCTATGGCTCGTGCACGACGGATACGCGGACATCGGAGGAGATCCGCCCGCGGAACGTGCTGGATCCACTGGGTAATCTGTTGCAGGTGTGAAGGGGTTACGCTGGAGGTTCCGCGTTTCACCATCTGGGGGAGGTTTCTGGGATCTTTTGGTTAATAAAGGTCTTGGTATTATCTATAGCACAGCTTCTTTAAGGGGGTGCAGGACTATTGGACAAAGTAAAATTGATAGTTTCTTTTGTACTTTTAGATTGCTTAGGTACTAAGTAATAATGATACTTGTACTTTCTACAGTTTATTGTGGACGCGATTCCGAGTAATTACCAAAAGAAATTGTCGGAATGTTCACATTTGTTGAAATTATTAAGCGCTGAAGATGGTCCGGTGTAGTGCACAGCTGTAGATAGTTGGTGTAGGCACGTAGTATCAGGTGAACCAATTATCTGAAAGCAAAATGCTTTGGCGAGAGTAATTTGTACACCAAAATCTACAGCGTGGAACTTTATTGGCGAAATTAAACAAAAATTGTGAAAGTTACACACGAATCAATTTTTCCTCCACATTTATACAGAAACATTGTCTCTAATGGTAAATAAAAAAAATTTACAAACATCCAATGTTGATGCGGAAATTCCATGTTATGGGGAGGGAGTTCTACATTTTCAGTTAAAATTTCAAATGAAAATATTCATTCGTTCAAAAGTTATGATGTACACGTTGTTTCAAAATGTAGTTTCGTGATAAGTGGTTTCATAGTTCTGCGCCAATACCGCTCTGCGAGGCCGTTACTGGATCACCGCTATAATTTCCTGTCTTGTAAACGTACATAAAGGATGACACTTTCAGAATTAATAATAATAAAAAAATCAATTTTTCAATATTTCAATAGTCGTGCACCCCCTTGAGGAAATAAAGGAATAGTCTGCGAGACTGGGGCAGGAGCGCGAGTATTGGATGAGTGATATCCATGAACGATTGGGAGTGCGATAGTTCAGTAGACTACGAGAAAACAAAGAGCAAATGTTCTGGCAAAGTATTAATAAATATCATTTTTAGAAAAGACTTCTGCTATCGCATTGGGAATGGATGAAAGAACATCTTCCATAGTACATACATCTTCACTATTCGTTTTTGTAAGCTTTGCGAGGCGGATACTACGTCCATTTGGACCCTCCGTAAATACGAACCTATATGAATTTTCCTATTATTCTTATTACTTCTTGAAGAAAATTAGAATTTTAATTTAGAACCTTATCCCGAGGTGTATTTGAATGAAATTACGGGGTGAGATGGACTCTGCATCGAACGCGTGGTCAAATTACCCGTTCCAGGGTTAATTAGAGTTCCTAACATTATGAATGAAAGTGGAGGTAGATAAATAAGGTGGAAAAGGAGCACAGAGTCAGGGAAAAAGTGAGAAAAACTTATTATCTTATAATGAAGTATCTAGTAAAGATAATCCAAAATCTACCTAGTGTGACAGCTCAAGGAAACTTAATTTTTCGGGAATTAAAAGAGAAATAAGTATTGCACGTATCACAGGTACGACACGTTTGTAGCTTTATTCTAATCACCTTTTAACCCTCATCCGTTCCTCATTTCACGAACTGAATCTGCCGCTGGGTGTCAAATTGACACAGTGGTAAAATATCGATGAAATGACAAGGTTTACCAATCTTTTTGAATTTTGTGTTTGAGATAACTACAACTGTTGATATCAAGTCTGCCATATTTCTTTACTTTTTTAATTCCGGAATAATTGAGTTTTGTTCAGCCTAAAGTACCACTCCTGAATCTTCTTAACGAACGAAGAATACAATCACCTTTGAAAATCGAACTTTCCTCTGAACCTTCATCCACGATAACCCCGAAACATGGATGAAAATTAGAATTTTCCCTCCGAAGATAAAAGAAGCCAGACAGATTGACCGCTTCGTCCAACGTCCCATGACTACGCCACTGCGGCATGTGTGCCCATGAGGAGTCAGATACCAAATATAACCAAAGACAGACCCCTTGCCAAGGGTGTTTGGACCATCCTCGCTCGCAAGGGTTAGCCCTGCTCCTGCGTCCGGGGAAGCGTTCCTCCCGAGAGGCGTTTCGACACGTACGCTTGGAAAATCGTCCACCCTGTGCCCGACCGCTCCCCCTCGCCTAGATATTTTCGTCTCGATTTTGTAACCAGGCTATTTAAAGACGCGTCTTCCTTAAAATTTGCAGCGAGGCCGATCACTAATTTACAGCAGGAAGGCTGCAGCTGCTGGATCGGTGGGCGACGGTCCTGCCTCCGTCGGGGGTCGTTGAACCGCGAGGAAGCTCTTATTCCCTCTACTCGCCCGCAAGAAAAGAGGGCCAGTTTCCGTGTTTTCCTTGGCACGATCGGCAGCCAGGAACGATTTTCAGATCGCCTCGAAGCCCATATAAATCCTCGGTTCGCCCCGATGATTAACGTCGGGAGCTTCTCGGGCTTCCGTTTCGCGAATTACTGGCAGCCACGCTCTATCGATGATCCATCGGCCCCCTAAATCACGGCGACGGGAAGCAACGGGAGCCACAGGTCCGCGGCCGCTCCTTAACCATTCATCTGTCTCGATCTTTGCTCGAGTACCTACGCTCGGCCAGCCGCAGACGCCTTTTTTCCCATGTCCAGTTTTGCATAAAAAAATTCTCACCCTGGGGTTCGTCGCGACATAGGAGGGTGAGAAAAAAGTGCGCGTCCTGCGGCTCCCGGGGGGTAGCGCGGCGGCAGAAGGTGGATTCCTTCGATCGCGATCGAAAGTGCGCGAGAACGTGCGACTACCGAGATGGGGGGCCACCGTGTGTCTGTTTTTTTGGCCCACCCCTCCGGGGGGATCCAGGAAGACGACGCGGCGGAGGGGGCACCGGAACTCCGCAGCGCAAGGACGGAAACACCTTGTGCGGTGTAAAGAAAAAAACGAGAAGGGGGGCAGGTTTCGAGGGAGAAAGCGGGGAGGGGTTTACGGTACCCCGAGTGGCACAGATTCTCCGGCAACGGAACACGCGAGGGAAAAAAAATGCATCGGGAGAAGGGAGGGGAAAAAAAATTAAAATACTGCTGCCCTCGGCGAGGAAGCTGGGTGAAAAATTTCCCGCAGGTTTTTGGGAAAACCTTGCTCCAGTCTCCGTGAGAACGGACACGGGGGCACCGTTGCTTTAAAAAACACACCCCTGGAAACGTAGCGGCGTGATCGATGCACTTCGAGTGATATATGAAACGATGTTACTCAATTTACAATAGGGAAATGTAGTAGGAAGTGCATTACCTATCCCGAGTTTCTTACTCAATTATTGCAACGACTACCAAGTTCGGGTAGTTTAATGAATTAAGAAATCATGATTTAAGCGATTTCGTGTTCCCCTCGATTTTTTTATCCAAGTCTTTGGATGCTGGTGGATGCTGCGCAACGCTGCGAGGTTGTTGGCAGCGACCCGAAACTGGGACTTAAGCCGTTACCCCAGGGTGTTGGAGCTGCTCTCGGACTCATCTCCTCCATTCTGTCATGTCTCCTGTCTGCGTCTGCCCTCCGCGCCTCTTCCTTTCGCCCGGTGTTAACCCCTCTTGCGGATCCTGCATCTTGGCCGCCCCTTCCGTGCGCGGCAGATGGCCAGCCAAGGGGTAAGAAAAAAATCCTGGGGCCCGGGCAAGGAAAAAAGAAGGGAGGAGGTTTATAAAAAGCGATCTGGGAGAGAAAAAACGCAGGGGGGCGCCCGGGGGCGATGGACCACGTGTGTTCTTGAAAATTTCTCGTGAGACCTCGTCAACGCGGACTAGACTCGGCCTTTGATCGAATTTCGGCCATTCAGCCGATCGATTCTACAATCGGCCTTCTTCTGTTGCCCTCCCTTTCCCCTCGGCGACTCGATATCGCCCCGATCGAGATCTAGCGTCATGAGAGACGCTCTACTCGATCTTCGATAAATTGACTCCCTTCAGCTGCGACCGATCTCTCCTTTCATCCACCGTTCCTCGTCCCTGATTATTTCAGGTCTTCTCGAAGTTCGAGCGGTGAAAAACATTTCTGCTCGTTGCACGGCAAGAATTTCCATTGCTGGTGAAATGTCCTTTTAAAGAACTTTTACTAAAGCTTCTAGAACAAGGTATCGCTAATCTGTGAGTCCACTATAATTGAAAAGTCACAGTGACATAGTAATGACCAGAAGGGAAGGTAGGAAATTTATGAAAATTATCGCTTCACACCTTCGTATCAATGCTTCAAACTTCTTCCACCCAAAGAAGCTCTCGCAGCGTTTAAATGATTGTTAAAACAGGCATGTAATTCATCCCCAATTTCTGGACATTCCCTCGAAATTGTAACGTCCACGAGCAGGCGACCATCGGGGTTAATATTTACGTCCACCGTGAAAGGAATAATAAACCTTTTCCCTTTATCTCGTCCGACGAATCTCTTTGCGTAACTGTAAAGGACCATAAGTGCCTGCCCCGGCGCTCGGATGACCCGGGGCACAGATCTCAGGTAGAAAAATCGAAATTCGTAAAAAAAAGCGGAAAACAGACAGCACAGGGGTTGGAGGAATGATAAAGGAAGAGGAAGGCATAGGTTCGTCGCGTTTCGACGCAGGCCAGCTGACCAACCGTGGGAAGTGGATCCTGCTGCCTTTTTTTCGAGGGAGTCGAGGAAATTACTTTTAAATTGGCGAGCCACCGACCTGCCTAGATGCATCGGAACAGGTAGACTGGTCAGTTTAGGCATCCTACCCGGAAATCGCCTAATGAAACCGGTCGCGATCATCCTCACCGAACTTCCCTAGCTCCCATCGTCTCAGAAAATGGCCAGCACGCTTGGAGGAATCCTGGCGAAAACCGCGAGATTTCGCCAGTTCGTCCACTTCTCTTTCTGCTCTCTCAGACGCCTTCTCCTCTCTCTGTTCACCGAGGGCTGCGCCTTTCAGACGGTTGTTTAGCGGCGAAAAACGCGGCTGAAAATAGATTGATGCCACTTTACGGGGATAATCAGACGCCATCGTTTGTTAGCAAGAGAGAATCTTTCACGAAGTAGCGCCAATTTGTTCTCCGTCTGCTCGACTTTCGCGTAATAAAATCTGCCTTTCTCTCCCTCTCCCTCTCTCTCTCTGTCTCGCTGGGCGGCCGGTCTCGCCGCTGTTGTTTCGAGGATCCTCCAGAGCGGGCATATTTTAAACGGAGAATAAATAAACGATCGCCGGGTACACGGGTACACCGAAGGAATTCGGGAAAAGGAGACACTTTTCTTGACCGTGACACGCGGCCGCTTCGAAATAAATTTTTCCTCCAGCATCGACGACAGACCGACTCTCTCTCCTGTTCTCGCTCCTCTGTCTCATCTCTCTTCATCCCTCCGCCGTTCCCCCACGCACCCCCTCCGCTGTCTTTCGTCCACGCCGTTTCGTCGAGTTCTTTCGAAAGGGAGACTATGCATTTTTCGTGCGTTTAAAAATAGGCGATCGCCGTACCGCGAACTGGCCAGAGGTCAGTAACTCCTTGGGCGCAAGACCGCGCAAAAATAGCCGGCAAAACGGAAAAAATAATTTCCTCCTTGGCGAATACAGGAGAAATCTCAGATATGCGAACCCGCGGCTGCGAGTGGACTTCGTCGTTCGCTCCGGCTCGCCGATTTTCTTCCCCGCAGCCGTTGTATATCGTCACCTTCGAGCTCCGTGATTCCACGACGGTGAGCTGTGCAGTGGAATCGAGGGGAATTTTATTTCTTAATTTGGAATTGGAGATACATTCGTATTCAAATTAGGGAGATTAGAATCGTCAATTCTATTAAGGGGCAGAGTTAGTCGAATAATTAACTTTTTTACCTATTCTTTACAGAAACTTAATTAATCTTCCTCATTGTCAAGAATTTTAAGACCACCAAAGTCCCTCAAGTTATTCGTATTCGAACCTATTTAACAATAAGAGTAGTTGTTCCTCTACCACCATAAGATGATAAAATCCAACAAAAGTCACATAGGTATAAAGGACTGTTGTAACAATTGCAGCAATTAACAAAGCACTGTGTTATTATACATACAGTTATTACTTCCGTTTTACGGCAAAAATATAATCTCCAAATAGCCATGCCTACGATCAACTTCCCAAATCGAGAAGCTTTCCCCGAAAAGAGAATCGCCCTAAAAACGAGTTCAGTTACAAGACAGCCGATCACGATTCCCAACTTTTTCTCCAAGAATCTCCCGTTTCCGCTATTCTGTGTCGGCCTTGTCCATCGAACAATGTCTCTCTTTCTGCCCCGCGCGTTACCTAAACGGGGCCCCCGATTGCGAGGTCCGAATCTGCAGAGTCAGTTCAGCGAGATTTTTCACGGTGCCGATCCCCTTTGTAGGGGGCGCTGCCCGGTTGTCATATTTGCCTATGATGGACGATTCATCGGAGAAAGGACTCCACGGCACGACAAACAACTCCCCGGGATGACGAGCGGGTTTTCTCATTCAGAGACGGAGCACGGACGGTCGCACCACATTTCGGCAATT
Source organism: Andrena flavipes (assembly GCA_963971345.1). Lineage (NCBI taxonomy): Eukaryota > Metazoa > Arthropoda > Insecta > Hymenoptera > Andrenidae > Andrena > Andrena flavipes. Next base: position 48,962,352 of record OZ020480.1, read on the forward strand.
CCACACCCGATCCTGATTATTATTGGTCGTCGGATCGGCGAGTCCAATTTTCCTGGGGCCCTGGACCCAGCTCGCTATTTTTTTCCTTCTCGCCTGGTCTGCATCTTGCGTAGGAGCAAACGGCTCCGTCGCCCCATCATGAACGGTCTCGTTGAGAAAGGAATCGCGTCGATCGTTCGAGCCATTTCTCGGACGATCGAGCAGCGAACGATGGTCCTGCATCTGGACAATTTTGTGTGAATTTCAACCTCGATGGATAAACTGGATCGGAGTTTAAGGAAATATGTGAGGGAAAATGGTTTGCGGTTCGGTTGCGGTGAAACGAGGATTTTGAGAGGCTTAAGGGGTTGATTTAGGATTAATTAGTAAAGGTTGATTGAAGTTCTTCTGGGGTTCCTTTTTGTAGATTAATGGGTTAGGTCGTTTTTGGGGTATATTTGTGTAGAAGTGTATTTTAAGGGTAGTTATAATAATTTCTAAGTAAAAGATGGCGATGATATAACGTAAGTAAAATGTAAATTGTTCGGTGTCGTTTGCATAAACTCCCACAGAATTTTAGATTTTCAAATCCTCATAAATAATGCACGGCACAGAGTAACCTACTAGTGCATGCAACCGATGCATCACATGCTTAAACTCTTTCAAACCCCAATGTTCCTTGAAAATTGAATGTTTCGTGTAAATATCATTTCGTTTATAATACTCACCTGGTCAGCTAGAGTGAAAATAAGATTTGATCGTCATAATAGTAAATGCACTTGAAACTTCGTATATTTTACCTTTCATCTGGCATTAAAATTTAAGTAAAATGCACGAAAGTTGATTTGTGCAAAAGTAGCAAGCAGAAAGTGGGAATTTCTTACACTGATTTTCTAGTTTAAAATTTCATAACAAATCATTTCATTATCAATATAAGCATCATCAAACATTTAATTAAGTGGAAGGTATGTTCAACCTATATCAAATTTGATTAGAGCCATTTATACAGTAATTGCTTCACGCTTTAAATTGAAAGTTAATAACTTTTTGTTTTATTAACTGTACACCTAAATGTTGTCAAAGATATTAACAATTATCTGTTCGAGGGTATTCAATTTCTCTTATGCTATATTAATTTTATTTCTGGACTAAGAATTAATACTTGGACACTCGCAAGGTATTAGTCCTTTCCATCTGCTTTTGTAGAAACGATCGACGCCTCGAGCAATAACCTTACACTGACCTGCGTGTTTATGTTTCTTGCAGATCCGAGCTGGGATTTAGGCAGTGATAATCACAAGAATTTGCTAGTGTCATGCGAGTTACCGTCGAGGAAGTGTCTAAACCCGCTGTGCAAGCTAGCGTTGACACTTGAAAGACGATACCTACTTAGATAATTTCACACAACTTTCTTCCAAGGCGGGAACCTTTTAACCTCGGTAAAGAGACTCGGATAATTCTCATAGGAAATTGGTTGTTTAATTATTTTATTGAACGCGATATCCTTTAGCAATATTAGCAATACAAATATCGTAAACGTCAACGCCTATTAGTTCTCACACGGTATTCCTTTCATTTAATTACACAAGAAAACTAAGTCGTCCGCGTGAAAGACTTAGTCTCGTGTCGAATAAAATCTTTAATGAGACTGTAGCTTTGCAAGTGAGTGATAAATTAGTGTGTGCGGTACGTTGCAAATTGATTATTTCATCGCATCGCCATGACTGGACGTCGCTCGTGCCGTTTTCCAACTGGACATCGAGGACTTTAAAGGTAAGTGCTATTATTAACTATGGGGGCCTTCTGTGCTGTCAGGAGCACACATTTCATTCCAATGCAGGCTGTGAAAAGAACGATAGCATATTAATAAATAATTAAACCCAACATATGGTGGTCGAACGAACGTTTGATATCGAAACAGTACCAAATACATTGCACTTTAAAAAGATGACACATATACTTCAAACAAAATAAATAAATTCCCCAAAACAGCTAAGAAATCAATTACGTACCATCAAATGGGATAAATTTCACAACAACACTACATTTTAAAACAAATTCCTCTAGCATCTACACATTATACAACAGCCATTATTCACAAACAAACTGCATTTTGAAGTAATAATACTTATCATACAATAGATGCAAGAACAATTTATTTTAAAATCTAATTTTGTGGTCAAAGTCATCCATAAAGAATTCAAACACCTTTTTAACAAATCGCCGTCAACAAACGCACATCAAAAAGATATCTCGTTACCAACTCCATTTTCCACCACCCACCTAAATCTCCCAAATCCCCCGAACGCAGCGCTAAAATCTCTGGAAACCCAGAAGAAATCAGCCACCCCCGCGTAAATCAACCGCTCGCTTTGTCCGCGCGTTAAGAGCAGCGCGACCAAAAAAAAAGAGAAGATAGAAAAGTGCAAGAGGAAGCGCGTTCCGCGCCCCCGTCGATATCCTCCCCGCTTCAGGCGTCCCGGCGAATCCGACAAATCGGTCGAGATAAATTCCGAGATTTCCAGGCGATGGCCGTCTCCCAGCATCAATCCACGCCCGGTCAGGCGTCCCGTTTCCTTCTTCCCTTCTTTCGTTGCGGCGATGAAAAGGCGAGGGCCCGGTCGGGTGCGCACGGGAAGCCACGGTCGCGGTGGCTTAATCGTTTTACGAGGCCGGGGCATGATCGGCAACGCTCGCGTGTATCTTTGTTGCGCGAGGTCTGGGGAAGCCGGCACGGCCAAGGAAAGTACGTGAACCTTGCGAAATTTTCGTTTACACAGCCGCGCGATCAACTCCGCCCGTATATCAAAAGTTTAATTGAATTTTCGACCGAGGCCTTGGTCCGCCAGATTAGGATCGCCGTCTGTCTCTTTCTAGATTCTTGCCCCCTCTCTCTCTGTTCCCTTCCTCGTGGCCACGCAACGCCAGCGGCCCTGGTCCTCTTGTACATCTTTATCTCGCTGGTGTACGTCTTTGGGCGAAGTATTATTCTAGCTGCCCCCTCGATTTTCATCCCCCGTCTGCGAGTCGTGGACTTTCCTCTGGGCTGATGGGGTTCTGCTCGTTTGAGCGCTCCCCTCCGTTGGAGTTTTGCTCACTTCTTGATGCGAGTTCTGCGTGAGAGTTTGTGGATACCACTGGAGGACAGGTTTGGTGACACGACGGTCTTTTAATTGTGGTAGATGAAGGGATCCTAGAGGGTGGTTATGCGAAGTCCACAGGGAGCTTGAATATCAGTTTCGATTTCAGACGACTTGTAGATATTTAGTGGTCCATAGGATGTTGAATGTGTGAACGGCAACGGGGACGATGTGGCTCTAGTAGGAAGAGTTATGTTTTAAAATTTACATCCCGCGGATTGGAGGGTTGCCCAGGATAGGCTAGTGAAAGTTTCACACTTTCTTTTCGCTAGCACTGTAATTGCATCTAATTCTGTGAATTCGTAGCCGAGAATTGTGTCAGCACTGACTTCCTGCGTAATCATGCGTTCTTCGTTTCATTTCCAATGAATATTTATTAGAATTTAGAATATTAATAAATGACACAAAGGTCTTTGATGTTGTATATTAAATTGGGTATACTCTTTGCGTTGTGACATTTTTCGAGTGGTAAGCCAGCGGTAGCAATTACTATTCCATCTCTAGAATATACAAAGGAAGTTTTACGCTGTCTGCGATCGACAGTTTCATATGCGTCGACCCGATATACGAAGAAGAAGACATTGTGTTTTTATTATCGAAACCATTTCCAGGAGTGAGTGCATAAATTCACTCGAGCCACGCGTCCCAATGATGCTCGACCTTCTTCTTGTCAGAGCTCGCACTGAAATTTACATAATTACGCGTTTCCATGTACCCTCCGGTCATGAGGGTCAGATCGAATTTATCTCATTGGCCCTCACCTGTCCTACACGATGCGGGCCACGTCGGGACAACTGACCACCTGTACAGTCGTGGCAGCAAAAAAGCGAAGGACTTGAAGAGCCACGACGCGATACAAGCTACCGCGAACACTTTAATAGCCCCCGAGCAGCCATGGTCAATCCAGTAGCCCCTCCAACGAAAGCAGAACCTCAGATCGGTATCAAATTAAGTCAATCTGTCTAACCATAGATCGATCTATCTATTACCGTATCAGGTGAACCTCGAATTTAAAAAATCTTCCCCTATTTTCTCGCAAAAACCTCCAACCAATTTTCCTCTTCCATATCTGTTTACAAAATTATCGATCAAAGTAGATCGATTAATCTTCAGTTGGACAAATTTTCATAGCAAGCCAAACTTCAAACTTCAGATCCTCGATCCTCGAAACTATCAACACCACGAATACCTATCCGCGCATCGAGCAAACGGTTGAACAATATATCCCAAGTGGATCGTCCGATAGTTAGACAAAGGGGCGATCCAGGGAGACGTCGAGGTCGTAACGTTCTTCTGCGTCTCGCTGGTCTCTCCGGCCTGGCGTTACAACTTGAGGAACGGAGACGCAGGCTTGGCGTGATGCCCCATTCAAGAGCGACGATCCCGCAGGTCGTAGCAGCCGCGCGAAACAATAGAAAAGCCATAACTTTCTCCGTACGGTCGTAGCTACATCCTGTGCCGGAGCGAGACGTGGCCAAAAAATCGCGTGCACCTCTGCGCGTTCACCGTTCGAGAGAAGGAATAAAGGGGGAGCCGCGGCTCCGTTTTAGAAGGTGGGGAATTAAATTCGGTAGGCGCAGGTCGCACCGTTACGTCTGCCCTAATCAGAAAATTGAATCGTCCTCGCCTCATCGCTGCCCTCCTCTGCTCCCGCTCTCTCCTTCCCGCCAGGCGATACTCTCTGTCTCTCTTCCATCTTTTTTTGTTCGCCGTTGGACTGTACCGACCCGCATGTCGTTACGAGACCAGAGGCCGAATGGCCCCCGGAACGCGCGTGTCTACTCGTCTCCTCTCCTCCCTTCGACGGAGAGGCCACAATGGGGACACATGTCAAAACAATTGGCACACAGGTGTATCGAATTTAACGGAGAAACAACGCAGCTACGCCGAAAGAATCGCGCCGTTGCGTCACCGGGTCCTTTCTTGCAGCGAGACGCCTCCTCGATGACGTCTCGGGCGACGAGCGCCGATGGCACGAAGCGACTCTCGTGATAGAAAACGGTTTCGCGGGTGAAACTCAATGTTCCCATGAATGGAATGCCGAGTATCTCGCGGTGGTCAATTCTATTGGACTTTGGGAAGATTTAAACCGTAGAAGGGTGACATTTTAGAAGGATTCTTTCGGAGGAACTTAAACGCATCGACTGGCGCAGGCGTGTTTTCACGCCGAGGGAATTACATACTGCGCACAGATCTGTGTTTTCAGGGTGCTGTTTTCTGGAAGGCATCGGAAGTACTTATTTAGTTTGAAATAAAAGAAGCTCAGAGTTTGTTTTCTACTTTGTTAAAACTTTTTGTTTGGATAGGGCTGACTTATTTAATCTTGGAATACTAAAAGTGAATTTTGTGACAGTAATGATAACATGGGGCACACTGCACCTCATGTTGTAAAAGTACCATTTGTATTTTCATTACTAATATTATTAACGCGAAACTTGTAAAAATTGTGTATTTTAGGTTCCAAATGAATTAATAAGTACACATTTATTGAATCTAATAATATTTTTAACGTGAAAATATAAACAGAAAAGTACCTATACATGAAAGAACTTATAGCTCATTAGTGGAGCACTATATTCCCGATGTTAGTGTTCTAGAGCAGTGGTGGCGAACCTAAAACGGTTCTGCACGTGCCGAAAATTTATAAATAATGTTTATCGAATTTCTGACGTACCGAGAAATATTTAACAGCGGGAAAAAGAATAGAAAATCAATTATTGCAGAATTTTATTGAGACAATTTTAAAAATTAACATAGAATTCCCCCTAGTAGCATTTCTGGTTGACTCACAGTATCCCCAAGTTGGGAATTAGTTGGCCATCAAATTGCCAACAATAAATGCTACTAGGGCCATAAGAATGAACTCATAACTTGACATACACGTTGTCGTAGGTATAGTAAGAGCTGGCCAAAAATATTTTACTACAGAGGTTCCCAACGTTTCCTGAGTCGCGATCCCATTTTATAATCTTAATACCAGAAAGTGTTTGTGTGTTTGTCTGTCGCCTAAAAACATTCGAACGGTAAACTCTGGGGTCACGAAATGTGTTCCAGTTCATTATTGTGACTATTTTCAAAATAAAAAAAATAAATAATCAGAATCTAAATTTCGGGCGAAGCCGAGTAGTTAAATAATAATATTTAAGTATTTTAATACATATATTAAATATACTTAAAGATATCCAATATATTTAATTATCTCATTTACTGTATTTAACCATATAATAATTATTTTAGATTAATATACAGATAGTAACGATATCACCCGTAAATCATTAGCCTGCCAGCAAAATTTTTCGTGCGTGCCATAGGTTCGCCACATCCGTTCCAGTATTACAGGGCCATTTTTCCGAACCCAGCGCCCCTCAGTGTCAATTTAATATGCTTAAATTAATAAGAAACGAACAGTGGATCGTTTCACCAGAAGAAGACACCGATGCAAGCCGAACCGGTACGCGTCCCCCGTTCGCCAACGCGAATAATCGCTTCGCCCGCGACGGAGGCTGAATGGCTCGTGATCCGCGTGTCTCGGGGCCCCTGGTAGCGCGCCCCGGGTCCGTTGCTCCGGTCGTTTCGACCATCATCGCCGTCGTAAGTTACGATTATCGTTTTCGGTACGCGTACACGTAGGAAGGCGTCGAGCGGCGACGGTGCCCCGTCGAAAGGGGGCACGAGGCAGATGGAGGACACGCGAGTCTGAGGCAGAGGCACGGATCGGTAGGCATCGGGTCGCATCGACGTGAAAAGCGGGAAAGTGTTGGCCGCGATGGAGACGGGGACGTAGGTGTAACCGCGACGGTGAAAACAGGGGGGGGGGGCAGGGAGGAGGAGGGGGGACTCGGAGGTGGACGAGTGAAAATAAGAGGCAGGCGGAGAGAAAGAAGAGGGTAAACGAGACAAGAAGGAATTCCACTAGTGTGTCTTCTCTCTGTCTCCGAGCGTCTGTTCCGCGGCGTCTCTCTGTTTCGACTTGAAACGAAGGCAACGGGCGTCTCACGTAAGTGTTGGTGGTCGAGCAACGAGCACCGTACCCCGAGTTGCCGTGCAGACAGCGGAGGGGGCGACGGGGGCACGGGGGGGGGGGCAGGCACACCGGGTACGAGGCCTGAAGACGACGTGGAGAAGGTGGACGGAGGTGGCGGCGCGCAGGGAGGGGCTGAGGGGGCGAAGGGGAGAAAAATGACAATCATCGTCATTTTAATAATATGCAAAGGTATAGTCGACTTCCACGACGGGCAAGTGTGGCCACAATGGCGTTATATAATGACAAAGACACGCCGGGTCGGCTGGGTACCTTTCGCTCGACAAAAGGCGCGGCGTTAGGGTCATCCTACCGGACCGGAACATGTTTTGTCCGGCGCGGACAAATGTCACCGATAATGTCTTCGGGGACTACGGCCTCGTAAAAGTCAAAATAACTGTTGCAACGAAAAATATTGTCCGGGACACGATCCCCTCGACCGGCTTCCGGCGATCTCGGCCGAGGATACGTGTGCTGAGCTGGGCTTCTTCTTCGTCCGATTAAGAGCACTTTAAGCGACGTAATTATGAGGAAACCGAATTGTGTATTGGTTGGCGAGGGGCAGATGTTTACTTTTTTGGTGGCTCTAAGTAAATCTGCTTTGGAAAGAGAAGAAAATTAGCAATCTTTGGGGAATTTAGTGGGCAGCTTTAACAGAGTGTAGATGCATTTAATTTCAATGTACGAAAGAGTTATCCGTGCTAGTTTTTAAAATTATATGAGGTAATATCTGTGAATTGGAAATTTTGGCTACAAAACTAGATTTTAAAATAAACTTTTCGAGCTTCTATTGTATAGCAGGTATTATTCTCAGACAAAGTGCTTTGGGCAGCTTTAATTGCCTACTTAAAGATTCCGTTTGTCTGGGAATAATACATGTGGCACAATAGATGCTGGAGGAATTTATTTCAAAATCTAGTTCTCTGGTCAAAGTTACCACCCTTGACATCACCGATTCAATTACAGAACTACTTAGAAGTATACATTCACTTGTACTGAATAGAGTTTCCCGATTTGGAATACCTATATATTTTTTAAAGTACTCATAGTAACTAAGAAATGTTGAAAATTATATCTGCAATGGCATCTGTATGTTTTCTTGTGACGTTATTTTATGTGTAAAAAAATATCCTAAGGTAGTTCTCTTAATAAAAAATCTGTTTTATTTTTTGGAGATAACTCAAAACAGAAAGACCGAAGAATTTTTTAAATATTTTTTCGGATTCCTCGCACCAATTTACTTCAAAATCCATGTTAACCTGTTTTTAACTCCCAGTGGGCACATCTGGACCCCTAGGGCAAGATACTAATTCAACGATCTTCACATTGACTGTTTTCGTCATGTTTCCCCATGTTAAGTTCGAAGTCGTCTATTTAACAAATTCTCTGGCCTCTCCTTTGAGAGTTATCACTAAAAAACCCGATTTTTTTATTAAGAGAACTACCCAAGGAAATTCTATTTATACAAAAAATAACCTCGGAAATATCGGATTCAGCACCTCAAAAAACATGTAGATGCCAGCTTAAATAAGAGGATTTTGCCGTTTTCATCGTACGCCTCATTAACATGAGTAAAATAGATTCATGGCAGATATAATCTTCAGGATTTCATAGTTCCTATGAGTTCTTAAAAAAAATATATTCCATATCGAGAAACTCCATTCACTATAAGTGAATGTTTACTTGTTATAATTTTCTCTATATAATTCGTACAATTATTGCACTAGTCCATTTACAGAACTGTTCTTCAGATACCAAAGTCTTCGAATTCAACATTAATTTCCTCTCTCCACGCCCTACCATTCCGACAAAAAACCATTAACCACCTGTTCAAACTCGAAGCTCAAAGGACACGTCCCCAAAGTTCGCCCATTAAAATTCAGATCAGTTCCCCGTGGAAACACCGTCTCCCACAAGCCTGCCGTCAAACAAGTTGCTGATTATCGATACGCCAAGAATAATAACAGCCGCGTGGCGAGCATGGTCCTCCATAAAACGATAAAAATCCTCTGTTTGCTCGTTGGTTTCTCACCTCCGTCTAATCATCGGGCATTGTAGCTACAAACTGCTATTCCGGCCGGTATCTTGGCCGGAGCAACGTGCCGCAGATTCACACCCACCAATCGGAATGCACGGCCGGGCAAACGGCGCCAGAAACCGCGCGCTCGCGCTGTCTCGTAGCTCAAGTTTATCGCGGATGGAAAATCGTGCCACCGAGTCAGGCTATTCGCGAGCACGTAATCCTCCGGCGCGTTAAGCATCGATTTTACGATCGCCCCGAGATTAGTCGAATTCCCGGAGCGTCGCCTCGGACGCGGCCCGGGGCAGAAAAGTGCGCGCGAATTCGCGGTCAACCTCTCTAACGGCGGCCGAGGATATTATTGGGCTCTGGACTCGGGTTCGTGGCACGATCGAATCGGCAAGAAGAGCCCACGTTCCAGGTAACATACGAGCTGATCTTTCACGATCGATCTTCACTTACACATCCATACGTGCGCCAGGGCACCGTGTGCCCCCTCGACACCGTGCCCCCCCTCTTCGCCCCGCCTCTCCCTCTCGCTCCAAGCGCGCTCTGATATTCAAATCGCGGCAGAACGCTAAGCCTGCTCTTAACGGTCCCAGATCCGTCGCTCCGCCAAAATCATATCGGGAGATAAAAATTTGTCTTCGAGCCCCCATTCGTTGGCTGCCACTCTGGAAACGTCGATTCAGATGTTTGCCGAGGAATCGTCTCTCCAGGTGCAATTTAGGCATTCAAATTGCCGCGCGGGGTAGATCACTGTTCTCCCCAAAGGGCCATTGAAATTGATCGCTAATCAAATTCACAGGAATTCCATCGTAACCCTTTATATTAAAACAGCTTACCCACCGCTCTATCTTCCCTCCCGCGTTTATTGGGATCGTTACGACCCGGCTAATCAACGATATTCCCAGCAGCAAGAGCGTAAGCGCGAAACAGGTGTCGAATTCAGATTCCCACCTGGCGGGTGGCTCTTCCACGGAGTGTTCGCCTTAATGAAAACTCCTCGGGCACCCCCGTGCTCTGCCCCCGCTAGTCGACGGGTTCTGGGACGCCGAAGGGGCGCCTAACGCCTTCCTCCCTCTCCTCGGCGCGCATAAATTTGCATCTTTCACGGAAACAGGTAAAACCCGGCGCGGTGACCGACGGAGGCGGGGGAGCGGTTGCTGGAGGGTTGGAAAAAAACAGTCAGGTGGTTGCGCGAAGGCGAGAAATATCGGTCACCGCGGGGTCGCCGGCCACGGAGCGCGGCGGCGCTGTCGTCGCTCTCCCGTGGACTGTTTAAAAATTCGGACAATACTTGCCCGGCCGTCGGGCTACATTTAAATGTATGTATTCATACGCTCGTGTATTGCTTTGACGAGAGGTGTGGTCAAAATTATTCAAACTGACCCGGACTCTTTTTTTTTCCTTTCGGTCTGGGACACTTTCTAGCAGAGCGGTGTGCCCGCTGCACCCACGTACTCCGACCTCCCCGCCCCACCTCGCTGTTTGTCTCTCTCTCTGCCTATCCCCCGTCGATGCCTCCCTTCGTCTTCCCACTTGCGCCTCTCCGTTGTCTCCGCGTCATTCTCTCTAGCCATTGTCCCGTCACGTGGTGTCGAATTCGAGATTGCGAACGCTCTTCGATTTCGCGGCCGATGATCTCATGTGTTCGCGATCCGCGTCCCGAAACGACGGTTCAGCGCGACCGCGGTCCCATTTGCTGTTGCGTCAGGCTAGGAGAGTTGGGGAAGGGAGGGACTCTTCTTAATCCCGAGAATTATGGGGTTGAACTCGACCCACATCTGGGTGTCTGTGGCTTCTTTTATTTCGATCGATTGTTGGGCTGTTACGTGTAAGATACTCGCCCTGAAGAGGTCTATGGCGTATCGAACCTACGTGCTCGATTCCATTGTCCAATACATTAGCGCTTTAAGGGACTTTGTGGGACAATATATAATAACACGTCTACCAACGGAGCTTTCTCCTCGCCAATCGCTGCAGACGGTCGATGTCTTTCTCGAGAGATTTTCTTAGATACGTTGCGCAAACCTTCGAAAGATACCATTTATCTAATTCGAATTTGTTACAAGCGCAGGAGAATGAATTCCGGGATAGAACTAGTGGAGGCAGGATCGCTAAGACTTCCTCTGTATCGACGCGGAGCATTTCTTATCAATGCCAAGTGAAACACCACACCGTCCGCGGTGCTTAAATACTTGCAGCGGAGAGGAGGCCGAGTAATTACGACGTTTCCGTTCGATTCAATTACGGTCAGTGCTCCGATAGCTGGGAGGGAACGAGAGAGCCTTTGCCTGATTTGAATCCGTGAGGGGTGGTAGATGCGAAGCCGAGATGGAGACGATCGTCGCCCACCCAGGGAAATTTCTACCCACATATCATGAATGGACACGGCCCAAGCTGGCCTCTCTATGCTGCGGCATGTTCCTGGCCAGGCCGACTATGACATATGGGTAGCGCAAAAACCGCCAATGCTGATCGATTGGCCACGCTAACCAACCCTCGGCGCGGTCCCTCTTTTTCCAGCACGTTCTCGACGCTCACGGTCCCTAGTTGCCACCTTTTTCTCCATAGCTCGGCCGGGGCACCGCTGTCCAGGGTAAACACGCTCCTGTCTACCGCAAGCTTCCCTTTCCGCTTCCTCCTTAAACACCCCGAAATTCCAACGCCCCTACCAGTAATCGAGCAAATCCAAATTTTACTAGAACCCTATCCCATTCACCGCCAAAACTTCAGAAATACGAAAGACTCCCGCCTCGTCAATTTTCCTAAAAATCACCGGAATCTCTCAGCAACGAGTCCACTGATGGGCCAGAGTCAGTCCCTCGGAACCGACGCCAGATCGTCAGTCGCGTCCGATATATCGAGTCCTACAAACGACGTCTATAAAAGGTCCCCCCGTTTCCACCCGTCACGGTCCCCCCTCCCCCTCTGGTCCCACTCTGCTCACCGTTCCGCGGGCCTCTTAGGCCGCATTCGCACGATCCTCGATGCTGGGCCACCTTCGGCACGACCTCTCTCGGTGCACCTACGGTGAAGGTTTAGCCTGTGTCGTAGGTGGTCGGGCACGATGGTGCCCGGCCGGATCGTCGGTGCACCGATTCGCGGCTGTGTAAGCGGCCGAGGCGCACACGTGCGCGCATATGCCACGGCGATGGCTGGACGACGGTCACTACTCATCGCCGTTGCGCTAGGAGCCGAAAGTTCATCGGTACGGTTAACCGGCACGGCACGGCACTGCTAGGCACGGCTTCCATGCTTCCACGCTTCCTCCTACTTCGTCCTCGCCGCCGTCGTCCTTGTCCCTCTCCCGCCTATCGTCCCGTATCGCGTACGCTCGCGCAGCTCCTCTGATCCTCCTTCACAAGGGGAGCCGACGCTGTGACTCTTTGACTCCGCGCGGCCAACTGTATAGGTCGGCCGAGTTCCAGTTTTAAAGGACATGCACGTATACTTATCCGAAGCCCTGCGCTCAAGTGGCACGAGAATATCTGTGGCCGAAGACACGCTCCCGCGGCCGGCACCGAGGTACCTTTCAACTCCTCGCGCGCCTCTGCTGGCTTAACGGTCGCCTCTACGCCGGCTAATAGCAGGATCTCGGTAGAAGTAAGATATGCTAACTCGCGAGCCGTGGGTGACGCTTGAATTGGGTTTGATCCTGTGGGATCGTCGCCTGGGTGGGAATTAATGAGAAAGGGAAGGCACGAGATAAAATATCGCCCGAGGTGCACGTGGGTTGCACGCTTCCGCGTCTGATTCGCTGTTTGCGCATAGATTTCCAATTCTCCGAGATGAATTCTTCTTCTCGTGTTAGGTAGCAACGGATAATAACTTCGCTGAATGATCGACGCCGAGTGACCCACTTCAGAGACTCCCTCGAATACAACAAACCCCCGGAACGCGATGTAGCACGCCAGGAGGAGCATGATTGCCCAGACCGTCCACTCGAAACTTTCAGCCCCGGCGACAAAAAGAAAGGAGCCGATCGGAAGCCGGTGTAAATGACAAAACTACCCGGCGCTCGGGCTCGGTCCTCCATCGAACTGGGTCAATTAAGCGCGCCTCGTTGCTCGGCGCTCTCGTCAATTAACGACATGTGACCAGGAGGGCAAGCAAATTTCCGCGACGTCCCTTCGAACGGCAACATTTAATAAGCGCGCGGTTCGCGCGGGGCATTAGTCGATTAAATTTGTCGAGGAACCGATCGTAGGGGGACCCGCGTCTCGGGAATAGACGAGGGTCATTACTGGTCCCCGGTTCCGATGCGGGGAGCCAAAAGTTCACGTAGCGTCGGCACGGTTAACCAGGCGAATCTCGGGGGCACGAGTCGCGTTCCACGTCCTCTTCTAGCGCCCCCTTTCCCCTCTCGTTGCAGTCCTTGTTCCGTCTACGCGAGCAGAAGCAGAAGTCCCCGGGCCTCGCGTCAGCCGGTGGCTCTCTGCCTCTCAGCGACGTCGTCTTCGTCGTCGTCGTCGTCGAGACCGACCGAGTTGGAGTTTTAAAAGACGGGCGACACAACACACGAGAGTCGTGAGCGAGGCAGAGCGCTCGGCAGCAGCCTCGAGTTCTCCATGGCTCTCCGTTCCCCGATATATAGGGCAACCGTAGAGTCTCACGGTTTCTGCGAGCTATTCATCTGCATACCCTCCGCCGCCTGCGCCTCCCCTCTTCACCTGGCTTTTTCTTCCTCCTTCGCTCTGCTTCCTATGCTATCGCCAAGCCAGCCCTATATCTCGCCGCGAAAATTTATCGGATTAATTGTTCGCGGGACGAGGCGCCGTCTCGTCGATTTCTTTTTCGAACCGAGCTCGATGGCTGCGGGACCCGCGGTCTCGGGGTGCCTCGCCGTTGAAAAATGACGGAGAGCAGGGTACAGAGGTACTGTCGATGTGTTTACTGACGCTTGGCTGGCTCGTTGGTGGTTGGGAGAGAATATTTGCGAGGGTGGTCGTCTTTGAGGCCACGTTTGCTGTGGAACTGGATGCAGTAAGGGAATTGGGTAGTTAGTTGATTAAGTGTTTTTAGGAACGCAATTTTCATTTGCACTCCGGGAATTGGGTTTTTATGAGAATACTACTTAGCTTGAATTTATTGGGAACTGTATATATATTAATAATGGGATTTTGATGTAGGTCTTGGTAGAATTTTGTGAAATGTTGATAGGGAGTGTGATATTGCCATACAGTTTGTACTGGTAAATGGGAATAGTAGCTACTTAGTTATCGTGTGTCTTAGATACCTAATTAGCAGGTAAGATAAAAGGTAGATTTTTCGAGGAATTAATCTCGCAGGTAGCTAAGTGGACATTCTCATCAAATCGCTCAAAATAATGGGTGATCTTTGGATTTTTTTTGAAAAGAAGTATATCTACAACTTGGAGTAAAAAAACTTTACGGCCTTTATTTATTCGCTATTCTAGGATATGAGATTTTTTCATTTTCCTGTAGTGGTTCGATTTCTACGTGGCGGTTTGGATTGCCGTAACAAAAAGAGGTGTAGACGGTAGCCACCGTAACTCAACGTAGGATTGCCTCAACTAAAAGAACCAAAGATATTCTTATATTTTATATCAATAGCTATAGTATCAGCCTTTAAGAAAGCAAAGAAAGCGAAATGACGATGATTGATGCACGTTTGGAGACAAACGTGCTAGAAAACGAGTAATTTTACGTCTATAAATATTAATAAGCAAACACTATGACCTCTAAAATTTATGATCAAGGGTTGATATTATAGTGAATTCAAGTACAAACAAAATGCCACCGAGATTTTTCGAATCAGTTCATAATTTCTTGGGTTATGCTGGCTACTGTTCGGAAACATCATGTTTCGAAATAAACAAGTTTAAAGCTTAGTATAGAATCTATACTGTTACAAATTTTGTGTTAAAATTTTTACTAAATATTCCTCAGATACTATATGCTACAGACATATGCAGAAAAAATAGATTTTCTACAAAATTTTAATGAGAATATCCCCTTAAGGGGTAACACCATTGTGATGGCCGGAAAAGTACGCCGTTTTTAAGAATTTTTTTCAGGAATAATTTAGGGGAGAGTAGCCTATATTGGACCGGCTCCTTAATTGGACCATTTGTGTATCTCGATAAACAAATATATTTGCAGTGGTTCTTTCGGCTACACTGATTTAGGAAGTCGAGATGAAGCATGCGAGAGCAGCTTCCTAAATCAGTGTAGCCGAAAGAACCACTGCAAATATATTTGTTTATCGAGATACACAAATGGTCCAATTAAGGAACCGGTCCAATATAGGCTACTCTCCCCTACAGTTTTCATATAATTTTGTTTACCTACCTTTAGTGCAATATCTTAAGAGATTATAAAATATATAAATATAAATATATTTTTAATCAAATAATTATAAGTAATAGTTAGAAATTCTTCAGGAACTTTTACGTTAAAGGTGAAGAAAACAATTGCTTCAGTCAGATTGAAAGAAAGATTACCTTAGTAGATCTTTCCGCATTTTTTACTTGGAAATTCATACACTCGAATTAAAGTCACAGAAACTTAACTTTGAATCCAACACAGCGCATCATCCTCCAAAAACATCTCCAAACTCCTCCACCTACTCAAAATCCCCAGCTCAAAAACTCTCCGCAGCGTCAACAATTGAACAACACACGACAATGCCTTTACCTCCAAAAGCTTCTGTAGAATACTTAAACTACCCCAAACCTTCTAAAACCACCCCCAGGCGGCACACTCGACTTTCTCTTTCAAAAGAAAAAAGGGCATTTCGCACGTGGAAAAGCGCAAGAAGTACAAACGCGTGTTCCTCCGAGTTCCTGCTCCGTTGGTCTCCGCAATCCTCGTTGCCCCCTGAAAGAGAGAGCCGCAAAGCCAGAATTCGTCGCCTCGGCGAGCCGGAGGACGGTCCCCGCGGCGGCGTAGAAGTCTTAACCGGTAGAATAATAGAAGCAGGAAGCGAAGCGGCGACGCGGCTTGAAAAAATCGCCAAAGCACATTACACGAAATCACAATGTTTAATGAAAATTGCGCCGGCCGCGTCACAGGAGGCAGCTCACTCGGCCGATGCTCGGCCATCGTCCGAGGGCCAACGGAGACGAGCCTCGTCGCCTCGTGTAGCTTTGCCTCCGACCGAATCGTGACGCGGCAAAGCGGTATTCAGATTGCGCTCTTAGCGGTTTCGTCGATTTTTTTCGCCGCGACAAAAGGGGGATTTCTGTAACCACTGGTCAGAAGCTGAGCGCTTCTGAGACGCCCGCTCCTGGATGATGGAAAAAACGCGTGCGATTGTCTCTGCAGCGACTCCTCACTGTCTCGCGGTGTTGCTTCTTCCGCGTGGGCGGAAAAAATGCCCACTCTCCGCGCGCAGAAGCTAGAAAAGCATTTCTTCATCTTGTACTTGGGAGCTTAAATATCCACTGCAGAGTTCCATGTATCTAAGACTTACCTTCACGAAAAGACTGATCTCACGCGCGTAGGTTAAAAAAGGGACCAATCATCAACACCATGGCGAGTACACACCGCCACCACTGTATACTATCGACTCACGTGTCCATCGACAAAGATACTTACCGATCGTCTCCAGAATTGTCGTCTCGGATGTTTCCTCTGCTGCACGTTGATTCTAAAAGCACGCGTCTAATAGAGGCATTCAGCACTCGGCGATTTGCATAATATCGGTCATTTGCGGGCTGCTGCTCGAGGACGGTGCCAATATCCATGGTCTGTCATCGAGGAGTACAATAATGTGCCAGGGATATCTGCGGGGACGGTAATACATATAGCCGAGGGAACATCTGCTCCGCGGAAGAACCGTTTTGCGCGGGTTCTGTTCTACTTGGCTCCGAAGGATTCCTCCGTACGCCGTAGCTCTCACATATGAGAGACCGATGCCTATCGAGAACACCACGGTGCCCTCTCCCCCCTTCGCCGAACGGTGCTGGCCGTACGTTTCGATCGTTACCGAAACGAGATCGTTATCGCGATACGGATGCGCGATACATCAGCGTGCGACGGTGATTTCTGCGCCACGTTCAAGGATGCGACTCGCGGCAAATTCTGCGCCGAATGTACGGCCCGCTAGGCCTTATCGCCGCTGATATCGGCGAGTTTTTCGCCGGCTTTATCGCGGCACGATTAGGTTGCACCCGTCGCGACGCGGGATCGTCTGCAGCGCGGCGACACGGGGGTCTCGGGATCCGAGGAATTCCTCTGAGGCGAGTTTTTTCGAAAGTGAAAACAGTGGCTCGGTAGAAGGAACGGGCACTTCCTAACGAACAGTACAATGTGGGTCGTTATTATAGAATTAACACGCTTTGGAGCAAACCGACCCTGGCAGATGATCTTTCTTAGGAAACCTTCGCAACTGGATCTTCGAAACAGAAGAGATATAGTTCTAGCAATGATAGATACGAAATAAGATGAAACTTACTGATGAAAAACCATAAAATCACGCATTTGATAATTAATAAATGGCATCATGCCCGCATACGCTGCGGGTAAAACTGATCTTCTTAACTCTACCCGTCTTAAGAGGTAATGCTACTGTAGCGGCACAAAATCGTAGTGTAGCTTTGACAATTGTTTGTGAGTAAACAAAGAAATAAGTCAAAAATCTGTTTGAACGCCTTTATTATACACATCTTAAGTAGGTCCAAGCTACTTTTTTCTTTTCTTTCTTTTCAAAATTACACTTTAAATGACATTTTTTCTCGGAACCACGTTTTTCAAATTGGCTTCTTGCAGCGTAACTTAAACAAATTTTATTCGATTCACTTGCAATTTTTACAGTAGCTTCTTTACTACATTCTCCACAAAATACATGCCGATATTGTGAAATATTGTTTTTCTTAGAAGTGGTAAGCCTTTGAACATAATATTCACTCTAGCTCCATGCTCTACCACGTCCAGCACTAATTTCAGCTCAAAAATCGTTCATAACATTATTTCTACGGAGAATGTAGTTCAGCAGCTGCTGTAAAAATTTGTTTAAATTATGCTGCAACCTGATTTGAAAAACGTGGTTCCGTGAAGCACAAGTTCAAAGTGCCATTTTGCAAATCAGAAAAGAAAAAAATAGCTTGAAACTACTTAAGATGAGTATAATAAAGGCGTTTGACAGATTTTCGCCTTCTTTATTTATTTACCCACAAACAATTGTCAAAGCTACACTACATTTTCGTGCTATTACAGTAGTGTTATCCCTTAATCTCCACATGCAACCCCGCCCAACGAAAAAATGAACAAATTAACGTAAAAATCGCAGAGTCTTCTCAAAAGATGGTACCGAAACCGTGGCAAGTAATTGCAGCTGATGGAAAACTGGTCAAACATAATGGTACTCAGGTGGCACAGTGCCCGCCTCGACGAGGCGCAGTTTGTTCAGCAACGTCGGACATATCTCGCGGAATTGCGACGGCGGAGCGCGCCGCGGACTGGCTGCTGCCCGATCCCTAAGCGAAGTGAAAGTTAGATGTGTGGGCACGGGATGCGCACGAATTCATTTTTTCGGCCTCACCGTCGACTTTTTTCCCCAGCGTCGCGGCATCAGTTCCCATGTATACCGACCTAGCCTATATGGCCGGCGCGATATCTTCTCGCGCACATGCACACGTTTTCCAGCGTGGCACACACAGAAGTAACTCCGCAGAGAGACAGCCAACCCTGGCCATTATCTCTCTCTCTCTCTCTTTCGTTCCCTCTTCGTGTCCCTGTTCCAGGTGTTCGATCGGCACTGTACGTGCACGTATAACTCCCTACGTCTCCAGTTGGTCTCGCTCTCCTCGTTCCTCCTGGAGGCTTCCATTCCTACGGCGACGTAGAAGAGCAACTTGTACAGCTAGTACACCCGTGGCCTGGCTCTAGCCGTGACTTATCGGCTCTGTGCACCTACGACGTGTCCCTAGCCCGGCAGAATCGATTCCGGATGACGCGGAATCGACGAGACGCTACCAGCCTCTCGTGGGATCGGGATCCCAGCGCCGCGGATCTCCTGGATGCGAGATCATCCGGAGAACGGGTAACCTTTTAGCTCACCGATGTCCCCGTGCCTCTACCTCACCCTGTGACGAAGGAATTTTATTTTTGGATCGATAGCGGGTCGCGGAGACAGGAGCACTTGAACGCCTGGGTGTTTGGTAGTTGGGTACTTGGGGTGTTGGGTGTTTGGGTGATTGGGGGGCTGGATGCTGAGAAGCTTGGTGGGCTTGTGAATATGGGGGACCAAGTTGGGAATAGGAATTTCATGTGGGTGGTTGAGGATTCTGAGTTGACGAGTGCTTTGATAGTGGAGATACGAGGGAATCTGACGCAGATGGGTTGGGTTTTCAGTAGTTCAGCACTTTGACACTTGGGCAATTGGAGTGCTGAGTATCTTTGACACTTGGGCAATTGGAGTGCTGAGTATATTTCACACGTGTGTGGGACGTAGAATTAGTATTGCTGAAGGTAAAATGATTGGGTGTATTTAGAGTTGGATGAGATTAGAAACTCAATGTATGTACTCGATGCTCTTAATGCTCACAACTGAAGATCCTCGGTATACGCTTGGAAATTCGAAGCCCTACGCGCCTGTAATCTCTGAATATTTCAAAATTCAGAGTACGTAATATTTCAAGTTACAAACTTCGGAATATCACATATTCATTAGACTCGAAACGTTTGATACCTCGCGCTCTGATGAGGCTTGACATCATCGTGATAACGTAGAAACTGTTTGAAATATTCCAATGCACGGGGAATTTAATGAATAAAATGTAAAGTCAGCGTAGAAACGTCACCTGATAAATGTAGTCTTTTATACAGCCACGATAATTTTGAAAAATACCTTAAGTTTGCGTGGTCAGCTTGCCTGGTAACAGGTTACGTTTCTAAATTATGGTAGTTGGTGTCCATGAAATATCTTCGACCGTCCGCCTCGCGATTCTAGGTGACGCGAAATCGTGGCTCGTTATCGACCGTGCGATCGAGATCGCGCGCTGGAAATCTTTAGGACCGAAATTTCTTGCTCCAGATCGCAGCGTCTAGGAATGGATATACGCGAATCCTGGTCAGAAGAATGCACGACCTTTCTAATCGATGTAGGCAATCCGTCTTTTCTCCTCTCCTCTATGCCCAGTATATCTTGCGCGTTTTTTCGGCTGTTTCTCTATGGTTCGCGTACAGTTCCCATGTGTTTCTTCTGCGATCACAGTCTCCTAATACTATCATCGCTCCATCTCGATTGTCCCTTTTTTATAGCGCGATGTCACTTATGTAACTGCGCTTAAAAGACACCTAACTTTCTATGATTTGTAATAGTAGAAAGGTTGATTATCTCTTGCCTATTAAGGTATTTTTTTTTACGTTGCGCTATTGCCATTACATACTTGGCGAAAAACGGTACGATGTTAACATTGCTCCCAAGAAAGGGGAACGTCAAAAAATTCAAGATTAAAATCCAAGATTGAAGGTTTATGAAATTAGATTAGAATCCGTCATCATTCTCATAACAAGGAAAACGACGGAACTATTTCGCCCCGTGTGACTGATTTCTTTAAAAGGCCAAGAAGCTCGAAGCTTTCAGGCATAAATCCAACGCTAGCAATCACGATCGTGGTACAGGGCAGCAAATTACGCGATCGCCGTATCCGATACTCTGTTTCGAACTCTTAGTTATCAGTTCCTTGCACTTAAAGGCTGCAACACCGCGGCTGTGGGATCGATTAACGCGAAACGAAATCGACAGGCATCGTGGGATCCAGATCGCGTGGATCGAAATTTTCTCCGTCGAGTCGTAAATAGTACCGGCAACCTGCTTGGATTATCTCCACAAAATTACATTCCTCTCAAAATTATTGAGTATAATAAACATATAAGATGTAGAGACTTGAAGAACTTGAAACTATTTTTGGGGCTGAAACATAGTAATGTTTGGGATTTTTTTTTAAGAAACTAGGGAATCGATTTATCTGAAATTTTGACTATGTTTTTATACATTTTCGAAGAAGTTGCAGTTTTATTTCTATTCATTTTTATTCATAAATATAGCTGTTATGCATGATCGACCATCACGCAGCGGAAAATTCGTCGTTCGTCGGTACGCTTCCAGGTAATTGGAAACATAACTCTTATATTTACGATTAAAAATGAATAAAAAAAAAACTACAACTTCCTTGAAGATGCATAAACACATAATCCAAATTTCGGACGAATCGAATCGCTAGTTTTTTCAAAGAAAAATCCCAAATTTTGCTATGCTTTTAGCCCCAAAAATAGGATTCCCCCTTAACTCCCCCTTTTCAAATTCGTACCACTCCGAATCACTCAGTGTCGTATCCCCTCTTTGAAGCACTTTTTACAATATCCTTCTGCTTTGATCACCACCGTTCACCTCGAGATTGTAGCAAGTGCCGCGATAGATAAGCAGTTTAGGGACGCAGCAACGTGAAAAGAGGTTATATCCGCGCGGCAATCGAGATGTGTCGCGGTCTTCTTTCACGCGGCAGGGGTTGACGAAAACAATAATGCAGAGGGGTGTGAGGATACTATCGATCGGTCGGCACGAAACAATGGCTTCGCCTAGAACGTAACAAATGATCGCCTCCTTATCTGAGGGTGGATGAACACTGTGGCAACGTCACGGTCAGCTTTCTCCGTGAAAATTGCCATTTTCGCACTATCCACGGGCGAACAATACTTGCCCATTTTTATACTTTGATCCGCGCCATGTTCGAAGCGTCCCCGTCCCATCTTCCACCATAACCCGCGTTACAACTTGGAGCCTTATCGTCGCTACTAATCAGCGGATAATATCGTTATCTCCTATCGTCTTTTATAGCGCCAGCGGCACGCGTTATGAACAGGGTACGCGTGACAGACGGAAGTGGATTTCACGTTTAATCCCTCGGCTGGGAGCTCGGAGGAAACGAAACCATCCAATTGCAGGGTAACAAATTCAATTTCATCAGTCAATATCCCCTTCAACGAGTCGTGCCGCTCGCAACGACGCGCTCCTCCTTAAAGATTTCCTTTCATGTGTCCTAGCACTCCTAGCTCCAAGTCTACTGTGCCCGACAAAAAATCATTGTTCGGCGTCGCTGCAGCGCCGTTACCGTTCCCATCGCGTTCTCTCGACATTTACCTTATTATCCTGCTCGATACTCCCCGTTGCTCGTTATCGCGAGGCCATTAAATTTTTATACGTGCCCTCCCGCCCCTCTCCGCTCCACTCGTTCATCGAACGGTTTCGCCGAATAATAAAGTACTTCTGCCGATTCCCCGGTATCGAGAGGGGCCCCGTAATACGTTATCATAGAACAAGAGGACTTTGGAGGCGGCAGTCGTCGGATCCCCTCGCGTATATACCCGGCCGAAAGGCAGCGCGTACGCGTGCATCGGCGAATAAGTAGCTCGGCTCGAAGCCAATCAGTTGGCGTAATGGAGATCGATAGCCATAAGCCGATCTTCCCGATACACGCTGCTTTCTGTCAACCGTATAATGCCGGTAGAGTAGACGCGTGCACCTATACCTGGTCTGCTACGAAGCAGCGGAATGATGCGTGCTGAACGGTCATCGAAATGGGTCACGTGGCGAGGACGTGGTGTGACTTCGTCGCGGTGCCGGGAACGTCGGTGCTTTACCACGGAAATTAGAAAGTATCGTTTTGTTGGGGTGTGGGAGAGTTAGGACTCCTGAAGGTAGGTTTCCGTATACGCGACTGGATACAACGTCGAGAACTTCAAAGTCGATTTTCTCAAAAATGAAGCGCTGTATCAAAAAATTTTATTCCTTCTTCTTGACTTATTAACTAGTGATAACTCGAAAAGAAAGAGTAACTTTTTTTGATACCACGCTTCGTTTAAGAGAAAATCGAATTTGAAATTCTTGACCCTTCGTCCAGACGCGTATAGGGGAACATATGTACCTTGGTATTCGGTAGCTGATTTTCTAAAAAATGAAGCGGTGTATCAAAAAATTGTATTCCTTCTTCTTGACTTATTTACTAGTGATAACTCGAAAAGAAAGAGTAACTTTTTTTGATACCACGCTTCGTTTAAGAGAAAATTAAATTTGGAATTCTTGATGCTTCGTCCAGACGCGTATAGGAAAACATATGATCTTGATATTCGATAATCGATTTTCTCATAGCTGGAGGGAAGTGATAGACCAACATACTGTCGCGAAAAGTAAAGTTCCTTCGACTGGTTCCGGCCCACGTGCTCCAGCTACGTGAACATTATGTTGGATGAACAAGGATGAATTAAAGCACGAATTTCGGTACAATGCTTTTGTGGCGTTGTCGCAGAGGTGCCCGATGGTATCACACAAGAGAAGCCGCGTTTCCTTCCCGATGACGGGCGTCTTATCGTTGAATAAACCGAGGCTAAAAAACGGACGGATGAACGGACGTTGTAGAGATGAAATGCTGGCACTGTCCACTGTGCCCCACCTGTGCCCTTATCTGTACAAACAGCTAGTATCCCGTCGGTTACAAAGAGACACGGGTCACTCCCGGGGCCCCGAGTGTTTCCCTCCTTTTTTTTCCGGTTCCTGGTGTGGCCGGCGTTCACAGAGGGACACGAGTGGGTCAGAAATCAAACAGATACGAGAAATGCTCGGATTCTTTCGCCACGAATTTAGATTACCTTGACTCGTGCAACGCTTGTGACAAATAGAAGCGGGAGAATGATGAGAAAGATGCGCGAGACGGTGTAGAATAGTAATTGCTTTTTGATACTCGAGGAATCACGAAGGGGATATTTAAATCTGACGAGTAAATTGAGGAAAGGGAAGTGGTGGTTTCTTGTTTCGTGCCAAAGTTTCGCGGAAGATTGCACGTGAGGATCGAACGATTAGAAATCGGTTTCTGCGGATGCACTTTCGATGCGCGCGGTACGTGTAGGAGCAAGCAGTGCCGCATAATAGAATGACGGACTCACAATGCATCGCGTCTAGGAGTTACAAGGGCCCGCGAGGAGAGTGTTAAGTGAAAGTCAGGTAAAATCCCTGACCACGGTGCTCTTCGACCCTCCATTTGCCTCGTTGATCCGCTGAAAGCCGTGTCGCTGCGAAACCTCTCGCGCAACGAAATTTGCGAAACGCACGTTCTGCGCTGGGGCAACGCCCTGGCTATCGTTTTCCGAGATTGTCGACTCGATTTTCGGAAATGAAGACGATTAGTATTGTTTGTCACCGTGGAAAAGATATTTATTTGGAGTCTGCTTATTATTAGGATGCAGATTCGGGCTACTTAGGTGCGGACAAAAGCGATATAACTGAATGGAAGGTCAAAGGATTCTACGCATAAATGAGTTAGCTTTTAAAGTCAACTTTCATTCATGCAGAGTACTTAATAGGGGTCAGTCAGGAGACCTAAGAAGAGTGGTTTATGGGAATTTTTTCTCTCTCAATAAAAAAAGAACAGTAAGGCCTTCTTCAAAAACTATTTTGGTATTTAAAGTAGTGTATTTCAGAGAGCAACTCCTAATTTTTTCTTTAAATATATTTATCAATAACGAAATTGTGACCGATATTCCGGATGTCCTCTTAAAAAGAAGTGTTTTGCGGAGACCAGCGTCGTTCGGTACTCACTGGATCATCAGAAATTAATTATTCAAAAAGATGTATTTATTAAAAGATATATTTTTATTTTTTCGTTCCATATTCTTTTTATTGAACAAAAACAATTATAATTTACAGAGTATTGACGAATTAATATTTCGAAATGTCTCGAAAAGACACTATTTCATATACCAAAATAGTTTTTGGAAAAAGTCTTACAGTTTTTCGGAAAAAAAATCTTAAAAGTCACTCTTTTTCGGCGCCTGACTGATTGTGAGTATGAGCCCTTAAAAATTCTTGAACGTGCTGGGTCTATGTTCTTAAACATATATTCTGATAATCTAAATTCTCTTCGATGATCACCAAATTTCTGCCACAGTAAATTTGATAAAGTAAAATGGGTGCCATTTGAAACTCCTGTATCTGATAGGGTTTTCTAAAAATCAGAATCTTTAAGAAATCATTATTAAGATTCAGAAAAGCTGTAAGTTGTTACTTAGACCGCAAAATACAGTTTCTTTTCTTTATCACACCACGAAATCTAATAAAAGAACTGCACTCCCGTTCGAAAGTTATAAAATAATTATATAAATATTTATATTTCTTTTACATCGATATATACTCCATGCTCCTTTAACATTCTATTAAGCTTCCAGCTATTATATTTCTCAACCCTTATTCCAGAATACACTTTTCTGAATATATCAGTCTACTTCGTCCCACAATTTTTAATTGCAGGCTCACTCCATGATTTTCATTCCACTATTAACCTAACATACTTACATTAATAGTAAATGTATTTTAAATTTCATTATCCATACCAAATACTACAATTTTAAAAACATTAAGACAGAATTAAAAAAAACCAATTCATCAGTGGATAGAAGAAACCACCCCCTGCAGCATTCCACCAAACTTCGAGTAAGAAAAGATCGTTAACGATGGAATCTCCAAGTCCAAGCCAGCAAGTGCAGCTTTCCATAGCCCCGCTAAACGTGTCCAGGCAGATCTGTTAAACGTGTGAAAGGATTTCCGGATAAGTGTCGGGATGTGACAAAAAGATGGTGGTGCGGTTTCTGGTGGACAAAACGGTCCATTCACGCTGGCACAACATCCTGCCATCGGTGCTAGGTCGTGTCGTGACCTTATTCCGAGGAGACGTCACGGGGCAGGCTCTCGTTTCGCCTGTCCATGACAAATTACGGATCGTTTCACGCCTGTAGCCGTGCCTCCTCACGCGTCGAGCAACTCGCCGCTCTAGGTCCAGGGGCAACACAGTGAGAAGAGGCGTCCGGGGGTGGATTTTTACCGGGCCTACGACAAAGCTGAGGGCCTTAAGTCCCGGGGACAGTCGTGGCACGAATAATGCCTTTCGGGATTAGGATCGTAAAAGTTCGGACCACCCAAAAAAAAAAAAAAGAAATAAAGAAGAGGGAAAAAGGAGAAGGGAAATCGCGCGTGCAATCGCGCGGATTATTTCCTCGAGACGATAGTGTGAACGATTCTGTGGACCTCGATGTGCGCAGAGATACATCGCGCCAGGCAGTTGGAAAAGAACGCTGGAAAAGCGCTCCGGGAACGTGAGATCTTGGATTCCTTTCGAGCTCCCCCCGCCTTTGACTTCCTGATTATTTTTGTGCAACCTTCGGCTAACGCTGAAGAGGAAACGCACCCTCGGGGGGTGAAACTATGTTCGTAAGAGTGTGAGAGGTTGGGAGAGAGGGGATGTGGATTAACTATTTTGAACGTTGAGTGAAGCTTTACGAGCAGCAATTTATGGAACGATTTGTCAATTATACGGGGTTTACTTGGTGCGATTTTAGAATTTGAACTTTATTTATTTCCTGAAGAGGGATCAGCTTCTCTGATTTCTTCGTACACTTTTCTTTCATTATTTTAATTTGCTCCACCAGTGTCATTCAATTTTTTCTGGCCACCGCTCCCTTAGTTCTTTAAAATTATTCCAACCGCCCCCTGTCACGTACAGAGTGTTCCATTTTAATTTTTCCACGCGTTTATCTAATTGATATAAAAAAACGTGTATATGCGATTACAGTTTTACACATTTAATGAACTGTTTTGTTAAATAACGTACACCAAGTCTAACAAGGAAAATTACAAGAGATATTAACAAAATGCTTTAATTACACACTACATGCGTTACGACCAAGAAAAAGATGTTTTTCATAGCGGCTGAAGTTAGTTAAAAAAGGTTGTGCCACTACTGCGCAAAGAAAAACAACTATATCTTAGATTTCAACAACCACTGAAATAATAGAAAATTATGACAACATATTTCAATTTTATTTTATCACTACACTCAATACGAACTTTGTTGGATAATCATGTGCAGCCCCATGTTATTAAAATCATAACCCCTTCCTTTGCCGACCCCTTAATTCTCAATACCCCCAAAAACACTATACCATACCAAGCAAGCCCATGTTTTACGTATTCGATAAATTAACACGATCAAATAAGATCGATCACAATCCTAGCAAACTATTCTGTACTCTACTTACCCAGCACTCCTCTCACCCAGCACGCTTCCAGAATACCAACTTCCGTTCGCCCACTTCGTCCCGCGACCCGTTAATCGATCCCCATAAAAAAGGCACTGTTCCAATGGCTAGGAAAAAAGCAGACCGTCCGAAACCGGACGAAACCTCTAGTTCCCATGAACCTAACTGTTCCACGGCCCTAATATTTGATCGAATCTCAGGTTTCAATTGAAAATCAACAGCGGAGAGAGACGGGGCAAGTAGAACTCTAGCCAGCATCCAGCGACCCGGCGAGAGTGACGAGGACAGACGGAGAGAAAAAAAAAGAAAGGAGCAAAAAAATCGTCTACCCTAACGGATTCCAGGGTGAAAGACGGGCCAGGGGTGGAGGGTCGAAGGTAAAAGAGCCGATCGAAACGAGGCACGGAACGGACACGAGTAAAAAAGCGCACTGTTCCGTTTCCCTTTGCCTCTGGTGTACCTTCCTAGTCGCTAATAATCTTCTTCTTCCTCCTCGATCTCTGTCCTCTGCCCACCCGTTTCACTCTTGGCCCGCGCTTTTATCTTTACGATATTTGCGCGCATTATCTCTCGCGGCGCACAACACCGCCGGGGACTTGTTCGCGAGCCACGTTTTCGTTTGTCTGGGAAAGGGGAACGCGGGGGCGGGTGTCGCCCCCTTTTTATCTGCTCCAGAGGAATTAGTTCGGCCACCAGGGACGGAAGCTTCTCCTACCGCGATCCCGCCATCGACGGAGAACAATTTCCTCGTTTTCTTCTCGTTCTTCTTCGGCTCCCCACGGTCGCGCAGGCACGGGGCGCCGCGCTGAAAAATAATAGTCCTCGCCGGCTCCCCTCGCCGCGGCTCCTTCCTATTACGGCGTTACGCTGGTAATTAGCATAGTCATCCACAGGTGGTTGATCGTGAAATATATCGTCGCCCCGTGGTATATAGCCGGTGTACATAAAACGGAAGCCCGGCCCGCGGAGCCGTAGGAAAAAGTCTGCCGGTGAATCCGCCGCGGAATAATAAGGAAGGGAGCCCCGCGGAGGATAATCGACGCTAGGGATGCTGGCTCGAGGACGCGTCCGAGTTAGCGCGAGTAACTTCGGGGCTGGTCGAGTTACAGTTTCCTTTTCTTTCATTCTTCATTCGTGTGCAGCGTCGGGGGTGGAAAAAGCGAATTGTTTTTGTTTCTTAGGTTTGCTTAGGACTTAGGACCTGAGGAGCGCGTTGCGTATGACTAATTTTGGACAAATTTTGGAAGAGATATGTGCAGAGTTTTTAGATGAAACGGGGGGAGAAAGTCTTTAGCAAACTTTTGAAAGTTTCAACCATAGTAGGGTAAAGGACCCAATTACTGTCACCCTAAGCTGTTTTACGTAAAATAACGAATAAATCTTATAATATTATGCATAAAAAAATTTAGCATACAATTCAAACTGTTATTTATATGATACAAAAAAAGTACTTAATTATTTCTTTGTTAATTTGAATAAAACGATACAAAATTTTAAGCGAATGTTAAGAGACTGGAAACGGTGACTTCCTTACTAGCGAAAGAGAAAACAAGGCGTTAAAGAAAATACTGTAATTGTAATATTTAAGCTATTAACTTAATTCATTAAGTCTTTTTACTTATTAATTGGGTGACAGTGATTGGTACAAGCGTTTCAAGTATTTTGGTATTACAGATTGTGAGTTACAAAATAAAGTCCGAATATAGCCGAATTTTCAGGCGTTAATTTCACCCCCTTAGAGTGAATTTGGGTGGCAAACAAAAATTGCGTTTTAATCAGGAGGAAATCCCCTGCATATTTGCAAAGTTTCAGACTTTTTTTAATTTTCGCCTTCCGGATCTTTCCTTGTGAGTAGTTCTAAGAAATTTTAGGCACCTTCGTGCGATTTATACCGAGCACTTCAGTAGCGATTACCCATACAGCTGTGAATAGTTTTATCCTCTCCTTATCGCGTAACGCAGCACGCGTTTCGAATCAAATCCCCTAGGATTTGTTGGTTTTTGAAAGCCGGGGTTAAAAACCATTCTTCTTTGAAAAAATTGGAAAGCCGGGTTTTAAATTTAAAAAACCGGTTTTAGATACTAGAATTAATCACTTAATTATTTAATTAAAAACGTTAACAATTGGACTTGAACCCGTCTCGGGCACAAACATACTGTAGTAACAGTTTACTGTAAAACGAATCTTCATGAGTTCATATTTCCAGAAGGAAAATACTAAAGGATATAAAGATTTATAATTTATATATTGTACGGATTTTAGTTATTTTAATTTCTTTTTAATTGGTTTTGTACGGAGTACTCTATTTTATTTTATTATATTTTTGTAAAGTTCCATAAATATTAAATGGACTGAAAAATTATACGGGTTTGTACGGATTTTAGTTCTTTTCTTACTTATTTAGTTTTGTATAGAAAGATTATATTTCATTTTGTTATATTTTCGTAATTCCATAACTATTGAAAAAAGCTTAAAGTTTTGAAAATAAGTGTATATAGTTATTTACTGTTTTAATTATATTTTGTGTTCTTAAAACAAAAGAAGAATATAGTGGAATGCGAAAATCTGTTTTTTGAAAAGCATGAAAATATACAACGCCTACTATCTCTCGACATATTAATCAATTTTTGCCCATGCATCGAGCTCCTCTTCGTACACCATCGATCTCCAGTACATCGTTTCGTACTACATAGTATTTAAAACATGTAAAGTGACAGCTTTCAACAGCTTTCGATCCCCGCTAATAAATGACATTTTGGGGCCATTTTATGCACCCTATGTTAGCTAGTGCGTTGAACGCGGAATTCACTGTTAGAAGGAGCAGGCCATCGACTGGCAAGCGAGGGAAGCTGTGCAGGGAGACGTGTCCTCGTCGTGTCTACGTTCGTCGATATGGAGCCAGGTCCGTGCCTTCGACAATGAACGGGTCCACTTTAAAACAAAGCGTCCTATCAGATAAACGGTTTTTCAATAGGAGGAGAGCGAGAGAGACGCATGAGGGCTGTCCAGTGCAGACTGATGCCACGTCGTGATTAACTTCAAACGAGAGCGCGCGCATCGTCCAGCCGGTTCGAAAACGAACGTTCCTCTCTTCGTTTTTCCATCCCCCGTTCGGCTAGTTTAATTCTTTTCCAGCCCCTTCGCCGCTCTCCTTTCGGTGACGCGCTTCAGCCAGGTCGCCCCTTATCTTATCACGCGGCGACGAATCGTCTCGCGCCGGGTCAACGTGCGACGGATTTTTCGACACTGAAAATTAAAGCTGCTTCCCCGTGGAAATTTTAAAAAAATCGAGATTTCAATAGAGGATGGGTGATTAATCTCCTTAAGTCTCCTGATGTCTCCTTAAGGGATCTTCTTTCGTTTGTTTAATTGCTTACGTTCGCAAATGCAAAATCAGTGAAGATTGAGAGAAGGGTTTGTAAACACAGGTGATATTTCAACCTACAAATTTTAAGTGAAATACACAGACCACCGAGTTAATTGCAAAGTAAGCTATAAAAGTGCAGTACAGCTGCATTCCAGGTGGTGCGTTTGCAAATTGCATGGACAAGTGCAGCTTGCCAAGTTTACTAACAAGGAAACCTCCACCTGAAAATTCTGACGAATTTTAATGAAACTTCGCTGAAATGTAGAGCATATTGGAATATGCAAAAGGCAGTGTTTTTTATCTGCGGAAATTTACTCTGGCGGGGTGGTATCAGCCCTTGCAGTTATCGCATTTTTTGTTTCAATATAACTGTGATACATTTAGAGATGGAATAAAACCATAAATATAAGAATTGTTTAAATTTGTATGCTCTATCACACTACCAAAGAAAGATGAAGTTAAAGGGAGGGAATGCTCATTTTTCTTCAGTGTTTGCAGAAAGATATTTCCAGGGTGGTCTTTGGAAACATATTAAAGTAGAATTGGGCCAGGTTACGCAGTAACGTACCATCCCTCAAAATATCAAAAAATTAGTTTAACGCAGTACGGATCCCATAATTTCGTGAACTACCAATCCATAGTTCATTTTAGGCTTAACAAACAAAAAATCATAGTAAACTTAAAATAATATTAATTACATCACTCACTATTAAATGTGTTTCCTACGAAGAAATAGGTATAGTTATTGGCATGGTCAACACAGTAATTGGCCAATCGGCTCGACAGTGATTGGCCCCCTGTATTTTTCATAATATACGCACAATCTTAACAAATAAATACTTCTTTTACAAAGTTTCAACTTTGATTTATCGATATATACCGAATATGACAAATATACATATCATAAATATATTAAACTATTCGCAAACTTTCAACTGTACTCTTATGTTTTTTTTTTTATTAAATCGCTGTAATTTCCAAGCTTTAAAGGCGAGTCATCCTATTTGCTTTTATATATAGGTAATCACAGTACATAATGAGTGGAGAAATATTGATTACATCCGAAACAAGAAAGTACAAGGAATATGAATATATTCATTAAAAAAAAGGTTTTAACATTGGTATTTCTTTTATATTCATTTATTTCTCAAAATAAGGCCAATCACTGTCAGCTGGCCAACCACTGTACTCTTTACCCCTACGCTCCCACCTTTCTCCCCAACAGCCGCCACCCGGTTGCAATGCAGTTTTGTGAATCTGCCCGTATCACGTCGTCGCGCGTTCGCGGAAGGCTTTCGAACAAACACGCTCGACGAGCGTTAATCGCGAATCACGGCCAAACAATACCGTCGCCGGTGTAAATCAGCGAAAAGTCGCGGTGTAAGCTGGCCGACAGCCGTTTTTGCGCGCAACGGTAACGAGGCGGCGTTAGGCGCGCCGCAGGCAGGGCCAGTTTCTCACAGAGCCATCGGAAACTTTCTCTGCGCGGTGCGGATTTTTCAGCGCGTATTCGTATAGGTCGTGGCACGGGGTCAGGAATGCCCTTAATAAAGTAATCACACTGTAAGATACCCGCGAGAGGCGCTCGTTACGCGCAATAACGCCGCTCCCCGCGCCGCGACAAGTTGGACCCGCGCTCGACAGTCTCTTAATTTATGCGCGTTCCCCTTTTGTTTTTATTTATCCACCTTCCCCGCGGAGGATAATACCTCAGCATCGTTTGCCAATCACGGGACATCGTGTACACGCAGGACGGGATAACTCGACGTCAATCTGTCACGCGGAATCGATGAATGGCATTATCCTTTACGCGGTTCGCTTCGGAACTCGCGCTGGTGTTGCCAGTGTTCTTACGCGACATGGTGATTAAAGATTCCTGCGGAATTTCGCGGCTGACATACTTCGATAAGCTGGGACTCTTTGATGGGGTTCGTGAACTGTGATTCTTCTAGGCAGGTGGAGGGTACAGGGTGTTCGACACTTTGCGCAGTGGATTCTTGTGGGTGTTTCTCTGTTGAAAGGGGGAGGAGTGATTTAATGAGGAATAAATTAAATAAATTGATTTTAGAATATGATCGTGGTGATCTGACTTAACGGGTTACTCGTAGTCAGGAGGTACAGAGGGTGGCCAAATTATTATACTAAAAATAGTTTCATCGATATTTGGGATCATTTTAAAATGGATTTAATACGATTAAATTTTTTTTTAATATATCAACTAAAGGTTCTAAAAGGAAACTTTCTTAGCTTTCCAAAACACTGAAAATTTGTCTACGATCATGGTGTTCAATGTGAAAAGTACCTTTTTTGCTTTGATCGCGAATAACTCAGTCAATAAAAATCGTACGACAAAACATAAAAAAAACGAAATTAAAGAGAAATGTTTGCTTTATAAGAGCTTTTCATTGGATTTGCCGGAAAATCATTTTTTTGACCCGTGCGTAAGTTCAAACTTGGCAAAAAATTCTGAAACTTCGTTTCCTGCGGTTTATCTTGATAAAACAGTATCATAATGAATGAAAAAATTGAGTCCTTGATTCAAAAACTAGAAACTACGAGCGTTAAGATGCATGTTTTAAATATTTTTTGCCCCCATTTTTCACAAAGACTATAGGTACAGCCATTTCATCGCTTAAACTTACAAAATCTCAAACCTTTTTGTTTAAGTGTAATAATTTGGCCACCCACTGTAGAACAAGAAAGATTCTTTGAGAATTTATTTCGGAAAGTGTATATGCATATTATTATGCAAAGGCTTGGTGTAAAAGTATTTATTTATTGCAAAAATACAACTGATTTCCTGAAAAGGGTTTTTCGATTGCGGTGACCACGATTTCTCAAAAACAGCTTCACCAATCTTTTTGAAATTTAGTACGTTTCTTCTGGATGCATAGTTTTTATTTTATGGATGAAAAATGAGTGCTTTTTTTCTACGAAAATCGATCATTTCACTTTAACATCCCCCATTTTATCTCAGATTAATATTTTATAAAACGGAAGATTAAAGACTAGATAAACTGTTATACTAACTAAATTCTCTTCGCTTTTTTATTTGAGATAACCCAGTTCGGAATAATGTTAGTCACCATGAAACGTATTTGTAAAAACAGCTTCCGGGAAATCCGTTGTAATGTTGCAATAACTAAATACTTTGATACCACAACATAATGTAATAACCTGTCAAAGTGTCTCTCATCTGAATACAAAAACCTTTGCAAAAAAATACGTATGTGCTTCCTGAAATAACTTTTCAAATAATCGTTCTTCTTCCACCCCCTGACTACGAGTAACCCCTTAAAAGTACGTCTTGATATAAATCTCCAGTCATCCTCCCGTATAATCTGCTGTGGTCACTAGTTATTAACAAACAGAATGCACATGAACTCCTTACTAGGCACAAGCTGCCCCGTGTGAATCATGTCCCTCTGCCGAACGATTTCGAAATCCCCTCAGCACACTGCCTAACTCGCCAATGCCGCAGCATCAGATCCAGCGGCGTGCACTGGCAGCCACCTACATTTTAATTTCCTTTTCTCTCGTGTCTAGTTGCACAAGATGACGGGCCGCTCGGG
Organism: Andrena flavipes; assembly: GCA_963971345.1. Taxonomy (NCBI): domain Eukaryota; kingdom Metazoa; phylum Arthropoda; class Insecta; order Hymenoptera; family Andrenidae; genus Andrena; species Andrena flavipes. The sequence continues at coordinate 48,996,507 of OZ020480.1, forward strand.
TCGGCCACATTTTGTGCAAAAAAGCATGGAAAAAGGCGGGCTCATCTAATAGATGTATTGCGTGTGCGGGGTTTCACCGAGCGTTGCGTGTACCGCCGCGCGTTAATAGAGATTGTGCGCGGAGTTAAAAGAGAGGATACAGGTCCGTCGAGGTGTTGCGGGTCCCTTTATTAGGGAAACGAAGAAATGCCTAACGGGGACGAGGATGAGGCCCCGGAGGGGCGCGCAGTCGCAGGGGCGACTGTTAACATTTAATGAAAACGGAGTGTAGCTGGCTGGTGGCTCGGGACGAGCGAGAGATCGGAGATAAGCGGCGCGCTAAAGCAGCACACGTTGTTGCTACCTGTACGGTAAGGAGAGCCGTGTTCCGGTCACTCACGGCCTTTTCGAAACTGTTAGGTTTCCCAGGTGCTTTCTCGCCTGTAATGTACTCGGTGATTGGATAACTCACGCGCCATCAGCACTGGCTATTTTTCTCCTGACCGCCAGAAAATGTCAATGTTCCCTCACACAGAGACCGGCGTTCCTCGTGTACTTGTCTTCTCGTACCGAGGCTAATTATGATGCTTACAAGCGAGTAATTATGGTGTGAATTCTTCCGGTTGACGAAAAGAAACGATGAAACTTGGAGGGGATTGATACCGAACAGAGTTCGGTATTAACTAAATAGAAAATTGTTTAAATAATGGTCAATTAAAAGGTACTTTAACGTTAGATTATTTTACGAATAAAGTTAATTTTTTTCTTCGACGAATCATTTTTTGAAGTTCTATTCGTTATTCGAAATTTTTATTTAGATAACATTTTTTGCCCATTATTCTGATATAGAGGATTTGGAGGAAAAGGTTCTGAGTTCAGATATTAAAACTTGAGGTGACGTCCACGTGTTTTTACTCGAGAAGTTTTCATGCTGAGCAAAATTTCGGCGTGTTTTCTTATTTCTTTTTTTGGAAGCATTCAAAGTATTGAGTGAGAGTTCCCGAATTCTTACTTTGAAATCAAAGCGAGCTCAGCGTTCGCTTTACATAATACATGAAATTAGTAGAATGTTCTTTTAAAGCTTGCGACACTCCAAGTGTTATGTACAAATCTTTTTGTTGTTAAAAAGTATCGTTAGAGTGATGTATTAGTAAGTTGCTCTTTAAGAGGACATATGTGCGTTTTCAGGCTATTATATCTTCTGCAGATTCATGTGCGAGGGAATATAATATAAGCGTGAGAAATATAATTACACGAAGCGTCTGAGGTTTAATAAGGTGTATAAGAGAACATGCTCATTGAATCAATTCAAGGAAAGACGTTCTTATCAAGTGGCAATCGAGAATTCTCTGTTGAAAAGTTGCATTAAAATGCAGCAGCAACGGAAAAGAGGAAATCGTGTCAAGTTACTAGAATTTATTTTCCTGTAACACAGTGAACGGTTGGATTTTTACCACCGTCAGCCTGCTTTCCATAATTGGGGGACCGAGATTTACAGTGGTGTAAGTCACTCGCATGGTGTTCCTCGTAATATACTGTTTTGCTTTTACTGTTATAAAAAACTCTACATATATATTGCAGTTGTGTTCCCACAAATAAAGGATGCAAATACTACAGTAATAAATATGTAGATACTTCAAAATTTAAATAATTTTAATTTTTAACTTTTTCACTTGCCACCACAACGCATGAAAGCATCCAATCAACATCAGCACATGCGTTATATTAATTTGTACTGTTCATGCGTTGTGCTGATAAGACCGATGACACTTATTGTCAATTGGACTTATACCAGTATGTTCCGCAACGCTCTGCTCTTGTTAGTTAAGTGCTAAAGAGAAATGTTCTTATTTCTCAGTCAGATATGAAGTTATAACTGAAGGGGGTAAGTAACCCTCAACAGCCCAAAGTCAGGCCTCTTTTCAAACGCATATTCTGATGTAATAAATGAATATACAGTTAATTTTTATTTTAATTTTTAATCATCACTTCGTTGGCTTTAATGCACAAAAAGAAAGTTTGAAATATATTTACAGGAAAAAAGTTATAAGTATAAATGTGAGAGCGTATGCGCCATGCATCGTCTGATGATGAACACGATTCCGGACAGGTAAATTACCTGAAACACAAAGTAAAGGCATTTTTATAATCTATAAGACAGTCCCCATCTTGTGTCGGAAGCAAAATTCTGATAAACGAATTAATACAATTTTTATTTTGATGTACATGATTTTATCCTTTTCTTGTGGAAAAATATTTTTATTTTTTTTTTAAGAATTTATATTGAAAATGTACTCCGAACACATAATGGGGAAGAGTTTTCTGCACCTCCCTGTGAATTTTCATTCAAATCGTTGGAGCGGTTTTCGAGATTTTATGTTCACTGTTTCGTAATACGTAGTTTCTGAGAAATCACGTACAAAGTTGAACATGAATTTTGTCGTTATGCGATCTCATGTGCAGGTTCGTACATTTTTGGCCGTACTTGCTTTAATTTTCGGAATCTCGAGGCCCGGTTGAGCTTAAAATACGTGGAAAAGATGTAGCCAACGGAATATGCAAAAATCTCAAAATCGAATTTTCGAAAATTTTGAGGGTTACCTACCCCCTTAATTAATTATGAAATGAATTACTTAGAAGGAGCCTTTAAGACTTAAAAACCGTTATTAACTCAAATTATCAAATTTTGTACTCACACCATTATGATGCTCAACCCTCATGTAAAAGTGCCCTTATGCCAAACTGTGGATCTCGAACTACCAAGTTTCGATTTCTCCGAGAGCCACTATCTTCCACATCGTTGTACATTATTTTCTATGTTACTAAATTAGACATTACAATTTTCTATTCGGTACTTCGATAGTAGAGAAATCACACTTGGCAATCTTCCTCAATAAACATCTCCCTCCCTAAACTTTTTTCAAATTAACAATTTTGCATTGCAAAAAAGCACAAGTCAAACGAGTTCAGCACGAGTTCTCAAGATTGAAATTCAAAATTTCCCGCCACTCAATCTGCCACCTATCTCCAATAATTGATACTCACCTTCCCCACTAATCGCAAGTCCCCTCGCACCAGAATTCTCGCCCGTGAGCATTGTCGACCCGACGAGCGCGAGCGAGACCTGAAAAGACACGTTCGTAATGGTCGAAGAGCGCTCAGGAACGGGGTTAGAGAAGTTTCCTTTCGCAAGCGAGCGGCCTGACGGCGGGGCCCGGCGCGGAGGAAGCGCCTTCTCGCGAAACTCGCCGCCTAGTTGGTATAATCGCGAAAGGTTTCACGGTGGTCTCTGCCCGTTCGCCTGGAATCGGTCGCCAGGCAGCGGCGCTCTCGCAGAGGTCGCCTCGTGAAATGCCCGCGGACGATCTCCTCTCTCGCCGGGGTCCTCCTCGGCTTCCTCGGCGAGCAGCGGGAGGATGTGAGGGCGTGAGACTCCTTGAGTGTGGGAGAGTACAAGGCGCATTGTGGAAGTCGGTACGCCGACACCGAACGTCGCTGCCGTATAACGCGCGAGTCGGGCGCGAGTAACGCGGGCCCCCTGCGCCCCCCTCTTCATTACTCTGCCGCTCCCCCCTCCGGGCCCACCGCCGCCTGAGGCCCAGCGTAGCCTATACGCCGGCGCGCGGGCGCGCGCGCGCGCGTGTGTGCCCGCGCACCGGGATATAACCCCGAAGTAGTCTCGTTTCTCGTGTGAACTGACCACATGGGTCACGTACCTATTATCATTTCCCGGTGCCTAAGCGGAGGAAAGAATGAAATCTAGATCGCCGGAAGCCCCTCATAATTAACGCGCCGCGAACCAGACGAAAGAGGTAACCGCGATGCCTTGGCGTGCAAGTCCACGGCGGTGCTGCAGTCCACAGGACGCGGAGGAGGTCGGAGGAAATAGAGAAAGAGCTAGAAAGACGGTTACGGCGCGGCGGGGGACCGGCGGTAGGGCGGCGGGGGAGGGAAAGGAAGCGCGAGGAAGAAGATATTCGCACGTGGACCTGCCCCCTTCGTCCCAGCCAGCCCGTTAACGCCGCTCTTAATGAATGCTCAATAACCGGCCCGCCGTGTAGCCGAACAACAAGGCCGTTTAATTGTGGCTTCGGCACCGTATCTTCGGTGTATCGCGGGCTTGATTTCCGGGTAGCGGGGCCGCGTGCTTGGGAGAATAGTCCGTTCCGAAATTTACGTCCGTAATAGACTCGCCCTGGATGCCAGGGGACGGGTGTATTTGTTTACTGCTGCAGCGTTTAATTATCCCGGCGATATTGTAGCCGCTCTGGGAACTGGCGCTGAGGGTAATTCAGTTTTCGAATGTGTTCGATTCGAGGATTTCTTCCTTGAACTATAATACTCTTTTTGGGATTTGGTAAGGGTCTTTGGCTTGGGTCTTTTCTTGTGTCTGATCAGTAAAATAAGAGATATCCGAACCGCCATGTCCTGGCATGTTTGGATAAACGTCCCACTTACTGTACTTTGTTGTGGGTTTTTTGTGGATTTTTTTTTTAAAGTGGGATAGGAGTTCTGATGGAGTTTCGAGGGATATTGGAATGGAGGTGATGGTTTCGTTGAAGATGGTAGGAATGCATACTTTATATAGCGTTAAGTATGGGTATAAATCGAAGTCACAACGGGGTCGGCTGCCAAGCTTCACCTTTGCCTTTCTCCCGTTTATTAGGAGCCCATTGCCCCGCGCTTAGTTAACTGATTAATCACACCTGCTTGCGAGATTTAGCACCTTGACGATTCGAGTGATCGCTAAGTACAGTTGATTATACATTCCTAATTGGAATCCTTTAATCGTACCTCCCGACATCTGAATTTGTAAAGTATGCATGTAGTCATTAGTCTTAGAAACAGTAGCATTAACACCTCTCGCAACTGTGTTGCGCAAAATCTGAATTTCCACGTGATTAAGCCCCAACCATCGCCCAGAAACCTCAAACTACCCAAATCCAAATAAAATTCCTCTATCATCCCCCAAAATAGAAACCCAAATTTCACATGTTAGGCCAGAATCTCCGCGCTCCAAGCACCACCCTCAGCGTCCATGTCCCCCGATCCGAAGTTTACCCGCAGCCCCAAGGTGTCCCCAGGTCCGAATTGCCACGCACGGAAGGGTTGCGTCGCCACGAATTCGGCTGTTTTGACGATCTCGGTGTCGCTGGCCAGCGCAGCTGTTGTTTTGTTGCGCAAGCAACCGGGCAAAGCCGCCTGCAGGGGATTTCCATGGGGGTGTCGGGCTGCCGCGTCGTCCGTAGGTCCGTCTGTCCGTCTCCTCTAAGCCTGAAAGGGTTCCTGTTATGCTCGGCGTTCACGCATGTGGAACTGAAAGCCGTCCGTCCCGCACTCCCATTATATCACCTATCACCTTCGTCCACCCCCTCGAATACATATGGCCCGTCGAGCTACATGGGGGCGCGTCATCTTGCAGCTTGCGCAATGATCGGAAGGATCATCCCTCTTTCTCCGTCCCGCTGTCTCCTGTGGCTCGTGTTCTGCACGCGTTCACGCGTCTGAAGTCCATTAGCGTCTGCAACGAGAATCGCCTCCTCCTGCGCACTTCGGGGGTAGATTAGATGGGAGGGATGGGCGGCAATGACTGCACTGTTCTGATCCTCGTGGAGGAGGTTATGGGACATTTTTCCGGGGGGTGTTTGTGGTCTTCGATTGAATTTGGGGAAAGTGATCGTTGTTTTTGTAAGATGTTTTAGTAAGATAAGTGTCTCTTGGAGGATGTTGAGGGGTGGAGTACAAAGTGTGGCATTTCCTGGGGTCAGTCGAGGAGGCCTGCATGTTGTAGTCGTCTTTTCGACTTGATGGGGGGAGTTATTCAGGGATGTTGTACTTTGCTAATTCAGAGAAGTTCATTATCAGAATATTCTTAAATAATATCCAATTAACTTAATCCCGCCTAGCAAAAGTTAAATTCCTGTCAGTTGAATAATAATTTATATTTTTCCAAGCAATTCGTTTTAAAGTAAAGAGGAATTGTTCATCTTTCATGTAGCGTAAGTTAGAATCGTGGAAACATACAAATTTTTAATTTGGACTCAAAAAACGCTACACATGCAAAAATCGGGTCCTGAAAAAAGTGTACCTAATATCGTCTACTAAAGAAGTATTGATTATTTCGTGTATATATGAGTTTTTAAAGTTATTTTCACATGCGCTTTTATTATTTCTTGCTTTATAACGTGGTCTAACATGGGTGATATTAGATACGGTCACTCTAAGAGCTGTAAGAAGAGCTCAGCAGTGGGACCATTGTTCTCCATCATCGCATTCAAAACACAACATTTGTAAACCTATTCAAGTCCAAAATGGTCACTCGGTTTGAATATCTTTCCTCAACAACTGGCACAACACAACAATTCCTACAACCTCCCAATTATTTTACCAAAAACTCACCCTTAAAATTCTAAAATCCTTTGGTTCGTCACTGAAAGCTAATGTCGCTATCACTATCAACTGCCCCCCTAAAATTCCATAAATTCACAACGAATCATCCCTTAACCAAGCCTCGCGCTTCAAATGGTTGTTCATTTGCAAGGTGATCGCGCACTGGCAGGAAAAAGTCGTTGCCCCGGGGTCGAAACCAACAGCCCGCTATCACGGATATATCTTACCGCACGAGGGCCGGTTGCAGGGGTAGCTCGCCGTGAAAAAGAGACAGGGGTAGCTCGGAAAAAATCCTGGGAGGCTGGATGGCTATTAATATATTTTTTTCTCAATGGCACCCCTATTTAGCATAGATCCCACAGAGGACTCCGCGAGGCTCTGCCCCAGACCCGCGTGTAACGTAACCCTTTGCAAACAGCATGAGAAAAAAAAACGGCCGAGGAAGGTAACCGACGGCGCAGTCCGCTCCTGCGACTATGAAAAACCGTGTCTCACGGTGCAGCCTTTTTTTGAAATTCCAAAAGCAACGCGACAATGGGGCCAATACGCCGTGTGATATCGTTCGCGTGGAAAAAATTAGTATGATAAAAAAGAGCGGCGAGGTCTCGGAGGATCGAGGCGACAGGTGGATCCTGGGAGGTCGGTTTCCCGTAATCCTTCCCGTCGGTCAGCGTCGTGGGTCACTGAAAGCCGATCCTCTGATTACTCGGCCGATGTGGGGTCAGCGAAAAAGCAAAGGCGAGCCGTTCCATTATTCCCGACGTTAATTAATTATTCGGCCGCGACCGTCGGCGTAATTAATCTCCGCGGCGATACAGATCCTCCGGCTGGAATCACGGCCCCACTGACAAATGTATTTTTTCCGCTGAATCGTAGGAAACCCCCGCTAATACGTTCATTGATCGGCCGTTGATTTCTCTCTTCCTGGAGATGCTCCTGGTGCTGCGTCGTTTGCTCTTCGTCTGCGAGGTTGATTCTTAAATTGGGTAGTCTGTGGTGTATGGTGTGAAGGATTGTTATATTATTGGCAATGGTCGTGAAAATTTAAGGAGGTATCTGGAGATGGGATTTCGGGGAGGATGAATGCTGAAGAATTTGTAAATGATTGGTGATTTGATTTCATGTGGGGGATGTTTATACGGTTTTGAAGAATTACTTGTAATTTTTATTCGTATTTCAAGAAATTACTTATTTATTTATTAAGTGGGTTTGTACAGTTGGCTAGTAGTAAAACAGTTTAATCTTCTGTGGAGAGTTGGGTACAGTATACCTGTAGAGTGCAAAATAAATTTAAGGTGGACGATAGAGAACTTGATAATTGTGGGAATTTTTCTAAATATTTCCAAAACTGACTTATTTATTTCTTAATTATGTTTCCACAATTGACTACTTAGTAGTGAAACAATTTATTCTAGAATCCCAGTAAATTACCGCATACTTTTAATAAGAATTGTACTAATGTTTGCTTAATACGCATAACTAAAAATATGGGATATTAAAAGTGCAACTATACTTCATTTATAAACACATAATATTTTTAAATTTATAATTAACATTTCTTTGCCTAATGGTCATTCACTGGTATGCGGTCAATTACTGGTTGGTTTATCCTAGTATTCCACGGAGATCGTTGCATTTTTGCAAACAGACCATGTAATGCCCAAGCCTCTCCACACCCAAAAATATCCATCGATCGGCAGATTTCCCGTTCTTTCGGAGCATTCGCCCCGCATGGCGAACTTAACGTATCATTACAACGAAGGTCAACACCACTACCGCGCCGTAATTTGACTAGGCTAAACGAGCCAGCCATTCATAGTCGCTCACGTTTTCACGGGGGTTTTCCTGTCTTTTATTTGCGCAGAATCAATCGATCGCCGGGGCGGTCGGAATCGGCGTGACCGTCACATATGGTCAAACGGTCAAAAAAGAGGGTGGCCGGGGAAAAATGACCAAACAGACGTGGCCGTGCTGCGTGAAAAAGTCATCGCGCTCAATGGGATATTTACACCCTCGCGTGTCGCTGTTGCCAAAATCCGTGATTTTTTTCTTCGAAACACTATATCCTTCCATTAAATAAAAAAGCAAAGAATGCACCTCTGAAGTAATAATACAGGAGCATTCAGAGCTTAATGATCCAACCTTCGTCCAAATTTTTTGCCATTAAAATAGATGAAATTGATGGTTGATGCTTAACCGTAGCCTTTATTAACTTTCACTCCGAGTACGTTAAAAAATCATATTTCTACGATAACAAATAATTCACAGAAATCAGATTATTTATATACAAAACAGTTTGTACCGAAAAGCGGGCGAAACATTAAAGTCTAAAGAAGAAAAAAATAATTCTGTTTTATAATAATTAAAGGTTGATAGAGAACAGATTATTTATAAAGGTGAGAACACTGAAATTGGGTACAGTAAAACATATTTGAAGCTTGTAAAACACAGTATGCAAACATATTTCTCCAGCGAGAAAATATTATTTAAGATCACAGCCATTTCAATATTTCAAGCGTTTTCTTTGTTTCGCAGGTACGTAAGTCAGTCGCAGTGGACTTTCCGCAGAAGCTTCTCCTTCAATCTTCGCGGTCCCGTTCACCCTCTTTCGCTCAGCGTCTTCGCAATCCCCTCCGCGAACGCCTCGTATAAATCTTCGTCGTAAATGCACCACGGGCTCGAATTTCACGTGAGTAATTTTATAACCGTAAATCGACCTTTCAACGATCTTCCGCGAGAGGTAAGACAACGAGGCGAAAAGCATGAAAGCCGCGAGCGCAGAAAAACGATGGAAAGGTTCCTCTGAAAGAAAACTAGAAGGAGGGAGGGGTAGAAACGCTCGTTTGCTTTCTCTTTCTACTCGGCGCAATCCATTCTTCCTTCCTCTTCTCCTTGCTCGTTTTTTTTCCAAGGGAAAGTGGGGCAAAAAAATCATGTGTATAAATCGTATGCAAAAACGAGGCGAAAAAGGCCCAGGCCCTTAATTTAGTTAATTTAGATTTTATCCGTTAGCCGGGAGGAAAAAATCGTGGGATGCCTTTGAAAGCATGAGGAGGAAATGGAATACGGCGGACGAAGCTCGCGAAGGGGTTAAAAACGCCCCGACAGAGGCCAGCATTATTATATACTTATTTAAGATCCGGCGACCTCGAGGGTCCCCGAACGGGACGTTTTTTTCCCCGATGCCCTGCATTATTTTTTTTTCGCCTGTCTCTCTCCCGGTCCGCGTGCTCCCTGGTTCGTCGTGCCCCTCCATGCTCGGTACGTTTTCTTTTTCCAGCATTTTTTTCCCGCCCCTGAACCGGTGCTTTATTGTAATCGGTGTGAAATGATAACCGATCGAGATACAGCACGGTGTCCTCGTTGTTTTTGTTGTCGCAAAAACAAAGTTTCAGCCGCGGGCGCGCAGGCATGAGGAGGGGGCAACCGCCTAGTGGTGGTTAAAGGCTAAAAAATTTACGGTTTTAAAATCACGCGAGAAATTATTATGCCCGGATGGGCCCAGGGGCGAGGCTACCCTTTTTCACGCAGGATTCGTTAACTTTTTACCGCCGCGCCCTCATCGTTTATCGGACGGGGTTCCCTTGATCCTGTCTAGAAATCGTTAGGTTCTTTGAAGCTTTGGACGTTTCTGTTAACGGTAGATAGAGTTCGTTGTGAGCGTCAAACTTGCTGGGTGACTATCTTTTTAGATTGATTATCTGCTTCGATATTAGGCATTGGCAACTTACTGGGCGAGAATAGAAAGAAACTTTAATACCTACAGTTTTCGGCATTTTTTTTTAGAGAGATAATGAAATAAATGGAAAATTTAATATGAACTTGTTATTGTACAACTGTCGACGGAATAGGTCATATTTTTTTTCGTACAAAAACACTGAAATCTGTTATTATATTCAATTGCCTTTTGCAATCTTCGAAACCTACTCCTACCAAAGTCATGTCTTCTTTTCTACCCCAATTGGGGGATTAAAATATTAAACGATGTAAGTGCCAAAGAAATAAAAAAATAATTTTTTAGTAGTAAGATAAGTAAATTCCCTGCTCAATACTATAGCCAATCGCTCAAAGTGCTAGAATAATTTATATTACTTTCTAAGGCTATCGCAAGATAGAGTGCATAAGTACCATTGCTGTGTACAAAAAGAAAATTTACACTTCTGACAATTGCATCATTTACCATTTCAACTCCTCGATTATCTAATTGCAAACGACAGTCACAACATCCCTGCACCCTTTTCCACATTACCCAGCCGACGATGCCTCTCCAACCTCTCCACCGATTTCCCACGAAAAAAAACCGTGACGCAGCAGAATCTCCAGCACCCAGCACCTCGGTCAACTCGCCGTTTCTCCTCTCTGCTGGATCTTGGCTGCCGAAGCGCGAATATACGTGACTTTCGGCAAAGAGGGATGCCCAGGGGGGTCAGAGGGGTGTCGCGCGCGAGCGTGTCGGGGGTGACTTTTCTGTGGACATGTGCAATTTGACCTGTTGACCCCGAAGGCCATGGTACGGAGCGAGGGGCGAAATGTATTTGGGGTAAAAATAATACAATTTACACATAATAGGGGAGAGCGTGGCTGGCGCAGGGATATGCGCGTATTCAAATGACGCATGCACGCGGGGGTCACTGTACGAGGAAGATTCACCGTTGCCAAAAAGGGGAAGGGGGGTAGTCGGACAATAGTCGCAGCAAAATCGATCGATACCAGTCGCCTTCGATCGGCCATGAATACCGAACGAGCGCAATTTCAGGTCACTTATGGTGTTTTCCCTCCTCGAGTGGCTTAATTTTTTTTATCTCCGCGTCGTCGTCCCTCCCGCCAAGGGTGGCAAAAAGCTGGCGTCCAGGAACGGCGGAGATTTCTCACGAGTTTACCTCAGCTGGTCCGCGTAAAAAATACTACCGGCGAAAGCTGAAAATTCTCCGGGAATTTTTCACGACCCGAGTGAAAAAAAGAAGAAGAAAAAAGAGACGACGCTGGTCTCCCGCGATCACGATTTCCCACGAGTCTGCCGGCAGTCGAAGGGTGTTTTTTACGCGCGAAATTCCGTGACGCCGGCGACGACGAGGTGCTCGTAACGTTGACGGATGGCGTCGATACTTCAGCCGATCGACGCCTTATTCGAGGCCCTCCTCGGCGTCGCTCGTGTAATCAGTTTATTTGAAGACGACGTAGACGAACTTGGGACAGTTCGCGGCGCTATTTAATTCCTGCTGTTCCTTGGGCTATTTGAGCTGGTTCACCCTTAACTCGAGGGGCGCGTAACGAGGGAGGTGGCGTTAATTTCGCTGTGATCGAAAGTGTGTTTCAGGCTAATTAAAAAGGTGGTCACTTAATCCAAAGGTAGATACCTATTCGATATCGAGGGCTAACTAGTTTGAAGAAGAGGATTACTATAAACAATCGGATACGATGGTTCAGAAGAACCGTTACATTGATCTCAGTTAAGTGGCCGAGGGTTAATTAACATAGCCAAGTATTGTGCCACATACAGAATAAAAGTGCATGGCACGAGCTGTCCTGGCATCGTGATCCTTGGCTACATGGAAAAGGTTGCACGATCGCCACTTGCCATTCCCAAAGACCTGTAATTTCCCCTTGAAATATCATGCACGAAGTGTGAGCGGTACACACGTATGCACGTACAATAATTGTCCGTAAGTGGGGTTCGGAATCGCTATTTTCGACGTACTTCGGGAAACGAGGACGTGCAGACGAGGCCTACTTATTTTGGGGGATGCATGCTACACCGTGCATCGAGGAATCTCCAAAGCTTCTCTCTTCTCACTATTCGCACAACGGCCGATTGCCAAACCATCTATTCCTCTTCATAGTTTCTAGTAACTCTCCAAGTGAAGTTAATCTCTACAATCTTGAATTGATGACCTTGCAGCAAGAAAGTTGCAACTCCATTTTTTACATTTTTCCAATTACGACGTGTAATATCCGTAAAAAATTCTAGATCCTTTGATGGACGTTTGCTGCAAATTCAACAACCAGTGAGTTATTAGAGATATTAATACTTTTATTAGGATTCTTTCGCTCAAGATAGAAGTAAAAACTTATCAAGTCAATAACTACTACTTAGTCTATGAAAATATATATTTTTCAATTAGTGTTCTCTTTTTAATATTAAGTGAAAGGAATAATTTTATAAACAGTCTTTTCTAATTTACTTGATGTTGGTAAAGATGGAGCTACACCCCTCTTGCTGCAAGGTCCTCAATTACTCTGCAAAATCGTAACAATTAGAGCTACGCCTCTCAAGTAAAATACCCAAAATCTGAGCAAAACAGAAATGTGTCCTATCGTTCAGTCAGAGATACAGCGTGGAATGGCTCGTGCCCAAAACTGCCAGTTAAGTTACTATTTCTGTTCCTGGGAGAGGGGGAGGGCCTCGTGCGTCTAGCATTGGGAAATCCTAACATCCCCCAAGACTCCCTCTTTCCTGTTGCTTTCGTTATCGAGTGCATACCCCCCGACATCGCGTTGCAATCCGCCCATTCGTTCTGACTCATCTGCTGGCTAGCCCGTAGGCGTGAAAGAGACAGAAACGTTCAAGGTGCTAAATCCTAGCAGCGACGAAGGAGATGTTACGTCGGACCGTTACTTCTTGGTGAAATTGTTGCGCCCACGCTTCCTTCTGTTTCGTTCGATGACTGGTCGAACGGGGGGAGGTGGGGGCTGTTGAAGATCCTCTAGAACCTTTTATTCAGGTTTCTATTGTTCGACGTACGCTTGGATCGGCTGCTAGATGTTTAAATGTGGTCTCGATCGAAGGCGAGCTTTTGGATTGGGATGTTTGATATAAGAGTTTGCTGGGTGGCGAGAAAAAAAATTCGGTGTTGATTCTTAGAAGGGAGATGGTGTTTGCGATTTGGAAGTAATGTGAAAGGAAGTACGAGTAATTTCGAGTAATCGGGAACGGGGTTTGAGGTGGCAGGAATGAGGGAAAAATATTTAATTGTGAAAAGGGATAGCGATGCGAAGGGGAGAAGAAAATTCAATTAATTTCGTATCACATCAAAGGAAGAATTATGAGGTAAAAAGGTATCTGGAGGAAAATAGGAAGGGGAGGATGGAGAGGAAGAAGTAATTAATTAAAAAACAGAAATAAATGCGATAATTACAGGAAAAAAGTGGAGGAACTAATTAATTTCGCGCTACAGAAAAAGACAGAATGAAAGAAAGCGTCGATTGTGGAAAGACGAAGAGGAGAGACAAATAATTGTATTAGTCGCGGGAGGAGATAAAGAGAAAATAATTAACTTCGCATTGCAGAAAAAAGAAATGTGGAAAGTTTGAAAAGCCACTGATTGGAGGAAAAGAGGGAAGAATAGAATCAGAACATTAGTAACGCATTGTAAATCGGAAACCACAAAAGTTACTTCATTCACCATCACTTTACAAAAATCCCTATGCGTGATCAAATATAACACCCCAGAATACTATTCTAAGCATTGTTTCAAAAGTGGCGTCCACTAAAATATGCAACTGAACGCTGTCCTAAAATTAGAAAATCCAATGCCTTCGAGTGACACATACTTTGCAAATTCAATCCAGGTGTTCATTGAATTGCAATTTCCACTAATTTCAAGCAAACCACCGCGGCTGCATCTGACGTGAACAATACCCAAGTAAAACGCACGTATAATCCACCCGAGCAAATGTACAACCCTTGGCAATAAGTTTGGAACCAACCGCAAACATACGAAACTAACGAAGGAATACTAATATTTTTGTATATGTAAAATGCAACGGTACTATTTTAAAGTAAAAATACCAAAAATTAATTAAGAATTTCATTTATTATGTGATAAAAAATATAGAAGAAACAAAATGTTGCTTGGAAATAAGTATGAAACATTATGAATTTGCAAAGAAGTTAACAATAATTTATTCAATATTTATATTACCTAATATTCTCTGACATTTCGTGGTTTTCTTCTCATTATTCTCTTTTCAATACTCTTTTCCTGAAATTCGAATTATTAAGTTGTCATGGAAATAAATTTTGCCATCAGTGTGAAAATTTGATTACATCGATGCCAAAACGTATACAAGCTGTGGTGGGTGCACGTAAGAGCGTCACAAAATACTAAGTAATATAAATACCTATTAAATAAATTATTGGCAGTTCCTTTTCGAATCGATAATTTTCCATACTTATTTCCAAGCAACATTTTGTTTCCCCATATTTCTTATTACACAATAAACGAAATTTTAAATTCTTTTTTGTGTTTTCACTTTAAAATAGACGAATTTAACATTACCATGCGTTTCATAAGTGCACCGTTGCATTTTATATATAAAAAATATTGGTATTTCTCGTTAGTTTCGTACCTACCTATATTTGCGTTTGATTCGAAACATATTGCCAGGGGTTGTATTACACTTCAAGCCACTGCGCAGCCACTATTGTACACACTAAAGTAGAGGAAAAGCATAGTTGCATCGGGACACCCGTTATCATCCTTACGTGAGCACACGTGCTCCGGTGTATTGCACGCGAATCCGATCTTCGATAATAAGCGAGCCGTTTGCGAACGCTAGAAAGCTGCATCGTTACGTGTGCATGCCTGCAAATACGCGCTCGTCTAATATCGCGCGTAGAGCGATATTTATTGCCCGCGGGGCCTGCGAACAATTCATTATTCCCCAGGCCTGGGGTAATTAGCACAATCGAAAGGAGGGAGGAAAGTCACGTCGCGTCTGCCCACGTTTTCGGCCACGTCTCGGGGGGTAGTTTCGAGAGGGGGAGGCGGAGCGGAAACTCGTCGTCCTGCACGGGCGTCGGGGTCGAAGCTACGTGGCACGGATCGAGGAAACAGTGATTTATGGTATCGCCAGCCGCGACTAGATGATAGACGGTTAATTGACGTCTCGTGGCTGACTGCAATGATTCTGGCCGGAAGTAATTAGGATACCTAGTTACTTATCGAGAGGCCAGCGACGGTGAAAGAGTTGCGCGCTGCAACGTTGCTCGAGTAACAATACCGTGGAAACGCGGAGTGAGACTCTCCAGAGCTTCTCTTTTTAGTTTCGTTAGCCATTTTGCGATTAGTAGGTTCGGGACAGATTGCTGTTTGCTCTTTGTCCTCTGCACGGGGAGGGGTAGTGCACTTCCAGCTGCACAGTTTTCGCTTATGCATGGGTCTGCTCGGTAGCCTTCAGATCTTGGAAGTTTCGAGGAAGCTGCAACTACTCTGCAAGTATTTTTTAGTTTCTTCTTTAAAGTATTAGGTCAGACCATAAGTAATACGGTCTTCTTTTAATTTCTATATTTGCGAAGCTGTTTAGAAAGTTTTGGGTAACGGTGGATCGTGGAATGAGTCCAATTCAACTTCTAGGATAGATAATTGTTAAATAGTTACTATTGGCTTTTGTTCTTCAGCGAACTCTTCAGCAAAGGGGTTCATCTTCGAGACTGTAGTTCCTAATTCGAAATTTCTTAATCCATCTTTGATACGTCTCAGATATTTTTTCACTGTTACAGTTGCATTATTTCATTTATTAAACTTACATAACAAAGCCTATCGAATATGTTATATTACACTCGTGAAATTTTCATATAACATTGTCTGAAGGTTTCTACACATATCAAAAAAATAAGTGACGATCACGACGAGTTCCATCTTTTCAAACTCAGCTCTCAGAAAAATAATGGAGTGACCTAATTTTGCAGTGCTAAGCACATATGAAGAGTAAAGGAAAAACAAGGAATGTCACGAAACAGCTTTATCGCGAAAATGAAGTTTTAATACTTTAGTCCACCAGTAAAGAAACAAGGTTTAATGAATTTAAGTTTCTTATATAATTCTCTTCTTAAATAATTTCTTGTTTTACCTTGAGTGGCGACACTGCGTATTTTGTTTCCAGTGTAGAGTGGACATTTTCTGTTTTTATGGACTTTATTTGAGCTTTATAATCCTTTGTGATTCGTTAGTTCTGTAGTTTCAGCTGCCACCAACAAAATATGCCATAAATCGAAAAGTCGAAGAAAAGTTTTTTCTCCTTACCCTTCATATCTGAATTTTACAATACGTAGATTCATAACGAAGCCCACTGAACTATCTTTATCCCACTAATGTAGTTGAGAATCCACGACGAATTGACTAAAGTCACGTTAAAACGCGATACATATTTAATTTTCATTTCGACTGAAAGATATCAGTTGAATATCTGAGACTTAACCTTGATCCCTTCCATAGATAAGCTAGTTAGTGTCATCCGTGACAGGGTGTTTTCCAGTCCACAATCGGTGCCATGCACGATGTGAATTCGTCCAGGCTGGCTGGCGCTCTGCTTACGTTTTTCGCGGTACTTTGAAGGTCTGAAGGTATTGACCGGTGGCCCTCTTGGTACAGCTCGGTACCAAGGCCCCCTATAAGGCGTAGCGGGTATATGGCTATCCGTGCTGGCTGGCACCAACTATTGAACAAACTGACCAGTAGTCACGATATCCCGACCAAAGTTACCCTTTTGTAGGGGTACTACACCTGTTCCCCACTCACCTCGAATAGTCAATGGTGGTAGTCGAGCTTTTAAATACCCACTGGACATTTTCAAAGTTTCTAAATTGAAAGTCCAACGTGAAAAGCAATGAAACTTGATCCTCATTATTTTAACCTCCCTGGTTTGGTGACCTTGGTGATATTTGAATTTTAATTAATTTTATTAGGACCTGCAAATTGTTCTAAGCGTAATTGGTAAAAGTACCAATTAGGCCGCCTTTTAAGCATGTGTTAAATATTTTTCTTTGCCATATTGATTTGCACGCGGAGCATAATTCTTGAACTGACGTAGCTCGAATGGGGGAATCTCATTGATGAATTTTATTTACCAGTAGTACAGAGTAATATTTTGATACGATTTTCAAGCCCAGTAATTCTGTAAGTTTGATTACTCCGGTCATTCAATTACTCGTCGGAAACTATACTAAACAATTCGCACACTTGGGCTGCAAGATTTATCCGAGAGCGGTGGAAAATCATCAGGAAGCACGTTACGCCGGTGCAGTCTTCATTACAACCGCCCTTTGTCCCTTTTAATTTGCACGTTACACAAGACGACAGTCGTTTCGCCAACCAAAGATCCGCGACTCAAAGGTCCGCAGGAGCTTCAATCAGTTTCCCGAGTGTTCTGAAAAGGATACTCGGGCTTTCTGTCTGCCGCGACTACTTGGCCCTCTAACGACCACCCCGAAAGAGGCGAGAGTCCTTTTGTCCTCGGGAGAGCGTAAAAAGGAGAGGAGCGGCATCGAGGACAGGACAGGACGCCTGGATGGTCCAGATCTCCGGAGTAAGATTCGTATTTCTTGAAAGAGGAAGCGCGATCGACGCGTGTGCGGTGCTACGCGGGTCCTCGTGCTCGCGGCGCAGCTCGGTGGGCCCGCGGTGATCCTTTCACGTGCGACGGGGCACAGAGATGGGCCCGGAGGAGGGGGCAGAGGGACGGCGAGCGAAGAGAGGGGCGAAGGAGAGAGGAAAGCGACAGTTGCGCGAAAAAAGGGCCCAACGCTCCTTCACGGATGCGAGCGCTGGAAAAAGGGTTGGTAAAAAAACTGATCGGCCAGGATCTTAGATATAAAAAAAAGATTTGTCCCCCTCTTGGAGCGGGGTCCTCACGGTATCCTTTCCTGAGGGTAAGAACGCACGACGATCACGACGGGGGGACGCTGGTTTTTGCAGCTGGCCCCATCCCGAATTACAGACGAAAAGGATTCGGGGGTCCATTCTTGTTCCCTGGACGAATAAGCTCCAAAGGACCTGCGTCCATGCGCGATGCATCTGACCTGCTCCTTCCTACTCTTGCCCCCGATTCACGCGCAGGGGTTCGGGGCCTCCACTTATCGCTTCCTCCGGGCACCGAATTCTCTGCCCTTCCAGCCGACTCTGGACATCCATCCCTTTGTGTCGTGTGATTTTTTTCTCCCCGTGTGCTGCATCCAGTGCGCGTCCCATGCGTGTCTTCTTTTTTCTAGCTGGCTTGTTGGCGATAGTTAGAGGATTGATGTATGAACGGACTTCGGCGGCAATTTTCCATTTTTTGTTGTTACTGCTGGTTGTGGGATGAGAGATGTACAACGCTGCTCGAATGTCTTAGGGCAGACGGTGCCTTTAAGGAAACACTGCTATTTTATATTGGTAATGAGCTTGGAAGGATATTTGAAGGGTAGGAGAAGAAACAGAGAATATCCATTTTTCGTGATTTTGCGATTTATATCATATTTTCTTGGTGACAACTGGGAGTACACAGAACTGCCGAATGACAGGTAATAAAATGAGTAGATTCCCTTGTTTCCATGATAATTGAAGTGGACGTTTCTTATTTCGTTTTAGTGCGCTGCAAGGTTCAAACTGGAAAAAAAATATTGAAATATTGTAAATCAATTATTATTTTAGTGCTTAATTTTTCTGATGCCTAATTAGGGTGTAAACTTCGTGTTATGGAGAATGCAGATTCATTCATTAAATCGTGTTTCTTTACTGGTGGATTGAAGTAGCTATTAGAACTTAATTTTCTCGATAAAGTTCTCCTTCGCTTTCTTTACTTCTTCCTTTATACTTTTTTCTACTTTTAAGATTCTCGATTGTTTTGTTCTTCGTCTAGAGTATCTTTTTCCCGGGTGTCAGCAAATAGCTTGCTTTATCACCATTTAGAGCGGAGTAAATATAGTAACACGTTACAATTTACCCCTAACTTGAATTTTTGCGTTTTATCTCAGCAAACGAGAAACTAAACATCAAATTACTAAAATGCGTACAAATTATAATAAACCAATGTGTGCTGATTCGTTTGCCACAAAGAAGCAAAAATTCAAACGGTTTCTAATGACGTTTAATTGAAATATAAGTGCTGAGACAACGTTTACTTACGTGCTTTGCATAACACTCGTTTGTGTCACAAAAACCGACGGTGCTAATATCGTCAAGCAGATCTCGCATGCTGTGGGTTACCAGATTTTTCGTTCAAAAGATTTTACTTATGTTAAAATTTACCCCGTGTTACAACCTGCCCCAGTCTCCCCTATAATAACAAAAATATGATAGGTAAAGCGATGAATGAAAAATATTAATATCTTTCTATCTTTTGGTCAAACTTGTAAGATATCGTAAGGTTCTTTAGGGTAAAAAGTGTGAAATCAGATAATATTCCTTCACATGTTTCAACGATTACTTAATTTCTTCCAGATTTGGAGAAAATACAGGGTGTATCTTAACATGTGGGACCCACTTCAACGGAGGCCAGGGGACACAAAAACGATGAAAAAAGTTCACATAAACATATGACCTATTTGACCTTGTTCCCGAATTATAACTATTTTTGTATTCCAATAATTCTTAACGGCAAACAGACACAGTGTAACTAATACTACTAAATGTTTGTATAACTATTTGTAATTGAACTTGTGTATCGTAATGGGAAATTAACAGGTTAATTTTCTGTAAATTTCTTTAGCAATCAATGGGGTGAAGTATTGGAAACAGTTTAAAGGGGGGTGGAGGGGGGCTACATAGAACGATCAAACAACATGCTTCTTTGGAATTTTTTTTATAGAAAAACCGTTAAACATTAGTCTATTGGAAAGAGTACATCTTACGGATATTTTAGTATTTTTTGTGGTAAAAAATATTGAAAGGTTTGTGAAAAAAGGAAAAGCTTCCGATAGTGTTAAGATATTTCTACGTAAATCGAAATCTAAACCTCAAGTTAGATACATTGGTTCATTAATTTTTTAGTTATGTGTGGCACCAAATTTGAAAACATGATTTTGAGGAAAACGCGTATAAAGTTTGTTTATTTAAATACCAACTTACAAGCGTATAACATTGCCAATTTTTGTCGAATTAAATTGACACTATTAGGAAATATTTTCAAGATGTTATACTTCAAGAAAATATAAAAATTGATTATTCGAAAATTTATAGGTAGGCCTCCCCCCTTAAGTAACATTTATGAATTTTTTTAGGAAACCTTGCAACACAAAGACTATAGGCTTGCACTCAGTGCGAAGTTGGCAATTTCAAACATTGCTTATAAAGGTTAATAAAAAATTGTTATAACTCGGGAACAACGTCAAATCGCGCACATGTATGATACACCCTGTACATCACCTACCCCCAGACTTTTATACAAGGGTATAAATTCTTTGAATCTGATCTATCTTGAATACAAAACATAAAATTCTTAATGTCATTGTACCACACAGACCAACGAAGAACCTCGTGCACCATTTATACTTCTTCACACAATTCTCCAAAGAGTCTTTTCCACCGCAGCAACGTAATTGCAACTCGGTCATGAAGCTTCTCGATAA
Source organism: Andrena flavipes (assembly GCA_963971345.1). Lineage (NCBI taxonomy): Eukaryota > Metazoa > Arthropoda > Insecta > Hymenoptera > Andrenidae > Andrena > Andrena flavipes. The sequence continues at coordinate 49,017,202 of OZ020480.1, forward strand.
TTCCCCCCCACAGTGCCTCGTTTCAAACCCAAAGCAGTCCATGCCCAGCCCCATTCCCATTACCCTGAAAGTACCCAGCGATGTGCACGTCAATTACCACCACTTGTCCATCTCTCGACGAGCCATTTTACATTTCCTATAGCCCCGCTGTCTTTGCCCACTTGAACGACGAATATTTAACCGTCTTATCTTTTCGGTGGCGTGGCTGCCGAGCCTCTCGAACCGGATCGATCCGGTAACCGGGGAAAATCATAAGCTCGCGTCCTTTTCACCGGGCCCATCGACCGGCTGACAAAGAATCTTTAATCAAACGCGGATAAAAGGTGCACCGTGGATACTCCTCCAGGACGAGGCGAGGAGGAGATTCGGATCTCCCCGCTCGTATCCACCTTCGCGAGCGATTTTCTAGGTCATTCCTTTTGTGCGCCGGCTTGTTTCCCGCATTCACGAGACGTCCAACCCGGCCGGGGAGGGCCCAGCGCGCGATCATCGGTCCTGTACAAAGTGCACGGGGGTGGAGAAAACGCCCGACGGGATTATGTCACATGGTCTAGCACGCCGGGCCTCCTCTAGCGGGGATTCGTTTTCGTGGTTCGACGAGGATTGTGAAAGATAGGAAATTGCTCGGACAATTTTCTATGGGGGACCGATCTTCCATTCGAAGGCGCGCGGCCCGTGAGACGTCCGATGGGATTACATGGCGCGAAAGGACATTGATCCTCGTCTCCTTTCTGCGACCCGGGGCCCTAAAAGCTCGCTGATTTCACGGGGCGTAGAAGCTGATTTTCGACGTCCTCCCTAATCACCCAAGATTGGAAACTAAAGAGTCAACGAATAGAGTTAAATCGTTCTGATGTTGTACGGGATTGGTGGATGGTTCCAGATAGAGTTGTAAGACTGCTTGTTGAAGTGGCTTTTTATGAGGCGCCGGAGGTGAAACGGAGGTGCCAATTATACACCGCAGTTACGATTACGGCGACGGCTCTAATCAGCCGTCCTAGAGGCTGAAATCTCGCTCTTATCTCGCCCCGTCTCGAGGCTGTCGCGGCGAATTGGACCTCGCTGCGACATCATGGCCGAACCCGTGGCTGCCACTTCGCAAACACGACGTTCAAACACGTGAATCACGCGCGATCGTCGGTCGAACGTAGCAGCGTCTAGGAACGGGGGCTGGTCGGGGTGTACGGGGGCGGGGGAGCGGAGGGAATTAATTCCAGGCCGGGGAACGTTCGTTGGAAATCTTGCTCGACCGTGGTCACGCAGAAGGTGGCGTCGCCGCGGCGAGATGGAGCAAACAATTGTACAAATACCGCCGTATTTCATGATAACACATGTACAAACAGCCTTACGTAAAGCTGGCAATTACGATAAAACTGGACGGGCGAGAGAAAACACCAGCGCACTTTTCGTGTACACACATGAAGAGGGGGGAGGGGCCGAGGGACGGGGACACCAGGCGTGGCGACGACACCGTTCGAAACGCACGTGTCTTTTGGGTCATCGCTTTTTGGATGACGCGAGACTTTCGCCTGGCAACCGATCAGCACACTGCCCCTGGAGCCACGGGCAGCACGTGGTGAGGGAATGTTGGGCAGGGAGATCGCTGAGCGCCACTGCGGAAGGGAAAACTGAGAAACGAGGGGGTCACTCGTAGTTTTTCAGGAGAGATTGTAGGTTGGGTAAATGGTTCTGGTAGCTTGAGGAGACTGCGTGATGGTATCTGTGGTATTGTTTGGTTACCACGCAGTTTTGTGTCTTCACTTTGTGCAATGCCTGTTGGACTGGAGGTGTGAAAGAGTTCAGTGATGATAAGAAGATAGTTGTTAGTTTATTAGGTTACTCAGTCAGCTGTTGAGGATCCTTTTTTTTATATTGGAGAAGACGTTGGTGCTGGGTCTGCAAGTAGTGTGAGGGCAAATTGTGGAGACGATTATAAATGAAAAGTGCAAGAAGTTTATGATTAGATTATGTACAGTAGCGGACAAAATATTTAGCACTCTTTCGATCTAGCCTACTTCTGTTACTTTGTATCAGCGACTCAAATCTGCAGCCGATAGACAATTAAAAGCTGTATAAAACCCAGTTCAAGTTGAATTTATTTAATTAACAAACAAAAACCTTGCATAACAGTAATCAAGGCAACACACTTTTAAAATCGTCAAAAAGTTACTACTTTCGAAAAGTAATAATGAATCTAATATTTTGTGGGGGCACCTTTTGTTTTCAGTACAGCCAACTCCTTTGTTGGCCCCAAAAATAAGCTACCCGTTCAATGCCACATAAAATTTTTGTTTTTTAGTTGAATAAATTCAACTTTAACTAGGTTTTATACAGCTTCAAACTCTCCATCAGAATATGTATATTAAACACATATCACGGTTCCAAGATGATAGTAACAAATAACACAAATAAAACAAATCCAAAAGTGTTAACTTTTTGTCCGCTACTGTAGGTACATAGTTTCTAATTTTAAGTCCACGTCTGTTGAGTTACAAGAATTGTGTTCATGCTGTAAGATTCGAGGGCGATACAAAGAAACATTCAAAATTGAGAACCTTGTAGTAAGAGGGATGCAGCTCCATCTTTACCATGTTCGAGTAAATTAGAAATAACTATTTATAAAATTATTGCTTTGACCGAACATTAAAGGGAGAACATTATTTGAAAAATATATACTTTTATACAATAAATAGTAGTTATTGAGATAAGTTTTTATTTCTCGTTTCGGCCATATTTTTCAAATATAGTGCAGCCTCTGACTTGCTTTTGGATACCTATGCACAATAAGGAAACCATTTTGTTGATTTATCGTGGATTTATTAATCAAATATGGAAAAAATATGTTGTCATTCGTTGTCGACAAAGAAATAACATTATTCTTGATCCTCCTCGTCATCATTGTCTATGGAAATATTCTTATCCCTAGTCAGCACACATTTGGGAACCGTATAAAAAGGTTGTTTATAAACTGTGACGTAGTTGTGAATTCGTATTGCACAAAACAGTACTGGGTGCAGGTTCAAAATTTGCAAAAGACCGCTTATCTGTTATCGACTTTGCATCGAACGTGCACCAAACGATGTACAATTTTTTCTACGTATATTACACATTATAATTGAAAAACTGTCAAAAATTGAGCTGCACCCCTTTGCTGCAAGGTCCTCAATCGAAAACTTCTTATTATAACAGAATGTTACTTACTATCAACTGCCTTAGCAAATTCCGAATTCATCAATGTTAACTTTTATAAACCTTTCAAAGGTTCAATACCCCTCAAGCATTACCAATTTAAAACACTTGAACCTAAAATAATGAATACAGAATTGATAACTCCGTTGCAGACCATCCCCTAGCTCACTAAATTCCACTACATTCCCCTCCCAGCTGGCATCCAAAGAAGCCCACTCAAGGAATCAACAAAATCAAGCCTCACGGAGTCCCGCGCGTCCCAACCATTCCCCTCTAACGAAACAAAACGAATTACCCCCATCCAGCCCCTTCCAGCGGCCACCCTTATTACGCTCCCCAAAGCCGGCGCCCGACACTCGCCGTCCTAGAAACGCAGGCAGGCGCGCTCTGGCGCTGGAAACCGGAAGTTTCACTGCGCCGTCGAGCGGGGCATGCGCCGACCCGTATGTCAGGCATCTGCCGTATCGATCGAGCCGAAGGGCGAAGGACGCACGCAAGGGCGTGCGTGTCTAGGGCTGGCGCGGCGTGCACACGTGTGAACGGGCCCTTGGGCTCCGGGCTCCTGCGGCTAGGCAACCCAACTTACACGAGATTACGCGGAGCCAATAGCGTCGCAGGAGCGGCCGTCAAAGGCATATCGCAATGCGTGGTATGAGCCAGAGTCTCTAAAAGGGGATTAGAGCTCCTCGTATTCCCGGATATGTGCGCTCGCACACAGACACGCGTCGCCTCAGCTCGATGCCACCCACACGTGCGCGATCCCCGGTGCACGCATATGTAAGCGAACGGGTATCGTGGCCCCGTACATATGCGAACCCGCGGGCACATAGCCGGGAGTGTGGAGGTACATCCGCGTAAGCGGTGCAGGAAGTCTTGCCTCGCTCCGCGAACGTATCCTCCAAGACACGATTGAGGGGATGGGAAGAGGGGACAGATCGACGACGTGGATTCAGAGCGCTGCAGGGGGGCGGGTGGCGCGGCGAAAGATACGTTTTTTCTTTCTTCTGAAAACACAAAGCGGAGATCTGTGGCGCGGCACGTGGCTCGACGTACGCGTACATTTAGCCAATGCGACTGCTGAGATTCAAGCTTTTTCAGGTGTACCCTACTGATGTATTCCAATTAGCATCGTTGGCTAATAGAAGCAGACAGAAGAAGGCATAGAATAAGTTCTCCTCACAGAGTAACCACCAATGCGAGAGGCCAACTACCAACTACATCTACTTTCGCGAGTACAGTTCTCCCCAAATTCTCCAATTCATTGCTCGCAACACCCTGCCCAGGAATCTTGGACGGCCAACCTCTTTCCCAACCCTGCTCGTTATTTTCCCCAATAATTCCGCCCTGGGACTTGACAAACACACCACGCGCCTTCGACGGGGGTGTCTTCCACGTCTCAAGGGCGTCTTCCGGCTGAATGCGCACAGTCGCTCAAAGGCCGGCTTCTCTACGACGCTGAAAGGGCCGAGAAGAAGGGGCACTCCTTTCGCGATTATCGAGGAGGCCGACGGTGGTGGTGGCCGAAATCTGCAGGCTTGGGGGGGGGGGGCGGACACCAGCGTCGGGCGGGAATTTATTGTCCCGGATAGCGGCTGGTTTTCTTTAAATGAGGAACTGCGCGGCCACCGTCGGGAAAACTTCGCTGGCGAAGTTCGCCCCGCGAAAGTTCGCTCGTCGAACGAAACTCCTCCGCGTGGAAATAGGGGTTGGGGGGTTGGTTTTCAAAGTCGTCGACTTTCACCGTCGCCAATTATCCCGGCCACTTTCGATTTTTCCGTCGGTTCGTAAACTCCAACCGCCGCTTAATTTGAATAAATTTCTAAGCGAAGTGCCCTCCCCCCAGATTCCCCACCCCCTCCCGCTTCGTTCTACTTCCGCGGCGTCCCCGCCCGCCCCCCCCCTCCTTCTCCCGTTCGCTGCACCCCTTTCTCGCGCCCCTTGTCTCTCTCCGCGTGCCGTCGTAAATCGCGAGTTCACTTTCCACGCTTTTCACCCAGTTGGCGCGACGCCAGCGCGCTGGGAAAGGAGCGAGAGGCGGGTTAAAAAAGAGGAGGACGAGCCGGCAAGGAGCTGGCCGAGGAACTTTGCTTTGCTGTGCCACGAAACTTCCCCTTTAAGACACCGCTCGCCGCTGCAGCGCTGATTGTCGTCGCGCCCCGAGACCTACCCTCCAATTATTTCCGATTTCCTTTCTTCCGCGGACGGGACGGGGCGGCGAATTAGTCGCGAGCGCGATAAATAAACGCCGCTTGCGATGCGCGCGAGGTGGGGAACGGCTACACCGAGGCGCCCCGAGGAATTGCACGTTTGTGTGATTGTTAAGTTTCGGCGGATACCAGGGGAGGATCGGAGAGGGTTGGACTGACGATAGCGCGCTTAGGAGTGTTGTGATCTTTGTGCGTTGTTGGAGTAGAGAGGACATGGAATTATTTATAAGGTTTGGGATATTTTCGAGCCTTCACTTCTGTATCGATATTACGCCCTATATTTTCCAAATCTAGATTCTTGCATAATTCAAAGCTTGTGAGTTGTTATGCGATACTCTCCTTATTTGCCTCTAATTTTCCTGAAATATTGTTCAAGTAGCTTCGTCAAAGCTCGGGCAATCAGTAGTCTCAATCCGAGAGTAGGGTTCGAAAAAAATGGCACAGGCTACCTGGACAAAGGACTGGTTGAGGGCACGTGCGAGCAGGGTGAAAGGGGGTAGGTCAGCTTGATGTCCAGTTCGTCGAGTGGTGGACCTGCGCGTTCAGCTCGTACTGCGATCATATGGCAGGGACTGGAAGCCGATTGGAGCAGCCAGTTTCGTCTGGGCGGGTTCTAAGCCGGTTTAGGGGCAGTTTACGCGCGGAACCACCCTCCTGGTCTGACCATAGAGGGCGAGCAAGGCTTGACCCAGGGTCAGGTGTCTTCTGCGACGCGATTCTCGTCGTGACGCCTTTTGGCGCGTGGCATTCCTGTTCAGTCAGGTGATCGCAGATAATTCATTGACGAAAACCATGACTAACCTGTCAGCTCTCTTTGTTGGTAAATCGTTGAGACTTCGACAATCAATGCCGAGGGATTGGAGTTCGAGAAGTTTCTGACGAACCCATTGTGGGTTTGAACTAATATACAGAAATTTATTGAATACTATGCTTCATTAATTAGTGGATGGATTCAGAGGACATGATGCGAAATTCCGAGCTGCTTAGGAAGATTAATTAATCTTCAGGGGTTTGTTCTTTGACGTTTGTAATGGACAGAGCTCCTTTTCACTGCTTCTGTTTGCAAATAGTCTTTTTATTTTCATATTCTTTGGAACGAACCTCTAGTTGACTTCGAAATCATTGTAAAACATATATTCTAACATATCTGGATCCCCGAGGATGTATTTAAGACCCATGTGTTTCAAAAGCAGAAGTTTAAATTCCCACCCGAAAGTAAGTGAAATAAGCCTCATAAGCCCCAGACCATTCTCCACCCACATCTATTTAGAACGCATTCTTGCCTGAGATGATATCTTCCCTACCTCGTGTCCGTTTAAACACCCACATTTTTTGCCCCCTCGTTCACTCTGGCTCGGTATCTTCAGCACAGCCAACAATGGGCACCGAACGAAGATATCGACGTGAAAGGAGGCAGGAATTGTTTCGTGCCTGGGCGAGTGAAACCAGATGACGGCTAACGCATCGGGGAGAAAAAACGACGACGATTTTCCCAGCGGTGGAGCAGGGCAGGGTGGAGGGTGGTCGTGTGACACACGAGCCACCCCTGCGAATGGCCGAGCGAAGCCCGGCCGCCAAACAATCGATATATGCGTTCAAAATGGCCGCCAGAAACGCCACCCACCCTACTATATCCCTCTACATCCCACCCCACGTAACCACCATCCTCACCCCACCCCACACCCTCACGGTCTCTCTACATCCCTCTCACGTATGCCCCCGAAGCTCTTTAACTTCAGGACCCAGCCACTGACTGCCAACCAGGCAATACTACTCTTGCTCACCCTCTTTGTCTTTCCACCCTTCCGCCCACTCCGCCCGGGTCCTCCCTTCGTCCCTCTCGATCCTCGCGTACGCGTGCACACACCCCTTCTCCGGGGCCTCTTTTTATTTTCGAAGGGACGACGTCTCTTGAAAATATAACGCACCGAGAACCGCGGGATTTATCGGGACACGTGAAGTGCGCGTGCATCGCACGAGGGCTCCACCCGCGGCGCAATGCCAAGGGTAAACACGCGCGAGTGATAATTTTCTTTTCGCCCCGTCGAGTGGGCTCGTCGACGTGAGGGAGGAAAGGGCTGCCGCGTCTACTAGCGCGACGCGCGATTCCGCGCGTGAAGATTCACCGGGAATCGGGGGCAAAGGGCTCGCGAGGCGGGCACGGGGAGATCGAGGGATTACTGGCGCTCATAGATCACTGAAACGCCCGCGGAATACCAAAACGCACGGCGTCGTCGAGATCCTTAGAGCGTACCGGCGCCAGGTAGCTGAGGGAAAACGGCGGTTGGATTTGGAGCGATTGCCATCCTTTAGGGTGCTTCGATATTTACAAAAAAAAAAAAAAAAAAATAGCATCGAGAGTTACGGCGCAAGCGGCTGCTACGGATACGAGCCTGAGCTAATCGAGCTGATTGCTTCTGTATCGAGGCGGATGGGGTTGATACGGGAGAAGGAAGATGGAGTCTGCTCGCGGGACGGTTGCCAGCGCGAAAAGTATTCCTCGGTCTCCTCTGGTCCTCGCGCGCACGCGATTCTTGAGGGCGACGAGGAGGAAGCAAGAGGACAAAGAGATGGGATCGGGGCGGGTGGGAGCGAGAAGGAGGCTAGTGGGTTTATTAAAATATAATGGCGTTATCAGGAGTGGCGAGAGAACGAAGGGAGAGGCGTCAGCTTTAAGAGGGAAGTTTTCTTAAGTGTTCTTAATTAGAAGGGACCTGTTGCTTCGGAAAAAACCGGGTCACGGCCGTAGACACGCCGACGACGACGACGACGACCCTCCCCCCTCTTACGCCCCCGCCTCTGTTCCTCTTCCGCGACGCCCCCTCAGACGCTGCAGACTCCCACGCCGCTCCAGACTTGCAAGAGTCATTATTTTCTTCTTATTCTCCTTCCTGTTCGCGCCACGCTCTTCCTTCTTGGTAGCTCCGGTTTCTTCGCGGTTCACCCCCCTCCCTCTCCACCCCCTCGTCACCACCGCCACCCCCGGACGAGTCTCGTTCTTCTTCTCCTTCTTTCGCTGCAGCGTCGCCTAGCTGTTACCCCCGCAGGTACTACAAACGCTTCATAGAATATTTAGCAGGTCACACTTCTCGGTTGTTGCTGAACGCCGTCGATTTAAAGAGCGTCGAGTGAAGGAGGCCTTTGCATCCCGCCGACGGGGTAGTCGACTAAGGGTCGTTCGCGATAGAGGGATGTTGAAATTGCTGAGATTCTTCCGCGGGTAGGCTTATTGCGGATCTTCACTGTGCTTTTTTAGTGGATAGGGGAGAGTTGCTTAAATCGTAAATCAGATGTTTTATGTGTTTTTTTTTGTATTTTTCACGAATTTGTACGTAAGGTAATATTGGGAATATTGGTCCATTCAAGAATATCAGGCCTACGAATTTAACGCATCCATATGCCAGTGATCTTTTTCCAGGGACAGTTTTGTACAAAGCGAATTCTGAGCTTCGTTTGTTTTCAAAGTAAACATTGAAGGGTGATGCTTCAAATCCAACTTTTAAAATATTGCTGGGATACCCTTACAGTTTATTCTCTACCTACATGTACTGAGAACCGCGCCTGGTTAAAATTTTATTACATTTCATAATGTTTTGGAGGTTGCTAGCCGCTTATTAAGGGGGGATTCTCGTCTAACTGCCCCCAAATTAACTGATATTTAAGAATTTTTTGAAATAAAAATTTCGTACACAAATTTTTATTTCAAATAATTTTTTGCCCATCTCTGCTTATAAGTACATACTTGAAGAAATCAAATAAGTACCACATTAATTACTCGTAATGGTGGGCACATTGACTCGGTGCCCTAGGAAAATAAAAAAAAATTGTGTGAAATAAGCACCACCCTATCGAATGGCTTCGGGAGAATACTTACGATGCTTCCTAGGAAATATCCACGCGGAAATGTGAGAGAACTATGAACTGGATGCAATTCCCTCGACGTGAAAACACGCCGACGTCATACCAAGTGTTAAATGTTATTATTATCTACCCTGCCACCATTTTGTTAATATTCTTACTTTATACTGAATTCCTCTTAATGTCTACTCAGTCCTTCAATTGATGTTTAAAACACCCTTGTCAACTCCCTTCCCTTCAATCACAAAACTATCCATTTCGCAGACTTCAAATAACTAAATAGAAAAGTTTTCGACACAATTACCCCAAATACTACCACAGGGTAATGTGAACGAGACGATTTCGCTCCCAAAATTCGAGTCTCCCTCGAAACGGGCCCCACCCCCGTGCGAGCAGCGCTCCTTAAGCAGGGAGGGGTGGCGGCAAGAAGAACGGTAACGGTGAGCTGAAACTCTCAGGGGGCGAGAAATACGGATCGAAGCTTCCGTGCATCTGCCGTCGTCGCTTCCGCTCTAGTTTCGCATCGAAACAGCGAGTATCGACGGTGTATCGCGACCTGGCCAACGGAAAAAAAAAAGAGAATGCAAATTCTTTCCCTTCTTTCCTCCGTTTTTGTTCCTCCTCTCCTTCAGTCGGCGACCCCAATAACTTGCTCGCGACGGTTATTCGTCGCTGTGAGTGACAGAGAGAGACAGAGAGAGAAAGAGGGGAGGGGGCGAAAGGGGTGGGAAGAGGAGCGAGAGGAGCCTCCGTCAAATAAATTTGAATATCGATGCCCATTGAATCCGATCGAAGGGTTCGGCAGAAGTCTCCTTTCACGGGCGAAAGGGTTGCGATTTGAATATTCTCGTCGGGGTAACTAGATGGCAGATCCTTGGTAGGGGAGACAGGGGGTTCTCCCTCCCCTTCCTTCGCCCCTTTGCTTTTTTCTCCTATTTGTATACTTCGCGAGTCGCATTGTGCCCGCGAGGAAAACCCAACACCCAGCCACCAGCCCCGGGGCCATTCTGTTCCATTATTAAAGTAATCAGCGTCATTGTGACGGGTGTTCGGTTTTGACTAATACATTACGGGAGGGGCGGGCACGATCGGCAGGTAACCGTTTCGCCTTGGATATCGAAGATCGAACCGTTCTACGTTTACTGGGACAAGCTACCATCTACCTGACCCCATTTCTTTGCCTGGCAGGGAATTTTTTCGAGTACCGCCAAAGCGGTTTTGGTAAAAGCTGGGTGGCTGCTTCTTTTTTCGCTGCTGTCGGGCTGTCGGGATTTTCTGGTGGAAGCTTTGGGCTTTTGGAAAAGTCAATTGAGCTCGAGGGGCTGAGGAATCGTAGATTTGTGCCAATTTCGGGAGGTACTGGAATGAAGAGGGATAGGAGCCTTCAGAATGTAAAGCTTTTGCAGATTTATAAAGTTGCCATTTTCAGGATCTTGATAAAATTACTTGTTTGGAGTGGTGAAGAGGCAAGTGTCGCAGTTTAATTTAGTTTGTGAGGAGTGCTTGAAGAGTTTTAGTCATAGTCGTATCTGTTTCATTCACAACAGTACATCGGATTTCATTTTGTTAATTAACGTGATATTAAATATTACAATTGTGTATTCGTTTGATGTATTAAGAAGTCTGGATTCTGCTTAAGCTATTCCAACTTCTTAGTCTTCTTTTTCAAGCATCAATTCAGTATCAACATTCAATCAGTAAATCTAGTTTTTAGCGCATGGTCGCTAATTTTAATCCCAATAATAATAATGTATGCTCCATGCATTCAACAAACTGTAAATGCTACACAGACTACTGAGAATATTAATGAACTATTTATTTGTTCCATTTGCTGCTTAGTTTATCAGTTTCACTAAATCACTATTAAGAAAATATTAATATACCTATATGGAAGAAATAGAAACCACAGCCAGTACAATTTTTAAATTAAAACCTATTGAATTTTATTAACGAGGCACAGTTATTGCCAAACCAATGGCAAGAAGTCATTGAAAAAGAGGGAATCACATTAATGATTAAACTGATCTTATTGTACCTATATTTTTCTCCGTCATAAAGAAATAACCTAATACAAATACGTCTGTATAACAACATCTATCAAATTGCATTCTAAAAAAATACTCTATCAACAGTAAAGTTTTCTTTTAAAATGAGGCACAAGTGCAAATAATCTAGTTACATGTATCTATATCAATTTTACTTATTCTTTCTTAACTCTGAGAAAGCAAGTGCTACGCAAACTCATTTCAACTGCACAGTAAATCAAGTGCATATACCTACTCTAAAAGCTCTGAAACGTCTACAACTAACAGTCACAAGTCTTCATTAAATCCCGATGTAAATCCCCCCCGGGCCATTGTCGCGAATCTTTCGAATTTGTAACAGAATCGTTTCCCACTAGGCCCGGCTACCTGAGCCCGTGAAAGTAGCCCGGGCAGGGCATTTATTAAAAGTTCCAGCGAACTGCGCATTCGAGGACGCGGCTGACGGGCCCGGGTTAAAAAGAACGATTCGAGGGCCGAGCTGCCTGAAGTGCTCTCGACGCGATGCAGGCTATCTCCAAATCGCGGCACCCATCGAGTGCCCTCGAAGATAAAAATCAAAATTCTATGCGCGGAGGCAAAGGTGCGAAGCCCCGCGCACGCATGGCTGACCGTATTGTTCGCCCTCTGACGTCTTAACTAAGTCCTAGGCGTAGGAACGGAATGAAAAAACCGGGACCTGGCCCAGTTTAGAAGCTTCTCTGTCACCGCCACCGGTCAGGGAGATCGCGATTTTCCGCATCTGTCGCGTGGATGGACGCCGGATGAAAAGAGGTGTCCCTCGCGGTGAAACGAGTTAATACGATTGCCACGGGGCCCCTGGACGACCGTAACCCGTCGAGGCCTCTCGATGGAGGGACCCTGATCTGATCCGCGATAAGGCCAGAAGTGGCATTTCATTTGCGCGGGCCGTGAACGATGATGAGCGACTCGATTCATGCGGGCAATGGCAACGAGTGCCGCGGACCCGATATTGTTGGAGCAGTGAGTGGTCGATGTTTTTGGAGATTCGAGTGGAGACCGAGGCTCGTGGAGTCGGTGAACGAACGATTTCGATGGTTGCGCTTTTTTTTAGAGCCATGAGGTGGCATCGGGTTTAACGTGCGATGATGGTTGAAGAAGAGAAGTTAGGATATCGTAGTCGTGGCAAATTTGTTTTAGATAAGTTGTGAGATGAAGTAGCCGTTAAATTAAATACGACAGAATGTTTATGGTGTAGAATTCTTCTGATGTACCTAAGTACATTTTATGGAACTTGAAGATAATAATATTTCTCCTGCAGAATCACTCATCTTTGCAAAACTTTAAACGACTGAAACTGTACTATAAGTGTGGTGCTTGAAAGTAAAAAATAACATTAAATGTTATTTATAAGTCTTATCACACTGCTTTGCTCCTTTAGATTTGCAAACACTATGTAAAAGCATTGGACAATGCATTCTTATGTTTAGGGGTAGCTCAAGTTAGTCAAAGATTATAGAAATTATTATTTTAATTTATACGTTTACATTTACATGTATCTTAATATTTAAAGCATATTTCATAACCCTGTCCGACAAGGTTTTTTAACGTTAATAAAATGTATCGATTTTGATAGATTTTTGCTCGCAAAAAACGAATTTTGGCGTACAAAGGCATAGCATGTCAAGATTTTGAAAGGAGTGAGGTTTAACATGCTAAAAAAGCCTATTTGCCCATGTTCATGCCAATATATAAAAAACACGGTAGGTCCTAGCAAAAATCCAACCGAATACTCGAATTCAGCAAGCATAAATGTACAAAATACATATATTACTTTACGAATTAAAATAAATTCTAAGCAAGCTACCGCCTACAGAAATTATAAGAGACTATATGGCGTACAAGAAACTCCATAAATGAACGAAAAAGTTGTACACATTGTTAGTGGTCTTTGAGGTCGCCAATTCCGAATCCGACATAGGATTTGTAAAATTAATTTATTTAAATAATCGGCCAAAATAGGCTTTTTTGTCGTGTTGAAACTCACTTTTCCCAAAATCCTGACGTGTACGCCATTTTGATGGCCAAATTCGTTTCCAGCGAGCAAAAATTCATTGGAGACGATATATTTCATTAAGGCTACATAAAAATCGCATTTTTTTGTAGTACAGTGTAATTTATTAAATTTACAGAAGCTCAGACAGTGTCTGGTTTCTGCTGCCAGGGTACAATCTACTAATTATTTTACTTAATTATATATCAGATGGGGCACAATGATACTTTTCTCCGTTTCCATTTTTCTTAACAAACAAATGAATGCATTTGAAAAAATTTCTAGTGTCTCATGCCCCTTCCATACAATTATTATGGACATTGGAAATTTCACCATCATTCAGCTACCCCTAAATATAGATCAATAAATTGTGTTCATATTCTGCTCGATTTTAGTTTTATAAAAATGAACAAATTAAGATGGTAAGAAGATCATATTATCAAAGTTAAAAATTAAGCTCCACCCTACTGTACTATTCTAACAGCTCCACAACAACCACATAAAAAAATACACTTTTGAGGCACTGATAGTTTCTATCGCAGCTCTACCATAAACGTACTCTAACAAGTTCATTTCATAGTTATAATTGTAACACCTCATACAAAAATCGGATTTACATTCACAATAACTTGCTAGCTTGAATATATTTTACACCGTCCCGAAACATAGATCCCAAATCCCTTTTGCACATCCCAATTGAAGAAACAGTTACACAAGCAAAGTAAAATTAGAATACACTGTCGTAGCTTCCAGTGGTGGCCATCAACCCCCGAAACATTCGCTCCCAATTCTATCCACCACCGCAAACCGTGTCCCTTTTCTGCCCAGTCGTCTCGTTAATCCTCGATGATTGCCCATCGATCGACCTGTCAGTCTCGCCGAGAACTCCATCGGCCCGGGCCCGGAAGTTTGCAGCGGAGAAAAGCGGAGCGTCGAATCGGATTTTTTACGCCGGATAACGAGACTCTCGGTGGTCGAGATCGCCTGCCTGGTCGATCATTAATAATCGTCGACGGATAGCCGTGGATCTCCGTATGAAACTCACATTACGATAAGCAATAGTTGTCACGGCCACTGGCCCCGAGCCGTTTCTACCCTCCCCGCTGCCGCGGCACGACGATTCAGGTAGCCAACGTCGCCGACTATGGTCCACGGTCGTTTTCCATACGCGTATGGGGGGCCCCACCTGGGCCCTCGTGCGTGTACGTTCGCCGCGTGTGCGTGCACGCTCGTATCAGGGTAGGAGACGCACATGGGACCCCATAGAATATGCATGTGTTTTGTATTCAGGAATATGTTAACCCTTTCGCTTAGTCTTTCGATTGGCACCACGGAGGCAACACCTCTGACACGCTCACTTCGTTTTCCACGCTCTGCGAGCGAGTTTCGTGCGATTCCACTGCAGATCCGTGGACTCGGGGATGGGAACCATGGGGGTGGATGGTCTTGAAGCTTCCTCGATGCTTGGAGACTCGAGGTTGGTAATTGTTTCGTTTCTTCTTTGTCGTTGTGGTGGTGTAATTAAGGGATTTATGGGGAGATACACTTCGGCTGCTTTATTTGTGGGTTAGTTTCTTCTTAAATTGAATTCGTGGGTACTTCAGACATTTTGGAGGCAGATGGTGCATATCTAAGTACTTCCTGTATGAAGTATTTGTATCTTTCTCTTTGTGATACTGAATGTTATGTTTTCAGTTTTATATATATTATTTTAATCGTGACTACACTTCTACCATTTCCCTCTAAATCTTGTAATATATTTCAATGGACACGATTAATCTCGAAATTGCTCGAATTTCTTTTTGCCCTTATGCAATAATATTTCAGTAACCTGTATTTTGTTTGTAAATATAAAATACGGTCCCCGTGAACTCTCCTCGCGATCATGGACCGAATCGTCGCACGCAAGTGAAACTTCCTCCTCCACCCGCCTCTCGACAAAGGAATTTCATTTTTTCTTCGCCTTCATTTTCTCATTTTAACGGCGAGTTATTCCCCGTCGGGGGACATTTCGATCGCGTTATACGCGCCGTAGACACGGAATAATGCAAAAGTAATATCGGGCTTGGAGCATCGTGTAATAGCGGCCTTAAAATATGATCGACGGAAAAATGGAGCGATAAACTTCTCATTGAGTCGTCCGTCGTTAGGGGATGTTCGAATACGCCCGTTTCGCGCGTTTTATTCCGTCATGCAGGCGGCGGGAATAAAACTATTTGTCGCGCGGCGTGGAACGCGGGATCCGCGCGGAGAACGAGGTTTATCGCGCAGACGATGTTGATTCCCGCGTTTCCCCACTCATTCTTGCACGTGAAAATATTTTCTGTTGGTCGTCACTCGGTGGTAATATAACTTGAGTGGTACGTTAGGGCAATTTCGGTTAAGATTTGTTGCATAGTTCGGTAATAAAGGGTTGTAATGGATGATAAATATGCAAACTGGTTAGGAAAATGTTTTCTTTGACTTTTTGGGAACACGGTGTTGAGACAAGACTGATTTAAATGGAGGTTTACTCAGAGTTAGGCAATCTTAACCCTGGAACTACCGACAATTAATGCATATCTAATTTTACCAGACCAGTCAAAATGCCTGGTTATTTATAAAATGAGTTATGGAAAGAAAATAAACCTTTATTCATATTTTTTATACTACTTAGAAATACGCCTTTTGCATACTTAATGATGGTAAATTTGTTACTAAATTTGAAACCAGTAAAAACTTTTGTTGAAAAGCATTTTATGTTACATCATGATGCAGTTAACCTTGAATTATATAGTATTATAGGATGATTCGTTTTATATTTAACTGTTTTATGCTTGAGTCATTTACAAGGTGTTTTCAGATGTTATAGTGCTCTTAGAATTATAATATTAGACACTTCACACTAGTTGTTTCGATCAAATGATTACAAACATAAATAAATAATCAGTAAATTGATTCTCCCCTTTTAAAATGGTACTTTATATGAATGGAGCCACAACAAATGAGCTTGATAATATGATAATAATCGTAAAAAGGAAAGAAAGATTAGCAACTTATGATTTCAAAGTCCAAAAAAATTCATTCATCAAATTCTCAAATTCTTTTTCTTCCGAAGGAGAACATCCTTCGACATTCTGCAGCGTACACGCAAGGTTCGTCGATTCGACGACACTAAAATGGCTCGCAGCCATTTTGTAAAGGTCACCCTTCGACGCCACCCCTGCAGTACCGTGGCCACCGACCCCTAACTCGAATCGGTTCAATTACCCAGAAATGGCGTGGTTCACCGTGTTCTCCGACGACGCCCCGCTGTGAAACAGTTGACCACTGGTCACTCGCTGCTTGACCGTGAATAATTTGATTCCACGCGCGAGGTGGAGGCCATTGAAGAGGAGTCGAGCGAGCGCGAAATTAGATTTGACGTTAAACACGCGCTTCCTTGCAGCCCCTTCCACCTGCCGTTCTTTTCCAACGTTTTCTGAAAGCAGCTTCACCTTACTCCACACAAATTTAGACTAGGATTAAAACTTTGGCTTAGGCCGTTGCAAATAATTATTTGCAAAATGGGGCATGCCCCAGTTTCAGCACTTTGCAGTGTATTCTCACAGGACGTTTCATAATTACTACAGCCTTCCAATGTTAAATGACTACTTAGTGAAGGTAAAGAAGCAGGATTCCAATAAATATTCTTCTAGAAACTAAATAACCATTAGCCGCAGAAAAGTTCAGCAAATCTTGCCTAATTTTTCCTCACTCCTTCATAGAACCTCTACGCAGACATGTGCATAATCTTTATTTAAATAAAATTTCGAATAACGAATGCAAAGTTAAAATAATGATTCGTCATGTGTCGAATAAAGTTAACTTGGGTTACCGAACGAATGACGAATAATTCCTCTAACTTTTATTCGTTACTAGCTGTACTACTCGCCTTCGCCCAAAACTTAGATTCTGATTTTATAAACAAAATTTGTTTTCTTTTTTGCGAAAATGGTCACATTCCTCTGGATTACTCAGGCACATCTCGTTCCCCAGATTTTATCGTTCGAAAGTTTTTAGGCGACAGACAAACACACAAAAATATAGAAGCTTTGCACGTCTCTGCCTCTGGTGTGGATTCCTGTTCCCCAAGGAAGCTTTAAAACACCTTGCATCTTTCTAAATACCCTCCCTTTAATACATTTCCAAAAACAACCATATAACAGTGTCAAGCCTCATTAACTCCTCATCAACGCACAAGTTCAAACACACTTCTCATAAAACTCGACCACTGTTCACTAGCCTATAAGAAGGGCGGTCCGTGAATACAATATTTACTAATACCTGCGGCGTCGAGGGGCAGGAAAGTGGAAACAAAATGGTAAAAATCGCCAGTGCGGTGTCCGTGGCCCGTCGATAAATCACCAGCTAATGCACTCGAGGGCGCGTGCCGCAGAAAGGAGTGACCGGACATTATCGTCCAGGTCAATTCGCTGCGGCGGCAAGAGGAGAGGGAAGCCTGAATTTCCGGTTCTGCGTGTCGTGGCCAATCCAGCAGAGGTCAGCGGGGCCCCTGACCCAGGTCGAGGGTCAGCCCAAACAATCTTTCTCCGGGGTCAGCCCACCGCGTTTACGCTGCTGATTTATGGCCTGCATCCACGCACGGTACGTGCGCCGACGACTTCGGCCGGCCCCGCGGTCGAAAAGTGACCGTGGTCGATCCACGCTCGCGACAGAGACTAATCGAGGCACAAGCCCTTCGACTTCGACGGAAACTGCTTCTTCTTGTGCGGGAACGGAGGCGTGTTGTATCGGAAACGATGGTGCATCGGAGGGTTCAAGTGGGGAGTCAAGTGGCGTTGGAAATTCGGTGTAGTGACTTCGTGGTGGATAGTTAAATAGAAGTTTTAAGAAGCTGAGAATGTTTAGTTGACACTTTTGCCCCCATCATGAAAAATTCTTCAGCTCGTGAAATAGAAATGGTGAAATCAGTGAATTTTTTTGAAAGTCTTGACACCTTTTTACACGTTTTGGAGCTTGATAAATGTGTTACAATTATTTAGCTTATGGTTTCTTGTGGATTGGAAAGTTATTTATTATAAAAGTGTAAAATGCACGGCAGAGCGGAACAAATATTTTTATTTTTAAACTAAAAGTGGCAGAATTACGAGCAAGATTTTGTACAATGAAACGGGACATATTAAAGAAACAGAGGCATTGAGAGCAACAAAGAATTAATCCTAATATCTACTATAAAAAATAGGGTTTGAACAGCACTTTATTTTGCAGGCGTTGTTCCCAGTGCAGTGATAATGTTTAGCTTCTGATACTATTCGGAATGCTGTCTAATGAAGACATAATTAGTTTTCCATTTAATTTTAATAAGTGTTGCACACAGATGTCACCACAAAATTTCAATGCAACAAGTGATTTTGTTCTGCCATATGATTTTAAATTAAAAAGAATCATTCTTCCTATTTTAGTACAGCCAATTGGAATGTACTACTCAATTTCGCAATTTCGGTACTCGAATTTCTAACACTTTTCTTACTACAAGAAGTGTATCGTGTCCCCAAATCAGTCCACAGCCTGAAAATTGCTGGAAACGTGAAACACAGTAGTGTTAATACGGTTACCCCTGAAATTTGAATGAAACACAAGTGTGCAACGAATAATCCCCGGCGTTCCGTTGAAAAATTAACCCCCAGCTTGACGAAACCACCCCATCTCGTCTCCTCAGTGCCCCAGCGTCGCGGTCCTAGCGTACTACCGCGATTCGCAGCTGAGTCCGCAGTGTTTCGAGGCAGCGGCCCCGGCCGCGACCGAAGTAATGCCAGGAGGAGACAGCAGAAAACAACGTGCGCGCCGTTACCGGTGGCAGAGATTTCTAAGGAGCGACGCTGAACGCAAATTGGCGCAAATTGGCGGCGGTGCCTGCGCGCAGGACGCAAAGCTGCACAAGACGCTAAGCCACTGGCAAGCAATTGCAAAGACCTCGCTGCGACGGAGTCAGCCAGGATCTGCCAAAGGAGGAACAGGGGGGAAGGGACGGCGGGGTGAAAGCGTATCTCGCGGTGAGAAAAGAGGAGAGCCGTGAGACAGAGAGCGCCGGAGGAACGGTGGAAAGGAGGCGAGAGAGGCAGGATTCGACAAAAGGGAATAGAGCTAGAGTAGGAAGGAGGTGTGGGACAGAGGAGGAGAGGGAAGATCGTTAGGCATGTTACGTCTTGCATCCTGCCAGGACGATGGAACAGCCGGTAGACTCTATCGTGTACCGCTCCACGTACACCGTGCCCCTTCTGTTCCTTCGGTATACGTACGCGCGAGGACGTACGCTGGGGTGGTTTTGGCAAGCCCATCCCACGACCCGTCTTTCGAAAACCACCCCTACCCCCTTGAATAGCGAGGGCGTCGAACCAACGCCACACTCGTGCAAGATGGCTCGTGGCCGTGGAAATGGCGCTGCTTCTGCTTCGGGGACGTTTTCTTTGGGTCAAATTTTTCATTGGGTGCGGGGTGGTTTCTTGTAGTCTGTGGAAATTGTGAACGGGTGACCTCCTCGTTGCAACTTTGCCCTTTCTGTGTAAGAAAATTTTAGGGGATGATTGTGGGTTTAGGGAATATTAAAGTGCAGGAAGGTAAATTGTTATATCGGTTTCCCAGGGTAAGGTGAAGGATAAATAGCTGAAATTAGTGGAGGGTGTAGGGTGAATTACTCTGATGGATCATGAGATGCCGGGGTATTATAGTAGAGGAGTCAGCGAAAATCGATTGGAGGTAGGTCGATTCCTTCCCTAGCTAAGCTGGCGAGGCAAGTTCGAAACTGCTTCGCTGGGTACTCCTTATTGACTGGCAGGGAACGGGGCACCTTGGCAAGCTCGATGGGGTTGCTCAGGCAACTTCAAATTAATTTCAAACATAGGGAGAAACAATACTTAATGCCGGGGCCGTGGGAGGCAGGACGTCTCAAGTAGCATCCCATAATAATTATTTTCCAATGGAAACTGGAATTGTCGGTAGGGATCAGGCTCGCGACCTTCCGCCCCTGTCGCCGGGGGGAAACTTTGCGAGAACGTCTGCTGAAGATGTCAAGATGACATCGAGGCTGGTTGGATGTGGCTCCGGAATGAATGGAACACTTTTGATCATTACACAATGGCGTGTCTGCTACATATAACGAGGGAGAAAGTCTGAAAGTTTCATTGCGTACGTCGTTGAACGTGCACCCTCGCTACACCAGAAATTCCTGCAACTATTATATAAGAAGCCACGAAATAGTATCACGTTCATTTCGAATCTTCACGAAGTCAATGCATTGAGAAGCAGTGAGGTTTAAAATGAGAAAGCAGATCAAAAGTTCCAATTAGAACACCATAATAGTGTGCTAATAATTAACATAGATTCTTTAAATGAAAAGGAGGCTCTTTACAAAGTGGAAAAAATTACAAATCCACATAGAATTCAAAAGAAAATACATTTCGCTCAAAAATAATATTCCACCATCCCCAAAGCGGTCCCGCGTGAGATCCACTTAGCGCGCAGGCTGCAACCCCCTTGGAATCACCAGCGTACGCGAGAGTTCCAAAGAAACGCGGCCGCCGCGAAAATGCGAGAACGTTGTCATCGGTTTCGAGGCGGAGCGTGTCATAAGGAATCGTTGCTTGCGGGAGGAGAGGAGCAGGAACGGCCGATGTTAATGGAATTCGATCCGGGGAACGGGGGATGGCCCGGAGACGTCTCCCAGGACAGGGGAAGACAGAGAAACGCGAAACGCCTCGCGGAGTGGTCGTGTAATTACGAGGAGAAGACTCAAAGATGCTGCCACTGCAGTCTGCTACTTTGCGGAGCGCGTTTCGGAGAGATGCAGGCGGTCTCGCAGCCCCGAGGACACCAACCCCCCGCGGGCCACGGCGTGGCTCACAATTTCGCGAGACATGCACGCTTAATCGTCTCGCTTTATTCGACGATACGGGATATATTCGTAAAACGGAAGATCCAACGGGAAACTCGGGGCTGCAGTTGTGTCTGAGATTAAATTCGAGCCGCCGCCGTGTATGAAGATGATGGGGGTGCGCTTTCTCGATGGCGCATTTAGGGGTGGATTTTGAACGATCGAGGGTGTTGAGTTTGATTTTTTTTTGGATGTGCGAGCAAGGTTCGACGAGAAAACATTCCCAGTAGGGGGGTGGTATATCAAGTAAATAATGGTATTGTTCGAGGGTTTAGATAATGACAAAATTATATATAGATTATTAGCTGTTAATGTAATGGATTACACGGTGCGAGAAAATAGAATACAAACATTATGTGTCATTATTACTAATACTTAATCATAAAATTGTTTTTCTTTAGGAGTAATGGAATATTAGTATTCGCTTTTTATTATAACCTCTTGCCACGTATTAATAGAATGTGTAATCTTTGTACACTATTTTCTCGCATTGTGTAATCCAATTAGCAACTAATAATGTATATTTAATTTTTTCCGAACAGTATCAATATTTACTTGATATGCTGACTTCTTAGTTGTTGGAATTGTGAAGTAGAAGTGAGAATATTCGGTAATTAAGTGCTAGGAATCGTATGTGATACGAGTATCTATTGTCTGGAAAAGTGTCGCGGTATTCTTGGACCAAGACACAGGGGGTTGGAAAGCGCAGCGTGCTACAGCGGAATGCAAAGCAACAGAGGGGTTGGAATATTTTACGACAATGGATACTTGAACGTCGTAAAGCGCGAATGAAGTAAAAACAGACGAGCAGATTGTAATCAAACTTTATAGCGTGAGAATTCGCTACACGCGTTCCACTATGCCACAAGGTTTTCAACGTTGAAATAATACTTTCAACGTAACGTTCATTATTTAATGTTTCTTATTACTGTTTCTTATTCTTATTACTGCGATAGAAATCTTGATACCAGTAATAGGAAATTGAGGGAAACTAATTTACATTGGGATATGTGAACCATTTTAAACTAACCTTTAATTGATTCTATCCAATCACATAATTAATTATAAAAATTGATGCCTTGCATCTCTGCCATCTTCAGTTTCTATACTCAACTGTCATCAAGTTTCTCCAATATCAGTAGATACAAAAAATAAAATTATTTAAGCACATACCGTGTCTAGTAGGCCACCGATGGCTTAGTTTATTTATTGAAAGTGAAACTTTCAAATAACGGAAGAAACTATTTCTCAATAAAGTGTCAACATCAAAATAAAGAAAAAAATGCTGAAATTGTGAAGAATAACACAACTATTATTCTTCTATAAATACTTGAATAACACAACTACTATTATTCTATAAATAATTGATTATTACAATCTCCTTTTCGTATAACTTTTCATAGTCCTACCAAAATTTGAATTTCAACCATGACACGAAATGTGTTAATATAATTCGGACACGTGAATGTAACAGTTACTTCGCGAACAAATTTCTGCGTCACTGTGTCGTCCAAAATCTTCATCCCCCGCTATTTACCATTAAAAGTTTGTGCAAATATATATTTTTATAGGGAAGGACTGAACTAGTGGAACTATAATAGAAATATGTTTCGTCATCAGAAGATTTTAAAAACATATATCTTATTTTGCATACGTAAGTATCCAGAATATACGATGTGATAAATATCATACTTGCACAAACATCCGCCCTCTCTTTACCAAACACCAGCATCATCGACATCGTCCATTCCCGAACAGCAATCCGAGGACATCCATTCGCTTCGCGTCGCTAACAAACCACCCTCGCCCGCGTCTCAGTCTCGCCCATTCCCTCGGCCGTTACTTCCACCCCAAAAACGCAGCGCTCAGTGGAAGCCGGCGTTTGCAGCTACTATCGACTATCGTGGCGCGTAACATCCGTGCCACGAGGCGATAAAAGAAATCTGGCCGGCGTTTCGCGATCGAAGACCCGAAAGGCGAGAGGCAGGAGCGGCGTAGGGCGCGAGCAGCAACCCCTCGACATAGGCTCCCGTGGCTGGAATTCTATGTGCGTGGGAGATCCCGTAGGATCAGGATCCCTGGTCGTCTTAACCAGCAACACGCTGGATCCCCTCTTGGCAAGCCCAGAAGGTTACCATGACGACCAACACGTGACGTAACCACCCACCGCCGTGCCCGCTGAAACAAATGAAGGCACGTCCTCCTTCGTATACCTCCTGCTCGCCACCTCCAGCCACCCCTCCTCCTCCACCCTGCGTCCCTCCACCCTCGCCAGCCGCTGCTCGCCTCTTCCCACCTGGACCTCCTCTCCTCACCTCTTTGTCCCGCTCTTTGCCTTTGCGATTCTCCGCCAGCCTCCTCCACTTGCGGGATCACCGCGAGCAAGTGGTCCAGAACGTGTGACGGGACTGGCGCGGAGGAAAGGACGAGGATGCTGGCAGGCAAAATTACAAGGACCTTAGCGCGGGTCCTCGGGAAACTTGGGTACGAAGCCCTCGTTGCGGGGAATATGCAGCCCGTACGTACCAAGGCAAGTTTCTGCTTTACGGGATCTGTTTCTCGGGAATACGCCGGGTCCGTGCAGCTCCGAAGCAAGATGGAGGTCGTGTAGATCGGCGGGGTGGTCGTTTCGCGGCCAGTCGAGCGAATCGGGCCTGCTTTGGCGGTGATCTGTTCGCGGGGCTGCAAATTTTCAGTTTATTCCTAATTTATTGGGATAATTCAGGATTACTCGCGGACTGGCCAGAGTGTCAGCTTGATGGCAAACCTGGTATTTTTCTATCTGGATTTTATTATATTTTCTCACAGAAATCGATTTTACTAAGTGGCGGATAGGTACTGATTAAATTTGAAAGTTGCATGTCAATTTTAAAAATTGGGATGTGTCCCAGCAGCTTTTTCTGTATTATATAATGTATTTTTATTATATATAGATGTATTACACATACATATTATGAACGTATTTATAACATTATTAATAAGATAAAACAACAAGGACAAAGTATGCAATTACCTGGGACATATGCGTCCCGGAAACTCATAGGTACTTCTCTATGCTCAATAAGATAATTAAAACATAATAATATTAAAACTTTCAAGCAAAATAGTCATATCATACTATAAACTGAAATTTTAGAAAATTCTTTACTGCAACCAGACACTCTGCCAAAATAAAACTTACCCAGCACGTTACTACGTTGCTTATTCTCATGATTGCCAATCAAAGATAGTAATGTAACTGAAAAAGAACAAAGCAACGCACATGCAGTAGCGGACAAAAACGTTACCACTTTTCGATTTATTCTATTTGTGTTATTTTTTACCATCATCTTGGAACTGTGATATGTGTTTAATATACATATTTTGATGGAGAATTTGAAGCTGTATAAAACACAGTTAAAAAACAAAAGTTTTACATGGCATTGAACGGGATAGTTCATTTTTGGGGTCGGCAAAGGAGTTTCAACTTTTGGTAACTTATTAGGCTGTACTAAAAGCAAAAGGTGCACCCACAAAATATTAGATTCATTATAACTTTTCAAAAGTGGTAATTTTTTGACGATTTTAAAAGCGTGTTGTCTTGATTACTGTTGTGCAAGGTTTTTGTTTGTTAATTAAATAAATTCAACTTGCACTGGGTATTATACAGCTTTTAATTCTCTATCGGAATATGTATATTGGGCACATGCTGCAGATTTGAGTCGACGGTACAAAGTAATAGATGTAGAGTGGATCGAAAAAGTGGTAAATATTTCGTCCGCTACTGTGTGTGGCACGTATTGTTCCACAGATGATCACAAATATTTACTGGGACATATGTGTCCCAAGAGTGTTGAAAGGGTTAAACATTAGATAATACGTTAAAAATATTAATAAGCTCGAAATTACAATGGAAGTTTCAATATTATTACTATATACAACTAAAATTTACGATTCAAGTAACTTTCACACTAAAATTTATAGTTGCGAGTGGGCCCCCTTTGTTTTCTGGCAACCAATATTTTTAGACCCATTCCGCCACTGTTCAGGGTTACCATCAAGTGGAGTAACTTTGACCACAAAAGTAGATTTTAAAAGAATTTCCTCTAGCATATATTCTATAGCAGGTAGCATTCCCAGACAAGGTACCTTGGGTAGATTTAATTACCCACTCCAAAATGCAGTTTTGTGGTTAATGTTACCCCACCAACTGTGAACATCGCGCAGCGAATCCTAAGAGCCTATTCACTTCCTCCAATCAACAGATCGATCCCAGAAAATACGTAAGGTCGTCTGGAGTCGAAGTCGGATGCACTCGATGCTCTTTCATTATTCTGAAAAGTTCGACAAGCCAGAGCAGCGTCCTGGCGTCAAAGGACACGTGAAACACGCGCGGGGGTGCCTTTATGCAAAACTAGGGCCGTCGTTCCCTCGAACGTCTCGCCGTAGAAAAGAAACGGCACAGAGGGGGAGACGGGGAAGCGGATACAATGTTCCAGTTTCTTTGATGGAAGACGCCCTTTTGATTCCCTGCCCGGTGCACCATCTTCTCCGTGCCCCGAAGAAGGATTCAATTCCGTGCTCGCAACACGCCTCGGTTCTCACGACTTCTTTTTACGGGTCCCCCGCTATTCTCTCTCGGCCGTTCCACTCCGCCGGCATTTCCTACCTTCCGGCGGACTCCCATCGGCGCCCTTACGCCGGGAATACGTAACGAGAGGGCGCGTGGTCGAAATTCGAATCAGAGAGGCCCCGGGCGGGGCACGGAAGTCCTCGCGGTGGAAAAGCTTTCCCCGGTTCCACATCCAAATCTCTCACCCCCCGTTTCGTTTCTTTCAACCAACCGTTCGATCGTCGAACTGCCCACCTTCCATCTCGCCCCTCGCCCACGAATTTCATTCCGCGGGGATGCCTGCGAGGTGTCCCCCCTCCCCGCGATTCGGTTCGTTCCCTTTCCTGCTTCCTAACTCGGCGATTCGAGGTCGGGATAAGGGAAGCGGAATTTTCGTCTCTGCAGTTGTCGCTGATTAAACTCGTCCATCGGTTCTTCCGCTCGATCGCCCTCCCTTATTCTTCCCGCGCCTCTGCTCCCCTGCCCTCCCCCCCAAGCAAATATCCACTGTCTTCGCCCGGTATTTCCCTTCTTTTTTCGCTCGTTCGCGGGAAATTGTCCGGGCGAAACCTTTTGGTATCCCACGCACATCTTAAGTTTGCATGATTTCTCCGCGGGGAATCGGCTCCCTTTCCTGTGCACCGTAAAGGGGATGAAAGTTGCGCGGATCTTGGGGGCTTAGTCGGGCTAATCTTTCGGCACCGCTGCTCGAAAGATTGAATACGATCCCGGGCTCGGGGTGGTCGTGAAACATGTGGAGAAACTTTTTCGCCGCGGAACGCTGGGGTTTATTAGATTGTGTGTACGGGGGAACATGGTGGGGGACGGATATTGCGTGGCGGGAATAGGTTTCGGGTAATCTAATTAGCGGGGGTTAATGGAACGTGGAGGGTGACGGGGAAGAATTAGTTTTCAGCAGCTTCGGTAATTGATTTTCTATAATTGCGATGTCACGCTTTACAGATACCTATTTCTCTTCGAACTTCGCGACTTCGTGACGTAGTAATTACTTCGCGAATTTTTCTGCCACCCTTTGCACAAGCTTCTCCCATTTGGCGATGTAATTAGATGGTTTTTGATACAGATAACGTGCAATTGTAATTGCCATACGTACGATTGAGTTCTGAACTCGCAGAAACAATGAATCCCAGACGAATCTGCGATGAAGTGCGATTCACGATTGCGGAGGGGTGGAAGGCTGCAGGTTCCTGT
This sequence comes from Andrena flavipes, assembly GCA_963971345.1. Classification (NCBI taxonomy): domain Eukaryota; kingdom Metazoa; phylum Arthropoda; class Insecta; order Hymenoptera; family Andrenidae; genus Andrena; species Andrena flavipes. The sequence goes on from OZ020480.1 coordinate 49,044,227, forward strand.
CTCGGGGTAGAGGGTCATAGCCGAACCCTTTTGATTCCAATTAATCGAGAAATAATTAGCAACACCAAGCGTGGACGATCGAGGTGGATGCACGTCGGTGTGGTTGAGAAGGGAACGGTAATAAAGGGTGGCGGGGCGTCGACCAACGCAAACGTTTGTCCCGCGTGTCGACGGTCGCGCCATTATCCCTTCAAATTGGTTATTTTCGGTAAATACCATTTTGAAAAGCCAATAACGCTGTTTTCCCCATTGTGTCAGCTTACCCCGTTACTCTGCCGACGTTCGACCCTCCCCTCTCTGCCGGCAGCCAGCGGATATTTACGATTCTACCCCCGGCGCGCGCTCTTCACTCGACAGGGGTGTCCCTGGCGCTGGAGCCGACAAAAGTAATCCCGAAATCGGCACAGGTGATGCTGCTTTCAGTGGGAAAAAAATCATCCAACGACTCCCTGCGGAACGTAAGGTAGGAAACGGGGAGGGGTGGAAGCGCGCGCCAGGTAGGAAAAGCAACCCCCTGCCGCATCGGGCAAAGCCACGGGAAAAAAGTCGATGCTCGATGTGTACGCCAGATAGATGATCGCCGGTGGAGAGAATCGGGGGATGGGAAAGGAGCAGGTCGAAAGTGTGGAAGCCAATTTTTCGAGTGGAGGGTGCACCGCTGGGAAGATAAGGGATGCCTTTTCTGCTGCGCAGGCAACGAGTCGGGAAGTCACATTCTGCCTTCTGCTGTTTACGGTGCTGTTAAAATATTCTCTTGAAATTATCAATTTCCCCTCGCACCACCATAATTGGGATGAATTACCATCTCTCGACTCAATCAAGCCACCCTAAAACTATTCTTCGCGACGAGGCTCGGGCAAGTTTCCCGAATAAAAACTTTCATCTCCCCTTTGAACTTCCTCGCGACGAGCCCCGTCGCCGAGAAACCACGTCACAAACATTCCACGGAAAGAAAGTTCAGTAATGGTGCCCGCGTCAAAGGACGCAGCGGTACGAGGCTCGGGATCAGCCCCCTCGAGGGAGCGGAGGAAATCCAGCGTGAAAGAAGCGACACGCTAAAATAATCTTAATCCCTATCTCGACGAGGGGCTTATAATCCCGCGACTTCCGTGGAAGCGGAGGCTCCGCGGAAGGGTGCCGGCGGCCGCGAAGGAAGCGCGAGGAACGGGAAAAGGAGCGCGCCACTTGAAATTCTCCACGCCGACGCGGAAGAAAGGGAGCGCGCAAATAGCGGGAGAGAGAGGCAAAGAGGGGCAAAGCGGGAGCGAGACGGTGGTACCGGGCGCGGAGCGGGAGAGAGAGAAGAAGGGGGTGGTCGGGGGTGAGAGAAAAGTGAGAACGAGAGAAAGAGGGCTCAAGGTAAACCTCCCCCGGGGCGTCGGCCTTGAACTACATTTTTAATTGCGACTTCCTCGCGCTCCCCCCGCCCCGCGGGCTCCTCCAGACGATAAAAACAAAAGAGAAACAGTTTTCTGTCGACGGCGTCGCCGCCGCCAGCGGCCCACCCCCTGCTCCTTTCGCCCCGTTAACCCCCTCCAGAGGCGCGTTATCAACGGGGGCCAACTTCTGCCACCCCCCTTTTCTCTTCCGCTTCCAGCGCCAACCGCCGTCTCTTTTCCACCGCCCCCGCGCGCGACCTCTCCGCCCGCTTTCTCCGTGCAACAAGTAGCGCGTTCATTTAAGACGTGTCGGCGTTCTTTTGTTCGTTTTAAAAAGCCAAAGCACCGGCAAAGTTCCGCTTTAAGGGGGAGAAACCGTGCCAGCCGCGGCAAACGGCGTCGTCGGCGCTCAGGCAGTCCGCGAGAGCCTCCCGTCTCTTCTCCTACGTTCCTGGCGACTTCGCGATACACGGGACACGTCTCGCTCGTCTTCAGCGTGCACTTCCGAGCCGGGGGTGACTGTTGCTACGACGGGGGCGCACGGTAATCCCTGATCTCCCTAAGATTGCTCTCTCGGATGGAGGGTGGTTCTTTGCTTCGAAGCGTTGTGAGATTAAAGTTGGTGGTTAGGTGGGTGAGTATCTATGTAGAATTGTGGATCATGACTGGTTACTGCTGGTATACCTATGTAGGTTAATACCAAGAAACTCTGTCTCCGCAACTCGACGACTCTATCCGCCCCAAACCTTAATAACACTGCATCTCCATTAGAGCCTCGAGGAAGATGATACATTCTGATACTAATTCCCCAGGAAAATTCGCAAACTGTTGCTGCTGCATAGGTTGTGGAACGGCCGAAGGAAGCGCTCGGAGACAGGAGAAAAGGCAGGTCAGGTTGTCTTCTCCCGGCATATGGCTGCCAACGGGGTATATCCGCCTAGTTAGCGCACCGGGTCGCGGTGGAACGCCTCGTATACAAACTTCACGTGGAAACGGATGCGAGAGCGGTCCCAGCATCCCATTCAGTTCCCATTCAATGGACCATCTCGCTTCGTTAACCAGTCTGTCGCATTTTTTACCCATCACCTATATAACATGCGCGCACATACGCAGAACCCTCGCTACGGGCCAACCCTTTTTCTCGCAATTTGAATACATTGTACCCCCGGCCGACATACATATGTATATCCGACCGATACTTTCGGCTTCTAGAACCAACCAACCCCCCTCCCCGACGACCCCTCCGCCATCCCGCGGCACCCGTAGGTACGTCTCAGTCTATTTCTCGCTCTTTCCCCGCGCCGATTCCCTCGCACGCGTATCGCAGTTTCTACCTGGATAACCCGACGGGGGGTTTTGTTGTAGCTTGACCGAGTTTCTCTTCCCCCCTCTGCCCGGGTGGGGCGGCTCGTTTCCCTCTTGCTCCCTCTCTAGGCTACCCTCTGCGGGGCCGATCTTCGATGGAACGGCGCGCACAATGCGTCTGATTTTGATTTATATGACGCGACCGACAGCTCGAATCGGCGAATCACCGATGGGCCAAGGGGTGCACCGCGACGGAAATTATAAATTCATGTCCCCACCCGTGGACGCGGGATCGTTTCGCTTCGGGCGATTTGCGTTCCTCCACGCGGAATCCCTGTGTCTTTCTCGCCCCCCTTTTGGTGACCCTACACCCGTTCGGCGCCTGTTTTCCCTATTCACGAACTTTTGTCCCTTATGGCGATGGGCCCAACGAGTGTCGAAACGAGTCGAGCGAAGCACGCGCGGCAGTTGACGGATGGATAAAGCGAATAAAGAGAATAAAGTGAACGTTTGACTGGTGGATCGGGGAGTAACCGATTTAGAGATGGGTCAAATTGGCGGAAGAGCTGCTTCGTCTCGTTTCAAGTTCGGTTGAGCCATTTTATAATGGAGGAAATGATTTTTCGGTTACGCGAGGCTTAGGGGCGAATGCAGCGGTGGTTCTTAACTGGTGTTAATTAATAACTCATTCGATTTTTATCAGATTCACATGAAATATTCAGGGAATATTCGTAATAAAATTATCTTCAGTTAACGTATTTTGATCGAATAATTCATCTAATCGTAACATCGAAAAAAACATGTTGATTCTTGTCTTTCTACCTTGTCTTTCAAATTTCGTTATTTCTTCAAAATGAATATTTTTTTAAATCTGTGCGCTTCACTGGAGCTATTGTAATATACTTTCAGTAAACGTTCGAATTTTTAAATTCAGAGAAAATGTTGGAAAGTTACGCGACCGCCCGATTCGTAATTTTTTTTGCAGTGTCTAACATTATCGTATCCTGTGACCATACTACCCAAACAATTTTCAATCTAGAAACATAAAATATTAGTTAAATATATATATTTGCAGTTGGTGATTAAGATTTTTCGTAGAAAGTTACATTTCATTATAAAAGAATGCCATGAAAATAGCCTTTATTTTAAAACTTATCTAAACCGAAGTTCTTTTTCGGTATAAGAAAACTCAAGTTTCAAGTTTTATGTTCTCTCCAATATCAGCCACAAATACACAATTCATTCATTTCTAAGAATACTTCAGACCACAAAATTCTATCATTTCCACTGAGCACATCCAGAGCTCTCCAACCCTTCTTAATAAATAACACGCCACTCCATAATTATTTTGACATGTGCTTGTCAAATAAATGACTAAATAAATTAGTATCAAACGCGACAAGTACTTATATACCTATCAAGATTCTTAATTAATACTCCATCGATCAGATGGCCCAGAATTCTTCTCCCCGTATCGCTCTCCCCGTGTTTATAACTAATCGACTTAAACGGTGTAACTTTGCCATCGGTTCTGGCTCAGCTGCATCGCTAATGAGTCCACGGTTAGTCGCGCAGCGCAGCGCCGCGCAAAGACAGTCGCGTGGAAGCGGGGATCGTGGTCCCGCGTGATCGGTAGACGAAACGCCGGAACTCCGCTTCGAAATTAACCGCGTACATAATTCCGCGAGTCGGCTTGACGTCTGGGGATCTGATTCGCCCTGATTTGTCCCTATAGACGCGAACGGGGGTGAATGTAATTCACCTCCGGCCTGTCCTACGTCTCCTCATCTCGATACCACCCTCGCCGAGACGGAGCGGGGGTCGCGCGAGCTTGCCATCAATAACTGATATTCGTCTTCCAACTAAGGAGCCTGAGAGCCTTGCAGCACCCTCCTGACACACATAAGCGGAAGCAGCCGCCCCTAAGTGGAGACGCGCACCGCGCGTTTCGGGGCTCCGCCGAGCGGATGCACTTTGTGCATCCACTGCTGCGGCGAGACGTAATTTTCGGGATAGTCGCCGTGGATCGAAGGAGATCTTGTAATGGCTGGCTTCGTCGCTCGGTTATACTGGGTGGACCGACTAACGGGGACCATTTCTAATTCGAAAATTCTGATTCTAATGAAACTTCGTGTGAATGCAGAGGAAAAAATTATATGTACAGTAGTTGTAGAAAAATCAATGGTCTTTTAATATTATATGAGCAAAATTTCCTGTTGTCCGATTGCAATAATCTTCTTCAGGGATTATTTTCTTGTGAAATGGAAACATACTAGGGGGTGGGAGCAAAGATATACGAAAAGAAAAATTACGAGGCGTATAGAGAAAGGCTACCAAGAGCAATTTTTCTGTAATCAGCCCTTAAAATTGTCGCGTTTCTTCGTTTCTTTCATATAACTTATATTTAAACTTTTGCTCCACCTCATATCGTTACTTGGAAATTCAATTAATTGCTGTTCTGTGTAGGGTTTAGCGTGGTCTCATGGTAGAGACTTTAAACTTCTTTGTGGCATAGACTTGTTTGATACTATGATGGATGATTCTGCCCTCCTTTTTTTATAATATTCATGATCAGAGGGAATGATAGGTTTCAGTTACAAATTGGTCAAAACAAATACAAGTACACAGACTCTGTAAAGTCTGAGATCTCCAAGATACATCTCCAAGCTTAGAACTTCTGAACTCTAGCAAGAATTGAAGAGTCCTTGTAGAAAACACTGTAACTACCAAAAATTCAATTCTATACTATAATATTACCACTGACGCGCAGAATATTTTCCGCTAAAAAATGTTTGTGTTTCATTTTGGCACTTGCAGTGTTCTCTACGAGGGCTCTTCAATTGCCAATTAGCAATGGAATTGGAATTCCACAGTACGGAATATTCACGTATAAAAACCAATTACTTCTCACAGCATCTTCCTGCAAGTTCACCTCCTTGCAACTGAATCAAATCAGAAAATTGGTTACCATTCTTCCCACTCAAACTATTAAAATTCAACATCCTCAACCCCATTCAACCATCGAAACTTAATACACCCAGGTAAATCACACACACGAACTCGCACGAAACAGGATACACAAACCTTTGAACTTCCCTCGATAATTCTTTTGAATCCCAGCAACGTTCGCGTCAACGACACGCTCCTGAGAAGATAGGATGCTCGTGTGAGAAAGATACCAGGGCACACACGAAACACCGCTAATAGCAAAGGATATCTCGGCGGAGGAATCCTGGCAGAAAGGGTTGCGCGGGGTTGAAAGGTCCGCAGGGGAAGGAACGTCGGGCAGAACGGGAGACAGGAAGAGTGGGACTTTAGAAATTTGAGATAAGACCCCCTTTGTCGTCGGGACGAAGAGTTTTCACGTAACCCTTTACCTCGACTACACCCGTCGGAGGCTGCAGAGCCGTGCGACCCGCGACACCCCTCCTGCGTGCCGTGCCCTTTCCCGTTTCGGAGACGCGGTACGTGACGCTCCATCTGAAAATCAGAAAGCCCCCGTTTTCTTCGGGACAACCGTCGTCCTCCTGTCTCCCTTAAATCACCGTTTAAAGGGCTCGTGAAATATTCCCATGATATTGGACGGCGCGGCTGCGGATTCAACGCTCCCCCAACGAGATTTTAATTATTACTGTTAACCTGGAGCTCCCTCTTCCATAGACTAACCGCGTCTCCTGAATGGCAAATGAAGTAAATCGACCCGTCATAGATTCACTGAAAATTTCAATATGATTGGAACTTTTGATTTGGATACATCCAAGAATAGTAAAGTAAAGCTTACAATTATAATAAATGGAATTGTAGTAAAGCAGTCTGTTGGCAATTTGAATTCCAGAAAAAAGTAGAATTAATAGTTACCAGTTCATATCAATTTTCTAAATTATCAATGTCTAAGCTTACAATTTGTAAATAAAATTGCAGAAGAATAGGGGATTTGTAGGCAATTTGGATTCCAGAATAATAGGACTAAAAATTTTCAATACATAGATATCAATTTTCCGAATTATCAATATCTAAGATTACAATTATTGCAAATAAGATTGCAGAAGAACAGGGGATTCGTTGGTAATTTTTGTTTCAGAATAGTAGAATACAAATTAACAATACCTGCCCTTCTAAATTCTCATTCATATCACCTTCCAAATTATCAAAATTTATAAATGCCTTTTAGACCTAGAGGACTCCTAATAAGAAAAAAGTGTTCCACGCGAGATTCAGCCCGTGTAATGAATTCACGGGGAAAGTTGTCGGAGTAAAAGTAAAAGAGCGCGAGAAAGGGTGACTGGGGGCGAAGGTGTGGAAGAAGGAAGTAAACGTTACCACGTGCTAAGAGTCGCTCGGTGAACGAGTCCGCTTAAATAACGTCGCGGCGCGCGGAATTCTGGTGAATAGCGGAAAGTAGTTAGGAAAATGTCTTACTTAAGAGAAAGTTCGTCGACCGGGGGGTTAGGGGGTGAGAGCAACGGGAATCGCTGCGACGACCCTGGCCCAGAAACAAAAGCGAGAAGAAGCTTGTGAATAATTCAACTGCGCGCGAGAAATGAGGAAAGAGTTCGCTGAAAACTTCTCCTCGAGGAATTTTACGCGCCCCGCTTTTCTTTGATCGCCTCGCCCTTGAAACTCGGCGGAGGAAGCCGAGCTTAATTGAACCCCAGACGGGCCGGGTTTAAAGACGTTCGCTGCCTTCCACTGAATCGATCTCGTAACACTGGTTCACTGACTCAGAGTGGAACGGGGTGCTGACTTTCTTTAGACACTTTTGCAACATTTACTGTTTTGTGTGCTGAAGCAGTTATATTTAGTAATGAGATTTCTTTTGTGGATTTGTTGATTGTGAGGTTCTATTAACTCTTAATTGATGAGGTGGATTTGAGGTGTTTCTTTAATTCAACGTTTTTTAACGTGGGGATACAAAACAAGTGATTGTAGTTTTATTTTCTTCCTAAATAAGATTTTATCTGTTTCATTTGGATTAATATACTTATTGAAAAGACTTGGAGGCTTTGCTCAGGAGGGAAAGTCAAATTTTACTGTGTAAGTAGAATTAAATTGGGGTGTCAGAGCAGTGATTATTGTTGAGATACTGGAGGCGTTGTTGCCTTCTATAATTTGTCTACTCGCCATCAAAGTAGTGAATTATGGAATCTACTGCAGTGCAAATAAAAGATTATCCTGTAGAGTGTAGATGATCTTTATGAGCATCTGAGTTCTTAGTTTTCAACTTTCTACATGTACATTCAAAACTTCCTCTACTCTCACACGACATACTCTTCCCACCCCTTACTTTGCAAATACTCTCCATTCAACGCTGATAATTCCATTCATCAACGAAGAATTCAATACCCGATAAACCAGTGCACTATCATTGTGTCTCCCATCAATTTCTAGAAAAAAAACTAATTTCAAGGTAGTAGCACTTAGTAGAAAACAATTGATTTCGAATGAATTTGAATTGCTTTTGATGAAACTTTAATAAGACATGGTCCTCGTGAAAATATTCGGCATATTATTTATTTATCGAAGGGGTGAAAACAGACCCCAAATTTGGATTCCAAAACATATTTCCATATTTCTTAAAAACAGGTTACATACTTACCTGAATTCATCATTTAAAACTACACAATTTCGCAATTCAAACTGTTCACCTACTCCGAGTATTGTTCGAGATATTCAAGAACACATTCTCAACCCCCAACTTTGAGTGCTGTTTTCCCTCCTTGAAAATGGCCCATTGCGAACAAAACCAACCACGTGTCAAATATTTCCGCGTCTATTATCACAAGTGTCTAAAGTTTCATAAAAATCAGCGATTGACTCTTCTTGACTGTCCCTTGCAAGATCAACTCCAAATTCTCCACTCTACCATAAACCGTACAAGTCAGACGGATAGCAACAGCCTAATAGTCAAACCTCTCTGCGAACTCCCTCCGCGCGAAACATCCCCGTAACGCACAAGTCTCGCAAGATTAAGTCGCCGGGTGTTGCGACTCCGCGTCCCAGGATTCGTCCAATTAGAGGCATTACGCTGCTCTCCGCGTACGAAAGTAAAACCTCTCCGAGCTACCCGGCATCTGGGAATAATATCTCGTATCTCGCTAACGAGAAGCGATCGCGATCCGGGCGTATAATAGGGAACGGTCTGGCTGTGCGCAGCCGTCCGACCTCCCGAGGTCCACGAGCCGACCGATCGACTCCGGGGGCACGGATGGCTGTCAGTTGCCGCGCAAAATGACACGCATCGCGGGGACAAAGGGGCGAAAGGAGCACGAGCGCGGGTCAGCGCGACGCAGGCGGAAAGCTCGTGGACAGAGAAAGAGAACAGCTCGAGAAATAACAAAGCTGAAGCCAGTGTTCCCACAAAGGCAGGGCCTGACCTTCCGCCGCCACCCCCCACGCGCCCTCTGTCGCTTTCTGTCGCTCCGCTGAAACAATACGGACGACGGTAAAACAAAGGGGTAAACATGAGAGAAAAAAGAGAAAACGACAAAAGGCAGCCGTTTGAATCCGTAATTTGCCCCCGCGTTCCCCTTTGTTTTACGGAGCCGCGTGGTGCCCTCCTGGCCCCCTCCGGTCTCTCCTCGGCCGTTGCCTTCCTTTCGACGCGCACAACCCCTGCCGCCTCCCTCTTCGGCAACGTGAATTTTACGGGGCCGCTGAGCCGCCACGTCGAGCGAAACCCTTTTCTTCCCTTCCTCGCGAACTACCGCGCCCGACTGTGAGGTAGGTCCTGGAGAACGCTTTCTCTGGTCCAATAGGGGGGCGGTTTCTGGTGGACGAGACGTGTTGGAGATGAAGTCGGTTTGGGGGATGAGGAACGGTCACTGGGAAGATAATTGTTGCAAGTGATACAGTTTCCTTTAGGGGTGCAGTTTTAAGGGGGTGAAGAGGTGGTGGAGCTGAGGGAGGAAATTATTGTTTATTTTAATTTTTAATTTTAATTACAAGAGACGGGTTAGACAACCCTTTGGTATAATCGATTACAACATGTGGTAGAAAAACGAACGCACATTACGAAAGAACGACAGAGAGAAACAGAAAAAAGAAAAAGCAAAAGTTTTAGGGTGAATAGAGGAGTAGGATGCGAAGAATTCTTTTACAACCTTCACCATCCTCATATGGCAACGATTTGAATATAAAAAGGAAGCTACCTTGATAAATATTTAAAACTAATTTAAACCTTCGTGGTCAAATGCCGTGCATTCACGAATTTTTAGACCTCAATATTAAAATTGAAAATTTTGGTGTTTGACTCTTTTCTACAACTATTTTTTCAACTACAAAGTGCATCCTATCAAAACTTACGTTTCTAGAAAAATATTATTAGAACATGCTTGGAAAATGATAATTCAAACGCTGGGGTGTAGTTAACACCCTGTTAGTAAATTCTAATACAGTTTTCAAGATTCTGACTCCTACTCACAATTGTTTAAACCTTCTTCGCCTCAACTTGATACCAGTAGCACCCCATTCTGCCACTTCCATGCCCCTTACTTCAATTCCGCGAATCCACCTAGGAACACATAAAAGCGTCAGCTCAGAGTCCTCTCCAAAACTAAACGTTACAAGAAGAAATATCTACCTTTCGGCTCCCGTCACTTTTACGCGCCACGTCGAACACCTGCAAGCAACTGGCGCCCAATTCGCACAGCTTTTCGACCAACGCAAGTAGGCCAGTTTAAACGCCGCAGGATGTAGCGGGGACCAAATCTGCTGAATGTTTCATGCGTCTCGGGAGATCCTGAACGACCAATCCTAGAACGATGGCCCGCTGGACGGTTATTTCGAGTCGATTAATCGACTCGATTCCTCGACAGGCTGTTCTACCCTCCAGCGAGGGCATGAATCTTTCACGCAGCGGCGAATAAAACGGCGAATGGAGGCAGAGCGAGGGACGAGCAGGAGGGTGGTGAACAGAAACTGGGCTCGCTGGTTGAACGTGCAAACGCACGACTTCGCTGGTAAACTGACAACGAACGTGACGTCGTTCAAAGATTCACGAAAATCGGATAGTTTGGAGCGAGTTTTCCGGCGAGTGGAACAGCGTGGAAATTTCTGGCCGCCCCTTCTACAGGGGAGCCATTTTCGGCCACCGCGAGGACGAAGACCTTCCGACGAGATGGATATTAATTCCGCGTAGTGGGAGGACAGTGGAGGCTTAATTGGTTACTTGAAGATCCGAGGGGTTTGAGTGGATTTGTGAATTTTATTTGTGTCTATTGAGGGTAGAAATCAGGGCTAAGTTGGGTGGTAGTTTGTGTTGAGTTAGGGACATTCTTTGTTGTGGGAAAAAGGATTTGAATTAGAAATTAGGGGATAGTTGAGTAGCTCGCGTTGATAAGGGATGGAATATTATTTACTCGATCGAAGATGGTATGAATCGAGTATGTTAATTCAGTTCCTGCTTGTTTCACTTTTGAGGCAAGAAGTCTTTCTTGCTCTGAAGGAAGTGAAGATTCTTGAAAAGTATATTGTATGAGTTTTTATAAAAGGATAATTCTGCATTTGTTCATAATTGTGTGTAAGAAGTAATTATGGATGTTTGAAGATAGATGGAAGTTTGGAGATTACGAAATATTATTCATTATGGATATATATTTCTAAATATAATAATTAAGTGCTTCATCGAACCAGGGAATTGACGACGAGAAGTGAAAAAGAGCCATCAAAATGATGGAGATTGAATATTCTATTTAAAGTCTACTTCACGACGATGTCCTTCAATTTCTGATAAAAATTTGAATAAAAACGCGGAATAATCAAACTCGAAAATCTCGCTCGTTATTTACCAAGACGAGCAGAGAAACAGCCGGTTAGAGGGAAGAATGCGCAGCGAGCTGGTTAGTTGACTTAAGAACCGTTGAATTAATTGAGGGAGATTTAAATAGGACAATAATTGAATCTTTATGGCGCTATTAAGCCACCGACGGTTCTCAATTACTACGTGCTAAATGAAATCCCCCCGCTGTAACGCGAAAGCATGGTACAAAATGGTGAAACTACTTGTTTAAAGCCCTACACGTAATACAACCCATTACCTTTAAACTGCAATAGGTAATCGAATTTTTCAGCATTCGTGAAACCTACTTCTACTTCTAACCCTCACCACAATGCCCCCCCATATTCTACCACAACTCAGTAACAAGCATCTCATTTATCAATTACCATCCCCTATTAAATCTAAACACATCCAAACAAATAGCACCAAGGTAAAGAATATTTCATTTCCATCCAGCTATTAGGTCCGTGCAAAAATTCTTTCGCTCTGTATTAGGCGCTATTATATTCTAGGAAATGTCCTTTTCTGCTGCACCTACTTGTACTTTCGCCAGAAAAGTGTCAAAAGCAAGATAGCCAAGGAAAATACTTCGATTAAAAGAACACGTTGGTAATACATTTTCATTTTTAATAAAGCGAACGAACTTTTGCACTTCTCTAACACAATGCTCGAAGCACCTACAATTCCTCGCGTCTTGACCACAAGTTTCCCCCCCAGTAACCCCTAAAAGCGACATCCCTCATCGACCCCAAAGCGCGCCATCGCCCGTTCTCGTCTCCGATGAGAAGGCCAGCCAGCGAAAAGGAAAAAGGAAAAGCCAGGCGCCGTTTACTTTCGAAATTTCCTTCCACGCTGGTCAGACCCGAGCCTCCCTATCTCTTTATAAGGGCGGCGGGGGTGAGGACGTCGCTACGAAAGGGAGACGGAGGACGAGGACAAGGGAGACTCGGGTACAAGAGACAGGAGCGAGGGTGAGAAAGAGAGGACCGGCAACGACGGAGGGAGTGAGGATGGTGCTCGGAGGAAGGGTGGCGGAGAGCGAGGGGTCGGTGCGGCGGTCGGCAAGGACCACGAGATCAATATGTATGTTAGGGGATGTGGACCACGTGGGTCGGGGGTGGCCAGCGAGCCCAGGCAGCTGATTGGCCAGCGGCCACCCCATGGCCACGCCCACTCCCACACACGCTGTCTTAAACCCCCGTCGAACCAGCCAGCCACACTATATACAGCTCCATGAAGAGCCACCACAAGCACGGGGGCGGAGGGGGAGGGGGAGGGGGACGCCAGGGGGTGGCTGGTGGATGCACGATGCCAGCACTCTACTCCCCTAACACTGTTACCGAATTCGGTGGAATCATCGAAAATTGAAAACCGGCTCTCTGGTTCCCCTTGCCAGCCCCCCTTCCCTTCCGCTGTGTCGCGGAGAGTTTTCCGCTGAAAAACTACCCCCTTCCAGCGGCGCGGTGTAATCTGATTAAACGCGCGCTCCCCACGCATCCCAGCGTCGACGTTGAAGAGTGACGGTCGTTCGGGGGCGAGGAACAGGTTTCCATCGGGCTTGCAGGTGAATCCACGATGGTTTCCCGTGGAATACAGGTTCCGGCGATGGGCGCGGGGCCTGTTCCCTGGCCTCGTGCCGCTGGCTGTCACCTTTCATTTACATTCCCGCCGCTCAACGCTGTCTCGGACAGCGGCGAGGGTTGACTGGACCGGAGTTGCCGGTTACAGGTTGCGTTGCAGGGAAATTAATCGACCGTGAGGATGGCTGGAGAGTGGACTTTTGGTTTTGATATTGGAGGAGCACTGGGTGGGGTCAGTGAAGGATACATTGGGCGAAGCTCTATGTGTGTGGCAACGGTAGCGGGTTGTGTAAGAGTAGTAGGAATGCAAGAGTTCAAAATTGAATTTTTTAGGATAAATTGTCTAGGTATTATGGTTTATTATTAGTATTGCTATAAACGGGAAACTCATTGGAAACCCAAATTACTGATCTCAGAGTGATGTTATTATAGATTTCCTTAGTGTTTTTCTATTAGAAATTTTACTAGGCAAAGTTGAAGGTTTTATGATAATAATGGTGCACCATTTTTGTGCTTTAATATGCAAAAATTTATTTATACTCATCATCCTCCAGGCTTCAAACTCGTTATTCAGAAAAGCCCTCTTTGAGATCTTACTTTCTCCCTGTAACTCGCCAAACAGGGGTAACAAGAAGAATTCATTCGGCCTGGGATAAATTACGGTCAAGTGTAATCAGTCATGAGGAGACCGAGTCTCCTTGTCCCGATGTAGCCGTGAGAATTATGGAAACGAAGAATGCTGGCGAGTTAGAAAACCGACGCCTAACGCCAGAGAATTCCGTCGATCGATGGCCGTTGACGCGTGTTCCCGATCGAGATTCGTCAAAGCGTCCACCAATGGATTTAATTAGCCGTATAGATCTGGAAACGGAAGCAAGGCGCCGAGAACGGCTAACGACGTTATCCGACCCTTCTGACGATCGTCGATAAACGAGAATCACCTCCGTTTAATTCTCGTCCGCCCCCTACCATCGTCTGCCACTTGGCGCGGATTCGAGAAGAAATCGGAAATTGCGTGTTTGATGGCCCCGCAGATTTATCGCGATCGATTATCAGCCCATCTAGTAGCCTCTGAGCAAAGCAGGAAACCGTGCGCCCTGCGAAAATGTTACAAGGTTACGCGTAATTTACAGAGAGAACTTATTCACCCCAGCTGACTCTACAATTGGAAGACGATTACTTGGAATCCAATAACAACACCGCGCAGTTCCGAGCGGTTGTCAGTGGGTCATGGAATGAAAAAGAATAAAGTTATACCTACTTCGAATTATGAAATTGTAATCGTCGTCTCGCTTTTGCTAGCTTTGGCACAAAAGTAGCCAGAATTTAATAATTCATAAAATTCGACGTGCTCGAAATATCTACCTTCGGCAACCCTTACCCCTCCTCAGGATTTTGAATTTCTATATTTCGGTTGTTAGGAGTGAAGGAGTAGTCTGATTCATTCATTAAGAGGTGGATTACGTCGAGGTGGGATATATACGGAGTTTCAACTTGCACGATTTCGACACCGAGTCTCTCCCCTTCTGCAGGATGCGCTCGTAAAATATTCAACCCCTCCCCTCGCTTTGTGTACGTTGATTTTAGCTAGACGCGCCGCTATTTCCGCCAGTAATAACAGCGAAGGCTCGGTTCGCTCGTCGCGAACATCGGTCCCGTTCCGTTACAGCGGCACCGATAACTCCGCTAATTAGTCGATGAGGTGCCACTTAAACGCGGGAAAGCAATTATGACTGGTCGCGGGCGACGTCGACGCGAATAAATCGTTCATCCGACGTCCCGACACCGATTGTTCCCCTCACGCCTTTAACCACGGTTTTATTAGTGATGTTGCTTGTTACGCGGGCGAAGGACCTCATTGATTAACGATTCTATACGGAGTAGCTGGTCTATCGAAACGCAGAACACTTTGGAATGCTACAGTACTCCTAAAACTCGCCAGAAACAAGATAGTCAATCTTGATGGATAAGATTTCCTCAGCTCCCACATTACAACTTTTTTATTATAATTCATTTAACGATTTCTTATAACGAATCACAACTCGTGGCAAGCATTGTGTTTCTTATATTAAGCGGACTTTGTTACGCGGAGAAATTCAGCGAAGGAATTCTAAGGAAAATTCTTAGGTATTCGTGAATATATTAATGCAGTTTCGAAAGCGTCATAAATTAATAATTAAACGCAGTGTTTCCCAAGCTTTTTGAGTCGCGATCCTCCTACATAATATTCAAGTAACCTGCGATCCTCGTATCTATAAGGGAAGGTAAACAATGATTTAAATAATAATTACCCAAACAAAACGTCTTTGTATGAAAAAAAACGATAATAGCGATATAGAAATTCGACTGACAGCACAGTGTATCGACTTTCAGATTAATACTTGAATATCTTTATGTATAACAACAAAACAACTGTTGAAATTGCATTTAAATATATTTTTCTTCAAATTTCTATAAAAATAACTACTTATTCTTATCGTAATTTAAAAAAAAATTATAAAATGCAAAACGTGTAGAAGCCCAGTAAATGGCCACATTCTTTTAATAAGAATTGTACTTATTCATGTTTGCTTAATACGTGTAACTAAAAATATGGGTTATTAAAAGTTCAACTACACTCCATTTATAAACATATAATATTTTCAAATTTATAATTGCGGCCAATTACTGGTTGGTTTACCCTACTTTCAAAAAGCGTTTAAAAAAAATTGATTTTGTCAATTCGTCTAACCGGAACGACTCCTCAAAGAAAATACTTTGATGCAACATATTTTTACTTCTGATAAAGTCTTCGGTCCAATAAACCCAACGAACTTTTGCACCAATCAAATATTTTCTTTCTCCATGTCAGTCAACGTCAGCCCTTGCAACCTTTTTAAAAAAATCCCAAGTCTTCCAGCACATCTTCGTGTTCCACCCCAACCAACAACAACCCCCTCGACTCGGCTCGTCATTGCCAGCTCGAGTCCCTGCAATTAGCCATCTTGATTTCACGCAGCCACCGACTAACCCGATCAACGTGCATCCACCGACGTACAATCGGCTCCCCGTCAGTCATCGATGCACTCGTCGACGTAAGTCAACGTTCCCCGTCTACGAGCAACAAGATCGAATTAATGCAGCGATTCGAATCGCGACAGGAGGATAGATAAACGTCTGACGGACCCGGCGCGGTAATCTGCGCTTGTCTGGCTGGCGAACACGTACGTGCTTCCGGGACGAGTTAACATCCGGTCGCCGGGGCGTTCGTTAGAGGGTTCACAGAGGGAGACAAACCCCCGTAGGTACGCTTCACCTTCAGCCGAATAATAGAGAACGACGCCCCGGCGATTCTCGGTCGGTCTTGAAGGCCCCGCGAGAATGATGGCCGTTCCATAATTAAACGGAGCACCGCGGCGCGTGCATCGCGTCCCCTGTAAAGCATATTAATGGCTGTAAGCGACGCGGAAGCCGGAGCGATGCACTCGCTTTTAATAAGCGGCTTATGAGTTCGCGTTTGATTCGCGTCCGTGCACAGACCTGCCTTCCCGGAAGAATCGCCTCGTAACCGATGCTCTTTGGACCCGATGATGCACTGTGAAAAGGAACAGGATTCCCGTATTCTCCGCCAGCGGGAAGAACGATGTGATTAATTCCCGCCATTGTGCGCAACGGGATTGAAGAGGTTTGTATGATTACATACCGTGTGGTGGAACTCTGCGTTTGGGAAGGATTGATTGACTTTTGTGATACTAATTGATGGACATGGGTTGCTTTTGATGAAATTGTTGGGCAGTGGAGTCGTGGATTGTAGGGAGACGGGAGGTTAAGTAGAAGGAGCGCGTGAAAGGGGAGAAAGTTACTCTGAATATGTATGGAGAGTTTTTGTTGATCTATTTGCGACTTCTTCGGTATTGTGTTCACTATAGGGAAGTATTTTTCAGTACTTAATTTTTTCTTCGTTAATTTGAATAGAACGATAAAAAATTTTAAGCGGATATTAGGAGAGCGAAAACGATAATTTCTTTACTAGCGAAAGAGAAAACAAGGCGTTAAAGAAAATGCTGTAATTGTAATATTTAAGCTATTAACAACCGTAAAATGACATAAA
Organism: Andrena flavipes; assembly: GCA_963971345.1. Classification (NCBI taxonomy): domain Eukaryota; kingdom Metazoa; phylum Arthropoda; class Insecta; order Hymenoptera; family Andrenidae; genus Andrena; species Andrena flavipes. The sequence goes on from OZ020480.1 coordinate 49,061,357, forward strand.
CAGTATTAGGTTAACTGGCAGTAACTGGGGTGTCAGTAATTCACTCAACTACATTTGAAAGGTGTCAGTAATAGATCCTCAAATATATTTCTGAAATTGATGAATTTATACGTAAAAATCGAAGGTTTAAGGTCCACCAAATTTTGTTCATCAAGTAAACATATTAAGCAATAATAAATAACAAGAATAACATATACTTTTAGTCTATAAGTACATAACTATATAGATAATGTCAGCGTCAACGCTTAAAGTGTCAGTAATTGGTTCCTTTACATTATTGGATGTAGGAAAAATGGGGACATTCCTTAATTTTTTTGTTCCAGTGGAGGGTGGACATTCTCTGTTTTTAATCAAAACACCAAATCTTAAACGTTGTCTAATGTGGACATTTTTATTTTTTAACCACCTGTGATTCGACAGCTCTGTGGCTCCAGTAGCCACCAAAAAAATACGTTATACATCACAGACTCACTAAAAATGGACATTCCCCGTTTTCCCCTTGCCCTTCAATTTAATTTCGCCAACACAGCTGTTGCTTCTTTAAAAATACAGTAATTGCACGTAAAAAGAGGTTTCTACAATTCTATCATCTATACCAGCGTTTTCCAATTCAAGTTTGTCAAGGAACTTATCCAAAACTCACAACAGTATTTTTTGTACCCAGTGTGTTGAAGACACCGCGCTGTTTCAAATTTTGCAACCAGCTGTATGTTCCTCGTTGAATAATTCACACATTCTTTTTAATATATAAAGTTATAACAAGATTATTTTCTTGGATCCCTAAACTTCGTATCGCGAAACTATACGAATAAACATTAAACAGCCCCCGTGTTTTAGAATCCTATGCATCGGATATACACAAGGGGCCCACCCGAGCGTTTTATCAGCTTAAAGAAAAGACAAGCGTGCCCCACTGAATCATATTTCAATGTCAGCCCCGTGACAGACAATCCGATGAAACTCTTAGCAAGTATACTTGATGCGATAAGAATAACAGAAGTCTGCCACGGTGATGACAATGGATGAACGCGGTACAACCGATGCTGGTGTGTAGCGTGCCCCTGTTTTAAGCTCGCGCCGATTTATCCTGCGAAATAAAATGAAAACGAACTGTCAGCGGCAAAACGGCACGCTCCCGCCGCGACAGGGAACGTCAAACTTTACGATAATGCGGTTTTCCCGGTGGAAAGCGAGTTTTCTGAGGGACGGGGGCTGGGGAGGAGGGTTGGAAAGGTTAGGCCGGGGAACTAAAAGTACTACTAGCCGAGCCGTCGCGACTCGGATGAAAGAAGAGGAGGCTGCGAAGAGTTTGCCCCCGTGCGCGACACTTGCCGATGTTTTCATTCATAATTAGAGTAAAATAAAAAAGAAATGGAACTAGGTCAGCTGGCGCGTTACAAAAGTCACGCGTGGCAACGATAAGGGACCGAGGAAACACGTGATTCGGTTGAAGGTTTCGGGTACAATTAACGGCGAATGTAATCGCTCCTTTGTTTCCTGATAAGTGTTTATTAGGTACTCGCAGTGTGAAACGCTTTGCGTTCTGTGGAGGGTGGGAGGCAGGCAAATCTTGATTTGTTTTGCAATTGAATGGAATCCAATTTAATTGCACGGAGTCGTTTTTATGGTATTTTGACTGTTGTTTTGACGTTTTTATGGCATTTGTTCTTTCATTCTTATAATTCTTTTAACGTTTCTGTAAAATTTTTGTGGAAAGTTCTGCATCCGAAACGATTCGTAGGTTCTAAGAAATTTGATCCTGCAAGTGATTCTACATTACTGGTGATAATTAAATGAGAAACGATGAAATTGAGATGAAAATACCAAATACAATCTATTCTATATCTATGTAACGTTTAATAGTTACGAGACTTCCCTAGAGTTTTTTCCCTAGGTTGTTAAGAAGCGTTACTCTTTTTATGAAATAATAATTGATTGACAAAGAAGAATTGGTTAAAAAAGCAGTGTATTTTATCACTTTGTATATGGTTACATATCAGTTTATTTAATAAATAATGTTAATTTGAAGTATGGTAATTGAGTTGGTTATAACTAAGTAAATATTAAAAATGACAGTAAAAAACTAAGTTATGGATCATTGACCTAAAGGCATTTTAACACTCATTAACCGTAAAATGGGACATACCACCAAAATTAACCCCCATCCATTCTTGATTTCACGAACCGAATCGGTCCCTCGCGGCACAATTGTAAAAGATTGATGAAATGGCAAGGTAACCTGTTATTCTTCGACATAGTTTTATTCAAATTGATGAGTTAACATTTATATCTTAGATTTTAGGGGAAAGTGGGGTAATTGCAAACACCTAAGCAAAAAAGCAAATAAAACTAAAACTATGTGAGAAATGAATTTGATTATTATTGACAAAGAGCGATTTCAATGGTCAACTCATAAAAGACGTTGCTACAACCTATACCTAATGTATTTTTTAAATTCCTCTTCTTGTGCGATAGAAAAAAAATTGCAATTGGTCGGAATATCGAAAAAAATAGTAAAGAAAATTCAAAAATCCTTTTTGTAGATTTGAATAAGTTTTATGCATGCCGAAAATTTCACAAAAATCGGTTCATGTTGCTCTGAGCTACAAACGCTTAAAGATTTGTTCGCCATTACCCCACGACATCAAAAAATAAAAAGGAATTTATTTCAAGGGTTAGAATCATGATTCAAGCCACGCCTTTGTCACAAAATGTTGGTAAAAAAGTGCTTTATTTTAACTTAAAAAAATCCCAATTGTATCATTAATTCAACAGTAATTACATGTAATTGAAAATGGACAAAATATTACTTGAAACATGATGAAAATAATAAATTGTGATTATTTTGAATAGCATGAGCGTTCTGTATTTATTACTTTCTGCCCGGCGTTGGATACGACCTAAACTATTAGCTAGTAGAGAAGGAACATCAGTTTTTATTTATTAAAACGCCGCAACCATCGTGTTCGTGATTACCCCGCGTTCGTGATTACCCCTCTCCCTCAAATAACAGAACAGTATAACTTATTACCGGGAAAACTGTGTCAAATTGACTCGAAGGACGGATGAGTGTTAACTTCTTTCTATCTAACTTTCCCATTCGCCATTCCTCTAAACATCTCAGGCCTGCAAGTCACCGAGCTCGATTCACAAAAGCCGCCCGGCATAAACGAATAACCAGAAGCGCGGCGAACAGAGAGGAACAAACTCCTCGGTTGCGCAACGGCAAGTCAATCCAGCTGAGTCGTTGAGAAAGAAAGACGGGCGGCGGTGATGGCGGAAACAATACAATTTACCGTCTCCTAACCAGGCCAGCGCCGCTGAAGGCTCCTTGCTCGCGAGGCGCGCGCGAGCCCGAGAAAGTGTTCCAAAGAAAAAGTCGCGCGGAAAAAGTTACTCGAGGAGAACTTAAAGTGCCGCGTCGCGGGGTTCGCGCGGGGGGACGCTCGTCGGCAGCCAGAGGAAAGGGGTCTCTCTCTCTCTCTCTCCCTCTCTTTCTCTCTCTCTTTCTCTCCTCTCGCCTCACCGGCCGTTTTCATTCATAATTAGAGAAAAAAACAGAGACGGCGTTCCTTCCGCCCGCGGGACGAAATAAGACGGCGACGAGGGAGAGGCAGCGTAGTACGCTGCCGCGTAGTAGAAAGAAAGAGTCAATGAAGAAAGTCGCCGCCGCGCTGGTGGGGGTGGCTGCTCAATGAATAAGAGGGTGAGGGAGGAAGAATGGAGAGAAAACGTCGCGGGCGCTTGGCAGACGGAAGAAGAAAGAGGAAGAAAAGCTGGAACGGCGGGGGCGATGGGGGGAGGGTTTGGGAGGGAGAAGGGGATGGGTTGAAAGAGAGGGTGAGAACAGCCGCGCGAACCGGAACGTGGAACGGGGCAACCGAGTTGCGGGGAATCTTAAAGACTTTCACCATTCTGTTAATTTTCTTCTTAAAGTGGGTTAAATTATTTTACGACTTCCACCCGCGCCCCCAACCCTCTCTCGCGGCAGGGGCGGAGGGGGAGTGGCGCGGCGAGTCATCCCCCGTCTAATCCGCGCGTCTCCGTCGCGCGTACGACTCTGAAAGGGTTGCGCCCTCTTTGTCTCGTCCTCTACTATCCCGCTGCCACCTGTACCGCCCCCGTCCGCCACCCTTTCCCTCCAGACTCCTCTATGCAGCTCGAAGCATCAGCCGCGTCTTTTCTCGCGCCCCCGCGCCACTCTTCGCCGACTGCACAGAGAAGTTTCTCGCGCCTCCTTCGCCCACCCTCCGTTCACGACCCCGTCTCATCAGCTGATCGTTTCATTTTCTACGAGACGCTTTCGATATCGGCCCAGCCACTCGTTAATTTCATTCATCCTGGAATTTTATTGCCGCTCAGGCGCCACGCGCCTGCTCCTGCTCCTGTTTTCTCGGTTAGCTGGATTTCTCGGGGGTTGACTTGGTTAACGGGATGAGTGTGTGTTTTGGGAAACAAAACTGAGGCGTGTGCAGAGATTCCTGTTGATTTTTGGAAGGAGGTGTTTTTGTAAGGGTTGATATTTGTTATGGTAACGAGAAAAAATAATGATTAAATTAGGGTTTTAAGTTTTCACCAGGAAAGGGGATACTAGGAACCTACTTAGTGTGATTTTAATGATATTGTTGAAATTATAGGATTAGAATTTGTAAAGCTAGTTATCAACGAGTTGTAGTAATGTTTGAAGGAATAGTGTTGAATCGCCATTTCTCTTTCAAGTTTAATGGTGACGTAAACGTTCGGTGTCTCCTTTTTGCATAGGACTATCAGTGAAGAGCTTCTGGTATTTCCGCCGCGGAGAAACTTAGCCGATGTTGCAAACTTTATAAAGTTTCCCCATTTACTCGGGCAAAAACGTGGAAACTGGCGCGAGCAAACGAAATCATGGTTCGAAAAGTACGTCCTCCCCCTCCGACCTTCGACATCTTTCTGGAGTTAACGGACGCGATTATTGCTTTACACCGCGTCTCTTACTTTCCACTCTCCGCGTTGTTCCTTACTAAACCATTTCACATGCCCGCGAATTTCTTAAACTCATCAAAGACATCCTCCCCGCACCACCTTAACAACTCCGCAGTCAACTAAGACACTAAAAGCTATCCCTCCGATTTCTCCACTCGGCCAACCCCTGCCCATTCTCCACCCCGAGCAGACTCCACGGGAACATCCGCCCGAGGAGCACGTTGCAACCCTGAAATCCCGGACTCTCTCGCCGTAGAAGTAATTATTCTTTCGCGACGCGTCGGCCGTGATAAACAACCCACCTGTAAGTCGTGTCTGCGCTGCACGTAGGGAGGGCACAGGAAAGTAGAGTGCAACAAGGCGTCAGCCGAGAGTAAATCGTCAGGGTAGGATTATCGGGCTTCCCCGCGATCGCTGCTCCACCGGAAGGTCATGCGATTGGCGCGAGAATTGGTGGCAGCGATTATGAAACGCTCATGGGGTGTCGACAACCCCTTCAAGGGGGGTCCCGTCTGAGAGCCAGAAGCGGGGGCAGGGGGGAAGAGGGGAGAATGGACACTGGCTAGGGAAAGGGAGCTCGTTCACCCTGGCGTGGAAACGGTCTCGCGGCATACGTAGACGCCGATACAAAGACAGAGACAGGGGTGGGCCACGATCGGTCGAGACCCTGCGCCGGCCAATGGCGTTTCACCCCCGTGGTGAGGGTGGGTTGCCATGGTAACCCCTCGCCATACACGTACGTGCACGTAAAGGCACGTACACATGTACGCGTGATGCTCACTCTCGGGGTTCGCCAGGCGGAGGGGTGCGGTGGTGGTGGAGGGAGGATGACGGAGGCCGGGCCAGGGGGGTTGGGGTGGGTGGCGAAGGTGAGGCTGAGCGAGCGGGCAGCAGGGGGGGAGACGGGATACCTCTTCCACCCTTGGACAAGCCCAATCGATCGAGGTGTGCTTCGGCCGGACGAAACTCACCCTCTGTCAGCCCGCCCTCCGATCTACCAGCCTCGTACCACCGTTACCATCGGCACCACCGCCACCATCGCCACCACCATCTACGCTCCAAAGCAGCGGTGCCTGTTATTTGAATGGGGGGGAGGGGGACGAGAGTAACAGAGAGAAAGAGCGAGAAGGAGAGACGGGGGGTTGAGGGGGTGGCGTGCTGGCGACGGTGGTCGGGGGGAGTTGAATGTGACAGAGTGCCACCCCCGAGGGCCTCTCCCGTAGAAAGTGCGGCGAGCGGCTCTTCCAACCACCCCCGCCGCTCCCCCCAACCCGTCACTCCCCCTCTCTCTCTTTCTCTCTATCATTCCGCGCACTATTCTGTTTCTTCCCTTCCGTTCCCTGTTTATCGCGCTCCGTTCCTCCTTCGACCCCCCCACACCTGATGCTGGCGCTGCCTCCTGCTCGGGCGTAGGGTGGCTCGCAGGGGTTGTGGAGACCCGGCGGGGGTGGCGTGGACAGAAATCAATATAAGACGGGCCTCCACGTATTCCTGCCCTCTCGCTCCCGCACACGACCACCCTATGTTTGTCTCTGCGTGCACGTCCGTCCTCCTCGCTCCAACCCCCCGCGGCCCGCCCCGTCCTCGTCCGACGAGCGGGGGTCCTCAGCTGTGTCTCCCTCGGCCTCTCTTCCTCTCTCTATCTGCAGCTCCGCCGGCCCCCTCCCCTCCCGCCCTGCCGACGGTCTACATCCCTCATCCTCTCCCCCACACCACCGTTCCCTCGAGGGTGGACTAACTAACACACACGCGCGCACATGCAAACACGTAGCGAGGAGCGCCAGCGCGCCGCAGCAAACCAAGCATTTCTGTACAGGGTGTGTTTCGACATGTAACGGGTGGCCCGCGGAACAGGGGCGAGATTCCGCGACAACTTCTCGGCGTATCGGGTGCGTGACTCGAGTGGGGTTGCGGGAAACGCGGGACGAGATCGCACCCCGGAGGAAACGCGGGGAAATGCGAGAGACGGCGCGGTTGCATTCTTCCAGCGAAAAACACTGGGCTACTTTCACCACGGAAAGACGCCCCCCCCCCTCCACGCGCCCCGAATCCGCGAGAAGTTCTTGGATAAGCGGTTCCCGCGCCGATGAAACTCTCCCCATAAATTCAGCAAAGAAAAAGGAGGAGAGGACGGCGGGGAGGGCGGAAGGAGCCGCGTGCTCCAGGCGAAGGAGAAAGCGAGGTGAAAAATCTGAATTACAAATGCCGCCGTCTCACTTCCGCTACTCAATTAACTTTCGCTTTCCGCGAGCCTCGATTCCCTCCCGCCCTGCCTCGCGTCGAAAGTAGACGAGCCTCGAATTACGCGCGCCCCGCACGCGAGGCGGCCGCGCCGTCGGACGGCGCCGATACTTCGCGGACACCCGTTTCAGCTCGCGGTATATAGGATCGATAGAAGGACAGCAAACGTGTGGGGAGAGTGGAGTTCGTATCCTGCGGATAAGGGAACGGCATCCATAAATTACGACGCAACTCTGCAGGGTAAAAGTCCTGTACAAGAGACCTCCTATGTACGGCTGAGGTCTCTTCCACCTAACCGACCCTCTCCTCGTCGCGCTCGCCACCCCCCACCCCCCTTCCTCCTCGGCTCGCTCTCCTTCCCTCGTTTCCTTCCTGAGACCACCACCCTCCCGCCCCCTCGGAACGAAAGCCCCCGAGAGGGCTAAGGGTAGGCGTGCTGTGGAACTATAAATTTTATCGTTAAGTTGTTTAGGATCGTGGTCCGTGAACCATTCGACTATCCACCCCTACGCCGTCGTGCGCGTCCCCTGACGGCCCGGAGCCGGGGGTTGATTCCGAGGACTCACTTTCTACCAATTTCTCGGCGTCCCATTCCTCTTCGCCGGATACGGGGCGCGCAACTGGAACGACAGGGAAATCGTATCCACCCCCAACGAACGCCATTCCATCGGCAGGAAGCTCCTCGGAGAAACTCGCGATCATCGAATTCCTCTTGCGATCGGCGGGGCGGCGTTCGGGGCGAAGCCGCACGCGCGCGCCGAGGGACAACGGGGTTCTAGACGTCACGTGTTTTTTTTTTTCGAGGGATTATTGGTGGGCGACAAGATGGAAATTAAAGTTTGGGGTTTTTGGTGAGCAGTGGTTGATTCTGGGGACTGATTTTAGTTGTTGGGTGATTAGAGGTGGGTTAGTTTGAGGTGAAAGGGAGATACAGGTTAGAACGGCGCGGGGAATCGGGCTGATTTTATTCCTCGTGCCCAGCAGCAGCTGGCAATAATGGACCTCAGCAATTTCCCTCTTGATAAACGGAGCAGCGACTGGAAGTAATAGCAATTCACGTTGGCGATTTTATTGAACCTGTCTGACGATCCTGCTAATTTCATTAAGAGCAGCTTATCACCCTCTGTACCACTGGATCTGAAAGGACGGGCTAAGAATTGCGGAGTGAAACTGGGGATGTACATTCTCGTTTCGGTACTGGTTGGAAGAGTGCAAGTTTTATTCATCAGCCACGTTTGTGAGAAATACAGGCGTATGCACCTTCGTTTTATTTAGGGTATCGTGATTTTGCAGATTGAGCTCTATTCCTGATATTTATTGTAGGGTAAATTCGGGAGACGCGGTTGGGCTGGAGAGTTGATCGACTCGCTATATTTCAGATTCTATACGTAAAAATTCGTTAAAGTGGAGATCAATTACTTCTCTAGAAGCCAAACAGTTGAATGAATAGGTCATTTCGCTTCCTTCTGTGTTTTACTGGATTTATAGGATTTAAAACGTAAATTAAGGTTACATTTAACCTCTTTTGTCAAACAGCGGTGTACAGAATCAAACTTAAAATATACTTCTAAGTTTATTTTCGTTTAATGTTTGGGATAATAAGATAGAGATATTGAGGGACAATGCAATCAAAGTATTTGGCCATATTAATTCTTCCTCTCAAAGCTAACGAGAAGACCATCTCTCGCTGCAGAAAGGAGAAATGGTCGAGTTATGAATTTTTTTATTTCTGTTTATTTTTTATTATTATTTTATTGTTATTTTTGTTTATTTAGTTTATTTATTCACTTTTTGTATTCATTTTCCTTGCTAATCCCCAATAGGTAGTTCACTTTTTCTTTGAAGTATTCTTTACTTGTTTAACGTAAACAAATTAAATATCAATGGATCTGTAGTTGTATTCACTCATACATAATTTTACTTCCTTCTTTCTTATTTTTCCATGAATAATTATGTGAGTGGTATGTGCCAACGACGAAAACCATTTCTCCCGGCACCTTGGGAGAGGTGGTCAGATGTCATGATTTCAGTTTTCAACCCGATTTACAGTAAATATTGTCTTAAAACAAATATCGGCCAGTTTTTCTGAATCAGCATAAAATTCTGAACATATAGGTTTGTTCTGATAAAATAAGTAGTATATATATTAGTTTTAATAGCCATTTTATATTAGGTCTCCCGGATTTACCCTATCTAAAACACCTCGTGGCATTATGCCTGACATTTCATGTGGAAGGGTGAACCTAAAGGAACGAAATGTATAGTGTCCACGAAACATGCGTACGGTGGTGGTTAAAACACAATTTAAACAGTGAACCTTAGATTATACAATAGCGGACAAAAAGTTACCACTTTTCGACATGTTTTATTTTTGTTATTCTTTAGCATCAACTTCGAACTGTATTTTGCGTATTATACACATATTCTAATGGAAAACTTAAAGCTGTATAAAACCCAGTTAATTTTGAATTTATTCAACTAACAAACAAGAGTTTTATAAGCCATTGAACGGGACAGGTCATTTCCGGGGTCGACAAACGAGTTACTACTTTTGGTATTTTAGACATTTTCAAAAGTGTTCACTTTGTGTGGGTTTTAAAAGTTTTAATTAAATAAATTCAACTTTAACTGAGTTTTATATAGCTTTTAATTCTCTATCAGTATATGTATATTGGACACTTGCTGCAGTTTTGATTGATGTTAACAAGTAATAGAAGTAAAGTGGATCAAAAAAGTGGTAACTCTTTCGTTCGCTACTATATCCCCACCTCTGTGGCATAATCTAAATTAAATAAATAGCTATATTAAGCTATATTTTATAACAGTTATATTAATAGTTATATTAAAACAAATATCCAGCTAAACTATCAACTAGTACAATCTTAGTGGATTAGTATCAAAACCATGCAAATCATTCCTGAACGCCCCTCCAGCCCCAGCTACATCTAAAACACAACTAAAACTGTTTCAAACTAACAACCCCAACTTTCCAACATACCAAATCACCCGTCCACTCCATTATCCCCTTACTTACACCGTAACAAGCATAATAATACTCCCACACAACAGTCCAATTATCCATATCCCCCGTCAATGACACAAGCACACACCCCCATGTGTCATCAAGGGGTTAATATTCGCCCGTGACTACAACGACCCCGAGGTTCCTCGAACTTATCAATTCCCGTTCTCGCGAGGCCACGAATCGAGGAACGAATAAAAACGCTCCACGTGGCTCCACAGGACAGAAAGAAACAAAGAAGCTTCCGTCGTCATCGTCGTTCTCGAGGGTGGCACGTAAACCCAAGGGGGTGAAGAGGGGGGATGGGTCGTGGTGGCAGAGACAGAGAGAGATAGAGAAAGAGAGAGAGAAGGGGAGGCGAAAGCGAAGGGGGTGGCTGGGTTGGACGAAAACGTGGGTGGTGGCGATGCCCGTCGAGGGGAGAGAAAACTGGGAACGTTGATGGGGGAGAGGGGGGGGGGGTGGTAACCGGGGGGATGGATTCGATTCCTCGAAAAACTGTACGTTTTTCTCGCCGATAGAATGGCCGGGACGTCACCTGAATACATTATGTGTTTTCCACCCCTGGGGCTAGGATATTGAAATTTTTAATATCGAGGGGTGGCGGGCCGAAGAGGACGGGGTGGGCGGGGGGGGGGGGGGGATACCGGAGGATGGATGGAGAGCAGTCGAACGTCTATGGCTTCACGAAGCATCCCTCATGTAGCCACCCTCCCACGGCGATCCCTTATTTTGCCGTCGATATAGCCCGCGCTGGATGTACGCGCGCATATATTTACATCCTCTATACAACGTATGTAGCGCGCGCCGTCTCGTACATGCACGCGAAACTCCGCGGAGGTTGTTGCATTATCGTTAGACCGTTACTTCTTCCGCCCGTGGGGAAGATCGATAGCCCGCGTTTGTAATTACTGGAGGATCCATCGTATCGCCTCGGCCAGCCCCCTCGATGCCGCTTCGTTTGAGGTCCGACCGTGGCGCGGCGCGTGAATGCTTGGCTTTTTCACTTATACCGTGTTGGTTCGGTGTTTGGATAGTTCTGTGGATTGTTAGAGGCTGGCGGTTGCATCAGGCTGTATGTTACTGTGTAGCTAATGATGGAGTTGTTGAATTTGATGGAGTTTAATTTAACGTAATTGGGACGAAGGTGGGGTTGATAAAGATGTGGAGGAATGGTAGTTGAGGACAGTGGTGCACTCAGGATTTAATCTTGGGGGAGCCGAGTTGAAGGGATAAAAATATTTTTCATATCAAATTCGGTAAAATTCATTGGGTGATTTTAAAATTGTACTTAAAGAATAGAATTTAGATTTCTTTTTTTTTACTAAGCGCTTGAATTAATTCAGTCCAGGTTACATTAATGTCCTTTCTCTTTTCTCCCCCATCCTTTAAGTAATTATGGTTAATATCAGTTAGAATTTTAGCGGGGTACCTAGTAGAATACATTTGAATTCTGGAATGTGTTGGTGGAAAGAAGGCGAACTGAAAATTGCAAGTTTCTTTTTAACTTGAATTTGTAAATATTGAGGCACTTTTATGATTCTTTTTGAGGTAATAGGTACTGTGCTTGTAGTTTGAAGGGTTTTTGAATATTGCTTAGAACAACGGCAGAAGGTTATCTGTTCTATAAGTATCGATGGAAGGATGGTTGAAATGGGGATTGTGGAGCAGGGAGAGACAAAGGATGCCTTTCCCCGTTCTGTGGTTTTCGATTCCTTTGGAATGCCGAGGGGTTGAAGAATATTTAGGATGGAAGTCTTTGTTATTTATTCTGTGATCAGATATCTTTGGAACGCAGAATGCTCATCTGCTCGAAAGTGCCTGGCAGAGTAGGTGTTTACATGGTGTCAGGAAAAAGTTGAAAAAAGAAGGGATCTTATCGAATATATTGAATAAATCTTTCATCTCTTGCTATTAGATCTTTGAAATTCTCCTTGTCCTTGAGAAACATTCTTCGATTCATAAAAGCACCGAAGGAAAACAAACCTTTACTATTCGTAGTATTATACAAAAGTGAATATACAGTTATAAAATTATGACATTCGTGTACCTCGAAGTATACGTTACGGTAGACGTAACCCTTATTCTTAGAAGTACCAAATTATCACTATAATTCAGTTTCTAAATTAAGCAGAATCAAAGTTAAAACATCCATGATTTAAGTTTCCATTTCCGGTTCCTGCCTAATTACAGCTCCGCAATAATTGGAATATTCCTGATTCTACTGGCGTTCAAGCAGGCGATTCTGAATAGTCTGGGTAGTAAAAATGAACATCTAAAATTACATACCTAACCTTTATCAAGAGTTTGGTAACATGAATACCGTTTCAATTTACTTAATTTATAATTCCTGTGTTCTAAGAAAAGATGAATAAGAACTTTAATTAATGATCGAAACAGGTATTTGAATTTGAAAGAGAATTAGAATTTAGGAATTAAGATAAATAATATTATTGATTTAATTTGAAATTTCCCACGCGAAATAGTTTATAAACATACCTATCTTATTTAAGAAAAAAAAGGCTCGCATTTCTCCAGCAATACCTGTTCGCGATGATTCGCCATCGTGAGACCGAGGCTCAAAGAAAAGAAGAACGATGCCCTTCGTTTCAATAAGGGCACCCACTTTTATTTGTCCCAGAGTTCCATTACAATTCTGTAAAGTACCGTGCGTACTTACCGTCAGATTACATCCTTCCTTTGTTAAACTGGATCCGCCGTTTAATTCGATTTTCCTGCTCCGATTCTGCACATGCCCCGCATTCGCAGCGTTTCACGAGACTACAGGCTACGTTAAAGCATCCGTTGCTCTATCTGTGAATCACAGAGAAAGTAGTAATTGAAAACGAAATTATGCTGTGTCAATTGCAAAAGAATACACTTGGATGACCTTTATCTAATTACATACAATCACCCGAAATTCAGCCATTCACACCGCATTAATCCACCAACCAAGAGAACAATAAGAAAAAAAAGAATCATTAAGTGGCTCACGGTTTTGAAAAATGCCTCTTCAAGTGGGCCAGACTTTTCCAAGCGAACAATACTTTCAATTTGCATAGGGTGCAAAACCCTCGGCGCGAAAATACGTGGACGCCAGACAAACTAGCTAACCTTCGAAGAAATCAGACCAACTGTTACTAAGTATAGTATCGGAAATATTTATTTCGTTACTCTCTTATTACTAGTATCAAGAGAATATTACTGTAAAATATTTATTGCAAAAATAGTAACTCACATCTTGGCAATCAAAACACAGTTGAATACAAATCATTTTATCAAGCATATCCCTATGAAAAATTTGCTATCTACTTAGATTCCAGAGTGATGCAATAAATATTAGGTAGCAGCATATGAAGTTTTAATGAAAATATTTTTTGCTTCTTAACAATTTTATTTACTTCATTCTTTTAAGCTCCTCTGATTTATGTTATCAATTGTTATTCTATTCAAACTATAAACAAAGTAACCTCATAGCAATTTCATACCCACCAACTTAATATTCCCAATATTATTACCGTAACTGTTTCAAAATCAGCCAAACCCTCCGAGAAATCAAACAAGCTGATCTCCAAATTCCACATCGAACATGCCGCGAATAAAAGATGACCCAAAAAACAGGTCAGAAGAGCCCCCGAAAAGAGGGCAGCATTGAAGAGACAGCGATCAGTAACCGGTGGCCCCGATCGAGGTGGGCCACTCGCATCCCTGGATCCAGTTTCGCAGAAGACAGGGCGCAGGTGACGAGGACATCGCGCTGCCACTCGACAATGCCGATGTAGCCAGGTCTACAGGATCGTTGAAACGTACCTTCGACCGCGACCCATATTTCAGTCGTCCGCCCGTCAACGATGTCCTCTGGCCATCTACCTGAACGACGAGTGGACACTCCGTTAATTTGGACTTTCCTAGCCGTTGTGCGGTGCGACCAGGGGCCTACCCTCGCGGGCCCCTCTGGTCAGCCAAACGGGATAGGCGCGTGCTATTGGAAACTCTCGGGCCACGACCCAGGATGCCCCGGACCGGTGATCCGCTGACCCTGGGCGTGCTGCCCATCCCCAACCCCCCTCGGTGGTCAAAACAGGCGGAAACATGGCCTGACCCTCGTATATCACTGGGCCCAGCGACCTCATCCGCAGAGGCCGTGCTCCCTCGGACGGTCACGCGTCCGGCAATTAAAAATAAATTCGTTTCGTCCTCGGATACCGGGGCAAGAATTACGCGCGGCAAAGGCGAGAATTATTGGAAGGGGTGCCGCGGCGAGGAACCGGGATGAAATATATCGCGGGTCCGATTAAGGCGTGAATTATTTATGGCGACGGAGAGCCGCTCTACCGAGCTGGCGCTCGTTCAGTCGATATCGCGTTTCTTGGGGGATTCCGGGCGAGTTAGATGGCAAACAAATACGGGGATGAATCCGTGGGAATTCATTTTTCGGGGAACGCTGAGAGCGCCTCGGGATTATCGGCGATATTGGAGCTCGCGAGACGACGCGATATATGTGGGCCAGAGAACGGTGGAATTAAATGGCGGATTTCCTGGGAATTTGATTTTAGATTTGCGGATGATTTTGGGTTGTGATTTGGGAAGCATTAATAAAATTTAGTTGGTTTCTTAGTTGTTAGGGATGGGAGGAAGTTTTCAGTAGAAGAAGCGTATAATAATTGCGACGAGGCGTGGTATTCTTGAGAAGGTGGTATTGCATTATTTTTCTATATTGAATACAAGTTTCTTTGGCAGCGGAATTGAACCAAGAGTACTTTTTCCTTGAAAGGACAATTGCGTGAGATGATGTTTATAGAAACGTGAAACAATAGGATCAAAATTGTCCACGTGGACAAAGTCACAGTAAAATTGTATTCAGTGTTCGTAATAGCTACTTAATCTACATAATTTTTATGTACATCGTATTGTCAATGGAACTGGTGTTACACTTGCAAGTTGCTTGGCATTCACTCAGCCCTTAAGGCATATTTTAAGGCGGAAATCGTAAAAATATTATACAGAAACGGTTGCACATATTTTCGCGGTTCCGCGTATCGTATAAAGTAATCGATTTTATACCGCGAGAGTGGAAAGTACGTTTCGCATCCACTTGCGTCGACGAGGCATAAAACCGCAGTAGAATATTCCGACCATGCTTGTACAATGGCGTCGACGTACATATGTGCATACATACTTCAGCTCCTTTTTTCCCCCGGCATCATGCTACCCCTGAAACCAGGGAATTTTTATTCGTCAACTCGCACGACGTTGACCCAACTTCGGGCCAAGCTACTCGTCGCGCTAACCCCACTTTGTCTTAAGCGAAATCCAAGGCAATTCCAGACCAGGACGCATAAGTCATGGTCCCTGGGATTCATGTTTAATAAAAAGTGCAGAAGGAAGCCTGTATTATTATTTATTTTGTAAACGGGAAAAGGATTCCTTTTAGTGTAGGTATACTCTACGTGTATTTATACTTTGGCCTGCTTGCATATTTAAGGGGTGGAACCGCCCCTCAAAGTTCATAAGAAGAGATTCAAAGTGACTGTCAAGAACATCATCCGTACAGCAAGTTATAAAGCAAATGAAAGATTGACCCAAAATTGAGGCCTTTTTTCGCCTCTTTTTGATCCCACGATTTTAGAACTGAATTTTACGCCAATGATGAGACATCAATCAGCCGAAATTTTCAAGTTGAGAGGTGACAATTAGATTCTGAGATATGTGAGGTCAAAGAAGTGATAATTCGTGAAATGCGTCAGCCCATACGCTTCGATGTACGGACTTTTATGTCAGTTCGATTATTCAAACAATTATGCCCAATGGTTTTTCTGACTGCTAAAAACGAATTTGAACTTAGATTTTCAAAATTCACAATAACCGATTCAATATGGTGGACGACATATTTGCTTGATTTTTATTTTTTTGTGAATTTTGAAAATCTAAGTTCAAATTCGTTTTTAGCAGTCAGAAAAACCATTGAGCATAATTGTTTGAATAATCGAACTGACATAAAAGTCCGCACATCAAAGGGTATGTGCTGACGCGTTAACGAATTTTCAGTTCTTTGACCTCCCATATCTCAGAAACTAATTGTCACCACTCGACTTGAAAATTTCGTGTGATTGATGTCTCATCATAAGGTATCGTTTAGCATAAACTTCAGTTCCACAATTGTGAGACCAAAAGGAGGCGATTTCTTGGGTCACCGTTATATAAAGTTTTATTCAACAAATTTTTTGCTTCGCGTACCGCAGCCGGGTAAAAAAGGGGTAGGTGTCTGTAGAAGTTTCAGTAAATTTAACCCCAAAAGGGCAACCCTAATGACAAAATAGAGCCCCTTCAAAAGGAGAATATAAGTCAAAGCAATTACAATTGTAATTATAAAAATCAATTTCAAACTATGCAATTCCTCCCATAACAGAACACACCTAACATCCCCCGTACCCTAAAAAATGGCTACTGAAGGAATGTCCAGAGACAACTCTGTCCTTTCAGACTCCACAATCTTCCACCGTTTCACCAGCACACCTTCCAACGCCAATACATCTCCCTTCCCCAACAATCTTCAATCAAACCTTCCTCCGTCTAAAAAATAACGCTCCCACCCCCCGTCCTGCATCAGAAATTCATCCTACACCGTCGACCCGGTGTCTCTTCACAGTGGATCCTCAGAGAACTCCGTCCAGGCGATCCCAGGGCAGGAGGCACTCGAAGGAACCCTGGCCCCCCGTTTCCCTCTCCCTCACCTGGTGTCTTCCTGGGAGCAGATTATTTGGTTCGCAAGCGGCGTGTCCCGGGTTTGAGCGGCATCGTCGAGGGTAACGTCGACGTACGCCGGGTCGGCGGTGTGCTCGTTACAGCGCCTCCACTCTTGCGAGATTCAATATTCTAACCAAAATCCCCGGGGCTAAGAGGGCGCAACGGAGGGGTGCAACGGGCGGTACAGAAGGGGAGGGAGGCGTGCAAAACTTTCCAGGCGTGCAGCCGCGGCAACGACGTGGCAGGGACCGCGCTCGTGAACCAGCGCATCCGGGGCTGTCTGGTCTAAAGTTTCCCCGTCGACGGGTTCTTCGCCGTCTTCGTCCTCGTCGTCGACGGTAAACTCGCAGTCCACACACGAGCCCCGCGGCCGGGGGTAGAGGGTGGCAGGGGGGCTGTGGGTCGCTCACGAGCGAGTTACTTGACGGACTCGACGTTACTGACGTCGTACAGTTACCGCCAAGAATCCGTTTGGCGAATTTCGCGGGTGAATTTTTGAAGCCGAAAAGGCCACCGCGGAGATTTCATCCGGTAGAGTTCGAGGGGGTAGCAGGACCGGGTGGGCGCTGAGCGTGTTTGGAGGGGTGCAATTATATTTGTTTCTGACAATCGGAACGTCGAGCTGTTTGGACGGCATCGCGGGTCTCGAGGTATTTGGGTTATTGGATTTCGGTTTTGAGCGTGGGAAGATGGGACTGTCGATAGCCTGGATATTGTTTATTCAATCTGTGGGTTTCCTGTGACGTGGGGGGGGGGGGGGTGTGGATGGCATCACTGAATTTTAGGGGCTGGATGACGACACACCATATTCTAATCATTGTTTTAATTGGGTGCAAGGAAATATATTAGTAAAATATTGTCGAAAAATATTTCAAACATACCTTGAAATTTAATGAAAAAACGTAAATAATATTATACAATACCTACTGTAAGATATAAATATAACATATTATATAATATTATTATTATATGAGGCATTAAGAGCAGAAACGGACTGTAATCCACATTGAAAAAAAAAATTATTTTTTCTTATTTTATATGATTAGTACATTATAGTTACTAATTCAATTTCTCAAAAAACGTGTGTTTGAAAACGTATCATGAAGTACATAAACATACCACACCTCGAATTTATACTACCAAGGTATGGAGTAGCCCTAAGGGTCTGTCAGACTTCGACAAATTATACCTGCTTTGTTTTATAGACACAGAATATACACTTATCCCTGCCCCGAGTGTATGAGCTCCTGCTCAAGACACAGTTTTCCCAACTGTTACAATGCATTTACCATCATGGAAAATCAAGCACATGCCGCCTGATATTGTCAGATCAATATCGGCGGCAACATCGCCGTTCCACGTGTTATTACCGTGGTCCAGAAGCTCCGAACGCCCTGCGAACACTGCCAGCCATCGCGGGGATCCGGCTCCTCGAAAGAAACTGAAAAACCTACAGTTTAACACTTATCGAGCATGCACCGGCGTACTGAAGTAGTAAAACTCAGCCACGATACCGGCATCGTACAGGAATTCCCGCACGAACGTAAAGAATCCTTGAACGCCCAGTTATATTTCTCTCGTCGCGAGAGACCGAGGTGTGCAGAGCCACGATAAAAGTCTGTCCCCCTCGCCACCTCCAGCCCTCACCCCTCTCCACCCTCGGCCTTATTTCTCCTCAGCCACGCGTGTGTACATGTATTTACACCGTCGCCCGAGCGCCACTCCTCTCCCCCGCCCGCCACCGGGGCCAATCGAAGTCGCAGGGTTCCATCGGCGAAAATAAGGGCTGACGGGGTGGCATTCGGGGGCACAGGGCTGTCCCTGCGTCCCCGAAGCCATCGGTTTCGTGAAACACGGGGCCGCGGAGGGTGACTCCGCCGAGGGGGTGGACGTCGATTCCGCGCGGACTGTACGCCCACGGAAAAGCGTATAGAGGCGGTTTCCATACAGAAGGAAAGGCCGCGGGCTATGGCTTCCCATCTTATCCTTCGCTGCTCCCTCCCATTCCACTACCCTCAGCCATCGCCCTCTCCATCCCTGCTACGTCGCTCCTCGCTAGACGATGTTCGACCGTCTATCTCCGCGTGTTTGCGCGTGCACACCGCGCGATACGGAATAACAGAGTGCAACGATGATGCCGCGTACCTTGCTCCCTGTGTACCCAATGACGTGGGGTGGGCTTTTGACGGCGTCGCCCTATGTATCGAAAATGAGGGCGCGATTGTCTGCTCGGTTAGACGCTGGAGGATCTTCGTTAGCTTTCTTTTCGTGCTCCTTAGTGGTTGACGCGAATGGAGTTTTAGGGTCTGGGCTAAGAGGGAGGGGGTTGTAGAATTAGTGGAAGTATTTGGGGTATACTTTAATTGTGTGAAACGATGTTCTTCAAGAGCAAATGTAGCTTTTATCACTCTTATAGTGCTATGATTAACCCTTGGACAGATTGATTGCACGTCTGATAGGTACAGACACCACTTTGACATATAATTTTCTTAGAATAATCTATTATATTATAGGTACTATGATCCTGGTATGATTTAAAATCCTTATCTTCCTCAAGAAATAATGCTAATAATAAGTAACATATGTAATTTAATACTTAGGATGAGTTGGGAGTTAAAACGTCTTGTCACTTTGCTGTTATGAATGTCGTAAGTTGTTAGAGTCTGAAAAATACAGACTACTTTTGAACACTGATATAGGTACTGCCCGAAAAGGTATATATAATTTTCTTACCAATCATGTTAGATGCAAATAAGATAGAGAAAATAATTTTTGCATACAACTTTCGAAAACTTATAACGAAGACTAATCTATTGCGATACAGTTTTTTTACGATAAAGTTTGTCGCTTTGAATAGTCACTTGTTTATTAATTCTTAAAGGAATAATGCACCACCTTCTGCTAAATAATAATTTATATTTTAAAACAATGCCATCTATTCAGATGATACACTATTTACTTTACACGAATTTCGTTTAACTTTTCGCGTGACCGATCGGCAATGAATATAGTCTATCAGTACTTACTAGCTAGTACAAAGCACCATTGTCTTTATTTCCTTCTGATTAATCCATCTTATTATACTTGTTATTACTATCCTCACAAAGTCGTGTGAGGATAGTAATAAGACTTCTTTTGTGGTGTAAGATGTGGAGTTCAACTACTAGAATTTGCAGTGCGTAGTGAAAGAAAAATAAGAAATTTTAAATGATTACTTTATAAGCTCGTACTTCTTACTATTTCGCTTTTTAATCAGGAGTGCCAATAATTACTGCAGTGCCAGTATTAATGCAGTTTACCCTATTGCTATTCTTCTCGGACATAATTACTGGGAGCAGAAATCCCTACTCCGAATTCTACGCATTCATCCTAATCTCTCAAATACCTAAAAACTAAATTCCTTTAGCTACCATCCAACTCCCTTAACACTATTACCAATCAAAAATTCCTCTGAAATATCTACCCCTCCCCCCCTCAATCCCGAAAATAAGTAGCTAGAAACCCCACTCTCCAAAACAAAGATAACTACATCCCGCAATTCCTCTCGCGATCAAGATACCTCGACCTTCGATCACACCTGCAAACCCCCACCGCATCCCCGTTCACCGTTTCGCGCTAAAGGGTAGTTCGATCGTCTTCCATCGACAGAACGCCGGCGATAAGCCACTTCTCCCTAATTCACCGAGCAGAGAATCGCGTTATAGCCGCGCGCGCGGCGCGGCGACACCTTTCGTAGTCCGTTGTGCGTCCAATGACGCGCGAAGGGAGAAAACTACCCCCGGCGCGCGCGTCGGATTTAACGTTCGACGCGGCTCTAATGAGGCAAGCCCGCGCTCACGATTTCCCCGGCCTTCCCTCCTCTCTTTTTTTTCCTTCTTTTCCCCCGTTCGCCAGGTAGTCGCAGCGTATTTTTAATGGGGGCACCGCGTGCTCTCCTTTCCCCCTCCCCCCCCCCCCGACCAACCCCTTCGGCCGATGGTTACCTGAGGATCCGTAGGTAGGCAGATACGTAACCTACAGGGCCCCCGGGGGCAAAGGCAGCGAGAGGAAAACTGTCCGCGTAGCGAGATTGAAATTCAAATGAGACCGCGAGGATATTCTAATTCCGTGCGGCAACCCCTTTTTTGCATATCGGGACCCACGCAGCTGCCATCCCGGGGACCCAAATTATATACATCTTTTTTTTCTTTTCACCCTCCCCCCCTCTTACCTCTCCCCACTTCGCCGGGCCGCTATTTTTCGCCGTTTCGTTTCGACGGTTCCGTCTCCCTCCGCTACTGTTTCCACGGCCGGAGCGGAGTTTTTGGCAGCGGCGCGCGTGATCCGCAACAATTGAGAATCGACAGTATTCAAATCCGTGGCGATGTACCTAGCCACCTAAGCCCAGAGGCTTACCGGCTGCCTTCCAGGGATCCGATCGATTTTATGTTGCTGAAAGACGGAGGAGGAAGAGGGAAAGAGCCGATACCCCTCGTGGCACGCGATTATCGACGGGCTCGATAACGTGTACCTGGATGGAGCTGGCCTGAACCTGGCGATCCCGCTTCTGGAGCATCGTTAGAGGGATGAATTACTGAATTCATTGGGATATTTTGTGTTAATTAGTCGATGTTATTGACAAGGAAACATTTCCAATGGGTGTTCACCATTTCAAGTAAATGCGGATATTGTTTGAAACCTCAGATAATGACAAAATTATATATAAATTATTAGCTGCTATTAGTTTATACAACGCGAGAAAATAGGGTACAAAGATGGTCTCTTTGTGGTCTCTTTATATATGTGTGGCAGGAGGTTATAATAAAAAGCAGTGCTGAATTAACCGATAAGCACGTGCTTAGGGCATTGGGAGAAAAGACGGCAACATAGAATTTTTCTGACTTTTAAAATGTAACTATTGTTAGAAACAGTTTTACTCGAATAATTGGAAATGCCTAAGAAATCAGACATTGCGTGGCAGTTATCACGCCTCAAATTTTTCTCAGGGCTTGGGGCCTTTAAACATCTTGATTTAGCTCTGATAAAAAGGGAATACTAATATTCTTTCATTCCTCAAAGAAAACCAATTTTGTGACTATTATTAGTAATAATTAATAACGCGTCATTTTTGTGTCCTATTTTCTCGCGATGTGTAATTAATCAACAGCTAATAATCTGTATATATAATTTTGTCATTAATTACGGTTTTGAGCAGTACAAATATTTATTTAATATTCCGAACCCCTACTGGGAATATTTCCTTGTGAGCTGACTAGATGCGTCTGAAGGTGATGAGGTTTAGTAGATTTGTCACTCGAATTCGTGCGTAACGAAGGGAAAGGGTACTTTCACTTAAGGTTGAACTTGAGTTAGCCTACCCCCGGAAAGTTTCAAGTTATGGTCGATCGCAATTACGACGTGCCAACGCATTGTTTAGGGTCTCGATGTAGGCAGGTGGAGCAGGAGGAGATTTATGCCAGCGAAGAAAACTTGCCTCGATAAAGTGTTGCTGCGCTCGTGGCGAACGGTTATGGTCTTATTACTTCGGATTTCGCGGTGAAAGTTAGGGAAGTGAAAGGGAACCGTTTGTATTCATAAATGTAACCTTGCTCGCTGGGACATGCGGACTCGCTTCCATCGATTTTGCTCCCTCAGCTTCGATTCGCGTTAATGTGCCGAGGCTATTGCTGCGTTTAAAGTTGTACTGAGAAGAGTAATTTGTTTGATGAGGTGTTTGCTCGTTTTGGGAAAGTAAAAGTATGTCCTATATTGTTGCAAGTACATAGAACCCTTCGAGTGAGAAGAATCTGTGACAATTTTGAACAAGAACTCTGTACTTCAGAAATCATAGTTCTTCGCTTTATTATTGAACATAACTATTATGTGGACTATTTAGAAGCCAATTAGAGTAAGTCCAACTTCTCCTGAAAATGAGTTACGTAGTTTGAACACATCTTTATTGTTAAAACTTTCAATTGATAAATCAATTAAGGCACTACTTTCATATGTAAGCAATAAATGGCTGTACTGATATTGACTACGGAATTACTAAGCAAAATTATTCAGAAGACAAACAGTGTAAATTCCGGTTTTACTGCTAAGGGTCTTACTACTTGGCTTCTAAAGCCTCCATATACATATGTTTCGAAGCAGATCCATATTTCCATATTCTTGCATTTCAGTCTCTCGTCTTGGGCCATATTATATATACACATACAAGTTTAGAAAACTTTACAACTGTATAATACTTTATATACAATTACATATATTAATATAAAGATTACCTAGTAGTTAGTAATCTGATTACACATCTTAAGTCGATAAGAGACGATCTCCTTCTATAGATAATTATGACATAAGTAGCCTCTGATATATGTATAACAATATGAACAATCACGTGATCCCTTTAGTGCTTCCACTTGTAAATTTTATTTACCTCTGAAATAATACTTGATACAAGAAGAACACAGCATCCTAGGAAACAATCTTCGAAAATACTATCTTAAAAAGACGAAGATTAGAAACAAAGAAATCTAATCTTCAGAAATTAAAAAAAAAAGGCAAGTCTCCACACTGCGTTCTCCAGAATCAGGGACCAATTATCCACATCACATTTCCGCGATAAAACGCTCATCTTTCTCACATCACATGGGTCCATTCTACTTTGTCTGATCGAAAAGAAGCCTAGTTTTCATGCCTTTTATTCCAAAACTATGTACTGATTTTGTTTTTGTTAAATGTTTATTATTTCTTGCTGTATAGAATTTTATTTTTCATATTTCCAAAGTATAATTACAAATGTTTGGATTTAAATCACAATGTGTGTCCACTTTACGCATACACCCCTCTGAGACATAATCATTATATTTTTATCATTGTAGGACCACTTTGAAGTCGAGGAGGACGTCCACAAAGGTCCTGTGTTCTCATTGAGTCACAAACAATACGACTTAAATTGTAATTACACTTTAGAAATATGAAAAATACAAATCCATACAGCAAGGAATAATAAACATTTAACAAAAATTAATTTTAAAAAAAAAATCATGAAAAATGAGCCCCTTTCTCGACCATCAAAGTAGGATGAACCCTTAACACTCACATCCCGCATAAAAACGCTGCGCAATCTCGCCCAGCGTCCAGTGCCCCTTGCCCCCATACACTCGTTCTTTCGTCATCGAATGAAGCCCAGACAAAAATTCCCGCAACTTTTAAACAGACTCACCGCCTCCTTAGCTTTCAATTTTCATAAGCGGCCAACGTCCCGCTGAAAATCCGCGGTCGAGGTTCCCGGGGCGCGGTACGTCACGCCGAAAGTCACCGGAAGCTCGATGGGACGCCTACGTGTCCGGGGGAGGATGGAAAGAACGGAATCCACGAAGGAACGGGAAGAAGGAGTGCAAACGGCCTAAGGGGGCCGCCGCTTTGCATAATCAAATCCCGCGACGATGTAGCAGAATGCGAAGTACCCCGATGCCTTCGGGGGTGGGTGTAGCCTGGGGGGCGAATCCCGAGGGCACGCGAAGACTCCGAAAAATGCACTTCGTCCCTTCTGCTGTTGCCTTTGGGCCGGCCATAAGGGCTTTCCCCGCGCGACTGCCAGTCACCCCTCGCGGAATTCCGGGAATAAACCGGAAACACCTACTCGTTTTGTGCGAGTGCCTGTGAATTCACGGCTCAGGAGGGTTCATTCTAGAGGGGTGCATCCCCCGCGCGATCGAAATGGAGCCTCTGGATTGACTGCGCGAAATTTTTCGAGGATCACGGCTGCGGCGTGGCACTCTAGGGTTTCGATGCTTGTAGGCACACGTGGTTTGGGGTTTGCTGCGCGTGAGAGGGGGTTGCGACGTGGGGGTGTATATACGCTGGGATGGAGGTTTGGTTTGTGGGTGGACTTTGCTGGGGGATAGTGATGGTTTTGGTTTGATTGTGCATGTGTAGTTTCCGTTAAATAAGAGTTTAGATTTTTGATCGAGTATGTGAAGAAAGTATGTCAGTTTGGGGTTAAAAGCAGTAGCTAGCAGTAGTAGAGAGTTAGGCAAATTTTATTACAAATAACGAATAGCAATTTTATTGGATGAAAAATTATTCATGAGTAACGAATAAATCTGCAGCGTTATTCTAGCTAGATTTATTCGAAAAAGAATTTATTCGTTATTGTAGCCAGATTTATTCCGATAAGAATTTATTCGTTTTTCGGGAGACTTCAGCGACGAATAAATGTGACGAATAAGCGGCGTGACGGTGAGGGAAACGCTTCTCGAGATAGCGGCCTTTCGAGCCGACCATTTATGTTTGGTTGTTACAAATCAGGATACCCGACATCAAACCTTTTTACCGGTTATCATAATGCAACAACAATTCATATTCGACAACCAGGACGACAATTTGTATAGTTTCTTAATTAATATGTTAGCAGATAGCCTGTTTAGCTTCCATTTTTATTCGTCGATTAGATTCCATTTTTATTCATCGATTTATTCGAATTCATTTTTTTTAGTTATTCTCGAATAACTTCAGTGTATCCGTAACTCGTATTCGAATATCATCCGAAGCAGAATGTACTCACAAAAATTTGTTCGATATTTTATTCGAATGAAAATTTATTGTAATCACGCCCAACTTTGGGTACTTATAATCCATACACTATCTTTAATAATTATTACAACCCCTGCTGTATTTGCAGACAATGAGGTGTTTGATACAGATTGAATATTTTTCACTGCTTTGAATTTTAAATACCAAATAAGGTAAAGAATTTCTTAGAGTTCTTCAAAAAGTTTCCAATATTTTCCACAATTAATCCACACAAAGTAAATATCCTAATACTTATAAAGGACAGTGTAGGTATGTGTAGAATGAAGTTTTCATACTGAAAGGGTTGTTACACTTGAGAGTATTCAGTCGACAAGGTTCATTTCCCTTCCCATGGCACAGAATGGTTACACCGGTATGAAAGCCCCACAGAAAAAGGTACAAGAAGTATACCGATATTACCTTAAGATCGATTAGTATTGAAAATACCACTTAAAAAGAAATCAAATGGAGCTTAGACATCGTACACAGCACAACCTTACCTATCTATTCCCATTCCCAAAATCGCTCCCTTTCCTTCAAAACCCCCATCACCCACCCAAAAAGTCCTCAAAACATCAACACTTTCCCTGTAACAACAAACTACACCCCCTTCCCCCAACTACCACAAAATGAATTAAAAACAAAATCTTCCTCCGAATTCGCCGGGACCAGTTCCAACGACAGGACGTTCCTCCACATTCTGAGCCACGCACAGGTAATTACGTCAACGAGCGAAACGTACTTATCCACCCTTCGGGCGCTGGCTAAATCTCTTTGGCTAAAAGAAGAAAGAAAAGAAAAGCCAAGCTCCCAAGCCTGAGAGAAAAGGACATGGACCCGGCCACGTTCGACGGCATTTGGAAAACGGCAGCGGCGTGTCGCGAGGGAAAAAAATACCCCATGGCATTCCGCGAGAGGTAAAGGCGAAGAGGGTGGCTGGTACGCTGGGGTGGCACGCAGCCCCCTCGTCAAAATGGACGGGCTAAGCCCGTATAAGTCTAACGGGATTTTCGATCGTGGGCGGGCGGGTGAGTGCAGGCCGCGGTTCGGTGGCGGCTGTGCGCGGGGCGGCCGGAGGGAGGGGGGGGGGTTTGAGCGATGGTAAGGGCACGACGGAAGCCGGGGGAGGGGGAGGTGGCTGGGAGTCCTTCAAGATGGCGTCTATAAGGGATGGTTTAGGGCGCGTGAGGGTTGCGGGCGAGGCAATATATCAGAGAGAGAGAAGGATCCTTCTGGAGGGTTGCTTCGCCCCCGACGGTGGCCGTTACCACCCCCTTTCTCGTCCTTTCCGCCGTCCCTTTATCCTCCGGCCTCTGTACTTCCACCTTATCCTTCTCCCTTTTCCCCGGCTGTACGTCCGCGTGTCGCCTCTTCCTCCCTCGTCCCTCGATCAGGACCCACCCCGCCGCCCATCTCCCTTAACTCGTCCCCGCGGAGCCCTCGGGTCCGTTCACGAAAGTATAAACGTCAGCGGAGACTGATGGAAATGGACGAGACGAGGGGTAGATGGAACGGACGATCGGAAAATAGTGGAAAATCGAATGGCGGAGGGTGGAAAGTGGATGGGACGGGGCGTGGGAGGAAGGACGACAATTCGTTGCTTCCAGGGATTGAAGGCTTTTCGTTCTGCCGGGGCTTTTCTCTCTTTACCTTTGCCGCGTTGATATCGTAGGGGGTGGTTGGGAACCGGAGAACGGGGGGGCGGTGGAAATATGCCAACGGAAGTCGTCGAAACCGGTAGCCGCCGCCGATGGTTGTTGATGGATCCGTGTAAACGCGCCAAAAGCCTCCTCCGCGACTAAAGTGAAACGGGCGCAACGATCAACGATCCAGTCTAGCGATGTTTTGTTCGCAGAAACGCGAGCGCAACGGAAAGCCGGGAAACAAGGCTGTACAATAATTCACCCCCTCTGCCTCCCGCGGCACGGTTTTGAATAAATTAGTGGCACAGACAGCGCGGAGGGACTAGGAATTCGCGTTATAAAGAGCCCGTTCAACGTTGAAACGAAGGCAACCCGCACGAATCTCCGCGGAGATCCGATACTTCCGATAATCTCATCTCCAGCCCCATTCGTCACGCGAAACTTCAGCGCTGGTGCCGGGAGCGTAACGCGTCGTAAATCCGCGCTCACCGGGAGCAGGCTAAGCATCCTGGCCGGTTAAAAGGCATTATAATAAATTCACGAGGAATTTATCGTGCAGTCGGTATCGCGGAAACTGCTTTCCCTCGGCCGGGCGGCGAGAAAAAAAAAAGAAGCCGGGAGAAGAGGAAGACGAGAGAAGTGGAGATGGGGAGTGGGAAAAGGCGAGCGAACACGCGCATAAAGATTTCAAACTCGCATCCAGCTTCCCCTCGGCGTATCTGAAAAGAGGAGCGGTAATGAGCTTCAAATTTGTTCCCCTTAGCGTGTACTTTAACCGCGTTTCGCTGCGTTTTTCCGCGGCGAGAGCGTTGCTGGCCCGCCGCGAAACAGGGTGGAGAAAGTCGTAGGAAGGAAGGGACGGAGGAGGACGGGGAGGGGGGCAGAAGAAAGAAGGGGAAGAAAGGGGGCAAGAACACGCGGGGCCGGGTCTCAATGGCTGACTCGTTAATCGACGTCGGCTTGGAAAACGGGGCGAGGAAATCGCGTGTCTCAAAGTGGCGAGAGAGAGAGAGAGAGGCGCCGCAAGAAATTCCCGATAAAGGGGAAGAAAAACGAGCTCAGGCGAAATCTCGCGGAACGGAATCGCCGAGTTTTTCACCTGCCGATTGTTCCGCGCCCCTGTGGCTTATAAGGCCCTCGAGAAATTCGCGCCTTCCCCTCTGGTTGGATGTTCTCCGACTCGCTGGAGCTTTCGTTCAAAGAGGAGAAATCGCAACCAGCGAGAGAACAGTGCTTAGAGCACAGAAGTCGCTGGATGTCCATGTCTCTTGACTATGGATCTGGAATTGTAATTATATTTCACGAAGCAATTTTTAATAAAAATTTCAATTTCATATATGGGGTTTAAATCCACTGCACTATTCTGCTATATTAATTTTTTTTAATATAATTGTGATTATATTAAATATTGAACATTAAATATCCTTTTACAAAACAGAGGCAGATATTGAATTCCCAAGATAGAATTTTATCTGGACTCACATTCTGCCAAAACGAAAACTATAACAGAAATCTTTTATTATTAGATATATCTGATTTGCTTGATTAGATAAGGTAAAATTTAAAAGCAACCTTCCTCTACGCTTTTCCAATTCCACCCAAGGTAACGTTCATCCGTCTGACAACCGCCGCACTCTTGAACCGTCGCGAGAAGTCAAAGTGGTCGGCAAGGACAGGCTGCTTGAAGATCCGCGTGTCTGCAGCATCCATCCCTGAGTCCTGGGGGCCAGTTAAAAATCGTCGAACGAGAAGCAGCTTCCGAGGCGTAAAAGAAGCGCGGACCACGTTTATTCCTCCGTCGTGTTTCGAGCGGCGAAAGAGGAGGGCGCGAGCGATCGACAAGGGTGGAAGAAGAGGGCGAGCGCGTGGAGCGAGGGGCCGCGGAAGAGGGAGAAGGACGAATGAAAAGCTTCGAGCTTGCGGTAAACATCGAGCGTGTAATTCGCTCTTTAAAGAACACTTGGACGATAATTAAGCCGGCATGGGGTGCACTGGATACGAGGGCGGCGGGGGAAAACGGGAGGGTCGAAGATGGTGGCTGGATCGGAGGAAGAGGGACAGAGGGTTGCAACACGGGGGGGGGGTAGAGGGTGGGAGTGAAGAGGCGCGAGGGGGTGGGCCACGGGCACCGTTGAAAAGATCTTTTCCCGTTTATTTTTCGTGACCATGGCTCGGAAAGACACGTGGTCTGATTTTAATTAGCACCGGGGGTGCACTTCGAGCCGGTGCGCGCGCGCGAGCACGCAACCACGGATGGAGAATCTCGGGCTTAGAATTCACCTGGCTCGTTTTGCTTCCTTTTCCAGTGGTCGGCTCGCGCCATCTCTCCCCCTCGCTGCTTTTCTTCGGCTGTGTTCTGGCGCTCGGTCAAGAGGGTTAATCCGACAGCAAAATTCTCGTTTCACCCACCCTCCCAGGCTCGAGAGGGGCGCGAGCTGTTTTGATAAACGTTAGGTGAATTTCGTGCTATTTCGGGATGGGGAATCTCGTTTAGGTCTAATCGACGAGGCAGTTTTGGTAATTCGGTAAAGACTGTTGTGAGATTTTGTTGGATATCTTGTTTACTTTTTAACTATGAGAGGTTCTTTTTGGATAATAATGTTGTATTTCTTCTGTTTCTGCTCGGCTTTTCCTTCAATTTTATTCGGTATACTTGTTCAGAACTTGAGTTTTTAACTGCTTCAAAAGTGGGTAAAATATTTGCATCAAATTCCTTTCTGAAGTGCAAAGTTTCGCGACATTGGAATTTTTCTTGAAGTGAATGCACGATATAGAAAATTCAGAAGTATCATGGCGATCGAGGATAAATATCGTGATCCTATCGCTCAGTGTCAACTTCGCGCAAGTTCCTTCTAGGATAAGTGAATCACAACAATTTTCTTAGTGGTTAAATTTTAAGCAGACTCCACTTCTCAGACTGATTAATACATAATATTAGAGAGTAGCTCGCGACACGTGAAAAGCGATTTGTCTGTGAAACCAAGAACTTGGCACACTCGCCAACGTTAGGCAGGGACCAATGGAGAGAGAAAAGCATCAAATATTGAACTTCCGTTAGCCCATACTCCCCCAACTATTCCCGCTTCCCTAAAGAGTTTGCCTCATTAATTAATACCACCCTGTAACGTCGTAATTCTTCGAGCCTCGCGAGAAATTTTTTGGACACTCCCCCTGGAGATTTAACACACCCCTCCCAAGGAAAACAGGCTGCCCTCCTCCAACAGCTTATCAGTTTCAATCTGAAACAAACACCAAAAAAGAGGGATAAGAATAGAAACAAAAACCTGCTCACACGAAAAATTGCCGCCCTTAAATTACGTGAAAGTAATTTTGGCGACTTCTTACCCCCTTCCCACCCCAAATATAAGAATTGCCCCTCCCCCTTCCTTACGTAATATTTTTAACGTTACAATTTTTCAGTTATCAAATACTGTTTGAAGGTTTCATATTGAAAATTAGCTTAAAAAAATATTACGTAGGATTCTATCTCCCTCCCTCTCATCCCCTTGTAAGAAAACGTAAGAAATCCGCGACCCCTCCCGAAACCCTCAACGCTAGCTTATGACTCGCATGATGCCACAGAAACTCAAAGAAATAAAATAAATAAAACAGTTACGAAGCAACAAAATTTTCATTTAAACTTCCCTCCACGAAACGGCAATTTCACAACTCGCCAATGACAGCTTCGATTCAGGGAACACAGAAGAAAAAGAGGAAAAAATATTAGAATATATTGAAAATACCAGCCACGATCTAGAAGTGTCTGGCATGAGGATCGAGAAACCGAAATCGACACCGTTGCTCAGAGGATCGAACAGCGTCGAGTATGAACAGCGAGTAAATTGCGTCCCTCTCTCTCTCTCTGGAGCCTGTCAGGTGAAGAAGAAAACAAAAGGGTGACGACTCCCGTTGGCTTTTCTTCCCCCTTTTTGAAGCGGGGGTGGCCGGAGCAACGGCAGGGGCTGAATCGTCGCGCTCACCAACGTTTTATACGTCGTCGGGTTTCATGCGGCGGCGGTAATTTTTTTATTAGCTTGAAAACCACTCGACTCGTCGTCGTCGTCGACGTCGCCAGCGTCGCCATCGTCGTCGCCGTAGTCATCGTTGTGTCGCTGGCAGTCGGCGAGGCTCGCCCTCTTCTACAGGGGTAAAAAAAGAAGAGAGAGAGAGAGAGAGAAAGAGAGAAAAGAAAGGTCGTCCATCCCTCTCTGTCCACGGCGGCCCTCTCCCTCCGCGCCGTCATCCCTTCGCCCTTCGTAGCCAGCCACCCTCGCCACTCCCAGCCGTCGAACAGTCAAAAGAACCACGCGTTCATTTGCCTTATTAAGTAGTTTTGTACGAATTAAGAGCGTGTCGCTTTGTCGACGCCCGCTCTCGCCATTGTTCCGTTCTCGCGAGCTTATTTCCTTTTGGCCCCGGCAAGAAGTGCCTCCGACTGCCTGAGAAACCTTACCGGAGCCTCTGACGGGCCGGTTTCTTTCTCTAGGGCACGGCGATAAGCGTGTCTTAGGGGCTGCTCGCGAGCTTCGTCGTTTACAGTGGCTCTTTGACGAGGTGGGTGGTTCAGGCTGATTGTGAGGTTTCTTTACAGATTGCTGTAGTTATTGGGTGTTGGGTGAGAAATTTTTATTATTTGAGAAACAGATATTTAAGTAATTTCTATCCACAAGTGAATAGCAACAGAGAGTTATTCCGTCGTACTTGACCCGGATACAGTTGCCGCGAGGAAAGTTTTTAAAACGCGCGACAGCTTCCGCCGAGTCAAAGTAAAATTGAAACACTTTTACCTACAGGTGACTGCATTAAGAACTTAAGGCCTGGAGCAACCCTTTTCCGGTTCCGGGGGTACTTAGAAACTCTTAAAGGGCAATAAACTCGTTTCACGTGCACGCGCCGCTCATTAGAATGAATCATGGAAACGCGTGCACCAGGGTGCGTAGTATTCCTCTCTTTGATATAATATTCGCTTGTGAATAGCTCAGACCGTTAAATCAAGTTACTGTGTCTGCTTGAAAGAAAAGTGAGCGGTGGCAAATTTACCATGAGCCCCCGAAGTGTTAATTGCAATGTTAATCACGTTAGATTTACGAGTAGGTAGCTTTACAGGAAATATCCAATAAAACAGAAATTGCCAGCAGAAAGCCCCGGTTCCCATTAACTTCTTCAGCGATTCCAATAAGGTGTTTCAAATTTATTTCTGTCTCAAAGAAACTTCCCTCCGGTGGACCCAGGCGAAGTCTGAGCCGTTTGTTTGAAGTTCGATTTTTTAAATCAGTCGCAGCTTTGGACCGCCGCGACAGTCGCGAAAGCCACCACCCTTCGGCTCGTTCGAGTATTAATGCAAAAGGAGCCCTTAGCTCCCGGACTGGCAATCACCGACATAAATAAATCGACCTCGGCCCGTCTATTTCTCCCCGTCGGCCCGGAATCCCTGTATTCGATCAGGCATAGAAATACGTCCGCATAAAAACGAGGAGTAGAGAGATCAGGGAGAAGCATCGATTGTTCCACTCGTGCAGATCGGATCTGTCGTTAAGCCACGCTTACTCTCTGCCAATCCCACGGACGATCTGTAATCAGAACGACGTTCGCGATTTATTTGAGGCGATCCCATCGCCGATACACCGCTATACAATATGGTGGATCATTATTAACGGCGGGGAGGGAGCTGAGCCGTGTAATTTTTACGATACAAAGCCCTCGGCGGAACCGAACGATCGACGACAAGGGCATTTTTATGCATTCTAAAATCACTCTGTAACTTCTTCGAACCTCTTTCATCTTGAAACGAGGAATGGGAAACAATATGAGGGATTCCGGGGAGTTCCGGGCACTCGATGGACCTCTGCAAGCACATTCTATGGGCAAAGATAATAATAAAGAAACAGTGTTGATAATGGAACATGATATTAAAAAACAGTAGGTTAAAGAGTGATGAGTAAACGCTAGCTCAGACGGACCACTTTTAGAACCCCAGTGTAACTATAAAACAGTTGGGCTGTCGCTAGAATCAACCACGTTTGAAGTCTGTATCGACGACAAAAAAGTGTAGGGTAAAGCAAGCAATGAATAACCGAATTGTGGAATTTATGGACTTTTGAGATTAGTACTTGAATATATTTATGTATAACAACAAACGAACTGTTGAAATTGCATTTAAATTTTTTTTTTAAATTTCTATAAAAATAATTGCTTATACTTATCGTAATTTTAAGAAAAAATTATTATAAAATGCAAAACGTGTAGAAGCCCAGTAAATGACCTCATACTTTTAATTAGAATTGTACTTATTAATGTTTGCTTAAACCCGTAACTAAAAATATGGAATATTAAAAGTGCAACTACACTCCATTTATAAACATATAATATTTTTAAATTTATAATTGACATTTCTTTGCCTAATGGTCATTCACTGGAATGCGGTCAATTACACGGTTTACCCTAGCACGAAATTGTCGCTGTCGATGGTTGTCGCAACGCACAACCGTTTTTGTAGTTGTAGTGAGTTTCTAAAGTGGCCCGCCTGAGTTAGGCCTAATGGAAGCTCAGGATTGATTCTTCATAGAAAGTCTTGATTTACTACAAGGCTGAGCAGAAATACAGATAAATAGAATGGAGGAATGAATTGGGAGGCTCAGTGGAAAACATGCACATGCCAAATAGGGTAAATCCGAGAACGTCGGTACAGTTGGTACATTTCAGACACTATACGTAAAAATGCGTTGAAGTGCAGGCTAATTGCTTCTCTAGAAGCCAAACAGTTGAATGAATAACGTAATTTTGCTTCCTTCTGTGTTTTACTGGATTTAGCTTAATATAAGCGATCCCAAAAGTAGAAAGTGTTTGTGTGTTTGTCTGTTGCCTAAAAACTTTCGAACGGTAAATTAAGGTGCACGAAATGTGTTATTATGCCTAAGTAGCTATATAATTATGCCTAAGTAGCTAGATGAATGTGACTACTTTCACAAAAGAAAATAAATAGAAACAAATTTTTTTATAAAATTAGAATTTAAATTTCAGTCGAAGCTGAATAGTGAAGCTAGTAGGCTATACAAGGTAAATTGAGGTCACATTTATCTTCTTTTGTGAAACAGTGGTGTACAGAATCGTGTTTAAGATATACTTGTAACTTAATTTTCGTTTGTTTTTTGGATAAATAATAAGATAGTAGAGGTATTAAGGGATAAACCAGCGAAAGTATATGGCCATATTAACTTTTCCATTCACCTCTCCCTGCAGAAAGATGGTACAGTTATGATTAGGATAAATGGTTTCACATTGTGGGTGAGGGATGACTCGATCTCTAAACTTTTATTCTATCAGTTAAATTTGTAATATTTTGCGTGGGATTATTTTTTGTTGTTTTTATTTTTTTATTATTGTTGTTTATTTATTTTATTTGGTCACTTTTGTAATCATTTGCTTTGTTAATCGCCAGTGGGTAGTTCATTTTTTGCTTGATGTGTTCTTTACTAATTGTTTAGCTTGTATTATTAGTTTGGAAATTATTATGCTTTCTTCTTTGTTATTTTTTCATGAAGAATTATGTGGGTCATCTCTCTAAAAAAGGGATGGACTATCTCTCCGAACGACGCGTCCCATTTCCCCCCACACCTCCAGCGATTCGTCAGATGTTGACGTTGATGTAGTGCCGTTTCCCACTAGTTCCTTGAGTTATCAAAAACTTACACCACAGCCAGTCTGTACCCACTTCTAAAATCTAGCACCTGAAATCCAAATCTCCCAGACAGTATCATCTGCGTTCTCAGTTTTCTAACCCGTGCACCTTGTTTGTTTTTAAGGGCAGCGAAGAGCGAGGAATTCGCCAAGCGAAAGCGAGAGTATCTGTGTCTGGCGAGAGCGATAATTCATCCCAAGGCGCGAGGCCAAAGTAGCGGGCATAAATTTTTGTCCAAGGGCGCCTCGCGGGGAAGACCTGGCAGCCCGAAGCTGGGGGGTTGAACGGGGTCGGAGTAGGTTTGGTTCACGCGGCGGACGCTTAAACGCCAGCTCCGTCGTTAGTCTACGAGCCATTAAGTAAATTATGTAAGCCCCTGCGAAGACCTCTGGGCCGGAGGAAGCGTAAACTTTAACCGTCCGCTCTTGAATCAGGGCCGATCAAATTGTTTTTCACCTCTTTCACGGCCCTTGCCCGCCAGCGGCGCCCTTTCCAACTTTTATTACCGCGCCTTCAAGTTTCCCGTCCTGTGGAGGGGGCAGCGCATCCAGCGCCACTCGATTCCGCGCAAGAGGAGCCCGCAGCAAATCGAATCCCAAACAATCGGGACCCATCGTCACTCGGAAATAAAGCATTAACATTGGAATCCCATTCTCCGGACGCGAGGCCGTCACCAATCCAAGCCTCCGTTTCCATCCAAACAATTCTTAATCTCGATCTTGCCTGCGCTGGAGGCAAGATCTGGTCAATGCCGCCGGCTATCGCCTGCCTCCAGGACGCGTCTAGAATGGGGTCGTTATCGTAGCCTCGCGACTTAACCCCCCAGCAATTAATCTCCCCGCGCTAATTATTTAGCCGGTTAGCAGGAGTTCCGTGCGGCCGTACGTAGTTCCGTTATCAGATGTAGTAGGGGTCGTTCGAGAGGAGATCCAGAGGGGGGGGGGGGCGGGGGATGCTACGAGAGGATGGAAGCCGGTCGCGGGACGAGGGGGTTAGGTTGGCTGGAGAGGGAGCGCGGTTGAGGTTCAGTCGTGCTCAGGAGGATACACGAGGGGTTGAGGCTCGCGCAAGAGTAAATTGATTAGAATTAAAGGGTTGGCTGGCAGGTGCTGCTGCCGGGTTACTACGGACCATAAGAGAGAAAGGTCGCGGGGTTGGGGCAGCCGGCGGGAGGAGGGAGGGAGGGTGAGGCAGAGGAGTCGTAGAGAGAACATAGAGCAGAGTGACGAGGGAGGAAGGGGGAGGGTGGCGAGGGTACAACGGTGACCACAGCCTCGACGCTGATTGGTCGAGTCAAGTTTGTGGCAAGATGGCTGGCTGCTGGTGGTGCTGCCGCCGCCGCTGCTCTACCTCTGTCTTTCTCCCTCTAACCCTCTCCGACCCTCTCCGCGAGCCCGTACACTCCAGCTTCTTCTCCAGTTCACCTCAACCTCCAGCCTCGTCCTCGGGCCTCTCTCTCCCATCGTAGTTCCCTTCTACGCGGTCTCTAAGATGCTTTATCTATGTGCCAAATAGATGTATGTACGTGTACACGGGCTGTTCGAAACAATGCCGGGCGTGCAACCACCCACCCCATCCCCCCTCAGCCGTCCTCCCTCGCGTCGTTGCCAGCCACCCTTTCTGCGAGCACCACACCATCCGCCTCTTGCCTTCCCGCGATCCCCTTGCCACCTGTCCTTCTCCTTGCCCTATCATCCCTTGCGTGCTCTCTCGCCTGAACCCTTACCACCACCTACGTTCCACCTAACCATCCCCCCCCCCCGTCCCTCCACCCCGCCGCGACATCGTCACCGTTTCTGCCAACGTTCCACGGGGCCCATCCTCCTCCGCCTCCTCACCCCTCCTGTTCCTGTCCCTCGTCATCGTCATCTTCGTTTCTGCCTGGCGTACCCTTTCGTCCTCCTTCCCTCTCTGTCCCACCCTTTCTTTACCCCCCTGTCACCGTCGCGTCCTATTTCCATCGTCGTGCCTTACCCTCCTCCTCGCTGGTACACGGCCCGCGCCACCCCCGCCCGCCCTGGGATGCGAGAATGCCGAGCCGGCCTCAAAGAGAATGCGATAATACGAAGAACTTCGACTAATGAGTTAATAGTTGGTGCCTCGCGTTACCGTCACACCGCGGGTACTTTATTCGACGTCGCCCCGAGCAACGAGATTATAACGCGACGCGAGAGCGCGCGCGCGCGCGTCAGCGACGTACAGGTGGCTCGGTATGTACACCACCGGTGACGGTGTGCACGTACAACAGCCAGGACGGTGCCGACGCGTCGACGAGGATAGTAATTCGTCGCGGATGATCTGGGGTACCAACATGTCCCGGGCTGTTTTTGGCTTCCGAAGGGGGTGGCTCGCGCGGATGGCAAAGGTGACCGTCGCGGGCGAGGATCATCCCCGATCGAAGCGATCGCTGCTGAATTTTATCTCCGCCGTCGGGAAATTCGTTTTACTACCGTGCTCGCGGCGAATGTATTAAAATAAGGGGAAGGGGACTGGGTAACCGGGGATTATCCGTTATCGAATCGTCCAGCGGCGATGAGCGTGTTTTATTCGGAAATGGGGATGATTTAACCTCCTTTGGTGCGTGGAGGTTCCAATTGTAAAACAGGTAGGCTTCAATCGACTGTAGGGTTACTGTACCTAATATCGTCCCTGTTCCTAATATCGCCACACGCTATATCTCGCAAAGTAAGCTCTTAAATTTATCGGTTATGCACTGAATTAGTACCTAAACATATGTAGGAAGACATACTGTAATTGCAGCATTATGTGATCAATAATTACAGAAAGAGAAGTATTTTAGTGAATTTTAATACCTAGTGTAAAAATTTATTTGACTGCCGCAATTTTAGGTACATCACATTCGGAGAAGGTAAGTCTAATAATTCCGCGAATGCAAGAATATCTACTAAAAATACTTAATTAATGATGTACTTAAGGAATGAAATCGATTCAAATATTTTCCGTAATGAAAATAGTTTTTTCTTTTAGCAGTAACAATGGTTTCTAATCAAAACGAAATCAAAGCTGGATAAAAATACATTTAGAGGGCAAGAAATAATAACAGCACATATGAAAATGATTTTAAAAACTCATATATGTATATATGAATTAATCAATATTTTTTGATTTGACGATATTAAGTACACTTTTTTCAGGACTCGATTTTTACATGTCTTACGTTTTTTGAGTCTTAATTAAAAATTTGTATGTTTCCACTATTCTAACTTACGCTACATGAAAGATGAATAATTTCTCTTTACTTTGAAACGAACTGCATGCAAAAACTTTTGCCTGGCGCTATTAGGTACAGTCACCCTACTGCTGGTTCCATGGAACTCCACGGGGTTGTATCATTGA
Source organism: Andrena flavipes (assembly GCA_963971345.1). Classification (NCBI taxonomy): domain Eukaryota; kingdom Metazoa; phylum Arthropoda; class Insecta; order Hymenoptera; family Andrenidae; genus Andrena; species Andrena flavipes. Next base: position 49,099,563 of record OZ020480.1, read on the forward strand.
AACCTGAAAAAGGTAGGGTAAAGGTATACAATACGACCCACTTTTAAAGAAAGATCTATAAAATCAATATATTTTTAATAATTCTCTAAGTTTTTTTGTGTGAACACATTAAGTGTTCTCATTACTCTTCACAACTACGCCGAAAGTGTGAACAAAACGTAACAAGAAACGACAACAAATAATCATTTTCCTGAATATTGCGTGGGGCGTTTTGTAACACAGTCGTCAGGTAAAATGCCCCACGTAAATAAGTAATTAATTTTTATTACTTTCAACAAACTTTTATAGGATATATATAAAAGATATTATTAACAAAAATAGAACAATGTTGAATGAAATTTTCAAAAAGATCATTTTCGGACCATGATGCTTGTAATTTACTCCTTACATATTTACGTGACATTTCTGTTATTAACAAAAAAAAAAGAAATACGTTATTCGTGAACAATATGATTTTGAGATGGAGAGTATTGTAAATTCTTTGCTGGAGCATATTGTAAATTCTGGAATACAAAACGCCCCGGCTTAAATTTAGCAACAACGTAGTGAGAAAATATTTGGGCAATAACGATTTAAAGTCTACTTTCGAAACATGTGTGTGAATTTATCGGAAAAACCATAGTGACTTAGAAAATTGAATTTCTCTCGTACTCGCCGCGAATTGCCCGAATGCAGGAAATATAAATTCTGGTATATTTTTATAAAAGCCGGAATATTTTCTCGTATTATTATTGCGGCAGTTGTGGCCGATTGAGGCAAATTCGTATCTGACGATAGCGTCGATGTATTTTTATTTCTATGCGTAAAACAATGGTGGGGCGTTTTGTCAGATGGAGGGTATTACCTATTTAGTTTTTTTACCCTAAAGAATATTGAAGAGGTTTCGTTGAATGACTCTAAATACCTTCGCTTCCCATGCCAACGTCGCTTTCTTTAAACGTGACCTACCTGTCCTCCCAAATAAAAACACACGAGACATTTATCGATATCGATACTCCACCGAACATCTTCCCTAGAAATTGTTATCCCGTTCCACAAACAAGCCCCGGTCACGAGACAAAAGTGTTTGAATAAACCTCGCCGAGGCGATATCGATGCCTTGCATCCAGGAAGGAAACCGCCCCCGGCCACGAGACCAGTTAATCCTCGTCAGGTTCTCACCCCCGGGGCGGCAACGCCTGGCGCTTTTAAAACAAAACTGGCCTCGATATCTAGACGGTAGAGGGTGGTTCTCGAATTTACATTTCTAATCGCGGCTAAGAAACGGCGCGTTATGGAAATGGGGAAAATAAACGGCGCGATATCAGCATATCAAACGGCCCTCTTTGAGCCCCGTGTCCTCGGCACAGCCGCGGGGCGGCTTTTTAAACCGCGCCGCGGAAACGTCGCCGAGTTTCGAGTGTGTGTCGATTCGTTGGAAGCGGCCGCGGTGAGATAAAAAGAGCCTGGCACGCGGTGAGAAAAGTGCAACCAATAATTTTATTTTCCACGATAAAGCACGGCGGGCGTTCGGCGGGGAACCGCGGGGGTTGCGCGGGGGTGGTAGGTCGCAGGCCGTGTATCTTTAGTAAGTAAACAGAGCGCCTTATGAATTTTAAGCAGCGCGACGAGGAAAGTACGACGGTACTTCTTCTTCTTCATCTTCGTCTTCTTCTTCTTCTTACCTGATCCTCTTCCTTCCTCTTCGTCCAGCCCTTGCGCCTTCAAACGTTCACTTTTATTCTTTCCCATAGGGTTCCTTTCATCCCCCGTCTCCTCTTTCACAAAGCACACAGGCTAATCCCATAGAAGAAATGCCAATGCAATTTGGAAAGCAGAAACCCCGAGATTGCGTTCAGTTTATTTTTTGGCCATTCAGCTGAGTCTCGAGCGAAATGGACGGCGACCAGCCGACGGTTCCTCGGTGGATTCGTAAACAGTGATACGGATTAAAGAGGGTGGACGGGCGACTCGCTTCCCTTTGAGACGGGGACTTCTTTCAGGAGAGGAGTGGCACGGAGAAGAGGCCAAAGGTAGGTTCGCGTCGAAGGATTCGCGAGGTCAGTCATTATGGAGAAGTAGGACCTATGTGAAGGGTTCATGAGGCTAAAGATGGAGGGCGTCGTGTTTCATTTACGAGCGCCTCGAAATTCTTGGGCCAACGCAGTCCCGTTTTAGCGCTGTTTGATACGATTTTGACGAGGTCGTCGAACTTCCGCCGTCTCGGGGAATACTGCCGCGAAGTAGAGTCTTCTTTAAGCAAGCTTCAGTAATCAGAATATGCAAAGATTTCAGGTGTCAAAAGTTTCTTTATTAGAAGAGTGTCCACCCAAAGGTTTATTTATTGGAAGCATCGAAATACCTCTAAAATGAAAAACACACAGAAAGAAAGAAATCTCCATATTCCTGACAAAAGCAAATTGAGGAACTCACCCCCGTGTTTATCTCGGCAATGAAAGGCATTTAGCGCCCCTCCGTCGTCAATACCTATGTTCGAGTGCCTCGTGTTATGAAATTTCGATGAATCTTGGGAAACTCTTGCAAGAAACTACCCCCCGCGCGCGCTAGAGTGGAGGAAGCGAGACGGTGGGCGGAGGAAAGAGCGGCGGAGAACGCGAGACAGACTAGCGAGGTCTGCGTTTAATAGCCGTAGTGTTACCTCGGAGGCCTTTCGCCATTAAGAATCCCACAAGACCGTCCTCACGGGCCCCCTTCGCCCTCTCCCCCGTAGCCCGAGTCACCCCTTTCCGCAATTCCGACATATTACACGGTGCCCCGGTAGAGTGGATGTAATACGTGTTCGTAGCTGGCTATAACTATACGTTGCAGAGGTATACCTCGGTACCACTAAAATCATTAGATACACGTGCGCCTTGCAGCGCGCAGAATCCCGTCCCCTTGCCATTAGAATGCTTAGACGGTGTTGTATCCGGAGATCAATATCAAAACAACGCCGCATGACCGCCCACTACCCCCGAAAGTCCGTGGAAACGTCGGCGAGCTGGACGAATTTCTTTGTGGGCTCGTTGAAGAATCGAGATCAAAAAGAGCCGCTAGAATTTCGATGGGTAGCTTAGGAGCCATTTCTTCGGTAAGTTAATTTAATTGATCGTTTCGATTCGAGGCGATAGGATTTGGAAAATATTTGGGGATTGTAAATTTATCGGCGTATTGGATATTTTTAATTCGGTCGTTTAAAAGGTATCCTTTTGTATATACGAGGTGAAGAATGAATGAAAAGGAAGCTATAATACAGGTTCTCCAAATTTAGAAAAGATCATTACCCCCGGATGCCTGTTACTATTACATTGGGTCTTTTATAATCTTCCGTAAGTCACCACTCGACTGGCGTTCGAGGAACCCACCCTTCCTAATCACAATCAAAGGGCCACGATTTAAAAAAGAAACGGGCGGAAGGAGATGGGAGGAGAGCTGTTCACGGAGTCGAAGGTCTCGAAGTTGGGATAAGTAACGAAAATGTAAGGCCGGATGAACCGCGCTCATCCCCTTTGGCGTTGGCGTTTGACGCGACCGCTGAAATTTTTACTTGGTTCGATTTGGTCTTTCGGGGATCCCCCGCCCTCTGATTGGTGGACTCTGGCCACGCCCTGCATATAAGGGTGGCTTGCTCGCCGGAGCACTATCAACCCTTATGTATGCCCGATGTGAGTACACTTATGTGCCCCGTACATATGTAGGGGTGCAGATTTCACGCGTGTATGTATACATGTATGTACCTGGCCGATACATAGGCGCAGGAACGTGTGTATACCGGGTGGGGCTGCCTAGCAAGGACTGCGGAGGGCAACGGTGAACTTTCCGATACGACACGGTCGATCGAACCAGTCGTAATTTTAGTATCAAACTGTTATCTGAAAATGAACGGCTTGGGTGTCGATATTCTTTTCGCGAAACTCACGCCGGATCAGGGATCCGGGGCTTTTATTCGCTTCCCATTTTATTATTGCTCTCGCGCGTTGGTAAAACTGTAGAATTGATGTAAAAAGAACTTCTACCTGGCTTAGGAAAAATGAAACGAATGGTTGGAGTGAATTAAATTTAACCCAGCCTCTAATCGTTCTTAGAAGCAATCGCTTGATTAGTTTTAAAAGCGTGTTTTGTCATCTTCGGTGGAAAATGTGAGATAGGAACTTAGATATTTAACCCTTTGTGGTTACACGAGGTGTACCGCACCCCAGGCGTTTTTTCCTTTGCCAATATCTCTGTAAATTTGTAGTCCTTAATATTAAAATTCAAAAATTTTGTGCATTTTAACAAAAAAAAGCATTTTTCAACAACTATAAATTTCGTCGTATTAAAAATTTACATTTCTAGAAAAGGACTATTAGATCATTGCGTAAGTAATACGAATGTACAATTATCACTTAAAAGTTAAAAGATTCAAAAATACGAAATTGGTAACTAAAAAATGACGCTCGGGTGCTGTGAACACTTGTGAACAATTTGTGATGATAAGGTGTGACCACGAAGGGTTAATCGAAATGATTTTTTGATTTTTTGCTGTACCTCCCATATGAATGGAATTGAATTATAAATAACAAGAAAATGATGTACGTTGAAGCAAGTAAATAATACTGCCAGTTACTCGATGAATCAATTACGTGTTCATATAAGAACTCTCAGACATGTGGAAGAAGCTTACCTACATGATCCCTCCGCGCCACATTGTTCCTCCCAAAATTGAATAGAATAACGTGTCGCCTCGTAGAAAGAGAATATTTTTACGCCTGAAATATTTTACACGGAATTTATGCCTTAGAGAGGAACGCGGGAGGAAACACACAGTCTACACAGTAGTACAGATATTACTATTTTACACCAGATGGAGTAGAATAAGATGTCACCTCAAATCGTCCCGCGTAACTAAAATAGCTTCACGTTACAAGCCTTAAAAGCGCGAAGACAGTAGCTGGGGACTGCGTGAAATACACGCGGAGACGGCTTTACACTAAATTCTCCTCTTTCCAAATGATATGTATTTCAGAATTAATTGCGTGCGAGCACCTTTCGCGACATATCGCGTAACCCCGGCTCCAGGGGCTGTATCCTCCTTTGAATTATTCTTACTTAATTATAGCGGGCACGCTACTCGACGTTCCACCGAATTACTAAAGGGGAGTTTTATTCAATATCATATACGAGCTTGAGTACACGTTTCGTTATCCTTCTGCACCCCCAAGAGCTCCTAATAGATTGCAAACAACCCTAATTTTCCACTCTATGCAAATGAAATTTATCTCCATCCCCACAAAGCTTTTCCTTTAGAAATCAAAAATTCCTACTTAGACCAAAACTCAATTTTATTAATAAAGGATTCTTCTGGGAAACATAGTAGGTACGCTAAAAAATCCTCCTCCCAATTATACCAACAAGAGAATAGTAAAGAGAAAATAAAACTGGATTATATTCTTTAGATGAACTTTATTGAATTTGCATTAAAAATATTTTTATCCCTTCAACTCAGCTCCCCCAATATTAAATCCTAAGTTCACCATTGAACAATAATATTTATAAAAACGAGCACTAAGAAATCATCAGCGTCCAAAGTAATGATATAAATAGTTACACAGAATTCGCTTCATTTCAATAAAACATCCCAAGAATAAAAACTCGAAGCGCGCTCAAAGTAATTACTTTTCTAAATGCTGGAACAGACACGTCCAGTAATTTATTCGAGTAGCGAGCAATTTAGCAATGTACCATTGCTTTACTAAACGACTCGACTAAATTTTAGTGTCCCCGCACGATAAATTACTAAATTACTCGCTACTCGACTAAATTACTGAACGTGACCGAACCAGCATTAATTTGAAAACAAATTTCGCGGGTGCCGCGTGCCCTTCGACACTCGATCGACCTTTCTCGCCGGTCGTTCGACTGTGCGGGAAGCAGTGTTGATCTTTAGTTCCGCGTGCGTGCAACGCGAGCGAAGGGGCGCTCGCGTCAGTGCCGTGAGAGGTTCAAAACAAATTTGTGTTTGGTGGCGAGTTTCTGGATTTGTGATTGAAATGATCGAGGAACACGACGAACGCGAGACAATATGCGACTCGGTGGTAAGTGGTGCTACGCGCTGGACGCGTTGCCGCGAACATATTCCCAAGGAGACGCTGTCCGCCGCAGATACGCCGATATTATGAATTTCTAACCTCACTTTCAGAACTCGTTGGTGGAGGGCTGTCGTTTGCCGGTCAGAATGCACGGGACAGACGACTGGCGTGAGTAAAACATTCGCCTTTGCAATCACTTTATGACCCAATGACCATTCCTTCCGTGGGAATTAAAATTTTTTTTTTCTCGAAATAATGCATAACGAGTTCGTAAAAAACATACCTTTCGATAAGCGTATCACTGAATCGCGGTATTGGATCGCTCCGTAGGGTTACAGAGTTTTCAGTCGAGTAGCTTCATCGTAATCTAGTCTGAGGAATGAGAGACATGATCGCTGAAACATTATTAGCTGTTGTTTTCCAATCGCTCTGATTAGCTTAGCGTTAAGTTACGATTAGGTAATTTGGAAAGAGATAGTGTACGCACATACTTTCTTCTGGTCTGTCTCGAGTGTCGATGATTGCTTGTCGTATAGATTCAGGCGTAATGTTGCTGGGTTTATCAAAAGTTTCCTTTTGTCGTCCACAGCCCTCGCTGAAATCATCAGTGTTAAAGAAGTACATGGTGTCAAGTGTTATTATGTTCACTATGTAGATTGTAAGTATAACGAGGCTCGATTAACCGTTTCACTGTACGTGCCGCACGTGCGGCCCACGCTCGACTCTTGTTACAAGCTCTCGTGGCCACACATGGTCCAGGGAGAGTAGGTAATGTTGGTTCATTTGGAGGAAAATGGAAAATATTCGTGGGAAATATTTAAAGTAAAATGTATATCCCGTAATGTGGTAGCACCACTCGCAACGGTATACAAAATCAAATGCTACTGGAACTCTCTACATCTGTGTCCTTTGTGCACTTCCATCGTTATCCATCGTTAAAGACAAGTTTCAAGCAATGCAATGCCTCCTGTTGAGGATGCCTCATGAGTTTCATATTAAGTCGATCTACATCATCATGTATATATATTAAGATCTCGTTCTAAAATTCATTCGGAGTCTAGGAGCAGAGCGTGCGAACGCCACAGGTTCGGAACGGCCGAGCAGTGAAACGGTTAAGGTGGAGGGAGTAGCGTATGTACGTAAACAATGATTTAACTAAATGTACAACGTTTTAGTCAATAAACGGTTAGATGAATGGGTTATGGAAGATTGTCTGGACACTAGGAAAGTCCAGTACCCTCGTCGAGACGGAACGACGCCGGGCACTGATGCGGCGACCCCGAAAAAGCAGCCGGTCAGTAGACCCCCTAGCCCTAGTAGCCTTAGCAATGAGCCGGTCAACGGTTCGGCGGTGCTGCAAGCAGCGTTACAAAAGAAAATGTCGAGAAAGAGAAAGGCCACGTTCATAGAGAATGAGGACTCTCAGGAGGCACCGCCACAGACACCCGGTCCGAGGCCGACCGGCTCTCTGGTTGCCCATCATCACGACGACATTGTCACCCGAATGAAAAATGTCGAGTTGATAGAGCTGGGCCGTCACAGAATAAGACCGTGGTACTTCAGCCCGTACCCGCAAGAGATGGTGAACCTGCCTTGTATATATATCTGCGAGTTCTGCCTGAAGTACAGGAAAAGTCGGAAATGCCTGGAGAGGCATCTGGCCAAGTGCAATCTGAGGCATCCGCCGGGCAACGAGATATACAGGAAAGGATCTATATCGTTCTTTGAGATTGACGGCCGTAAAAACAAGAACTACGCGCAAAATCTCTGCCTACTTGCCAAATTATTCCTGGACCACAAGACCCTCTACTACGATACCGACCCGTTCTTATTCTACGTGATGACGGATTTCGATAGCAGAGGGTTCCACATAGTCGGTTACTTCTCCAAGGAGAAAGAATCGACGGAGGACCATAACGTAGCTTGTATTCTAACACTGCCACCTTACCAGAGAAGGGGTTACGGGAAACTGCTTATAGAATTCTCGTACGAGCTCTCGAAGTTCGAGGGTAAAACAGGCTCGCCCGAGAAGCCGCTGTCCGATCTGGGATTGTTATCTTATCGGAGCTATTGGGCGCACACGATACTGGACATTCTGCTGAACATAAAGCCGCTAGTCGAGAACGAGAAGCCCCAGATCACGATAAGCGAGATATGCGAGCTGACCTCGATTAAGAAAGAAGACGTGATATCGACCCTACAGAACTTGAATCTCATTAATTACTACAAAGGACAATATATTGTGACATTGAATAGGTAATTGGCTAAATAGTCAATGCATCGTTAGGGAACGAGTCGAGCTGAATATATACAGACAGTTTTAGCTTCTATCCGTGCGACCAGGCACCTTCACGATCTCACTCACGAACAATGTTTATTCGCAGGGATATTATCGAGCAACACGCAGCCGCTATGGAAAAGAGGCAGATCAGAATAGATCCTAAGTGTCTTCATTGGACACCAAAAGACTGGAGTGTTAGGGCAAAATGGTGAAGTGACGTTAACCGTTGACAATAAGACGATGCTAATTCTGTCTTGACATATTATTTTCAGGAACCCTGGAAGTGACTACGTACGATTAGCGTGTGTACAAAGCTGTACATAATATTTCGACCTTCACGGGTCTGCGTTTTAATAAGACTGCGTCAGGCTTTGCACGCAACTGCAATTGTCTAAAACAAAGATTTAAAGAGGAGGATAAACGAAAACAGAGAGAATAAAATAAAGGAACAAGTGGTTCGCGAAAGCGCGCGTATCTCGGTTACAACGCGTTCGGATATAACCGTGGTTAGCGGGGCTCGCGCGGGGAGAGATTATATCTGTTACAAGCTGGCTTGCGTCTAGAGTCAGAGGCAATGTTTTACTATGGTGACTAGGATTTTTTAATTGTACGCATACGTATTTGCGATCAACCGATTTGTACAGGAGCCATCGAACCGGTCTTGTAGAATTGTAAATAAATCTGATTTTATAACGTGCGCATCGTAATCCGCAACCATGAACGCGATCTAGCTATTAAAATAGTATCCCTGACCTCGAGTAACAGCTTGCAGGCGATACTTCGTGCCCCCGCTTCCCTCGCGTCTGCTTGGAGGCCAAGTGGACGCCGTCGAAGCGAACGTTAGCACGATGTAGAAGTTGCGCGCACGGGAATTATTCGCACAACAGTGCGCACACCTGTACCTTAGCTGTTATCCGAATTTGCGTGTACACGTGTCGTAAAGATGGATTGTAATCGAAGCACGGTCGCCGGAAGGCAGAAAAACAAAAAGATCGCACGATTAAAGCAGTTGGATTTATCACCAGTTCGGGGGGCGAAGTAACGAGCCTCCGTTTGGCATCGTCTTATCAGCGATTGTGTTCGATCAAAATTCAAAAACTCTCGATACGGGTCGCCCGACGATTCAACATTGTTCTACCAAAACGAAGAGTTACCTGTGGAATCTGCGAAATAAAAATTCATATTTTTCTCCGCAAGTGTGTATTTTTGATAGCGCCGGACGTCAACGCTAGAGCTGCGACCATCGATTAAGGAAGCGGGCGAGGTGAGGAACAAGGTACAACTCATAAATATTTCCTTCCCGCAGCTCTATCAGTTTCCATTCGGCAGAGGGTAATGAAAGAAGTCTCCCCAAGACACCTTTTTTTTTTTAAATACAGCATCTTTTATGTATATATATATTTTTCTTTTATATTCAACAGTAACATCACAGTAGCTTCATATACAATAAATTTTTTTTCTTCCTCGTCGTAAGTTCATCCTGCCTTTGTGTTCGTCGCCACGCGAGCGTGACGCAGCGAGTCTCGGATCGTTTTTACAAAATTCGCTGGGTTCTTGCTTTCGCGCGTCGAGGGTAGGACGAAGGGGGGGATGGAGTCGCGCCAGACGCCGCTGCGTATCCTCCGTAAATGTCTAGCCGCGAGCTTCGAGCACGGATATCAGTCGGGATCCTCGTGTGTCCGTACGGTTCTACGGCAACGTTCGATTCGTCGTCGACAGAGTCCCCTACAGAATAGATACGAACGAATAACGCGAACACAGCGGAACAGGCCTCGCGTACGGATTGCGAAACGCACGTACGCGAAATCCCAATGATATTGCTAACTCGTTCGCGAAATCTGCACACAGAACAGAAACGGCCCCACAGTGTAAAAGACGACCACGACTCGACGAAATTCTAATCGGGACCGACGCTAACACTTTCAGTGGAATCTGCGTGAAAACACGCCGAGGGGTGTGGCACCCTGTGACCATTCTCGGCGTGCTCGCGCGTGGACATTTTTTGGAAAGCATCGAATGTTTACTTTTGGAAATAAATCGAGCTCGAAGTTTGCTTTATACGAAACCTTCTTGGCTTTTTGAAATAGAAGGGATGTTTTTTAAAATATCGGGCCACTTAAAGTGTTAGAATATCGCTCGGTCCTCTTACACGTGTTTCCTTGTCGACGAGACAATGCTTAAATACAATATCGATCACCGTGAGACTCGTCGATTCCTTTCTCATACCTGCACACACAACCACATGCATACACCGCGCAACCGATCACTGTCGGTGGCTGTTGATTGTATTCGTGTTCCGCAGACACAACGAGAGTATCCGGGTACTTGAGAAACGCTTGATGAACATTAGGCGAGAACTCGGATACGACGAAAACGGTATTTTAACAGGTATTTTTAATCCTGTTGGACATTGATATTATGCCATGTTTATGAGGGCAATTTTCGAATAAAGAATTAAACGTGGCTGGGGTTTTAGTGAAGAGATCACAGTGGTAGTTTGAGTATGATTGTTTGAAGAATATTTCCAATTTGGGTGGTACGTTCTAAAAGATGTGGTTCCTCTCGGAAAAGTAGATGGAAAGGAGATAAATTCCTTTTAATGAAAATGCGCGAAGAAAAGAAATTATTCCCCCAAATTACTTATTTTCTTTGGAATACTGGGTGATTTTGAAATTGCACTAGCGAGGGCTCCTGACAAATAAAACAATTTCATTTTAATATTACCACTTTGCAATATTGTGAATTTTGTCTGCATACTTGATATGTATATAGGTTTGTAGAAAAGTGCAATTCTCCACATTTTCGATAAAAGTCAACTTCTTCCTGGGTTTACTACTATTTTCAAGGTAATCCGTTCTTAGAATTATTTTTCGTGTACCCGAGTGCTCGATTAATCTTCGTCGATTGACCGTTGCACGCTCAGGATCGGTGATCGTGAACGAGCGCAGAATTCGGCGGATAGATTAACAATAACAACAACAACAATGACAATCAGAGTCCTCAGTGGACGAAGGCTATCATCAAAATGAAGAGCGAGCGTTAACAGTGATTAGCGTACGGGGATGATAGTGAGGACACTGATGCATGACGGATTAACCCTTTTGCACCCTCGAGGACACCAGCCAAAGCATTATTCCTATTCGATTGTTAAACAATTCCAGCATCACAGGGGCTTAAAATTTAGCCCAACTCTGAGAAGCCAATGGCACCGAAAGAAGAATTTCATTTTTCCTGAATTTCATAACTCCTGCAAGCGCCACAAATATAAAACGTTCGATGCAGGAAGAGTTTCAAAGCTTTGCCAGTAATAAAACCTCTCATCTTCTCGGAACCTTTCTCTCCCAAGAAACTTCCTTTGCGTAGCAAGAACGAAAGAGAAAGATACCACCGTGGAACAAACAGAAATTCGTGGAATATTTAATAAAATGCGTTGCCACGCGTGGGAGCCTGCAATCTCGTTTCCAAAGGAGGTCCAAAGTGCAAAGGGTTAAATGGTCTCTGCCCCGTGGTATGCATCCCTTACGACACCCACGAAATCGTACGTTATTACAAACACAACCCTCCGCGCTTTTATGCGCCTCTTTAAAATTTAATTCCATGACACGGAAGTTCCGCGATACATTCAATGCTCGCCGCAGTCCGCCCACGTGGCGCCATTATAATAATCCTTGTCTTTCTGTGTTGCATTTGTCGTGCATATCTCTGTGTATGAGTTTTGTGTGTGTTACGTGTGCGCATTTGTGTACATCATATACATACGTGTATACATATATATATATATATATATATATATATTCATTCTCTCTTTTTCTTCGTCTAAGGTAGCTCTCTTCATTTGTTTATAACTTTATGTGAATACATCTACAGTTGAACAGTAGTCGGCAATGGCTGGACAGAATAGCGTTCGATGAAAATTCCTCTTATTTATTCCCGTCCCTGTCGAGGTACCTTTCGCTCCCTTCTTCTCTTCCTTCGTTTCTCCAGCTGGTTCTTTCATTCTTCCCTCGATCTCTGCTCTACATCGAACAACGCAACTGGACAGTCGTGGGAAAAGAGTCTGTACATACATTAGAACACACGCATTCGATGGCGACGGGGGTGTTCACGGGGGTGCAAAACTGGAGGCGTAAGTTTGTACTCGTGGTGACTGTGAATTCAAGTACAGATTCGCTGGGCTCATTTTACTAGCCAAATAAAGTCAGTTCTATTGGTAAAATTGGATGTCTGATGGAAGTGTGTACTCGGTTATCGCGAGAATTCAATTTTATATTAAATGTCGATCTCCGGGGGAATTTAGTGTCTACGTAACGGAATGTTATAATGCATTTTCGAAGAGGTTTCACGAATGAGAATCGAATTTAGAATTATACCTCTTCGATCAATGCTCGATTTGATTAAATAAGACAGCTTGAATAATTAAACAGTTATTCAAATCGGTGTTAAAAACCGCTGGAGCAAATAATTTTCTCGATTTCCTTGGATTACGCGCTCGCGAGTTAGGCAATTCATTCGCAAGCCCCGTTTTCGCGATCCCGTGCTTTAATTACGCCCCGGAAGCTTGCAACTCGCAGTGACGAATGTGCCCTCGCTTCTCGGAAGCCCGGGGCGCGCCTTATAAATCGATACAGCGATCAATCGGTTACACTTCGATCACACACGAAAACATCTACGCTTACACACTGAGTTAGTAGAGTTTCAGGCTACACGCGATCCACGATTACTCTCGTTCATTTATTCCAATTCGAATTCCTAAGGTAACGTTATCGATTTTCTACTGTGATTCGTGGACGACGCGTGTCGCGGAAAGTCCACTGTTCGCACTTACGATGATGAACGGCAACGCGAGAGCATAGCGACGAGAAGTTTGGACGTTGATCGTGTCGTTTTAGAACAGAGCTTCTTAATCTGTCTGGCCACGCACCCCCAGGGTGTCTGAATAAATTTCGAGGGGGTACGTGAACTTGGATGAGAAGAAAATTGCATCTTTGTCTTCAGGAACCTCTAACTGAAATTTCCAAATACGTAATTCTATGTCTTTCACTTCTCGCGTTTAGAAATACTATTCTGAGAAGGGACTCGTGGAACAAAAGAGATTAAGAACCTCTGCTTTGGATGATCGAGAAATGGCAATACACCCGGTATTATTTGCTGAGTAATTTCATCTGCTGAACGCCTGATCGATCGTCAGCGATCCATGAATCGAATAGTTCTACCTGTTACCCAGGAATCTAGGAATATAGAACGTGTTTTTTTCAATTAACGTTAAACTGTGGATCGTGCAGCTCCGCTTGCATCGACCAGCAACACATTGCGAATAGTGTAGCATTTTATAGTTTCTTTCGACCAGCGATGAAACGTGAATCATCTAGTGCTACGTTTTCGCCAGCGAAGGATGAACCGCAGATCACACAGTACTGTATATTATTTACAAAATATATGAAGGGTAAGGGGAGAAAATGAGGAATTTTTCCTGATTTTGCGATGTATAGCATATTTTGTTGGTGGCAACTAGGACTACAGGACTATTGAATCACAAAGGGTTATGAAGTTCAAATGCCCCCGTAAGATAACGTTAAAAGTTTGGTGCACTGGTTAAAAAACAGGTAATGTTCACTCTGCACTGGAACAAAGCACGGAATGTCCCCACTATTTGCCAGAGGATAAACTTCTGTCGTCAAGGTAAAACAAGAAACTATGATATGAGAATGCCAATTCCCTATTTAGCAAGTGATGTAAATGCGAATATTACGTGATATTTTTTATCCAACCATCTGCATATAATGGCTGTTGGTTGAGTAATCTCATTATTAAAAAAAATACGAAACAGTAGTAGAGAAAAGATGCTGCTTATTTGGAAAGCAAAATACGAAGCTCTTGTTATCTCAAAACATTTTGTGATCCTAAGGCTCAGCTATTTCTCACGCATAATAAATAAGTGAGAAATAAAACATCTGACAATTATTAATAAAATGAGTGGCTTCCCTTGTTTTGATAATAAAAATGGAAATTTCTTATTTTGTTTCAGTAAGGTGAATGTCTCAATTTTTGCTTATTTAAGAGGTTACTCTCTATTAAGATGTTTTACTTAAAAAAAAATTAAAAATAGTAAAACATCTAAAGTCAGAGCACCATAGGGTATCTGTTTTTGTTATTAAATAAGAACTTTTACTGCAAAAACTATTTTCTGCCGAACGACTCTGTTCCTTAGCACATCCAGCTAGAACACGAGCGAAAAATCATGGGTCTTTCGTTTTAAAAGTTGTTCAAATAATTTAGAATTACTTTGTTGCAACTGAAGTACAAACGTAATGCTTATAATAATAAGAAAAATACGAAATGAACAGAAATGGAGACATGACAGAAATGAGGACATTCACCTAATGCTGCCTTGTTCAAACGTGAAGAAGTATTAAACTAATGTAAAATAAATACTATTCTATTGCTTCTTTTTTCTGATGCCTAATTAGGAAGCTTCCTGTTATGAAGAATGCAGCTAAATTCTTTGAACCATCTTTCTTTACTGGTGTAGGTACTAAAGTATTAAAACTTAATCTCACTAAAGCGGTTTTGTGACATTTCCTGTTTTTTCCCTTACCCTTCGTATAAACCAAAGAAGTGTCACGAGATTCCGGAAAATCTGGTAGAAGATATAACCAAATAAAACTTGTCTCTATATCAATATATTCAAAAGTTGCATTAACACTTTGACTGGCATCGGCGTGTCTTCGCGCCGTGCTCTCGCATCAATATTTTCTGAAAAGCATCGAAAGAATTCTTCGAGATCCCCAGAATATTTACTTTCGAAACAAATCAGTAC
Source organism: Andrena flavipes (assembly GCA_963971345.1). NCBI lineage: Eukaryota > Metazoa > Arthropoda > Insecta > Hymenoptera > Andrenidae > Andrena > Andrena flavipes. The sequence continues at coordinate 49,114,708 of OZ020480.1, forward strand.
AAATCTTAAAACAACATTTTTCAGAACCTTGCCCCCCAAAGTGTTAAGATCGATCCATCGTTCAGAGATCTGTATTCACACTCGTCGTTCGATCGAAGTCACGACCGATCAGCGTCCACATAATTCGACACGATTTCTTTTACAAACGTTCACGTTTACAACGACACGGTTTTTTTTTTTGTTTAGGTTGTTTTATACAGCTACACACATGGTTGCATATTTACTTGCTTATGTAAAGTTAGTAGTTCGCCTCGGCCTGACGATTCTGCGCGTACGGTGGCATTCGTGCCCCTCTCGATTCTACGATTCTGTAAAAATATTACAAAGAGCCCCTCATCTTTCTCTCTCGTCTGCCGGGTCCACCGTTCTATCGGATCGAGTTTGGCTAGCGAACGGGGGCGCGAACGATAGTCTCAGTGCTTCCTCGCCCAGCGAAGACAGCGGGGCGAGGATAGTTCGGAATTACTTTCGTCCAGCCGTTTGCCTGAACAATAAGACACTTAACAGTTGGACGATCCCCTGGTCGCCAGGGAATCGGTGAGTGTTTATTTTTCTCTTACATTTCTCATCCTTTCTTCTCTTTTTTTTTTTTGTGGTTTTCAGCTTCACGCTTGTTTTCTCTGTTTCTTAAACGTGTCTCGACGTAGCCGTCGCGTGTGTACAACAAACACAATACGATAGTGGGGAGGGGATTAGAAATGATCGTGTAAAAAATATCTCTTCTCTTGGAACTTTGGAGGGTAGCTTCTGGAGAGAATAGAGGGGCGGAGTTGTGAAAGCGAAAGGGGAGGGGGGGAAAGACAGGTGGACGAAAAATCAGCCTCTTCAGTGTGCGTGGCGAAGTTACACGTTCGTTTCCTTCGTTTCCCGCCACTTTTCTCGTGAAAATTGCGATCGATGAAATTCGGGAGCCACAGGCCAGTCTCTGAATCCGCGATTCTCAATTCTTCCGCTCGATCCACGGTGTCGAGCGAGGTAATTGGGGATGCTCTCTCTGTTTACCGATTCGTAAAATCATAAAGATGCTCGCGCGTGCGTCGAATGGAAACGGCTTCGAATTGGACTCGTGTAATCGAACGAAACTTTGCTTCTCTTCTCGTCTTCGCTTCTCCTCCGTCTGTACTTCTGCGGTGACGAGCGATGTTTTAAAAAACGAGGGTCAATTCGTCCTCTTTCTTCTTTTTTTTTTTGTATCTTTTTTTCTCCGTTTATAGTTATCTTCCAGCCTGTTCTCGTGAATTTTAGAATTTCTGCCTTAGAGTATTGAAGATACAAAAACTACGATAGAAAACAGAACAGACTTCGAATACTTTTGTTTCAGTTTTGTTTCTTCTTTTTTAAATTCCACATACAACATCAACATCTTAGCGTTACTATTATCCTTATCAGTATCATTTATTAGTATTTATTGTTATTATTAGCGTCGCCCTTATACGTATATATGTATCCGTTTAAATTCATTCAAGCTTACCAAGTAGTTAATCTTTACGCTTACCGTATTATTAATAGCGTGTTTCTTTCTTCAATTTCTTTTTTGTTTGTCTATGATACAGATTGTCATGTTCGGCAATTGGAGTTGCCGTCGAAACTCTTCAGCCTCGGATACAACCTACTTTCTCCCGTTCCCAACGAAATCGATCGGTGCTTACGATGAGCCTTCTTCTTCCCGCTGTTCTATAAGCTACCCCTATCGAAGCCGCGACGAAGTGTCCGCGGAGCACGCGTCGCTTCCGGCGACAGGTATCAGTGGCTGGGCTACTTTCAGCATCCAACGATCCAGTCACGATCCCCTATTTCCTTCCTCTAATTAGTTCTAACGCCTCTCTGCTCTTCGGCGAAGAAGCCACCTGTTTCTCCATCTTATTCTTAGAACAATATGAAATTTGTGCATTTTTTCGCTTTACCTTCCCCAATAGTGTATTTCCTCTTAAACGTGCAATCCGCTCATTCCCCTATCGAGATCCTCCCAAATCTTCTCGACTAAACCTCTCTTCTAGCGCCCTAACTCTTCGATGCATCGAAGTCATCTACGTCCCTGCAATCCCTTCTTCCCTGAAGGGTGCGATCGCTTTTTTCTCGGCGTCTTAATCCTCTGGTCGTGCGTTAGGACGCTCAGGGGACACTTGGGATAGCCAAGAACCACCACCTCAGGGATAGTCTTCTATAACGAACTAGACTGGTTCTACCTTGCGCGATAAACGTAAAAGCTGATCACAATATCTTTCGCGGACTGTGCTTATCCGGGTCCAGTCTCTGTCAGCGTGATTCGCGTGAATCAGGCTCGTCACGGGAGACATGATTCGATCGTGCGCCTCTCCAATTTATTTTACTCTTAGGGCTTTCGAGTTTCCGCAGAAGGAACAGCGTGGTAGGTTCACCTTGGGAAATGGACGAGTTCCGAGTTTCTCGGGTCATCCATCATGATATTTGACGGGTCTCCCCTCGATCGTTACCGAAACACACTCGTCCAATTCCCTTTCGCTCGATGCGTTACTCGGAGAAGAGTCCTGCGGAGGGCGAAAAGCTCTCGCGTACCATGATCGACGACGAGTTCGTGAGGTATCGTTCCTTTCCGTTGGAACTCGGGTCGCTTTTGGATTTGGTGTCTACGCTTCTCAGGTACGTCGTTTCTCCCATCGCAGCTGGGGCGAAGTGATCATAGGAGGCTTTACCGTGTATCAGAAACATTTACATTCCGCAGTCGAAGCTCTCCTGGTTCTGCACCTTCTGGTAAGCCTCTAGGTAACGGTCCACGTTCCTGTAGATGCCGGAGTTCGCTTGGTACAACAGTGTCTCGAGAATCCTCTCATTCTCGATCGCCTTCAACGGTAAAACGATCTGAAAACCATTAGAGAAAATTAGTTCTCTGGTCGTTGTCGATAAAGAAAACTGTTCGCCAAACCCTTCCCAGGAATTCCATTAAAGGGAGAATTCTCCTGTAACAGCCCTCGAAATTTATGATTTTTTTTTTTAAACTTGTGTTAATATTGCATTAAACTCTTTTGGGATATAAAGAGACATCTTTAAACTTGCAGAAAATATTTTTTTATGCCGATCCTGCTTATTATTTAAAAATCCATTATGACCACCAGTTTTTTCAAAAAATTCTTAAATATCAGTTACTTATAAGGTTGTTAATTGAGATTCCCCCCTTGAGGGGGTGTTCCCTCATAAGTGTCTTAAAAATGGACAATTTTTATGAATTTTTTGCTTCCAGGATAAACGTTGCACATAGTTCTAGTTTTGTACATTTGTTTACTAATATTTTACTAACACTATCACGGCGTTACATTAAAAAGTGACAAGTGTTAAATAAAAATCTATTGTTATTCTAGTCAGTAAACTCGCGTATATTGTCCCAAACCAGATTTATAAAAGTATCAGCAATATTTCCATCTTTTATAATAGATCAAAGTAAAAAATTTAGCATTTTTTCTCTTCGATATTAATGAATGACTGTGGTAGGGACGATAAACGCAAGTTTACCGAATAGAATACAAGTAAGTAGTTTCTGTTATTTCAGATGAATACAAGGAGTGTAATGTTGTGTCAGGCGTGAATGAGAAATTTGTGAAAGTTGATCGCACATGAGCATCTTTAACGTAATAAATATTTGTCACTTTTTAATGTAACCGCGTGAAAGTGTTTGTAAAATATAAGTAAACAAATGAACAAAACCAAAGCTGTGTAGAAAATTTATTGTAGAAGGAAAACATTCATAAAAACTGCCCATTTTTCACATACATTCGAGCGAATGGTGAATATCCTCTTCAAGAATATTTTATAAAGCGAAAGGCAACAGTTTCGCTGCATACAGGATATATGTCCCAATTACTGCCAGTGTCCTTTACTTAATAAGTAAATAACGTATAAAGATTAGTGCACTATAATAATAATAATAATAAGAGCAGTCCCAATTTAATAATATTTTTTGTGCATTATTCTTTATACTGTACGTTTTTATTAAATAAAATAGAATGATAGCAATAAGGACACTGGCAGTAATTGGGACATCTACCCTATCGAAGTTGCACCTCGAAGCTCACCTTTACAAGTTGGTGAGGCGGTATCCTATAGAGCTTGAGGTCTCTGCTGAGCCTCTCCATGATGCACTTGAACTCGAGTTCGGCGTCCACCTTGGCCGACTTGGTCTTTATCCTGTTGTTCGCCCAGCTGAGCATCGCCTCGAACTTCTTGATCTCGCCGACCTCCAGGCCCCTGCACATGATCATCTGCACCATCGACTCGCTGAGGGTGAGGAAGTCGGGGCTCTGGAACAGCTGGTACGCCCTGGTCTCTACGAACGCTAGGATCATGTTCACCAGCTCCGAAGCGGACGTGTAACGCCAGCAATAGTTCTCCAGGGCGCACAGCATCACGCAGACGATCTCGATGCGCAGGAACTGTTTCGCGTGGTGGAAGCACGCCTGAAGTAGCTCGGGCAGGTCGTAGTGCTCCGCCGCGCAGATCAGGCCCGGAATGTTGCTACAGGTCAGGGGGCAGGAGCCGGTGTGCAGGTAGTCGAGGAGGATCCTGAACGTCTCGGGATCGAACTCGATGATGTCGAACTGCGGGGGAAAAGAATGCCAGAGGTAAAGTAGAGGTCGTCGCAAATCACGAGGCTTTTTACAGAAACGATTAAATCCTATGTACAAAGAATAAAAGTCGTGTAAATAGATACTTTGGATGGTACAGGTAATATCTGCGAATTAGTGGGTACTACACAGCTGATATATAGTTCAAAAGTAAGTAACAATTCGCGTGTCTCGGTGTGGTTAACTACAGTTGGATGAATATTCCGTGTGAAGCTCTAATTTTCATTTACACAGCTGCCACACCCTTTCTGTCTCCACTAATATTAATTACCATTCGATTATAGGGTAGATCTCTCAATTTGCTGTCAGTGTCCCTATTACTGCCACTTTATTTATTTTACTTAATAAAATCGTAACGTATAAAGAATAGTATACAGTAATGATAATTGTAATAATAATAATAGGAAGAGTCCCAATTTAATAATACATTTTTTTTTAACACTATTCTTTATACGTCAGGATTTTTTTAAGTAAAATAAGTAAAGTGGCAGTAATAGGGACACTGACAGCAATTGGGACATCTACCCTATACGTTTTTAATCACTTAGTAACAGTAATAGCGATTGCTATTCATGCTATTAGCGATTTGGAACTATAGAAAGTCGCTTGAAAATAGACTTCTATAGCACGATCGCATGCCATCGCAGCGCATCGATACTGGTACCAGTAGAGGCGAGAAATCCTCCCCTTTAAAATGCTTTTTGTTTCACGTCGATATGATGTTTCGTTCCCGAGATATCGCAGTTTAAAACGAAAGGGAATTTTTAATTCTTTGCTATCTCTGTCTCGGTCGTATACTCGGACCGCTCTCTTTCTCTCGCTCGCAGTACTGACCTATATCGCGTGTCTGTGGTCAGTGACAGTCGTCGAGTCAGCTGTTTTTTACTTATTCTTTACTACTTCCGCGTGGAAAGTAGGTCACTGGGCCTCCGTTAGTCGCGAAACTTTGAAGCCCCGTATCTCGGGAACCAATCGAGATATCGATTTTAAACAAAATGCATCTTTAAGAGCATGCCTTCCCCTATCCCTCGAGTATTTTGCTTAAACCATTGGCCCATTCTTCGGATCGCATTTCGCGGTTAAAGTTAGTGCTCCATTGGTTCATATTCAAACAGATCTTATCTCGGTGATTATGGAACTATCTATAGAATAAATAGTATTAGTTTACAATAAAATGGGCTTTCATTTAATTTAGACACTAGTGTACTGAGTGGGTGACCTTTAAACACGCACACTTTTTTTATGTAACAAATTAGGAATAACTCATATGTGAGTTTTTATATTGAGTTAATTTTAAAATTGTATCAACTGTTTTCAATTAAAATATTTTAAATATTTCACGAAAAGTGTGGTAGACATTTTTTAGTCCAGGTGCGCCAGATCTTAAAGTTCACCTCTGTTTATGAACTTTCTCATTATAAGAGACATAAGTAACTGTTGAATGGAAAACGTGTCTTGTTTTGGGTAATTGGTTTGTTCCTTTTCTCTCTACTTTTGGAGCGAAAGTTTTCTTAAGTATAATATTGCTATACATATAGGTGAATGTAATTGCTGAGGACACTTTAAAATTCGTGTTTTTCACTCGATTCGAGTTAAACGAATTGCCCCGTTTACCTCTGTCTGTGCTAATTTCGCTGTATCAATTTTTTGCGCGTTCGCGAAGACGCTGAGCCTGGGTACCGCTAATTGCTGGGCAGCTTTCTCCTTCTCCTTTGCATCTTTTTCTTCTACAATCAAAAGAAGAAAACCAGCGTTTAGTCCATCGCTAAAAGAAATTGAACCGAATTACTTCGTAAAATTAATAGTTTATGCGTCGTTTCAAGCATGAGGTGCGTTGGTGCACCGCTTATGTGCATCATAAATAATCAAATTCCTCTCAAAAAGAGATACAATTCAATACAGGAGTCTTTCGATCAGTCGCCTAAAATTGACATTTAATCAAAATTATCTTCTTACCCCATTCATGGAATTCGTAATTCATATACCCTCGATATGAAAAATATCTAAAATAACGAGCTATTCTTTGCCCAACGAATTTGTTCAAAATGACGCATAAACAATTCCAATAATAATAATAATAATAATATACTAACACACTAGGGAAAAAGATACAGCGCAATAGGTGAGTAATTATTGAAATAGTGGTCGACTTAATTAGAATGAATCTCAGAGGTAAAAGTAATAAGAAAAGGAAACGAAAGCGAAGAGGTATAAAGGCTGTCGCACAAGAAGAAATTAATAATAATTAATTGATAAATAATAGTCAATTGAGGGGCTCAGTAGAAAACGGACACATGCCACATATGCATAAAGTTTCGTTTCTCAAGGACACATAATTTTTTTTTTCAAAAAGAATCATACATATTCTTACTCTTTATTTTATAGAAATCTATGAACATTAAACTATAAACTGTGAAATTTGGAATAATTTATGAAAACAAACACGACAATATTTAGGTAAAAATAATCATAAAAGGATATCATGAAATGGTATCGTAATTTGCTTCTTTTGCACTGGGCCCCGCAATTGTTTACAAACTTTTTTCTTCGGTTCGCCGCGCTTCGCCAAAATGCGCGACGGCCTTTAAACGTACTGGTGTAATCCGGCGAGCTGGCCCAGCGTTTCCTGTCCTCGCTCTGCAGGCTATTCCCACTTCCGTGTTTCCTGATGCTTCGTCCCCAGCCAGAGGTGATCGTGCTCAGCCTGGAGAATGCTCGCTTCACCATCGGCGACGAGGGCACGCTTTTGGGTCTAAACAGGTCAGAGCCAGTATCTCACAGAAACCGCAGAGCGGCACCAGAGGGTACGGAGGAGGAGCTATCTCTTCTGAGGGGCAAGTTCTTGGAGCGGTGGGAGCACACCAGGGATCGGCAGATGGGGTCAGTCTTGGATGGTGTGAACGAAGTAGAGAGACGAATACACGAAACAACGACGAAAGCTCGCCCCCCCCCCCCTCCCCCTTCCCCCCGATTGACAGTACCGTGAAAATGTACGTGCTGTACATAAAAGAGTGAACAGGAGCCTGTGTTGTTCTTTAGTTTCCATGGCCCAAGACTCCGTTTTGTGTATACGTAAAAGATCGTTGCATGCCCGAAGCAGAAATTGAAATTGTCGCGATAAAAGTGAACTTCTGCTCCAAAAACCTTCCAAGATAATCGTGGAAGGAGAATACAGAGAATGAAAGTGGCGAAATGGCGAACGCGTTCGAGGATAAGATGGCTATCTTGCAGTGCTTTAGTTACTTTTTTTTTAAATGATAAAGATCAACATGCGATGTGGCATTCAAGAAGGAATGGAGAGATTGTCGAAGTGTAGACTTTGAGAGTTTCTGCTGTAGGAGAAGTTTAATTTGTTTGTGAAATAATCATGCGGTGCTGTGAGGATAGGAGACATGGAAGTGCCGTAGAAAATACACATAATTACAGTTAGATATAGAATATTTAGAAGTACATTCGACAAAGACATCACAGACATTAAGTCTCATTGTTAGAGCAAGCTCCAATTTATTTTTTCATTTAACCCATTTGTAGCTTAATTGTTTGAAAATTTTTAAATTGAGCGACTGGTATTATTGGCGAAAATTTGGGCGAATTTTAACGAAACATTTTAGTACGTATGAAATACCTTCCTTAAGTTGAGAATTTTTGTCGAGTATCGATTCTTACCTATACATCATATTTGAAAGGAACAGTGTTTCTACATCGTGAAGGAAGGTATTTGGAATCTTGGAAAGATATAAAATATCACGTCGAAAATCGAATTTCAATGACATCAATGGTAATATCAAAATGAAATTAATCTTAATAAATATTATTTGGTATTGGCTAAGTATCTAGAAATGGGTTAACATGTCGTCAGACTTTAGAGAACATTAAATTTTGCATACAATAGTAAATCGAATTTAAAAGTGGTCTGCGTATGGTAGAAATGCACACACCCTACTAGTAAAAATGAATCACCAAGGTACTAACCTTGGAGTCTCCATGTCAGGGACTTGAAGGAAGTTGGAGCTTCGTGGTTTCTGGGGACTGAGCAGAGTAGGCGCAGGTCTGGCGAGTAGTTCCGCAACAGATACTTGGGGACTTCCAAAGCCAGCTTGGATTCCATAAAGCATTTCTTGAAAGACTCTGGAAAGAATACACACATATTTAGGAACTTTGATTTATTTAGATTTAGATAAAGAATAGTAGTATCTATAAATGAAGTAAAAAATTCAGATCTTGCATAGAGCAACAAAGGCAATTGAGAATTCCTAATGCAACGTTTTGTATTTAAGATAGGGGGTTCAAAATTCTAGTGGAAAATTTATAGTAGAAAATTGTTTAAAAACAAACTTTTATTAAAACATTGCCTTAGAAGAATTCCCTCATATGACTAAAAATAAAAGCGTGGGACGTAAATATTGAAAGGTCTTTGTTAAATAAATATTCATAATGCCCTACGTATATTGATACATTAGTTACTAATTCTTCTAAGGCAATCATTTAGATCAGTGTTAAAATTATTTTTTCTTTTTTAGTACATTTTAATTAAAGGTTATTAAAAAAATTCTATAAGTTTTTTTATGCTTTTTAGTCTTCGAGAATTTTAATCATTATTATCTGCATTAAATGCTATAAAAGATTTCACTCTTACATACTAACTAACGAACTCACAAGTGAAGCTAAATAAAAGTTTGTAGTAAAAAGGGTTTCCTTTTTTCATATAAATCAGAAAATTGCGAAGCAATTAGAATGTAATTCATCCAGAATGATTCTACATGTAATTAATCACTGAAACACAATGAAAAATAATATACTTTATCTTTGAATTACTTTCTTTAGGCCTGGATTTAAGTAATCAAATGTCAAGAAATTAAAATAAGAGATTACCAAACATGCAATATAAACATTAATATGAGCACCTGCTTCGTACTGCTAAAATCGCTCTAACGCCTATGAATCTGACTTTCTGCTTCTGTTGTCCAGGCACCAAGAACGAAACGTCGAACAGATTCGCGTTTATCGCCGTGTTCTCTTGATTGTTCAAAAACACTCTCTGGAAATCCTTGGCAAGCTGGTCGTATTCCTCGAATTGGTCTCTGACAGAGTCCAAAAGCGGGGACGAAGGTCTCATGTGACCGATTGGTCTCCAGGAACCACGTCTATAAATGTCAATTTCATCTTCATTTACTCATTCATAAACTATTGCTAAATTAATAATACATTATACTATAATTGTGGAAATAGAAAGACAATATTTTCCTTCTTCAATGAAGTGTGAAGGCCTTGAGAAACAGAATCTTCAGATCTGAGTAGATGTATCGAATTCACACGAACTAATTTATCATCAGTTCATTTAAGGAGGGAATCCTATTTTTGGGGCTAAAAACATAGCAAAATTGGGGATTTTTTTAAAGAAACTAGCAGTTCCATTTATCTGAAATTTTCCATCACGCATAACGCCTATATTTCTTATTAAAAAATAATAAAAAAAAACTGCAATTTTTTCTAAGGTGCATAAAAACATGGTCCAACTTTCAGCTGAATCGAATCACTAGTGTCTTAAACAGAAAATCCAAGTTTTCCTATGTTTTTAGCCCAAAAAATAGAATTCCCCCTTGCAGAGTGATTTCAAACTTGTGATGGGTTGTATACTTTTACATAACGCTGTATGCCACACAAAACTGTCTAAGATATGATTCGTTCTCTCAATCCCCTTTCCCTTTCATATACATAATTCTTTCACCTGTACGGTTTTGGAATTTGCCCAGTCTCAGCGTGGTTAGTTAAGTTCGCCACGATGTCTTCCAACATCTGACTCCTCGTTCTTTCCTGCATTCTGGCGAACTTCGGCGCCGAGTAACTTGCTCGCTCCCCGTTAACGATTTTCGTCAAAATCCATTCACGGAACATGGGACCTGTTGCACAGAGGGATAGATACTTCAGTTCGCGTGTTTCATGACTCCGGGTACTTATTTCGCAATCTTCATTAACCTGTTAACTGGGGAAGATGAATTAATTCACCATTTGGAAGTACCTCCGTATCGATCGCAACGGGCTAGCTTATTGTGAAATATTAATAATTACACTTAGAGACAAGGGGTGAATATGGAATTCGTGTGGGCGAAACGAATAAAGGTTCCAATTAATTTTAGATGCAAGAGGGTATTTCTAGGCGAGAATTGACCCAATTAACGGGTCAAATATGTCAGGGTTCTGTCGAATGTAAAGTGTCCCATATTAAAGAACAATGCTCAAACTGATCTACTAGCCTTTGAATGTTTTTTTGTTACTTTTAGTAAAAATGTAATGATAAATGACAGTAGATTAAAAGTAATTCCTAAGAGAAGTTCATAGCGAGGTACCAGTTAATAATATATTTATTAAATATGCATTATATTAACATTAAATAATACCTTTCTCGAAGACATTTTGTTCCCAGAGATAGGGCTTGTAGGCTCCAACTTCGTCCCTCGTAACGACAGACACTTCGTAGTTGGTGAGTTTCCTTTTTATACGTGGGCTGACGCGTACCAAAATGAACGTGTGCAGGAAATGCGATTTTATGCATGCCGGGCTGAACGAAGTGTTATCAGCTTCAAGGAACACCACGCACACTATGTCGTTGCCTATGTGCCTCTTCCTTTGGAGCTGGGTAAAGGGGAAATTTTCTTTCGTTATAACACTGAAAAGAATTGGTTCCGCGATAGTAAGGATTGAGGGGGCATTAAATAAAAACTTTGTGTCGATATTGCACGATCATTCAATGAATATTAACCTCGTTACTTTGAGACACTCTTAGAATATTATTATAAAGGTTGAGTCACCTAACATTTAAACCTAAAATATCTCCGTTGCTTTTACTGATGCGAGAAAATATCTAACAAAAAGAATGTTTGCTTCAAAGGAGCAATTATTGTGATGGGGAAGATTTTTTTTCGAGATTCTATTTTCCAAACTCTCACGGTCATCGATGTTTTTTTTAAATGGAATGACGTATTCTCATTAGCGTAACGTTATAGCCAATGAAAGACAAATTTTGGAAAATATGACCTTGAGAAAAAATCTTCTCCATCACAATAATTATTTCCCTTCTAAAGCAAACATTTTCTCGTATCGTTATAAACAACGGAAATATTTTAGGTTTAAATGTTAGCTGACTCCATCCTGTATTTTCAAAACTTAGTTGAGAATCTGAAACAAGTGCAGAAAATATCTTCGTTGCGCTTCAGCGAAAGAAAGCCAAGATACTAAGAAAATTACCATTTATCAATGTTCCCTGAATTGTTAAAAAAATGATGACGAATCCTACCTTTTGAGGGTCGTGCTTCTCGTAAGGCAGCATCGTGGAGACGTGGAACATGATCTCGATGCCTCTCCAATTCGTGTAGACCGAATACAAGCCAGTCAAGTCGTGAATGGTGTCCAGGCCACCCTTGTATTTGTCGAAGCCCTTCAGCCGAACTTTCTCGCCGAGGATCTGCAGGAATTCCTCGAACAACGGCGAGTTGTCGTTGTTATCGAGGATCTCCTCTTCGGCGCACTGGCCTTCTCGGACGTAAATCACGCCGACTTTCAGCTCCGACTTTATGAACACCTGATCCAATTTGAGCAGCTCGTCCTGGGTGTCTGGCAGCTGACCCAGTATCAACGGTGGGTTCACGTTCACCTCTTTACCGAGGCTGCGAACCACTTCCTCGCGATTGTACCTACGAGAGACGATGAATTCGTGAGTATTTGCTTCGTGTTTCCAAAGTGTGATAATGTGGGCTGTTTCGTCTAATCTTCTCACTTGGAGTAACTCTCTGATGACTCAATTAGTTAATTAAATTAAGTTTGAAGAGTTTGGCTGGTTATATTAGTTACAAAGCTTCTGAGAGAAAAGTTGCGTGCTTTTTCATATGGAATTAATTTTTCTGTACTTAGGTATTGCTCTATTCTTTGCAGAACACTGTATACTGATTGTGAGTGTTGAAGAAAAAGGTTCAAATTTAAAGTTCAGCTTACAATTGGTGGATTAATTTTTTTAAAGTTCCATTGAGCATTGTATTCAGTTTAGTGAGTGTTAAATCAGAGGTAAATATTGAAAGATTCCCTGAGAATATTATTTCAAGGCAAGTTGCCTTCGATAGAAATATTATGAGCAAATTTACTGGTCTCTATTTATACATAAAAAATTACAATAACATGAACCTAAGTACTGCATTATACAGGTTGTTCAGGATCAAGGATGTTTAGTTATTAACATCATTACTAAAAAACCAAGCCCGTCCGTCAATTCGTTATCTTTATATTAGTTCCACCAACGAAAGACGTCTTCACACAGTTCATACATTATATCTTTATAATGAGCGTTTATTTTATATCTAAAAAATTACTGAGCAATAAACTGAACACCCCATAACAACGTACCAAAACACTGCATTGATTAAACTTACACTATTCCACAAAAAAATTCCAAAAAAAAACACTACGTATTTTTCACGCTTGCAAATAAGACTACCCTCTTAAATACCTGTCAGCGAAGACGCAGCTGGCAGGAATCAGTCCGTGAACGGTGTAACTGATCGCCCTGACGAGGATTCTGAATTGATCCCTGCCGTATAATGTCTCCTGTTTGATGCTGAGTATCACAGGACCCAGGTCCTCGTCCGTGGTGAAGTAATTCCAGTGCTCAGTCCCGTAGAAGTACTTCTCGTAGGTCTCCTGCTCGACGGAGGTGAGCTCGAAGCCCTGGTTCTTCTCCCATTGCTCCTCAATAGTGGTCTTCTTCTTCTGCACCTCGTCAGTATCTACCTCATTCTCCTCGTAGAAGCAATAATTGTTATCCTGCAGCCTCTGCGTGGTCTCTTGCTCGTCCCCGACTAATTCGGGATCCGAGTCTCCGCTCCTATTCTCGTCCCAGATCAGGCCCGACGTGATCTGCTGCCTCGAGCACTCTATCCAGTAGCCGGGCGTGGGCACCAGGTGGTGTGGGAACTCTTTGCAGATCTCGTCTGTAAACGAAAACCGAAGGGAAGAAGCAACACTAAAAGTTACAGTAACATTTTATGATATAACAGTCCTGCTTGTTACTACAGAAACGAGTGCAAGTTGAGGCTTGCTGGCGCAATCACGCGTTTCGCACTTACGGGGCAGAAATAGGATGCCGATCGTTACGATTCGAAGCTTGGATTACGATTGCGTAACCCGCTACTTAATACCACTGTCGGTTTTGATTAAAGCAAAAGGCAGCCAAATCACTCGAAAAATCAAGTATTCTTTGCGAATTAATTACACGGAGATGAAAGCAAGCAAAGGCCTTTCCTTTTACACAATGTTTATTACTGTCGCGAAGAGTAGGAAAATACTCTTTGTGTCTACATATCTATTTTACTAATGATGTCATACGAGATGGTTAGATAGTGTTTTTGAAAAAAATATACAAAGGAATTTTATGTTAAACGATTTTATTAAAAATGCACTAAAAACTAAAAAATAATTATTTTCTTGTACTGCAATTTCGATGGTGTTTTTTCACTTCAAATAAAATCGTGGAGCAGGGTATGGTATCTCACAACAAATTCATTTCGAAGTTTGATACTGTATTAAATTGCTTCATATTCTGTTATGAAAAATCCTGCTCCACGAGTTTATTTAAATTGAAAAAACACTATCGAAATTGCAGTATATGAAAAGAATTATTTTTTAATTTTTAGTGCATTTTTAACAAAATCGTTTAACATAGATTTATTTTTATCTATGTAAAATAGATCGTTTGACTAGTAAAAGTTTCAGGTCGATCAGAACCTCGGTTTTTCGCAATCAGAGCAAAACCACTGAAAAAGTGTATTATAAAAAAAGAATGGTACAATTTACAGTATTAACAAACATTACCCAAAAGTAGCAGCCACAATTTGTATTCATCACCTTGTAATAAATTCTCATGAAAATACTTGATCCTCAAGCGATTTGAGTTCCTAAGTCCCCTTAATAACCTTTCTAAACGGTGGTTATTTTCGTCGCGCTCGCAATTCCGCATCCCAGTATTCTCGATCAATTTCCGGCAGCCTTTGTCCAAGTTTCGCTTCCTCATGAGACAACAGTGCCTCGGTGAAACGGGCATGAGAAGTTTCCCCGGCAGGGGATCTCCTCTTCTCCCTGGGACCAGAACAGCCATCGAAGTGTCCTCGAAGCGTTTGTTTGCGGTACGTGGAAGCGCGGAGGAATCGCCGATGGGGGTGGAGGCTGAGACACTCCGCTTGAAATCATTAAGGGAGGAATCTGATCCGGCCCGGAGAGGGCCTCGTCGCGTACGAATCCATCGGTACAATCAGTCTTCAGTGTCAGAGGCTTCCCTTTCGCCGTGCAACGTGACTGTGCGCCCACTTAGGCACGTATTATCGATAATGCTTCTTCCCTTATCCTTTGTGGCGGTATCCTTCGATCCACCCTTCGACAGTTTCGATCTTTTCAGCCGCCAGAACGTCGACGATACCGCGGTCGATTCACTGTAAGGTAGAACACCAAACTGTTTATAGACAGGCTTGGTATTCGAACTTAAAGTGAACCGGCCGCGGTGCATTTCTTCCTTTCAAGTTGCCTTCCCTTCGCGCCAGTCTCGCTGCCATTTTCGGTGGAATAAATGGTAATATGGCTCGTAAATTCGGTGGTAGATGGGCGTCACAGCGCTCCAGCTCCCATTGTTCCTCGTCCGTGGCGGAGGATTGCGAAATTCCGCCGAAAGTGACGAGCTAATGAAGGAAATCGGGTATCTGATATGGTTTAATTAGATTCGTCGAATGCTGACGCGTGATGGAGAAGTTTTCTGTACGTTTTCATGATTTCTAAGCGGCTTGATTCTATCTCTCAGTAGCAGTTTGTGGAGTCATTTTCTTTTAGTAACGTTTTGGTGCACGTTTGTGCGATAGAAGCACGCAGGGAAGTTAGCAATTTTGTTTTTCTTGTGTGAATTATTGACACTTGGTGTACTGGATTTGTGTGTTTAAAGTTTTCTTGTGTGCTGAATGTGGGAGAGATATTATTACAGAGTTATCTGAAGTGCTGTCAGCAGTTTCTAATATTATCTGTTTATTTTCATTCTTGGAGACAGGCCTTCATTTGGATGAACATTATTCTGGATGCAAGCGAGCTTGGAATGTATAAGCCAATTGTGGAATGTTGATTGATTAACCATCTTGAAATTGATTAACCATCTTCGGAAGGAATGGGTTCGAATGAATGCAATTGCTTTTCCAATTTGGCTGATGGATTTTTATGTGGAAAATATTGATTAAGAAACTCGGTTGTACAGAAACTTGAAAAAGTGAATCGATTTTACGAAGGCGCAAAATTTTTCCTAGCATAGGTAATTGTAAGGTTTACTCATTTAGTCATTGTCATCACTCAACAGTGTAAAATATATTTTTCTTTGATATGTACGAATAAAATGGAAGGGTTTAAAATTACAAAATAAATAGACATATTTACTAGTGAAACTTTGGTATTCGAAATTTCAACGTTAACGCCAGTGGCAGATTTAATCGCTTGGGCCCCTACACAGAAGGCCCCCCAGGACCCTATCTTTAAAAAAATTCTGATTTTGTACAATCACTATATTTTTTACACTTATACCCGTGCTTAGTAAACTGCCTCTTCTTTTCCCACAAAAATAGAGCCCTCAAAACTTTTGCCACATGGCCCCTTTTCCTTAAATCCGCCAATGGTCAGAAAGAAAACTCCCCCGAGCAGACAGTCTTATTTCAGCAATGAGTATGAGAAGACCTGGCTCGAAGAATACTCTCACTGACTGGTTCTCACTGACGGGTGCTACATCGCGGCGAGAATCTTCGTGTAAGTAATGTAATAGTTAAATAAAATCCGTTTTTATTAATGTTCTCCGATATAAACGCGACAGAAGTTTTGCACCTGTGAACTAGATATGCTTTGAATTCTTAAAACGAGTTTATCTAATAATTAAGACAAGGGAGAGGAACTTCACCCTCGTCGAAATCGCTTACTCCCCTTCCTTGTCATGCACTATATTTTTTTCAACGCCTGCACGAAAGGTGCGTTTTTGAAAGCCACACGCCCACCGAAGTAGCAGAAGCTGCAAAAGCGATTGAAAAAAATTTGCTGCCATCAAAATCAAAAGAAAAGTACAAGACGATATGCACAAAATTTATGGAGTGGCGAGATAACCACAAATTAGAATCATTATCGGAAGCAGTTTTTTTTAATTTATTTCAACCAAAAAGAAAAATTTTAAGTACACAGTATTCCATATTTTTTTGCGAATCGCTCAGCAGGTTTCAAAAACACATCTTTCATACAGGTGTTGATAAAAAATAAAATTTCTTCTCCCGTTTAAGATTCATTGCCAGATATGTATATCTAATTGGTCATAAATTAAGATTCTTATTCGCCTGTATGCCTACATATTAAATTGCTCGAATATTCTTCTCATCCCTAATTATACAAATTAAATGGCATTAAACCCTCTGTAACCGAAATTTGTAGGAAATTGATCGATCGTATACCTATAAATTAACAGGAATATTTTAATTTCATTTCAAAGATTTTATTGTAAAGTAAAGGTTTGTGATTCTTATAGTTACAGAGAATTAATACTAATTATGCACACATTTCTGCTCTGAATATTGCCAGAGTACGAACTATTTCTGTGAACTTTCACCAGCAGAAAGATTTACCTTCCACGTTCCGGACAAAATCGTTATTAAAAGGTCGCCGAGTCTCAAAGACTATCAGTTCCTTAAACGAGACTGCTTTACTTAAGACTTAAGACTTCCTTTTCTGAACCAAATTAGCTTAACGATGTCTTAAACGAACTTCCCGGAAGCGAACTAAAATTACATGAAAAATTTCTTCCGTTATCTTTAAGTACAGCTTCTCAAGGTTTTACGTAAAATGTAGTCGAAATAAAACTATCCACGCCCATTCTCAGTGCACTCAAGTATCAAACACAATATTCCTTATCTGAATGTACAACAAAAACTGGTTGTACGTGTTAGCGAAAGATTCTCCAAACGAAACCCACAAATACTTATAGCACAAGTTCCCTTTTTGTTCGAACTCGAAAGCGTCGTTTTTACTTGAGGATCGCAAACGAAGTTGGCATATGCAGAGGCGCTTGGTTCAAGAACAAGAGGAGAACCACCTGTAGCTTCGATACTCATACGTATGCACAGTCTGGGTAAAAGTTTCGCGACCATAGTGCTTCATTGTTCGATGTGGCGCGTCTTTCGGGTCTGAAAGGGATCTTGCGACGATTCGAGGCACAGAGGAATCTAGAAATCCGTGGATGATCCTACCTGAACACGCTTGCGGCGGCAGCGGGAATATTAGGGTGGTCGATGACTTTCTTCTCGCAACTGCGCAGCCTAAACTTTGTGGCTTGAAGCTGCGCAACTGCTGCATGAAGTCCGTGCACTCCATCAGCGCCACGTCAGCGAAGTGAAGATCGCAAAGTATTTGGTTTTTGAACCTGTAGGGAGGAGGGAAATGTCGATGACTTTCTGTGCTCGGGGAGGACCGAGCTTGAAGACTGGCTTGAAAAGTCAGTGTTTTGTGAAGAATAATTCTGATGGATATCTTAGCTATTACTTTTGACATTTATTATATTCAGCTATAAAAATTAAAGTAAACGCCTCTCTAAAATATATAGTATTAAATACTGAAAGCAAGTCTGATTCTACCTCAACTAAATCAAAAGGAATCCGATTTAATTCAATCAACAGTAAATAAGTTAGTATAAATACAAAAATAGATTTTATATAATATTGAAATTTATATAAATCTAAAATGAAATATCTCTCCATTAATAAAATAAGTGAAAATATAATTAAAAATAAATTTCATAAGATACAGACTGAATAATTGATTAAGTAGCACCTAATATTGGATTATTAGAATTAGAAGCTCACCTCACACTTATTAACGGATAAACTCCTATTCTTAAACCACTTAATAAATATAAAACCCCAAAATTCATTGAATACAAATTCTAAAAAAGACTGGCACAGACTTGAGCATTATTTGAAGGAAATATTTTAGAAATGGCTATTCAAGTAATGTATTTTCTTATTTAGATGAAAGTTATTTTCAAATATTCGTAGGTTTTGCTCTGAATTATTTCTTTACTTGGTTACTAATTTAATGATTTTTTAGTTTATTGTGTATTTGAGTAAGTGCCTCTTGACGTAATTTCGCAAATAATGTGTGATCCATTTAAATGATTTATTTGGTTTTGCAACAAAATGAGAATATTTGTTCTAAATTTATTTTTAAAGTAAAAGTAATAATGTAATTTACATAATTCACCATTTCAAATACTATGTTTCCTTTTGTATTTCAAATCGTTTCTACCCAAGTCTGGGGTGGGCAAGTTTTCGATAGTAACAGGGTTATTGGTAAAATATAAATCAAAATTAAAATTGGTTTTCATGCGGATTTGTTACGAAACATATACGCATCTGTGCGAGAAAAACTTTCAGACTTTCAGAATTATAGAACATCTAATCGAAAGCATAAAAATCAATATATTCTAATCTCTATCTTCTACTATTGTTGCAAGATTCATTCTCCAACACTTGAACAGTTTTATTAGCACACATTCATTGTGTTAACCTCCTTCCTATCAATAGAAGTTAAACTCACGTACCAGTCATAAAATAACTCCCATTTTAGATAAACAATATAGAAACAGACTTGAATGAATTATTCAGAAAGGACACAAATAAATCGTATTTAATCGCGGTTGAGTGCAAACGAAGAATCTTTCTCGCCAGGTAAGAACGATACTCGTGAAACTCGAAAAGGCGTTATCGATGGCGGAAACAATCGTCGAAGTGCGAACTTTCATGGAAGTTGGAGCCGTTCGATAAAGAGTGAATCCACGACAGCGTCCCGACGCCGGTCGTTATTGGATCACGTCGACCCTCTTATATCCTTTATCATCTTTTATTACGGCGGATTCATGCGGTACCCAATTAAAATCACTGCTCCTGCCGTCGAGGCCACAAATCACTATAGCCTGCGTGAAATTGTTTTCCAAGTAATCGAACTATTCGATGACGTAGACACTTTAGAGATACTATTGTAAGCTACAACATACTTGCTGATCCATGTAAATGTATTTTGTGAAACGTTCTATTCGTTTTGATACAGATAGGAGACTGCTTCGAGTGACAAGCTTGATGAAAGAGAATTTAATAATTGAATATCAAGATTTAATTACTTCATTGGAAGATTCTTCACTTTTTACATTTGAAATTTAAGAAAAATTAAAAATTAGGCTTTGATTCAGTGATATATCCAAAATTTGTTAATATTAATTTCATATTTCTTAGGGTGAATTAAGTTCTGATTCAATTTATCCCCTTATTTTCTTTTATAAAAAGGATATAGTATTATACAGTTTTCCTACAAGGATATTGCATTGACTTTGCTTCTTACCTCGATTCTGAAGAAAGAAAGCTTGAAAATTTCTCTCCATAATATATTATGAAACCTCCAAAGTTTTGTTAGAAATGGATACACATCCAGACACTTGGACGGTATTTCAAATCAATATTGAACGGGGACAACAACTTGAGAAGTTCAAAGTTCAGACTGCAAAAAATTATTCTAGCACTTGTGTAGTAGGCAAATTATATGGGCCAAAGAATTCGTTGTTTCTTCTATCAGATTGTATTCCACGAAAAACCTCGACGTTCGTAATAAATCGTACTTCTGCTATCAAAAATATGTGTGTAATATTTTGGATAAAATAATTTTGCTTGGATCTCCCGATACACAGCCGTCGATAGAATATTCATGCGAATCGTTAAAATAAATAGTGCTTTTTTATAACTCGGGTACTAAAAATTTCACGAAGCCACATCACTCTTCTACAGACGTGCAATGAAACAGAAATGGAGTTTCCCAAGTTTCCCCACGACTCCCCTATAAATTCCATAACCTCCCACACCAAACGCCCAGAATCGACGATCATTTCTCTGGAAATTTAAAAGAAAAACGCGAATCTACTTTCGTTGTATCGTTCAAAATCACTGCGAGCCTCGCCACGCGTTCCGAGCGTTACAATTGCGGGTGTTTTAGCTGATTGGATCGCCATCGAGGAGACCCATGCCGTTTTTCTTCCCTAGGAACGTTTCCCGATGAAAAATTCACGGTAGGACGATCGTTTTGATCAAACTGAACAAAACAAGAAGCATTTTGAATTTCAGAGATCAAGTTTTCCATCGAAACTCAATTCTGAATATTCTCATTACAAATTTCTTTTAAGCAACAGCATTCAAATATAAATGTATTTTTTTTTTAAGCAATGCCATTTCTTTTTTATTTTTTTCAAAGAAATGTCTTTTTTTTAAAGAAGTGTAATTTTTTCTAAAAGAAATGAAAATAATGGTTATTTTTATGGTTAAAAAATAAGAAATTAAAGCGGGTGGCATGTAAAGTTGGGAATGATTGTTATCTAATAAAAAATTCAAGGAAATATGAACTTGCCATATACAAATTAGATTATTGCAAACTCCTACTCACCGTCTAGCCCGTTTCTGATTGGGTCCTGTAAGATTCAGGCCGCAGCTGTTACATTTTAGGCATTCCTCGTGGTAGTGATTGTTGTCGTATAATGGCGACGGATCTTGAAACAATAAGCACAGGTGTTTGATTTAATTCTCTCTGGAAATAATTATGTACTACTTCGAAATGATTCCAATTGAATCAATTCGATAATTCCACCTAATTATGTAGTGATATAATATTCCCATTTTTCCTTCCATTTGTTATAAGTACCATATGCTCTTAAAATTTAGCAAATATTTTTTAATATCCTACATAATTCCATACATAACAGAAGTCTAGTGTTTCAAAAAGACATCTCATTTATTATCTTTCATTTAGGAAAGGGACACTCTATTAAAATTATCATCGTTAGAAGCAACATACTGAAAAAAAAACAATTTTGCTGTCCATCTCGAAATTCCTAGCTCATGGATCAATTAATTCATCCATGTCTCGTTATACTTGTTAAAACGATACACGTTTCCGTGGGGTGTTGACGTTACATGTACTGCATCGAGGAATTCAGAGTGCTAAGCCAACGTCAAGCGAGCATGTAAATTTACGTTCACGTAGTGTTTGTTTCCCTTCAGTGGATGGCGTTGTTCGCATAATCGAGCGTTTGGTTAAATGGTGTTCGAGTAATCGAGGTTTCGCTGCGCCTCGAATTACGACGTGAAAAGGGACCATTTTCTACTTAGAGGGGACTATGGATTCGCGCGAAACGAGCGATGATTGAACGAGGAGGGATGTTAAATCGAGGCGGAATAATTCTTCCTTTATCGACTCTTCGGAGGATAAAGGTTTTCTTGGATAACGCTGCATTTTGATGCAATAATGCAGCGACCTTATGGTAGTTTTTAGCTCATTGAGCGAAACGGCGATTAATCTGCATAGCATACCCCGCAAATAGCGGTGTAACCAATAAAAGAAAAGTAGAGCTTACTCGTTAAAGAGCAAGAAAGTAATGTTTCCACGTCGCTGGCGTAACCGGCGAGGAAATTATTCAGGCGAAACAAGGGAACCGATTTGCAGGATTAATTCAAACTCTTGCGAAGTGTATTTCCGTCCCTTAATCCAGAATTGATTGAAGCTCAGTGTGCCGAGGTATTAGGATGATTAGACTGATTAAATTTCAATTACGACTTATTAGAATTATTGGATTCGTCAGAGTTTAATTAGCTCTACGATTTATGTAAATTCGCAGCACACTAACGCTTGAAATTATTCGATCGGTGAGAGGGAAATCTGTTTTCTTTTTATTGTTAGTGGAGCAGTAGTTTCTTCATGGACTTTCTGGAAGTATTTATTGCATCAACCACAAATCCACGTAGTGTGGATAATTTTCATTGTTGCGAGATGGACAGAGTGGTTGGTCTCGAATTTAATTTAGCTAATTATAAAATATTGGGCAATGGATATTTAACAAAAAATCACAGAATATCGTTTTCACGATAGTAACATTAATTGACGTGAGGCATTAAATATTTCCAGTAGTGCACATGATTTTTAGGTGCACGATATAATGTGTATACTTATTTAAGGTTTCTCTCCCATCAAATCACTCCAAAAATAAGTAATTTTTAGGATTTTGTTTGAAAAAAATAAGCGTCATGGTGTTAAAAAACTTTTTAGGTCGTATTTGTGCATCATTGAGGATAATAGGAATTATTTTTGCATATTTTCTTTAATACTGCTTTTGGTTGATGGCTGTAACTATCTTAGTGATACAACAAAATCTACGAAATTTATAAGGCCTTAATAGGTGTAGACTTGTTGGCACAATTAAGAAAATTTGACCTCGCGAATCTCTGTAAAATTAGGTATATAAAAGGGTGTGTGACAGAATTTTCCAACAGCCACTGAATTTCCATCTATGCGGGATAACGTAGTTTATTATAAAACAAACAGAGGAAGATTTCAGTACAATTTATTATCAAATAGCACAGAAAAAATAGAACATGGAATAATTACAATTTCTTATCAATGAAAGTCAGCCGCAATACAAACTGCTATCGTTATATTCACTGCGCTTAAACAAACTCGTTACGAAGTCCATCGAGCGATAAATTCAATCTTTCACCCCTATCAGAATTCCATCGACAAGTATAATCACTATTACGAGCCATAAAATTGACTAAAATTTGCATTTCCCGCGCATTTACTATTCGCCTTACAAAGGACAATGTTACGTCTGCAGAGTCCGTGTAGAAAATACTGCTAACAGTGCTAAAAGTCAAATTTTTCAGGAGAGAGAAAAAACTTCCATGCCTTTAAATGATTTACGAAATTTGATTTGTTTTGATTGCTAAATCAGTTTAAGTATACAATAACCCAAATACATCACAAAAAAATAATTTTTTTGTATTAATATAGTCTATATTTATGAAAAAAAGAATTGTAGAAAATTATTGGTGACTTATTTACAAAGGGAAATTGCATTAAAATTCTATACTATAAATAGAAATAAATTCTATACTAAGAATTTTTTTTTAATTTTGGTACTTACAGTGTCTTCTGCAAAATCTCTTCAATTACTAATCCGTAAGCGTACAGCGATTTCTACGTGAAATTGGACAGATCTCGTCAATCCGAATCGGCTGATACCATTATTAACTTCAAAATCGGATGGAATCACTTCAAAAGATAAATTCAAATTTTGTATCCTTGTTATGCAAGGATACTCCTCAGCGTAAAGTAGTCACTCTACAGATTTAACATCGTCCTTTGCAATGAAACATTTCAGAAGCTTCATCGCACAGACCACAGTCTGACCCGACTTGATCCCACGATTTCCGACCCCACCGTGCACATAGGTTGGATCGTCGATGAAATTTTAAGCAATCGAACGCACCGATGGAGCTGAGTCGGGCGACCGCGTGCTTCAGTAGCGAGTAAATTATCCGATAAGCTCGGAAGCAGAACACGAGACGGGTTTTCCAGCGGTCCCATTTCCTCTCGACTGTTATCCCATCGATCAATTTCGAGGCATAGCGTGCCGTGGGCCGTGTGTCGAAGATTCCCGGGCGTTCGATCGGCCTTTTCTCGCGCCCTCGATCGCCTCTTTCCACCTCGTTCCTCCTCTTCTTTCCGTGTTTTATACTTAACGACCCCTCGAGCTCGTGTCGTCGAGGGGTGTGGCCGCCCCTCTCGTTCGCTCTCTCCCGCGTTCTCTTTTTCCGTGGCGTGGCTATCGCTTGGACCATAAAGAATTCCAGCGCGTGCTGAGCACGGAATTCTGATATCGTGAGGAGACGGCGACGTCGACGTCGGGCTTTCGTGACCGGCGAAACACCTAATTGCGTGCACGCACGTCCCTGGATTCAGCCGTTTCGCCACGTGTGCCGCCCTTGCGGAATAGATTATTGCTTGTGCTGGTCGGCTGACAGAGCCTGGCAAGCAGACACCGCTTGGTATTTAACGTTTTATTGCGTCACGTGGTCGCTCGGGGGATTAAACGCGCGATAAGAGGATTGATTGATCTGCGAGTAATGATTGGAGCTCGAACATTCTTCGGTTCTCTGTGGGATTTGGCTTGTTACAATGGATACAGCAGTATCTCTGTTAATCGAATTCTTTGTTGTTGGAATGTTTCAATGGTAGATTTTAATGGCCACTTTTCATGTGAAATAATGCATTCAAAAATTCTGTATATATACGTTTACTGGAGTATACTCGTGCAAAATGTTTGAAGAATTGGAAAATGGGCAGTAGAATTTGGGGAATCTCTTTAGTCATTAATTTTGTTTGCATTTTGTATATTAACATCAAAAGGTGTGATTCTATATGAAAATATACATAAGAAATATAGGAAAACATTTTCTGATGTGGGGCTTCGTTTTCGAGAAAAATGACTTGGAAGAATGCAACAGGTATGATACAACCGCGAATGAAATGAATCATCGTGGAAAAATGAGTCAAAATTGTAGACTAACTTATTTTCAACCTAGGCATTGTTTTTGAGAAAAATCGATTTTAATTTTCCCGTTAGTCGAATGCACGCATTCTTGATGGATATTCAAACTTGGTATTTTTAAGAATAAAACATCGTTCGAAAAGAAGGTCATTATACAATTTCGAATTATTTCTCAAAAGCATGCATTTGCAACATATTTACTATTGTAATGCTTTTCTCGAGAACGAAATCTCGTAAAAAAGAATATTATTTACATTGTCTATTTATTTTTTCATATAGAAATACTCCATTTCATGTGGCGTCACTAATTTGGCGACACCACGTACAAAACGTACAGAATACAACTGTGTAACGTACAGTGAAGGACAAAAGTATTCGGACACTCTTTAAAACAGAATAACTTTTTTAATATTGGTCCGAACAACTTCAGTTTATTTGAGACGCGAGAAGGATTAGTTTTCTAGGTGACGTGTTTCCTCGTTTTGGAAATAAATTCAATTTGTCGGAATAGCGAAGAAAATAGTGACGGTCGGTTTTTCAACATTTTTATCTGAGCCTGTAACGAAAATTAAAAAATGCCTTTTGCAGATTCAAGTAAATTGTAGGTATACATGCTGAACATTTCACCAAAATCTTTCTTTTTAATGTTAGTATTTGTAAAAAAATTAAAGTAAATCTAGATTAACCTTTTACCCAATGTTTGTTATTATCATAGAGATTGAAAACAGTTGATATGAAATATACCTGTGCTTTAAAAATGACGTGGCACACTGGTAAACATTTTAACGTTCTTCTGTAGTTTTGAGGAAATATTGGTCTTAAAAAGTAAAATAACGCAATTTCAATGAGCGATTCTCGTTTGTTACATTCGTAGTTTCCCGCGGAATCAATACAAACTAAAATTAAAACAGAATTATTAAATTGGTTGCCGAAAGACGGTGATTATTTCAAGAAAAATTCAGTCATGTTTGTGCGCTACTAAAAACCCGGGATTTCGTACTTTTTTTATGGAAATCTCAAATGTTTACGGACCATATCAGAGGTTTCGCTGGAAATGGTACATGTTTTACACATTCTGTAATTTTTTCAAGTCCATCTGAATCCTGGTTTATTCGCAACTAGGGGAAAACTAAGAGAAAAAAAACATTAGAAAAAAACGCGTTTAAAGTTGCTGGACAAAGGCGACCCCTGTAAGTTGCCGCTTGACATTTTTACTTGCTAAATCAACAATTTTGCGAATTTTAATATAAACCAAGCTGTAATTTACTCCGAAATGATATTAAATGCATGAAAAAAATTGATTTTTTGACTGTCTAGTCCCCTTAACGAAGCTAAGAGTTACAAAGAGTTAAAAGTGGTGGAAATCACAGTTTTCGGCCCAAGAGATTTTCCCTGTCACTTGGTTTTGCCTCCACCGATTTCGATGAAATTTTCAGCATGTATACAAATAGCAACTTTTACTATTTCCTTCGCTATTCCGACCAATTGCAATTTTTTTCAAAACGACGAAACACGTAACCAAGTAAACTAATCCTTTTAGCTTCTCAAAAAACTCAAGTGGCATGGACCAATTTTATAAAAGTTATTATATTTTAAAGTGCGTCCAAATACTTACGTCCTCCATTGTATATGTTAAAAATTCCAACGACCTGAGTATGGAAATTCTAGGATTTACATGAAAGGTTATCAGTAGAGCAAAGTGCACGCATCCCTTTGCTGCCACCCTGGTTCCCCTAAAGATCTCGATGCAATATCCGCGGCGGAGGAAGTTACCGTTCACTTTCCGGTCCTCTTTGTCGAGCGCGTATCGAGAACTCTAGTCGAGGTCGAGCCTGGCTCCAAAACACACGCTCTCCATGTACATACCTCCGTTTTCCCCTGGATCTAAGCGATGGAAGACTACTGGGAACACGTTGCAGCGTTAGTCAAACTTTACAAGGATATTTATAGGCAGCCTTCTAAGATCCTCCAAGCTCGCCCAACCACAGTAAAAAACCACGTCGAGAATTTATGAGAGCGTGTGTTAAAAACTCCCCCGTGTTTCGTGGCCGTCCGTCGTTTCGACCAATTACATTTCATTATCCGGCGCTGGGATCTTAATTAATCGACCTCTCCTTCGTGCCTTGCCGCGAGTCTCGAATTTTATCTCGTTCATCTGGTCGCGAAGCGACACGTGAAGCTCACTTCCTGCTTTGCCAGCCCGTTAACCCTCGAACCAAAGTGTCTTCCTGCCTGTCCACATCTGTGTGGGTGTGTGTGACGGATAGACAGGCTCGCGTAATGTTTCTTTTTCTTTCAGTGGTCGAACCGATGGAACCAGAGTCTCTCTCTCTCTCTCTCTTTCTCTCTCTTTCTCTCTCTCCCTCCCTCTCTTTCCCATCCCGCTGTGCTTTGCATTAACAATTTCCTGTTCCGCGTGGCAAGCTTTTTCCAGCTGAAACGAAACGCTTCCTGTACCGCCCCGGTTGTATGTAATTGCTTTCCAGCCAAAGAGAAAAATTCCCTGCCCCCGTCTAATGGATTCCCATTAATTGAAATCAATGAGCTGGCATTCCGCGAGGCGCTCTTTTTGAATGGGCAGCTTTATTTTCTGCGATGTCTACCTTTCTGGGTGTTGGTTCCTGCTTAGGTCTAGTTATCTATAGTTACTTCCTAGTTAGTCATTTTTTAATTCCGGTAAGAAGTGGGTCCCATGAGTCACAAAAATTACATTTTTTTTTAGATAATAACGACACTTGAAGTTTGAAATCACTTTTTCCTTATATTTTCCGTCCCTCCAACGGCTTTGAAAACTATAAATTTTCAAGTTTTTGTCAATTTTTCTTGTTCCCCCTAGCCAGAGGTATATTCTTCAAAATAAAAAAGTTTCAGTCGAATCGGATAATAACATTTGGAGATACAGGTCCTACTATTTTGAGAACACTGTTTCGAGAAAAACGCGTTTAAAGTTTCACACGAGTGCTGAGTGTTACCCATGCATTTGCCGCTACTCAAGTGCCTATAACTTCGTGAATTTTACGAATTTAAACAAATCCTTTTAAATATGTATATCTAAAAAGTTGAACATTCGAAAAATGAAATAAAAAAATTCGGCTTTTAGACCGAAAGGTCCCCGTAACTCGTAAGTACATATTTTCAAGCACCAGTCGCTTTTCCCCGTTTAAACATTCTTCTGCTCTTTCGACGTGCCTTGGGACGCAGAATTTCACCCAGTTCTCGACTGTGACACATATTTCAACCCCCGTATGTTCAGTTCACAGAATCAAGGCTCTAGTATACGAAAGCGTTCATAAGAATATCCTCTGTTCGGACAATAGAAAGCATTCAGATGTTTCACTACATCTCCAACGATTTCTACTGTATCTTTCTAGAATCTAGGGGTTCTAACGACAGAGCAGTGAACGGAGTCGATCGTGACTCGTTGCCGAGGGGAGTAAAACGAAATCGCAGGTCAGAAGCAGGCGTGCCGCGATAGCAGTTTTATCAGTGCTTGCAGCTTTTCACGTGCGGCAGCAGCCACCTGGCTTATCTGCCTTCGAGTTCCCAACTTGGGAAAGTGGGGATCTCTGACAAAGCTTGTGAAAAGGAGGAGGGTCGCTGCCATCCCTGGCGGGCGAAGGCCAGCGAGGATCCAGCAGGGCGTGGAAAGGAAACACGCTGGATTTTTGCCCGAACCGCCGGGTCCCTGCGAAATTGAAGTTAAATTAAAGCCCGTGGCATGTGTGAAACGCAATTAGACGTGAATTTACGCCTGTCTCGTGTGCAGTGAGAGGTCCAACGAATTTCCGAAGGGTTCTTTCCAAGCACTGCTCTGTATCCGAAACGCGAGGTAGGGGAAACCTGTCCAAAACCGTATACCGGGGCAAAACCGTAAACCTATTTATTTCTGAAAATAAATTAACCAAGCCCACACGCATTTGGGAAGTGTTTTCCGCCATATTGAACTGTTAGTCAACAGATCCTCTTGGCAAAATACATACGCTCCAACTAATTATTAAATTTATTATATTTCTACGTGCTGTGGTCTTATTTTCGACTGTACTTCCAGTGGACTATATAGTGTTCTGATAATTAGAAGGTAAGTTACATAAAGATATGTATCTATTTCTTTTATATTTTGATGATCGTGGCCGATTGTTGTCATTTTCATATTTAGCTGTAACCAAAAGTGTAGGTTCTTACGTCTTGGGGCAAAACCGTACGGGGTAAAACCGTACACCAAACAACGATTCGTAAACTAAGTAATGTTCCATTTTTGTTTAAAGGTGTCAGCATTAGCAAGATGCTACCTACGTAATTATAAACGAAACACTACCACACAAGTTTCGAACTCGGAAAATATGAAAAAAGCTATAATGAGTATAATCAATCGAAACATGAGTTCAAAATTGGATCCAATGTACACGGTGTGATGGATGGGCACACGCAGGTTGCACTGGCTGGGGATCTGAAGAATTCGACGATTTTCAATATTGCCGTTGTTAATTGAGACCGTATACATAGTATATACGGTTTTGCCCCATAGGGTGGGCAAAACTGGAAAAAGAAGAGGTTTTGTTTTATTGTTCAATTAAGTATCCTGTTTCAACTTTTTAATTATATTTTTATTATTTTCTGTTGTTTATGAAATCCTTTAATAAATACCGTTTGCATTACCCAATTTGCTTTATTATTTAAAAAGTTATGGACCTAGAACTTTAACCATACGGTTTTGGACAGGTTTCCCCTACTTTCTTTATTTTCCACTTTGGTCGACGAACTGTATCGCGTGACTTTTACACAAAGCTGGGAAGTACTTTTGTACTATAGTACTATTTGTAATTAAAATGGGGGAACATGAAATATGGATTGTGTTCAAAGGACCTTCTCACAAATAGTATCTTAGATATATTTATTATAATAATAATAATAATAATTTCCAGGGAAACCCAATAATTGGCGAAACCCTGAAATATATTAAAATTAATTTAATATAATAAAATTTGTAATTAAAATGGTGGCACTTGAGATATGGATTCTTTTCAAAGGACCTTCTCAGAAATATTATTTTAAATATATTTATCATAATAATAATAATAATAAT
This sequence comes from Andrena flavipes, assembly GCA_963971345.1. Classification (NCBI taxonomy): domain Eukaryota; kingdom Metazoa; phylum Arthropoda; class Insecta; order Hymenoptera; family Andrenidae; genus Andrena; species Andrena flavipes. The sequence continues at coordinate 49,144,847 of OZ020480.1, forward strand.
TTTCAGAGAAACCCAATAATTTGTGGAACCCTTAAACACAGAGAAATCAGTGGAAGTATTTAATATAAATAATTAAGGCCTTTCCACACATAGTTACTATCCTTCCCTACCTTTTCTAAATCACTACTGTCTCCACCAACTAGATAGTAGACACATCCAAATTAATCAGTCACGACTTACAGAAGTGTTTCGTGCGAAGAGGCCCTAAGCAGAGTGCAAAGTTTCGAACGTAATTACTTCCCTCATGCAGACTTCCCCGTCACCGTTGCACAGTTAATCAACGATGATCGAGAGTCTTATCAGTCGTTGAACAGAATTTTATAGCAAGAGAATCCGTGACGGCAGTCGATTGAACTGTGATAAGACGAAATGAGACCAGATACATTTTAATCAACGCTATGGTAGTGAAAAAAAAAACGGGCGATTAGGACGTTTCTAATGGTAACAGGATTGCCGATCGATCGAACGGACGAATCGAGCTGGCGTGTTTGGTAGGAATTAGTAATGAATGCGGCCGCGTTGTCGGGAATTAATGACGGAAGACAGTCGAGGGTTGGGCGGGGGTTGAATTTATCGAAACTAATGAAATTCCTGGAATTGCGGGATGGCGATTACGGCCACGTCCCGTGAAAATGATAATTATTCTTGGGCCAGTTATTGCGACTGGAATTCCTCGGCGACTCGCCCTGGACGAAAAACACAACGATGAAGTTAATTATGACAGATTTCTGTGGTCGTCGAATCGAACGTGACGTCATTGCTTTGAAAAATCTGCTGAGATTTCATTTTGACGATGTTTATTAAAGTGTACTCTTTTCTTGCAATGTAATCTTCTCTAATTTGTGAAAATATTTTTATTGGAACTTTCAATAAATGTTAAACGATATTTAACAGAGAAATAGCAGAAGCGTAAGCAAGTGTAACACACGGGAGTTCAGTAGTATAACTCAATATTTGGCGCGTCCATCGAGTTCCTCTCGCCCTCGTTACAAAACTTTCTGTAAACATTAAACTTCAATATTTCATACATCCATCACACCTCTTCTACTCCATCGAATAAATCCATGAATAATAAAAAAATATCATACGCTACAGTAGTACGACTCAAAGCTTTGCACGTCCATTGCGATTCCCTCAGTAAACTGCTTCCCATAAACTACAGTAAAACCAAACACCGGGCCTCCTGCAGCCCAATAATTTATACACTCATCGAAGCTACTCCGTACCATAAAAATAAGTTACCCATAAACAGTAGCCTAACAGCGCCCAGTGATACAAGTCAATGCTTTGCGCGCCATTACGTTTTCTTCACCCTCGCAGAAAGAACTTCTCCCGAACAGCAATAAAACTTCGTGATAGGCTCTAGCGGGACTCAATAATGCATGCTTCCATCACACTTTCCCGCCTTCGTCGAAAAACTACCCTTAAATGGCAGTGCAAGAATAACACATCGTACGGCCGCTGAATTTTTATTCCTTATCCTGTCTCGCATCTCGGTCAATTTATTACATATAAAAATCACAATAAGGGAGATAAGTGTATCCATTAATCATACAGTCACTCACAAAATTCACGAAAGACTATCAAGTTCATTTGAACACATCATTGTAGCCGTGCTTTTCGTATTAAATTTGTACTGTTCGATGCAGGAACAGTCTCCGAACACTCAGGCACTTTTTGCATTAAACGCATAATTAGATTCGTCATTCTTTTCTAAATATGCCCTCTAAATTTCATTGTATTTTTAAAATTGACGGAGCTGTGGTAAATTTTGTAAATCCATTTCGACCGACTGACCCTAACTTGTATCTAAAATATTGAGGAAAATGTTTTCTCTGCATTATTAACGATTGAAAATGGTATTGATTTACAATACACTAGAAGACTAGCACAAAGTAAAATCACAATTTTTTTTTTAATATGTAATAAAGAGTATTATTTCGAGCATAAAATGTGTCTTATAATTATTTTTATATATATATGGGTATGCATGTAGTATATAAGTTGTACGTATATTTGATTATAGGTATACAATATCCAATTGACTTTTAAAACTTGAATTTGTCTTGCTTTACAGCTTCACAAGTCGAAAAATTAATAGTCGTACAAAGCCTCTATAAGTCGAATTTTCGTTTGTTGAACCTGACGTACTCGAAAACTCGATAAGCCGAGACCTCTATAGGTAATTCGAAGATCTTTTCCCCTCCCTTGAGATTCGAGTTATCGACGTTCGACTATAGGGTAAACTTGCCTAATTCGTACCTGCGCCTAAATCGTACCTCCGCTATTTCTTTTAACCTAAGACAGTCACAGTTTCGCCTATCGGTAGAAACTGTATACAATAGTTAGCCATACACCATTAACAAGCCGAGTCACCATGTCGTCACTCCACAAAAAAATATAAAGCAGGTAAGTTTTTCGGGTACTATTCGCTACAATTTTGCCATAAGTTTTAAAGATTTTGTACCTACAATTACTACTTATTTGTGAGAATCAGTGAAACAAATTCCTATGTGAAACTACGTCTATTTTCAAGTATATGTCTTATTTTGACGTCAACGAACAGTGCCCTATATTTTACCGACATAGATTTGAATTCAAATGGACCTAAGCGCCTATGTCGTACCACCGTGTGTAAGTTTAAATCATACTGGTACGAACATACAAGAACAATCTAGAAAAAGAATTGAATGAAGCTAAAACAATCATAACCAGAAAAATGAGAGCAGCAAAGAAAACTCATAAGAGAAAGAATATCGCCAAAACCAATATACAAAAGAAATAAAAGAAGAAGGAGAAAGACGATTCAAATGAAAGCTGGTTTTGTAAATTGTGTCAAGAAAATAGACAGGAAAATATGATACAATGCGCGCAGTGCAAAATGTGGGTGCACGAGCTTTGGCGGAAATAGATAGAAATACTTTTGAATATGTATGTGATGAATGTAGTAATTAAATTTGAAAGTACGAATTAGTATAAGTATGGTACGATTTAAGAACATTAATCCTAAATTGTACTTTTTTCATATTAAAAATAAATCGTTTCTATGAATTATGAGTTATGAAGTTGATCGTATTTTGTTATTTGAGTTTATAAAACTGTTTATTCTATTAATAAAGAGTTGATTACCACTAATTTTGTTTCATTTTCTTTGTTATTTTTCATGTAATAAGTATTTGTTCTTAAGGGGTACGATTTAGGCAAGTTTACCCTACATAATTCCGATTATAATAATGCAACTACAAAGAAGCTATATACATCAAATTTTAAATATTACAGACAGTTTTACAACTTCCCTAAGTATAAAAAATATCTAACTTCTTAATGTTTACAGATACTTTTCCCGAAACTGACTTTTGGCACTCCCTTCTTACACCCAACAGTACAATTATAAATCCAATGACGTCTGCCAAAAACCAAAGAAAGCTTTACCAATTACTTATTCTTCATAATAAATATGAAGAAACCTATGCGTCTCTGTACAACTCGTTCTACCATGAAAAGAACCGCCGTTCTGAAACCATCCGCCAATATTTCGTTCACCCATCACGTACATATCCTTCGCCCTCGCGAAACGATTCCCATAAACAAGATCGAAGCTCAGCGTCAGCCTTCAGTACAACCCAATAACGCGCGCGCCTAACAACCAGCAATACAAAAGCCTCCCACAAGCATCAGCAACAATTCCGCCTGAGTAGTACAGCTCAATATTCCGTCTGTTCTCCCCGTGAAAAAACTTCTGCCACGAGCCCGCGTTATCGAGCCTCTCCGCCCTCGGCCGCGTAAATCAGCCTCCGCAAGAGAAATTCCCGAAGCCCACCTCTGCCGCCCAGACACTCGAATATCTCCTCCGCCCACTCGCGAACAATAAATCCCTCGAAAGGCGTTGGTCGCGAGCGGCTACAATCGCTGTGTCGCAGTTCTGCGACCATCTCTCCCGGAGCCCTCGCATCGATTAACATTTTTTCGATTAAAAGCCCATTAGGCCCGGCGCCACGCGGCGCTGGTCCGAGAGGAAGAGGTTAGATTAGGGGCTAACGCGATCAGCGCGTTGGATTGAATATCCATTCAGAACGTTGCCCCTCTTGCTGCGAATTCGTTCACTGGTCCACAAGTGGTCGAAGGAAACGAAGCGATCGATCGTTTTGGGCCCAACGATTTTCCCCCCGGTTCGTTCCCTTATTTTTCTGCGGCGGTTTCGATTCGCAGCTAGGTACAAGGGGCTCGAGAGAATCCTGGTGGAAGAGGGTGGAAGGACCGTGAAGATAGGAAGGACGATCGGGATTGAGGGTTTGGATGAGGGGATGGGGCAGAAGGTTCAGGGGGTACGGTGGTATGTTTCACGTTATTATTCCACGCTACCCGACACGGAAATGCGGAAGCAGCCCCCTGACGCAATTTCGAAATGGAGTCGCGGACAGGAAGGCCGCTCCGCTGGATTGCATTAGTCCGCGGCTCCGGAATTAAGGGCAATTTCATCCTTTTTTTCCCACCCTCTCTGCTTTCTTCGTATTCTTCCCACGGAGTGCATGGAATTGGAAAGTAAAAGTGGTCGATGGGACGGTCGGCGATGCTAGTTTCGGAGGGGGAGCGCCGTGGGGAATAGAGATGAGTAGCTGTGATAATGGAAATTATACGGGGTGGCGTAATTCACGGTGTGTCTGAAGGACATGGTAATTTTATCGTGTAAGAAGAACGGGGCGTAAGTGTTAAGTATATTTCTGGTGGATGAGCATGTTGCGTTACATGAATATGAATTTCGAATATTAATTGTGCTTCTAGTGGACATTGTTAGGTAATAAGAAGAGCAGATGTTTGAACCAAGTATTATAGGTATATAGAACGGTGTTATTTGATAAAAAAATTGTCCCTCAAAAAGTGTATTGCAATTGGACAACAGAAGTGGGTGCCGACCAGGGCTTATAGTTTAGAATTCATAAATAGTTTGGATTAGTTACGTATATACAATACGTCACGCCGTACAGGTGGGGCGCGCGAAGTGCGGACCTCTCTATATTCAAACTTTATTATCTAAAAAATGGTTAGAAGCACGAAAAACTTATATATACAGGAATTATAGAAAATTGAATGCTCTTTTAATTTTATTTGAACAAAATTTCGATAGGGATTACGATTTTTGAGAAATTCTTCAAATTCAAACCATTAATGAATTTTAAACATTAAGGCCTGGTCGGCACCTTTTCCTGTTGTCCAATTGCAATAATCTTTTTCAGGGACTACTTTTTTCTGAAATGGAATCATATTAGGGGGTAAGAGCAAAATAAATCGCTGGTTGAAAATAAGGGCCACCTGTCATAAGACGAGAAATTTCACTTAATGAATTGAATTTACAGTGAATTTCGAATGGAAAAATAATATTTTTTGTGGATGTGCTACTCAGTACTTTATCAGGGAGTGTAATTGTAAGATATTTTTGTAACTGGAGGAAAGCGAACTGTGGAATGGTGAGAGAATTTCCAGGGATAATCACGGCGAGCAGATATTCGCGGGTTAAATTAAAAGTTGGTTACAGGGGACTGGCGGAACCTGTGGTAGGAGGAACGTTGTAACGACTTCCGGGGCTGTGTTATTCGAACTTTTTCGTAACGAGCGCGACTCGCCAGAGGGTGGTGGATTGTGTAAAACTTACGTTGTCTCGTAAACTATCGCGAGAATTATCTCTCTGATCGCGTAACAAGAGAATTGCGCTTTTAATATGAATCTTATGAACAGTATCAAAATAATTGCAAGGTTTCCAATTTAGAGCTTACTTATTTCGTAAAATGTAAAAGACACAAAATACTATGAAGATGAAAAAGTTTATTAAAATAATATGCAGGGTGTTAAAATTTCTAATTTTATTTAATTCAATTGAAATGGTAGATGGCCACTTGTGGACATTTTTGTTTACAACTATTTGGGAAAATAGGTGAACAGATGATAGAATCTAGAAACATCTGTAAGGCAAGTGTGAAATTGCAGCACAAGCGTATTTTTAAACTTTTACGGTTATTTCTGTGTGAATAATTGGCGTCTAAAGTTACGTATTTTTCGTTGCGATATATGATGAGAATTCTTTGTTGGAATGAATTGAGCAATATATATTTTAATGTGCTTAACACTGAAGCTAATTACTGTTACTGAGCCAACGGCTGCAAGGGGATTGGAGAAACATGAAATGAAATATGAAATGATGAAAGGCGGATAAACGGTGAAGTGTAATTACTCTGAAGCTGTTTCCTTCAACGTGCTTTAGCGATAGGGAATCTCCGTTCCGCGTAATGAATTGTGAAGTTCCTGCTTCGACGTGTTTGACGTGGATGTTGATGAAACAATAACCAAGTGTAAACCTATGCTTCAGAAGCCAAAGGTTTTCCTTGTTCCTTCCATTATGTAAACAAGAGTTATTATAATCGATTCCCTTCAGGCATAAGCAGAACAGACAAAAAAGTGAACTAAACTTCCTGCGCTTTCTTTTCACAGTACATTTTTAACTCCCTTCAACTACAATTAAAAGATTATCACCAACAACGACGCTTGTGTCGATAGTAAATAAACAAATCGTGGGGAAACTAGATTTATTTCAAATCGAAAGCAAAACAAATTCAATCACCAAACATAGAAGATTAATAACACAGTCAAAATTCTCAGTTACAACTCGTTCCCTCCATTCAGTCCGATCTTTTGATCCAATACATTTCACAAAATAAAATCCACGCAAGATTCGCGATTGGACCAAACTGGAAATAATCAAGGAAACTTCCATCTCTGAACCTCCGTAAGTAACAGCGAATAAACGCCACGATTCCGTAGGCCCATAAAAATCACGAGACGAAGCACCGACGCGTTCACCGACGAGGATGCAGTATCAAACACATCGAACAATAAAAGCATTCCGAAAGAGTCGCGTTTCTCCGCTCTGCTAATCACGTTGTTCGTAAACCGCGCAATGAAAATACTCTTGAACTCTTCCCCCAGCTTCCGACCGTATTCCCTTCGACATCCAGTCCGCATCTCGCTAATAATCAATCTCGGAAAGCATTTTACAAAGCACTTACATTTCTGCTGGAGGAGAAACGAAGGTAGAAACTCGCAGGCACCTAACCAGACGGACCGTCATACCTCAGGCACCTTAGCTTGACGAAAGGCGGCAGCCTCATCTCGCTTCAGAGACAATGAGATCCTTGATCAACGGGACGAGTCCTTTTTTTTTCCCGTCACTCGTGCACCTATTATCACATGTCACGGCGGAGCACAGCATACGCGATCGCGTTTGGGGAACGTTCGACGGTCACACGCGCACCACCAACGATCCGCGATCCCGAGGATCGCGAGGTCATCGAGGATCCTCGCCGACCACGAGGAACCGCCTGGCTCCTGGCACACGACGCCTTGGCCGGCTTCCAAGTGCCCTCGCGAGCCGATGCCGAGTGTCTCGCACACAGTGACCGCCACAAGTGGTTGCGTTCAGTCAGCGTTGATGCCAGGGAGGTGCGTAGGGCTAGGTTCACGCAGGAGGCGATGACAACGAGCCCGCCAGCTGGACGTCCTTCCCAGAGTCTTGGATCAGCCGGTCGATGACGTGGGATCCGTGGATCGCGCTTCGCAGGATACCACCCATCGCTCTAATGGAGAATGAAAGCTGTCATCTCAGGACAGAGCTGATCCTTGGAGGAGACGTGACTGGTCGCACCGGTGTGCTTCGTCCTGAGCGGGAGGATCGATTCGTTGCCGAGGTAAACAGAGTGAATGGGAACAGGTGATTCTTGAAAGGATGGACGGAGGACCGTCAACAACTGTCCATTTCTGTGAATGCAGCACACTGTTTTGTGGGTTAATGGGAGACAGGTCCTGGCGATCTTTGGTGATCCTGGTGGATTAAGATTCCTTTTGGACACGGCGGTTGATCCTGTCAGAAAGCACTGGTTCGATCGTTGATCAGGAGAGCACAGGAGATCTACGGTTGATGAGCTGGTTTTTGGATTGCTGACGATGACAGCGCCTGCTTCTTGTGCCCTGCCACGAGGCAAGTGTCCCTCGTCTTCACCAGGGGCAGGATACGGACGGTGGAGGCGTCGAGACACGAGAAGGACACGCACACGCTCGCCAAGCAGCAGCTAGTCGGGGCTGGCTTTCTGTTTGGCAGGCTATCGACTGCCATGCACCCAGTGTCACTCCGCCGGAACTAAGAGCACTGGCACCACGCCTGCGTCCGCGGAGACGGCGGTCGGCGTCGCGACGCCCGCTGCTCGCGACCATCGCGCCTCTGGCAACCACGCGACGCGGTTTGAACGCCGACAGTGAGCTTCCAGGGCGCGGATTTTGATTTCTAGTGGATATTTGTGAGAGCCTGGGAACTTAAGGCAGCTGTCGAAGCTTGGGAATTCGAATTAAATTACTTGCAGGAATGTGGGTACTATCTTTTCTGAGAAAATGTAGTTGTGGAAGGTTTGAAGATTTGAGTGAGAACGATGTTGGAAGTTAAGGGAAACTTCGATGATTTTCTGGATGAAAAGAGCCTGGGAAATTAAATCTAATTAGATTTATGGGTAATTACCCAGGGAAGTATGGAAAGTGCTGACGAGGAAGGGTTGAAGTTTGGGTCGAAGCAGAAATTTAAAATGAAGACTGATTTAATCATAAATATGGAGTTATTAAGTTCTAATTGAAAGCACTTGGAAACGTTGTGAACCTTTAATGCACACCTTTTTATGAGACATATTACTCGAATTGTATAAAATTTCATTGGAGGTTGAAAAATTACTGTAATTTGTGTTGAATTTAATTGAAAATTAATAATTAAATGATTATTTACTGCATTAAATTAAAATTTAATTGCAGGTTCCAAAATTAATATAATTTATGTTAAATTAAAAGTATTTATACTCAAGAGTTTAATAAAAGACGACGCAAGAAATAGAGGGAATCATTGCAGCCTGCTTTCAACGCAAAAATGAGTTCATGATTCCTATTTTGATCTGATTTAATAATTATTATAAATTATCGAATACTATCCATCTTGAACTTTTTCAAGTGAGATGGTAAGAGGTGGAAGATGTCAAGAAAGTCTGAAGTCAAGTAGTCTAGTCCAATAAGTAAAGTTGGAGAAATATGAGTCATGGAGTATGAAATTAAAAATAATTCTAAATATCACGATAGATTTATTTTGATTCAGAATTATGATATTGGGTGTTAAGTACCACGGACGATGTCTACACACTCCATCGATAAAAACGAGCACATGTTCAGCGCAAAATTCAAATTACGATGACCGAGGGCGCTCCTGTCATGGCTGATCATATACAGGTTATACTACTGACACCGTAGCGGGAAATTCAAAGCCTACCGAAACAAGAACAATGAACTAAAACTGCACACTAATCCACTTTTCCCTCAATTTATATTGCACATTTCCGCCTCACTGAAGAATGGAAAGTAAATTCCATTCAAACTTTACTAAAAACTCATACTTCGATTATTTAATTGCATGTAAGAAAAATATGATCACTTCATTGAATAATGGTCCCTTTTCACGTTCGATTATCTTCAATTAAAATATCTGAGCATTACGAATGTTCACGAAACTGGTGACTCACCAGTTTGCGTGCTGCTGTCGAAAAAGGTGCTCGATGTCTCGATGGTCATCGAGGCGAATGTGCCGTCGGTGATTTGAGCAGAACTGTCCCTTCGTCCTCGGTGTCTCTGAACCTATTCAACATAAGGATCGTATAGCGTGAACGTAAAATTAATCGAGCTCAATTATTTATGCTACAGTCGCCTTCACTCTTTTTAGCTTCTAATAGGAAATATATATAAATAACTAACCGCCTCCTCGCTCTGAGAGCTCTGCCGTCGATAATTTCGACATCTCAGCGTCTCCTCCGTGGTGCTCTGTCGCCGAAAGCCACGAGCTATCAGAATTTCCCCGGTTGCTGACGCTTGTTGATTCCCTATTGATGACAAAGGTTGGAAGCCTGATGATGTACAAGCACAAGGGCTCTGGTCTCTCGAGGAGCAGGAGGAGCTGTCTGGCGACCTGAAACGCAAAATTTATTTCCATTTAGAAACACTTAGAATAGATATACAGTGCTTGATAATTAACGTGACAGCGAAATGATACACCTGAGTGAAAATTTTCCATGACTTAATAAAACAAGTAAAGTATTAACAGGAGGATCTTGGCAAGACTTCGAATTGGTTTTGGTAATAATGACTCGTGACTATCAGTGAAACCTAGTAACAAACACGAAAGGGTAGGTAATTAACACAGGGTGTTTCGATTTTTGTAAAAAAAAGTCGAATATATTTGCCTCTAGGGTCGTTTAATAGAGTTTTATGGAGCGTGACTTAGATTTTATTTATTGATTGCTCAGTTGTATCACTTTTCTGTGAGTGGAACGACGTTATCCTCGAACAGTGCTGCGTAAAAATCAATACGGGGTAGCTACCTTGGTGGCCGACCAGCCATCGACGTTGACTGCCTTCTCAGCTGAGCTTTCCCTTGCCTGATAGGACTCATATCCCTTTTATCGACGTTCCTGTCTGGACTCAGATGGCTCTTCGAGTCACGACGCCTCGGATAAGAGGCGGAATCAGGACTCAGCGAATCTCTGCGAGCTCTGCGACCTTCGAACAACGAACGCACAAGAATTTCGTATGATACTTATAAGATATACTGTAGTAGGATTCTGACGTACAGAGGGAGCGAAGGTTGTGGAAGTAGATGAGAGGAGGAAGCGGAAGTTGATGGAACTGAAAGGGGCTTTTCATGGAAATTTATAGTTAAGGGTACATTCACGAGTAATCCTTTCAAAAGTTTAGGATATTTTTTAAAGAGAACTATAATACATAGTGTAACAAGTTTTTTTTTGGCATTGATTTACACATATTTTAAGATGATAAAAATAATATTTTTATGTTTATTTTTGTTCGATGTAATTTTAAATAAATAGCTATAACTCTGACAGCGATAAAAAAACGGTGTACATAAGAACAAAAATCATTCTTTTGGGATTCTGTTCGTAAATGAACTCGCTATCCTCTTACCAATTTTCATAAGTTTTGGTCCACTGAATTTGATTTTATTCAGCATAAAATATTACAGGTTTCAGGGCACATTTACTAAAACATGTACCAATCATCGAATTTCCATTAGTGCAGTAACGATTGGTAATACAATAACCATACGTAGAAAAAAAAATAATGATAATACTATTGAAATGACAACACTGGGTAATTAACCATTACATTTATGATAATCTTGTCGACAACAATGATTAAAAAAGTGATTGAAGCAATAATAATTTTCACAATGACAAAATTATCATAAATGTAATGGTTAATTACCCACTTTTGTGATTTAAATAGCATTATCATTAATTTTAGTTATTACCATTAATTTTTTTCTAATTGTCATCTATCATTAATCTATTATCATTCATTTCATATAATGTATTTTCATATAATAGAGATAATTAAATTTCAACAGGCGGTGTTGACATTCTCTTTCCCTGATTTTTCTTCTTTCCCCTGTTCCCCCTTTGTTGATTTTTCAAGGTCAGACCAGCTTTTGGGATTATCTTTAATTTACATTTTTATAACCGTGGTGACATATACTTTCGATCTATATAAAAAATCGCGCGATTCCATCACCAACCGAATAGTGTCCCTAGTCAGATGAGCCTATGTTGAAATATCATGTACGTCGTGCTTTTATCACCGTCAGAGTTAAATCTATTTATCCAAAATTACCTCGGATCAAAAAAGGATACAATTTCTTTTATCATCTTAAAATACTTTCTACCTTATCTGTTATAATTTTCTTTAAAATAAATCCTACTTTTTTAGGGGATTACACGAGAATGTACCCTTAAGCTTTAGTTTTGTGTGCTTCAGCGTATATGTACATTTGTTATTTTACTTTGTACAGGTTCTGAAATTGGTGCATGGTAGTCAAGTGTACCTCCGTCATCAGGATCGGGTGACAACGTCGGCTGACTTCCGCGACGTCCAGAAGGTGGCATGGATTCGTCGATCGCTGCTGGTTGTCGTATTAATCTTGACAATTTATTCGGGGAGGTTTCCTTTCCTTTGTAGTAACACTGTAACAGAAGCATTAGCTTGGAATTGTAACGCGTTTATGGCAGGATCGCTGAAAGCACTTAGGGTCTGACCATTCACAGACTGTTACAACTTGATTTACCCTTCTCCAGCAAATAGTGACAGTTTCTGTAATTGCAGATGTTCATGCTCAGTTCCAGTTGCAGTCTCTGGCCAATGGTTTTCACGTTGCCACTTGCAAACGGAATCGTTTGGTACATCTACCTCGTGTCTGACCTCATTTAGACCGATACTACTGCAGGTTTCTTATAATACATGTTCTAACAACAGTTTTGAAGTTGTATGCTACAAGTGAGATTAGTTACTATGCCTAAATTCTATATGATCACATAAACTATTACTAATTTCAATTTTTTATACTTTCCCTCTAACATTTTCCCCCCTCTTCATTTACAAAATTTAGTAATCTTGTTGGCATATTTTATTCAGGAGAGAAAACTATACTATTTTAAACTGTATCACACTAATCACGCCATTTGCCAGCATGCGTATCACAAAAGAATTTACATACTTCCTTTTCTTCTCTTACATTTCTTGAGTCCCTTTTACAATCAATATTTGTCCAACGGTGTTTGCATTAAAACAGTATACCTATTTGACTCCTCCCATATTCACCCATAACTTCTAGTAACAACTCCAAACTCCCTCAACCATCCTAAAGCAAAGTTTACCCTCGCAAATGCTACTTCTCAACTATCCCACCCTATTTTAACCACTCCCTTCCCTTTCATCAGCAACTTATAGTAATACCTCCATAGTACCCTCAGCCATTCCAAAGTAAAAATTACTATTACCAGTGCTAATTCTCAACTATTTCACCCTATTTCATCTACTCCCCTCTCTTTCATTTGCAATTTATACCAACCACTTCAAACGTACCCTCCTTCAAGGGTGGAATTATTATTCCAAAGCAAAAATCACTATAACCAAAGCTAATGCTCATCCCATCTCACCTTCCAACTAAACGGTTTAACGCCCATCAAACTCTTCAACATATCCCACCTGAGTAGTGGAGTCCCTCCTAGTTGTAAGCAACGGATGCATGGCTGTATTGACGCTCGGCGAGCCAACGGGGCTGGAGCTGCCGGAAGTGGATGATCCGGGAAGCGGAAGGCTGCTACCGGCCGTCGGTGAGACTGTCGGTGGTGTCACCGATGACATGATAATAGTGGGGGGTGTGATGGATGCGTCCAAAGTTAGATTCTTGCTGTCTGTAGTAGTCTTCATGTCCACTGTCAACAAGTACGACGTTGCCACCATCGTAGTCGACGTGGAGATCGTCGCCGTGGTCTTTGAATCGACGCTCGTTGGAACTGGTGCCTTGCCATCGATCAAGAGTGAAGTGCTGGTTGTTGTCGTAGGTGTCACTGCTTTAGTGTCGGCTGTAGAGCTCGGTTGAGTCTTTGCCTCGACGCTGCTCGATCTGTCACTTTTGTCCATCGAATTCCGTGTGTCCATGTGATCTCTGTAATAGAATGTTGTCGGGTATATGTTGTTTAAAAGGGGGCGGAATCGTGAACCTTGTTTCGTATCGGTTTTCCGTTTATTGGAGTGAAGCTTCTAAGGGTTCATAAGGGGGTGAAACTAAGATCACGTTTCAGGTGATGTTATGTAGGTCGTGATTACGTTTCGATTTTATTGGAACATTGTTTCTGGCAACAGAGGATAGAATTTCAAAGGTATGTGCACAAGCTGACCGACAAGGGATGTTCGACAACTAGAAAATTCAAAATAATTTGATACTTTGCTGAAATGTAGTTCAAGCGACGTTTATAATGATTATAATGAAACGGCCATAGAAGTGAAAACACCCCCTCAAAAAAATTCTGAGTTTTCATATTATTATTAAAAGATATTAAAAAAAGGTTCATTCAGTGTTTTATTGCAATATGGCAATAAAGAATTTTAAAACACAAGAGTGGTGTGGATAAATTTTGAAAAAATCAAATATGTTGAAAAATTCTTTATCTCGATATTGTAGGATATCAAAACCGCCGAATTAAACTTTATTTCGATATCTTTTACGGTTTCACAGATAGTCACGCAAATGTGAAAACACAATTCCTTTGAGAGGGAGTTTTCATCTCTAGGACCGTTTCATTGCTGAAACAAGAAATAGTTACGTTATAGCATCGCTTGAACTATATTTCTGCAAAGTTACAAACTTATTTTAATTTTCGAGTTACCAAACATCCTTTGTGACTCTGTTGTCGCCTTTCCCCATTAATTCATCCACGATGAGAATATCGCAAGCGCCAGGTCAGACTTAAACTAATTTTCTCCAAAGTTTTTACAGTAATAATTACTGAAAAAGAAGTCATCTTGCAGTACACCTGCATCCCCAATCGAGAAACTTACAAATTTCTCTGATAGCAATGAGTAGTCCCACATTTTGAAATAATATCGTTTAAGAGGTCATTCTGGTAATTACGCCGCAAAATTTGGTAACATTAAGGTGTTTTCTAAGTGAATACAATTTCAAACTTCTGTTTCATTTATTAACCAACTTATAATGTATACGGAACAATTTTTAAAATACACTTTTAATTGTGTTTTTCAATGTTATCTGGAGTTAAAAATCGCGCCCGTGACAAGACGGCGGGAGTGATTTCAGGTCACAGATTCATCTGAATCTAAAAACCAAACAGATTCTTAATCATTATGAGTACCGCTATCGCGGGTGCCAGAATTAGCCGCGTAAGTCAAAATTTCACAAAATTGCGCGCATTTAAAGTCCAAGCCTCGAAATTTTCCATTTTTACTTGAAGTTTGAATGCGCGCAATTTTATTAAATTTTGACTTACGTGGCTAATTCTGGCACCTACGATAGCGGTACTCATAATGATTAAGAATCTGTTTGGTTTTTAGATTCAGATGAGTCTGTGAGCTGAAATCACTCTAGCCTTACTTTCAAAGGCGCGACTTTCAACTGCAGATAACATTGAAAAACTCAATTAAAAAGGAAGTTTAAAAAAATTTTCCGTATACATTATAAGTAACCTAACAAATGAAAAAAAAGTTTGACATTGTTATTCATTTTATTCACTAAGAAAAAAAACCTGAATGTCGTCGAATTTTGCGGCATGATTACCAGAATGCTCTTTAATTTCAAACTTAATAAGCTCAGCTCTAATGATACACACCAAACCAACCAGCGATTCCTTTCAACTCATGCAAAATTGCATTAATTATTATACATTCGCGTTCGCAAGCTTCAAAGCAGAGGAGGCTAATCTTAAATCAGGATTCTGTCCTTTGGAAGCGGGCCTCGGTCGAGGACAGGCCATTATGCATGCCGTGGCCGAAATTACAGGCTCGAGTCCAATTGTCAGCGCGCCATTATGTACCTGACAGCACTGCTAGCCGCGCTATCGGTGCTGGAAGCGCTCGGTCTTTGATCGCTCCTGTAACATTTTGTAGGCGTCACCACGGTGCCGTCCATTGACTGCTGTGATTGTCTACGCCTGTGATGACGGCAATTGTGCTTCCGTTCGCCGGGGCTCGGAGTCTGTCCAGCGATCACAGAGTCCCTCCTGTGCTTCGCACTCTCGCCAGAGCCGCGCCTCGAGCTCCTGGAATCTCCGGAATCTGCAAGAAGTTCCACGAGGTCAGAAAACAGAGCCTCCAGAAATAGAACACCCCTGTCACGACCATTTGTCAAGGTAAGTACCTTCGTGAGTGCGTACATTGATAGAAAACTGAGATTGAGGACGCTACTTTTAGATGGAGGATTTCAATTCGAAAGAAATTGAAAAGTCAGTCTTGTTTAATTTATTTTGAATTTCAGGGAGAAGTGAAGTACTTGGGAAATTGGATTTGATATAAACTTTAGGAAATTAGATTACAATGTGCTGAGACTTTTTTTCGTCAAAAAGGTGCATTTTTATATAACTTTTTTTGGTTAGTTATAACTTGACTATGCTTTGTATTTTTCACAAGAACTCCTGAAACTTTATTTGCGTTTAACAATTTGTTTCACCTCTCTGGATACTAAATCACAATTTCATTGTCCGTCAGTATTGAATTATAATGCACGTACAGGAAAACAATACTAGCCAGTAACAAGCAGTATCATCCAGTATTGTTACATCATTCTAGTAACCAATTTAATTGTACCTAATTACGTACAATTTGAATTCGTACAGACAGCCTGCAGAATTGGGTCAGGAAATAAAATTTCCAGATTCCAAATAATCAAACGTTCCATACCCCTATCTACGTCCATTCGCGTAGCTGCAGCAAACAATTTATTACTATATTACCTCTCATTATCAAAGGATTAAACAATCACTTCTACCACGAGCAGCTTCCAAATTACAGACCCCCTATTCTCCACAAAGTTCCCTTTCGACCTATCGTAGAAAACGGTTCTCAGAACGTACCTGGACGAGGGGTGGGTGAAATGACCTTGGGTGCTGGCAGCGATTGCGGCGTCGAGTCCCTTTTGCTCCACAATTTGGCGATGTCATTCTTCAGGTCGCTGGTAGCAGAATCCCTTCGCGATTTCGTGGACGCCTGGCTCCTGATCCCGCTGTCTACGGAGCTTTCGCGTCGCTTGCGAAGTCTCTCCAGGTGGCTAGCGTCCGTCGTCGTCTGTCTGGACCAGGGCAAGGATTTCGCGATGTCCGCCAGCGTCTCCCGGCGGCAGAGCTTGTTCGCGCGAGTGCTCTTCGCGGAAGCACCGCCGCTCCATTCCCTCAGGATGTCCGTCAATTGGGCCAAGCTGGACCGTCGACGACGCGTGTTCGTCGGGGACGACTCCTGGGTCTCGTTCGGCGAGATCTGCGTCGCGGAATCGCGCCTTCCAGTTCCTGGGGAGGATCGTTTCAGGTGAAGAGACTTTTGTGTGCTTTGCGGGGGAGTATTAAAGTCGAGGGTTCATTGTGAAATTGGTTTGAAAGTGAGAAATGCAGGTAAACGTCAACGGAGGAAGTGTGCTTCAGAGTTTGGATTTTTATCTATTTTGATTCGTTCTTTTTCTTTGTATAAGAGGGGTTTGCGTGAACCCATAAATTAACTTGTGGTTCCATTATGCAATTAATGAACCCATTATTCGAATAGGGAACCCGTCACATAACTGATGATTCCATTACCCCAATTAGTGAGCCCAGCATCTTATTAGTGAACCCATCAATCAACTCATGATTACATTACCCAATTAGTGAACCCACCAGTCAACTAGTGATTCCATTATCCAACTAGTTAATCCATTATACATCACACAACGGGTAAATCCATCAGTGAACTCGTGATTACATTACCCAATTAGTGAACCAATTATCCATCACACAACTAGTGAATCTATCGTCCAATTAGTGATTCCATCAGTGAACTAGTGACTCCATTACCCAATTAATGAACCCATCATTCAGCTAGTGAACCCATCCTCCCGCTAGTGAACCCATCAACTAATGAACCCAACTACCACACATCGTGCTGCGCCCTCGATTTTCACGATAATTCTTCATCTTCGGAAAACACACCCCCTGCAAGGAAAACAGTGTTCACTGTCTAAACCGAAGATTCTTACCTAGTCGTTGCTTCAACGTGGACTCCTCCACCTGTTGCCGCATCAGGTCGTCCCATCCATTCCCTCCCTGCCATATCAGCCCGACCTGATGGCTCAGGATCGGCAGGTTGCACACGAAGCAGATCGCTGTCATGGTCCTGAAAACAGGAACACTCGGTCTCGGCTTGAGCAGGCAAACGGAATCGGGAATACCGCTCTTTCGTCATTCAATGAGGGTCCAACTCAACGTAAAAAAAAGGGTGCATGTTCCAACGGGCAGAGACACGTGATACCAGGCCATGCCAAAACAGTAGCGACTAGAAGGGTGACGTTTCGTCGAAGTCGTGGTTTCATGGCTACCCTCTACCGTTTCACTAGGATCTTACCATGCTCGAGTGCAGACCGCGAAGAAAGGCGAAGGATGAAGCAAGATCAAATTCACTTCCAAACTACGTTCACGACTCTACTTGACGAGCTTGCACGCGTTTCCGCGGCAAATACGGGGTGTTGATGCTCGCCGGAGACTGTTCTCAGGATCAACTTCGCGCGTGACGTTTATGAGAAAACTTTCTGCTGCATCTTTTGGCATTTGCCGTGTAGATGCAAAGATAGGCTTCTAAAATATTGACGCTCACATTCTACTATTTCAGTTTTGCTCTTTATTACCGTTTAATGGATTGACAGAGGTCTGCGGGGAACGTGGTTGCAGGAAATTTTTATGATTCAATAACTTACAAGAAAAGATCCTCAAATCTGAAATTCCAAAAATTGTAAAACTGTGGGGATAAGTAGAAGGTACATAGATATATATTATGCCATTTTTTTGTGCTGCCCAAATTCACTCTAAGGGGTGAAATCGACCCCTGAAAATTCGGCTATGCCCCGATTTTTAGTTATAACTGGCGAACTGAGAGATAGAAAAAAGGTTTCAAACAAAAGTTGCTTCTTTTAATTATGACTATCATTTCGTAATATACACTTCTTACAGTTCGCAAGTTACAATACAAAATTTGAAAATAGCCAAATTTTCAGGGGTCAATTTCACCCCCTTAGAGTGAATTTGTGCAGTAAATAAAATAGCATAATACATATCTGTATATCGTTTACATATCCCCAAAGATTTATAATTTTTTGAATTCCCGGATTGAGGATCTTCTCTTGTTAGATATCTAACAGGGAGTAATAGAATAAAGTACTTTAACCCTTTCGTTACTAAGGGTGAGTTTAGTCACCCACCGCTAACCGCTCGCTGCATGCTAAGCGTGACTATAACCTCTTGTTGCTATGCTAATAAAATAGTTAATAAAATAATAAGAAAACAGTAATAAAAATAATTTTTTAAATAACTCAAGCTATTCTGTGTAATAATTTGATAAAGTTATCACTACCTTCGCGAAAGGGTTAAATATTCCTCGAAATACTAATTTTCAAAACCATCAATCTTCACAGAACGAAACTATGAATGGTGAGCTTGGTGTTACTTAGATCCACGTTTCGACAAATGATTTCCAACCTACAACACACGAGCAGTACACTTCGTGATCATAGTCTCACTTATTTCAGTTTGTGATCCTGAAGAAACGCTTTGCATTCTCATCAACACCCTGCACAGCAATCAGCGAAACGGTGCTCGGCGATTCACGCTGTAAATCGCAAGCAGAAAGCAGAGAGCCAGAGGAGGAGCACGTCGAACGTGAATCCATAGGCATGCTCCTCCCCTTCCGTATTCGCGAAGACGAAACCACGCTTCGCTACGCGCCCGCCTCGGTCGCGTGGGTGCGACTACTGTGTTCGGGGCGATACGAACGATCGCTAAACGCAGCAGCAATCTGGCGATTTATGCGCTGTAGGCAGAGCGACGGAGGTGCGGTTACTAAATTACTGGAACGTGTTCGCGCGATTAGCGTCATTCCAAAAGCGTGGATGCAGTGAAAAACTCGAGATATCGTATGCAGAGTATATGTACACGTGTTCTCGCGTGTCTGCACGGTGTACGGGGCGTGGGATGATCGTGGGTCAGACTGGGGCAGGGTGATTCCCCGGGCAAAAATAAATCGAAGTTTTCATGCGCCAAGCTTCATCCTCTTACAAAAATGATGCCCCAAGCCCTAAAAATTTACGTGTATCTACATCGACAAGTAGTATCCAAGTATGTAGATACCAAATTCTACTTGGACGCTACTGTGTACTAAATAAATAACAGTACAGTATTTATTCGCTAAGAGCTTCGTTTCGCCTACACGTTAAGAGCTCGACGCTACCCCCACCACTTCCGACTCACTTCTCTCCTGCGAAGGTGAGAGACGAAGCGAGAAACGTTTGCTCGGAATCGTGCCTCATCTACGTTAAATACTCACCGCCAGTCCCGAGCCGTGAGCTCTTAGCGAATAAATACTTTATTCATGATTCACAAGGAAAACTCTTAAATAAACAGTTGAACTGTCATTTCTCAGAAACCAAAGTCTAGCACGAGAAAACTTGCTGCACATTTTCGACTGATTTTTGCACGCAGAATCGTTCTGCACCAACACACCACGCCTCGTACACAGCTCTACGAGGAAAGGAGGTAGAAGTGAGAGTCGCGTGTTCGCCCTCGTAATTCGGCGTTTAAAGAAGCCCTCTTCGAGGAAGGCGTATGTAATATCTGTTCTGATTGGTCGACCTGTAATGTCGAAGTCTGGGGCTCTGCAACGACATCGCATGGCAAGGGCCTGGCCTACCTGCAAAAGATACACACAACATTTTTTCTCCCCCTCGTGCCTCGAGGCTGAGTAAAAAGTGGTGAGTTGGTGGGAGTTGTCTCGGTGACGCGGTGTCCTGAAAATTTTCTCGAGATTTTTGGTATTTAAACGAATCATCGAGGTTTTAGTACTTTTTAGTATTTCCCCCCCCTATTTTCTTTTTTCCCTTGGTTTTTAGCTTCTTGCTTTCGACACTCTCCCTTTTCATCGCGTTGCTTTCACTCCTTTCGTCTTTCGACATTTTAATCCGTCGTCTACGACATAATTAGTTGACCGTGGTCGCGCGAGCGTGCCATTTAATAAAGTTCAACGCTCCGCGAGCAAGGATACATTAATCTGAGAGCTTCGCAGACTATGGCGCAGCGGCTAAAGAGCAGAGAGTTGCTTCGCGAAGTTGATTCAGTAAATATTTGCAGGGGCTAAATGATGGAAACGTTTAACCACCGTCATCGTCGTTTTTCCATCTCAGCTGGGAGGATTTTTAGAGCAACTGGAGATGAGAATAACGATGCTCAATGCTAATGATGTAAGTTCCTCGGGGATAGCTCATTTATATTCAAGACACTTTTTGTAAAACACTGTCTAGTCAACTTCGTGTGGCGTCATTTGTATTCTAGATATGTGGATAAAAAAAATATGTTTTACTCTACGTAATATTAATCAACATTGTGTTAAAGTTAAAATCTGTACTTGCGTTCATCTCCTTCTAATTAATTCGCAAAAAAATACTTGATTTTCGATCGATTTGACTGCCTTCTACACTTAATTTTGCACAAGAAATCGTTCTCCATTCGATCACATCATGTTGCATACACGCGAATTCTTTAAAACCGTGAGGTCGGTGACTTAGGCATACTTCAAACCCCGAAATTAAGCTTCTGTGACTTAATTTTATAGTGAAACGAAAAACTCTCTCTTTTAATAAGTGGAATAAATTCAATAAATGCAACTGGCGTGGACAGAATTTAATTTCGAGACTTAGCTAATGTTTATTCGAGTTCCAGCTCCGATCTATAATTCCATTACAAGCATTCCTCGAAGGAAACAGCTAAACGCATATTATTAGTCGTTTCAAAAAAAGATAAAATTGTAAGGTGTAATAAAAGTTTGGTTTTCTCCCAATACGCGGTTCCGATAGCAGGGTAGCTTTACATTATTCCCAACCCTAAAGGGATTTGCGAATCTCTTTACGTGTCCAAAAATACCCTTCAAGAAACGTGATCTATTTTCACATCAGCGTATTACAAAGGCCTTTTTCCAGAAACCCGAAACACCAAGAATATAAAAACGCAGCTTAAATGTACGGCTTCAACATTTGCAAGGCAAACGTAATATCGTTTAATTAAACGTTACATCTCGCTCGCCTTTGCGGCAGTTCAAACATGAAATTGTAATAAAGACGACCGTCATCTCCGTTCGCAACATCGAAATCCGCACATTTCGAAACATTATACAATCGAATTTCCAGCTCGAAACAAATAATCCCCGGGATAATAATATCCCAGCTATTATTTGCATCAAACGTTGCGCTGATTCCGCAAAACACGCGGGGATATGTATTTCGAAACGTTGTTGGGCGGTACGTTAGAGGGAACGTTGGTTTCAATAACCGTAGGTATTCATGCCGCGGGTGATTAAACATCGACGGGTCTAAATGTTCTACGAGATCCGTGGCGCGGACTTTCGGCGGGCCATGTGCATGTCAGGCGTGCGTAATCTTTGCGAAATCGATTTAGCGTGGATCGCGTTATGACATTAACAGGGCTCGGGCGAGCTTGACATGCCGTGGAGAACGAAATTATCGTCATAAAAGGAGCCAGCCGCCGCGTGGCTCACTTTAAGGGGAGGAAGTCGACGCTCGGTCTATTTTAAATCCATTCGTATGCTAATTTCGACCGGTCATTAAGTTGGGGAAACGCTATCAGGGGCCTGACGGAGATAAAGTAGCTTGATGAAGGTAATTTGATAATTGATCTCGAGGAATGAGATAAATTTCTTGGCTCCAGAGCTGCTGGAACTTTTAGATTCCCTGGAATATATTTACAAATTTAATGACGTCGAAGCATTCGCTTTTAATCTGTCGAATCCTTTTGAGAGAGTGAATATTCAGTTTCTGGGTGTTTGTTGAAGGTATTTTGTTGAGTTTCAAATGATTCACCTTTGAGCGATGGTGGAAATGGAAATTCTTAGGGGTGATTTTGAATTTTCTTTGTTACCCTTGGGGTGCTTCTTTCTTTAACGATTATGGGGGTTGAATAAATCATTCCTTATGATTCCTGTGGGATATCTGTTTCGAAATAAAAATATAAGGGTGAAATATGATATCGTATCTCCGTGAAATGAAAGAATAATAAAACAGAGATGGGCAAAAATTTTATTTGAATACAAATTTTGAGTAACAAATAAATGTTAAAAAAAAAGTATTCGTCTTGTGTCGAAAAAATTTAACCCTGCTTAACCTCAGTTAAAGTTAAAGTTACAGTCGAGAAATTTATTCGAAGCTGAAGTTGAAACGCTTGACGAATAAAAAAATTAACTCTATTTGTCAAATAATAGCGTTTATCCGATCCGTTATTTAAATACTTTTTTATTTAGTTAATGTCCAACTGTGAAATAAAATGGGCAAAGTTCTCTTTCACCGAATATCCGGTTTCCGAGAAAACGCATTTAAATATTTACCAAGCGTTGACGGTATTGAATGCAAACACTGTTACCGTCAAATATAAATATGAATGTGCAACAATATTAATAAAAGCCCACGAGTTTTCGAGTTTTCCGACACGCTCAAATATTCCGTTGAATAATTATACGCGTCACGTTCACGTTTTTTAATTCCCATTAATTTCAGCATCGTGCTTCTAACGAAACGAATTTCATTAATATAATCATCGCAATCTGCGCTGTCGTTTGTATAATAGCAATAAATTAAACGAGACGGTGCTCGTTAATATACAACGCAGCGAACGAAAATCGATTATGATTCGCGGAAATGTAAAGTTTGCAATTCAAATGGAATTCTTGGAAAGTAACCACTGAGCGCGATCGCGAAGATTCTTTTGCTGGAGAAGTGCGTGGAGATGCATCGACGGAGTGCTTCAGGGAATAAAATAACTTCCGGGAAAGTTGTAGTCTGCTACATAGAACATAAATCAGGGGCTCTCGAGACGCGGTTGAAAATAGTCCGCGATGCAAAACAGAAGACGATGAGTAAGAGATGTTGCAAACTACACTAGAGACGCTAAAATATGTTAAATATCGACTGGCTGTGGGAATTGTTAAGTTGAGTGCTCCAAATATAAAGTAACATCATGGAGAGCTTATGATACACACGTTCTTCTTGAACGGATAATTAATTACTAAAAGAAACTTAAGTCTTAATTTCGTGATGATAATAATAATAATACGTCTTTATTACATTCGCAAAAAAAACACGAAGAGAAGTAATGAGCGAGAATAATCGGCAATTTCCTGCTCTTAAGTCTCAACTAATGTCAGAATACAATAATGATAGAAAGAAAATATAAATTCTAATAATTAGAAAATAAAATACGAAATACATAATGTAGGCGAAAGGTGTAGATTTTTCTAAGTGATCGTGAATTATTGACTCGTACTACTTGCTTACATTTATTCGTGTGTATTACCCATTTCTACCACAGTATACAGAACGCTCAACGGTATTACCATTGCCGACGTATAAAATACAGCACAAAATTTATAAAATCACCCCGACGTGATAAACAATCTACATCTTTACTTAAACTATAATAAATGTTACAAGAACCGAACACCAATGAACTCACCCACCTCGAGCATATTTAACGTAAGACCGAACGGGGAATTTCTGTGCGAACGAAATTTTCCAAATTGTTAAGCTGACGATATGGCGAGCAAAGTACGTACGGGGGCACTATTTGCCCCCCGGCAAGGTATTATTTAATATGGAAAGTGGAAGGCAGTTATGAGAAGCAAAAAGAAGGGGCGACAAGAAACTCCGCACAGAAGAAATAGCGAGGAAACTGACTTGGGGAAAACATTTACGAAATTCATATCTCGTCCCGTTGTATTTTCATAAGTCGAGAAAGTTCCACGCTGCTCGCAGCGGAAGAAAGTGTGACCCAGTAGAATTCGTATTCATCTAGAAGTTGGAGCGACCTTGAGAGGAAGTCTGACACCATAAAACTGGATAAATCATCGCTCCGCTGCCACTGGAGTTTGGATCTATGGTACTCCCGCGTCGATATTTCGAATAAATTGTAAACTCAAACGACGCACGAATTCATTTTTCCGCTGGCAGTCCAAACGCGTGTCGGTTTTAAGTAAATTTGGAACATCTATTCAGACGTTAAATCCCTTCGTTCTCTTGTAAACATCATCCCTTGTGGCGCTCGGCGATATTCCGTTGTTCGACGCGAACACGATCGCGACGGAGCATGTGAATATTACATGGACACGAGGATTACAGATAAAACTGTGTAGAATTTAGTATCTCACAATAAACTAGGGCGCTAGGAGATTTCATTTTGAAGTGTTATTTGCACATGTATGGATTACATTTAAATTTTTTTCTGAAAAATATCCCGCTTTCTTTTTATCGTAAATGATTTATCTGACTTTTTATATTTTCATATAATTTTTTTTCCTTTTCTTCAGAAGCTAAAATGCATAAAACAAATGAATACAGTCTACCCTCCTATGCTTGCGTTACAATATTACAAAATAATTGAAACGTAGTCGACAGCTTTTATATTTCAAAGGATATATTACACAGGTGTCCTGGTGTTTTTTTTTTCTTCAATTTTTGCCCGTTGTAATTTTAATTTCTGCGAGCAACGGCTTGAAATATTGAAGAATCCTGTTGTGCGAGAGAAACATCGATGGTTATAAAATGAATTTCTCGGCGCTACGAAATCCCAGGCTTCGGAATAATGGAACGCAATGTGACAACGTAGTGTGGCCCCAGTTAACGGGCACCGAAACGTCCACCTGTCATCCATAGAATATATTCGACGTTTCACCGTGCGACATTAATTTTCGTAACGATGCTCCGTGGCCAGGACACTGCACAAACGCTTTACTCGAAGCGCACAACGAGAGAAACGCAAATCAACGCGCATCGACCGATCACCTACGGTTACTATCAGCTTCTACCGAGATTTTTAAATCGGTTACCGCGAATCCCTTATAATTGGCGAGTACACGACAAATATTAACTCCTGATATTGTACATACACCCCGTTCCTATTAATCAGTGTTGTATATTATAGCGAATTCTTCAGGGAAATGATTAATGCTTTGTTAGTCAGAGGAAAAGGAAAGTGACAATCATATCAACTGATTGCGAATGTTTTGTACACTACTAAACAAGTTATGGTTGAAATATTTTTTTGTGGATCGTATTGTTTGTAATTTAGAAATTACTAATCGAGAAATTTTATTATCGTTAAGGGTACAACTACATACAAATATCCTGGCTCGATGATTAATAGGAAAGGTAGAATTGAATTTTAAACAATTTTCCATAGCACACAATTTTCCAGTACCTATTAAAATTTGACTTCACCTACCTATTTGAAATATATCCACCACGTATCTACACAATAATTCAACGATTATGTTACGATATTACCCTAATTAGAGTATAATATTACAGTAGCATAATATCTTTTATCACACAGCAGTAAATAACCCCGCAGAGATAAACTAATCTACAGAAATGAAAGAGAATTGTTTACACGTGCATCCTCCGCAAAAGTCGTTTTAGCAGAAGTACCCGAGCTGCCAGAAATTATACGATCATTCGCTAAAAGAGACATTAATTTCACAGGCGATGTGTATCGGATAATCGATTCGACGGTGGTTCGTTAAACGAACGCGCGATTCGCTGATGCACCGCCTACGAATAACGACTTTAATTATGCAAACTGCTGGGATGGCCGTCGCGCACACTGTAATTCGCTGAAAATTGTAAACCCGCCACAAACGATCATGGCGACCAGCGCGCCAACGTGACAGAACTCGAAACGCCAAACAATTTTGGCGAATCCCGAGGATGCAGATCGCTGTAATTTGTTATCTCGTCGAGCTGCAACAGTTCCTCGCGAACGGTTCCCTGTGCTCAAGCATGGCGTGGGAGATTCTAGAGGCCAGGTGAACTTTGACTGGGAAGATTAATGATAACGAAAATGCGACTACGATTTTGATGAAATAATCATTTTCGATGTCTTTGGTGAATTCCCAGTGATAAAATGATAGGACTTCATTTTTAATATCAAGCGTCTTTGAGAATTAGTCGTTGGTACTGTGAAATGGTAGGTACGTAATAATAGAGAGGGTACTTAAGAGTTGTTAGAAGTCCAAACTGACGTCGTCCTATTAATATAAAATACTTTACTGAGACCGAAATTTGCTGGAAAAAGTCTGAAATTACTATATGAAGCCAAGAGGTTAATTACTGTGCCTGGGAAAAAGTGAGGTCGAATTATCGGTGAATTTTTACAGTCTATTAATTTACTGAAAATTGTACTTTTCGAAGAGTAAAATACCATAAAATGTCATTACGAAATATGAATGTATAAAAATGTTAGTCCAAATTAAAAATGGTGGTCCAAATTACTCAGAGCCTAATAAACACATTGACTTCAAATTTGAATTGTAGATTCTAGATATAGGTACTGTCTATCGTTCGATTGTGCCAATTTTTCATTTTTCTACTCTGTCCTCGGTTTATATTAAAAAAAGAGGAATGGAATTATTATTTTGCAAAAAGCCACGATGGCACAATACATATTAGATTCTAAAATGTACTGTCGAAATTTGAAGTCAATACATTTGGTACATTCTAAGAAATAAAAACCCTAAATTTTGTTTTGCACGGATCAAGTTCAACGATGAATAACTTTATGTAAAATAAATATTTTGTACCTAATAATTTCTCTTTTATTTCATTAATGAATTACAATAAAAAAAGGATTACTGAACTCAATAAATTATAATATTTTCTTTATTTTATAATCCAGAAAAATGGTCATCCCAGGCAGTAGACATTTCATTAAAACTTTATTACAGCATGAATAATCGCAATCATCGCTAAAAGTATGAATTCCGAATCGGAAGAAAGTTTCTCACACGACACGATTTCAATAAAACTCGCCAAGTGATTGCAAACCTTTGGCCAACAGTGTAGATAATATTCCTCTCTCAGTCACTACTGCGATATCATAAAAATGAATGACGTCTTGGCACAAACACAAGAGTCATCAGACTGACGAACAGACCGAGATAGTCTCTGAAGTAAATCGCAGGACTCGTTTGCGTGCACGTCGACTTGGAACGCCTTAATAAAATCCAGCCTCAAAAGTAATCTGGAAAAACTCATCTGGCATGATTCTAAAAACTCATCTGGGAGACGAGCAGAAAATACGAAACGACTCTAGTTTCCCTGAAGCTGTTGGATGATCAGATGGATGAAATTGCGTTTCCTTCAGCGCGAGCAGTTGGCCATGAACATTAAAAGAAACGAACTTCTGAATTTCCCCCATCATTCCCAAACAGAAACTATATTTCCTAAGCCTCTAGAAGGCTCGCACAAAATATCTGACAAAAGAAACATTCGAAGGAGCGAATGGCACACTGGTTGGATTTTTAAAAATTTCAAAGTCACTTCAAGTCTTTCATTTTAAATGGAGCTTATATTTTCCAAGCAGAAAAAAATAGGAACAATGATTGCGATCAGATAAAGTGTCTATCTTTAATTAAAACTAAGTAGCTTTTATGCGTTTAAGGTATTTAAAAATTGCTTTGTCAGCATTGATTCTAATGAATTATTTTTCTGCATTTGATTTCCAATTTTGGCAATTTCTTTTGGCAATTTTAGCACGTGAAATTTGTTCACAATTACTATTCAATCTCTATTTCCGTGGGAAAGGTGTACAAAACGAAGGGCAAAATATTTTCTGCGATCTATATTCACGTCGCAATAAACAATATTGCCTGCGGTACGGACTGCTGGAACGCATTTCTAACGAAAGAGGAAATTGTCCACGTGCGGAATTTCAGCACGATTCGACGGCGATCTAGGTCGATTTTTCGATATCATGTCGACATTTTCCACGTGGAAATAGTAGCATCGACAGGATCAAATGGTGCAAACTCGGCCGAGTTGCGAACGTATTCGAAAGCAGATCCGTTCTATTATTTGTCCACGCAAGTGATTCGAAAACATGGTTCCTCCGCGAAAGATCATTTCTTCTTTGTAAATATCAATTTTCTCTGGTGTACATCGTTTTATGTCACTTCGAACATCTTGAACCTGCTGTTGATGTTTACGATGCCATTGATCCACAGGTGGCTCCTAAATTCGGATGACAGGGCTAATAAAACGTTTTCAAATTCGTAAGATTATTCTGAGAACTCATTCTGCGGGATAAATCTTTTGGAAGATGTTGGCAGTGTATTATTGAGTACTAAACGTAATTATATGTATTTCAAAGTGGCGGATGTAACAGGTGGCGCAAAAGTCATCATCCGATGTTAAAAGCTCCTAATTTGTTTAATTTCAGGTAGGTATATGTCAGTAATATTTTGACATTTCAATAGAAGAGACTCGCGAAATTTATTGTCCATACAGATGAATACGTATACCTTTCAAGAACGCAAAAAAATTGTGTCGATGTTTTTACGTAATAATTCGTTGGTAGTATTAACACAACGTTACACGAATTTTTAAAGATTTCTTTCTTTAGGGCTATTCGGAGTCATTTGTTTACACGAATAGCCCACAGACTTTACAACAATTAAAGGACAATATTCAACACGAAATCGAAAATCTAACCCCACAAATTCTTCACAATACCATGGAAAATGCAATAAAAATGCATAAAATGCAAGCCCAAATTTGCATCAATTCGAATGGCGGTCATTTGTTAAATGTTTTATACCTCAATTTATACCTCTCAATATATTGTACCACAAAAAGCAAACGCCACGGTGAAGTTTCATTTAAACCCAAAGCTATGGACTAAGAAAATCGGATGAAGACTTTTGGGCCACCTTTTATGTATGTACTCGGAATTTATAGTGACAGGTTATTCAATATTTTAGCGTTACGAAGTTTCCAAATTCTGCAGTTTCTAAACTGAACATGAAATTTCAACCAGCTCCATAATTTTCAAATTTAATCGAATCTTTAAAATCCTACAGTATAGGTACTCCGAACTTTCTTTGCACAAGGAAACTATTCAGCAGCATAATTGCTGCCATCATTTATTTCTATTTTCTATCTTCAGTCTATTTCTATTTTTCACTGTTTATCTTTCATTTTTAAGAAACCGTACTAGTCGCAGAAATAATATGATATACCCCCTTCTGTCCCTTTTTTGCACTTGCTTGATTAAAATGCCAGCAGCTCGTTAAAATTCCAGAAATTACTGTAAACTACAATTAAAATTCTTTGAAAGCCACGGGTTCTCCCGCGTTCTTCGCCCACGTCTGAACGATCACGCGGTTGCCACGAAACACTTTGTGGTGCGGCGAAATTATAGTGCGGGACAATTGTTCAGCGTAAACTGTTCGAAAGAAGTTCACTTGCATAAAAAGAGGCCAGAAGCGGTGCAGTCAGTGATCAATAGTTGCAGCAGGGTTGGTGCATTTTGCTTCCATGCATTACTAACGCATCTCTGGCTGGGCGTGTGCGCGGCGAAAAATATAAAATTTTAATCATCAGACACAGCTTTGTAAAGCTTGAAACACAGGGAACGCTCGGATATCTCGCGCGCTGCGAGTTTATTCAAATCGATATTGAAATGTTTCGATAAAACGTGTCCCGTGTTTCATATTGTCGGTTCCTGTAACTCTCAATGACAGCTTCTGCTTTATCACAGTCTGGGAAACAGGGAGCTTCCAGAAAAATATCGAAAATAAATGCGAACGAAATCTAAGTCCAGATTTTAAGTGTTGCTACGTAGTACTTCAACTATATCAGCTAATATTTAAAAGAAATTACATTTCTAACACCATAGAATTCTAAAGTTTTAACTCCAAAGCACAATCCATGCCAAGCACAAAATATCAACAGCTCCTCTTCCCATCTAACCCTTTCCCTTTTTCTCATCATCATCCCAACACCCGTCCCAAAATGATTCCTCCAAAAGAAGAGAAGAAGAGAAGAAGAGAACTAACGCAGTCCAAGGATGCAAGCTTCCCAGCACGAAAGGATGCAGATGCATAGCGGAAGCGTGCAAGGATTGAGCAAACAAGGCACGAGACCAGGGTTTTCCGCGCGGTTAAGCCATGTAGGAGCTCGCGCCGGGGAATGAACTGCATTTCCAATCGAGCTGAGGGAAGTTTCGAAAGGCTGGGCGCGAAGCAAAGGAGAGGAGTAACTCGCGTGGCCCAGTGCACAGTGACACGAGGCGAAGAGGAGAATGACACGCGCTGTTGCTCGACGGCGAACAAAAGCCAAGGGGATATCCCCATAGCAACCAACGCTGGGGAAAAGGTTGGCTGCGCCACGTCACGGGCGACTGAGGGATCTGGGGACGGGAGCAGGGAAGAAAGGCGAAAAGGGATACCCGAAATTCTCCTGGGTGGCGAAAGCTGCACTGGCGTCGCTTTCCTTCCTGCCAACCTTCGTTGCTTCCTGAGAAAAAAATTATGTCCGCGGATGAAGGGAACTGGGAGAAGCGGGCCGACTAAATGAAAGATTCGCGCGACGCCAACGCTTCGGGAATTATTTATCCGGTTAGGGGAACGATGAGTGTTTTGAAAATAGAAAACTGACGGCGACAATGTGGAATACAGGGTTTTATTATCGACTCGTAAGTGGTGGGTTCGAGACGTTGCACTGACAAGGGAAATTTGGTTACCCGATTATTCAGATGTTTTTGAAACTGGGTGAGTTTTTAGAGGACCTCGTTAGAAGTATTAGGCAATTTTTCGTTTGTTCCCCTTTTCGGTTTTTCGGAGTGAAAACACCCCTCGAAACATAATGTGTGTATTTTCTTGTTTCCTGTATACCTTGGAAACTATAGTAGATATAAAAAAATTATTACAATGAAAACTTAACGTCTTTTTATGTCCTATATTACTATTTAATCGAATTGTTTAAATTTTGTAGTGGAAAACGGTTTTTGATTGCAAGTACAATTTTTTAACAATTTCATTGCACAGTTTTATAGGGCATAAAAAGACGTTAAGCTTTCATTCGAATATTTTTTTATATCTACTATATCTACTGCAATAATAGTTCACGTGATATATTAAACACCACGATGTGCTTAGAATGTAATGGAGAAAAATTTCAGCAACGTCTATAACAAAACTATTTCTTCTATAACCAAGGCCTAAAAGTCCTTTTCAAGTTCTATTCCACAGTCCTCTTTAGACTACTCAACTTGATTTTCTAAATGTAGCCAAAAAGGGACCACTCTGCTTGGACCACTTCCTGCAGTCGATGGTTAACAATAATTGTAAACGGTACTAGAAAAAGAGTACACCGTCACAATGCTTCTCGCCATCGTACCTGCCATTAAATCGACCCTGCGAGCAGCAGTTTAGCGAAACAGAAATAGCAGAATCTCGCCGGGTCGCGTTTTTGCTCGGTAATCTCTTGAATTAATAGGAGCTCGAGAAAACGCGCGGGAAACCGGCAGTTCGCCCCGCAAGTTTCTACCAAAGATAGCTTCGTATTAATAACGAGAGCGCCTCCAACGTGACGCCGCGTTGGGAACAAGGAGTGATCTTCGAAGGTCTCGTTCCTTATTCTTCCCTTTACCTCGTGCGTTGTTCATTTCTTCCTCAACACCAGCTGCGGAAACCACTCTTATCTCGTGACCTGATTAAGGACGAATTGCACGGGGGTGTTCTTCGAGGGTACGTCCACGATTGTCCTTTTTCGTATTCACCGCTCTCCTTTGAGACCTCTCGTGGAGAATCTCGCGTGTACATTTCTTGGAAGGGAATATATCGAACCCGTGCACACTGATTTCCATGCAACTCTGCAGGTTTCTGGAGTAACCAGAAATATTCGACACATATTCTTTTTTATCAGCAATTGGCCATGCTGAAGTGGTGAAATCAGCTCTCCAAGTTGGGGGTGCAAATATATTCTTTGGAACATCTCGAGAATTCTTAGGCGTAGGTTGAAATTTTCTTTTAAATTATGTGAGAGGAACTTTTATTGAATGAGGGTGAAAAGAGTGAAAGCTAACATTGAACGAAAATTGAACGGGATATTTTTTGGTGTTTTAATTGGAATTTGATTATGGAACGGTATTATAATTATTACTCGAAAAATAAGAAACCTGAACATTTACAGATAGCATGTGTAAACACACAAGGCTACTGTAGTAACACTGTTGGGAAGCCTAATTGTGTACTATAAACTAAACTAAAAAAAAAGAGACAGCATGCAACAATCGTAATAAATATCAACAATAAAGTAAAGTAAAAGTAATATTTAAGATTTAAATTTAAGCATGACAATAACACAAAAAGTAAAGCAAAAGGTGAAAGTACATGCAATATGTAGCTTTGAACAAGTTTGTTGCTTGTGGAAAAGTAAAAATTTGGCTGAAAAATATTTATTAAAAATCAGTAGGAACGATTAAAAATTTAATTCACTAAATTATATAATACCGTGCATTGAAATTAAAATATCGATGTTTCCTAAAGTAGGTATTGGAGTCCGTTAACTTCGATCAATTTTAGTTATTAAACTGAAGCAAAACGATCAGGTAAACGATGAAGTGTACTAAAAACCGCTGAGTTTGAAGAAGCAGAATTTCCCAAATGAACTCGTTTCTCTTTACGTCTCTTTCATATTCAAGCTCTCGTGTTATTTTTTCTTTTACGTCACGAGATGGATAATTGCAGTATTAATCAGCCGTGTAACGGCACAATTTACAAGCCTGTTAATGGAATTTTATATGTCTAACGAAGTGGTTGACCCTCCACCGAGCCAGCTACAATCTCACACGTTTTGTATCTCGCTACGTTCTATCGCTGATCCGATAGCCCAGCAGCTTTCTATCTACAAATTGTTCTTCGCGTAATGGCGTGATAAACCGAGAAATACAGTTTAATAGTCACGGCTGTGCTCTCTCACGGTGTATTCGTCCGACAGCTCTCCTTTTACGATCACTTTCTGAAAGTACCTTCCAGATAGTCGAAGCCTCATGAAAAAAAGATACGAGTGATGGGACCTTTATGAAGGATCTTATAAACACTCTGCTAGCTCGCACGCTCGCTGGAGGGATTGCCCGCACCATTTTTCCATGGAGATATATCCCCTAAAACCAGGATTGAGCGTCCTCTAATTATCCTCTATCCTTCCTTTCGTTTTATCATTGCTATTACTCGCGTTTCAGTTTTGGAACGGTTCCACTTGCAGAAATATAACATTTCCATTGGAAGGTTAATGGGGGACAACTTATTTGGAAGTTGAGTGAGTCGAACTTGCTGCAGACGAGACTGAATTGTAATTTATAAAGAAATTAAACTTGAATGAATTAAAACAGAATAATGATTTGCTGTTTAAAATTGAACGAATATGAATTTATTTAGAAAACAAGAAGAGTTCAGTATAATATTTCAGATTCTCAAATTTTTAAGTTAAAAACTTTTCAAATAAATTACATATCAGTTCAACCCAAAGTTAGTCAAAGTATCTCAATATTCAGGTCAACCATTAATTTTAACGTAGCAACTATCTTTAGAATTTAAATTTATTAGACTTCATAAATTTTACTCTACTCCAATCTGCTCTAAATTAATTTCAAGTCTTCTTAACCTCCCTTCGCGAATATTGTCTACAGTATTCAAACTCTTCAGAAGAACGTAATCCTCTCTTAAATTTCTCTCATCATCCACCTTGCAAAACGATGCGTTTCCTACCATTTTCGTAAATATTTCCCACAAATTCAGCCTTTCTATGCTACGAGTCGAGAACAAAAAAAAACAAGCAAGCAGAAAGAAACAATCCCCTCGTAGAAATTGAATCTGCGTGTTGGTTCAAGCGAGGGAGATTACGAGCGAGCCAGATTATTCTTTCCTCGCGACGAAACTGGCAAATGTCTCCTTTTCACCCCGAATTTCTCGCACCAGCGATCAGTTTCTTCCACTGCTTCGCCAACTTGCGCCAAGTCTTTGAAATCTAAAACTCGAGAGGCCACACGTTAGGAAAAGTTCGGTCCAGAACTCCGTCACCCCTTTTGTTATCGTTGGCGAAATTTTATTATGAAAAGACAAGCTTTCAAAGTTTTTCAAACGCAGTTTCTGATACAGTTGGAGTTGCTGCTTTCATTACACTTTTTGGTGCCTCTGACAAAGTAATTATCAAGACCAGAGATAACAAGGGACGGGGTGGATGGTGAAACATAAAATTAATTGCGCTTGTGACCTGTGCAGTAATTAACTTCTCTTCCGAGTTTTTAAGTGCACACTCTATTTAGGTCAATTTAGTCAAATTGTAATTATAGCAGTAGGCGGGTGAAATATATTCAAATTTGGGAAAATCTTTGGGAAACCTAAACCTGCAAGTTCAATTTCTGAATAATATCGGAATTATTTTGAAATACATTGAGGATTAAAAAAAAGGGTCAAAACTTTTCTATTCAATTTCATCAAACCGTGCATAAATTCCGTAAATCTCTTTTCCACGAGCAAATCGATATTTTTGATAAAAATTCTCCACTTCAATTTTTCTGTTTTCCACTATGAAAAGAGCTGCATTTACGCCCAGTTCCGCTATTCATTTCCTTATTCATTCTCGTTTCCATCGAATTTCCATCTATATCGTTCGAAGCACATTATTAATCGAATCCCAAATATTTCCGTTTTGCCGCGCGAATTTCGCGGAGAAGAATTTTATCCGGTTCAAAAGGGAATTTCCGAAAGCTGTAACCAATGGAGAAAGCGTTGCAAATTTATTTGTCAATACTCGTTTCAACTTTGCGCGTTTTACCTGATCAACAATTTCATTCTGTGAAACGTGGCAACGTTCCCCGTTATTTTCCATTTTTCGTTTGAGGCCGGTCGACGACCACGGACGCCGCCGATGTCGTATTTGCCAATATTGAGAATTCTGAAGGACAACCTCGAATATTTTAAAGACCATTTGAGACTCAAAATAGAAGAATTCTATTTATATTATTTCTTTTATATTCCATTAGATCCCCCAAAGAAATAAAAACTTAGTATCCATTAATCTTCTAATTATCTCAACAAAAATTTTCCTTCTCTGTACTTTCCAGAATATTTAAAATTTTAATCTGTAATCGGAAAAGTATATTTCAGTTATTAATTGCATTGAAGATAATTTATCATCCCCCATCTCGTTAAGAAATTCAAATTCCAATGATACTTAATCAAACGAATCTTTTCTCCTCGCCCATATCGGTAAAACGACAAGAAGAATATCACCTACGAACTTAACCGTCGAGCTTCCAAACTGACCCGATAAATTCTGCATATCGGTGTAATAAATCGTCACCCACGGCAAAAACTGTACATTCTTCAACGTGCCGTTGACGTAGTACGTGTAGAAGTTCGTTACCTCATCGATCATTCCTGGAATTGAATCCTGTTCCTTGTATTTACGTTGTCCTTTGTTTGCTAATATTCCCCCACACGATGTTGTGAGAAGCTTTATCATCTCTTGACACCTTCGACTACGTTTCTATTTTCCCGATGCAATATACAAAGTTTCGTGATTGCATTCCTATGCTCCAAAGTATTTGATAGTCAAATTTTTGGTTTAAAAATGAATCTTTTCAGATCGAACCTGTTGTGACCGAATTTACCCTTTAACCAACTGAATTTTCTTTATTTTTTACTTTTTTTCACGCGTTCGATATGGCAGTAGAAACCAAATTAATTTTATAATCAAACTCACTCTTACTTTTATCAACTCGTCAGGAAACAAGATCGATGAGAACGCTTCTCATCGCAGATGGAACTCTTTTTCCATGCTCACATTATCACTTAGCGTCCGCTTTCAGCGTCATTTACCGACTACCGAATCTGACTACCAAATTTCTACTGAACCCCAAGGTCCCACTGTTTACCCTCTTTCCTTTTCCCACAGGCGATGGAAATTCCCTGTACGGTGCTACCGTCGTTGTTGACTCGCAAATATTTCAAAATTTCCAAATTTCTTGCGTCGCAATATACTTAACTAATTCTGCCTGAAACTCGGATTTTAACTTTCTATCTTCCTTACAGTAGCTTACATAATTTACTATAATCACAGACTACAAATACTTACAGTTTTTTAGTAATATAATTTTTCACAAACAAGAAATCTAGAAAATAATGAAAATTCTATTAACAACAAACATTTCCACGATTCTTACACGAGGGTTGATTGTTAAGAAAGCTCCACAATTCTCTAAAATAAAATTGAGACGAGATAGAAAATGAAATTGGTATCAAAATGAAGCAACTTTATTTCTCTTCGAAATTACAAGATCATTTTTTAACATAGTCACTGTGTGCAATTTAATCAAAAGCAAAGCAGAAACTCTCTTCATAGACGGACTGAAAAAGTGTATAATAAAACTTTTATAAAAATGTGTAGGACTAAATGGTGACAATGTTGAAAAATAAACATGTAATTTTGAAGGGAAAATATATTCTCTTCATTTTGATACCAGTTTCATGATTTCATCTTGTCTCAAACTTATTTTAAAGGATGGCAAACCTTATTTATCAATCCACCCTCGTATATCATAATATATTCCTATAAGAAATTTGAATTTTTTTAATACGTGCTAGTTGACAATTAAAATAAATTTCCATCAAGTCCTCCACGGCCCATTATTTCTCCCAATGTCATTTAAATTTTCCCCTACCACGAAAACACGTTCCGAAGCGAATTTTTTCCATCCTAGAAATTTCCATTAATGATGAAGCCCAAGTGCGGTGGGTAATGGGTTTTCCACGTGATTCGGTGGAGTTTTTTTCGAAACTCAGAATCGTGTATTCTACGAAGCGATGCGTTTCCTCGCGAACATTGGCTACATGGCGCGATCAGCAAGCCTGATCGAGTTTTGGTTCAATTTCGTGGCCCGTAGTCCAGGAAACTCCACCATTATCCGTGTTCGCGCGTTCTAGGCGTCGAAGCGGTTTTAATGCGCCGGATTCGCTTTTGAATTCGTGTGCGCGCGTACAAATGCATTGAATAAGGGGTAGGTACGTTCCAGACGAAATGCGATTAAGGAACTTCTAATGAAAGCCTTTATACCGTACACGTCGAGTATAATGTCGTTGTTATTGTGGATTCGCTTCCGCGTAATTTTGGAAATTACTTCGACTCGATTCACTTTGCTCTCAGTGAAACGGAGCTTGCTGAAACTTTCGCGGTAGATTACAAGTTCTTACATCGAGTCCCCGAGCTCGTAATTTCGGAGGCGTGAGGGACGTGGCATTTGTACGATTTTTGCAAAAATTGTTGTCAAATAAAATGCATAATAAATTTGTAAAACTGGAAAGAGTAGATTTTTTAAGTCGATAGATATTGAAATGGAAAGCAAATTAATTTTGTATTGTTAATTTTAATTATAGGGTAGATGTCCCTATTACTGTCAGTGTCCCTATTACTGCCACTTTATTTATTTTGCGTAATAAAAATGTAACGTATAAAGAATAGTGTACAACAATAATATTAATAATAATAAGAACAGTCCCAATTTAATAATAATATTTTTGTTGTACACTATTCTTCGTACGTTACATTTTTATTAAGCAAAATAAATAAAGTGGCAGTAATAGGGACATCTACCCTATTAATTTTAATTGTGCTTACTTAAATCAATTCGATTCCCATTTCTACATTGATTAAGTAAAACAGGTTTATCATTTATTTTGGTTTGTAAATTCTTCTCCCAGCAGACTCGTGTTTATGCGCTTTAATTTTGATTTGGAGGATGTTAGTTGAGAAAACAAAGAAAATAGAGATGGTATTAGATGAGCTCCATTGGTTGTGAAACAAACGAGCAGCCAGGGACTTCAAATTCCACTTAAAATTTCCACGGAAACTATAACGGCTGGGAACAGCCGCAACACAATTTCGTGTAATTCAGTTTCACAGCTCGTTGAACGTTACCGAACACACTTTGACGGATCCACTGTTGCAGTTTCAAACCTTTTCCATGGAAAATTGGAAAAGTACTTATTTTCCTTTATTCTGTGTGTTCGCCATGGCATGTGAAGTTACAGTGACACAGAAAGTGACGTGAAATTTAAGCTCAGGCGTAATTAAGGTTATTTAAATACAGCTGTCGGAAAGCTGAAGAAGTAATACCGCGTTGAAAAGGGGAACGGGTAGTATCAAAGGTAACATAAAGTAAGTAGAAAAATGAGCATATGGCGGAAATCCTCAAAAAAGTAGATTCATTTAGCTCTGTAACAGTGGGAAGAGTCGGTCCAATGAAACGAGACTCGCAGCTCTTTTAAACTGAGAAAACGTGTGCAGCGAACTGTATATCATTAGCTACAAGATCATGAAAATAAAGTGCAATTTATAAAAAGAAACTACGAAATTTTCTGTAATAAGAAATGTGTAAATGGTAAGCCGAAATTGGAGTCAAATGGCACAAGTGTTATCAGAATGAAATGTAGTATTAAGATGTATTAAATTAAATTCCTAGAATCTTGCTACATTTTGTTTCTTCATATTTTTTATTACATAATAACGAAACTCTTAATTATTTTTAGTGTTTTTACTTTAAAATAGAGCAATTTAACATTACCGCGCGTTTCATATCTGTATCGTTGTGTATTTTTTATTGTTGTAAACAGTATTTGTATTTCTCGTTAGTTTCGTATCTTTGCGTTTGGTACCAAACTTGTTGCCAGGGGTTGTGGTATTTTAAATATGGTGAGCCTATATTTGCTTAGTAACGATCTAAGCACAAGAAAATACATGTAACGTCTCTATTTCGAAGGCAATTAATCAAGGCACCGGTCCATTCGCTCCGAACGCTGTCTCCTCGAGCATTGCAACTTCTCATCGATCGCTGGATCCAGCGATTAAGTGAAACTCGTATCGAGGGAGTCATTAGCAAGTTGTTAGTAACGTTAAGCAACTTGCCAGATCGGGCATTCCGCTGCTTTACTTCCCGTCTCAATTACGAACGTTGCGTCGTGTTGCTACACCGATTCAATTAAAATAATTAACGGAAGATACGCTTGCGCTTGATAGTGTCTGTCCATGCGAGTTCCTTAAGTTTGTTAAAAGTCTAGCTAATACTCTGAAACGGTTCAGGTGCAATTTAGGCGATATGCAATTTACTCGAATTAATAAGCAGAGCTTCTCACTGGATTTCTCAGTAATCTTAGGATATAATTTTGAAAGATATAGTGATTAGAAGATTTCATATAAAATTGCGATGGTTAGGGTTATGAATATAACTTTAAATATTTGGAAAAATTTCTGAAGTTGAGAAAATGGCAGGTGGAGTTCATTGTGAAATAGTGAGCTGTGTGTGTGGAATGAAATAGAAATTAATCGAGCACGGTGCTTCCTAAAGGGGGAGCGGAATCGCTGGGCTGATGGACCGTTTAAATCACAGAGTTTCTGTCGTCGTTGCCTTTGTGATTAATGCTGCCACTGCTATTTGATATAAATTTGGTGTGGCTTAGTATCGTTCTGTCGACTAAGCACACGAACGGTCGTTTTGCACGATCAAAGGGCTGTTCCAGGGCTAGGTTTCCTGATCCTAAATCGTTTGCAATAACGAAATCTAGGGGACGTTTAGATGTATTTCTTCTTTGTGGTATATTCGCGAGAAATGATTCCATTGCTGAAGTTAACCCTTTGTTGACACACTGGGTGTGAGCCACCCATAAGCTGATTTTGACGCTCTGTACCTCTTATATGTAAAATGAATACCTTTTTCATCAATTTTTGATCAAAAATTTCTCGTCTGATAGAACTTGTCGCTTCAATTATAGATCTACTCTACTTAAAGTAACAGAAGTGACTAATTATAAGAATTAAATAAGGACGATTATTTTTATTATTGTTGTTCCTTGAGGCTATGCCTCTTTGCAATAGAAATGGAATAGAAAATTAGAGCAGAATTATTTTTGCACCAAGAGCACATTAAAGTTGTAGGGTTTATGAGATTCCTTATAAGTAACGTCTGCCTATGTATAAGCTACTACTACTGGCGCTCTGCATTCTCCCTTCTCGTTATACCTGTTCATTCTCTCTGCATTAATTAATTGTCCCCGCATTTATATGCAGTCATATCTGCCCATAACACTCGACATGTGTGTAATTTAAAACATTAAAGTTTTAAAGAGCATAGTATTTAATTATCTCCATTATTAGTCTCTTCCAGTAAAACTATAAATAGACTCCCAAAACAACTCCGTTTCACAATCATACTTTCCGTCTAATTAGACTTGGGCAAAAATGGTTTCACATAGAAAATGAGACAATATTGGAAGTAATTCATCATTTAAATTATTTCATTACATCTATCTTAAAAATAATGAGAAAAAAGTAACCTTATTTTTCTCCAGAATCAAATAAATCAATTCAAAATGAATTGTTATTTTAAATAGCTATTTCAAATAAAATTATAGTTGATTTCAATAGCATTTGCTCTTAGTATAGCACTGGTTCCCAACTATGTATTCGCCTGAAAAACAACCGCATCAGAAATAATTTGCAATACTATTTTAGTAAACACTTACTCACATACACAATAAAATAAAAACTCTGTAGATTAGTAACCTAGTAAAGAACCAATTCAAAGCAGAATCTATTTCTATTTAAAATTGTCTAACTCATACAAAACAACACATTACACATTTAAATAATCATTTCTAAAAATTCAAAATCGAAACCCATGCTGCATTATAATTTTATATATATTATCGACTTTCCATCTCTACCATTTTCTCTTTCTTGTTTCCTTATGTATTTTTATTTTTTATCTGCTTGTAATTATTCTTAAAACGTCTACTGGCACAATAAAGAATTATTCATCTCATTATTAATCGAATAATACTCAAGCCTGAACCAAATGCATACTGAATACCTTTCACTCTCGTCGAACCAAAAGTCAGCCCAGCTTCCCAACCCACAAAAAACAAAGAAGAAACATCCCCCTTCTTTCCATAAAACGGGAAACTTAACCCAGCTACACTGTTTGATAGCGCTGTATCACCGTAGCACGAGTAAATTTACTCGGAAGTTGGTTACCGGAGGCCTGGTAAAGAGAGACTCGTCTACCTAATGCAAGTGTCAATGAAGGTAAATACAGTGGCTTACGGCGACTCGTACTACTAATGCACAGGCCGTCATTATGTATACATGCCCGTGGTGTGTACGGTGTACCAATAACGCGGACTATATTATTATGTGAGCTTCACCGTTGATCAGCCGATCGCACATCAATCGAGATAATGGCGATAATACGTGCGGTTGCCGCGTCACTCACGCTTCCGCGGATGCGCCGTCCGTTGGATCGCGAAGGTGGACTCGTGAACACGATCCTAAACTGCTCAAGACATTCCACGGAACTGGATTCTCGACACACTTTCCTTGTTCCAACACGTTTTCCGCCGCGCCCTTTCCCTGCAACTATCCATTCAGCCCACGTATACCGAGAACGATTGTCGAGTTTCGTGAACGCGTTAGAATTTTTATTTCATGGATTTAGTGAGTTGGAAAGGTATGTATTATGGGGATGAATGTCCGAAATATAAAGTGCATAATTGGAATAAAGGAATGGGTTCATTTTAAAGGTGAAAATGGAAGAATTATGTAAAATATTGTGGGGTATAATTACACATAAAAGAAAGTATAGCTGATTATAAAGTAAGTAAAATATTCTGTTGTAATTGAATGTTACAGTGTATTTTGTTGAAACAATATGTACATGGATAAGGTTTGTTGGGGGAATCCTCGCAAAAGGTTACCTGTTTTTATTAAACGAATTTATTTAACTTCAATCCTCTGTCAGTTTGTTTGTTGGTTTGATTTAATTCAACGATTTTATTTAGCTTCACTCCTCCGACCGTTTGTTTGTTTGCTTGGTTAAAATTTGTTACTCAATTTTAGCCCTCCTCCACAATTTTAATAGATTTGAAACTTTGCAGGCATGTGTAGTTATGATGACAGTACAAAATTTTAAAAAACTTACCTCCGGGGGATTAAAAAATTTATGTTAAACGATTTTATTAAAAATGCACTAAAAACTAAAAAAGAATTCTTTTCTTGTACCTACTACACTTTCGATGGTGCTTTTTCACTTTAAATAAAATCGTGGAGCAGGATATTTCATAACAAGATATGAATCAATTTAATATTGAATCAAGCGTGAAAGTCAGCGATAAAAAGCGATGGAAATTGTTCTAGTTCAAATATCAAACAATGTCGAAGCAGGAAATATTTGCAATAAAAGAGAACTAAAAACTCGTAACTACGCCATGTGTATCGAAATCTGCGCATGGATTTCAAAATTCTAGTTTTGGGAATATTAAAACAATATACGAATTAGTCGTAGGATAAATTAATTTACTGTGCTTCAGGGAACGTGCTAATAAAATAAACAAGAAAGAAAAAAAAGAAGAAACGAAGAAAAAAGCAGTGTTTAAAGCAAGAACTAGTGCTATTATGTAGATATTCTGCTATTTACTTTTATGGTATTTCTATAGTACAGTGAAATATACTCTAACAGTATAATTGACATGGAAGTATTTTATAATTAATTATACTTTATTTGTGAAAAAAGTTTAACTTTTTCCTATTCGATACATTCCAATTTAAGTTATAAACTTTCGTTTAAGACTAGTCCTTTCAAGTGTTTTCTTCTAAAAGCTTGTGTTACAAAGACGATTTCTTCTAAAGCTGTTCGAGGCATTCCATGACATCAGACTTAGCAATTACTTTCCTCGGTTTCTTTGAACACTGACC
Organism: Andrena flavipes; assembly: GCA_963971345.1. Taxonomy (NCBI): domain Eukaryota; kingdom Metazoa; phylum Arthropoda; class Insecta; order Hymenoptera; family Andrenidae; genus Andrena; species Andrena flavipes. The sequence continues at coordinate 49,188,147 of OZ020480.1, forward strand.
CATACACAAAGAAAGTTTCCGTTTAGTATCCGAAGAAGTTGAAGTACCTATTCATTGAAGTTTCTTAAACTTTAGCTTCTCGCTATGGACAGTATCTGACCTACTGTAATTGTAATTTTTTCAATTATGATCGTGTGTTGCATTTAGTGGATATACTTCAAGGGTGAATTCCACATATCGAGATCTAATTAGTGAAATAAAAGAGAGTGACTGAATTGTTTGGATGCCCTTGCATGTCCTTGTTGCTCTCATTTCTTCTTCTTCTCATTTCTGTCAACCAAAGTCTACTTTATCTCCTCACCCTATTTATCAATTTTTACTGCATGTTTCTACGCACTATTCTCGCATTTCCTCTCCTCATTGCCCCAAGAATTCATATGTGGCACAGGATCTTCAGGTGCTGTGTGCCTTGTTAGAGAGAGAATGAGTGAGCGGGAGAGAGTGAGTATGAGTCGGAAAGAGAGAGTGAGATAGAGCGAGAAAGACGTTCACAAGGTGTGTCGCATTAGCCATTAAATAGTCTCTGTACGAACGCGGTAGCGAACAGACACGTGGAGTACGAAATAAAAGTGTAGAATCCCTTGAGTACGGAGAGTTTCAATTACACCACATATTAAAAAGAAACATGGAAATAATCTGATCAATTCCAACTGCACATTCCATACTTTATACAGAAGGCACAAGATCCCTAATTGTTCGCTCACCGAATGGACCGGAGCTTGCGAGCTTTTTTCCTCTAATCCTCGACCTCGCACGTTTCTGATTTTCGCGTGTGCGCACCACCCTGCTAAGGAACCTCTCCTCCACCACGACTCTCTCGAAAATGTGAGAGTGGTTCCTTGACTTTAAAATTACGCCAATAGGAAATAATAATTTACAACCTTCCGAACAGACAGTTTACAACAAAACGTTCAATCCAACAGATCAGATTCCAAATATCCGAAACTGTAATAACGCGGTGTAAAGTCACCTTTTCGCACAACACTTTCCACTTGTACATCAGTTATACATGTTCTCTTTATTAATATAATTTTACTGTTATTGTTTCTTCAACGTCTGCTTCAAACAATTTATTTTCCTTTACCAAGGTAAATTTTCTTAAGGGTGGACGTTCTAACGCAGCGTTGATAAAAATCAAGACGGAGATTTACACCCTCCGTTGACTCGACTCTCTGTAGACTAGTCTCATTGTGGAACACTATCTATTGATTACACAAGCCATCTCGTTACTGCGTAGCACATTTCCTATTCAGCCACTCGATCAATCAGACGCATTCCTAGGCGAACGAACCCCGTTACGCTGCGCGTCGCGTAACAAAATGGCGAACTTCATTAACGAAGAGCCCTTCGAAACGAGAGTGAAGCACGTGCGCCGAAACAATGAGAACATTGTTCCCGAACATGACAGCCCTTTCGAACGATTGTAATCCTGGACAAAAGGGGATTCGACACAATGCGTCCACCATAGGAGATTGAGTTTCCTAGCGATTTTCTACGAGTTTTCCAAGCCTCCGCCAGACCTTGGACACTTTGTACACCGTGCGCATCCTAGTTCGCGTTTGGTCCTTGGTAAAACACGGCGACGAGGAACAATGTAACAGAAACGTACGCTTACATTTCCGCGGCATTGTCGTTGCTCGCCTCTCGGAGAAATGCAATTTCCTGCGGCAAGTGGGGGGGAGGCATATCGGTTCGCGTGGCGATATGAAAACATGGGAGGAGGTCTGCAACTTCGTGGCTGCAGTTCCAAGGACGAATGTGGTGCTCGAGGAAATTGCGCGCAGGATGAGATCAAGTGGCGAATAGAATTCTGATTTTCGCCAGCCTCATTTGCATAACGCGCAAAGCTGATCCTTTGGGTCACGAGAGGCTGCTCGGTCCCCGCGAGCTGGAAAAGTAGCCCGGCGTGTAATTAGGTAGCATTAACCTTGGGCCGCGCAAACTGTGGGGGAAACGCGATTTCAAAGTTGGAGGAATTTCTGACGAAATTATCCTGGCGTGAACGTATCGTTGTCGATAATCGTATAACTTGTAACGAGTGGAAATGTGCGTGGAAAGTTTGAAGGCTGTGTGGAATGAATGCTAAAGTGTACCTGAGTACTTATCTGGAGGGTTCATAAAGTTATTTCCAACTGTAGGAATATTCTGAAGTAATGAAGGTGGAAGTCAGTTTATTAATGCTAATAATCGTGTGTTATATGAAGATAATGAAGAATTTAAAGGGTCATTCTACTTTGAACAGCCGAACAAGTAAGCCATTTTTCTCAGTAAATGCAACATATAATGAAATAAATCTTTTTGGTATTTATTAAGCTACTCTTATATAATACAAAAAAAAAATTAAAAAGAATTTTTGCAATTTGTTTTAACTGTTTTTTTACTGCGTCAATATGGCACCTACAAAAAGGGGTACAATTAAAACAAATTGCAAAAATTCTTTTTATTTTTTTTTTTTTTGTATAATATAAGATTAGCTTAATAAATATCAAAAAGATTTATTTCATTATATGTTATATTTACTAAGAAAAAAATCTTTACAAATAGCCTAATTTTTCGGCCGATCAAAGTAGAATGACCCATTATGGGGTTATACTACTGTGACGGTCCGAAAAAGTAGGTCTAGGCGTCTGGGTAATTCTTTAAGGGGGAAGACCACTGCAAAAAATCGGAAATATGTATCGATTTTTCTATTTTACATTTTCTGAAAAAGGTACGTTTCAAGAATGCACTCTCCAAATTTTATGAAGAAATTTGCAAAATTGACGGAGATATAGTATTTTCCATGAAGTGGTGTCAAGTGCGCGGAATAAATTGTTGGAATAAATTGCAATGCTATGACTCTAAAATGATAATGATGTACTTTTTTAATGTGAAATATTGAATATAAAAATAATGATGAGTAAGTAACTATAAGTATAAAAATTTAAAATACATGAAAATATCACAAGAGGAAGAATATAAATCTGAGAAAAGAGAATATAGTTCTATCCTTCCCCTTGATGGACGAATTTTTAAAAATGTAGACATTTTAAAATTAGTTCTGTAAAAATTGCCGAAAGTTGACGCTGCATTAAATTACACCAGCTCGACTTGTTGAGCCGTGCGGTACTCGCAGCGGCCAAGCAGCTATATCTGATATTCTTATACAGTGTTCTCGAATATAGTAAGTATTTGGAAAAAAATGAAGAAGAAAAACTTTTACTGTTATTTATAGACAACATAATAGGGTAACCCAATTTTTGGGGTTCGCAATATTTTTCGCAGTTTTTTAAATGGAATGCTATATATTTGATTATCCAATATGAAAGTGACTATCAACACAAATTCAACCATATGGTATACTATAATCTTCACGGCTACACATGGTTAGGAATGAAATAAATATATCGACCTATATCTATCTAGTAGATTGAATTTCATCTTTCATTACACCGAGAAGTGTCCGATTTCGCGTGGAATGTCGCATTGTGAGGGACCCGGAAGAGGAGGTACACCGTTTACCCTCCGTAAAAAAGACCTTCCGTTCGGAGCCACTTCGTGACAAATCTGTTTATATTTTCTTAACTTTTATAATTGTTTTAATGTCTTACAATATACTTAAATTAAGTATCAAACATAATTTAATCGCAAGATTAGTTTCTCTACAATTTGCATCAGAAGATTACCTCCTTCGTACCGTCACAGTAGTCTAACCCCTTAAGATATACAGGGCACAAATTAAAGTGTATAAAATATGCAAGAAGCTTTGCAATAATCAGCAAGTTTCTCTCAAAGAAGTCTTCATAAACACAATATTCAAGTTACCAAGTACTTATTTCAACGCGAACACGCAAATTTCCCGTCGCAATATTCCTCCCTTTCTTTTTTTTTACGAGGTTAAACCTTCCAAGCACAGTTTCCACTAGCTTTAAAGATGAAGCATGCCCTCGCGAAATATTGAGGGAAGTCCGGGAACAGTCTGAATACAGAAGGCCAAAAGTTCAAGGACATTCCCACCGTCTGTCCAGTGAATCCCTGCCGGGGGGAATAACCTGAGAATGAGTCAAGAGTCTTTGAAATTTTCGTAAAGCGCAATTCAGAAGGCACGAGCTTTTATCTTGGGTCTATAGCCTTGTTCCGTTCCAAATCGAGTATTTTGTTGGTGCCTTTCGGAAGCTCACCCTTAACGTGATGCACGTGGCTGACCCAGCATCCCCTTAATGGTTTTAGGGTGAGTCCTCCCTCGGGATGTTTCCCTGGTGTATACCGAAAAGCTCGTTCGAAGAGAGACAGGGATCTAGCGCTGGTTATTATGTTTTTCTTTCCCCCCTGTAGGCCATTTGGGCTGAAATTTTCAAGCTGTAGCTTGTACTTTGTGCTTTGTGCTCGTGTGTCGAGGACTTGGGTCGCCAGCTTATGGACAGACTCTTTGTGAAAAGAAGAATGTAATTTTGAGATCATATTGCACGATGAAAATTCCTGTGAATTTTCTTTTTATTATGGCAGAGATCTGTTCTTAGCTAATTCATTTTCTATGCTGCTTTTCCTTCTTCTTTACATTACATCCTTTTCTCGTAGAAGATGCTGTGTGCTACAATATTTATTCTAGTTTAAGAAGCAAATATTTTTTTCCGAATATACAGGAAATATTCATTTTATATTATGAAAATATATTTTTTTCCAAATATAAAGTAAATATTTATTTAGGGAAGTATTCCCGTTTGATGGGTCAAACAAAATTTCTTTTGTATTGTCTTAGTTTTATATCCCAAAACTGTATCTGCAGAACACTGCAATGAAATTCGTGAAATTGTCAGAGTTATAGAGGTGCAAAGCTCGCGCCTCCCCTTAGTATATTTTACAATGTATGCCTGTTTTTGTGACATTGTGCAATTGTGTTCGTGGAAGCTGCTGCAAAGAGTCAATTGGATTCTGATTCGGTTTCATATAGTTCATGCACTTGGTCCAGATATGTTTTTATAAAATTTATGTAGTGTGAAGCCACAGGCGCGTTTCTCTTCCATTTTATCGAGCATCTGCCACGGTAACTGCATGCTTGTATGTATTTTTGCGAGGGCACGTGTTAAGTATATCTCTCTGTCAGAGAGATAGTCGAATAGACACAAGCTTTCAATTTTATCGATCGCTTGGAAAGTATTTTAGGCGGAGGATTTCTGTGCCGCAGAGAGGAGTAAATTGCCGGAAGCGATATTATAAATTGTTAAACAGATGTTTGACAAAATAATAATCATAGCACTACGCAACTATAATCACTGATTTCAATATTCAACAACTACACTACTTCTGACTTTACTGCAACGTGGAACAAAGAGGAATATTAGATTACTTAAATTGCAAGAAGCTGAACAATTTGTTCCCCCATAAAAAGCAACTTTTTTAAATAAAAATGAAGCTGTTCCGTAATTTTCGAACAACACAAAATATTCACCATTAGCCTTTGTCATAAGTTCACATTATATTTTTTAAAACTTATTACACAAAATCCTAATATAATTACTAAAAAAATTAATTCCACCTTTGCAAACAAAAATAAACTAATTGATCTTATCACAATACAACAAATTCAATATCCTAGCACTTCTTTATCATACAACGCAACAAATTCAAAATATGGCTTCTGAATATCAAACAGCACAACTATATTTCCCTTCCTCAGCTTCAAAAATACATATGTCTCCAAAGTAGAAGACTCAGCAAATAACAAATTCCACCAATATCGAGCTCGAGTACAAAACGATTGCGTGTCACCTAGGAGGTACACCTTCGAGGACCACTTCCCTTGATTACCTCTGACAATACAAGGACCAGGAATAATTTAATACTGTCGTGGAACTTGTCGCCAGCAATGGAAACGTCCATAATACTCCGAAGGGGCAGCGACATAAAAAAAGGTCCCACCAGTAAACCCCTCGTCCCTTTTGATTGACTTGAGACTACTTCGTGGTGGAGGTAGAACTTTCACCCGACACTTGACAAATTTTCTGACACCCCACGTTTACTGTTTCCCTTTTTTCTTCAACTGGGGTTGAAAAGGCACATATGACAAAGAATCTGTTCGACCCCAGCTGCTGAAAGACGGTGATTCTGTAGAATATTCGCACGAGTTCTGAAAAATACGGCGGACTTTCGTGGAGTAACGTAAGCACACACTTTCGTTCCACTTTGAAGCAGGGAAGGGGGTGTTTGGAAAGGTATCTGGGTAACGGAGAAGGGAAAAGGAATATTATTCCTGAGATGCGAAAGATTGCTCGGTGGTTCTTGTATTATTTTACTACACAGCAGCTTGTGATTATCAAGGTTTCGGCTAGTTAATGGAGCAAGTGTTCCATTGTCCTTAATTCCTGCCCTGCCAAGTGCCTTGAGCCCAGTGATCAGTCATGTTGAACAAACGCGCGATCTTTCGCGAGAATGTGCCCCCAGCGAGCATGGTTCTTCTTTGTGATCAGCTTCAGACACTAGATGCGCGACATTGTCCTTTTTTCCTCTTGGAAGTAACTGGGTCACGTGTGTGCTTTCCCAGGCACATAATTTCCCTGAGAATATTCGCTGGCGTTCGTCTGCGATGATTATCCTCGGTGGAAAATGAAACCTCTGTAGCCTGCGGTGTTAGCAACGTGCCTTAAGCAGGCATATATTTGCATTTTCGAAGTCGGGGCCTGTTCACTACGGGCATCGTGTAATTTACTCTCGTGGTGTTCTAGTAGAGAGAAATATTCTTTGCTGTACTTAAAATAGAAGTGTTTTCACACTCGATTACACTTTGCTTCTAGAAAGGGTTTAGTGCTCTCCCTCTTCCCTATATTCTGATTTAACTCTGGAATTTATCGCTACAGGGTAGCGCCCTTTCGAGTATATTCTTCTGAAGGGCTTTCCTGAAGGGAAACTTCTTCGTTTATTCAATATTCCAGACTTTTCTCGAGAAAAAGCTGTCACATTTGTGTTGATCTCATAGATCTGAAGCATCGACGTGTATCAAGCCCTTCTGAATTGAAAAATCTCTGTTTCAGATCAAAATTAATGTCACGTGGCGCGATTGTCTCGTAAAAACTTTAGTTGTTACGTTCGACTCAATTTTTTTACACGCGATAGACTTCTGAATCCTACTGCGAATGGTGCGATTAGCTAATAAGTAGACGCTAGTATCTAAAAATGTGGGGAAGCACGGAAACATTATATATACAGTAATTGTAGAAATTTGAGTGCTCTTTCAATATTATTTGAACAAAATTTCGATCGGGCTTACCATTTTTGAGAAATTCTTTACCTAAATACAAAGCATTGATGAGTTCTAAACTTGAAAGCCTGGTCGTAATCCTTTCCTGTTATCCCATTGCAATAAACTTTCTCAGAGACTATTTTTTTTTTATGAAATGAAACCGTTCTAGGGTGTGAGAGAGAAGAAATACGAAAACAAAAATTCAGACACATATACTCGAGCTCATTTAAGAAGGAACTTGCCGACCGACGAGTTTAGATCGGTTCTGCACATGTTGGCGATGAAACAAGTTACTATTGGCTATACCACAAACTAACGCTCCCTCGGAGCCAATGAGCGCATTCTACATGCGCGAATTAAGTTCCTTCTTAAATGAGCTCGTGTATACATATAAATAAAAGCCACTCTAACGTGTACCACTAACAGTCTACCACTTCAAAAGGTGCAAAGAAGACTGGAATAATGTAGACATCGACCGATTTCCAGGCAAACCACTCGCTTGATCCATCGATTGGACTAATATAAACCCAGCTTTACTCCTGTTGTTCCTCCAATAGTTTGTGCAGGGGAAAAGGTTTTTTATCAAAGGAGAACGAAACAGAAACACTCGTGCAACGATTTGAATTGAATTGTCGCACACTTCGTACCGATTAAGCAATTAATTCCGAGTCCGCAGGCGTTGCAACATATGCGTAATCCGATGAAACGTTACGCAGGCCCCTCGCATTCAATCTCGATGCCCCATTTCCATTTTCCGCTGGAATCATCGTATTTCGCCGATCGGTTTACAGTCTTTCGAACTGCGCGATTCCCGCTGTTTCGTGGGAGTGCCCCCATTCACGGTGCACAAAGGGTGCTTTATCGCGTATGCATGTTACGTAACGGAACAGAGTCTTTCCTGGGGGGCCGTGTTCGCGAGTCGCCGAGTTTTCTGTATCGCGCACGTAGCTCGCCGCGAGGTTAGCGAACTATTGGGTTCCGATCGCAGGCGCTTCTTTAGCTTTTATTTGCGTCCGTGAATGGAACAGATTTCAGCCGATGCTATTGTTTCCGCGCACAATAAGTTTTTGTGTCACAGTGCATGCACGGTGTGTGTTCTTTAGCTTGAATATGTTTAGTGGCATCATTCCATGGAAGACTGAACAATCAGTTGCTAGTGTAGTTTTTGGTTAGAGTAGATGCACCATTTGTGGCCACATCTTATAAGAAATATAATACTTTTTCCGTGTAAACAATAAATGTAACCTTATATTTCTGGCGGTATACTAAACAAAATATTTATGATGTGAAATTCTTCACATAATAATTATCTGCGAGCAATTTAAAAATAAGATAATTTTGCACGTGGCCAAAAACAGTGCATTATTATTATTATTATTAATCGTTTTTATTACTCAAAGAAAAAGAAGAAACCTGAACATTTACAGATGACATAGACAATAAGAGTAAAGGCGAGGCTGCAGTGGCAACACTGTTGAGAAGCCTAACCGCGTACTATAAACTAAACTAAAATTGAAACATCAACAACAAACATGACAAACGTTAAGAATAAACTAAACTAAAAATTAGCTTAAGACTTAAAGCTAAATATGAGAATAACACCCTAATTAAAATACCTGAATGTGTACCGTCAAATGGAGTGACTTTCACCAGGAAACTAAAGTGTGCGTTACGAAGCTATGCGTAGACTAATACGAGATGAAGCTATTGAGAAAGAATCAATCTTCTGGCCAATAAAACTTCTGAATTTTTTTCGGAGCTAACGGACACCTATTCTGATTTATGTATTTTTACATTAAGAACTCGGTTTAGCCTACACGTCAGGAGCTTGGTGCTATCTCCACCACTTCTGGCTCACTCTTGTTCTGCGAAGGCGAGAGCGAGATGGAACGAGAGCGAGTCAGAAATCGTTGAGAAAAGGAGCCCTGAGGCAGGCAAACTGTGTGTTGGGAGAATAACCCTCACGAAACTCACTGGCCAATATATTTGATACCGACTTTAGATTTAAAAACAAATTCCTCTAGCATCTATTCACTATTGTGTAACAGGTGGTGCTTTCAGATAAAGTGACTTGGGTAGCTTTAATTGGCTACTTCAATGTGCAGTTTGTCTGAAAATAATTCCTTTTGTACAATAGATGCTTGAGGAATTTATTTTAAAGTTTGAAGAGTAGATAGTGAATTTTGAAGTTAATCTGGAAACACATATATATATTTTAGATGTGTTGGAAACTAAGTAGGATTCGATTAAACGGATTAATTAAAGCTCCATTAGTTCCATTTTTACTTCGACTTCTTGCAAACGGTTTTTAAACAAATATAACATTTTTTAATGCGTACAAATAGGCAACGTAATTGGCACGTAGGCAAAATTAATTGACGTATTTGCAAAAGAATAAGAAACACATCCAAGATATTACAGTTATTGATCGATGGACTATTGACAGCCCAACAGATTTTATACGTCACCAATCCTGTCAATTATCGTCCGTGGATGTAACATCGATGTAATTCCACGTAACTACAATTGAATCTCGATTAACAGGCGTGATTGCGAGCGGAGCAAATCGTTTAAATCGGAATTCACCGAATAATCCATTTACAGAAAGCAATTATTGTAACGTTGCTATCACATTTGAATCCAAAATGTCCCTCTACATTCACCTTGCTTAAAAATAAATACACACTGTATTTCCCCCACTAATTCAACGCTTAAACATATTCGGGAATACTATAACACACTAAATTCAATAAATTCTCCATCATCCCCCTCGAATTTACCTTTCTACACGCACTACCACCTTTCCTTTCACCGAATACTAATAACAGCACGGTTATCCACATTTTTAATCACTTTTAAACAATATCACCGATCGCCATTGATGCCAGAAACGAATTGAAACGAGGAACAATAGCTTCTGAATAACAGGCTATAACGTGATTGCACGCAGTGTCAGCTCGTCGACGATAATGCGATCAGAAGAGGGCAATCCTCCCCTTTAAATGAATTTTGTTTCACGTCGATTCGACTTTTCGTTCTGGAATTATCGCAGTTTAAAGCGAAGCGTCATATTTAATACTTTGCTGTCTGTGTCTCACTCGCACGCTAGGGCCTCTTTCTGTCTTTCTCGTTCGCGACACACTGACCTGCTTTTGACCGGTCACGTGTGACTGTGGTCAGTGACAGACGGTGACCTAGCTTTTTTTGTTTGTTGTTGTTTACTACTTCCGCGTCGGAAGTGGGTCACTGGGCTTCCTGATTTTACGTCTTATGATCTTTGAGGCTTCGTATCTCGGGAACCAATAAAGATATCGATTTGAAACAAAGTGCATCTTCAAGGGCACACCTTTCCCTATCTCTCGAGTATTTTTTTTGAACGATTGGATGATTCCTCTGGTCGCATTACGCGGTTAAAGTTAGTGCTTCATTGGTTCATATTCAAACATGTTTTGTGATTTTGATTAGGCACGTAGTATTATTTCGATGATTATGGAAATGTCTATGGAATGAGTAGTATTAGTTTCGCGCAAAATAGGTCTCCATTTAATTTAAAGTAGCACAGTTGGTATATTATTGCTATGGGGATTTTTATACTCCATTTGATTAATTGGTAAAGATATCAGCCACTGTGGAATGGAACAATAAAATTGTCTCTTGTCCCCTTAATTTGGGTAATTGGTTTGTTACTTTTCCTCCCAGCTTTGGAATAATAAATTTTTAAATGTTCTTTGAAACAGAATGAATCTTTAATGGCACACTTTACTTTAGATACAGAGTTGAGGGGTGTTGAAATTTTGGCAGTTTCACTGGGTGTGTTTTGTACTTGAATTAATAGCCACGCGTGGTTAGATTCGACAGGGCTATGTTAATTATAATTAATCATAGTAATTACGGTATCCTCGCCATGTTAATTATGAAAATTTCAATAGATTAAATGCAACCGTGTCGGGGCAATAAATTAATAGTTTCACGGGAGATACACCTGCATTCGGTCGCGTGGTATTGTGCTTGCATAACGCGGTAAGAAATATTTGAATTCTGTTGCGTGAAATATGAACGTAAAGAATAACTCTTAATGGGTAAATTCTATTTTCGTAATACACCCACCCTTTGTACGTATAATAATATAATACAATAACCATAATTTCATTCGAAATCTAGCATCATATAAATATCTTCAAATATTTAAATAACGTTAAAGTGACAATACCAACCTAATAAACTAAAACGGAAAACATTGCTTCATCTAAAAATAATTCATTTCAGTCTCGTGTTCATTAAACTTCCTTTATTTTATTCCGAGCTTCATCGACCAGCTTTTATACCTGCAGCTTTAAAACATGTCATACATCTTCGGGAACGCCGCGAAACACATGCGCATCTACGGAAGTGCTGCATCGAGGGGGCAATTTCGCTTAATAGTCTCTTATTTCGCGGTTTCCTACTGCACACACCAAGGGCATAATTAGATCCCGCCACAAATTGCCCCCCACCACCTATTTTTGCGGTATTGGCTAAATGCATCGATACAGGCTGGTTGCAAACAATTAGCCAGCGCTTCGTTGCTGGAGCGAAACGTTTACGTCGTCACGAGCATCAGCGTTAGCTTGTCCCGCTCGTTCCGCAGGAATATCGAACTTGCAGACGACATTGTTCGTCGGATATAATGGACAAATGTGTTTACACCCGCTCTAGTCCGTTTACACAACCAGGAAATCTGAATTACACGCGGGTCAGTCTATTTGCACCGCGGGCGAGTATCGAATCGCCTGAGAGTAAGACGGAATCGATGGAATAATGATTAAGTACGATGGTTCGATTTACTTCAAATGAATATTACCTATTGCGGAAGCTCAATATGTAAAGTCTAGAGACCCGTAGAGCCGTTGTGGACTAACTTTTCCTATTCCAAATTATTACTATAGTATATTTTTTTATTATTCAGTTTTTAGTGTTTTAAGTAGTGATTTGTGGTGTCTTAAGCTGTTATATGCTGATTGCATATCGATTGAATTGATTTGATTTGTGGTTACAGGCTGATTTCTAATCGTTTCGATTTGTGGTTATATTTATTGATGACAGGGTAAATTTTTCACCCCTCTCGGTTTTTTCCCTTAATTTTGTATTGTCATCATAGCTACGCACGCCTGCAAAGTTTCAAGATAATTGGATTGATGGAAGTGGGTTAAATAGACGTTACGTTTTACCCCACGCAAAATGTTCCGCTTTGCCCCACATGTGGTAATCTACTTTGCCCCTCATGTGATAATACATTTAATATTTACACTTCAGCGTGCGGTAAAAACTGGGTAAAACTTCAACATGTTGCGCAAGGACTATAGACTCCGACAGTGTTCTTGCCGTTATAAATTTTCTTAATCCAAGTGAAGAAAAGTGGTCGAAACTACAACACAATATTAAAAGTTCGATACCGGAAATGTTTACAACACTATTAATCGAAAAGTAATAAGTGCATGAGCCTATGATCTGTCACGAAATGCTGTGAGGACCGTTTGTTCCCATGTCACGCGATACCAACTCATTCGCAGCTCTCATCTAAGAGAAACATTGATCTTCCGTTTTACCCACCCGTTCCGCTTTACCCTTCTCTCTCTTATTTATTATCTAGTTCACGAACTAGATAAGCTCATATATTAACAGAATTTTCTTCACTTTTCGATTTCAGATGATCTGTCTCTGAGAAATCGTGCTCACCGCAAAAAAATATATCTTCCGGGAGTGTGGCTGTTATTCGTCCATTTTTTAATATTTTCCTATAACAAAATTACTGAGACCTGCTGAATATATGTACTTTTAAAATAAGCAAATAGTTGTAAAAAATATACATTAGATTTTCCACAAAAAATTCAAGAAAATCACACCTGCCAACTAGGCATCATCCCTTAAGGGTATCCGCCTATCAAATCGCGCGAAAACATAGGTGACACTTTTTCTAGAAAAAAGTATACAATGTGTGGGTCTAAAACTTTTTGCACTTTATTCGGCTACAAATGTAGAATATAAAACAATTTTTTTATTTCATTATTGCCCACCCCTGTCTGTGATATGCATTGCGTGCTGCATCGTAGTAAAAAAAACTGATCAGCACTGACGCCACGATAACTTTAGACAGAATTATCCAAAATAAAAAAAAAACAGTGTTAAGAAACAACTAGGCGATGATTGCCAAATGTTTAAACGATAGGGTCCTCGAAACACGGCTTTTTCGCATAAAAATGTTTCCTAAAAAAAATTGACTGTATGAAAATTCGGAACAGAGGGTAGCGCGGAAGGCAGTGTAATTACAAGTAGAATCCTGTTTGAATTTTTAGATTCAATCAAAAATTGCAATTTTACCGTGGCGACAGGGCGTGAAAAATTGTTTAAAAAAACTTGTTTAAAGTTTGACGCCGAGCGCGTTCATCTAGTGACCGGGATTTGCGGGATTTGCCCGCCAGCCCCCTATTTTCCATGCGTTTATTCAATTAAAACAGAAATTGATTTTTTTTTTAGATCAATAAATTTATTATTAATCAAAAGAAAAATCACATTTCTATCTAGGTATTATACCTGCGTCACAAACCATCTTCAAAATACATCTATTTTTAAGGCCTTCACATTGGTAGTCATCCCCCTGAACTGCCTATAAAATCTGTACCGTCAGGAATTTCGTTGTAAAATTTTTAACTGAACAGTTTTGAGATGTTGAATGAAAATATGCAAACAAAATTTTTTCGATTTTTTGACCGGCGTATACCCTTAAATAACTGTATCTTTTGCTTTGTTCTTTTCTACCTGTCCTTCTTATCTTTGGTTTTGTTCTTTTGGTTCCTTTCTTTTCCTCTTTTTTCACTCTACTATATTACACCGTATATGTCGAATAAATAAATAAAAAATAAATAAACTATTACATGCTGTCAAATATGAAATAAGGAGTCTCTGGAGTCTTCGAAAGATCTGATAATTAAGAAATGAAGTGCTTTTTAAATTTGTAATCGTCCGTGGAAAATTGTGCATTTCAAATGCAGTGCTACTTAACATTATTGGAATAATCTGCAGCCTGACACATTAGCTTGATAATTATAATGAATATCAAACATAACTGAATAATGACGTCACCATGTGTCGTTTCGTCGTTGATTATTGTCCCCCGACTGATTACATGTTAAACTGTGAAAATACATTACAATAGGTGCATTTGCAATCGCATAAACATTGCATTAATAAATAATCATTGAAGTTGCTCAGAATATTCTGTAATGGAATTATAAATTATGTTGATGCTTCATATTACAAATTATATTAAACTAATACAATTTGTTAAGTATATAAAAAACATTAACCTAATTTATACTTTAAATTATATTAAACTATTAAAATTCGTAATATGAAACATCAACCTAAATTATAATTTAAATTATATTAAAGTAATAAAATTTGTAATCAACCTCTAACAGAGGTTTGTAAAATGTTTGAATAATTAATCTTTATAAGAGATAGGGGTAATTACACGAAATGCAATTCTCAACTTTTTACTTAATAAAATAATGTATCTACTCCTCCTGAATAATATTTCGAAAGTATCTAGAGAAGTGTGGCCCGGCACATAATTTCGAGTTAGAAACACCATTGAAATATCTACACAGGAACGTGCGTCAAAGTTTCGTTTCCCGATACTTGATTTCACAGAAGGCGTATCGTCGGAACTTTTATTAAATCACTGTTTCTCCATTTTGCGAGAAGCATGGGACAAACAAAAGTTGGTGAAAAACAGCAGACCAAAACTCGATTCAATATTTGTCTTTTCCAGTACGCAGAATTGACACAAAACTGTGCACGCGTGTCTATGCGACACAGAAATAAATTACGAAACGTTTCATCAGCGATGATGTACTAATGGCACCGACAAATACTTGGAACACTTCGCTCCAACATGTTATCAAATTAGCAGCAGCGTTTGAAATTGAATATTACCTTTCGCTGTGCATACAGTCGAGAGGGTCATTCGAGAATTTCAATATTTCTTTTTCATGTAGGTTGAGTTCCTATATTGTATTTAATTAAATTAATAGTCTTCGTTTAATTTTCCATACGATAAATATTCCCCGTCGATAGTCTCGTTACTCGCGTGCACGCAAACATTGATTGTGCACTTGAAATTTCTTTATAAAACAGACTCCCGTTTCAGTTGGATTGTCTCTCGTGCTCATAACATTTTATTAAAACAGAGTTAACAGCATCGCTGTTTACCGTGCTCTACGATAAATATTTGATTCGTTTGCAATGAAGGCAGCATCGATGGCACATTTACCATTTCTCCAACGAGCACGCCGCATTTTAATCTATTTCTCTCCCACCTGCACGAAGAAATTATTCCCGAACATTTCATTAAAACAAGAATTAATCATGTCGCTGTTTACTGTAAATCAGCATAACGCGACTGCTCACTGTTTCATCCACGGAATATTTTACCCACGTTGCTATTGATATTAAAATGTCCGTCTCCCATAAACGAAGCCCTCAACCCATAGAAATTGGGCTCTAAATATTCCATACCAATTACAACATTTAACCCCTCGAAAAAATACCTATGCTAGTAAGATTTGATTAAAATCGTAGCATTTATAACATTTCTGGTAAGTAACGTCTGACTATATACTAGCTAATACTACTGGTTCTCGGTATTCTTCTTTCTCGTTATTCCTACTCATTTCTTTATCTTTTCAAATCGCTTGCTTCCATATCTCTGTATAACTTTCGACATGTGCGGAATTTAAAAAACCAGAGATATAAACGAGCTTCATTTTGCAACTGTACATTCAGTCCAATTAGACACGGACAAAAGTTACTTGAAATATAAAATGAATAATAATTGGAATTGAAGTTGTGAATTATTTAAATTGTTGTATTATTTCTATTTTATACATGATTTTGGAAAAGTAGCTTTATTTTGTGCCAAAAGTAAATAAATCATTTCAACAAGATTCTATATTTTAGATAGATTTTAATAGTTTTTGCCTTCAGGGCTATACAGGTTCCAAACATTTCGCCTGAAAAGCAGCCACGTCAGAAATGTTTTGCGAGAATATTTTAGCAGGCACTTATTCAAATACAATATAAAATAAAAGATCGCTTGATTAGTGACCAAATTAGGAAATAATTTACACGGAAATCATATTCCTGTTCAAATCAACTAACCAACGAGTATTTGAAAAAAACACGATAATATACTATTTGAATTATCATTTCTAAAATATTTTGTTTAAATACTGCCCAAGCCTTAACTACACCAATGAATCCCGCAATCGCCCGCCCTCATAAAACATCCTCCCTTGTGCCACTTTTAAAACCCCCCTCTCCTCGAGTCTCCAGCTAACGGGGGCCGATATCATCCACCTCCTGGACACAATTCCACGAAACATGTCCAAAAGTTTTCAGAAACAATGTGCACGCGAGGACAAAGGCCATCCATTCGGTTCGGACGCCATCAATTCCGCTGGCTTGGGAGCGTCGTGGCCTTTGAATCCACAGCAGTGGCGTACTTAGCGGTCGAGTTGCCTCGAAGTACGTCGACTGCCGCGAAATCAGCCCTTGCTCCTATCCCTTGGCCAGCTAACTTCCTGCCGCTCCTAATTGACTTCCGACACGTGGAAATCGCGTTTGAGGCTCGAGGAAGGCTGGTTTCCTCCGCCCCCGCTTAAGTGCACGGTTCCTCAGCCAGTGTTCGCGCTTCAATCCGAGCTAACGAGCTACAATATGGCTCAAAAGTATTTGAGCATGATATTGCACGTAGGTAGGTTTGATGAAAGAGAAAATTGGAAATGAGAAACATGACCTTCTTCATTTATATGTCGGTTTTTATTAATGCGGTCATGAGGTGAATATCCCCATTTCTGCTCGTTTCGTATTTACACGAGTATTACACGGGGTTAGGACTAATTAAAGTGTGAAATAAAGACATAATGAAGTAGTGCATTATATGAAATTGCTGTAATTTAAAAAAAAAATCGATTTTCAAATAACAGTATTGAAAATAACGTTCAGACATAGGTATTATTTCAAATACCTAACTATTGCTTATTTTAATTTCAAATAAAACTGGCCCAGGTAAGAATGGAATTAAGCATAACATAATTGGTTATTGCATGTCTTTATCAAATTGCTACTCCTTTTTCTCAATATAGGTATACGCAATTTTTCCACTTTTATCCATAAATATAATTTATTATTGTTGCTTTATACGTGATCAAATTGTCCAGATCTTAATAAAATATATTCAACTTTTCACTTTACAATTGTTTGGCGACAGTTGAATGCTGGTAATATTACAGTTATGACTGGCTATAATTTTGGCAATTGCTTTGTTGCCGAGAAAGCGTCCAAAATCAACAGGTCATTTTAAAAGTTTTGGCGTATTTCGTTTTCTGTTTAAATCATTCCAACGTTTGTCATCTTTAGTGCGCAACGGTTCGGTATCAACATTTAATCAATGAAGCGAATTTGGAGAGAGTGGCCCGGTCGCTAATTCAATCTCAATAATCAATTCTTATTGAATTTTTGAACGCGGCACCGACCAGTTGGTAAAACGATAGCAGGAAGTCATTGAAAAAGAGAGAAATCACATTAATAATTAAACTTATTTCGTTGTATGTTTGTCTTCGTAATAAAGTTCAGACAAACATTCGCAGACACATTTGATAGAAACTAATATCTCAAAAAGAGGAAGGTTACACCTGTCAATAATAATTTAATTGCAGTTCGAAAAACATTTTCAAGGTAACAAACTTGAATGAAATGATTGCTATGAGTTAACAGATATCCCATATGGACCACAGACATGTAGAAACAATCAGTTAAAATTGTCTTAAAAACTGAATAGGCCTTGATGGGGTTTTTGTTTTTCTTTTGGCAATGTGAATTTGAGGGATAGTTGAGTATGTGTGGACTTGAGAGTTGTTGGTTGTGGCTTGGGCTACTGGTCAAATCAATTTACCCGTAGTGATTGTTAGTGCTGAAGGCAACATAACAGGGAACTGTGTTCAGCATATTCTGGCTCATTTCTCTTGCCAATAATATTCCCAATGGTTCTATGCTTGGAGATAGATGAAAATGTGGACATAAAAAGAGTTATCTCTGTTGGCCCTTATATTCTCAAATTCGGGTATTTGAAAGCGATGATTAACTATTATTCACCACAGCGTATCCATTAGCGGTTTCGCTAAAACCACCAAACCACTGTATAACCTTTCGTTAACCAGCAATAAACTGAACGCTATGATTGCTATTTCGTAGAAATGTACTACAACATTAATGTAACTAACGTATATTCTTAATAATTATCTCGTTATGAGAGATAGAATATGAAACATTCTATCTCGCAGAGAATTCAGAACTTTTCCACTTCCTAAAAATGTAGAATAGAAGGGCGATGAAAGTGTCCCTTTTTCCAACTGTGAAATTATACATTTTTCTTGTACGTCAGATGGAAGCAACGAGTTGTCCGTGAGCTTCCATCGGCGACTTTTAATTAAATTGCTCTCGCCTGTTACAGAATAATGATATCTCTGTAATTTGATTAAAATTTAGAAATACGCGGAGTTCGCGAAGCGTTAAATCCTTTGGAGGCTGGAATGTAGCGTGGAATGAATGACATTTGCAACTCTTGTGGTGTTTCCAGTCATACCTACACCTTTCGTTACTAAATTATTTCATTACAGAATAATAATTCTACGATAAATGAAACGTAAAATTAAATAATGCGTCGTTATTTCTCGTTTTCCCTTATATTTCTTTTAATGATAAAATAAGAGATAGTACCAGTTAAAAGTAACAGAAAAATGATGCCATAGAAGCGACGAGGAATTTTACAAAGATTTAATATTAACTGGCGAGCTCGAGGCTGCTGGTCTGAACGCGAAGTTTCGCTTCTGGTATGCGAGGAAAAATTTAATTCGCCCATCGTTTCTGGAAATTTCATCGAAGACCGTGGATTCTCCTCGATTGGACGAGCAGACTGATCGAAGGGAGCCACTTTACCCGGGATCTACTCGTTCCCCCTCAAGCTATCTTCTCGAAAGCTAGAGGAACCAAAACACTTCCTTATCCAGTTCTAGTACTTCGAAATTTACTTTAGGGAACTCCCATTTACGAGACTTAGATGAGAAAATCGTCGGGAATCGTTCGGTTATTATTTGTAAACGATAATTATATTGGAAGAATTTTTAAGGGATTTAAGACAAAGATAAAATTGGACTTTGATCAGAAGCTTTCGTGCAGGTAGAATGAAGGAGCTTGCCTGGATAGTGGTGTTATTAAAAAAGCAAGCAAAATAATAATCCAGTGCAATATGGAACACAAAACAATAATGATCAGAATAATCTACATTTAATTTTTGACGATCAGATTCTGATATATTTCTTTGTTACACTGGCCTTAAGGCCTTTTATTTAAATAAAACTTGCCACCACTTTTAAATAATTGAATAAAACACTGTAATATCATTTTTTAATACATTTAAATACTTTTAACAAGAAGCAAAAGGGATGAATTTAACAGAAAGACATTCCTTAATGAAGATTTAATACTTATAAATTGTATAAAGATTAAGACACAGTGAAACCTGTGAATTGCTCTGTTTCCAATCGCTTATAATAATTACCCTTTGAAGGAGAATATCAAATTGCTTCTATTAAAATATTCTTGTCATCTTCAGTATTTATAAAAAATCTTTGCATTGATAAAGGAGGTGTCAATGGAAGTATCAAATATCGAATATCGAATATAAAGCATCAAAAAGCGGAGCACAGAGTTAGTCATGCATTTTCGGAATTGAATCTTTTCAATTATCGACAGGCGTTCGTCGCTTCGACGTTCGCGAGGACTTTAACAGGCGGTTGGCGACCCTTCTGACAACTGTCTTTCAATCCATGTTTCCAATTCTGTAGCATTCGTTTCGAGCGTACAGGAAACGCAGGACGAGACCCGCGACGATAAATAGATCTTGAAGCGACAGGTTGAAGTGACAATTTAATTTGATTGCTTTATGCTTGCACGCTTTCTTGGAGCGTATACAATTTGTGATAAAAATAAAACCTGCGTCATAGTTTCAAATTATTTTTACTTTTTACCTGACTTATTTAAGTAATTCGTATAAATTTTGTTAATTTAAAGACCGTAGAAGTTGCAACTGTTTTTCATGCAACAAATATTCTAAAAAATAGATTGAATGAAATAGTAATGCGTTAGTGTATATTTTTAATAGATAATTTTATAAATATAGGGAAATATTGAACTCATTAGTGAGTTCTATTAACAAATGCACCTATGACCTGCAACGGCACTGCTTCTTTAATAGAACCTTATTTTCTGTGTATTGTTTTACTCATTAAACTTCTATAATTGTTTATAAATTAATAGATACATTTCAATTTAATGTCATAAACAATGTGTGATTTCTATTTTACAAGAGTCAAGGATAGAGCAATGAAACAGATAACATATGTTACCTGGAACTCACACGACGTTATGGAGGATTAAATACTTTACAAGATACTGCACATTCCATACCAGAAAATTAATTACAACCTACACCCTCTAAACGTTACCACATTTCCCTTCAACCTACAGTTCCCCCAATTTCTAAACTCACTCTTCTACATAACTCTCTTAGATCTCCTTCTTTTTTTTTGTTTATCGAGGCACAACGCTTCAACAGCTTCTTTTTAACTTTATGAACTGACTATTCTAAACTACTTAGAGGGTCTTCGCCCTTCATCAAATCATTATATCATTGAAACACTTTCCAAAACCTACCGCTACCTCCCAATCCTAGTCTCAGCTAACTCAAAACACCAACCACCTCGCACTGCATCAAAGAAACTATTTCAAAAGAGTCTCCCAAACGTCAAAGTTCTCCGTCATTTTATCAAGTCCAGCAGACACATCCAATAAACCAACAGAGTTGGAACAGTAGGCGAAGATTGGCGGAAAATCTACGCGCTCCTCTCTCAATCCCGACCAGGCTGGAAGTTCGAAAGCGCCGCTGTTTCGAGCACCAGATGAAAGTTATCGAATACAGAGGACCAGAAGTCGCAGCAATAAACGAGATTCTTGAGCCTTCCGCGCTCGAGGAACTCGCTCACGAAGGCTTCCTTGTTTCCCTTGAAACACCCCTCTTGCCTAGTGCCTCGAGAACAATCCCCATCGACGCTCGTCGAACACCGCCTTTATCGAGTAATTCCCAATCGGTCCCTGTCACGCCGCGTTTCCACCGATTATCGTCGCGCACTTTAACGGTTTTGCATATTCATTCGCGATGAATCGCGTCGTTCTTCCGCGAACGGAGGCTGAAGTGGCAGCTTCGAAGGTGCAACGTTAAGGGGAGAAGCCCTTATAAAGGGTTGATTTTTGTATCAATTTTCTAGGAATTTTCTGCAAAGATACCAATGTGCCAATCCTTTCGCAACTTTAAGGGTACTTTATTTAACATTATAACAAGTAAAAAATATTTATAACAGTAAAATTATGATAAATACAAAAGAAATGGAGCAATATCTGAAATAGGTTTTTTTCGAGATGCAAAACTGCGCCGGTTGTAGCGTCTTTAGTTGTTATGTGAATCAGATCAATAATTTTTTTTCAATTCATGTGTCAATTGTAAGAATATGAATCACGAATGGTGTAAAAAAATTGCATATTTTAAAAATGGCGGTGCTTCAAATATTTTCGCCAAAAATTCGTGTTCTATTTGTTTAAAAACAGTAGTTGAAATTATGAATTTGGTTAAACATTGTGGTTCATATTCTAAGAAATGTTATGAACTAAAAGTGTGCAAAATTTGAAGTTGATTGGTCAAATAGTTTTTGAGTCATTCCCAGCGCCAATTTTGAAAATATGGTTTCGAGAAAAACGCGTTTAAAATGTCCGCCCACATCGACAATGAAAAGTTGCAAGTGAAGGTTGACGTTTACACTAAAGTGAGCATGTATTTTATCGAAATGAGGTGCGAACAATTGTTCGTTCGTTTGGTCTAAACGCACCGGGCGAGAACGGATCGTATTTTTAGTTGAAATTTTAACTGAACCTACAAAACACTTTTCCCCATAAGGTGGAATTCGGTCATTAAAATCGCAGAATTCTGAAAATTTCTATTAAACATTCTTTAGAGAACTATATCCGGAAAAATGTACAAAATTGATATTTGTGAATAACTTCGCGAATTTTTGTTAAAAATTTTCAATGAAGTTCCACTTTGCAGATTTATGAGTCAGAGAATATGCTTTGACAAAGGTTTTGCTTTCAGATTTTTCATTCGATCGGAATCATGTTTGCCACCTCAGCGCCCACTTTGGCGCTTTTATTTCCTTCGATTGTTAATATTTCTAAAGAAATACTTCCTGATCTTAATATACGTGTTATATGCTCAATAAAGTGTTATAAAACGTGCAACTGTTATGAATTATTAGACTTCTTCAATCCAACCCAGAACAAATTTCATTCGTTCATTTCAGTCGTCTAATATCCTTGTACTCCCTTAAATCAGTAAAGTGATTTCTGACCTACGTGCGTGCAGCGATCTTTACAGTGGTGTAAAGATCTCGTCGAAAAATCCAATGACACAATTTTAACTTCGAAATCAAATGTCGTTGTCCTTTCTCTACTACTTCGAAGAAGATTCATGAAAAAGGGGCACTGTGGTTTTCATCGCCCTCCTGTTTCCCCGTTGCTAATTCTTTGACAGGGTTGTTCGCAAACCGACCTGTTAGGCAGGGTTGAATTTTCATTCGTGGAGATTACACGATTGCCGGGGGAAAGCGATTCTCGTGGGAGGATGAAGGTGTTTGTGGCGGAGCGTGGGATTTCCGGGACTTGTTCGTTTGAGGTTTGGGAGTGAGTTGTGGATAGACGTGGTCGTTCGTGCAAAAGTAGTGGCTGGGAGAGGGCGGATAGCTTCGTGGAAATTAGATGATTTTCTGGTGAAAGCGATTTTCGTGGGAGGATGAAAGAGCTTGTGGTAGAGCGTGAGGTTTCCGGGACTTGTTCGTTTGAGGTTTGGGAGTGAGTTAATAGACGTGATTTGGAGAGGAAGTGGTTTCTTTTCTTAGATATCTACATAATGAAGATTAGATATTTTTTCTGAAACGAGATAAATGTGAAAACTGGAAGGGCATTTAGAAGTTGTACGAACGGAGCAGTAAGTGAATTTTTTCACGCGAAGAGAATAAACTATAAATTAAGTAGTTTAATTCAGTCTCTAGATTTCCATGAGAAAGGGCAATGTTACAAATTGGTCAATTTTGAACCTACTAAGTTTTTTACAGAATATGTTTCTACAGACCTTAAGGAATCCGAAATGCGTAATTGTTTATTCTGGAGACGGGAAAGTTATAAAAATAAGCGTGAAGTTCGGAATGTTGTCATTAGTAAAAATATTCTCAATAACAGACAATGTTCGAATGAAATGTTCGCCAGAAAAATAATAATAATGTTAAGATGCAGCGCGAGAGATGCATTTCTCTTTCCTCACTTACCTACAAGTGAAGATCGGTGAGTGACACACGCAGATTTTAACTTTGCTCGATCGTTTATTTGTCCAACTTAAGAACTTTCCGTATTCGGTTGGTGCTACTTTTGCACTTTTAGGGAGAAACCACCCCTTTCATCCGAGTCTCCCCTTTTACCCATGCGCTTTTAACTGGTAAATTACAAAAGATATCGAAAAAAATTTAAATAAATGTTATATCTTTTCTTGTTATAAATTTTCAAAAAAATAATTGTGTAACATCCACTTATTATTTATAACTTTCGCATCGCCTCCAGAGTAAATAATTTCTAATTCCTTCATTTCTGTAGAAACATTGCCAATCAAGTCCAAAATTGGCCAATTTCCACCATTGTCCTTTAATTCTGGCGCTTGCGATCCTGTTAAGCAACCCAAACTCTCATTTTTCCTTGGCGTTCGTGGACCCAATTGAAGTTCTTTGTTCCCGCGAGCGAGATCGCGATTACTCAACCGGTGCACGTCGTTGTCAGAAAGGACGTGGCGGAATCGAACTGTTTAATACAACAGGATCACGGTTCACCAAAGTGCACGGTGACCTAATTCCTGAAATCCTACGTGCCTCGGTGCGTACATGCATAAATTTCTCCGCGCAACCTGTGCGTGGCTGACTTCGCATTCGGCCTCAAAAGGAATTCCGGCTTTGTTGACATCGATTCCCGCTAACAAAGCCGGAATAGCACGCGGCACGTGTGCTCCAAAGAAAGGCGGATAAAGCAGGAGAAAAACTGGCAGGTGCAAGCTCGAGTTCTTGCCCCAGAAAAGCGGCAATGTTTTGCCGCGAATAAAAATTCCTGTTCGCGTTTAATTCCCGCGGATGAAAAATATTTTCGCGTGTCGCGCGCTGGTGAATAGGTTGCCTGAGAAAAATTGTTCGTCGTAAACACAACGTGGTGGACTAATATCCTGTGTTTATAAAAATATAAGCTCTACGCGGGGTTCCTGTTGACGCGAATGAAAATTGATTTGGTTTGTATGCATGTATGGGTGTTCGTGTTTCGAGGTGTAGAGTGTATGGATGCAATATTTACAGGTAATATTTAAAATTTCTGTTAACAGGATAGAGACGAATTAAATTGGTGTTGTGTATAAAGGGAAGTTTAATGTATAATCATTTTAATTGATTGGGGTGCAGTGAACACCATGTGATAAATTTGTGATTATAAAAAAGCGTGACCACGAAGTGTGAAGAATGTTAAAAGAAATTGTGATAACTTTTACACTTCCAAAGTTCTTGTCAATTTGAACAATTTTTACTGAATACCATTTTTCAAAAAAATGCAAGTGTGGAAAGTAATAAAGAGATATCGTGGGTTTATTGGTAAAACACAGTACATAAATCAATATGCTTTTGTTTTTCAGAAACTGAATTTGAAATATTTTAAATGACATAGAACTAAGCAGAATTAATGATTTAATTTACTACAAATATCCTTTATTGCTGATGGTATGATTTAATGTATATTACCAGTCTGTAAAGGGGTAATTTTTATGCTTTTTTGTTAGCGTGTTTTACCAGTATTCCCACGATATTCCATTCATATTGGTTCGGCAAATGCGTCTGACCATACGCGTACCCTTTTCACTTGCCCGTTTTCATATCCCTGTTTCTCACGCTCCACTCGCATGGATCCTTATTCTTTCCCTTCTTGCATCTAGCACGTACACAATTTTCACTTCCAAATCGTTTTTCCATTAAAAGTTACGTTGTTTAATAAAACTTTTCGTACAAATGTACAAATTCTCCTTGATTCAAAGTGTTCAAAGTTTCAAACGGAAATTGCCTTTCAACTATCGCGTATAATGACGTAGCCTGTCACGAAATCAAAAGCAATTAAAGGAAAGCAAATTAACTTCATCCAGGCAAATGCAGCAGTAATCAGCTCTAAATATTTACAAATTTCCCAATACCGTGCTCGGCGCCTGTGAAACTCAAACGTTTAAGCAGGTCCCCGAATTTTAATCAAATCACGCACGCATCGCGTTCTGACTGAAGGAATCCACAATAATCACGAAGCGTCGACGCTGCAATTTCGCCCGAGCTCTCCGACTCGTTGCGAAATTTATGGACGTATAATAGAACCGACGAGAATAGTGGGGAAGCCCGATATCGGATATGGGGTATTCGTGTAACTAATTGAAATATTTGCCGATATTTGACCAACCGTCGAGCGTGCATCCCGCCGAGTTTAAAAGTTCTGCGGTCAGTCCGTGCACCCGGCATCCCCTTTATTATTTACCCCATTCCACAATGCCTCGCGAAATTTATCGGCCCCTTGCCTCGACATATTAAAATCCTAAAAGCAAACAGAGGAAAAAGCCCCGGAGCTCTAAAAATCCAGACCACTAATTAACTCATTTCACGCAAACTTCTCTTCGCAACTAACCATAGAAGCTAAACCATTCGTCGCTGCGCTTGTTAGTAATTGCGAGTCCAGTGATTGTCTTGATCCTAGGAAATCGCGAATAAAATTCTTCCACTTCTACAAAACCTTCTAATAACATTTAACACCTATAGTAGTAAACGCTTTACAGTAATCCGTGAAAGTCCAGGAGGTGAGCCCTACTTCTGGAGCGTTCCAAGTCGAATCCATCCGAATCGATAGTCCACAGTTGGCCCGTAACCGCGGCGAGAGGAGACGCGAGAACCGCCGGCGAAAACGCGGGGATTAATTGTCGGACTAAAAAAGTAGCGAAACAGTCGCGTGTCTTTGTCATAAGTCCAGTCGCAGCCGCCGACAGGGAGCAAGGAAAGAGGACGATGAAACAATGGAGCAGCTTCAAAAAAGCCAGTTAAAGCCGTGGATTCGCTGTTTTGAATTTATCCGTCTCTGTCCGAGAGAATCAGCCGCCGGCAGAACAATGCGGCCCGTATCATTTTATGCGCGCTGCCCGGGGGCGAGCTGGGCACTTTGAGCCGGG
This sequence comes from Andrena flavipes, assembly GCA_963971345.1. Classification (NCBI taxonomy): domain Eukaryota; kingdom Metazoa; phylum Arthropoda; class Insecta; order Hymenoptera; family Andrenidae; genus Andrena; species Andrena flavipes. The sequence continues at coordinate 49,214,843 of OZ020480.1, forward strand.
GAGCGTCTATTAAACGGCAGAGTTGGATTAAAATTGGAATAACGAACGCCTCCGCGTTGCTGTACCATCTCTGGCTCAAGCGGAGTCGAGACTTGTCGAATTTATTTTTCTTGGGGAGGGAACATTGTCAACGAAACTCGCGAGATAGTTATACCGAGAGACACTACAATAAGAGTCTGGACACGAGAAGGCCACTTTCTGATTGGTCAGCCATTTTTGATCGAAATCCTGCGAGAGAGAAAGGGATATACAACACTTCACTCTTAACAACTCTTACGTTTAAACATGGCGAACAGTGACTCGTGTCCAGACTCTTAGTATAGTGTCTCTAGTTATACCTATGTATACTAACAAGGGAACATATCGAAGTGACAATCGAGGATTTGGATGCAACTATGGTAGAAAGTAGTTCTTACAAAAATATTTTACACGTGCTTTTTCTTAACGGCTGATATTCGTGTTTAAGGGATGAAAACAGCCCATAAAATTGAGATGTTTGCTCGAATATCTTGAAAACTACTGGAGCCAGGAGAACGATGTAAATGGCAAAATTGTGTATTTTTAAATAAGGAATGCAAGTGTGCAAACAGATTCCAAAAAATTCCGATTGTTTAAGTAATACATTAAAAGAAAACGTTTTTTTTTTTGGAATCTGTTTGCACAGCTGCATTCCTTATTAGAAAATACACAATTTCGTATTGAAAAAATAGGTGTGAAATATTTTTGTAAGAACTACTTTCTACCAAAGTCGCATCAAAATCGGTGATTTTCATTTCGATATGGTCCCTTGTAAGATTCGCGGAGGAAGATGTCGGGTTTCGGGTGCAAGTGGATAGTCGATCCCTCTGTTGTCCTCGAAAGAAGCATTTCGCTTCTGTATATCAAGGAGCTTGGGATATCTGTGTCTTTGGAGAAGGATACCTGGGAGATGCGAAAGCTCCTTGTAGCTCGTTAAGCTGAAAGAGGAGGGGGAGGCAGAGGCTCGTTAGAAGTGGTTCGTTTATTAAAAGCTTCTTGGTCTCGTAATGGCGGAAGCTATTGGGTATCTGCTTCATGTAAGTGGACTTCGGATGAAATTATGCGTTGCCCCGCTTTTGGAGCTTCATAAGCAATGTTGGTAGTTGATATTGCGAAGGTAGGAATATTTTGGTTAAGTGTGGAAGGAGCGAGGAATTGTTTGCGATGAGGTCTCGGAAGATGTGTGATGTTTGTGGGTTTGTGGAACATACATAAGTGAGGAACACCTAGTTTATTTCTAGTCGTGGAAACTTGTGTTCAAGAGATGGATCTTTGAAGTTTGATACTTAGTGATTCTATCTTGGAAACTACTGTAGGTATAGAGAAGTCTTGTAAACAAATTTTCTACGATTGTATGATCCAAGAAATTTATTTCAATTACGGTTTGACAGTAATTCTGTTGATTCTATTTATTTATTTATCAGTTATAAAAAGATATCACCTACAAAAAGAAGTGAAATCCCATCAAAAACATTTCATGTAAAAATTGGAGCCGATTCTCGTGACTCGTTTACACATAAAAAGTTGTGAGATGTCATGTAGAACCGAGTCTAGTGCTCGCATTAACTCTAACACTTTCATTCACAAATCACTCCAAGTCCACATCTTTAGTTAAAAAACATTTTGTGACTTGGCAATAACGCAGTACGAGAATGTGACGGAAGTTTCTTACATTTTAATATTCTAGTTTATTAATAAAGTATTGCATAAAATACTATTTATACAGGAACTGAACGTATATGTATTTATAGCGTGGATTTAATTTTACATAACATTGTAAGGTGTAATAACTTCCCTGTGCTGCGTAATTGCCAGGTCACAAAATGTTCTTTAACTAAAGATGTAGACTTGGAGTGATTTGTGAACGAAAGTATTAGAGTTAACGAGAGCACTAGACTCGGTTCTACATGACATCTCACAACTTTTTATGGGTAAATGAGTCACGAGACTCGGCTCTAATTTTTACATGAAATGTTTTTGATGGAATTAACATTTTCGTTGAATCAATACTTGCCATCAGCAAGTACCATCCCAGCTAAACATACATAACGTTCCAAAAATTAATGGTGCCCCGAACGTAACAATATTGACAATTAGTACCGAGGATTCATTAACTTGATGCATCGCATCGCGTTACTTCCCTCGGGCAATAATGGATTGTCCAATTTACGCAATATAACACGAGCGCTACACCGAATTATTAATTGTTTGTTACGAATCGTTAATACGTAGGTATGCAATATCATTACCTATCAGGTAAAGATAAACTGAATATAGAAACAACTTAATTTCTCGTATTTATAGAAGATTATACAATCCTTATTAGCTTTAGACAGCCTGTATTTTTCCATTGAAATTGTGAATATTTTTAGGTAAAATTTATGCATAGATAATTCCGGCAGTGAATGGCATGGCAAATATTGAAATTTTCAAAATTTCAACTTTAGTGTTCGTAAGTGTTTTTGATATGGCTAGTCACGATTCTGAAGTCGGAATATCGAAGTTTTCTACAGAAGCAGTGTTGCCAACCTAAACAAGCCTAAGTAAATAACAGCAGTTACATTCGTGTATAAATTTTTCTTTTGGCATTACCCATGGATAATGATGTGGACGAACACATATTCATGTACGTGCATATATGCACATAAAATATACCTCTATATGTAAGTACATTAAGGGGGTGTAGTACTTTTTTGTCCGAAAATGAAGCATTCTTTATGATATTTTTTCTATATGAAATTGAAAAGCTAGAAAGATGGGGTTTGTTGCAAATGAAAGTTCAATGTGTGTATTAAAAGAATTTTTATTAAAAAAAATCATCCGCCCTCCCTGCGCTATAGTCGCTCAAATTTGGTCCTTGAGGAGTAAAACTGCCATAAATTCCTCCTTCTATGCTTATCTGAAACATAAAAACAAATTAAGACATTAAAATGTATTACATTTTGTGGGCGTTGACCGAAACGATTCTTAAATTTCGCATTTAAAATAAAATGGCGGACTGTCAAACCTACAGTTTCAGTGTCATAAATCGATACATACAGTTTGACAGCTCGCCATTCGGTTTTAAATGCGAAATTTAAGAATCGGCTCGTTTGACGACCACAAAATGTAATAAATTTGAATGTCTTGATTTGTTTTTATGTTTCAGATTGAAGGCGGAATTTATAGCACCGCGATTCTACTCATTCCGCGAGGAATCAACTTTGAGCGACTATAGTAGCGAGAGAACTATAGGTGCTTTTTTTAAAATACAAATTCTTTTAATACTTTCAACGAATGGTCTTTCATTTGCATGAATCCCATATTTTTAGCTTTTCAATTTCATATAGAAAAAATTCATGAATAACGCTTAATTTTATTGCAAAAAATGTGCTATGTTTTCTTAAATAATTGTCTATCTTGGACCACTATAATGGCCGTCCAGGCAATGTAAAGACTAAACTGTTTTGCATTTTTGTGCACCACTTTGCCTTACAGAAAAAACCACAAACCATTCCTCTAAACCACTTTTTCCAAATCTCCAATATTTTCCAACACACAGATCCGTTACAAAGGACACAATTTCTCATCCATAACTAAAAAAATGTATAAAAACAAGTTTCTTTCACACAACTTCTATTTAACACGTGATTCTTCCCTTAAATTAAAGTTTCCTAACGTCTACACTCTACACTCATACTTCAACAAAATACGAGACCTTGATTAGAAGCCAGCAATTATTATGTTGTCCACTAAATTCGTGTGATTTTCATTCGTAATAAATTTCCTCCACTAACAGCTGCCTGTCGATAATGTATTATATATCACTCCACAACTTCCGCTTTCCTGTATCAGAACTCTCCTGGAAGTTTGGACGGTTTCGTTTCGCGTTAGTAGTGATAAAGCTTCAGATCAAAAGCAACGAAGTCTCAAGTGAATAAAAACAAGCATCTCCGACACGTGTTGCTCTACAAAATTTGAATTTTAAATGCTACCTTCGGTGGGAGGTTCTCCAGCATCCGCCCTACTCGCCGTACTTTGCTCCGACGGATTACCACCTTCTCCATTCCCAAAACGCTTTGAGCGAAATTCCCCCACAACGACGCGGGAACCGTCTCCAAAATTGGTTTCAGTCGAAAACCGTCGAATTCTTCAAACGCGGATTTCAAAAATTGCCAGAACGTTGGGGACACAATAGATTAAATGTTATTAAATATTTTTTTAGGAAAATAGAAGTTTCACATTCGTAAAAAGTCGCAGGAATTTATCGGACTACCTAATACAAAGCTATAGAAACCTAATTTAACCCAACTTCACGAGTCCGCTGGAGTCCGTCCACCCGTCAGGCACCTGGTTGCCAAGGTTAAGGTACGCCTCTACTCGACTTGAAGGAACACGGATCGCACATTTGTGACGGTCGGTGCTAACCTCGCGGGTCGGAGCGTTAACACCCCTGTGTACGTGTTCTTCAGCGACGAAACGGTCGCGAGGGTGGACGACAAAGAGCGTGCCAGCTGGCCCTCCACAAAGAAAGTGTTAACAGTCTGTCGATTATGTAGAGGTCCGTCGATATCGTGTGAAGACCTGCCTTTGTACGCTCGCTCAGTAGTCGACGCTTACGCAAGTGAACGTGACATGCATGTAGATTCCCCGCGGACGTGTAAAATCGTTGTTAATCCGGTGACCGGCGTTACACCGGCGTGCATGACACGGAATAAAGCACGGATCGTAGCGTGAAATTTTGCGAAGCAGAACCACCTAAGCACCGCTGATACGAGGAGACGATAGGGTTTATTTGATTGTCGAATCAGAATGTGATCTTTCGCTGCTGGGGCATGGAAAACGGGATTGCCTCGAGTGGACGGAATAATAGAGTTACGCCGGAAAAGGACGAGACCTGGAACCGTTTCGAGGGGGGGGGGGAAGGGACAATGGGCGGTAGGATCGCGTCGAACTGCGTAAATGATAGCATTGTTCGTGGATCGGAAATAGTATGATTGGGAAACGAGTGGGCTGGGGGAATTGTTGTTGGCAGAGTGGGAGGGAGAATAATTGGGGTGGGAGGTGGAGGTTGTGGGTGGTTGTTCATGGAAGATTGAAATTTTCAAGTGGTGTTGAAAATATAAAGTCGTGACGGCATAATAATGAGTGGGAATGTAAATATTTGAGGGAGTAAATAGGGAACAGAAGCTGGAAGGATTTTATCGGTATGAATATGGAACATGGGAGAGACAGTAGAATTGTGTCAAATAGGTCAGGCAGGGCAGCATAAATATAAACAGAAAATACAGTAAAATTCGATAGGCCTTGAATTAAATACATTCTAAGACAAGCTGGGAGGCGGATTGAGAAGGGAAGCTGAGGGGATTTTATCGGTATGAATATGGAACATGGCAGAGACAGTAGAATTATGTTAAATGGATCAGGCAGAGCAGGATAAATATAAACAGAAAAATTCGATAAGCCTTGAATTAAATACATTCTAAGACTAGCTGGGAGGAGGATGGAGAAGGGAAGCTGAGAGGATTTTATCGGTATGAATATGGAACATGGAAGAGACAGTAGAATTATGTTAAATAGGTCAGACAGTAGAGATATAACCGAAAAAGTAGCTGTGAAATTCGATAGGTCTTGAATTAAATACATTCTAAGACTAGGTGCGAGGCAAATAGAGAAGAGAAGCTGGGAGAATATTATCGGTATGAATATGGAACATGGAATAAAACTGTAAAAATATGTTAATCGAATGAGAAAGAGCAACAGAGATATAACCGGAAAATTAAGCAGTAGAATTCAATGGGTCTTGAATTAAATACATCCCAAAGATGGAACTGTGAGAAGACAGAAGAGTGAATGGAGAAACAGAAAGTAGTACTATTCCGAACAAGTCAGACAATAAGATTAATCTAAAGAAAGGAGCTATTATTACACCCATATTTCTGTACTTCTATTAATATCTCCCTGCCATCGCAGAAACTCCAGACGGGGAAAGGTAGGTACTATTTTAAGAGGAGAATACGAGAATACTCAATATAATAGATAATATAATCCACGTTCTATCCTTCTCCATTTACTACTACGACGTGCAGAGACGGTTTGAAAGCAAATTTGAAATATTAAGCAGTAACAAAAATACCTAAGCCATTAAAAATGGAAGTACATTCGACGATCCATACCAGACTAATTAAACTTGCCTGAAATAGTCTAGTGATACCTATATAATAATTAAAAACAGATACTAAATTTACTTTTACCCTCCGCCATATACAGTGCGATTCAAAATTGCAGATTAATGAGGCAGGGGTTGATATGGAACGCTAAAAGAAACATCCTTATCTAATAAACATATGTCCAATTCCATTTTATTATTTAGTTATAAACTTTTAAAGAACAGCAAACAATTCTCACGTTTGTCTGAGATACTAATAAATCTTTGGCCAATAAATTCCACATCTTCTACCAAGGAAATAATATTTTTTCTTCTCATATAATTTTCTTCTAATATCATTTCTTTCTCATACTTAAATTTGAACAATAATGAATAACTTCAACCACAATATTGCATAAAATCAACACCCCTAAAGTTGCATTTTTAAACCCTTATAACTACCAAACAAGATAAAATCTGACATACACTTATTAGACAAAAAGTATTTCTTTTCTCGTCCCCTACACTGTTCCATTGACTTATAATTCCAAATCACCACCTGCAACCAATTGCACGTCAAATCACAAGAACCACACGCATCCAAACTGCCCCAAAAATTAACATAACTATCCGACTCTTCAACTCTGTTCTAGCAGACTACGCTAGATACCTACCCACTCGTCCCCCCCCCTGAAATATCTTAAAATCTCCGTTCCTCGAGCTCCACTACAGAACCTTCCCTTCGCTCACGGAAATTTTAATGCCACGGTAGCTTCGCTGTTATCAGTGTTCCCAGCGAAGTCCTTTCCAGCTCGCTTAATCGACAGCCTTGAAGCCCCAGAAAGTTAATACGAAATCGATGCTTGCTAATTACCGTCGAGCAACGACGAACGATTCAATAGTGGAATTTTAACCCGGCAAGAAGGAATCGACGGGTGGAGTCTCCCTTTACAGGCGATTTAATTCGACCCGGTCAGAGGCCGTGGTTTAATTACGTCGTCATTGGAAACTCTCTTTTACGACGCGCACCTTATCGAGCGTAGGCTGTTTCAAGAAACGTGGCCCAGAAAATCCCGCGTTTGACTCGCTGTCCCCAGTCTTGCAACGAATTTGAGCTTCTAAGGAGATTCTGGCGATCTCGGGGCGTTGCTTTATCCTTGAATGGCGGATAGCTTGATTAGGCGTCGCATTCTGCGAGCTGTAAATATTCGAATATTCGAATAATTGGAATATAAGATATTGGAAGGTAAGTCTAATAATTTCGTGAATGCAAGAATATCTACTAGAAATACCTGATTAATGATGTACTTAAGGAATGAAATCGATTTAAATATTTTCCGTAATGAAAATAGTGTTTATCTTTTAGCAGTATGGGTGTTCGCAATACCGCCTACCAAGAAACAATGGATTTTTGCATCGCTTACATTTTTTGAGTCCCAATTAAAAATTTGTAGGTTTCAACGATTCTAACTTATGCTACAGGAAAGATGAATAATTTCTCTTTCCTTTGAAACGAACTGCATGCAAAAATACCAATTATTATTCAATTGACAGCGATTCACCTTTTACCTGGCGATATTAGGTACAGTCACCCTAGTTTCATATCTAATGTTGATCAAAATTGACCCTACCTCCGCCAGGCGAGTACTAAATCCAAAATTAAACGGCATCGCATGTTTCCACGCTGTGCAGCGCGTTGTAAAATGACACGTGTCACTGGATACCCAATCACTGGCCTTTTTTCGCGACTGCCACTGTTGATCAAAAATTGCAATCGCCTGTTAATCGCTAGACATTGTTCTTATAATTACAACTTTAGTTATTTAAAGCGTAAACTTGAGCTTTAGTTTGCGAAAAGCGAGGAGGGTGCTGGATACAGTAAATCCTCGTTATGAGCCCGACACAATTCCGTGCGGCCAATGGCGCGAGAGAGAAATCACAAGAGCGAGCGAGAGGAAACAAAAGAGTCTCTCGCTCGTTCCCCGCTTCCCCACTCTCGTCCGAAGGAGGAAAATGGTGGGGATAGTCGCCGGGCTTTAAACGCGTGGTAGAAAGTGACTCATAACAAGGAGTTACTGTATTCTGAACACTGTTTTCATTTCATCTGGCGTCTCTGTGGTGAATTTTTTTATTTGGTTTTATCCTTTTCGAGGGTTTTCCGCTCATTTAGTTTCATTTTTATGCTTCCGACGTGTTTTCTTCTCTCGTTGCCTGTTAATTTTTATTTCCCTACTTTTCTTGACTCTCTTTTATGTCTATCCTACTTTCTGCTTATGTTGATTTTTCCGAAGCTTTGTGAGTAAAGTTTCACGCCTCGTTATATGCATTTCTTATTCGATATGCTTGTGACTGCGAGTTTTTTAACAGTGTGATATTTTCTCGGCAGTGAATTTGTTGATAAAAGAACTAGTCTATTAGCGGCGGGAAAATGAGACAAAGCAGGTGGCAAGGGTGGCCAAAGGAGGGAAGAAGCTTCCAAACCCTTTGGTGAACAAAGGTTCGCTAGCTTCAAAGCAGAAAAATTGCGACAAAAAACTGGTTTTGGGATCCTTCAACCAGAAAACAAAGAATACACCAAGATCCTCAATTAACTCACATTTTTACATTCCATCCAGGAAGTAGTAGGTACACTGCTTTCCTCCGAAGACTTCCTTAAAAATTTCATTTAGCATCAACCATGTAAACCTTTGTCCCCTTCGCGAGAGAATCGAATTTTTCGAAAGCTTCTATAAAGCGACGTCTTCGTCGTGCCTCACCTTTCAGCGGCGAAAAAGTTGCCAGAATTGCACGGGGACCGGTAGGGGGCAGCCGTTCGAAGAAATTAGAACAGAAGAAAGTTGAAATAAAGGTGGAACGAGGGGCATCTCCCCAGCGCTTTCGAACTAACGGGAAGAAACGCGAGGTGCTTGTTGATTAATGTCTCCGAAGAGACACGGAAGGAAGAAGGAGCAGCAGCATCGCGTTACGCGAGGCATGCTTGCGAAGAAAAACGCGGAAGATGAAGGATGTATATACAGGTGCGTGACGACGCCTGTGGCGTATTGATTGATGAAGGCTGCGTTGAATAACCTGTCGAACGTGATCGTTCATGTAGCGGCGTTCATTCAGGGCACGTGCGACCGTGAGGCACTTCCTTCTGGGAATTTGATAGAAATTCTGTGCTTGTTAGTTGTTCCCTTGATATTCAGAATTTACGGCAAATAAGCACGAGGTAGAAAATATACATATTGCAAAGGATTCGTGTGAATTTATATTATGAAATGTTTCTTGACAAAAGGACTTTAATTAACTGCTTTCCGGTAGTTATAATTTCATTTTCACTCGAAGTGAAGTCTGAAGTGATAATATTAAACACTATCAAGTAAATCTAGCAGAATTAGCAATCGTAATTTATCATGGAGTAAATGCAGGAGAATCTGCGCGAGGTTTATCTAATTCCAATATCGAGATTCGCATTTACTGGCGCGCGATCGCCGAATGAATAGATATAATTAGTCTAAATCACTCGAAGTTACTTGAGTGTGAATAATTAATTCGCAGTCAGCACTGCATTAGATATTTTTGGAATTTGAAGGAATAAGACATTGGATATTTTTTGTGAAAAGGATGTAATCATTGGGAAGGGTGAAATTAGTTTTTTTTACACGAAAGGCATGAGAGATTGAAGGAGAAGTCCTTTAAAGCTACTTTGAAATCATTGTGTCGTATTCTCCTAAGCAACACACAAGCGATAATTGAAAATCTGTCGATTAAAGAAACGCTGTTGTCAGAGAAACTTACAGTTGTTCAACTTGAAGCTGACAAGCTTGAATGCTGTTACTATATTGTATAGAAACTTTTAAAAGGAAAGCAAACTGATGAACATCTCTGAAAGCAACGTGCTGTTGAAACTCTTCCTCTATTTAAGCTCCTTTACAGCTTTCATTGACAAACAGTTTACTTTAATCTATCAGAGTGATTCTACGACAAACAAGAACAACTGAATTTATAGAAAAGATAAAATTGGTATCCCCTGAATGTGTGATATCTGCAAAAATGATATATCAATCATAATATTTGCTGTTCGATCGTGTCATTAAAAATAACAATGACATTCAAGGAAATTACAATAAATGTAATTTTCATCGTTACTTTTAAGTGATAAAAGTAGATAAAAATAGGGGTCCTTGGTATTTAAAGTTGAGTGGAGAAAAGGAAATCGTCGTGTGCAAATACGCGCAAAGATATCGCACTCGAACACGACAGACACGGCTGCTCTGAGTAAACGCAATGCTCTGTGCAAATGCCGGCCATCATATTGCGCCAGATATTTTTGAAACTCGGATAAATATTATTCGCTTTCACGTCTCTCATTACCGCCGACCTCTGTCAACCAGGCTACAGACGATAAGATCCACGATGCTGTTAAATTTGCATCCCAGAAAAGTATCCATTTCAATGTTGGATTCAAAGGAATCGGGGGAAATTCCAATTAATTCACGAGCAAACGTTGTGGCAGCTTGTTTGTTTGCTACATCATTATTATTTCTCATTTCTGCTACGTTGATAAAGGGAAGAATTTAATACACAATTTCCCTGGAACTAAAATACTGTGAACCAATGGCAACAAAGGCCGCTAATTACTGCACAAATGGGAATAAGAAGAAAGAATTGAATAATTGTAAAATTATTAACGTTACTTTACGCGCACTCTTTGCTTAATGGTACAAAATAGTACTGGGAAAATTTGCATGCTTCATGAAGATTCATTAATTTCATTTAAATTAGTCTGGACTTTGATTTAAGAACCTCATTATTTTTCTACTTAATGGAGCTATCGAGATTTCGTTTCAATGCTACTTTCTAATTACTACGTTTGTTTTAAAGTGAGTCTCATAATTTATTAGTCTTCGATTAGTGGTTTCGGCGCACTAGTTCGGTCAGTTTAACTGTTAAAAGCTATTTGCAATTATTTAAAGGATTTAATTTCCGACGTTTCGGTCTGTGTTTAGACCTTTTTCAAGGAAAGAAATTTTATATTGTTTACTGCGGTCGCTTTTAAATAAGTCAACAACGTTTGATACGACGTGTGACACGCGAGTCGATGGATTATGACTGAAGTAAACAATGCTTTGGGGAGCTATTTAAAGGTGAAACGACTGTGGCAAAAAACGGAGTCAAAAGAGAGACCGTTAACAATGTTGCTGATGGATTCGCACTTCAAAGTGGCCAATATGATCAAATCACTAATACATAATAAAATTGCATTATGTAATCATATTCTGTGTTCTCTAGGGTGTTTTGGGTTCTGTGGAGGTTTTTCAATATACCAGTTTAAGAAATTTTAAAAAATCTTTCAAACATCTCGTAGATCCGTTTCCGAATTTTTAACGGTCTCTCTTCCGAATTGTTAACGGTCTCTCTTTTGACTCCGTTTTTGCCACAGTCGTTTCACCTTTAAATAGCCCCCCAAAGCATTGTTTACTTCAGTGATAATCCATCGACTCGCGTGTCACACGTCGTATCAAACATTGTTGACTTATTTAAAAGCGACCGCAGTAAATAATATAAAATTTCTTTCCTTGAAAAAGGTCTAAACACAGACCGAAACGTCGAAAATTAAATCCTTTAAATAATTGCAAATAGCTTTTAACAGTTAAACTGACCGAACTAGTGCGCCGAAACCACTAATTGCTTATTGCAAAAATACGGTCGATAGCATAAATACTTTATTTTATTAGTTTCCTGTTAAAATATTCTAGATGAATGGAGAGGAACGAAACCACTTTAAATTCGAACGCAGATTGCAAAACTGTATTTCGAATTAATTGCTTCAGAACTACAAAATTATTTCGATATTATAAATATTTGCATAAAACTGCATCAGAAATACTTTGAAAATTGGAGTTTCTAAGCCTCTATTAGTTAATAAACTGCTAAGTGCGGTTAATTGCTGTCGATAGTGTACATAGTGGAACGAGAAGGACAATAACTTTCTCACCTGCCAATTAAGTCGTTCCGACCTTCCTTCGGCGCGGTAATAACCAATCAGACGTGAGCTTCGAGCGAATAAGACTCTGGCTGTACAGTGATTGACTTACACTACTGGCGAAGAAAGCAATCAGGCGAGCAAACAAAAGCTACCGCGCCTTTCTCACGACACGCAAACGTCTTCGTCAATAATACTGTGCACACTATCCTTGATACTTGCACACACACATACACAGACACATGTTACATCTACATGAAGATTGTGTACTCACTAGAACAATATTAAAATCGCTATTAATTGTAAGTCATGGAAAATCGCTGGAAATTGAGAACTGCTATTCAAAATTGTTATTTTGTTATACACTACCAATTAAGGGAAATAGGAATTTTCTTGTTAACAAAATTCAAGTGCCATTTTTGCTACATAAAATAATAAATTAACCAAAACTGAAAGTATTATCTGCCAAGTAGGAGAAAATTTGTCGACATGATAGAAATGGAAATTAGCAAGTGATTCCAAATTTTAACCCAGCAATGTGATTTACAAAATCAAATTTCAGGAAAACATAATTTTTTTTAATAGAATTTCAAATAGGTATTGCTCCTATTTCTCTAGTTTTGGAGAATAGTTCATTAATTTATTTTCATCCAATATAGTTTTTGCCCAAGTAGTATTCGCGTGGAGGAGTCTCTGTTATCAACATTATGCAAATTCGTTAATTAAGAATGAAAACAGCTGGACGCATCTCGCCCAACGATTCCATCTGAACGCCAAACACTCGGAAATTCTCTCTGCCCCTCGATCATATCCACCGAAAGGTAGCGTTATCTTGGCCATCGGCAGCCTCAAGGCAGAGATGCATGTACATAGCAGGCAATTAATAGTTGGCCGGTCGATTATGGTAAACTGCACAGAGTGTACGTGATTCGCAGGATGAATTAGCAGCGCCGTCTAACGATTAGATACGTCTCCCGTATCTTTATCGAGAGAACCGACGGGACAACGCAGCCGCGCCGTCATTGTAATACAACTCGGCTTCAATCCCACATGATCCAGGATTTATGGCGAATTTGAACCCTTCGTGGCTAGAATTGCTGAAATGGAGCCGTTTAGCTGGAAATAATCAATATCACAACTGGCAATTTTGTTGTTTTATTATACTTGAATTAATAGATATGCATGCAGCAAGGGTTTCTATTCGTTTATTTTAAAATTCCTAACAACAATTCTCCTTCTCTCTTCCTATTATTCTCTGGAATACTTTAAACCAAAAAATTATAAATTATAAAATTCCCAATTCATTTCAACCAATTTAAATTTTAAATACCGTAATTCGAGTCAACGAAAATTGCACTTATAATTGATTTCAAATTGAAGAAATTCAAGCCCAGCAGCACCAAATTCAACCAAGAGTGTTCCAAACCTTAAAAATTCGACTCGACCACTCGGAATTCTACAATATCCAAAGAGAAACTATCTCGCTCGCGAAGAAACCCGCCTCGAACACCAGTTTCATGACGAAAGTAAGCTCGTCCACCAAGCTCCCCTATCGCAAAACTCCATTACATTGGAAAGACCGTTCCCAAAAGCCTTCAGCATCCAGCCCACATCCAACCAATAGCACAGCAAGCACAAAAAAGAAGCAGTCCAGCGACGCAGCGATCGAAGCAACGGCCACTGCGTCCCCTCGTTGTCCAGGGGACTTAAGCTCCATCGATTTCGCTTGGGAGTTGCTCGGCTCGCGATATTAGCCCCCGTGGCAGCGATGCAGGAGGGGTATTTTTTTCACTAGGCCTCCGGAATGGGGAACTTGGAGGGAAGACGAGTTACGGGGAGATTGAAGGTAAAGGAAGACGAATAGCTTGCTTTTGGGGTGGCGGCATCGTACTATGAGACGAGAGACCGTGGCCAGCAGGCACGACTAAAAGATGTCGAAAGCCACGGTACCCTGGGACAAGGGAGCACGTAACGGTCGAGGCCGGGGAATCAGCTGCTTGAACGAGGAACGGGGAGATTATAGGGTAGCACGTTGAGACGTGCCTAATTCCTCTGGACTCCTTTATAATCCGTGAACTTTGCAACGGGATCTGCAACGACGGCCAGGCGTTGAATTTTGCATGGTGTCTGGGAGAACTGGAGGCTTAAAAAATTGGTGGAAAATCGAAACACAATCGACGCTTGCAAATTTAAATGAATGGCATATTCAGTTTTCTCTGCGATTAAGAGGTGGCAAAAAATAGAAAATTTTATGATGTATTCGCGTTATTTTATTCTTAAGGGGTCATTCCAGTGTGAACTCGTGACAAATTGTCGTTTCTTTTTAGGATTTATTTTTTAGTAAACAGAATATTCTACGTAAATAATATTTGGTTTACTTATTAATACACTTATTGACAATATAAAAAAAAATTTGTTGTAAATTTTTAACTTTTTCTTAAAATATATGTCGCACTGATGTGAGCACCTTTACAAAACGATGTAGTGCTGGTGCAAAACAAAATAAAAAAATCCTTTTAAGTATTTTTTGCATAATAAGTGTAAGAGTAGCATAATAAATACTAAAAGAATTTATTACATCATGTGTTGCATCTACGGAGAAAAAAATCTTTAAAAATAGACCCTTTAAGCATATTTAGCAGATTAAAACAAATCAAATTTCGTAACAAGTTTAAAGTCAGGGAAGTTTTCTTTCCCTCCTGAAAAAATTTGATTTTTGGCACTTACAGTGATTTCTACCTTTAATATCTATAGACTCCATTTATCTCCGTTTATCTCCCACTTTTGTTAAGAATCTCCCATGCATGGAGTCCATTAATATCTCAAAGAAACTCCCAATACAACACACCACACCATACAGCACACCCTCCCTCAAAATTCCCAGCAATGGATGGTTTCATTAAAACTTCGAACCCTCTCGCCACTTCCTTCTTACAACACTTCCTTTCATTTTTCCCTTCCGCGAGCCAGAGATTTCGCGAGGTGGAAAAGTTGGCGCCCAAGGGGTCCACGGGGAGGCAACAATCCAGAAATTCAATTGGGGAAACCAAGACAAAAGCTGCGCTCGAGCTGGATCCAACCTCTTAATCCCCGAAAAGCATCTCGAACGCTGGCGTTTCTCACGAGGCACGCACACTGGGAAATTACGTTCGAGATTTTCCCGAACGCGTGTGTCTCGTCTGCTGGTGGTCGCGGCCAGCTGGTGGGGGCGAGTTCGTGGCAAACGAGTTTGCAGATTGTTTCGAACGTCGACCTCGACTTGGTAGCGTCGAGGAAACGGTCCCTGCCAGCAACCTTTTCTCGCGGAACGTTTAATCCAGCTGTGCTCGGCGTTCCCTCGCGGAATTTTGTTGGTCGCGATCCATTACTCGCGATGACGGAGGTGGGAGGGCTCCGCCGGGCCCCGGGCGATAAAACGCCGGTCGAACGTTTGGGGAGAAACGAACAATTCCATTTGTGACGGAGGAATTCGATTTATGCGACGTGAAAGTGTTACGAGTCATGACTCGCAGCGGTGGAGCGGATTTTAGGACGAAAGTGTGGCGCGAATGGCGGTAGGAGGGTTTACCAGATTTGAACACGGGAGTTTCGAAGGGTGGGGATGGTTTTTTTTATGGGACTTTGATATTCTTGTCTCGTAATGCCGAGTTGTGATCCTAATGTGAATTGTAATTTAAATGTTGATGTATTCAGATCTGTAGGTTATTAAATTTGGAGGGTGCTGGAGAAGTTATGAATATTTTTATATTTGTTCGTGTATTATTTTGTTTCTTTTTTTTTAGTGGAGTTAATTCTGTTACTTGCAGTTTTTTAAGATTTGCTCTGGGTCTGGGAAATGTAAATAGAATTCGAATATCAGAAAACCACTTGGCAGTTGTTCATTTAATTCTTCAGACACTCCTAACTCTGCTTCGCGAGAATTTGGAAATAGAGTTGGAGAAAAGCGTAATGCATGGGATGCATAAGATATATAAAATGCGGTGGATAATTCTCAGCCATTGGGTGTCTCTATCTGAACCTTACCATCCCTTTTATCATATTATTCCATTTAAAATTTCTTGCAAATCTAATAACAATTTTGCATTTAAAATGGCACACACTAACTTTTACACATGAAAATTTTTACGATATATCAAGAATGTTCTATGTTAGTAATTAATCCTTCTCCAATGAACCCTTTGCCAAATATTTTGCTCAACGCTATTCCTATTAAATACGCAACTACCAGGCAGGAAATAATACAACAGAGCGACTTCAAGACTAATAATAATTCTTTATGGAAAAACGTTTAATATCCACTATCGAGGTAAATTAAAATTGGTGCTATCTCTCGAACGAGTGAATCCGATCGACTTGAACCATCGATTTTCTAAAACTGGATAATATCTATTGGAGGATGAACCTAAGTACCCCATATTATTTCAAAAATTAATATTTTTCTTGGCGCCATGAAGTAAAGACAACAACGGCCAGAAACGTACTTTCAACTTTGACCATTTGGTCAATTTTCACCTTTTTGCACTGCAGTTAGTTTCATCTTCCAACTACAACTATATACTTTCCAAAAATACAGAGCTTAATTTGATCGACCAACTCGTTCAAACGTTTTTTTCCCGCCAATTTGAGGTGCAACAGTCACCCCGGTCAATTATAATTTACCTAAACTGGGGACACTAGATGCTTTTTCAGAAATAAAAATATAATTTGGAATTATAAATATTAATAAATATTCTGCAAATATCTCCACATTGATATCTCTTTTTGTTTATTCGAAAAAAAGTCGCAGAGTACGCTCACTCTTCAACCGTCTATACCAGAACCTCCCCTTAATAACATTATACTCTTGATTGTAAATCATGCGAACGTGTCAACCAGAGTTGGGCATAATCTAAATAAAATTCGAATGAAATAACTTTTCAAATAAAGTTAGCTTATTTTGGAGCGCCAAGATAAGTTGATTTATTTGAAAATCTTTAACTTGGATTTCGAAATAAAAGTTTAACTTTCATTTTATCTTTATACTAGAAGTGAAATAACCGGTGTGAGCCTTTGCGGCCCGACCCGCGCGCGGTCGCCTACCGGTCAGATTCTACAGAATCTGAATTTGTTTATTTTTCATCGTATCAATATGAAAGTGACACCAATGAATTCCTGGCGTTCTCCCGATTACTTGGACAGAAAATAATTGAAAACGGACTATTTTTAACGAAACGGGCTTTCAATTCTGCAAATAAATTTCTCACGTAATATCCTTAATTATGGTCCGAATTATATCATTTTTGGGGCCATTTTCATCGGGAAGACATGAGGAATCGATTGGTAATACTTTCATCAACACTTGTCAAAAACATGAACATTTTATGTGGCCCGTCGGTTTTATTGCTCTCGACTGTCAACGGGCGGTCTACCGGGGCCCAAAGGTCCTCGCTCGCAAGGGAGAAAGCAAAACAGTGGGGTGGGTAGGTCTTTCCCGATAATCCGAGGCCAAAGGCTTCTTAACAATCGAACGATTGTAGCCCGTTGACAGTCGAGAGCAATAAAACCGACGGGCCACATAAAATGTTCATGTTTTTGACAAGTGTTGATGAAAGTATTACCAATCGATTCCTCATGTCTTCCCGATGAAAATGGCCCCAAAAATGATATAATTCGGACCATAATTAAGGATATTACGTGAGAAATTTATTTGCAGAATTGAAAGCCCGTTTCGTTAAAAATAGTCCGTTTTCAATTATTTTCTGTCCAAGTAATCGGGAGAACGCCAGGAATTCATTGGTGTCACTTTCATATTGATACGATGAAAAATAAACAAATTCAGATTCTGTAGAATCTGACCGGTAGGCGACCGCGCGCGGGTCGGGCCGCAAAGGCTCACACCGGTTATTTCACTTCTAGTATAAAGATAAAATGAAAGTTAAACTTTTATTTCGAAATCCAAGTTAAAGATTTTCAAATAAATCAACTTATTTGATCTTCAAATAACGGATAAACGTAAATGACCTTTTATTTAGATATTATTTAGATATTATCTTTGCCCAACTCTGGTGTCAACCCCCATGACGCTAGACTTTTGCTCAAGCTCTCCAAGGAGTAATTGACGAAATCGGCGTAGCTGGTGGCGGGCAAAACCCGGAATCGTAGTCGACGCTGGGGTTAGAATCAACAGTTTGCTCTATCGATTAGTCGACGCGCCGGTGTGCCTGCGAAGCAGGGTAAAAACGTGATCGCACTGACAAGCGAGGGCCTCGAAGGAGCCGTTTCCACGTGCTGCGCAAACTTCAATTTTTTCAGGGAAAATTGCAGCAAACAGCGATTTAGATACTCGACCCGCAAATAAAAGTGGATCACAAGGCGAATGAGAAGAAACAAAAACACTTACACGGATACTTTTGGTGATCCGAAAATTCCGAGTTTTTAAACATTGCAGTTTTTTGAGACCTCGATAAAAGTGTCAGACAATTTTTTGTTTGTACTACTTTTTGGTTCTTCCGGGTGAAAACACCCCTTAAAGGTTAATGTGTTTTTCTATTCCCCTGTGTATCTTAAAAACCATAGTAGATATAAAAATTGATAGACTGAAAATTTAATGATTTTTATGCTGTATGAAACTATGCAATCAAATTGATCGAAATTTGTAATTTAAAAATAAAAACGTTCCCCTCTGTAAATTTTCAACAATTTATGAAGCATAAATAACCACAAAAATTTATTATCAATTTAGTATAAATTATTAAATTTGCAGCGTAACCATTTTTGTATATCTACTATAGTTTTTAAAATATACAGGACAATAAGAAAACACATTAATATTTAAGGGGTGCACAGAATTGTTTGATATCGAATTCTTAAAAAATAAAGAAATGATTTTCCTATTGTAAGGATAGAATTCGAAGTCTTTCAAAACAGAAAGTATTTCTTTAGTATTCTATATTATAACACAAACAACAAATAGTTTGTTCATTACAAAAGCTACTAGTAGTAATGAAATTGTAACTAGTTGCTTATCCAAATATTTAATAATATTTAATAATAATACAGTTTTTCAAAATGTTGATTTCCCAGCGTACACTGGCATTGTTTATACTCATTTATTTATTCAAAGGAATTCCACGGTTACCGGAATTTCGATTATAAGCGAGAATTATGAACATTTCGTTAGATGTGAATTGTATCGAATTTATGAAAGACGAGTCGTGCAAAGCGTATTTCATCGAGTGAAAATAGTTCTATTTTTCTAACCCACTTTCTCACCTGCATGTTTGGTGGAGTATACCTCCCCTTATGTTTACAGCGTTCTAATAAAACCCAGGCGAGTGCCAATACAAGGCCCCAATCGCTGTTTGCAGAGTGGCGAGCAAAAACAGGGATTATATTATTCCCCATCGGGAACAGGAGCTGGAAGCGGTCAACATTCACTCGAATAACGAAATTCTCGAGTGACATCACATCTGTCATTCTTCCAGGGGTTCTCATTTCGAGACACCAATCTTTCAGCGAAGAATCATCGTGTGTTCGCCTGTATCAAGAACTACACTCACAAATCGCATATACTTTGCTGTGAAAATTTACAATCGAATTGGGGTAAACGTATCTAATATGGAACATCTGAATTCAAAAGCTCGCCAAAAGTAGGGGAATTTATTTTTTCTTGAATAAAACTGGCAAGAAGAGGAGAAGTAGGAACTGATGCATAATCATATTTATATAATTAAATGTAAAAAATTCTAATGTTTTGAAATTATAGTAAAAAATCAAAAATGAATGAGATTGGGCTTTTCGAAAAAAAGTATCTAATATGGAACACCTAGAAAATTTGTGAAGAAAACTGAGAAAAATTTTGATACTAAAAATAAAGATTTATTAAGTAGAAGATGCAAATAAACAAATATAACTATATCTATCGATAGCGCGTAATGCCACCTAAATTTGCATAAATCTAAATACCATTTCATAAAAAAAGTAGACAGTGTTGCATCATACCATACAAAATATCTCGGTTTATTCTTAAAACGTCATTAACACTTTGTGCGCAGATGAATTGGGAGAGTGGTAGAGTGTTATTAGCCGCATAGAATAGGAAGATATTTAGTTTATACCCATGACTGTCTTTGTCGAGCAAGAAGGAACAAATGACGAGACATCCTAAAAGTTAAGAGCTCCTCATTTTCTACATGTGACCTCGTAAGCCGTGGGAAATCCCAGAAAACAAGGGTGCCGGTCTTTCTAGAGGAAAATACAGAGTCTTGGCTTGGACCAGATAGTGTGAAGAAAACGTGAGAACGATGGGTTCGTACTGAGGCGAGTTTGAATGAAGCTGATGACAACAAAGTTGAATTGAAAGAGAAATAAGGGTGGAAGAACGTCGACGATGAATTGACAAGAACAATAAGCGATAAAACACCATCAAATTGTTATACAAGATGCATTTAGGATATAAGGAACATAAAGAAGCAGCAAAATTTCTACTTTACAATTAGTTATTCTTTTAACCATCGGTTGTCACGCTGAGCCAAAATGACCCACAATTTGACTTTGAAATAACACATCTTTAAGGCATCATTGAAAATAGCACATTATACTTTCAATGTTAATATTCAACCATAAAATTATATTCTAGTGATTTAAAATTTACTAGCTCATTGAAAATTCGCTTGATTCGACTCGACGTTATTAAAAAATTATGTTAGTAAAAATTGGGGTGACAACCGAGGGTTAACTCAATTCTAAAGGAATTGGGAAATAGAAATAGATCTGTGACATAATGAAGCAATGTTTCAGCTTTCCCAGTTGCGTCAATCACCCTTAAGATTACCTCTAGTTCACCGAGATTAAACGTAGCAGGTACTTTAACATCTTTGTTCTTTACAACCTAATTATCCACTCACAATCAGGCAACATCCTCCTCAAACGTATCCTTGAATGCAACTGAAGGGTCTTCCGCGGAAGCTGTGCATTCACGAAGCATATCGTTATCACAGTATCATCCCCTATTTCTTTTACTTTTTGCTCATTACCGTTGACCCTCCACGACAACGGAATCAATCGTATCAGTGGAAAGGTCAACGAGTACTCGGGACCCGAATATCATTGGTTTTATTTCCTGCGACTAGAATACCGGGAACAGTATATCCTTCAAAGTGGAAGAATTTCCTCTCTGAATGCGCAGCGATAACATTGATACTTCATTGAACACGGGCCACCTCGGTTTTATTAATTTCGCAGCCCGCTGTCCCGGTTTCACTGCCTGGAAAAGAAGGTTCCCGGGTTCGTCTGTTCAAGGGGAAGGGTAAGGAGAAGTCAGGGCTGACACGTTTCATTGGAAAACCGATGACAGTGCTCGGGGAAAAGGGCAATTTCCGTGTTTGTATCGTGGCTGAAGTGGAGGGTGCGAACCAATCGACGGTGGCTGAATCGATCTGTAAATTGATCACCCATCTTCGATTTCCAAATTCCTTCCTTTGTGGCTTCCCGGTCTCTCTCTCTCTCTCTCTTCTCTACATTCTTCTCATATACCGAAGTCTATCTTTTCTTGTCTCCAGGTATTTAAAAATACTGCTAAATGCTGATAACCTTGTTTAATGTTTTTAAGGAGGGAATCTTATTTTTGGGGTTAAAAACATAGAAAATTTGGGATTTTTTTACGGAACTAGCAATTCGATTCGTCTGAAATTTGCCATCATGCATAACTTTCATATTTATTATTAAAAATTAATTATAAAAACTGCAACTTCTTCAAAGATGCATAAGAACCTGGTCCAAAATTCAGATTAATAGAGTTGTTAGTTTCTTAAAAAAAATTCCAACTTTTGCTATGTTTTTAGCCCCCCAAAATAGAATTCCCCCTTGAGGTTCTAGACACTAAGCATTTTTATAAGCATTGCCTCATTGTCAGTATTAAAAGCAATATTTTTTTACTACAAGAAGACTTCTACCATTTTCGAGACTAACGAATTGTCAGGAACGTTTTGCAGAAATGCAGGATGCGATAGTATGTCTAGAGGATAAAACAAAGGGGAATATTGTGAACGTGTTACGAAAATAAGAATGCTAAATGAACGTATCAATTGTGCCAGAAGACCAAGTATTTATCAAGAAATGTTCTGTTATTTTGTGAGTTTAAATTCTCCTAAGCTTGCTAATTTAACTCAGTTAATTCTTAGTAATGAGGATTATCAAAGTTGGAACTTCGCATTTTCCAACCCTCGTTACTAATGATTTCATGGAACCGACAGTGTGTCAAAGCGTCCGACGAATAAATTCGCTCGAAACTTCCTGAACCTCAAGTTCCCCGGAAGGAGAAGGAGGCCAGTCTGTGGCTTCGGAAGGTAACCACAGTCACTGTCAACTGGCTTGAGAATTTCGGAACTCTATCGGCTTTGAAGAAATTGAAACTGTATCGAGAGTTTAGTTTAGTGACTCTCTGTGTGCGTACAATATGTGGAGTCTCTTTTGGAGAAGTCTTTGAAGTGAATTAATTTACCATTCGTTAGACTGCTCGTTGAAAGGGGGTGATAATTAATTAAATACGGCCTAGGAGTCGTTAATCCTACTTAAATTAGTTATTTCCGCATTCCATCGCCTGGCTGGGCATTTCAGTGTTAGTACTCCATGGATGTTACGAGCCTGCTTTATTTTATATAGAGTTAGTAATCATTAAGGATACTAAGCAGTTAATTACAAAGAAATAAATTGAGCCCGAGACTTGTTCTTCGACACAAAGTTTATTAACGTAATAAGCTTTGAAAAATAAACATGTTTCTTTATTCAAAATATGCATTGCATATAACGCTACAGATTCACTTCTTTTAGTTTTTCTACTATAATTTTAAAACATTTGAATTTTTTACATTTAACTATGTAAATATGATTATGCATTAGTTCCTGCGTCCCTTCGTGTAATTTTTATTTAAAAAAATAACAAAATCCTCTAATACGGCAAGCTTTTAAAATCCGATATTCCATATTACAATACGTTTACCATATTCATAAAGTCATCCAATTAAGTACTAAAATTACAAAATACTTGTAGTATCAAATAGTGAAGTTTTAAGGTCCTAAATTCATAATGCACTAAAAGTAAAAAGTACCAAGGGCATAGAATAATACAATCATAAAATAGTAATAACAAGATAGCACGAAGTCTTCATAAAAATATTTCAAATTCCCATTTCCATTGCAAATTAAGACCAAGCCATTAAACCAGCATATATCACTTCTTCCCTTTTTTATTCATGATATACATTTCCACAGCGAGAGAATTCGAGCAATATCTGTCGCGGACAAATATCGTCCGCAACAACGACCGTAATTTTCCGTCGTGCGTCACGGCGCCGTTCAAAAGTCGTTCGAACTTCGGGAAACGCGAAAACCTGCCCGCTTTTCGTCCTGTTGCAGTTGACAGCCGCCTGCTTTTGCCCGCAATAAATGATGCCCGACTCCGTGCGCATTTTCGCCAAAGGGCTGGCATTTGCAGGGGGATGCAAAAAGTTCCTAGTAATATATTGCTGTCGTTACGTCGCGAGAAACGACGTAAGGGAATATTCTGTAATTTCACACGGAAGCATGGTTCAACTTCTGCTTCTTTTTTACGCGCAACTAATATGCGCACATAATATATGTGTTGTGTGCAGTTTCATCTGTTTATTTAGTGCTAATTTTTGTTTCATGTTAGACATGGGTTTTGTTAAAAAAGGAAACCTGTAATATGTAATCGTGAAATTGGAATTTTTTTTTTGAAGGCAGGAATTTAGGCACTTTTGAAGTGGATTCTTATTGTCACATTTCTACTGAATATCTATGTACTACCGATATTTAGTGGGCACTGGTAAATTAAATATTGTAACTGGAGTTGTCTAAAATTGCAAATAATAATTAAACCATTTACAGCAGTCTCCCGGCACACGTGCAAGTAATTGAATCTTCTGGGAGTGAAACTCTCCCATCTGGAGATTGACTCAGCTCCGTTCCCGGTATATCACATAACTCCATCAAAAGTCCGAGGACGCATTGATACTAAAGTTCTGCGATATTCAGTCAACTTCGCTGTCAGTCCACTCTCGTTCATCTGACGAAACTGGTTGAAATTTTGTCACAGGAACTTTACCAGTAATTTCTCAAAACGAGCACAGCTTATCGACAGATTAAGTTATTAATCAGAATTCCAATATTACTCGGGTTAATAACACTGTGACAAAGATAAATTTACAACGAGAATTCTGTATGATGAAAATTTTCATTCACGAGAAATTTACACACTAGTGATTTAAATTCAAACTCGTAATCATACAGCTACATTCGAGTTTAATTACAATATTTAAAATTGCTCTTTCTTTCACAGCAGCTACGCCACGACCCACACCAATTTACCATAAAACAAATTTATAAAAATTTTAAAACCCCACTTTAAATACACCAGTGTTGAAAGTTACGAATTCACACTTTACGAATGAGAAAGACTAAAAAATGCAAATCAATGAACGTCCACCAATGTTCCCTGGAGTCCAAGCCACAGCTTGTTCCAAAAGCTCCAGGTGAAACGAAATTGAGTTTTCGAATCGATGTAGTAGCGGAACCTCATCGACTCTGGTAACTGCATTTTCGCTTCCACGGTGATAAGAAAGTTTTGAATGAAATCTGGCTGGTTGCTCGGTTCTATGCGGCAGGCGAGGAGCTCCGTGGAAACGGGAATGATAATTAACGAGCACGCATTTCATTATGGCGGAGGAGTCGGATATGGTTGACCGTATGCGAGCCTCCTGAATTCGATTCCCTGTTCGATGAACATTTAACTGGCTGGTAATGAATCTGCGTGACTGAATCGCGGTCGAAAATTGATTTAGAGACGTTGCACGTTAGCGGGTTTACTTTTACGAAATTTCATTGAATGCTTGTAAAGCGAATTTTCGGCGAATAGAAATAGGCGAAGATCGAATTGAGATATTTTAAGCAACTCCGAGTGGCGGTAATTTTGTTATTAAATTGGTTTGAAGAAATAATTGAGGCATCAATTAGTAGCATAGTGGTGCTACTGTTATAGAAGCAATTATTTTAAGAACCACAAATTAATAGATTTTTATTTCGAATTATTAACTAAATTGGTTTCAAGAAATAAGTGAGGCTTTTAATGGAGTTACTGTTATAAAAATATTTGTTCTAGAGACAACTGAGTCTATTTTAAAAAGCACTAGCTTTTTATTTCAAACTGAAAACAGAAAATGGAGATCGAATCTTAAATTCTACGTTCTATTATTGATAATTTCTGCAAAGTTGCTCTCAAATATAAAATTTCACTGAAAATGCAGTTAATTTAATTTCTTTTATTACCGTGAAAACAACTTTGAAGGAATCGAAACGAGGCAAGCGTTGCGTGAATAAACTTCCACGATATGGAATTTCGTGTGTTCAACGGGGAATTATTTATTTGTCCGCCAAAGAAACGGTGATCAACAAGCATAAACAAGAATCACGCTATTGTATGGTGGTCTCCCGAGTGCCCCAAGAAATTATGCAATATTTGCACTGTTCTCCACCGTTTATTAATTACCAAGTAATTCTCTGAACGTGCTCATTGTGCTCGTTTCGAACAGCTGCGCAAGAAAGATGTTCCGGAAATATTTACGCTGTTAACATAATTACAGTCCAGGCGATGATAATATTTCTGGAGACTGTAAACTTGTCCCAACGATTACTCTGGTATCATTCAACCCACTAAATAATGAAAGTAGTTATCTAAATTTACAAAGCTTCCAAAATTCGCTAGTTTCCCCAACACTTCATAATTAATGAACGTCCAATTTATTTCCAGTATCTATTCCTGTATTTTCAATAACTATTTTATGTTTCTTATCATTTTCAAATTCCATTCCTTGCTACGTCATCGGTTCTACCTTTGCAATCTTCATCTCAGCAGAAATTGTTTCCACGTTTGCTGCAAGAAATTGCAACATTCCCGTTTCCCAAAGATTCTCCTCAAAGGCTCGACAATTTCCGGCGTTATCGACTTTTCGTCAGGACCAGCAGGATATCGACCAGCCGATGATACTTTGCTCGTAACAGCTTCTCGCGCGAAAACGTACGGAATGAACGGACGTAAGTGAGAAGGAGGCGACGTTCTGCCAACTTGTTGCTCGATTCTACCTCCTCCCGCTTGAGTGGATCGGTGTAAGTGGTCCCTTGAAAGCTTGTTACAATGGGTTGGAAAGTTCTCCCTTGAAAGTAATCCACATACAATATTTGATTTAGTAATGGCTCGAGTGTTTAGTTGAAAATTGCTCTGAATCTAAGAGCGTCTCAAGTGTTGTACTCTTAGTGGTAAGTAAAATGTCCACGTGTTACCATCGTGATAAAATTAATGAATGTGTTCAGTTTTTTAATTGGAACTTGTATTTATTTCGAGATTACGAAGGGGTATTTAATTTAAAATGTTTGGAGGTATTTTAGCGTTGTTACATAGTAAGGTTAATTGCTCACGAATGGAACTGTTGGGTAAATGTTTCACTAGGGACCGATTGAATTTAATTTTTCAATGTTATACTTTATTTAAGACCTCTTCAGTGGAGGTAATTGGAGTGGATTAAGAAACGTAAACAGGTTATGGGCAAAAGTAAAGGTATTGAATTAGCCCATAAATATTGTAATATTTTTGTATAAAGCATTGCGCTAATCTTTGGAGGAAAGTGTTTTCTAAATCTTCCTGTAAGAAGGGTTAAAACTTCAGGTAACTTTAAATATTTATACAGGTTTGTGATAATATACCGTTTCCTTTAAGGGAGTAGGTTATCCTCGATAACCCTAAATCAGGCCTCTTTCCAAACGCAAAGTGTACAGTGATAAATAACAGTAGAGAGAACGTTTTCTTCCAGTTTTAATCGTTACTCTACGAGCTTTAACACAAAACGAGATAAGTCTAAATATCTACGTACAGTAATAAGGATTTTTAGAAACATGAATCATGATAGAATTTGAGTTGAAGGGGTGTAAAAGGAAAAGTTTATAATAAATTAGACGGAAGGAGCAAGAGTATATCAAGCCTATAAAGCCTTACATTTTTTCTCAAAGAAAAGGAAGATTTTCTGCCTCCAGTAAATGTGAACCTAACCTTTTACTTAATCACTAATAAAAAATACATATACTTTTCAAAATTCTGCTGAGATAAACAATTTAATAAAAAATTCAAAGTAAGTTCTAAAACCTTATACGTAATCCATACATCGACAAGTGTAGGAAGAAATATTGTAGCTCCTCTTGTCTCAATTATGAAAACGTGTCTGACCATTCGCTGACCACTTCTACTTGCTCTCGAGTTCTATCTCGTATCTTCCCCTATTTTCTCACTATGATCGCACACTGGCCACATATTACCCTACGTTTTTCTATAATCTTCAATTTAAACCTTATATCAATCACTTAATTACATTGTTAGCAATAGTCTTTCAATATTCATTCTACAATTTTCAAGACTCTGTCATCACTCTATCGACCATACTATCTAAAATGCATATCGACTTTAGTTGTTCAAATACAATAATAATAATGTGTATTTATTACACCACCAAGGAAAAGAGAATTAATGTACAATTAATTCTCTTTTCCTTTTTTGGTGTTTTAAAATCATGTTTTAATATCATAATAATTCTAATATATTTCTCTGTCGAAGCCTTCGTTTTTCCAATGGGCGTATAGGCTAATGGCGCGTGTAGTACCGTAACACTGGAACGGCTGCAGTAACGAATACTCGGGGATAAAATGTTTTAACTGTTTAATGAAAATGTCAGAGGTTTCGTCGAGTTGCAGCTGAAGAATCAGTAGTTGAAAGCGCTCGCTGAACGCTTGCGAATTAACGAGTTTCCTCTGTGGATTGTGAAATGTAATATAATTGCATTCGCCTGAAATTCGTTACCGTGCGTACTC
This sequence comes from Andrena flavipes, assembly GCA_963971345.1. Lineage (NCBI taxonomy): Eukaryota > Metazoa > Arthropoda > Insecta > Hymenoptera > Andrenidae > Andrena > Andrena flavipes. The sequence goes on from OZ020480.1 coordinate 49,242,865, forward strand.
TCGATACTCAAAGAACTTCCCTGCCAGGCAGAGAAGTAAGTAAAAAGCCCCGAAAGAAAGTGTATTCAAAGGGGCAGCAAGCCTCGACATACCCTTGAAGGAATTTTCGTAAATTGAGAAAGAAAACTCATGGAATTCGCGCAATTTTTTCGATAATAAAAACGCTGGTAGTGGCTACGTAATTTAAATTGTGTTAAAAGGTAGTGGAAGGTTATTGTTTCGAGGCACTTGTTTTTATGGAGGAAGCTTACTCTTGGTGTATCTGAAATAGAAAGAGAATGTCGAATATGCTTGATAGGATTGTGGCAAAGCGAACAGGGAAACTCATGATTCCAAAGGAAAGTTTACTACAAAAGGAAAGGGAACCTCCAGAGACCTGTAAGGCAAAACTGAAAAGAAACGGAATGGATTTTTCAAGGCTAAGTTACTTTTATTCCTTCGGCAACGTACAGTGTGGACATCTGGTTTGAAACCCGCCACTTTAATCTAGCACATTCAATGATCATTCCTTTGCCTTGAATTCGAGGAAAAATCTCGTCACGCTACGCGTTTTCCTTGATTGAGGTCCATGAATTTTTGCAAACCGGCAAGAAATTAAATGCGGCAGTTTGAAATAATTGGACTGGGTCAATTAAACCCACCATTTCAGGAACGATGTCACGATCATGATTGAAAACAATAATTAAAATTCTCCAATCATTTTATGCCAACAACCTAACTGAAACTTTAAAATCACGCACAATGACTTTGAATCATTTTAAACAAAAACAATATTATTTCTAAAACATATAGTTTCCAATTTAATTTCACGCGAAGAAGCAAAACTTCAGTATCATAATGACCGATGCAATAAGTAATCAATAACATATGTTACAAAAGCTTTTCTTCTTCGCTAAATCAATTATATAGTAATTAATAAATTATATTGTATCAGTCATTATGTTACCAAAGTTTTTCTTCTTCACTGAATCAATTATATACCTAGTAATTAATAAATTATTCTATCGGTCATTACTTTTCTAAAGTTTTTCTTCTTCACGTGTGGCATTAAATTGGAAACTGATTGTTTGAGAAATAATATTGTTCGCTGTAGTAATTTAGTAATTACTACTATACTCAATGTTATTATAATATATTTCTTCGCTGCGATCGAATTCCCTCCAAGGATGCACACACGAGATTCTCAGTATCACCTTTTAAATGAGGTTACCCTAGTCCGTCCCACTTTCATGCAGATTAACTGTTAAAATTCCGCCGAGCGCACAGAGCGTTCCGCACCACAAAGCGGCGCTTGTCATTTCGCGCGATCCTTTTTGCAAACCGGGCGAAGTTCGTGACATTTTCGCGGTACAATCAGGGAAATGGCCGCTTTGAGAGCACGCGAGGATTATCATGGCCGGTTATCGTGCGCGACATTCAAATGGTCCTCTTATGACGAGCTTTCGGCGATCTCGAGATAAAAGGGAGGGGAAAAATGTTTATCGCCAAGTGGAATGGCACTATTGTGGAGGATAATCGAAATAGCTTGGTGTATTGGAGATACGTCAGAGGAATTTATACGAACGTGATGTACGAGACGAACGAGATGAAGATTTTGATTAAAGCTGGACAGAAAGTAATTATAAAACATCGTAATTCCACTGACCTCTGGGCTCAATTTATGGGAATACGAAGCATATGATGCTTCTCAGAAGGAATTATGAAAACGAGTTCAGGGAAGGTGAAAGCTGCGGATAAAAGAATTGGGACACGTTTCAATGTGCTTTGCTAATGGGCACTGCCGGATTTCATGGAAATTTTAATCCCTGTTTTATCATGATGTATAGAGATTCGTGGAGTATTTTGCATTTTATATTCTACAATCTAAAACTGCTAAGCGGATGGTTATTTCAAATTATATCCCACGATATAAATCCACAGAGAAGAACGAAGACGCTTTTTCAATCCGGAATCTGTGTCACGAAACTTCGTCCCCGGCGATTCCCAGCGACTTCCCCAAATTGAGTAAACTTGTGTTTCCATTTGGACAAGAAATCCTCGAGAACCACGAAGAATTTAAGACTCTTTCTCTGTTTCCCATAAGCTCAGCAGGGCTCGCTAATAATAACAAAAGAGCTCGCAATCTTTCCTGTTTTTGCTAGCGACTCGACAGATCTCTCCAAGCCAAGAACTTTAAATCCAAAGCTGAAATGGCCAAGAAACGTTAAGAATTCATATTTTCCGCGTAAGCTTGAAGTCGCGTGGCCCATTGCTGTGATTGTTAAACCCTCTGCTAAAAAACAATTCTTACCAGTGCCCGGGAGAGTTAAATATCCCCTGGAAGTGTATCATTAAATAATTAAATGAGAAACTCTTTACGAAGGACTCGCGTCTATTCGGGAAGAAGGTTGAAAGCAGTTCCGTCCATAGTGCTCCGTTTATTGCTCGGAGAAATGGTGGTACACGCTGGGACTAATCGCTAGGAGGGACCAGAGGAACGTTTTCACGGTCTGAGGTATGAAAGTACCAGGTTTCTTGGAAGATCCTGCCGTGTCTTGCTCGGCTTAATGTTACTCGCTGACGTGACTTGAATTACTTTCTACAATTTTATTCTCCCTCCGTGTGGCAATTTATGGACACCCTTGGCGATGAAGGTTCTTTCGTAGGGCCAAAATATTCACTGGGTGTCCCTTCAGTGTGGCTTTCGTTGTGGAAAGTTTTGTTGTTTGAAACATTATGTTCAGGGGGGGAGGGGGCAGACAGCAACAGAATGATAAATTGGAAAGGGTAGTAATAAGTGGAGTGTGTAGTTTAATTTTAATTTATGGAAATATTGAAAGGAAGGTGCCTTCTTATTCAAGGATAATGTACAGTTTTTTTACAATGGTTCGCTTTCGAGGAAATTTATTTTGAATACTCTTAGAACGTAAATTGAATGCCTCGTTATAGTCCCGTTTTTGCATGCGTAGTACGCCCGCTGACTATCCCCAACATTTCTTGGAATCCTTCAGTAGTGGCAGTGAAGGACCCAATTACTGCCACCTACCAAATTACTGTCACCCTAAACTGTTTTACGTAAAATAACGAATAAGTTATAAAATGTTGCATAAAAAAATTTAGCATACAATTCAAACTGTCATTTATACGATACAAAAAATGTTTTAAATAATATTAGCATTATAGAAAGTAATAAAGATCCGAATTCAACGACTCATTAAGTCTTTTTACTTATTAATTGGGTGACAGTGATTGGTACAAGCATTTCAAGCATTTTGGTATTACTGTCATAGCAGTAGTTGCTCATGTATTAAAATGAGATAGACAGTATTAGGTTAGCTGACAGTAATTGGGGTGTCAGTCATTCAGTCGAATACGTTGGAAAGATGTCACTAATAGATCCCCAAATATATTTTTGAAATTGATGAATTTATACATAAAAATCGAAGTTGTAAAATGCAACAATTTTTTTTCATCATGTAAACATATTAAGCAATAATAAATAACAAGAATAACATATACTTTTAGTCTATAAGTACATAACTATAAGATAATGTCAGCGGCAACGCTTAATGCGTCAGTAATTGGGTCCATTACCCTACCCCAACATAAAACAAAAAAACTTATAGCGGTCGGTACTGCACGACTCTCCCCTAGAGCGGATAAAAAACGTACCACTTTTCTATATTTTTTATTTTTATTATTCTTTAGCATCAACGTGGAACAGTAGTACCTATGTGTTTAATATACATATTCTAAGGGAGAATTTAAAGCTGTATAAAACCGAGTCAAAGCTGTATTTATTTATCTAACAAACAAAAGTTTTATAACGCATTAAACGGGACAACTCATTGTTTGGGGCCGACAAAAGGGGTGTCCACTTTTGGTACCTTTTTAGACCGTCCTAAAAGCAAAACGTGCCCCTACAAAATATTACATTTTTTATTACGTTTCAAAAGGGGTGACTTTTTGTCTGCTTAAAAGTGTGTTGTTTTGTTTAATGTTGTGTTATCGCGTTTTTTATTTTTTAGTTAAATAAATTCAACTTTAATTGGGTTTTATACACGTTTTAATTCTGTATCAGAATATATATATATATATATATATATATATATTGGGCACTTGCTGCAGTTTTGAGTTGATGTTTTTTTATATTTTTTTATCTCTTTATAAATAGCATAAATCTATTTTTCCTGTATAAAATATATCTGCTTCAAGTTAGTGAATTTTACTTAAGAGGAGTTCCCTCAACTCCGAACACTCTAATACCGGACGTTAGCTATATCTGTGATTTAAAACGCTATGGAGCCGTTATTCCGTGGAAACCGCAGAGGCGATAGAAAAAACAATAATTGCATTCAGACGCGTTTCAAAGTGTATGCACAGCTAAGGAGATCGATTTAATACAGAGGGTGACCTAATTATTATACTCAAAACATTTTCGTCAATTTTTGGGATCATTTTAAAATGGATTTAATACAATTAAAAAAAAATTCTTAAATTGGCAACTAAAGCTTCTGAAAGGAAACTTTCTTAGCTTTCCAAAACACTCATGGAAATTTGCCTACGATCATGAGTTTGCAAGTTATTTGTAAGACTTTCCATTATTTACCTCGGTCAATAAAAATCATACAACAAAACCAAAAAATGGAATTAAAGGGAAATGTTTGCTCTATAAAAGCTCTTCATTGGATTTACCGGGAAACAAATATTTTGACCTGTGCATACGTTCCAACTACGCAAAAATTCTGAAACTTCGTTTCCTGCGCTTCAGCCTGATAAAATAGTATCACAATGGATGAAAAATGAAATTCGAATCATTGATTCAAAAACTTGAAACTTCAAGCGTTAAAATGCGTTTCTGAAATATTTTTTGCAACCATTTTTCACAGACATACAGCCATTCCATTGCTTAAACTTACAAAATCTCAAATCATTTTGTTTGAGTATAATAATTTGGCCACTCACTATATTATTTCTCTCTCCTTAGTTGAAAAAAACCTTAAGCGTCTGGCTCTAGGGGAACTCTCCCGATATGTCACTGTCAAATAATTCCTGTATCTAAATTCGCAATATCCGAATCGTACATAAAGAGCACAAATTAAACACCAATCTTAGAAGAACTATTCCTTCAACACCCCTCCAATTCCATCGACCTAAACGTCATTCAAGCAATCCACTGCCTCCAGCTAGCACACGCTAATTGACACCGCGTTAAATTAAATTCAGAGAAGAAGAAGAAGCGCCGTATTGGAAAGTGAGAAGGGCTGGCGTTCATTTTCACAGATACTGACAAGCCAATAACGAGGAGAAAAGTGAAAGAGAGCGAGGGATCGTGAAGGGCTGTTTCCTGCAGATTACAATGAAGAAACAGTATCCTGGTAAGTCGAAGTTATTTGACACACGTTTATTTGCTCCGCGATATAAACGGACAGAGGGGCAGGCGGGAAAAACAAACGCCTCTTTGTAAATCGATGCAATTTATTTTCAGAATGTCCGACGGAGAATCAGACCCGAGGGGAAAATGGCGTTTGCATCGGTTGCATTCGAGTTCTCCACGTGTCTATAGCTTGCTAACGGAATGCGCACAGCTCGCGTGAGAAATTTATGACAAGAAAGGAGAGAACTATCCTTTCTGCTTTTTTGTATTGTAATTGTTCCTGGCTCGGTCGTTGCTTCCATTCTATTTTTTCCCTCTTTGGAGGAAGGTGTACGACGGGAGAAAGCTGTGGTCGAGTGACGCATGCTTCGACGTCTATTCCTGACAAGATTGAAAAAAGAGGTCACTGCTCCTTGAACGAGCTGTTTTATAATCTTCCCTGTCGCGAAGCGTGGGAAGATGGTGTTAGATTTTTCTGTTCCTTCTGTACTCTGACATACATTCGACATCAGAGGTCAACTAACCTCGTTAGTCAACTTGCTCTGGTCTCCCCTACCCCTAAATTCTTAAATTCAAATACTTTGCCAAATTGCCACGCTTCAGGCTATTCTGACCTGAATTTTTAAACATTATTAACTAAAAAACAGAGCCCCACTGTAATTTTGTCTCGGAAATTCAGCAATTTCAGTTTCTACTACCTGTTGCAGAGCACCCCGTACACAACCCTCTAAAATTTAAAATATCTACTTGTAAATGTACCTATCATTACTTCTAAGCGGTACGTTGCACCATTTCTGACACCAATTTTTAAATATTAATAGCTACAACACAAAGTTTCCACCGCAATTTTAGAACAAGCTTAAAAACACTGCCTTACCTTTTTACATTTGCATTATTATGATTTTCTGTTTCTCTGTTTTTTTTTTATGATTTTCTGTTTCTGTTTCTTTTTCTGATTTTCTATTTCTGTTTCTTTTTATGATTTTCTGTTTTCATTTCTTTTTATGATCTTCAATTCCTGTTACCATTTACGATTTTCCGTTTCTGTGTTTTTTTTATAGTTTTCTGTTTCTGTATCTTTTTATATTTGTTTATTACGTTCTCTCCTATTTCTACTTGCAAATTATATTCTTCATAATTATGTACACAATGTGACAATGTAATAAAGGCGTAATAATAAATAGCAATAATAATAGTAATATTATATTCATTACTCTTGACTTTCTACCAATTTCGTTACCCAGAACCACCCACTTCATTTTCTCCTACCTGTTGCCGAGCGTTCAGTATATAACTCTGTAAAACCTAGACTGTCCACCCATAAATGAATCAGAGAGCACAAAGCATCACAGAAGAAAGTCTACCTAAAAATACCATTTACGTTTCCAAACCCCCAGCGATCCAGGAAATAAAATCTACTCGGATTGCACACCCGTTAAGTGAGGTTGAAAGCAACACTTTGAAGTTGAACGCAAACAACGAGTAACGCCAAGAGTAAATTCGATATCGCCCCGAGGGCGTATCCCAGCAAAGAAAACTCGTTACGACAAAGAGATCCCCTTTTCCAGCCACCTCGGCCGGCCGATCTCATTACGGCGAAGGGCTGGGACCTTGGTCGTTCCTCGGCCGAGCTTACGGGCGGAAACAATGCACGCGGGAAATGGACTAACTTTGGCGTAAAAATAGCCGCGAAATGAATGGGCACGCCCGTTCCCGGCGCCGGGACGTGAAAAAGCGCTGGCTACGATAACGAATGATGGCACGGGATGCAAAATAAAAGTCACTGGAGAGTGGATAAAGGCGGGGGAAAAAAAGTGTATTTTCGGTGAACAATGGCGCCGGAGAACAATTCATCTGTCAAATAAGCCAGCTCCGAAAGTCACTGCTATCGCGCGGTGTTTCCGGAACGATTCGGGTATCGAATCGGTGCGCTTGTGTGCGGGAAATGCCAGAGGGGTAATGAATTCGTTGGGAGGCGTGAAGGTGGAGGGAATGGTGCTGGATACGTGGTTACAAGGAGGAGGAACTTGAGAAATTCATTTGGCAGAGAAAAACGGTAATGGAATTTGTATAAATAATTTCTGTCGCTTTCGGCTAATTAGTGGTTGAATTTGTAATATGAAGACTGAAACGATGATGAGAGAACTTTGAAGGTTTGTAAATTGTGGAAGTGGATGCTTAGAAATTACTGTGAAACGTAATAATTTGTGGAGAAAATGAATTTGATATCTGAAATACGAGGAAATTAAGGGGGAGCTCTATTTAGGACGCTAAGAATAAGGTGATTTTGGGGAATTTTTTTCTAAGGAACTGCATTTTAGTTCACATTCAAACAATGAACATTAAATTTTTCGTTACAAAGTGGTGGATAGAAATGGAAATAAAATATGTTGGGGCAAAAGTTCGCATTCGAACTCTTGCCCCGCTGCATTGCGGGAACTTTTGACCCAGCTACTTTTACATTATTTAATGAATCCTGTTATCTGTGAGGAGAATTGAAACCTTCTATTAACACTTTTGAATAAAAGAATTTCAGCTCTTTCAGACGACATATGAATTAAAATATTTACTGATCAATTTATAGGAATAATATTGATTTCTAAAAATGAGAATATTACATCAGAACTAACAAATTCTGTATTTACCGCATTGTACGATAACAAAACAGCTACACAATTCGACACTGATGACTCTTGATTGACAATTGACTGTCAATCACCATTGGCCACTATGACAACTATGAAATTCGCATGATGCGAACTTTTATCTACCTTTACTCTACTAATTATGGAACAAGAGTTGTTAAATTTAATTTATTTATAAAAGTTTTAGGTCCATCGACAATGTAATTATACGAGAAATAACAAAATTCGCCCAACAAATTCGCAAATTTGCAACTGCGACGCGCGAGTCCCTACAAACGTATTCATAAATCTCTATTTCTACGGAACACTTTGTAATAAAAAATTCATTTTTATTGTTTGAGTATGAACTAAAAAATAACATGAATGTTTGGAAAAGAATCGCTCAACAGTTTCTTAGGAAAAAATTCCCAAGAATCACCTTATTCCTAGCGTCTAAAATAGAGCTTCCCCCTTAAATGTCGGTTTGAAACCACAAGAATCTGACTGCTTCAAAAACCGTCGACTATGAATAGTTAATCACTGTACAGATTTCACGCTGCCTTGAAAATTCTTGTAGTTGAAGACGCGTGAAATATCGCAGCTTTCCGTTTGCGTACGGCTGTTGTCACGCTGAATTAAGTTCTAAGCCCCGCGCGAAACACTCTGCCACGTCGTGCAGCAAACACTTCCTGAGAAGGGGATGGGAAAACACCATCAAGCTAATCCTTGAACAGAGCACTAATCACTGGAAAGAATTTCCTTTAATCTCTATGAGACGCTGCCCGTTTTATTAGACAGGGTTTTCGCGTGTTTGCCTTGCTGTACACGTGCCCCTCGACAATCTTATTGTTATTTCCCAGAGAGCTACAAATCTAGAACCTTATTTAGCGAAGAACATCAGTATTCAGTTTCGCTAAATGGGATAATTTTTAACGTAATATGTAATAACAAAAGAAGTGCTTTGTAAGAAAAATTTCTCAAAATCTTCCAGTCGAAGTTTATTAAATATTTCCATATTTTTTTACTCAGCTGATTACACGAGTAACGAGGTTAGTTAGCTCTTTAATTAACATCAGACTAAGTAGTAGAATATAAAAAGAACGTTATTTCAAAATTTCTGCTCTAATAAATTTCCACCTGCAAAGAAACGAAATTCAATTCTTGTATCTGGATACCAAAATTGCCCGCGAACAGAGCAGACAGTGCAAGAGGTGGCCATTAAAGTATCAGCGCCAACGAGGGCCACGGACGAGACGATTTACCGCTTCAAATCAGATTACGGTAACTAATTTCACGGAGGGTCCGTTTATGGGTGGACGCACGGCGAAGCGGCCATTTAACCATCGATAGGCCAGTAATATGACGTCGAGCGTCACGTCGACGACCGTGAAGTGTAACGATCCACGGATTCCCATTATAACGTCATTTAAAACCATCACTGGATCGGAGCCCCGCAAGGAAAACACAGAGTGACGGGATAAAAATAGAGGAGCCTATGAAATGGAGAGAAAGAAAATATGCCTGAGAGAAGGGAAACGATAGTTTCGTCGATGTTCGCGTTCGTAGGCTGTAGGAGGGTAGAAAAGCCTCTTGATCTGGATGTGCTCATAGTGAGTAAAAAAACTAACAAGGAACGAAGTAAAATGTAAATAGAGATGCAAACAACAATGACAGTAGATTTGATAATTAAATCCAGTGTACAAATTCTTCACTCAAAAGAATCTCCCGAAGCCTCTTTCAAACTACCCTTAATACAATTTTCAACGTCCTCTTATCCAGTAATTAGAAAGCCCCAAGTCGTCCACTTACAATTCAGAAGAATCAAGCCACCCTTCTAAACCTCCCATTTCCACTAACCCAGCGAACAGGTCTGCCAATCGAGCCGACATTTCCCTGGCGCCGCAATTAAAGAAGGGGAATAGCGCGCAGACCAGCCACCCGTTCCCAAAAACGAAGAGGCAGAATCAAACACAAAACCGAAGAACCACGAGGGTAGAAGAGGGCGGAAGGGGCGGGGGCGGGTGTAGAACGCTCGATGAAGGAGGGAGGAAAAGAAGGAGCGCGGGGAAATAGATATGGACGAGAAAGCAATGAAGCTGTATAGGTGGAGGGGGTGGTTGGGGGTTAGAAACCGCGTCGGTCCAGGGATGATCCCGGCTGTGTCTATTTATACGGGCCAGGGAAGCAGCGCAGCTACCTGTTGGTTGGTTGTGTACAGTAGGGCGCGCGTCACCCCCTACCCACACCAACAACCACCACCACCACCACCAGCGAGCAGCCGAGTTGGCTGGGTGACCAGCGCCGCCGAGCAACAGGGGATGCCTGTAGCGTGCACACGTAGACGGGCCAAAGCGGATCGACGAGGGATAAAGCTGGAACTGGGCCAGCGGCACGGTAGAACTGGGTCAACTCGAGCTACCACCATCGCCCATAACACGCCGTGTTTCACCCCAGACGAGGTGTTCTCATGGCGTGTCTGGCTGGCTGAAAATTCACGGGACCTGCGCGTACCACCCCCGGTGCTCCTTGGACTCATCCCCCGTGGCCGACGAGATCGGGCTTCAGGGGGGTGCTTCGGAGCGACGGGGTAGAGTTCAAGGCGGCCAAGGGAGTTCTCAATGTGTTGGTATCACCATCGTGGGGGTTGCAATTTTTTTACGTCTTTTTTTTTTGGTTTGTTTGAGATGCTGAGAGATTTGGAATGGGGGTAATATAGGCTCTGATTGATTTAGGAGTGCTTAAAAGCGAGGGGATCAAGTTCAAGGCAGATAAGAGAGATCGGAGTGTGTTGTCTGACTGTGGGAGGTTTGAATTTTTTTAGGTGTTTTTTAGATTCACGGAGATGTTTCATGGGGTTAATTTGGGTTTAAATTAATTTAAGGGTGCTAGGGGGCGGTGGGGTCGAGTTGTAGTACAAGAAAATAATTATTTATTAGTTTTTAGTGCTTTTTAATATCGGTTAACTTAATTTTTTTTGTATATTTTTAGTTTTTAGTGTTTATGTTGTTTATTTTATACACTTTTTTATATATATATTTTTTACTTTTTTCATAATTTTGTATTGCCATCCAAACTACGCATGCCGTAAAGTTTCAAGTCTGTTGAATAGTTGGAAGTCGGTTAATGTTGAGTTTCCAGATTTGAACCAAATATGATACAAACAAACAAAAAGAGGATCGAAGCTAAGTAAAATCATTTAAAAATCTCCACTATTTGTAGTAATTTTGTATTAAAATCCCTCTGCTTGCTAACGCTGTTTTTGCAAATAAATTTCAAGGTAAAGTTTAAACACGTACATAGCTGATGTATGCCTGACCACATATAGAGACTTTCTACTTGCCCTTCTGAGTTCGGAAGCAATTGAATTTCACAGCGGTTTACCTGTTACTTTTCCAACTACGTACAGTCACTTTACTTATAAAGGCATGGGCTAAGAATATTCATTTCTAAAAACATATGTAGGCATTTAAAAAATTCAAATTAATTTCTCTGGCATGTCCTGCATACTTTCATCAAGAAGAAATGAATCTCCTGGCGTTCCACCAGAGATTAAACAAGCTTAAAACAGTAAAAGTTCTACACCTCCATTCTTTCCTTCAAGAATTTGGAAACAATATTTTCTGCAAATTTATATGAAATTTCATTCTATTAAATATTAAAAGAATGACTCCTACTACTACAGTAAAAATTCCATAATCTAGAAACGTAGAAAATAATAATTTTATCACCAACCAATCAACTACATTTATTAAAAAATTCATTAAAAGCGTCAACTCCTAATAACAAACTAAATTACATTTCCCAAGAGCCAATATCATAAAACTGTCTCTCTAAATGTACATCATATTCGCTGAATTTACATCGACTCATTCTACCTCGAAAATTGCACTCCGCTAAATTGCAATTAAATTGCAAAATATTAATCGAGTCCTTTGAATTGTAACGACACAGAAACGAATTATATTTATCAAACCGCAGTGTTATTCCCATCGTGTATTTTATTGAAACGTTTATTAAAATCATAAACACTATTTCATCATCTGACGATCTACAAATGAGATGCACGCACGACCCTCCAAATTCGCATCCCCTATCGACTGGAAAATATCGTGCATACTTAATTAGTGTAGTCTATTTCAAGATTGATTCTCCATCGATGAAAATAAGCGTGAAGGACGCGTCACGGCCTTCCATCGTCCTAATAAACGGTGGATCGTGCATGGATCACAGGCGTTTTCTGAATGTCCGGCCATCAAGTAGGCAGTCATGGGTAAAATGGACGGCAACCACTGCTGCTTCTCGAGGATACGAAAATTGAAGCAGGCGAGAGAGTTTTGTGACGTGCATCATTCAACGTGGCCAAATATTCATGAACCATTAGAGCTGTTCGTTAAGTTAATTAAAGAAAGAAATACATGGACACTTAATGGACTTTCTACCAGTGGTTAGTGTGTATTGTATAATACATACTCAATTGCTTCGTAATGATAAATGAAGTGTCCATGGAAAAAATGATCAGAAATTAAAATTGAGATGTTAGCATCATGTGTTAGAGCTTAAGGGAAGCTATCAAATTGTAATAAGAGGAAGAAACGGACACAGTTTTGAAAAATTAAGGACCAAGTTGTGTCGGTGAACGAATATTTGTTCTAAAATTTGTACTGTTATAAAATTTATGGACGGACTTTTCAGGTTCTTAAACAGATTAAGAGATCCACTATAAAAAAGAAGAGTATTAAATATTAGATAGTGTATAGTGGCGGGGGATTATGAAGTTTATTTTCTACATACTGAAAATTTAGTTTTTCCTTTGGTTACGAGTTTCAGAGTTACCTCGGTGTAGAGTTCTTTGATTTCAAATCCTCATTAACATTTCCCTAAATACGAATTCTACGTAATCTCCACTAATTTTAAAGTACTTCAGAAAATAACTGGTAAATCTCTAGAATTATTACTAATATTGAATAGGTTCTCTGGCACCACTAAATCTTCGTTCTATTCAAGGAGAAGGTAATTAAGAACTTGCAAAATTACTTTGAAAAGTGCTATCAAAACTTTCAATTTCATCCAATATTCATCTTCTATAACCTTGAAACACCTTTCTTCAATACTCCAACCTTCACCACCCTCAAAATTATTCTAAATACCTACAATAATCCCAGCAGCCATTTCACACCCCCAAAAACAAAATACTTGCAAAAACCCATGGACATTTGAACCCACCAATTTCTCGGTTCAAACTACCCACCATTACCCACCACTCGGTCCATTTGCAAACAATCTCCCTCTGCTCGCTGTGTGGTTCATTAAAAACTCTTGGAATCCAATTTGCGTGGCAGAGATATAATAAAAATAACGCTCGGGCGTAATAATAAAAACCAGAGTCGAGGGGGCGTCCATTTAAATTGAATTAAGCGAGTCCACGAGCGACGCCCACCATCCAACCACCGTTCCAGCGTGCCTTCTATCTAAAACACACCGCAATCCGCAATTTATCTCTCGATAGACACAGCAGCTCGCGATATCGCGCCCAGGATGGCATGGCTGTCGATCGAGCCAGCGGAACTATCTGCTCGATATTGTATTTACGTCCGAACGAGGGGGTGGCGCGTCCTGCAGTCTGGAGGCGCTCCTCGACGAGCAACAGACCCGCTGGTAGGGTCGAAGAACGAGATATCGCGAGTTCGGGCGAGGGAAGGTGAGAGGAGCGAGGCTCGACAGGTTGGAGAGTTAGCAAGGAGCCTGTACAATGCACCCATTGTACCAGGAACTCCATTAGCGACTGGCTGCGCACAGGCGTATAGGGGTGAGTCAAAGGGGATGAAAAATTGGAGAGAGTGGTGGATTCATGGAAAAAAATTTGCCTGTAACCCCTTGGAGGGTGCTTCTACGTGTGTCATCCTTCGCAACGTTATTTATTACGGGTTCAGTGGGAGCGTAGGGGGTGACGGTAGTCGCGTATCCTTTGATTCTTCGGTAATTGAACGAAATGGTTTTTGGATGATGGGAAGGGAGATTGTTTGTGCAGGTGTTTGGTTGTGGCCTCTGCTCTTGTAAGTGGAAAATGCTGGAGTATTTGAGGAACTGGGGTTTGGGTGCTTTGATAGGTGAAGTGGTACTGGAAAGGGTTGGATAGTAATTTAGGTGATTAGGAATCCTGGTACTATCTACTTTTTGTGTTGTATAATGGATGACGATTTTTCAATTTTGGCGATTACGGGAACGGAAATTCATAATTCCTAAATTTTCAGTCATAGTTTTCAGGGGTCTTTTCACTGTGACGCTCAGTATGTTAAAGTTGATCGAAAAAAGAAGTGTGTTAACGAAGGGTTAATGTGTTTTCTTTAACTTATTAAATTTACCTTCCCTTATATGGGGGCGGGTCGCAGATTATTTGAATATTATAAAAAATCTCGCGACCCAAAAAAGCTAGGAAAACACTGATATACTCAATTCAAAGTATGTATTGATATAGAAATATCAAATTTAAATGGCGCTCTGCTTTTCAAAGTAATTTCAGGCTTATAAAAGCGACTGAAATTCCAAGTGCTTTCTTCGTCGCCACGCACTGGACTTGCAGAGAATTCCACGTAGTTGTGGCTAGTGTTGCCAACATCTTTGACAACGCCCCCTTCTATAGAAGATGAAAGGGGATTACAGGCGCTGTGGTCAAACAATCATTAGTAGTCAGCAACAGCAACCACAGAAGTTCAATCGGCAATTAATAGTTGATCGCAAACAATTGAACTATTCCTCTTCCTTTGTCTCTCAAAGACTGCTGAAGCCCTCGAACGGCGTTCCTTAACCCTTCATCTCCCGCAGACTAAATTACCTTTGTGTCGCATGTCGATCTATTTGTGCTTAACTACGGAAGCAAAAGATTCTTTGCTATTTATTTAAAGAATTTCAAAATGCGAAGAAGAAATACGACCTTCTAATAATCCTGTAATATCAGAGAATATTTTTGACCACTTTATTATAAAATAAATGCTCGCTTCTCTAAGGACAGTATAGATACGTTTTGCGTCGAAATTAAGTGCTTAATTGAATTTCTGCTAAGTGAATGTCGTTTAAGGAGAACAGCTTGTAACGTAGTGTAAATGGCTTGGTTTAAATTTAATTTATTAACTGGGACCTCGTGGCCATTATTGCTCCCTAGTGAATATCCAGAACTTCTGGATTGTTCAGGACCATGCAATTTTCGTACTAACTACTTCTGATATGAGTCACCCTCGCCCACCATTGATCGAGAATTTTCATTAGCGACATTTTAATCGAATTATGGAATAATGGCAACCATTTAAATTTTTACCCCGATTTACTCATCACGTATAACAATTTGTCTTTGCTTCGTCGTCAAATAGTCGGAGCTCTAAACAAACTCGAACAAAAACAGTACTTAATGTAAAATATTTTGAATTTTTACGTTGTAATTTGGTACTTCACATTGTCATTCCTTCCCACGTTATTCTCATAAACTTCAGTTGCAATAATCGAGGTACAAAATCTCATAAAAGTTCTGTACGCTGCATTTGCTCGTAGCCATTTATAGTGTGAAAGTTGTAATTAGTTTTGTAATACTGTGATTACATGCAAATAACCCACTCTATTATATTTAACTTCGTGTAAAATCGAGTGCGATGATGTAAATTGATAGACCACTTCAACGTAGAACAGCGAAGGGCTTTTTAAGATTGAGGGCTGATTATAAACGATCTCTACTACTTGAACTCTACATCTACTTTGCACAGAAGCTATGATAGAATAAGCATGATTTTAATTTTAAGAAAAATGTAATTTCTATTTACTTCGGTGTAATTATTTATATTCTTATAACGAATTTAAAAATATAAACAATGGTACACGTGGTGGACTGCACTTTGACAACAATGAATTACTCTGATAAATGGGAACTATTCAACCTCGGGTTGGAATAATTATGTGAAAGGGGGAAGAATGCCCAGTGCTCTGGCTGAGAATCTTTATGATAGAGATATGCACACAGAAGTGCATACGTACACATAAAAGCATTCTTCGCCCAGTATTCAGCATTCTAGACGATCCAGAGGAACGTTTCCCAGATTATGCAGAAATATATTCCATCATACTCGTGCCACTTGATTTAAAACTGAAGAACAGAGGAAACCTCATGGTTGATAAGTAATAATGCCAACGTCAACTTCATTACACCATAAATAAAGAGATACTTGTACACAATTAACCCTTCAGTTGACCAAAAATTCTCAATACTCAATTATTAATAAGAAATAATATATCAGAGTAATTTCATCACTACGAACTACAAATATAGTTATTCTCATGAAATTTAACCCTTAGACGACGAGCACTGGGTCTATTCTGACCCATAACATAATTCCACTCGCACAATTTCCATAATTACATTCTAATCTCGTCATCATCCAAAATCCTCATTTTTTTTCAAATCAGCCATGTTAACAAGTAACACAAGTAGCTTCACTTGTGTCTAAAATAATAATAATAATAATTTAAGCTACTACTCAGGAGACAGCCTAAACACTAACAAAATCGCTGCAAATAATTCACTTCAAAGATTGAATAAATCCAAATCTAACTCAAACCAGCCAACGTTACTCTGAATGGGGTCGAAAATATTCACAGACCGGGGCTTCTATCGATTCAAAGTAACGGCGGTGGAACAAGTGATGGAGGAAATGGCAATGGCAGGTTGGCCTTCGATTTACGTGAATCGAACACGAAACGTGAACCATTCGGACATCTTTTGCACGGAGTGTGACGCAAACGACGTCCCTCAGACAGAGGCTGAAGCCATGCACGCTTTCCATGTAGCTTGCAGAAATAATCTGAGGGTGGACGACGCACAGTGGGGCATTTGCATAAAAAAAGCGGAAAAAGGTCTCTTTGTAAAAGTGTTCCCAAAGAGTCTCCAGTTCTTTTGCAACGATTGCATCCTCTGCCAGTAACCCTTGAACTACTGGAGAACGCGAGGAATTCGGAGAGGATTGGTGTAACGCGTATCCTCGAAGGCAAACGTAAGAATATTTTCCCTGAAAGACGTGGAAGTCGTTGTTCTATGTAAAGGACTCTGAGCTTTCTTCTGGTTGAAATTCAAGTGTCGTAAGGAATAGACTTGGAGTTCGTGGAGAGAGTCGATACGAAGGATCTGTGAAAATTATTTCTCAATTAATTAATGCAAATGTTCTTGGAGAAGTTTTTTTTGTATTGTAAGTAGAATGATTTGGAAGGGGAATTTTCTGATTACATTTGGAATGAAATTTGAATTAATCACTCCTCTTTGGCTTGAGACTTTCTGATGTTGAGTCAATTTAATATGATTTTAGTTAAATAAATATCAATAGGAAAACATAATTGATTCAACTGGTCCTTAATAAATAAAAAGTAATATTATTTATTGGTGTTCAGATAAATTATGACACTCATGCCACTAACTCCTAAAATCAGTAGTCTATAAGTATTATTTCAATGAGCCCTTCTCTCGCAACACTTCACATACTTATCCCCAGATTTTTTACAAAAGTCATCCGAAGAAACTAACAAGGAACAGTCCCGAAATGGCAATTTTTATGAAACTTTAGTATGAAAATATTTTTGATACGTATTTTCTTTTATCGGCCATTTTCCACGTTGAAGCGATAAAAACAGCCCTCAAAGTTGGAGGTCGAAACCATATTTTCATGCATATTCCAAAAATTGTTTACATAGCGGAATTCATCGTTTAAAAATACACAATGTTGCAATTCAAACTGTTTGCTTATAGAAAATAGTTTTCGAGATATTCAAGAAAATACATTTTCCATCCTAATTTTGAGGGCTATGTTCGCCCCTTCAATATGCTAGTGGCCGATAAAAGCAAACACACGTCCAATATTTCCACGAAGACTATATTAAACTGCAGTTTCACCAAAATCAGCAATCGACATTTCAGACTGTCCCTGATAAGAATCTAAAAGTAACTTCCCTTCATCTTTCATCACTAATAAACGTTTCCCCTTAGATATCCCCGCAAAACGACACGAGATTAGCCATGCATCCGCATGGAATGCATGCAAATCGGCCGACATTGTATCCCTGCGATCAGCATCGAGGTCTATCACGCGATAAAAGGGCGTTCTCTTCTATTTACGACTATCCTCCCCAGGAAATCGAGATTAACGAGCGATAGGGCCGCCGGCGAATCATCCAGGGCACTCTTCATTGGTCCCCTGCCGCGGACTTGCCGAGGAATTCAAAACGGCAAGGGACTTAACCGCAGAATAATTCTCCGCGATCGTTTCTACCGATCGATATCGCCTTTGTTCTGGAAAACTTAAACCCGCACGATTCTCGGCGCCCGCGGCGGTTAGTCCCGTCGGGGGGAATATCTGCTTTCCCTTTGACGTGGCACGAGAAACATGCCGGAATCGCTGCCAGCCGAATCAGATACCATCCATAAATTTCGCGCGACCGAATACGCCGCGGCGCAGCCGATTGCAGCGGTAAAGAAGTCGCATCGACAGGATAAAGAGACGGGGATATCGGTTTTCGATAGAGCGGCGTGGAAATGAATTCGCGTTGTAATCGGTGTATCGAATCGACGCCGGGACGCGTCCCTCTTGGACGTCGCGTCGATGGCGGAGAGCAGTGCCTCCACTGCGGGATTCCTCGTCCGCCATCTATATTTCTGGCGATAGACGTACAAGGGGATGTTTTCAGGTGTCCGCCTCAGGTTGTTTTGGTTTGCAGATACTTTTAGGGGACCGAAAAATAACAAATGCGCGTTTCTTTATTTTGGTGTTTCTTTACTTTAAGAGGTAGGTATGAAAGTTCCTATAGTTATAAACAGTTAGTGGTTTCGGCGCACTAGTTCGGTCAGTTTAACTGTTAAAAGCTATTTGCAATATTTAAAGGATTTAATTTCCGACGTTTCGGTCTGTGTTTAGACCTTTTTCAAGAAAAGAAATTTTATATCATTTACTGCGGTCGCTTTTAAATAAGTCAACAACGTTTGCTACGACGTGTGACACGCGAGTCGATGGATTATGACTGAGTTCCTATAGTTAATTTAAAAAATATTATAACATTGTGTATATCAATTATTTACGGAGGTATGCAAAGTTCTTTATTTAAGTACACATTTCGGATAAAGAAGGAAAGTTATGAAAATTATTTGTCATGTGAAACCCAGGTTAACTTTGTTTAAATAACTTTTTATTTAGTTAATGCAGAACTCCGAGTATTTATATAAAATATTATTCAACCGAATGTTAGAATATTCTTTAAACTAACAATAGAGACTATTGTACCTTTTCTTATGAATTTTGAAGAGTGGTTGCAGCCCCTAAATATGCAAACGGGCCAAAATGAAAATACACGTACCTATTTCTTATTTTTCGGTCCTCTAAATTCTAGAACATAGGTACCCGAATATCAAAGCAATCGAAGGCGAACACCATGGTCGCCTTGAGTTCTTTAAATGAAACCATATTATTTATTTTTCATAATATTGTAAGAGACATTAACAGTAATCATAATGGCTCACTTTTATTCATAGTAATATTAAATTTACAATAGTGAAAATAAATCTCAATCAGAGTTTCAGTACCTAAGAGTTATCCATGCTGAACAAACTTTAACTACAGCTGCTCCTATTGTAAATTTAATTAATAAAAATATTATCTTACTAATATTAATAAAAAAAAATTTGTAATAAAAAGAAGTATTTCAGAAATCTCTGCTGTCTTTCTACGATGCCCATTCAACACAGATAAACTTTAGTTAATAACTTTTTTTACCACCTTATCCTAAACGATTCGAAAACCATACGAACCGTTAAACTGAACACCCGGTAGGTATTTGTTCGAGTATAAAAGTAGAAGCTTATCTATAGAAGCTGCTAGAAGTTTCTGAAATCTCACATTCATTTCTGTGTAACGGAGGCTGGCACGCTTTTATTCTTCTCCTTTCGAACTAGTGCAACGTGTGCCCTTTACAAGTTCCTCAGTAGATCATTTAACGAGCACATTCACTCGGCGTGGTCTGAACCTCCGAGTGTCTAATAACGTGGGTGAGCTTTCTGTCTCAACAGGTGGTGGGCAAGCAAGAACTAGCGGACCAGCACCAGATTCCTTTATTGTAGCTTCAAGCAGTAGCAATAATTAATGAATAATGAAGTGACAAGTTACGTCATTCTTGACAATTCTGAAGATCAATACAAGGTGGAAGGTACAGAAGATATAAAACGAAGACGTAATTTTCGCTACCTATAAGAAGAAAGCTTTTGGATTGAAAAGAGGTGAAACACTACCAAAGGCAGGATGTCTTACGTCAGAGGTGGCGAACTTATGGCACGATTGCCAGAAGTGGCACGTACGAAAATTTTACTGCCACGTCAATAATGTTGCTAACATTAATATCTTTATATTAATCTAAAACAATTGTTATATGGTTAGATACACTTACGAAAATATTTTAGGCCAGCTTTTACTATACGACAACGTGTACTTGCGTCAAGTTATGAGTTAATTCCAGAGTTGGTCAGAAAATGATTCATCATGCATCGAATAAAATTGCCCTGCGTTAACTTTAATTGTCGAATAAAGAAATTAACTGTATTCGTCAAATAATTTAAAGTTGAAGTAACTTTTATCTGATCATTTCCAACTCTGTTAAATTTTTATGAAATCTACCTATGTTAATTTTTAATTTGCCTCAATAAAATTACCCAATGATTAATTTTCTACTAATTTTTCCCCTATTAAAAACTACCCAGCCCGTTAGCAATTCGATAAATATTATTTATAAATTCTTGGCACGCGCAAATAAAAAGGAGGTTCGCCTCCCTAAGTCCTACAATTATTGTAAAAAGGATCACTTATATCAAAAATTTTATCTCCTCTTATTGTAATTTCTCTATTAGAAGCAGAAATACGAACGATCCTCCGATGGCGTGCACAGAATCGGAATTAAACTTTCAAATGAGACTTTCATCGTCCTTTCCTGTCCAGCTCGAATCATCGATCACCGTTGAAGTTAATCGATACAGCAGCATCGTCGCCTCCGTTCCTTTACCCGCGTCAGAAATGTAATTTCAATTTCCCCGTTCTCGCGCGCGAGCACGTGGTCTCGGGTCATGTAAAATTAATGCAGGGGGATGTAGCTGTCTGCCGAAGCGATCCTAGCTTACCATTTCCCCGAGAAAACAGCGCTAAGCGCACGAAGCTTAATCAATAAATACGACGACGAAGAAAGCCACGTTTGGAAACTGGGAACGAGCCCTCGGGTTTATTATTATTATTATTCATCCCACGAAGGGTGTTGTTACGCACGATAAGCCTGGACGAATTAAACACTGGTCCTTTTAAATCTTCTGGAGCCGTAATCTCCATCGTGCTTCACCTCATCAGAGATTCGAAGAATTAATGAATAATTTATGCCCCATTTCCCTAAAAGAAAGGTGAATAAAATTAACAGTTCGGTGTATTCAAAGTGGTCAAAATGGTTGAAAATGTAAGTCCTCGACACAATCAGTCGATAGAAAGTTAGTTGATTGAAGTAAATTGGAGAGCCGAAGAAAAACGTAGTATCTAAGAAATTGGCTTTAGTTATTTATTGGAAGTGGGTTTGATAAGTTTTGGAATTTTATGCCCCTCGAGCTTGCAACTCAATTTCGATCGTGTGCGAGGAACTCTAAGGGATAGAAAAGGTGTAAGAATATAAACAGTATTATAAATGACACCCATATAAGAAAATGGGGTTGCCTCTATAAATATGACTCTTATAAAACAACGCTTTCTTACCGAAGTATACTTTGCTTGAACTTTTATATACAAGGTTGCTGGATCTTATGGGCCAGAGTTACTCGTCGTTTTTAGCAGTGGCAACAGTAGGAAGTTTGTAATTTAATGGGCAGCTTTATCCGAACAATTTTTCTCCAACATCTGCAGATTACCAGGGAATTGTCGTTAGGCGGGGCTTCGATCGAGGGTTAATTAAATTCTGGGGGAGGAATTTTCGTGGGAAAACGTTTGGAACAACGTGCGAAGATTTAAAGACTCACCCCTGCGAGCAGTCGTTATGATAAGGCGGCTGAAGCAAAGCAGCTTCGCACTCTGTTAACAGGAAGTTACGTTGTTTCATTAAAAATTTAATTAAACGAGAATACATCGACGGGTTAAGCGAGACTAAAGACACAAAGGTCACACAACAGTGTATTTTAGAAAGTTCCTTTCTTCGCGTGACTTTCCAGAAAATTCGTTCTTCCTTTCGTCACCTTGTCTTTAACTTCCTCGAGTATGTGAAATCTTACATGGAATATTGAAGGATGAAAGAACTTAGTTTAGGAGAATGAATGCGGGGGAAGTTTGTTGCGTAATCAGTACGAGGTGAATTTTTTAGCACAAGAAGCGAAGTGTTTGGCTTTCAACAAACACGCGGCCGGGTGATGATGGATTAACATGTGAGAAATATTGTAAACTAATAATATTGATAAACTAATATACTAATTTTTTTTGTTTTTTTTTATATTAGATAGTCCGGCTTTGAACAGCAATGGTCAACGCAAAACTCCTTTTCAAAAAGAGCATTCTGGAAATAGACTGTAACTTTGAAATAAATAGATACTTTTGCACCAAAATATAATACAAACGCTGTTAAAATATTTTTTACCTAAATATAAAAATCTTTGTACAAAAATATGCACATAATTTTTCAAATACGTTCCCAAAAACTCGTTTTTTATTTTCCTCCCCCACAGTACTGCAAATATTCTCTACTAAAATACTCTACCGCCTCTCTTATTATTGGTACTAGAAAAATATTATTGCATAAATGTGTAGTTCCCAGCTTGACCCGAATAAATTGGAAACGAATGGTTTAATCAATCATATTATCCTGAATATTCTGCGTGGTACGTGTATTCGAGAGCGATGGAATAAATATTTGCAATTCTGTGTATTTAACATGAAATATAAAAAACATGAGTAACCAGTTAATTTCGGATGTTAAAACGAGCCTTTGTGTGGAATATTCATGACGAAATATTTACGGCATATATATTAATAAATGAAAGCACTTTGTAGCTTTGAGTTGTCGCCACTTGATGTAAAATTCAGCGTCCGATTGACCAGGCGTAAAATATCGACAGCAGAGAGATATGCCGTGGCAGTCGTTGGAAGGAAAGAGAATTCCTCGCTCTGCGCTGGCGGGAGGTTTTGAAAATTGTGTCGCTTCGAGAGCGATGGTTAGAATTTCGAGTTTAATCGAGCAGCAGCGGCGGGGGTATCGCGTTTCTGCCGTGTGATAGTTTTTCTCGGTAAAAGCGTCTCGCGTTCGCTGTGACTAATTGAATCGGATACATTTCATCAGCGAAACGCGTCCGCGGATTTTTGGCGAAGTACCTGCTCTGCAAATTCTCCAATTACAATAGAATTTGGAATTTCTGGCCTTTTGGAGCTGATAATGGTTTGGAACGTGTGGGAATATATTCTTTTTTTAAACGAAAAACCTATTATCAGGGATCGGAAAAGTTCAGGAATTCTTATTTTTAACAAAATTCTGGTAGAACTTATGTTTCGTTTAATAAAATATCTGTCCCTGTGGAATTTTTATCGAAAGAAAAAGTTCCCCAAAAGGCTGTTTTCTCTAATTTGCCCTGAGAAAAATCTAGGTTATTTTTCGACAAAAATTGTTAATTAAGTTACAGGCGATAGCAACACTCATACAGATTAAGGTTCTTTTCAAATTTTTCATTTGAAATAAGTCTGAGCCGGGAAATCACCTACATCACAAACATACCTATTTTTGTAGTTATCACATAGACACTATAAAAAAAGATATGCAACAAATTAAAAAAAAATCTTTTTAATTTTTTTTGTATAATATAAGAGTAGCTTAACAAATTCCAAAAAGATTTATTTCATTATATGTTGTATTTATTGAGAACTTTTTTTAAAAAATAGCTTCATGTTTCGACCGATCAAAGCGTGCCCATAGCGAGAGTTTACTTTATGCATATGTAACCTGTACGCAAAATTCGAGCCAAATTAGTAGCCTGCATACCTACGCTGCGCTTCTCTTTTTACTCTCAAATTCAGATTAACTCTCAATTACACCGAATTGCGTCTCGATCAATCTCCGAACATTGGCTCAGGATCATTTTGCCCATAATACACGAGGACAAGAATACACGAAACAATCCACATCTCCCTTCATCAGCTAAGTGTCACCCGACCCGTACGAGCCCTGCACAGTGCACACACGCCGCGTTATCGGATTTTCGCGAAAGCATAGTCGAAACTCGAGACCGCTATCGCCATTCCTAGCCCACTCTTCGACCAAGCATCCCGGTATCGTAATACTTCGCGTGATTATTAACGCAGAACGAACTCGCAGCTTCACAATGATCGCCGGAACGCGAGCTACGGGGCCACTTGGATCCAGTTTCCACGGATCATATCCGCGACCAACGCCAGCGTTATCGTCTCGCCAAGGTTATAGGATGCCGAGGTGCATAGAGGCGCGAATTTTACAGACGAACTCCTCCGCAGATTGCAACGAACCACCTCACGCGTCGAACGAGTATTCTTTAACCAGTGAGCTGGCGGAACAAGCTGGTTATTAATTAATTCCAATTAGTGGGATTAACGTGGTTGGATAATTAAGGCCTACTAAAGCAGCTTGCCACGTGACGCGCCATTAATTCAGCCGCCATTGCGTGGAATATTTCGTTGCTTGGGGATCGCTTAATCGGCTTTCTTCCGCGGAATTGACCGGTCGAATTGACACGGATTATGAAAGTTGTTGCTTCCATCTGGGGCAGTTAGGAATTGCTGACGAATATGGAAGCTGGATTTTAAATTGGTAAGTGAAATATTTATGCCTAGTTATGAAGAATGCTTCTAATAAAAAATTAAAAACAGTACGGATCCCATAATTTTGTGATCTTTTTTTGGCAAAAAGTTAACAACTCGTGGAACAACTCTTATGCAACTCCTGGCAATAATTTTGAAACCAACCGCAAAGATACGAAATTAATGAGGGGTACCAATATTTTTATATATAAAGCACACATATGAAACACATTGTAATGTTAAATTGGCCTATTTTAAAGTAAAAGCACCAAAAATAATTAAGTGTTTCGTTTATTATGTAATAAAAAATACAGAAGACACAAAATGTTGCTTTGAAATAAGTACTTATTATTATAACCAGCTTTACTACTTGGCTTCGCCCGAAATTTAGATTCTGATTTAATAAAAAAAAGTTTCTTTTTTATTTTATTTTTTGCGAAAATAGTCACATTCATCTCGATTAGTTAGGCATAATGAGCTGAGACGCATTTTGGGACCCCAGAGTTTACAATTCGAAAATTTTTAAACAACAAACAAACACAAACACTTTCTGTTTCACTTATAAAGATAAGTATAATCTTATTTTGCAAAAAACTTCCAAACCACCAATCTTATGTCCAAATAGAAAACCTGTGTCAGATACAAAACTTAAAAATTTATAGGAAATGATGCAACTCATTCCAGCAGATTGTTTAAATTTTCATAACAATTTAAACAGTGACAATAGGATTGTTGAAGACATATAGGTTTCAATGTACAACGTTTTGATTTTATGGAATGAAATTGAAAGTGAAATTGCTGCATAACAAGAACGCACAAAAACTACAATAAATGTAAAATAATATTGATTATACCACTCACAATTAAATATCCCATTAAAAAACATTTTAAACCAATAACATTAAATAAAATATAGCCAATAGAAATAAAACTACTTTTCTCATCTTCAAACTAAATTTAGGTACTCAGTTTCAGATTATTGAGGGCTGGTAGCTTTCTGCATAAATTGACCCAATTGTGGGATGCATCCAAGGTAGAAGGAGAACTTCTATTGGATTAAGGCGCTATGGTATCGGATAATCTTCAATCCCGAGAAGATGAAATTAATTAACGCTGTCAAATAATAGTTCCTCTCTTCGTTCATAGTTGAATCTAATGTCTCTGTGACTGCTGAATGCAAATTTTTACTCAAAAGCGTACGTTCGAGTTCCTTTTCTCTGCCCGGTTTACGGAACACGAATTCACCGTGATACCAAAGGGGGATTTGCATCCAGAGGGGTAACCGAAGTGAATCACTCTATGCCACGATAATTAAACGATTCATCTTGATGCAGATTAAATCGTCGAACGCGTGCAGCGTGGCACAGCTTTCCATCGGTTATGTAAATCCGTGGGTTTGTGTAAATTCGCGGCTTTATTTGTTTCCATCACCATGATGGAGTCGGTGAAAGAAATTCATTAAATGTTCGACCGTCAGATAAATATTCCTTGCGTTACAGGTTTCTCATCATTTCCATAATTAGCTTCTGCGAACTGAGTACCTTCTTTTAATTGAATAATTATTCCCAGAATTTTCTGAAACGAGACTGTAGATTGAAATACCATTTAGCAAACGTTTATAAGCAGAATTTGTGAAACGTTGCAATACTTCACTATTCTATAGCACAGGAAACACCTCATTTCATAATTTCAAAATTATTTCCTAATGAGTTAAGTGAGAAAATTAAACTAGAACATTGAAGGCCTTGCTTCCAAAGCTTCGGAAACCCTTTTCCTGTTCACAGAATACTTGTATACAATGGAGGAAAAAATTTGATAACATAAATCGAAACAGAATTATCAACTTCCGAAAGAAATGCGTTATCATATTTTTATGCATGATTAGAAAATGAACCCTGAAATTCTGGATCCCCTCGGTTCCCCATTGAACCCGTGTCGAACGTGTCCCCGTAAGTGGGGCTTCGCGTTTCCTTTCGTCACTTAATGCGGTAACGACACTGAGGGCAGAAAATGGGATCGCGTGTCGGAAACGAGCGAGATCCGTTTATTTTCACCCTGCGGAGCAGCGATGTAGAAAATCTTTGTCCTGCTGTTAAGGAAAGGTCGACGCTCTTGCTTCTTCTATTTTCGCAAGGAATCAGGCAAAGTAGAATGAAAGACCCTTTTGGATGTGCCTCCAATTCAAGGAATCAATCAGTGGGACAGAGGCAACAGGGTGGAAGGAAACTTTCTCTAAATGACACGAGCGAATGAGCAAAGGCGTCGAAAACAGGCGTATGTTCCTGATTTCGTGGAGAAGCTACGATGGAGGAGAAAATTTTAACTAGTAAAGATATTATAAGTGTAAGATACTTTACTTTCGAAGACTTTGGAATCTGGAATTGTGTGAATATGAAATTTAGCATTTTTGGTATTTGGAGTTTGAAATTTTTAAATATGGGATTTTGGAAATTTTTCGGTAATTTCACACTTTATCGTCATAGAATGCGTGATTCGATAACTTTGATGTATTATTTCGTGTAAGCATTCGAATTCAATTTTATTTTCTGTTTATCACCGAGAAAAAGTGTACTGTTATATTTGTTTTTTTTTCCTGAAATAAAGTGTAAGTGATTGTTTGAATTTTCCGGTCGATATGAGGAATTATGATGATTAAGCTATGAACTCTTTTGTCTTTGTTGTCGACCTCGTTTCACAAAATTGTTTATTCCCTTATTAACTTATATTCGGGGATAAATTGTAATTGCTTTTGTTAGTCGAAAAATTTGATGGTTCTGCTGGAAAGCTAGACTAATTGCAAGGGTGCACGAGAACAATAAACATCCCAGTGTGGAGAGAAAGGTGAGAGAATTGTAAAGAAGGTGTTTGACAGTGAATTCCAAGAGTTTCGTGAAAGAAACGACGGGAGATTCGTTAAAATAATTTCAGAGAACAATATCATTCTTCTTGCTAGTGTCCTGGAATGGGGAAACAGTGATTCGCTCAAGGAGTTTGAAAAAAGTGAATGGAGACGTAAAAGACAGCTAAAAGGGACTCAAGTAAAACATTATCGTTTGCGAGGCAAGTAACATTTATCGAGAAAAGTGTAAAATTCTTCCAAGTAGAAATATTCTATTAACAACGTTCATTTACCCACATTTGCAACTGCTATATTTTACTTCGAGATAATTGAAGTCACGCTGTGTAATTTCTCTTGCGAAGAAGAGCTTTCCTACCAAACGATAAAAAAGTAAATGTGTTAAGAAAATACTCTCTTGCAGAACTTTCAGTATAGAATTTCCTGTAATTTCTTCGTATTTCTTTCCTTAAGTTCACATTGTTAGCTTCATCACAGTTCATACACGTCTGTTTATTTAAGACTTTAACAAAACCAAGAAGAAACCACCATACAAGTGAACTAACACGAACTTAATACATTACGCAGAATCACTTCATTATGAACTTAATCACTTAAATATAATCATAAATTAAACTTATACTGTACCTATCTTACTTTCACAACATATTTATTTTTTAAAGAAATAGGGTTGCCAACATTTGCCCACCATTCACCTGGAGGATTAGCAAAAATAAATAAAAAAATTTCCAAGCAAACACAAATTATTTTACTAACCAAAATATAAAAAGAAACAAAATAAATAAAGTTTTCTCATCGCGTCTCAAGTCCATAATTATAATTATGTATATAAAAAAATTGAAATACATAAACTATTTAATATAATGGACAATATACCTATATAGTACATTTTCCACAATATAAATAATTTAATCCATTCAGTAATGTACGATGCGTTCGAAAAATGAAAGTTTTATTATACACAATTTCAGGCTGCAGGATAATTAACTGCTTGTTAAGATTACAGTTTAACATTTATCAAATTCCTGGAGAAATTACCAGCAAAACTGTACACTAGAGAAATATCACCAAAGCTGGAGTTTCAAGACGAAAAAAATGGTATTGTTGGCAACAAGAAAGAAATAAGAAAGAAACAAGATTCGTGTCTCCCCCACGTAAGAAACAAACGATGTATACGAGGAGTTTCTCCACGAAATTTTCAATAATTACTAACAGAGATAACGATGTAACAAAGTTCCATTTTCGTAGGAAAAACCAACGTTCTCCAGCTCGAAACGCGCCCATTCATGCCCTCGATGATCGTTTTTCTGCCACGAGGGGCAGGAAAAAGTAGAGAAAGAAGTGTATTGGCAAGGGCGAGAAGAAGGGAAGAGGGGGATTAATGTCTCGTAGTTGCGAAACGAGGGAAAAAGGAAAGTGTAGGAGCGTGCCGGTTATTCGATTTCAACCCCGGCTTCTCCTCTTTTCGACATTTTGACCGTCGTTAATTAACGACGCCATGGGAGATCGTTAAGTGAATTACGCGCGAGAATGCGATTTATATCGAGCACGGTATCGAGTCCTCGACTGGAATTAACGATTGGGCGACGGCCACGGAAAATGATTCGTAACGGCGATGAAACTGCTGGGAAAAATCTCAGCCGAAGGATATCGCGTTTCCATTACTGCGATAAATAGATTTCCGCTTGTCCCATCGTGTTTCACTTTTCACAAATACAGTGCTGGTACTATTTAATGCATCGCTCGAATATTAAACCCGTTGTCATTTATACGTCTTTTATTAGCAGTACTGGGGGAACATTTATTTATTGCAAAATTTTGTAGCTCGGTATCCTGGCCAAAATAAATTGGATACGAAATATTTTATCAATCATATTGTTTTGAAAATTCTGCGTACTAGGTAAATTTGAGAGCGGTGCAATAAATATTTCCAGCACTGTACGTTAACGCGTTCATTAATTGATTCTGTGGATTCGATCGATTCTATGGAAGAAACGATTCTACTGTAACTTTATTAATTTTCAGTACTTTCCATAATTTTTCAGATCGTGAGACGATCTCTATATGATCATAAAAAAGCATGGTGTAATATTTAGATAAATGAAGAATCCTTGTACAAAACACTGCAAGTGCCGAAGTTAAAAAAAAAGGTTTCAAAAAATGTGCTACGTACCAATGGAAATATTAAGTCCGGAAAAAGCATACAAGTTCAGGAATTTTTGGGGGAAGAGTATAAGCGAAAATCATACACAAGGTTTTTCTTCTAAAAGATACATCTTTTAACTATATTATTCTAAATTTTTATGAAATATTATTATTAACTAAAGAAGATATCGGCTTGGAAATGAGTTGTGTTTGTTTTCAAACAAAATTTTAATAACTGAAAAAATGTAATGTAAAAAATAGTACGGAAGGAAGAAGGGGATTGGAATATAAAATGTTACGAATTCTAATACTGGGGGATGGAAGGGGTAAGAAATCATCGAAGTTACCCTTACGTAATTTAAGGATGACTCCAAATTAGTTAACATAGTACCTTTCGCGAACTTGAAAATACACTTTGCGAGGACAGAAAGCACCAAGTTCTCCCAATTTTCTTTTCAGCACCGAAAGTCATAGCCCAATGGAACAAAGCAATTTTTAGCCCTTTGTGGTGACGTTCCTGCTTTGCCGCGGGTCGTTAGCGATTAATCTGATTAATGAACGCTCGAAACTGGCGTATCGCTGATTGATACGCGGCGGCGAGGTCGTTTAAGGCTCAAACTTGCGTTCGTTTTAATTAATTACGCGAACACCTGGTCGGCGTGCTGCTCCCGAGGCATCTCTGTGCAGGTACAGGCATCGTGTTTCTCTCTGACGACTCGGATCCAGCTATAATTTCCCATGGAATTCCACTGGATGGAACGATCGATCAATTTCTTCCACCCGTTCATGAAATGTTCTTACAGATTTACGATTATTGCAGGCTTCACGGCTGCGATGGATTTTTATCGCTCCGCGGAATTGCTTCACAACTCCATTACACGAAACGTGCTACTGTATGCATCATTTGTGTGACTCCATAAATCCATCAAACTGCATTTACGTGGATAGTATTTATATTAGTATAATTCTGCGCCCTTGCAAGTGGCAGTACCTATGTAAGTACCATTTTCAATTTGTTAAAGAATTGAAAATGATAGAATTCGAAGATATATTTACTGCACCATCTTTCTGAATAATACCTATCCACAATTGGCTTGTTCCTCATTTTTAATGTGCCATAGCATCCAGGTAGATTAGTGAATAATTAAAGGAAAAATGGTGTCTGACAAATCGGTGATATAAAATAGCATCCCGTCGAGATCGTAATTGGCAACGCGAATCTATAAAAAAGTTCACCTAATTCAGATCTAATCCATTCATCCACCTATGGCATTACAAAGTGAAGTCTCTCTAATTGCTCCACCGATAGAGAATCGACGAGGCATGTAGGATGCATGCTCCCTGTGGCTCCGGCGGATTTAAAACAGATTTCGCCTGGTGCGAAGTAAAATCGATAAGGGCTTGCGACCGCAGAAAGGAAACCCGGGAAATTACCATATGCATTCGGAATATCCAATCACGACGGACGTGATTACTCCGGAAGGAAAGAGTTCCTTCGGCGTCTCTCCGCGGAAATGCTCGACTGGATGCTGCCTTGAATTCTTTCTGCTGCTCTTTTTCTTGGTCAACGCGTCCCGTGCCACGTGGACCACCGGTGGTCCATTATATTTGTCGGTGGTGAAACTTTTATTGAGAGGAAAGAGTGTTTCTTAACCTTTAGAGAGCCGGGCTGGCCACATTAATTTGGATACTTTGCCGGACATTTTAGTGGTATATACACATAAATTTTAAGTAAGTAAAATTTACAACTTCAATGAAAATTAGAATTGAATAAAAAAGAGCTGAAACTGTGGAGGGTACCCATAAAGCACACTTCGTGGCGGCAACGTTGCAGGATCGTTGCAGTAACCTTGCAATATTGCATGGTTGCAGCGCAATGTCGATGTAACGTTGCTACAACGTTGCCGTGCAACATTGCACGGGACGTACATAGAATTATTGCTGCATAGTTGCATCAATGTTAACTTGCAATATTGCACGGCAACGTTCCTGCAATATTTCTGCAACGTTACGGCAACATTTGGCAACGTTTCCACAATGTTGATGCAATGTTGATCCACCGCTGTCTAACATTGTGCCAGCCGCAACGAAGAAAAAACGGCAAAATATGGTCAAACTTACGGACATTATAGGAATAACGAAGACACGAATTCTAAACTATGAACGAGAGACGAGTAGAGAGACAAGGGCCATACACGATATCGGCGTAGTAGAAAAGAGAAATAGCAAGTGATTGACATAGCGAGAGCTTGGTGTGGATAGACAGAATACGACGAGAAAGTTACAGAAACCGTAGAGGAGCAAAAACAGAACAACACATGACACCTACATGATGGTCAAAGCACCACTGAGGATCAAGGTAACACCGAGGATTTTTACAGTAGGTTGCATAGAAAGAGATGCAGAGCCCCAGGAAATAACAAAAGAAAAGCTATTGACGAAGAGCGGGAGAGGCCACCACTAATAAAGGCGATTTAGCAGGACTTAACTGCAAACCGTAAGAGTCGGCGCAAAGCGTGAGGCGTAGCAGGTCGGCAGCAATCTCACGTTTAGCAGAATCAGCCCCGCCAATATGAAAATCCTTAACCAGCTGAGTATCATCCGCGTACATATAAACCCGGCAATTGCGACAGACTGAGGGTAGATCCCTTACGTAAATATTAAATAACAGTGGCCCAAGAACTGAGTCTTAAGATACTCCACGTTTAACCGCTCGGATAGATGAGACCGTCGGCATGAAGTAGTTAAGGATAACCTGCTGAGTGTGAGAAGAGAGATACAATTCTAGGAAAGACAGGGCATTAGAGGACAAACCAGTATGTCGCAGGTCATGATCAATCGTATTAAACGCCTGAGAAAAGTCTAAGGCAGGGGTGCACAAGGGAGCTGTTTTAACGCCTAGCTGCGAGCAACCCGTTTGTCCCATTGCTAAGGTTAGAATCGGTGAGGAGAACTGCAATAGTGTACGTGCGTGCTCGTATGCTTGTAGCGTCAGTATATATGGCTGGGTTCAAGTCATACCAAATGTACGTACACTACTGCAGTTCTCCTCACCGATTCTAACCTTAGCAACGGGACAAACGGGTTGCTCGCAGCTAGGCGCTAAAACAGCTCCCTTGTGCACCCCTGGTCTAAGGAGATGATAGCAGATAGGGTAGACCGGGGACAAGAAAAGAAACACTGAACAGGCGTAACTATGTAAAGCAAACGTTTTGGAAATTTTTGTGGAAGGCGAGAGGAGACGTGTTACTTTCATGACACAGTTATGCTCGCCCTAAATGACTCCACGTTTCATCAATACATGTTTATAATTATAATCTTTCGCAAGCTTCTTCGCCTCCAGAAAACCGAGAGGCTTGAACTTTACTTTGGGATGACGAAGTCGAAGCGCAGATGCTACATACGAGGTCGAGACATTGATGGCGTCCACAACACTTTTAATAGACTGTAGTAGCCCCGCATTTGAATTATCAGGAAGCCCTGATATCACAATTTCAAAGTCTCTGCTAAACCGCTCAATGCCTTTGAATATTTGGGTGACCTCGGTAAGAGGCACCGAGCCAGTCGTGGCAGACGCTCCATTACCGGAAAGACACTGCTCCAGCGAAGTCAAACTTCGGTCCAGAGAAAGTTGGTCTACGACTTGACTATCCACACGTTCAGCCACATCCGACATCATGGTGTGCAAAGAGTTAACGCGAGCCACAAGATCATCCAGCGTACTTAGCTTACACTTCATGTCTTGAAGGCATACGTATCGATAGCTCTTACAAGGAGAGTATTTTAGGTGTCCACCTCCGATCATTTTGATTTTTGGATATGTTATAGAGGACCGAAAAATAAGAAATACGTGTTTTTTTATTTTTCCCCGTTTTCAGATTTGGGGGGGTGAAAACTGCGTTCAAAGTTAGGGTTTTTTTTATATATTATTTAAACAAATGGAGTTTTTGAAAATCTGGTGAGTCAGTCATATTTCGCATTGAAAGACACAAAATTCGTCCATTGACACTATTCCCCTATCTCTAATAGTTCTCGAGATATTCCACAAAAATGATTTTTCAACCCTAACTTTGAACGCAGTTTTCACCCCCCAAATTTGAAAACGGGGAAAAATAAAAAAACACGTATTTCTTATTTTTCGGTCCTCTATAACATATCCAAAAATCAAAATGATCGGAGGCGGACACCTAAAATACTCTCCTTGTTAGATCCGGTGAAGCGTCTGTTCTTGAGAGTGAGATGGAAGGTCTAGACTGTTGTTCAGTGCACCGACGCCAGTAAAATTGTTATTCATACCACAGCATGTGCAGATACCGGATTTCGGTAAAAATTTGGGGCATCCACGACAGTGGGCCATGCCAACAGTAGTATATTGAAATCGTCAGTAGGTGTTGTTAATTACTAACTAGCCTTGCACGAAGCACACCCGAGGTTGTAATCAGCGATGAAGACGTCGTAGAAAAACAGGCGGAAGAAACTACAAGATGAACACGCCGCAACCGAATACCGAGAAATAACGGCAGATTACTTGGAAAGTAAAGGCACCAAGCGCACAACTCTGCGGCACCACAAAGATGTGCACAGGATCCGCAAGTGGAGATAAGATTGAACAAACCTGTCTCAGATTAACACTGTCAAAAGCGAAATAATAGAGAGCGAGATCGACACACGAAAAGACAGTTGAACGCCCTCTGAGACAGTCCTTACCGGTAGTTTGTATTAAAAAAGGGAAGATTGTTGGTGATATAATTGAATTTTTAATTTGTTATTATTCATTAATGTGATTTTGTATTATGCTGCTGATCATTTCTGTTGCATGTGTTATTAGGGCTTGCACTATTTACACTGCTTAAATATTCACATTACTCACGCTGTTTGATATTATTTGATAATGTTTGATCACGGTAAGTAAATTACTCATACCATTTACACTTCTTGCAATATGGATACACGCCAGAGTACTCAAATTGCTGGAGTTACTCGCGCTATTTGTACTACTAGTAAGTACATTAGCCCCGCACCATCGCTTTTAATACCGCGCTACTTTTGCCCTGTCTCAGTGCCATTCTTAGACCATTTCCACATTTTTCCTACAGACTTTCCTAATCACACATCACACTTTATAAATCACACGTCACACAAAGTTCTGAACTGAAATACAGCGACTCGTGAAACCCCAACAAAGTAGCAAATGACAAAATTTGTTTAAATAATGTTGCAAATGGAATTTCAGTGTCCGAAGGAACATCTTCATTTGCAACTTTCTTGCGTTTTCGCGGGGAACCAAATTTCGATTTTCTATTTTGTTGCAGGTGCGAGTGTCTGCCATTCTTTCAGCTGCAAGAATCGAGCAATGGAATGCGAAACAAGAGGGTTTTGAGTGTCTCAACCGCAAGAGAGGCAGGCATTCGCGTTACACCTGCAACAAAGTTGCAAACCGATGCATGGCTGGTGACAAAAACGCACAAAGTTGCAAACCGAGGTATGACATGTGGCAAAAATGCACTAAATTTCAACCTAGGATTTCATTTCTCGAACGCTGAAATTCCACTTGCAACATTGTTGGAAAAAAATTTGCCCTTCGCAATTTTGTTACGTTTCCCCGGGGCGCTGAATAACTTACCTAAATATTTGCCATATTTGCGTAATCGTAAGGGGACTAGTTCTTAACTTTAGAGCAGTGATACGTAGTAGGAAGTGTGTTGTGGAGTACAATGTGTGATGTTGTAGAGTGTGATATGTGACCAGCAAAGTGTATAGCCATGCCATGGGTAATGTTCTAGGAGTAATGTAAGAACAGTTTAGATAGTGTGTAGGAGTGGTGTGGTAGTATTATGCAAATTGTATGGGAGTAGCATGGGAATAGTATGTAAAATATGAAGAACATGGACGTTACACGAAATCTAAGGAATATGAATAATAACGTGGAAGGCATGAGAAATGTACGAAATATTGAAATTCTATAGGACGTAAATAACGCGAGAGGCATGGAAACCCTAGCAAACACGAGCAATGTTGAAAGTATAAAATACCTACATGAAACATGTGAGAAATCTGTAAAATCTGAGCGAAATGTAGAAAATGTATATCACGTGAAAAATGTGCAGTGTGTAACAAATGTAGTACGTATTCTATGTGTGAAAAATATGATATACCTGTCTGTGACGTGTAACGTACAATATGAGACATATGTCACATGTAACACACGAGAGTAATATGAAACATGATGTATACATGGGATACATGGCGGCACAGGATATAAAATGTAAACGAACAAACCTCACCAAAAATTGATCCACAGACTCATCACTCATTTACAGATACAGTGGTGCTCAAAAGAAAGTTTGAAGCTCCTATTTTTTAATATCTGCATAACTAGCTTAACACTAAATAGGCTTTAAGTATTATGTTGGTATAATTGACATGTTTTGACAACCCCCAATCTATTGGATACCAATTCTAAGCTGGAATACTTTCTAATAGAGCTATTTTATTTTTGTTATTTTCTTTAGCCCGATACCGTATCACACACATATAGGGTAAAACTATACAATACGCCCCATCTGACAAAAAGCCCTAGCATTATTTTACGCACACAAATAAGGATGCATCAACGCGATCATCAGATTCGAACTTGCCTCAGTCGCCCACAACTGCTGCAATAATAATACGAGAAAATATTATGGCTTCTACAAAAATATACAAGAATTTATATTTTCTGCCTTCAAATAAATTGCGGCGAGTATCTGAGAAATTCAATTTTCTAAATCACTGTTGTTTCTGCGATAAATTCACTCATATATTTCGAAAGTAGACAAATTAATCTCTGAGATGTTTTTTTACCCTAAGCTAATATCACTCCACCTACACAAAATTACAATTACCAAACCTCCTCCAAAATCGCCAAAAATATCAACCCTCCCACATACATTCTACAATCCAATAATTGTTGCAAGTACCCGACGACTGCAAGTGTACAAGTGGGACGATACTCAACAATTTCTAGCCAACAACCAACAGGTTTCCCTCTACTATTTTCCGCTTTCCAGCCACGCATCGAACTCCAACACAGCCGCCTGATCGATCGAAAAAACTTTGACCCAGTTACGCGTTTCACCCTCCAAACGATGCGTTTAAAACCGGGCCTAAATGCTGACCCCGTCCGCCCACTGTCCTCCTCCCTCGCCTGTTCCTTGCTTCTCGAAACGGTATCCCGTATTGTTTAATACGGGCCGCGCCTACGAAACGAACTAATGACAAAGCAGTTGACAACTGCTTGGAATCGAGGAGCGCGTTGGCGCCAGCTTTTCACCAGGAACAATGGAGTCGCGAGTCGACCACTCAGCTGTTTACGATACCTGCGTGCAACGTAACTTTCCTCTCTGTGAATCTAGTTCGTCTCACCGGGTGGGAAATGCTGGTGGTACATTTAGGGGCGAATGACGCGTCCCTGGCGAGGGGGGACACAACCACCCCCTCCGCGAGTCGACCACAGTCGATTCTGTAACGCTCATCACATATGCGCGGAAATTTCCAGGAGAGAAGTGACTTCTTCGAATGATGCAGCTGTGTATGGTGTCTCTCTGGCAGAAGATTGTTGGGCTATCATGCCTGTGAATCGTGTGATTGAATGTCCAAAAGCAAGATGATTTTGTACTGATTTCATATTAATATTAATAATACAATTTCTAAATTTCATATTAACATTAATATAAAAATTCCTAAATTTCTTGTTAATATTAATATTACAATTTTTAAATTTCTTATTAATATATTAATATTCTAATATTAATTTTTTAATATACAGTTGGGGGTAGGGACAAAGTGCTTTGATACGGGAGAATAATTAAAAGGAATTACTTTTATATGTCTTTTTTAAGTAATTTTTTATGTAAGTTGATCAGGGC
This sequence comes from Andrena flavipes, assembly GCA_963971345.1. Lineage (NCBI taxonomy): Eukaryota > Metazoa > Arthropoda > Insecta > Hymenoptera > Andrenidae > Andrena > Andrena flavipes. Next base: position 49,280,601 of record OZ020480.1, read on the forward strand.
AAAATCCTGAAATTTGTTTTTAGGCGTTTGTGTGTATAACCTTTGTAAGTAAAATCCAAGTTGATGTCTAATCAGGCCTAAGAGATATTAAGGAGTCCAAGAAATCACATTTTGCAATTTGATTTTATAATAAGTGACGAGAGTTTGCGTATAAACGGTCTATTTTTATTGTCAGCTTTTTGCGATGCAGTGGAAAATGTACATAGAGCTGTATTTGCAAGCCAAATTATAGAGTTTGTGAAGAGAATATTGTCCTACTTCGATACATATCACTATACATACATCAAATGTTAATAATTTTAATGCTTGTCGAGTGATGTTTCATATTTGCAAATGAATCGTAGTGGAAGAAGTTAATCTGATGCTAGAACGCAAACAACCCCACCCCATTAGTCGAGGATTAAAATCAATACATTTTAATAGGATCAAAATATAGTTACTCATTCATAATTTATCATACAGAGTATAATCTGAAGAATATTATCTACCAAAATTTCTAAAACTCTGGAAAATATGAAATTTTCCAAAATTTTACTCAAATTCTTGTTCTTCTAAATGTAAAACTTCATCACATATGAATCTAAATTCTTCCATAATCACTTTACTCATAAAGAAATGAGCTTTACTATGACCCACATGTCTACACATAGAAACAAATTAACTTAAAGAACCGAAGAAACGAATTTCATATCTTCCTTAATTCCGGCCATTTTTCGAATGTTCAACATTTTAGGAATACGTGTTTAAAAGGATTTATTGAAATTCGTAAAATTCCCGAAGTTATAGGCATTTGAGTAGCAGCGAATGCATGGACAACAACCGGCCACTCGGCGCCCACTTAAAACTTTAAACCCGTTTTTCTCGAAATAGTGTTCTCAAAACGGTGGGACCTGTATCTCCAAAAGTTATTATGCGGTTTGACTGAAACTTTTTTATTTTGAAGAATATACTTCTGGCCAGGGGGAATACCAGAAAAGATTACAAAAATTGAAAATTTATAATTTTCAAAGGCGTTGAAAGATGGAAAATATAGGGAAAAAGCGATTTCAAACTTCAAGTGGCGTTATTTTCTAAAAAAATGTCATTTTTGTAATTTTCTCTGGTTTCACCCGTAGCTCCCACCGATTTGAATGAATTTTTTGACGCCTTGATTTTAACGACTCCCCAATGCCGTTTGCAATGATTAATGATAAAACAAAAAATATATTTCTATAATTTAAGACATCCTTAATACAATGCAAAATTCGCAATAAAGTATATATACCTAGTAGTTTTCCTTTAATTAATTCCTAAAGATCACCTATTTTGGGGGGCTCTAGACCGGAGGGTCCCCTCAATTTCAGAGACACTAGCCTAAGACATTCTTCATTTTACACAGCTTGTAATGCATTATATACAAAACACTTTACTGTACCTACTCGCATTAAAAAATTGGAAACGTCAAAATTGCTCGTTCCTTGGAACATAAGATTTACAACCGCTTACGACTTTCTAAGTAACGATTTCGAGGTCGAAGCCTTATGCCATCAGATTAAGTCACGCGCACCGGCTTTTTCCTATTGGTTACTTATATCAGCATTAAAGTTACAACTGCCTGTAACGAGTTTACATTGAAAGTTTTCGAAGCATTATCCTGCAACCTCGGTTTTGTTGCAATGGTCCCAGTACTTAGAGACTTAGAGGAAGTTTTAGTGATAGTAAAAAATTTCAAGATATTACAGGGACACACAGTGCCCCTTAAACCGAGCAACATCGCTTTCCCTTCAAGAGCAGCAAATAAATAATATCCTCTGCAATATTCATTTCACTTTCTTGCTAACGTGTCCATGACTTTCAAAACGTTCGCAACTCAACCCATGTTTTCACAAACCCCTTTATAACCCCCGACCATTTTCACCGTCTGGATGATTCACTTATTCGAGGAGGAAAATTAAAGGGAGATTCATTAGAATTGAGAATCTCGCAGCAAGACGGATGCAGCTCCATTTTTACCATCTTGAAGTAAATTAGAAAAAACTGTTTATAAAATTATCCCTTTGACTTAACATTAAAAAGAGAACACTAATTGAAAAATATATACTTTCGCAAAATAAATAGTAGCTATTGAGTTGATAAGTTTTTATTTCTACCTTTGGCGAAAAATATTCTTGTATAATAAAAATATTAATATAAATTTCTTGTTAATATTAATATTAAAATTTCTAAATTTCATACCAATATTAATATTAAAATTTCTAAATTTCTCGTTAATATTAATATTACAATTTTTAAATTTCTTATTAATATATTAATATTTTAATTTTAATATTAACAAGAAATTTAGAAATTTACATTAATGTAAAATTTTTATTTATATTAATATTACAATTTATAAATTTCTTACTACCGAATATTAATGTTTCTATTTTTATGTATGTGCAATAAATCGCTTATTTCTTATCGGATTTGGATCAACCGTGCACCAAACGATGCAGAATTTTATTCTTTTACATACACTACACGCTACAACTCAAAAACTGTAAAAAATGAAACTGCACCGCTCTTGCTGCAAGGTGCTCAATTCGTCTAATATATCCTTTCCTTCACCTGTTCGTGGGACGCACATTTGTATTCCGAGGGCGAGGATAACGTCAGGTCGAAGACGTTTATAGATCGTTCCGAGATCCTCGCGTGCGGAACGAGATTCCCAGAGTCGATTTGTGATAAAAATGTGATGGGAAACGCGCAGAAACATTTCAGAAAGGATTGCAGCAAATTAAGGGAGTTTCTACCTATTGTAGGAGAAAATGCAGGCACCTGCGAAACGTATTTATTTTATTGAATTACCTCGAGCTGAGGATAAGGACCTAGATACTTCCTCCAGGAAAATGCGGGCCCTTGCTATTGGAAAATGATTAGGAACTCGAAATAACATTAACCCTGTAGTAAAGATGTATCATTTCATTCGATCTGTCGATGGAAGTATCGTCGAAACTTTTGGTGGCGTTAAGAAACGTCTGAAATAAAGTTCGAAGAGTTTCGATTTCTAAGTAGAAGCACTTGGAATATTTTGAGAAAGACTTTCTTTTATAGAATTATATACTACTTACTGTACCAGTGACTGTACAAGTCAAAGTCACTCTGCAAGTAAATGAGAAGTGAAGAGAACAGATTGTCTTATTTTTCAACACTTAACAGCATGTCCAGGGACATAAGCACTGATTCAAAAGTGTTGCATTAATTAACAACGCGATCATGCAATGATGTGGAATAATCCAGATCAAATGTATATTAAAATGTAGGCACATCCTTTAAATATCCAAAAACATCTCCATTTATAAAGAAGCAACGTTCATCAACAGTAAGCCTCTAAAGCTTCCAATGTTTTAGAAAGAAAGAAAGTAGCAGAACACAGTGATATTTGTAAGTAAAACTCGCGAGTAATAAAACTCTTCCGACATCGATGAGCTTTCGTAGAAAGCCCCGTCAGCTTTTTCAATAATACACGAGTCCCCCCTCTCTGTTGAGGAAGAAAGACTCATAATTCGTGATCGCGTAGATCACGGATAGAAATACTCGCAACAGCTTGAACGGGGGTAACATTGATCGTTGCACATAGATACAGAGTGGTTACTTGTGCTTAATCGTTTGTCGTGATTCACATTTATAAGAGTGAGGGGGCGTTTGTGCTGTCAGGATAATACGTCTCTTTTGTATGCAACACCTTGCAAGGGGATCATTTCTATGCATGGCAAGTGTGTGTAGGTGTCCGTGGCTCTATTCAAGAAAAATTTACGCCCTGTATAACGATACCTGCCAAAGGCATCGTGTTTAAATAAATGATCGTGCAGAATCAATTTGTTGCAAGGTTGTAAGTAATTGGGGAAGAATAGGTGGCAACGTGGATTATTTTTAAAATTTCAGATATTTAAATTTCGGTATAAAAATAGTGTTACAGAAATTCTGAATTAAAAAATTCACTACGTGATTCGACAACGACAAAATTGACTAATTTTTATTACTTTGTGGTAATGACTATAAAGTAACAAAAATTAGGAAAGTATAGAATAATCTATAATGTTTGATGAAGCATTTCGATTGTAGTCATATTTTCAAACAAATAGCTCGTCATTTTCATTATCGTTCTTCTAAAACTCGCTGATTCTTTCACGCGACGAAGAACGTTTCCTATCAGAACTAATGACCAGAAGAAAGCGATACGAAAAGTTGGTCGGCGTAGTAATTAAGTAATTGAAAGAGAATTCCTCTTTCGCTTCTTCCTCGAAGCCACAATTACTAGCGATGTGAGCTATTACTTCGGGATTTCAGTTGATTTCTCTCGCGAAATGGGTTCGTCAGAAATAAAAAAAAGTCACTCAGATATGCAAATGACCACGAGCTTAAGAAATTCCTCTGGCTCAACACAAACTTATCTACCCTTCGCTTATAATTTGTCTTCACTTCCACTAGAGAACGATTAATTTTCCACACGATTTCTACTTGTCTGAAACTCGACGTCGCAAGATATTCATGCGATTGCAACTTTCACAAACTGCATTATACCGACTTAAAGTTATTTACTTTTGCCACGTACTTTGCATTTACCATCAATTCCAAGCTTTGCAAATGCAGCCTGCGATTTAAACCCCACACAATCACGATCAGCACGGAAGAATGTAAAATTTAATGAACTATGTGGCATATAAAGTCACTTCCCCTTCATGTTCCAACCACCAATGTTGCATAATCTTAACCAACACGGAGGAACTCGCATTCACATATTGCGGGATTACTCTTTTACGCGTTCATTCGGTATAAATGGTTCTTGAACGCAGCCACGGGCATAATAAAGGGCAAATCTCGTGGAAGACGACGGGGGGAAGAGCAACGAGTGCATTCGCTTTGTATCAAAGTGAACCTCGTCACACCGTCGCCCGTAATTTCGTTCCGCTAACTACGTTCCTCTGGATCGTTGAGGCACTACTCCATCACGGTTAGTAAAACCCCGTTTCCCGATTCTTGTTGCCTTCTACGAGGAGAGGAATCCTAAATAGACTTCTAAGATGCGCCGTATATCAACGCGGGGATAAATGAATTTCCCGAATTGAAAATCAGAGTTCCGATCGAGGACGATTTTCGGGGTTCGCGAAATTTAATAATTTAATTGAAAAAGACTCTAGGAATATCGTAAATATAAAACAACAATGCTCTCTATCAGAATTAACGTGTTGCACAGAATACAGAGATTTAATCGTCCGTATAAAATTTTGTGAAAACGAAAGTGTTTGTGAATCATTGACCAGCACCTCGAAATCGTTTAATAATAGCGCGACTATCGGCTGCGAAATAAATCGATAGAAACGCAAGCACGCTGAATCTCCGCCGCGGAATATATTACGAAGCCAGGGAAAGAACGGTCATTCGGTGTAAATTGCTAGCGGAGCGGGAAAAAGTAGCTCTATTTGGGGTTAAAATTGTCTTAACAGCTCGTGAATAATCTGCGGCTTTTGAATAATTCATTTAAAAAGGAGGGTCTGAAACTGGGTCGGTCCTGAATCGCCAATCGACACTTCCCGATCGTGGAAAGCAACGTCGCTCGGTATGCAGGTCGCTCGATCAGAGATTCAAGGAAAATTCATTCATCGGCGAGATGTTTAAGCACTGAGTATCTTGAGCCTCGGCTGCACACACTTGGCTATCACTTCGCAGCCCTAGCGAGCTTTACGAAAGCCGTTCGAGAAACAGCACACTCGATCCAATCAAGATCCTCGGAGCATCACTCGTGGCAGCCCTCGGGAAGATAAAGGGCAGGGGGGAGGGCCGACAGCGAGAAAGATTAATCTTCATTCCCTACTCCACATTCATCCATGCAGCGCGAACGCGATTTTTCCCCGTCGTTCCACGAGATCTTCCACGGAACACTCAGCAACGTACATATGCGACGAGACCAAAGTGCCGCGCCGCTGAATCAACCCTCGAACCGAGCTGTGCAAACCCTCAAACTCGTCCAAACTCCAGCAGTTGTTTCGCAAAATATAAAAACTTTCAAAACCTCCAAACCTCCAGAGAAGTGACTTGAGAAAAACCACCGCCGTGGAGGCTACAATTTCAAAAGCAGCGAATTACAAGATTTCGAGAAAGGAATTTTATTAATGAGAACACTGGTTGCTTCGTTGAAAATTCTATTGGTACTGATGGAGGCGAGAAAGTAGCTGCAAGTTTGGAAGGTTGCTGGCCCAGCAGGAAGTTCGGTTTAAAAGTGGTTCAAGGGCACGGCGAATGGGGATAGAGAGAAAGTGTGGTGTCAGCCAGTGTGGAGATTTACTCACGATTGTGTGGCACGTTTCGGTGGTGCGGCAGGACTGTCGTCGAGGGTGGAAAAGCGCGTCGGACCGGCCGCGAAAGAGGCTCGCTCCTCTCTGGCCGCGTATCGCGCAGACGTGCCCTTCCGACCACCCCACCGACGTTTACGTGTACACACGGCGAACGATAAACGGGGGTAGAAGAGGAAGAGATCGTTCGGCGGTTTCCCCGTGGCTGATAGCAGCAGAAGGGCCTGGATGCGAAGGGACAAGCTTGTAACCGTGTCACGGCGAACACGAATAAACATGCGCAAATATGCGTTCCAGGGGAAATGTTCTTTTTTCGTTTGTCAGTAGTTTTCGGATGTCACACTGGGTCGAAATGTCCCAATATTTTAGTTTCAGGTGAAGTATCTTTAAAGTATTATTGAAAAGTACTGCCCCTCTTAATTAAATTGTCCTATCTAGCATTTTTTCATTTTTTGAGATATGTTGAAATATTTGAAGTTTCATACGTCTTTTACGTTTTAAGTAACGTTAGAAAACTCTACGTGCTTCGTAAAGATTTATAAACAGTCTTATGTATTTAATCTAACTTCTTTCAAAATGGTTAAAATAGTTTATCTAAAACAATACATTTCCTACCGGAACACCTATTGCAAAAAAAATATATTAGGCTATTACGAAATAATGTCAACATGTTTTAATTTTAATGAAGGAAAATAAGGATGGTACAAAGTAAATAATAAACCTTTAGTTTTCTCGGTTGTTTGAAAATGCTAGATAGGACATTTTAACTAAAGAAGGCAGATTATTGTACTAGTGGCGTCATGTAGTAGTAATTTCGTGTATCCTTTACAAGTAGAGACGCTTCCTCTGTGAGGAGAATTTTATTTATTAAATTTGAGAATTTTAGGGAATTTTAAAGAGAATTTTAAAGGGAATTTTATTTATTAAATTATTCAAGTAGTCTGAGTCTGGAGTCCAGATATAGATCCATATTCAACTTTTGTAATACGGAAATCAGAAACTTTTAATGTGAGAATAAAATGTTTGTAAAATAAAACCAAGATGCACCATTTAATTTATGAGCAATCTTTAATTTCCATCAATTTCCTAAAAATTTGTAGGTCAGGACTAACCTAGACCAATTTCCTGAAAATTTACAGAGAAATGGGAAAATAGTACACTGTTGGTCCTATGGGAGGGTGTTTCAATAAGACTGAATGGTATTGAGGAGGTGTATTGGAGTGGTTGATGGTTCGTGAAGATGCAGAAGCTGGCTTCGATTTTTAAGTGGAATAGTCAATGGAAAGTCAGCCGCCATGTGCCAGGCTTTAAAGAAGCTTTACACGAGACATTATTACAGAATTATGTCATGTCAAACATGCAAGTTTCAATTTAAAATGTGGGTACTTGATACGGTTGAATTATAAAATGCTTAATAAATGTTAAAAAATATATAAAATTTATGAAAATTACAAATAAATTTTCATATAATTTTCATATAATCAATAAATTTTAATATATATATATTATATAAAATATATATAAAATATATAAATTATATATTATAATGAATTTTCAATACAAAATTACATTTATTATATTTGATTTCCTATTCATCTAATTACTACGAAACTCCGCAACCAATGAGAACGAAATATGTAGTAAAAGTATAAACGATTCAGAAATCGATGCAATTAGTATCAAGTCGTGTTTAAAATGAGCAATTTTAAATACGCCAACCAATATTTCTTCTAAACTACTATACTTAAATTTTCCTTGGCCCGGGCGTAACATCGTGAAAACTGTGGTTCGCGGTAATTAATAAAGCACTCAACGGCGTCGAGTACAAGTGATAGTAATAATAAAATTGTGGCCTGCCTGACAGGATGCAACACCGCAGGAAATCTGAGCAACGGCGTAGCCACAGTTTGATAAATCCTATTATAACCCAGACAACGATGCGTAACATATAAAGTAGCACGTAACACAGCTTGCACGGCGACGTGGAGAAATACGCGGAAGAGGGAACAATTCGGTGGATTTGTTGCTTCCCCGCGAACACTCGAGGAAATCACGGGAAAATTTTGCATGAGTTACTTCGAGCCACCGGGACAGCGTTTTTGAGGATGCTTCCGTTCGGAAGAAGCATTTGAGAAACTTTACAAACACGACGGAAAGCAAAATATTTCGAGCAGCTTTAGGATTGTCCCGGTCATTGTGATTTTACACTAAAAACGTTTCCGATGGAAATTTCAATTTTAGTCTCCTTTCGAAATTAATTTCAAAAGATTTTCAATGATTTTTAACAGCCATTTCTTAGATTATTATAAATCTGTACTTTATTAAATCTGTTTTGTTTCTTCCTTTGATTTTCACTGTTCCTCGTTCCTCTTGTCAGAAAATTCAGTCTCGTGTGATTAATGGTAGTTTCTTTTAAAGGTACTGAAAATGAATAGGTTGTTGGATATGATTTAATGCATTTTTTACATTAATTTATTTTTTCGAAGCTAGATTTATAGATTAATTACTTATTTATTAATCTGTCGGAGAAGACAGTTTTGGCAACTTCTTCTTATCTGAAACAGTTTTGCTGCAATCCAAAGATACGGATGGAATTGAAATGTGACAGTTCAGAGTACCTACATCTCGTGTAAGTTTCGTTCAGCACCGTGGCTTTGGAATATTCTCCTTGGGAATGTACTTCCCAGTCGAAATTTTTACAGTCGAGGAATTCCTAGAGAAGATGCAACATGTAGAAAATGTGATTCTGCTCGTCCCTTTAAAATATCCGAAGTAAAGCATACAAATGTCCCAAAATAACTACACTCCTTAGATGTACCTGTACAGTCTGCACTGAATAAAATAAAAAATTCGAATAGAAGGGGAATATTATTTCTTAAAATATGTCGAAGTAATTATGAGAAATCGTGAACGCTTAAACGTTTGACGAAATACATTTCGAAGAGAGTTTCCGATGTGCCATTAGAAGAACTGTGAGATTTTTAAATCAGTGGAAAATATTAAACTAAATTTACGTGCTACGATTTTGAAGGTGTCACATTCTCAAATGATATTACTTAGGACTCTCTGCACTATACCTAATTTCTATGAAATCGTATTAGAATTAATTATACTTGCCAACACATAGAAATTAATCATGGAGGTTTTTAGTAACAGAAAAATAGCCCTTAGAATTCGTAGCGTGTTAAAATTGGATGTTTCTGAAATCCCTCACTAAACTCTCAAAATTCAATACTCAGTTGGAATAATCGATCGTCGTGATTTACAGTTTCCTCCACACAATGGAAGCTTCATTAACCCTTGGACGCCGGATAGGCAGACCGCACATTGGATTCAGGGTCCGTTTTAATCATTTCATTAGCACACGCTTCAGTATAAGTTCATACGGTAAACTCTAATCTTGGGATGATTAAAATTCTTGACTCCTAAAAAAACTAATACTACACTCCACGTCAAAATTAAAGGAACACTATAATTTCCCCAAAATTTTGGTCATTTTCACATGGCTATACCTTTGCGAACAATGGTCGAAAAAAATATTTAAAAAAAAACGCATTTTAACGCTTGAAGTTTCTAGTTTTTGAATCAAGGTCTGAAATTTTTGCATCTATTCTGGTACTGTTTTATCAAGTGAAACACAAAAAACGAAGTTTCAGAAATTTTTGCCTAGTTTGAACGTATGCGTGGGCCAAAATAATTTTTTTTTGGTAAATCCAACGAAGAGTTCTTACAGAGCAAATATTTCTCTTTAATTTCGTTTTTTTTTCGGTTTTGTTATATGATTTTTACTGACCGAGTTATTCGCGATCAAAGCAAAAAAGGTACTTTTCACTTTGAACAGTTATAATTTGCAAACTCATGATCGTAGAGAAATTTTCATGATTGTTTTTGAAAGCTGAAAAAGTTTCATTTTAGAACCTTTAATTTCCAATTTAATGATTTTTTTAATCGTATTAAATCCATTTTAAAATAACTCCAAAAATTGCATATTTACCATTTTTTAGAAAACATGGTCCCATTTCAAGAAAACTCATGGAATCATTCAAGTGACCACATTTTTTTCAGTATATCCTCAATAGTCAAACATGCGATATTTCCTGAAAAATTGAACGTTCATCTGTTTTACTTTATGTCTCTTTTCAAAACCCATTTTTTGTTCTCGCGGCCTTTAAACAATTCCTGCACGTTTTTTTTTTGTTAGTTCAATATCAATTTAGGAAACACGTAATAATTCAAATAGGAAATAATTCAACTAGTACAGTACAGTTTAAACTAATTTCCTATGTTTTCGCAAATATCTGTATATTTACAAAATGCCGGCGATGCCACGTGTCGAGGTCGCCGAGGCGTGGCTCGCATTTAAAATTCATAATGTCTTGTCGTGGAAGTTGAAAGTGGCTAGTCGCGATAAATGATCGACTCAATCCTCTAATTAAAAAGTTGCACACAAGCTGACGGTGCAGCGTTTTCTCGCGACACTCGTGAATCTTTCATGGGTTCCTTGGTACGGTCCATTACGACGCGAGACGCTCCACCTGCTCCCAAAGAGCCGCGAAAGAATGCAAGTTTCAAAGCGAAATCGAGGCTGGTTTCCTCGTGGAACGACCACAGCCAGGCTCGAGGAAGATGGAAAGATCGATGGTCCGTCGCGGGTGCGTAAACTCAAAACAGAACTTCATTTTTCTGCTAGAGATGTTCTGTCCTCTTCATGCATCTTCTTGATATGTTTTCCTGTGTTTATTTGTTGATTTGAAATTTTGAAATTGCTAATTACTAATTGGGGTGAAAGAACGGTTGAGTGGGAGATTATTGTAGTTTCATTTTTGTGAACACTTTGACACCCACTTGCAATTATAATTTTTCTTTAGAATGCTTGCAGTAAACGAACCTTTGAATTCGCAAATTTTTTAATAATATTGCTGTTATGAAAAGTAATATAGGTGGTAAGACTTTGACACCTATTTGATCTATTACACCTGAGCTAACCCAGAAACTTTATTAATTCTTTAACGATTTCTCTAGTTAATAGTAACTTAGTAAAGTTAAAAAATAATTACGATGAAAGTCACTGAAATCCTTAAAGTGGCCATAAAAGGTGCATCTACCCTAGTGAGCTACACAATTTTCCCCGCATAAATTTTTCAATAATATTCTCCCAGTACTACTAACAAAAATGGTACAAGCGGTAGGGGAGACCGGGGCTAGTTGTTACACTTTTCAGTTTTTTATTTTTTATTTTTTTTGCATTCCATATTTAATACTATCAATGACTCTTACTTAAAGTACGTTCTTTCCTCTACCGATGACCGCTATGGAATGTAATTAAACGAAAACCATGACTTTGAAACAAGCCATTTTGAAAGTCGAGACATGTTGTAACAACGTGCCCCGAGTAGGGGCAAGTTGTTACACAATACGGGGCAAGTTGTTACACAATTAAATTTTACGAAACGAGGCTTATTATGAGTAATATAATTATATTTTCTTGGACAAAAGTAAATTTATTAATGTTAAGAATTCTTTTACAATAAATATACAATAAAAAATCTATTTTAAAAATAATAAAAACTACTGAAATCATTATCGTCAATTATCGTCGTCCGTTTCGTACGGGGACTCGCAATTAATGCACACGTAAAAGTGATTCTTTGGTTTTGCACACTACTCATGTGCCCACTTTTTGCATTCTATGCACTGAATCCACTCTGTGGATTCATTTAGCGGGAAACTACTATAGTGACTCGGGGTAACTAAAGCATTAAATTAATAAATTAATGAACTAATTACTAAATACAATGTAACAACATGCCCCTTTCGCTCTGTAACAACGTGCCCCTTTTCGTAGGTAACAACATGCCCCTTGTCTTGTGTAACAACTTGCCCCTTGTCGTGTGTAACAACTTGCCCCGGTTGACACCATTGTGTATAAACAGCTATAAGTTCATACCAGTTGGGTGTATTCTTATGTTCGTGGTGCTAATCTGTAGCTAAAAGAACACTGATTCAAACCTGGTAATAGTCATTTACATACATTTATCTGTCTGTTCGGTAGAAAAGATTCAAGTAGAAAGAGAAAAGTTACTATTAGTACCGAAAACACAAAAAACTGTAATAAAGTGACAACGCGTGAACCGATTACAAACACACAACATATACAAGTGTGTATGGTTGAAACACATCAGTCACTTCATCGTCGAAGAGATAGTCCAAGCGAAAAAATTTTAAACTGCTTTGTAACAACTTGCCCCTGTAACAACTAGCCCCGGTCTCCCCTACGATATTCATTCACGCGATGCAATAAATAATTCCAGCACTGTGCGTCTGCTATAAAACTACCCCGTCGAAAGCGCATAAATAGCCAGACTCAACTCGTTCCCTCCATCAATCATTGTGCCAATCAAGCTCGAAGCAACAACTCATCTGACATCCAGATACAGCCTGAGTCAACCGTAATCGCGCAAGGCGGGGAAAGTAGGGTGGCTGCAGAGGGGTGGGCGAAGGGAGATAAGCGAGAGATATGCAGTCGGCCTGAGGTAACGATTACTCCAGCTAGCTCATGGGGGATTTTAATAAGGAAACGAGAGCTTATTCATATCCCCTCATGGCGCAGGCGCTAGAAAGCCACCTGTAGCCCCAGCTTCCAATCAATACATCACAGAGGCATATCGTGAAGCTTTCCAGGTAGCGACGTGTGTATATATACACGCGTAGGTGCACATAGGGGGTAGACGCTTCTCTGGAAAGGCAGAAGTCGCCTGTTGCTGCTGCACCACCGTTATGATCCGATCGCACTTCTCTGTTCCTATTCCACCCGCCCATGCGATTCCCCATCCTCGGGACCACCGACGATCGGTTTGCCCTGATGCAGCGTGTGACGAGAATTCACTCGCGAGCGATATCGCTTTCCCCTGTGCACAGATCGATCCATACTCAGCTGTCTGGAAAATCGATGCAGGTGGACGCTTCGAAACGGTCAGCGTAGATTATTGGGTATCTGTGGTTGAAAATTAACGGTGTGTTAGACTCAGTGGAGCGTGGGGAGGTTAATTAATTGAGAATGATAATTGTCCTTCTGGTTGAGGGGAAGTAACTAGCCTATGGTTGGAGATTCAGGGGACTGTTCGGTGTGTCTGATCTGTATTATCGATCGATGGGTAATTATAGCGGGGAGTTGGATCGTTGGACGCTGATGGGTTGACCGTATGTGGAAAAGAGGAGAATCATGGTGAGACTCATTAGTGAGGATTTATGGAGGAAATTCTGGGTTAGGTATGGGAATGCTGGGGTAGAATAGGTACACATGTATTGGAATGCCAGGTGACATGAACTGTTTTCAATCAAACTCTAGGGTTTTGTATGTATAATGTAGTTTTCAGTCCTAAGTAGAGGAAGTGCAGTGTATTTGGAATACCAGATTGTTTAAGAGGAATAAACAAATACGGCAGCGGATGGAGATAAATAAAATTGCATAATAGCATAGGGAAACTAATAAACTTTTACATTTCAAACTCTTAGTAATAATAAAAAATAAAGAGTAACTGAAAACAGGAAGTATCGATTTCGTTAAGGTACAGGTTCGCTTTATAAGCCTCGTGAAAGGATTATATTTCGCACAAATTATCGTGCATGGAATAATTTAGTACAACCATTGCTTGTTATCGTGTAACGTCAGCACAAGTATTTAGAGAGGCTTCGAGCTTCTAATGATTACAATAATCATTTATGAGAGAAATCTGGGCGATGAAGATATTAACAATTTGACCCAGATCAATTTATGTTCGATTCTATTTATAAATATATATGTATACACTTCATTCTGTTTTTACACGGTCTAGAAATAAAATAAAATTCTCTTTTCGTACGACTTTTTTTTGATCTAACACGGTTAGATAAATTTGCCTTTCGAAGAAAACTTCGTTTAGTTTTCATTCTAAGTAAATATATTCCTACATGTTTTTCCAGGAAATTGCTCTCGATTAAAAATAAATTCTTAGAATTTTTATTTAACGCTGATACGCACGCTCAAGTAAATTGTTTGGCTGCTTTTTCCGACTTCTTTAAAGAACAAGTATATTACATAAAAAAATTGAAGTCGAGGTTTCACGATTTGTTTATATGATTGCATTTTAATGATCACAGTCTGGATACAATGCACCATTTTTTTAAATGCACGGTGTATTTTTTACACTGATTTTTCGGAAACGTACCTATCGTGTAAAAAATAGAATCAAGTGTAGTAGATGCAGGTGTACTCTTTGATTAAAGAGTACAAATTTGAACGAAACCATTAATCAAATTAATGTTATTAATGCTATACGATCTCCTTTTTGCAGGATAACGTGTTTCTTAAGAGGATTGGCACTGCACTAATGCGGTGGAAAGAAAAATTACAGAGGATTGTTCTTCCTTTATAGCAGTGAACCTGACTCTGGCTCTAGCTCCAACATGCACTATGTATCGCGTTTGTTACTTAAGTTTATGAGTCTCCTTTATCATCAATTCACTTCAAAGATTTTCTTTCAAGCCTTTCGATGCTGCTGGTAACAGTGTTTACATAATTTAAGAAACGACATTTGCAATATTATATCCTATGAATATATAATATACATATAACATTGTAAAATATTAAAACACCGTTTCTTACATAGACTACTTTGAATACGTAGCAAATTCGAATACTTAGAATACTTAGAATCAGAATACCTACTTAGTAAGAGATATTTTAAGATTCAATTTACTGTCAGTGAAATCTTCCCAATTTTCAATATAATAATTTAAGTTAACTATAAATAGCAATACAATTGAAAACACACAAAAGTAAAAACTGTGTTTAACAATGTATTTTATAATCACATAAATAAATATTCTTATCTTAAATGCATTATCTTACACTGCAATGTCATGAATGAAAATATTCGTAGAATTTATAAGCATCACAGAGAATATATTCCTGACGCAATCGTTAAAATAATTCCCCATCGCCTGCTGACTTTGAAACTATCTCTCATTACCATGCTCAATTTTCTTCAAACGTCCCTAATCGACTTCCGCCCGTGCAAGAGTCGCTAGATCGCGCGATCTTTTTCGTACGCATGATGAGGCAAACGCTTGGTGGAAAAAACTGAACGGAACGACCGTTAAATCGTCCCGTAAAGGGGTAGTCAATTCAGCGATCCCAGTAATATAGCTCGGCGCCGTTCGACGAGAAAATTCGCAGCGGAATCGTTTTCTCAGGACTCCCTTAAGCTTGTCCTTCGCCCCCCTGCTTTCGCCTTCACACGACTCTATATCCAGGCGAACAGTCGTCCGCACAATAGGAGTATCGCGAAATAATGAAATCAACGATCAAGGGGTCGGATTTATTTTATACGGTAGCTGGGGAATGCTGAAAAATCGCTCGTGTAGCGTTATGTTCGCATCATTTGAAGATCTCGAACTCTTTTGAAGCCACCCTCTTATCCTCCAACCTTAATGCAGTCCTACGTACAGAGGATTGTGAAACGTGACGTCAACTGTGCAGACTATTGGGAATTTACTGTGTTCGGATATCGATTTTCAATAAATCTGTGGTTTATGATGTACAGTTTTCATAAGTAGATCATTATCTAGGGAAAGAATACTTTGTTTTCTAAAATGTGTATTGTAGGGCTGTTACAAATATTCGAATATTCTAAGTATTCGAATATTATAAGTATTCAAGTATTCTAAGTAGGTATTCTAAGTATTGTAAGTATTCTAAGTATTCTAAGTATTCTAAGTATTCTAAGTATTCTAAGTATTCTAAGTATTCTATGTATTCTAAGTATTCTAAGTATTCTATGTATTCTAAGTATTCTAAGTATTCTAAGTATTCTAAGTATTCTATGTATTCTAAGTATTCTAAGTAGTCTAAGTATTCTAAATAGTCGAATATTCTAAGTATTCATTTAATACCAGAGAAATCGAACTTGAGATTCGATTATTCGAATACTCCTATTTACTCCAATGCTCCTACTTATTCGAATATTCGAAAATTTAAAGAAATTATTCGTATTCGAAAGTATTCAAATTATTCGAATATTTGCAGCTCTAGTGTATTGTGTGGAGGAAAATTAGAATTCTAAGTGAAGTGAATATTGAAATCCTATTGATGTTTTACTTGACTTACTTGAAAGAATTTTAAACTAATTTTACTTTTTAATTTGTTTAACACGCTGAACAAATGGTACACGTTGAGGATGTTGAACGAAGCTGATCATAAATTACCACAATTCCACGATGCTATGAATCTCAGTGACTACGATAAGACAGAATCTTCAGAATAACCCATTTATAAAACGATACGACAAGCTGTAAAAAGGTGTGACGGATCCATACGATCGCTATGTCCGGAAGAAGTAGAACGTGCGAGGGAAAGGAGATTGAGACGCGAGTGGTCAGACGCACTTCTCGAACCAGTATGACTGAAACTACATATGTACCTACAACTATAACTTTCTAAATGTACACTATTTTAAAAATCGTTTCGAGTAAAAGTTATCGTAATTCATAAGAGCTTTCCAAACATGTAGAAATTCTCCAGCAATTTCATTCAAATTATCTAGAATGCATCTTTCAAGTAGACTACAATATTCTCTTTTCTGCGTAATACACGGTGCGACTTCGTACCACGAACTTAAACGAGATTAATAATACCCTCGTCAAATTCCTTATAAGATAATTAATGAAATATTCTATACAAAAGACACACAGTGCTTTGTAACGTCACAGAGTTTACTCAGCGATAAATTCTCAGACACCCGGTATGCACAGTACAATGCAAATCGATGTTAGATGGGATGCGTATGTAGGCTACGAGAGACAACTTAAAAAACGCCACGGGGATCCGATAACGTCGTGAATACCTAGGTAGATCCGTAGCACGTGGCGTCGCGGCGCTCGTAACCCATGTGTTGAAAATAGAAACGCAAACATATGCGACATAAAAATACAATAAACCGCCTAATTTCGATGCGCAGCAGCTGTCTTTAGGGGTGACTGACGTCTGCTTGGTGCTCGCGACACGAAACGGGAATGGAAAAAATGCTGCCCGTTCTTTCGGACGACCTGCTACGTCGTGGAATAAATTTTCCATAAGGTGAAAACGAGGAAACTATGGGGAGGGGAAAGGCAGCTCTCGTTGGCTTTCCATTCATTACCGAGCACCTATATACAGGGTGTTAAAAACTGAGAGAACACAGAGGACGTATAATATTCGCAAAACTGAATAGAAAAAACTTACAGGATATTATTAATTAGTCAAGTAAAAATAAATGCACTCAACTGAAGATTCGATCTAATATCGTACTAATAAGTATTTTTACATATCTTACATCCAGTGACGGGCTGGGTGTCAGCTTGCCCGATGGCACGTGGGCCCTGTGGACCCCTTCAAACATCAGACATCGTTAAAAATGTTAATAACCTTTCAGTAGCTTGAAAATATAATAAAAGTTCCAATATTATTATTGTATGCAACCACAATTTACGTTGTATTATTATTTTAATAAAAAAAAATAATAATAAAATCCAATGGGTGGCCCCCTTTTTCTCCTGGCAATCAATATTTTTAAACCCAGTCCGCCACTGCTTACATCCTGCTGTAAGATAAATGCAAATGATATTCTTCGATTTTGATGTCGACAAAAAGTCCACCAACGGTTCTCCTTCTATTTTTACAAATGATTTATTTCCTTTACTCTAGTTATTATATGTATTATTATATTATTTATTTACTGTGAGTAATAAAAACGTACTAATAATTATAATATATTATTGTATAGTAGGAAAATTATCTGTGTGAATACTCTGTGTGCACCGAACTCACTTCTCGAACACCCCGTATGTAGGTAGAACGTACCCTCCTTGGCACCCTTTGTGTTATTAATAAAAACACATACGCGCTGCATAATTAAAGTAGAACATAAACATTGCAGGTAATATCGCCGAATAAAACTGAAGGAACGTTCTCGATGCAATTGGGAAAGCTGCATTCGCGTCTCTCGAAACTGTGCTAATAAGAACAGTTCTGTCGTTCGTGAAATGCAAATTGTCGAAACACCGGAAAGGGTGCCTTTTAATCTTTTAAGTAGTTGGAATAAGTACATGGCTAACAGGGTTCAAAGTAAATCGAATTTTCTGATGATTTCCTGTTTAAATTTTAAAGTGACTTTAAAATACGCGATTTTACGTGTACAGGATGTCCCAATTTTGCCTGCAGAAATGGCTATAATATGAAGAATGATCTTTAACCCTTCGTGGTCACGCGTTCTTATAAATAGGGTTCACCGCATCCCAGTGTCAGTTTTGAGTTATCATGTTCGTAGTTTTGAATCTTTTAACTTATGGGGAATAATAATCTGTTTCTAGAAATGTAAATTTTGATATGATGAAATCTGTAGTTGAAAAAAGCGATTTTCCACGGTTATGGAAAACAGAGATTTGGTTTGCAAAATACGTACCCTTTGGAATTTGTAAAGGCGCGACATTTGAACTCGAAAATTGATATTGGAGTGCGATACACTCCATGTGACCACGAAGGGTTAGCGTTACGCTAGATATTGTTATAACAGTTGTTTAAGAGACGTTTTATATGCACTTATAAAATTTTCGATAAATCTTTTCCGCCTTAAATTCTAATGAACCCTTCATCCCTCATCAACCCTCGCACAATATCTTTCAAGTTACATTCGTTTATAAATGAAAATGGAACAGTAACGTTCACCGTAGAACAGAAATGGCAAAACTCGCAATTTTTGGCGCGTTTACTTCCTCTTGTGTGCAAACATTCGCATTTGCTTTGCACGAAGAAGCATTCATCGAAAATGTATTACATATCCCACATTTATTTACACAAATTTTTCTTCCCCATACTCCCATGATCATTTTATCAGAATATTTCATCACAATTTACGTCTTTTGAATCGAGAAATCTTTCAAATTTCCATATATCTGATGTGATTTAAAAAGCTGCATATTAAACTCAAAATTATAACCTTCCTTGCAATTGGAATGCTTTCTAATAATCTCCTTTCGAAAAAGAAATACGAAAATCGGGAAAGAAAATTGCAATTAACTTATCATCGACAAAGGAGACTAAAAAAGTCTGCTTTCGTGTCATTATTTCCAATAACTGTACCTTCTGTTTTGCAGAAATGTAGGAGTTACAGGCTTTAATTAAAGTGAAAGAGAAATATTGGTGAAATAAATGGCGCACTTTTTCACGTCGTGATTTCTCGTCCGTATGAAAGCAAATATTCTCCGCCGCGATATACGATACGCGAAGTATATCGGCGAAGGTGGGACCCAGAATCGAACAAGCCGCAATATCTGCTTTAGCTCTCGCGTTGAAACGCGCGAATACGAACTTTTATGCTTTTCGCGATTCTAATATCGGTCACGGATTGTGCCGCGAAAAATGATAAACTCGAAATGCGCGGTGCATTTTGCCAATACAGCTGCAGGTAAAAAATACTCCGGTAATAACTTCGGGAGCTGGCTGGTTTGAAATCATCGCGAACATAAATACCTGGAGCTTTTTTCATAAAATGGTTTTCAGATTGACAGTTTACCGACAGAAACGAAAACTGAATGACATTTGAACTGAATCCTATTCGAATATTTTTCAGCAACTCTTCGGAGCTTTTAAACACACCCAAAGTAAAAAATTCCTCGAATTAAATTTTGCACAAATTATATCCAATTTCGTTTCCGGATTTTTCCTTGAAAGGTTAAACATAACTCATATTAAAATCACATAAATGAAATATGCAGAAGGTATTAAATTCCTTGCAGGATTTTATGAAAAAATTCCTCGAATTTTTATAGAATTTCACCAAATAGGTGCCAATTATTTTTACATTCGATATAACGTCGTCAAATATGGAGTACAAAGTTCTCCGGTCGATGCAAGGTCCCTACCGTTATACGCGGAGCGTGAAAAAAGAAGAATCACCGTATTCGTTCAAGCAAATAAACTGAACCTACCCTCGTTACTCCCTCGAAACTCTGCTTTCCCAAAAGAGGAACAAAAGCTTTTCACCGCGAAAGCGAACTCGACACCGCCAAAAAAAGGCGCGCCGACCTGCGCCGGAGGGAAGGGGTGGCTGGTACACGAAACGAGATGAAAGTAACAAAGTAGTAAGGGGGAAAAAAATAACAGAGGGGAGGAACGCACAATGCTTCGTTAGGATAGTGGTCGATGATCAAACGAATCGAAGCGGCCAGCGATACAGGCGGTATCGCGAAATCTAACTATCGTGGAATTCAATTTCCCATTGTGCGGAAGCTGCCCCTCCGCCAAAGATCCCGGCAAGCGCGCGAGGGCTTCGCTAACCACGTTAATATCAGTTTACAAGGAGCAATTGAGCAAGGCTCGCGCCGTTGTACCTTGCTATGCGATGACGAGGCAAGGTTCTATCTAAATATAACGTTCGAGCAAGAGCTCCGAGGCAAACCTGGATAATATCGATTTTTCTCCGCAACCCTTGACGATCACCCCTACCCAGGGAGCATCTCATTCAGTTATCTGCGGTTGATAACCGTCCACGTATCTTTAGCGACTGAGTATGGCCATAAACGAGGTGTAGAATAGACTTTAGATCCAATGAAAAGTTTTGTGAGACAGATCGGGGGTGCTGGAGCACCTGTAGCATTTTCGTGTCACATGCAACGATTCTGAGGGGAATTCGAACGTAATCCTACTAGCGGTTAGAATTGAAACTAAATATGATGAAAAGGGATTTTTATCTACAGATGGAAATGCAACAAACTTGCAATCATAGACTCTGTATTAAATAGACCTATCACGTAATGTAATTTTGTGTCACACGCTCGGGGAGGGCTCGAGACTTACGACCCCACAAACCGGAGAATGAAATATGCATCCCATCAAAAAGAATCCCATTCAAAAACATTGTCGTAAATTAATACCCATCAAAAAGAATCCCATTTAAAAACATTGTCGTAAATTAATAGCTTTACAAAACTAATGATATACATAAAATGCGCCAATTATCACAATGGCTATTTATACAAAGAAAAAAATGTATTATATAATATTAAGCAGATATATGTATATACAAATAAATATTTTAATAGGAATAAATATTTTATTCAAAATACTTGGCGTTGCGAAACCCAAAAAAGGTTAATTGTCTTGGTTAATGAATAAAATAAAACAAGACAAGACACCACTGAGACAAGAAAGAAAAAGATTTTAATGCAATTTATACATATTTACTCAGTTTAGCAACACCAATTCGGAGAGCAGCGCCAAGTATTTTGAATAAAATATTTATTCGTATTAAAATATTTATTTGTATAAAAATATATCTGCTTAATATTATATAATACATTTTTTTCTTTGTATAAATAGCCATTGTGATAATTGGCGCAATTTATTTATATCATTAATTTTGTAAAGCTATTAATTTACGACAATGTTTTTAAATGAGATTCTTTTTGATGGGTATTAACTTACGA